>OY986042.1:71853699-73219532 GCA_963920215.1 Nineta flava | reverse complement strand
TTTCGCCACATCTATTTGCATTATTTATTACATTTATTTGTAATACCTACTTTTGAGATTCATTGTTATCTCTTGACAAAAATTAATTATTTTTATTACATTCAACTATCATTGTGCAATGATTCATATGTTCATTTTTCAAAATTTTCCTAGCGCTCATTATTATAAACTTAACAAAATCTGTTAAACCATTTGTTCTTTTTCTATTTATTGTATTTATCGCACTCTGCTATTATATTATAGAAGGTGTCTTTTATATTTTGATAGTACTGATTCCAGATTATGTGAACATTTTTTTGTTTCCTCGTTGACAGTTTTGGATTCCATAAAAAGTTTCACTTCTATCGCCGTTAACTTTAGACTGACTTCTTGACGGATTCGATTCTTGGAAAAATGTTTCGAATAAAAGTTGTTAGTATATTCATGAACAGCTTTTATACGAAGCACTTTTTCGAAAAATCGAATGAACAAAGTACATATCAACTACAAAGTTCTGAAAACTGAACGCTACTTTTGTGAACATGCGTACATGTATATATACAGGATGAACCTAACCTGCCACATAATAGCACACACCTCACTACCTTCCATAATCCCCATTTTCTTACAACATCCAATAGTGGAGTACTTTTTGTACGACTAACACTGTGTGTATGCTATAATTTAAGAGTGGACCAAAAATGTAAAGTAAGGGGTATACAATACTATGATATTTAAACACACACACAACAATAGTACAATATGTAAACAAACTTCACACACACACACACACACAGTGTTCGTCTATAACAAATAACATCCAAGCCAACACACAACATACAAAAAGAACTCAACTATTGGATGTTTTTGGAAAATGGGAGGACCATGGGAGGAATTGGATATTTTCATAGATATACAATTAGGTCTCTTCGTGCTTTTCGAATCGGCATAACTATCGAGCGTATCTATACTGAAGTCATAAAGTTGTAAAAAATTTGTGGGACCATTGCCAATTGTAACGTTGGGTTTCGGGAGATTTGTAAATGATTTAACAATTTTCTCACTTTTGCTATTTTGCATGTGGAGAGAAACAATTGTTATGGACCAATATTAAGACAGGCATTAGTGTCACAAAATGTCTTCTTATTGAAAATGATTTCAGAAGTTATAAAGATGTATACTGTATTTGTATACAATTTTCTTAATTAAATTAAATACTGATATGAAAAAATTAACTCGTCAACCAGGAATCGAACCTCGGGCCTCTGGATATCTAGTCCAGTGTGCTATCCATTACACCAAAGACGATTGTGTGTAACGGCCAATTTCTTCATATTATTCCAATTTTTTTTTAATATATATATTTTTTATATATTTATTAGACAGTACTGAACTTCTGTTGAAGTGCAATTTTTATTTAATATTTGTTTATTTGTGTATACTTTCGTGTCAACATACAAGTGTTTGTCCAAATACCTTTCGGTTACGTATGGACAAACTGAAGGAGACTATAGCGTATACCCGACACATTTCATTGTCATTGAATTTATTAATTAAATTAAATACTGATATGAAAAAATTAACTCGTCAACCAGGAATCGAACCTCGGGCCTCTGGATATCTAGTCCAGTGTGCTATCCATTACACCAAAGACGATTGTGTGTAACGGCCAATTTCTTCATATTATTCCAATTTTATTAATATATATATTTTTTATATATTTATTAGACAGTACTGAACTTCTGTTGAAGTGAAATTTTTATTTAATATTTGTTTATTTGTGTATACTTTCGTGTCAACATACAAGTGTTTGTCCAAATACCTTTCGGTTACGTATGGACAAACTGTAGGAGACTATAGCGTATACCCGACACATTTCATTGTCATTGAATTTATTAATTAAATTAAATACTGATATGAAAAAATTAACTCGTCAACCAGGAATCGAACCTCGGGCCTCTGGATATCTAGTCCAGTGTGCTATCCATTACACCAAAGACGATTGTGTGTAACGGCCAATTTCTTCATATTATTCCAATTTTTTTTTAATATATATATTTTTTATATATTTATTAGACAGTACTGAACTTCTGTTGAAGTGAAATTTTTATTTAATATTTGTTTATTTGTGTATACTTTCGTGTCAACATACAAGTGTTTGTCCAAATACCTTTCGGTTACGTATGGACAAACTGTAGGAGACTATAGCGTATACCCGACACATTTCATTGTCATTGAATTTATTAATTAAATTAAATACTGATATGAAAAAATTAACTCGTCAACCAGGAATCGAACCTCGGGCCTCTGGATATCTAGTCCAGTGTGCTATCCATTACACCAAAGACGATTGTGTGTAACGGCCAATTTCTTCATATTATTCCAATTTTTTTAATATATATATTTTTTATATATTTATTAAACAGTACTGAACTTCTGTTGAAGTGAAATTTTTATTTAATATTTGTTTATTTGTGTATACTTTCGTGTCAACATACAAGTGTTTGTCCAAATACCTTTCGGTTACGTATGGACAAACTGTAGGAGACTATAGCGTATACCCGACACATTTCATTGTCATTGAATTTATTAATTAAATTAAATACTGATATGAAAAAATTAACTCGTCAACCAGGAATCGAACCTCGGGCCTCTGGATATCTAGTCCAGTGTGCTATCCATTACACCAAAGACGATTGTGTGTAACGGCCAATTTCTTCATATTATTCCAATTTTTTTAATATATATATTTTTTATATATTTATTAGACAGTACTGAACTTCTGTTGAAGTGAAATTTTTATTTAATATTTGTTTATTTGTGTATACTTTCGTGTCAACATACAAGTGTTTGTCCAAATACCTTTCGGTTACGTATGGACAAACTGTAGGAGACTATAGCGTATACCCGACACATTTCATTGTCATTGAATTTATTAATTAAATTAAATACTGATATGAAAAAATTAACTCGTCAACCAGGAATCGAACCTCGGGCCTCTGGATATCTTGTCCAGTGTGCTATCCATTACACCAAAGACGATTGTGTGTAACGGCCAATTTCTTCATATTATTCCAATTTTTTTAATATATATATTTTTTATATATTTATTAGACAGTACTGAACTTCTGTTGAAGTGAAATTTTTATTTAATATTTGTTTATTTGTGTATACTTTCGTGTCAACATACAAGTGTTTGTCCAAATACCTTTCGGTTACGTATGGACAAACTGTAGGAGACTATAGCGTATACCCGACACATTTCATTGTCATTGAATTTATTAATTAAATTAAATACTGATATGAAAAAATTAACTCGTCAACCAGGAATCGAACCTCGGGCCTCTGGATATCTTGTCCAGTGTGCTATCCATTACACCAAAGACGATTGTGTGTAACGGCCAATTTCTTCATATTATTCCAATTTTTTTTTTAATATATATATTTTTTATATATTTGTTAGACAGTACTGAACTTCTGTTGAAGTGAAATTTTTATTTAATATTTGTTTATTTGTGTATACTTTCGTGTCAACATACAAGTGTTTGTCCAAATACCTTTCGGTTACGTATGGACAAACTGTAGGAGACTATAGCGTATACCCGACACATTTCATTGTCATTGAATTTATTAATTAAATTAAATACTGATATGAAAAAATTAACTCGTTAACCAGGAATCGAACCTCGGGCCTCTGGATATCTAGTCCAGTGTGCTATCCATTACACCAAAGACGATTGTGTGTAACGGCCAATTTCTTCATATTATTCCAATTTTTTTAATATATATATTTTTTATATATTTATTAGACAGTACTGAACTTCTGTTGAAGTGAAATTTTTATTTAATATTTGTTTATTTGTGTGTACTTTCGTGTCAACATACAAGTGTTTGTCCAAATACCTTTCGGTTACGTATGGACAAACTGTAGGAGACTATAGCGTATACCCGACACATTTCATTGTCATTGAATTTATTAATTAAATTAAATACTGATATGAAAAAATTAACTCGTCAACCAGGAATCGAACCTCGGGCCTCTGGATATCTAGTCCAGTGTGCTATCCATTACACCAAAGACGATTGTGTGTAACGGCCAATTTCTTCATATTATTCCAATTTTTTTAATATATATATTTTTTATATATTTATTAGACAGTACTGAACTTCTGTTGAAGTGAAATTTTTATTTAATATTTGTTTATTTGTGTATACTTTCGTGTCAACATACAAGTGTTTGTCCAAATACCTTTCGGTTACGTATGGACAAACTGTAGGAGACTATAGCGTATACCCGACACATTTCATTGTCATTGAATTTATTAATTAAATTAAATACTGATATGAAAAAATTAACTCGTCAACCAGGAATCGAACCTCGGGCCTCTGGATATCTAGTCCAATGTGCTATCCATTACACCAAAGACGATTGTGTGTAACGGCCAATTTCTTCAAATTATTCCAATTTTTTTTAATATATATATTTTTTATATATTTATTAGACAGTACTGAACTTCTGTTGAAGTGAAATTTTTATTTAATATTTGTTTATTTGTGTATACTTTCGTGTCAACATACAAGTGTTTGTCCAAATACCTTTCGGTTACGTATGGACAAACTGTAGGAGACTATAGCGTATACCCGACACATTTCATTGTCATTGAATTTATTAATTAAATTAAATACTGATATGAAAAAATTAACTCGTCAACCAGGAATCGAACCTCGGGCCTCTGGATATCTAGTCCAGTGTGCTATCCATTACACCAAAGACGATTGTGTGTAACGGCCAATTTCTTCATATTATTCCAATTTTTTTAATATATATATTTTTTATATATTTATTAGACAGTACTGAACTTCTGTTGAAGTGAAATTTTTATTTAATATTTGTTTATTTGTGTATACTTTTGTGTCAACATACAAGTGTTTGTCCAAATACCTTTCGGTTACGTATGGACAAACTGTAGGAGACCATAGCGTATACCCGACACATTTCATTGTCATTGAATTTATTAATTAAATTAAATACTGATATGAAAAAATTAACTCGTCAGCCAGGAATCGAACCTTGGGCCTCTGGATATCTAGTCCAGTGTGCTATCCATTACACCAAAGACGATTGTGTGTAACGGCCAATTTCTTCATATTATTCCAATTTTTTTTAATATATATATTTTTTATATATTTATTAGACAGTACTGAACTTCTGTTGAAGTAAAATTTTTATTTAATATTTGTTTATTTGTGTATACTTTCGTGTCAACATACAAGTGTTTGTCCAAATACCTTTCGGTTACGTATGGACAAACTGTAGGAGACTATAGCGTATACCCGACACATTTCATTGTCATTGAATTTATTAATTAAATTAAATACTGATATGAAAAAATTAACTCGTCAACCAGGAATCGAACCTCGGGCCTCTGGATATCTAGTCCAGTGTGCTATCCATTACACCAAAGACGATTGTGTGTAACGGCCAATTTCTTCATATTATTCCAATTTTTTTTAATATATATATTTTTTATATATTTATTAGACAGTACTGAACTTCTGTTGAAGTGAAATTTTTATTTAATATTTGTTTATTTGTGTATACTTTCGTGTCAACATACAAGTGTTTGTCCAAATACCTTTCGGTTACGTATGGACAAACTGTAGGAGACTGGTTGACGAGTTAATTTTTTCATATCAGTATTTAATTTAATTAATAAATTCAATGACAATGAAATGTGTCGGGTATACGCTATAGTCTCCTACAGTTTGTCCATACGTAACCGAAAGGTATTTGGACAAACACTTGTATGTTGACACGAAAGTATACACAAATAAACAAATATTAAATAAAAATTTCACTTCAACAGAAGTTCAGTACTGTCTAATAAATATATAAAAAATATATATATTAAAAAAATTGGAATAATATGAAGAAATTGGCCGTTACACACAATCGTCTTTGGTGTAATGGATAGCACACTGGACTAGATATCCAGAGGCCCGAGGTTCGATTCCTGGTTGACGAGTTAATTTTTTCATATCAGTATTTAATTTAATTAATAAATTCAATGACAATGAAATGTGTCGGGTATACGCTATAGTCTCCTACAGTTTGTCCATACGTAACCGAAAGGTATTTGGACAAACACTTGTATGTTGACACGAAAGTATACACAAACAAACAAATATTAAATAAAAATTTCACTTCAACAGAAGTTCAGTACTGTCTAATAAATATATAAAAAATATATATATTAAAAAAAATTGGAATAATATGAAGAAATTGGCCGTTACACACAATCGTCTTTGGTGTAATGGATAGCACACTGGACTAGATATCCAGAGGCCCGAGGTTCGATTCCTGGTTGACGAGTTAATTTTTTCATATCAGTATTTAATTTAATTAATAAATTCAATGACAATGAAATGTGTCGGGTATACGCTATAGTCTCCTACAGTTTGTCCATACGTAACCGAAAGGTATTTGGACAAACACTTGTATGTTGACACGAAAGTACACACAAATAAACAAATATTAAATAAAAATTTCACTTCAACAGAAGTTCAGTACTGTCTAATAAATATATAAAAAATATATATATTAAAAAAATTGGAATAATATGAAGAAATTGGCCGTTACACACAATCGTCTTTGGTGTAATGGATAGCACACTGGACTAGATATCCAGAGGCCCGAGGTTCGATTCCTGGTTGACGAGTTAATTTTTTCATATCAGTATTTAATTTAATTAATAAATTCAATGACAATGAAATGTGTCGGGTATACGCTATAGTCTCCTACAGTTTGTCCATACGTAACCGAAAGGTATTTGGACAAACACTTGTATGTTGACACGAAAGTATACACAAATAAACAAATATTAAATAAAAATTTCACTTCAACAGAAGTTCAGTACTGTCTAACAAATATATAAAAAATATATATATTAAAAAAAAAATTGGAATAATATGAAGAAATTGGCCGTTACACACAATCGTCTTTGGTGTAATGGATAGCACACTGGACAAGATATCCAGAGGCCCGAGGTTCGATTCCTGGTTGACGAGTTAATTTTTTCATATCAGTATTTAATTTAATTAATAAATTCAATGACAATGAAATGTGTCGGGTATACGCTATAGTCTCCTACAGTTTGTCCATACGTAACCGAAAGGTATTTGGACAAACACTTGTATGTTGACACGAAAGTATACACAAATAAACAAATATTAAATAAAAATTTCACTTCAACAGAAGTTCAGTACTGTCTAATAAATATATAAAAAATATATATATTAAAAAAATTGGAATAATATGAAGAAATTGGCCGTTACACACAATCGTCTTTGGTGTAATGGATAGCACACTGGACTAGATATCCAGAGGCCCGAGGTTCGATTCCTGGTTGACGAGTTAATTTTTTCATATCAGTATTTAATTTAATTAATAAATTCAATGACAATGAAATGTGTCGGGTATACGCTATAGTCTCCTACAGTTTGTCCATACGTAACCGAAAGGTATTTGGACAAACACTTGTATGTTGACACGAAAGTATACACAAATAAACAAATATTAAATACAATTTTCTTATTATAAAGACAATTGTTAAAATATTTGAAAAAATTGAGACCATCTTTTTACTTATTTTATGTAAAAACGTAGAAAAAGTTGATATAAAAAGTAAAATAAAGAGTATACAAAAGTATCATAAAGTGTCGGAAATATCATTTATATTGAATAGAAATAATTTGTATACAAGAAATTCGAACTGAAAAATTAAAAAAATAAATATTATGTATAATTTCCTTTTTATTGATTATGCATATATACAGTTTTTTCACGATATATTTCTTCAATTTGAATTTCCCTCTCAAACAAAATGAGAAAAGCCCAGTCATAGTACTGTAAGGTGCCTTGAAACGCTCTTTCTGCGAATTTTTATTGCTGCTCAAGATTCGTGTGGACATCTGTACGTATATTATATTATTAGGCTGCGTATCGTTGAACATGTACCTAATAACATTTTCCTGTGCGTTGCTCACGCGCTTCTAGAAGTTTTTGTACCTTTATGTGCTAGTGTGCAAGTGTTTATCTATTAGCGAATTTCCTGAAAGAAAGAAGAGCTATTGGTCCCGTACCGAAGTAAAAATTTCGCAAAAATTTATTCAAATGTCCATCGAGTCCTACCTAGTAGATATATATAGATATATATACTCTAGCGGTCACAGTTTTCATTTTATCGGAATGAAATTTGGTGTTTGAGGCGCTTTTGGTATTCAAAAGGTCAAGTTCGTAAATGGGTAAAATCGGACAAGGGGAAAGGTGGTTTAAAGGGATGGGGAAAAACAAAATTTGACAAATCGATCTTAATATTTGAAAAATCGAAAAATTTATAAGAAATAAAGTTGTAGGTATTAAGTTTTACTGTAATTTTGTTTCTTATCATTTTTTCTGTTAGACTAATATTTACAGAAATATTGACGGTATAATATTGAAAATGAAATTCCTTAATATCTCTGTACATATTAGATTTTAAGCAAAAATGATAAGGGGATGAATTGTAGCAAATTTGATTTTCTACAACTTTATTCCTAACGCATTTTTCGATTGTTCTAATTTTGAGAGAGATATTTTATATTTTGTGTTTTCTTGGAAGCTGGGAGGATATGGGTTCGAATCCCGACATCGGCAGTTTGAAAATTATTAAGAAAAACAAAGGGGCCGTTAATTACTAAACTGTCGGCGTATGGACGAGAACGAAGTAACCAGCTATGCTTGAGAAGGTTTTTTGCAGAGTCCTTCACGAACTCCAGATGAATATCGGCATAGATGAATATCGGCCTATCATAGTCGTCTGCAGCCGCATATCCTGCCAATTCCTAGCCTATACACAAAAATTCCTTCCACTCCAATCACATCCTCTCATCCTTAGGCATCACAATGGACCTTATGGTCGAAGTATAGCCCGTCAAGGGCAGCCTCTACAATCTATCTCTATCTCTCTAATAAGATAAAAGTTAATTAAAATCTATTTCCAGAAGTGATGTATTTATTCTCAGAAAATTGCCGTAGCTCCTACGTATCGAATTTTTATTTTGTAACTCAGCCATGAAGTTTATAAATATCTATAAGTCCACCCACTGTCTAACTTTTTTGCTGTTTCGATTCCTTAATATTCATACTACAAACTATAATAACAAAATTGAAGTACTAACAGAGAGAGAGCATTTTAATTAATTTTAATATTTATAAGAGCAGATTAAAAAGCTTTATATACGAAAAAAAAAAAACTAACTAAAATAAAAACGAAAGCTTCGAAAACGAGCACATCATTGAAATTAAAACACAATTTTTTTTTCTAAGCCAATATTGAAATAACACAAAACGTGTATTATTATCCTCTTTGTCTAACAATAAAATACTCTTCCATATCTGTTGTGTTATCTGTTATATCTACTATCGACTACAATATATATTCTATCGGATACAATCAATTTAATACCATACTAATGATCGTACTTTCAAATTTAGTCTATCAAATATACTTTTTTTTTGTATATAAAACCATCAAATATATTGTTTTATATGAATTATTCATAATTTCTATTATATATAATATATAGGGTGGGTTCAGAGTCAATTGACCAAATTGTTTCATCGATATTTTAGTCTATGGGTGTATTCGTTTTGGGCGCTTACGCATTGTCAGCGCTAATGCTTATAAATGCAATTTATTGGCGTTCATTTTGGCTTATGAAAGCTTATATAGATAGATCTATCTACATCTTGGGGTCTATAAAGTATTGCACTTCGACCTTATGGTCCATTGTGCTCCCCCTTCTACTTAAGTCTGACGACACTCGCTTCTCCCATGTGTTGGCAATAGCCAGAAGCTTGCTTATCAGGTCTTCTGGAAGGTTCATATATTTGGGGTGAGATGTACCGAATATCCTGTATCTGCTGCAACCTAAAGGTTCGCAGACAAAGATAAAGAGGCTAGATGTTTCTTTCTCTACGCCACACCGAGGATTTATCGGTAGTGATCGGCATAGTAGACTATAGAAGTACATGTTTTTCTTTTGCTAAGTTAAAAGTTTCATTATAAACAAAGTTTATGTTATATGTGTGTGTATGCTATAGGTGGGCGTAAACGGCTCGCCGGAGTCAAACGGACTCCGAAGCTGGGTGAGAGTAAGTAATAAAGGTATGTTTTGAAGTAAGATGGAACGATGTTTCAATACAGGTTATCCGATTATCGCACAATAATTTATTCAATCAATTTAGAATTAGTTTTACAAAATATTTATTGTTTAAAATATATCTTTTACAATATGGAGAGATACACCAAAAAACATAATAATAATAATAATAACATTAATAATAATAATAATAATAATAACAATAATGATGATAGCAATAACAATAATTACAACAACAACAACAACTATATGTATTCCCACTTTATGTAAAATTTAACCATTTAAAAATTAGTAACAAATTACCAACCCTCCCCCCTCACCCAGCTTATCATTGGCATTTATTTTGTATCCAGTGTCATCAAATTCCCATGACACTATACCCCCTACTAAGAAAAAATAATTAAATCAAGTAAATAATTGTTTATTAGTTCTCCGATATGAATAGTTTAGGCAAATTATTCGGAATATCCTAAAATCTAATTCTAAAATCTAAACTAAAGCCAAATCATCAAAAAATTTACAAGCGGTAAATCACCAGCCCCAAATTACCAGCCCAAAATTCCAGAGTATGTATTCAATGTATTGTATGTATCTAGAGCACGGTAGTGCGCAAGGCCGAGATTTAAGGGAGACTTTCGGACTTTTCACTACAGTGTTATTACTACACCTTAATTTAGGCTCATTTTTTGGGTGCTGTAATAATAATAATAATAATAATAATAATAAAGGTCTTTATTTAAATATTATACAAATAAGATACAATTATTAATAATAATTTTTCAGACATACTCTATGGTCATTGAAGACCGTCAGAGGAGTTGTCTTTTGAAGAAAAAAAAAAAGCCACAAAGAAAAAGCAAGAAAGAAAAAAAAAAAAAAAACAGAAATACATATGCAAAATGAGAAAATGAATACATAAAATTAAAATAAAAAGAGAAAAAAAAAATAATAATAATAATAAGTTAATAAATTAACACAAAGTAACAAAATTCTGTTAATATCCATTTCGTGATTATATTATTAGGAAAGTGTGAAGGCATTGAAAATTTAAACACATGAAGCATGGTCTGCTCCCTATTAGAAGTTAAACTCAGATATCAGTTCAAATCTATATCTCCAGGCACTTGAGCAGTATTGTGCAAGCTTCATCCAATCTTTTCCATTTAGAAATTCCATAAAATCTTCAAAGCAAAGTATAGACTTTTTTAAATATTTGATACGGAATTCTGAGAGAATCGGACATGTTGCCACAAAATGGAGAACGGTTTCTTCTTCTAGAGTGTTACATAACGAGCAGGTTTTTATGTTTTGGCTATACGAATAACTATTAAGATATATTAACTCACCTCTAGCCTTGAGTATCCAACTGATCAGATTTGAATTAACATCGAGGTAAATAAAACTATTCGATGAATTCAACTGTTTATAAAGAGAGTGTTTAATACTATTCAATGCCCTCACTCTATACTCATTCATGATCACGTCACTTAAAGAGTTGATAATGTTCGACACTCTGATGGACCCATTAATTAGGTCATGGATATTAAACCCAGCTTTATTGCATAAGTTTTGGACATCATTGTAAAAGAACAGTTTTTTATTAATTATTTGCTTAATAAAAATATTAGGATATCGTCCAGGCGGTAAATTTATGCATCTTTTTATGTACTGTAAGTGAAGCTTAAAGGCAAATAAGAATACTGGAGATATGTTAGTTTCTAGATAAATAATAAAATCCGGTGTGTTACCAGGAAGATTAAAACATTTTTTTATGAATAGTTTCAAGACTTTCTCAATGTCGTAAAATTTCTGAAAACCCCATACTTGAGCTCCATAGCATAAAATTGACCGTGTTACCGCATTAAAGATATTAAGCTTGGCGAGAAAAGGGATGGTCTTATTTAAGATTATATTGCTAAAAGAGAGGGTTGCAAATTTTGCACTTTCTGCTTTCTCCGTAAAGTGTTTGCCCAGAGACAAATTTGTAGATAGGGTAAGACCTAGATACTTATATTTGTTGACCACATCTATACTTTTACCTTTATAATACCATTTTTCATTTGAAGCAGACTTTCCCCCATTTCTAAAAATCATTATCTTAGATTTTTCTAAATTCAGTTGCATATTCCAAATTTCACAGTAATTTTCTAAAGAGGTTATCATTTTCTGCATAGTTAATCTGTCTGATGCTAATAATACAAGATCATCCGCATAAGCCAACATTTTAATTCGGGTATTTTTGACATTAATCCCACCAACTAAATGAGTTTCCAAATCATTTATAAATAGAGAAAACAGTATGGGACTAAGAAGACAACCTTGTTTTAACCCCATAGATGTTTCAAAAGATGCTGTGAGACCTTGACGACACCATACCGAAGTAGAAGTTCTTTCGTAGACGTTTCTTAATGTATTAATAAATTTAGTGGATACGCCCATTGAAAAAAGCTTATACCACAAAGAGTATCGGTCAATGCGGTCAAAGGCGGCTGAGAAATCCACGAAAAAGGCAAAGACTTTCTGACGCTTTTGGTTTAATCTTATTTTAATTAAGCTCATAAGAGTAAAAATATTATCAACAGTGGAATATTCTTTCCTAAAACCAGCCTGATATTCCCCTAATATATTGTATGTATTTTCCCATGTAATTATTCTATCTAAAAGGAGGCCTGTAAAAAGCTTACTAACAGCATTAGAGAATGATATGCCTCTATAATTTGCTACTTCATTTACCGACCCTTTTTTATGAATGGGAAAAATTATTGTCTCTTTAAAGTTACTTGGAATATTTGCTTTATCATATATGTTATTAAAGTAATCTACTAATATATCCAAGAACTTGTCAGAAGCATTTTTATAAAATTCATACGGTATACCATCGGGTCCTGGCGCTTTGTTACATTTTGCCCGCTTAAGAACCATCAGTAATTCTGACTTCGAAAATGGTGCATCTAAAATGTCATCACTTATTAATGGTTCCGCATATACCATTCTGGTCGAATCTAAAGGAGGACTTAATAGATTTTGAAAGTAACTGACCCAATCTGAAGCAGTTATGCATGTATTTGTATAAAAGTGCTTTGTTTTTAGACTTCTAACTAAATTCCAAAAGTCTTTAGAGTCGTTAACTGTGTTAAATTTTTTTATCACAGTGTCTACATATTGCTTTTTCTTTAATTTGCATAAGTTTTTGTAATGTTTTGAGATATTTAAGTAAAAAGTTTTAATTGTAGAGGAATTTGTTTTTCTAAATATATGTAACAATTTAAACAAGTGTGCTCTAGTTTTGTGACATTCATCATCAAACCACTCTGATCTGTAGCTAGTTAGTTTATTTGAATAGTACATGTTATGTTTATAAGCAACCTTGTTTACTATCATGATCAAGTTTTGTATACCAATCAAAGAGCTACCAATGCCTTCATCCAGAAATTGATCAATGTCCTTCCTGTAAGCCACCTTCAAGTGATCTTTCCACTTTAATTTTGGAAGCAGCGGGATAATCTTGTCACAATTGGTTCCCAAAGAATATTTTAGAATGATAGGAAAATGGTCAGAGAAATATTGCTGGTCCACCTCAAAGGAGAACACACTTGGCAGTAGGCTGGTGGTAACTGCACAGTAATCGATAACTGATGCACCGATATCCCTTAAAAATGTATACTCCCCATTAAGGTCACCCACTGTACGGCCGTTCAATAAAACGAGATTAAAATCTTCCAATAGAGATAAAAACCGCCTACCATTTGCATTAATGATATCATCCTTTGACTTTCTGTTAGGTTCTACATACTTAATATTTTCAGGAATGATTTGATTATTTCCGGTTCTGCAATTGAAATCCCCTATTAGTATAAAGTTTAGGTTTTGTTGGTTTGAGATTAGTTCGTATAGCCCTTGAAAATCATCTTGCCAACGGTTGCAATTTAGGTACACTGGTACTATATAAAGTGAAATTTCTTCTGTTTTGAATTCAATAACCATACGACCAGAAAGATTCCTAAACTTAGCAACTTTTTTGTGAAGTAAATCTTTTTTAATTCCAAAAACAAAACCTCCGCTAGCCCTACCAAACCTAGATTCTTTAATTGCCTGTACAAATTCAAGTTGATAATCAGGGTACATTTTATTAAGCTCAATATTTATATTTTCTTCTTCTGGAAGGTTCATATATTTGGGGTGAGATGTACCGAATATCCTGTATCTGCTGCAACCTAAAGGTTCGCAGACAAAGATAAAGAGGCTAGATGTTTCTTTCTCTACGCCACACCGAGGATTTATCGGTAGTGATCGGCATAGTAGACTATAGAAGTACATGTTTTTCTTTTGCTAAGTTAAAAGTTTCATTATAAACAAAGTTTATGTTATATGTGTGTGTATGCTATAGGTGGGCGTAAACGGCTCGCCGGAGTCAAACGGACTCCGAAGCTGGGTGAGAGTAAGTAATAAAGGTATGTTTTGAAGTAAGATGGAACGATGTTTCAATACAGGTTATCCGATTATCGCACAATAATTTATTCAATCAATTTAGAATTAGTTTTACAAAATATTTATTGTTTAAAATATATCTTTTACAATATGGAGAGATACACCAAAAAACATAATAATAATAATAATAATAACATTAATAATAATAATAATAATAATAACAATAATGATGATAGCAATAACAATAATTACAACAACAACAACAACTATATGTATTCCCACTTTATGTAAAATTTAACCATTTAAAAATTAGTAACAAATTACCAACCCTCCCCCCTCACCCAGCTTATCATTGGCATTTATTTTGTATCCAGTGTCATCAAATTCCCATGACACTATACCCCCTACTAAGAAAAAATAATTAAATCAAGTAAATAATTGTTTATTAGTTCTCCGATATGAATAGTTTAGGCAAATTATTCGGAATATCCTAAAATCTAATTCTAAAATCTAAACTAAAGCCAAATCATCAAAAAATTTACAAGCGGTAAATCACCAGCCCCAAATTACCAGCCCAAAATTCCAGAGTATGTATTCAATGTATTGTATGTATCTAGAGCACGGTAGTGCGCAAGGCCGAGATTTAAGGGAGACTTTCGGACTTTTCACTACAGTGTTATTACTACACCTTAATTTAGGCTCATTTTTTGGGTGCTGTATCTTTTGAACGGAAAGAGCTACAGGGTTGATATTTCGAATATAGATACTTTACGGAATTATAAGAACCAATGTTTTCAATCAACGTTAACGAATTAACCGTTAAAAAGTTATTTCACTTCAAAAATGCAAAAATCGCGGGAACGCCTTAAAAACTTAAGTATTAGATATCAAAATTATGAGCTACTTCCAGATATGCTGTAAAGTTGATATTGGGCATGTAGATAGCTGTAGTACCCAAATCGACGGGAAAATTGCGAAAACTGGAAATTTGTATCGGAAAAGTGGAAAATTTAACATTTTTTTGTTTTAAGACTAGTTCAACGCAAACTACCATGTAGAAAACGATATATCATATATACCTATTAATTTTTATACCATATAGAAATAGACATTGCAATTTGAATACAGCAGTATGCGTTGATTTTAAAAGTTAAGCAACGGAAGCCTCGAAAAATTGGAAAAACATCCTCCAAAATTATGTTTTTCTGTTCTATAAATGCTATAAAGTTTGAATTTTCACTAATCGACCCGAAATAACGTCAAAATTAACAGAATATTTTGAAAAATTTCATTACCTACATCGCAACCACACCGAAAATGGGAAAAACATCCCTAAAACTTACCTCTTTACTTCTATTCATGATAGAAAGATCAGTTTTTTTCCATCACAACCCTTCGAACTTGGTAAAAACACCCCCAAAACCAACCTTTTTGTTCTATACATACAACAAGATGCAGTTTTTTGCAATCGACGCTTAATAGCTACAAATTAGGAAGTTATTTCGAAAAACTTAATATATTTTTTTGCAAACTCCCGAAAAATTGAAAAAACACCCCCCAAAATTACGTTTTTCAGTTCTATATATGATGAAATGATGGAATTTTGACCAATCGACCCGAAATAAAGTCAATTTAACAGAACACTTTGAAAAATTTTTTTACCTATAACGCAAACCTCCGAAAATGGGAAAAACACCCCTTAAACTGCCTTAAGGCATTTTGATCAGACTAAAAATATGACCGCTAGAGAGTGATTTATGTATTCTAAGGAAATTCGCTAAGTTGACGCAGCTCCTGCGTTTTTTTTTGTGAAGTGGAGCCAACGGGTCAAGTCATTTCTTCAAAGACTATAACGTTGATAATCAATTATCTGTAATAAACGATTAGTTTAGAAGTCATAATCGAAACAAATCAAATAACATCTTATATATACTAAATTTTATATAGTTATTTTAATAAAAAATATATCACTCTTATTTCACATTAATTTGTGGCGTTTTAATAAAAGGCCTATGATATATGATCGATGAATATTATTATCAATAATCCAATGTATAAAATTTATGCTTTCTTTTCAGTTGTCTTTGGCAATAACACTGCTTGAATATTTGGTAATATACCGCCTTGAGCAATTGTTACAACAGATAATTTATTTAATTCTTTTCATCATTACGAATTGCTAATTGAAAATAAACTTGTTTATTTTTAAACTTGTTTACTTAAAAAAAGTTACATTGTAACAATACAATAAAACAATCAATGTTTTCTATTTGGAGTATTAAAACATACTGATATATTAATTTAGCTATTCTTATTTAAATACTAAATGTCTATCTAATCAAAAAGGAGGCGGTAACCTTGTCAACAAATCAGATCGATATATGCTTCATATGTTATTTTAATTACAATTAAAATTGTTAAATTTTCCGTTTGTAAGAAAGGTAAGTTTTCGAGAAAATCTTAATAAAATAGTTGCTTTTTAATAAGTGATGATATGGGATAAAGGACCGAGCTATTTACAAAGTAAATAGATCCAGACTTCATATAATAGTTGCTCCTTAAAAAGTGATGATATACGAGAAAAGACCGAGCTATTAACAAAGTAAATAGCTCTAGACTTCAAATAATAGCTGTTCCTTAAAAAGTGATGATATCCCATAAAGTTTCGAGCTATTTACAAGCTAAATAGCTCGGTAAACTATTTATTAAAAAAATAAATGAGGGGTAAATTAATTAAGTGTAAGAAAAAATTTGGTTGAAATTTATGTCGTAAGTTTTCCCTTAGTATGTTTTTAAAATTTTATAACGCGGCAAGTTTTAAAATATTTGAAATCATCAGAAAAATTAACTTGCCGCGTTATAAAATTTTAATAAAAACATACTGTACAGAATATTGTACAGAATCTCATATATGTAAGGTATACAAGTATTACACATACAAGTGTTACACATTTAATTGTTTTATTAATAAAAACACAAAAATTGCAGGACAATTTTTAATGCGTGTTACCTCAGCACTCCGTCATTTTTGAATCGATTTTGAATTTTTTGTTTTAAAGGGTTTGATTTCCCATTGTCCCCAATATTATACTAAAACCATACTATATTGATGTCTTAGCCCTTCAAAAAGCGAGCAGAGCCAGTTGACGTAATATAACGCGAAGCGGTCTCCTTTGTAAATGTGAATCTAAAATGAGTAAAGTATCGCGAAGCGAAAGAAACGCGTAGCATACGCGAAGCATATGCGAAGAGAAACAAAACGCTACGCATTTTGTGCGATGCCTTCGGCTTCGTATATTTAAGCCTTTCAAAAATGATTGATATCCGACCAAAAACATAAATGTAAGAAAGGGCCGAGTTTTCGGGAAAATCCTTAATGTAATAGTTCTTTCTTAAAAAGTGATGATATGAGAGTAAGGACCGAGCTATTTACAAAGTAAATATCTCTAGACTTTACATAATAGTTCCTTCTTAAAAAGTGATGATATGGAAGAAAGGACCGAGCTATTTACAAAGTAAATAGCTCTAGACTTCAGATAATAGTTGCTCTTTGAAAAGTGATGATATCCCATTAAAGAGCCGAGCTATTTACATAGTAAATAGCTTGGTAAACTATTAACTAAAAAAATTAATGAGGGATAAATTTATTAAATGTAAGAAAAAATTTTGTTCAAATTTATTTCATAAGTTTTCTCTTAGTATGATTTTAAAATTTTATAACGCGGCAAGTTTTAAAATATTTGAAATCATCAGAAAAAAAAACTTGCCGCGTTATATAAAATTTTAAAATCATACTAAGAGAAAACTTATGAAAGAAATTTGAACAAAATTTTTTCTTACATTTAATAAATTTATCCCTCATTAATTTTTTTAGTTAATAGTTTACCAAGCTATTTACTATGTAAATAGCTCGGCTCTTTAATGGGATATCATCACTTTTCAAAGAGCAACTATTATCTGAAGTCTAGAGCTATTTACTTTGTAAATAGCTCGGTCCTTTCTTCCATATCATCACTTTTTAAGAAGGAACTATTATGTAAAGTCTAGAGATATTTACTTTGTAAATAGCTCGGTCCTTACTCTCATATCATCACTTTTTAAGAAGGAACTATTACATTAAGGATTTTCCCGAAAACTCGGCCCTTTCTTACATTTATGTTTTTGGTCGGATTGTATACTTTGAATAATAGTGACCATAAAAAATAGTTAGTATTATTATATTTTTTTCAGAAAATGTTTTAATTAAAAAAAGAAAATAATAATAATTGGTAGGATACCCTATATTTACTCTATCTCTCTTCCTACCTCTCACTCAGAGCCCAGCGCAGTCAAGGTCTGCCCACCTATGTATAGACGAAACGTTTTAAGATGGTAGCGCTGCGTAACCTATAAACAAACTAAATCTATAGCCAATGTTTATAAATATAACATATGACTTTGTTTCTTTTTATTATTTTGTAGCGATTTCAGTAAATTTTTGTACTTGATACAATAATAGTTTTAAAAAAAATAAAAATAAAAAAAATTAATTTTTTTAATTTTTTTAAATTTCAATAATTTTGATATTTAGTTTTATGACCAAAAGTATTAAATTGCAACTGTATACAAACTACACTTTTTAGATTAGGTTGTAAATATTAATAATTTTAAATATAACTTCATCATATGTTTGCGAACGGGTTTATCAATTTTTAATTACAATTTCCACGCATTGTGCCTATCTTTTAGAAATATACTGCACCCCAATTTATTTTCAATTAATATTGTTTCTTTCCCAAGCTTTGGAAAAAGTTGAAACCAAATTTCTGGGTTTCTTCTTTTATTGAACACAAAGGCCCTTGAAATTATATTTCAAATTTTTGCCCCTATTCCTAGAACATTTGTTTGTATTTTATAAATACGTATTTCGACTACAACGTAGCCATCATCAGTATGAATTAACTAATCGTAACTATCTCTGGGATATGGATTCTGAGATATGTTGCTTGTTGCTAATTTGGTGCGTGTCTCAATAAATGCGTATTTATAAAATACAAGCAAATGTTCTAGGAATAGGGGCAAAAATTTGAAATATAATTTCAAAAAAACCTAGAGTTCTCTTTGATTATTTTAATAATCTTTACAAAGGCTCTTATCAAGATCAAGACATTAAATTATAAATTTTTACAAAAAACACTAACAGAATTTTACATATACAAGGTGGGCCAAAAGTAATGTCATAGTGTGAATAATTGCTGCCATTTTGTGAGAAATAAAAAAAAAATTGGATCAGTTTTCAAGAAAAGTTTATTTGAAGATGTAAAATTGATGACATTAAGTTGAAAAATGATAACGGTAAAATGACCACCTCCCGAGTTAATGTAAATTTCGGCTCGCAACATCTGCAACATCTGCAAGACTTGCAAGGTTTGTGGTTTGTTGTGGTAAACGCAAGATTTCAAAAAAGTCCCAAAGAAAGAAATCTGGCGCTGGCGATCTGGCCGGCCAATTCAAATCGCCAAAACGGGAGATCACGCTGCCAGGAATGGTGATGCCGTCGGCGTCCTCAAAAAAGTAAAGGTAAATCACTTTTTCACTGCAAATGCCACACCAAACAATCACTTTGAGGGGATGCAAAGGCTGTTCAGGCGTTCATCTAACCACTTGATTGTTCGCATACAATGTGTACGACGACCAGGATAATGACGACGAAATTCACGCTGCGTTAAAAGAACAGACAGAAAATTGGTCAAATAAGCAGTAACAATGATTCCGCGTTCTTCAGGCTTGTATCGCTCTATTGCTTGTTGTCAACTAATTCTCTATCTATCCGCAGCATAAAAGTCAAAGCACAGTGGTATTAGATTTCAAATACATAAATTATGGCCCATTCACATTATGACATTACTTTTGGCCCACCCTTTATGGCTTGTAAATTTTTCCTTGTTTTAGTTTTTTTGTTAGTTAACCAGCAGAGGCGTAAGGCTTAGCCGGTTTTGCGTATATGTGGAATAATGTAGTGCAAATTTTTTCAATATATTTTAGTTGATTTGTACAATTGTACCATATTCGGTTTTTGGAAAATGTTGCAAATAAAAGTTGTTACTATATTTATAATGAACAACTGTTATCCGATGCATTTTTTTGAAAACCTAATGAATAAGGCACAAATTAATTATAAAATTTTGAAAAATGAACAATACTTTTGAAGCCATGTGAAGTATATAGGTACTAAATATCATATTTGAAATATGTTATTATTTTTTGTTATAAACTTAAATGATGGTTTATTACAATTACGGTAACTTGGACTGTAATCATAATTATTGGATAATATTGAATAAATGTGAAAAAAAAAACAAAAATGAATATTTCTATACGTACGAAACATTAATTTATCGAATAAAAGTTTTTTTTATAAAAACTGATTCACTTATAACTATCGAAAACTAAAAGGAAAAGGGGTGAAATTAAAAAATTACTATAACGTCTCGTTTTTGGTGTCAGCCGAAACTGTCAGATGAAAACCGAAATTCGGTTTCGACTGTAAAAACTTGTTTCGATCGGTCACTAAATTTATCATAACCATGGTAAAAATACAAATTTTCGAAGACATTGTGATTATTTTCTGAGAAACTATGAGTTGTACGAAAATTTCACATGTACTTTTTTTGTTTAGAGTCAAATTACTAGAAAAAAATTCAAAAAACATTTCTTATTTATTTAAAAAATTAGTGAAAATAACAACTAACTGAGTTAATTGCTTAGATACCCGCTATATAGTGAATTTATGAAAAAAATGTTCGTGCAATAGTTGTTTATTTTTATAAGAGGAAGATTTTATGTCTTTAAATTTTTGTTCTATCTATTGCGGTTTCAAAGATAGGCAGTTTTGCGTATTTTGCCAAACATGGTCCGATTTTGCCCATTCACGAACTCGACCTTACTTGTTAGCTTTAGAATACGCATACAAAATTTCAGCTATGTTTTTGAGTTATCGTGTTGACGGACAGGTACATTTGCGAAAATGGACTACTTAGGTCATTTTATGCACATCTATACCAAAATTTTTTTCTGCGATCCGTATTTTCAACTGTTGTTACAAAAACTGAACTAAACTTAATATACCCTAGTATATACTATATACCGGGTATAAAAAACGTTTATAAAAATTTATGAACATACTTTAGAGTCAAGCACCTTCGAAAATCATGTTCAACTGATCAAAATGTATATCTAGAGAACGGTAGTGCGATAGGCCGATTAGAGTTACGTTCATTTGTAAAGAACTCTCGAATATCATCACAGTTTGAGTGGATCAGTCTTTTTTCAAAATGAATGGGAGGAAACATAAATTTAATACTAAGTATTAAATATATGATTAAAATATGGTTTAAATAAGTTGCCATTCTACTTTTAAATAAGTTACGCGCATATAAAGTTCAATACAAATGAATTTGATTCTAACACATTTTGGTGCAACCTTGGACCTCAACCTTGGTACAACCTTGAACCTCAACCTTGGCTACTGTAAGATGCCTGGTGGGAGAAGCGAATCTCAGTGCAATAGTTTTAGACCCCAATATAAAATCAATCAATCAATCATGATGCCTGGACCCCGGAGTACAAGTGCTTTTGTGTAAAAATTTTTCTTATTTTCTTAGGTATTACCAAACATTAAAGTAGACCATCATTGTTTTTGTAACATTCTGTATAATGTGGATTATGTTCTTGATATAATTATTTATTTATATTATATACATAAAATATTTAATTATTGCTAAATTTATGTTAATACATAATAGACATTAAAAATAAGACAATAACAATAAATTTATAACGATATAAAAATATTGTGACTGTCTAATAAATAATAAATCAAACTGAAAATAGATATTGATCGATGAATGCTATAAAATCGTAGTCAGTCGTCACAACTGTCATCTCTTACATTATGTAGTTTAGTAGTTTTAACGGTTTTAAGGGTTCCGTAACTATTTGAAACCCTTACAGTTTCGTCATAGACGTGCGTCCAAATGGCACAACTGTCTTATTTGAACGTATGACATAATTTTTGTCTGTACACTTTCGTGCAATAAATTTGAACCAAACTGAATCAAAAAAGTTTGCTGATGTTTTTGTAATACCAAAAATCATTAAATATGTATTATTTTTATATTGAGAAGTTAGTTAGAAATAAACTTATCACAGTTTTTTGTATAGACTTCCTTTATTTATTTTTGCAATATGCAATTCTAATAATTTTTCAAAACAATAACTAAGTAATTAAAAAAGACTCACATATTATCATCGGAATAATTACATGCAATCTAACTTATTCTGTTTCTTTTTGAAGTTATACTTCTTTTATCGTGTACTATGTTATTTAACAAGCCAAATTCTATTAACACGTGAAGGATTTAATTATAAAAAAATAAATTTTTAATTAATTAATTAATGTTAATTACAACAGAAGTACCCTGGCAGACATAACATTGCCAAAATGTTTATATTGCAATAAGCGTTTTCAATAATATTTCAATCAATTAACAGATGAGGGAAGATTTTTCCAATGCCGGATCTTAGACCATTATGAGAATCCCATCACAGTGCATTTTCAGAATGTAACGATTCACTGATATAAGATTCGAGTGATAGCACTCGCTTGATCGATGTAATACTAATTTCTATCCTGCTCTATTGCACAGTGTTTGGGACATATTTGGTAATAAATGTGTATCATACTTGTATCCAGGCATATATATATATATATATATATATATATATATATATATATATATATATATATATATATATATATATATATATATATATATATATATATATATATATATATATATATAAATCCAACAAAGTAAACTATTGTTGGATTAAAATCATCAGTTTTAAAATTTTCATTGTTCGCTCAATATCAAAGTTATAAAATAACCATTGATGGATTAACAATCAATTTAAAAATCAAATTTGTTCAAGTAAAATCAGTTGTACATTATTGTATAAAAACGAGATAGAGACTCCATTATAATTGTGGAAATTAAAAAAAAAATATTAAACCTCAAATTCTTTTCAAATCAAATAAACTTCTGGTTTGAATATTAGATTCAAAAAAGTGTTATTTAATTTTTTTTTCTAAAGTTCGTGTTGTCCAATTTTTATAGATTTAGTAAAACTTTAATATTTGTGTTTTTCCTTTGTCGAGTACCTACCGATATCTGTTGTAGGTTCTATAATATATATATATATATTATCCCGGAATCTTCGCTCCCTTTAGCCTTCAAAAGGAGAGCTGTAGAACCTACAACAGATTCCGGTTGGTACTCGGTAAAGAAAAAACACAAATATTAGTAATGGTTTACTAATGCAGGTGTCCTTGTGATGAGTCATCTTGACCCCGGTAAATACTGTACTGTACTGCCCGGTTGCACTGTATATACTTGTATATATATATATATATATAAATATATATATATATATATATATATATATATATATATATATATATATATATATATAAATATATATATATATATAAATATATATATTTATATTTATATATATTTATATATATATAAATATAAATAAATATACATATATATATATATATATATACCTTGGTGATATATATATATCACCTTGTTGATTCCAAGGTGGTGAAACTACCGTCACAATATATATATATATATATATATATATATATAAATATATATATATATATATATATATATATATATATATATATATATATATATATTGTGACAAATATATATATATATATATATATATATATATATTGTGACGGTAGTTTCACCACCTTGGAATCAACAAGGTGATGACTAGCCGACAAATTATAGCACCAATTCGAACAAAAAAAAAAGCAATTTATTAGTTGGGCGCCAGGTTTTTTCTGAGTACCACTCACGAGTTCGATTTATGTTGTAGGTTAAAGGGGAACACTCGTCTGATTGTTACGAGTTCGAATATTGGAGTAATTAAAAAAAAAAAAATGTAATTTACGAAGAAAAATAGTACTAATAATTTAATTGAAAAAAAAATAATAATTCGATTACAACACAAGTTGAACAAAAAAAAAATCGTGAACAACAAAAAAAAATCTAATTCTAACAAAATAAAATAATACCTAACAGTGAAACAAATTTTAATTCTGGTACCAAAACGTGTTTACGAAATTTAAATTTTAACAAACAAAAAAAATTACAAATAAAAATGAATAAAATAAATAAAAAAAAATGATTCGAAATAATAATTTAAAAAAAAAAAAAAGTACTTTCGTGAACACGCTAACGCAAATAAATACCACTAACCTCACTCGGTTTCCGTATCTTCGATCGATGAATTTCGAATTCACGTTTAATCAATTTATTTGCACAAAATCTCAAAGTAATTCTTTAACAATTTAAACAAAACCAAATTGTAACAAAATTATTAATTCAATTCGACACTTAAACAATTTTAATCACGATCCAAATTTAATTAACTATCACGATCTTTTCTTTTAATTTTTCGGTACGCAGAAACAGGCTCTCGAAACACAAGCAAAAAATTAATGATTTTTTTTTTCGTGTTTCAACCAAAGTCCATCATACGAAAACAACGTGTTTACACATTCCTCACATCACATTCCTTGGTATTATTGTCACTAAGCAATGTTTAAATTACACCTGGGTTGGATTTTGATTAATTAATTTTTTTTTTATATTCAATTGCTTTGCCGATAATGAACGTGGCAATGTGGCTGATGCTATTAGTGTTTCACCACCCCTGATTAATTCATCCAATATAAAATATGCTTTTTCAAGCTTGAATAATATCGAAATCACATATAGTTACAAAGTCCATCCAACAATTCAACACAACGATGCATTATTTCATCTTGAATATTCATGATCATTCTCATCCATCGTACAACAGAAATATACCTTGTCTAATTGTTTATCATAACTCGAAGTTTTATTTTAGTGATCACTATTTCGACAAGTCTATAATACGGGACTGTTATTTTTTTTTTTTTAAATTCCAACAATAATTTTTATTTTATTTTTTTAAATGTAACCAAATCAATTAATCGGTCTTTCGTACAATCGAAAAACATATAGAACGATTCATAAATAAGCCCCAAACTATTTGACCATACTCCATATAGCAGTTCCACAAATGTAAACGGTAATCAATTCAATAATAAAATCGGAAAAGGATTTCGTGTATTTTGTTAAGTGACAATTAATCTTATCCATTCTTGAATTTTCTCCTTATGCTTGATCCAATTCCACGATGTCGGCGATCGATACTGGAGCGAGGTTGGTAATTATTTAATGCGTGTGGCTAATCTTAAAAATAGAAATACAATATAATTGCAATTGTCAATGTCAATAGCGACATCGGAGTTCGGAGCCGTCTCTTGCGTTTATCTGGCCCCGGTGTCCTTCCGATGGAACCAGCGACCAGTCGCGTCGAATTCACGCCCATAATAAACATAAATACTAAAAAAAAATAAAAAGACACTCATCGAAGGTTGAATTCATTTCAACCGTTATAAAACCTCCCCCCAGACGTCGACTTGGAGCTTAATTGGCTGTACTTAGTGCGTTGGTACCTTGGACACTCACAACTACATTTAACTTAGGTACCCGTCACCAAAACCAACTAGCTACAGTAAAAGGAGTTTAGTATTTTGAGATTAGAGAGATTTTTGTTGCAAAACAATACAATTATAATCCGCTCGGACTAGTGACTACTAACATCAACTCATAAAAAAAAATAAACTAAAAATAAAAAATTAAAAAAAATATACATGAAATTCAACAAAAATTAATAAAATAATAATTGAGGAGACAAAAAAAAATTATTATAATCAGAACAACAAAAATCTCTATAGCCAGCCGATCTATGACTGGATTACTATATCGTCCTCTGAACAAACACAAACCTAACCACACGTACATGCATAACTACCAAACGATTTTAATGGACTTGAGCTTCGCCGTCATCGATATCGCTGCTCTCAGCGCTCTCGCGTACCAAGCGCAACTCCTTGACGTGTTGACGTCCCACTGTGCGACCTCGCGAGTCAACTAGTTCGTAGATGACCGGAGAAACAACTTTCGCGACTTCATAAACATCAGTCGAATATTTTCGGGCTAATTTTGACGAAAATCGATCCGCGCCACGCGATAGCACATGCATTCGCACGCGCACTCGATCTCCTTCGGCAAAACGAACGTCTCGGTGGTAGCGATTGTAATATCGAGCCTGACGTTCAAAGGAACGTCCTAAATTATCGGCTACGAGGTCATGTAGCTGCGACAACCGGTGTACTCGGCTTATCCACGCGTCTGTGTCTGGGACTGGTATGTCCGCGGCTCCTTCAACGAGTTTCCGGTAATACTTCGGTGCTCTTGGCTGCCACCCATAATTGAGCATAGCTGGTGATACATGCAACGAACTATGCACGGCAGTATTATAAGCATGGCGAAACTCGTGGACGTGTTCGTCCCACAGACGATGATCTAAATCGACAAACGATATGACCATCGTTTTTAACACACGATTCACTCTTTCGACAGGGTTAGCCTGGGCATGATACGGTGGAATTCGCGAATGATGGATACCATACGCGGTAGCCATTTCTTCCACTAGTTTATTTGCGAATTCCGTACCATTGTCCGTCAACAATACCTCGGGGCAACGGAACCGATGCACCACTAATCTATCGAATTCACGGATAATCGACGGACCATCAGCCTTTTTTAATGGAGCCAATTCAACCCATTTAGTGAATAAGTCCTGAAAGACGACCATGTACTTAAAGTTCGACCTGCTCAACGGGAACTCCATACAATCTGCGGCAACGACACTCCACGGCGCATTCACGACTCTACGACACATCAAGCCGGCTGCTGGTTGTTGTAACACCTTCGACGTCTGACACACCTCACAGTCTGTTACAAAACGGCGTACGTCTTCGTGCATGCCCGGACAATAGTAATCGACCGCTACTCGATCTGTGGTCTTTTCTATGCCAAGATGCCCTGCATGTGGTGGACTGTGGTTTTCCTCGATTATTCCATGGTGTGCAGCTTTCGGTGGTACCAACTTCCATGCGTCTAGGTCTTCAACGACCTGAGCCACTAGACGATTCGGTTTAAACGCGTACAGTCGACCTCCTTCGACTCGCCAGTCCTTCCATCGCTTCGGTCTCTCCAGAACGTCTCGTTTTCTGCGACAGAACCAATCATCGACGATTTCTGCAGCTGGAACCTCGTTATCGACTCCGATCAGTTCTTGATTTTCGTCAATCGCAGCAATTTCGTCATCATCGTCTTCTGCCTCAAACATTCGCGACAACGCATCGGGAACAACATTCAATTCTCCTTTGCGGTATTCAATCGGGAACTGATACTCAGCTAGACGCATCGCCCATCTTGAAAGTCGCGGCGTCTTGCTTTTCAAGTCTTTCAACCATCGCAAACTACTATGATCCGTAATGACGCGGAATCGATAGCCTTCCAAATAACGTCGAAAATGTTCACAAGCCCAGAGCACGGCCAGGCATTCTCGTTCCGTTGCGGAATAATTACGTTCGGCTTTATTCATGACGCGACTAGCGTATGCTACGACCCGTTCCTCTTTCTCATGTTGCTGCGTCAATACGGCACCAAGTCCAGTAGCACTGGCGTCAGTCTGAAGAACGAACGTCTTTGAGTAATCAGGACAAGCTAGAACAGGAGCGGTGGCTAGCGCAACCTTCAATGATTCGAACGCCTGTTCCTGTTCGGCTCCCCAAGACCAGCGTACCTTTTTGTTCGTCAGACGCGTCAATGGTTCAGCGATTGTGGCAAAGTTTGGAATGAAACGTCGATACCACGACGCCATTCCAAGAAAACGACGGAGTTTCTTCATGTTTCCTGGCCTCGGAAATTCAACCATAGGCTTTATGCGCTCCTGATCGACTAACAGCCCCCTTTCGTTTACGCGATAACCCAAATATCGAACCTCATTAGTGCATAATTCGCATTTACCGACGTTCACCTTCAAGTTCGCGGCCTTTAAGGCGTCAAAAACTTCATTCAATACCGACAAATGTTCGTCAAACGTCTCGGTGACAACTATCAAATCGTCCAAATAGCCGAAAACTTTTAACCCCCGCCGTTGCCCAAGCATTGTATGGATCAACCGCTGAAAATGAGGTGGTGCTCCGGCTAAGCCGAATGGCATTCCCACGTACTGAAACATGCCACGACCAGGTACACAAAACGCAGTGTACTCTCGACTGGCCGGGTCTAATTTGACCTGATGATAAGCATGTTTCAAATCAATTTTTGATATAAATTTTGCACCACTCAACTGGTCCAAAATTCACGTCATCAAGGGCAATGGATACGCGCATGGCTTCGAGATCGCGTTCAAACGTCTAAAATCGAGACACATTCGATAATCGCCCGTACTCTTGCGTACCATAATGACCGGATTTGACCAGGCGCTAGTCGACGGTTCGATAATTCCGGCTGCAAGTAATTCATCTACTTGCCGGCACATCTCTTGTTCAATAATCGGAGATGTAGGATAGTTACGTTGACGGATCGGTTCGTTTCCTTGTACGTCAATTACGTGCGTCATCAAGCTCGTAAAAGTCGTCTCGCCCGTATACTCAACGTCAGGTAGTCGTCGAGCTAAAAGTCGATCCAAAGCATCTTTCTGATCTGGAGTAACTTCCACGATGGCGGCTACTTCTTCTTCGGATAGCCACTCCTTGGATTGCCAGTCGTAGATGTTAGATTTAATTTTCGAGCACCATTCTCCAGTCGTACCGTCGTAACAAATTCCAATCGCCTTGATCGCATCGATGCCTAAAATCATCTCGTACCGCAGGGCTGGAATGACTCGCACTTCCATTGGCATCATGTCATCACCAATACACATTGGCAGCGTAATCGTAGCTGTAACTTCCATGATCGAACCATCAGCAACAGCAGCTGTACGTGGAGGCACCGATCGTGCACGTGCTCCTAAACCCATGACCCAGTTCGTATCATCAATTTGACGTACACACGTGACAGTCGCGCCAGTATCCAGCAACGCACTGTACTTGATTGCGCCAATTGTTACCGGTATGTATGGCCTCGGATTGGTACTCCTCGTTGTAATCGGGCACACTTCTGCAGCGACGTAGCGTAATATCTCCCGAATTTTGTCAGGATCCGAGCGTTGGGCTAACACTCCGCATGGCTCAGTGGATATTTAAAAAATATCTGGCAGCGGTATAGCATCGTCCACAGCCTCGACTATCCTTGAATCGGACGTCAAGGTCCGTTCATCGCGGGAAATCAGCGTTGGACCCACTATTGCTGACTTCCCGATGCGTTTCCCGTAGTCGGTGTCGCACGTTGTTGCCATCGTTGACAATTCGGCCATCCAGGCGTTGGCGTGGTCTCGGCGCCGCATGTCCAGCAATAACCAGAACGTCTCGCAATATTACAGCTGTGATGGTAATGTCCAGGCTGTTTACAGTTGAAGCAGCGCCCTCGCCTCTCCATTGCGATCGAAAACGACCGTGGCTGCCCGAAACGCGTTGTTGGGCCACCTTGTTGTGGTGATGTCACCACCGCAGCGACTGGCAATACCTGCACGGCAGGTGATTGCTCACATGTTCGTGACGGCCATTGTACTGGTTGCGGGAGGCTCACTGGTGCAGGTCCATCGGATTTAGCAGCGTTCGTCTGCTTAGACCCTCTTTTGGCCCTCCTCAAAGATTTCAGTGACCGTGAAGACGTTGATCATTCGTCTCCACTGGTCTCAATAGCAGCGACGTGAGACTGACTCGTCTTCTTCGACGGGCGCGCCTCATAGCGGTCGGGATGATACGCTAACTCGGGCACCACGCTCTCGTCAGGCGACACGGGCGTGCGTGGCTGTCGGCGTCGACGAGGGCTGTCAAAATCTCGGACCAGTTTGTACAGCTGGTCAAACGTTGTAAAATCTCCCCAACGGATTGAAGAGTGATAATCCGTGCGGAGATTATTAAATGCAAAATTTAATTGTAGGCTCTCTGGCAGCGGCTCGCTAACCAGCGCCCACATTGACAATACCGCATCCAAGTAATCCAACCCGGACTCTAATGGACCCTGAGTGCGAGTCACCACTTCACTGAGAATGCGGCACTCCACCTCAGGCTCACCAAACCGGTCGCGCAGTTCATTACAGAACTGCCCATATGTCCAAACGTGACGCTTCTTGTGGCTCCACCACGTTTTGGCGGCACCCGACAATAGTAAGGGCATTATGGCCAAAACGTCGGCGTCACTTAGCCCGCAGGTCTCCCTGCATTCACCTAAACGATTCAGGAATGTTTCCACACGGCTCGATCCATGTCCCGTGAACTTTAGATTCCATTTTGAGACCCGCTCGTACATCGCTGGCTGATAATGCACCTCACCAAGTCGAGATGGTCCCATACGGCTATGTGCCGACGCAATCGGCGAATATGTTGCATCAGCTATATTCCCCGGTGGCAGCGCTGTCGAGTTCACCGGTGGTGGAAAATTAACATGATTGGTTCGCGGTCTCGTTTGGTCCAGTGGCAGCCCCGTAGACATAATCGGGTGCCATTGGGACCTTTGCTGCGGTCGCCCAGGAAAACTATCCGTGGTCGACGTAGAACCCAACGTAGTCGTGGCCGTTGTCGTCGTAACGGTGCTTGATCGACTTACTATAACTGGGCTCCCCAAACATGCGCGCAGTCGACTTCGATCGAGAACATTCATCAGCTCACGCTCGGGCAACGGCTGATCGTCAGTCGTCCATACTACACTCGGGTCCTTGTTGCGCCTAAGCCCACGATATAAGCGATCCCGCAGAACTTCGGATGACCCTGAAGCATTAGCATTCAGGGTAATCAGTATTTTCCGGACCTGCATTGACGTCAGATACTGTATCCAGTCAAAAGCACTCTCGTCCGGGGCCACAGGAGTTGGAACCTCCGCGACTAACGCTCGTGAGATCTCCTCCTCTTCCACGTCCAATTTTTGTACTTGTTGGGATATTCCCTCCATTGCGGATACGAGCTGGAGTCGTTGAGCCCATAACTCGACAGCGCGGGCCATTCGTCGTCACAGTCTCGTCTGCCATGCCAGCATATTGAGACGAGTCAATCAGACTCGGTGGAGCCCGGACGGTAACTCTGGGCTTGATCGGGTGCCGGTAGTCATCAGCCTGCCTCGCGTCATGATCTGACTCATCGTCAGTCATCTCCGAAGCTCTCGTGATCGCGTGAATGTCCCGTTCGTCAACCATTTTGTAATGAAATTCACGAACCAACAAAATAAGCAACAGAAAAAAAAAAACTAAAACAAAAAACCTTTAAACAATACGTTTATTACAACAACAAAAATATTTCGAATCGCGTTTCGAATCAGACGATGATTCGTGTCCTAAATCGCCCCTTTGTGTCGCCCCACGTTGGGCGCCAAAATTTGTGACGGTAGTTTCACCACCTTGGAATCAACAAGGTGATGACTAGCCGACAAATTGTAGCACCAATTCGAACAAAAAAAAAACAATTTATTAGTTGGGCGCCAGGTTTTTTCTGAGTACCACTCACGAGTTCGATTTATGTTGTAGGTTAAAGGGGAACACTCGTCTGATTGTTACGAGTTCGAATATTGGAGTAATTAAAAAAAAAAAATGTAATTTACGAAGAAAAATAGTACTAATAATTTAATTGACACAAGTTGAACAAAAAAAAATCGTGAACAACAAAAAAAAATCTAATTCTAACAAAATAAAATAATACCTAACAGTGAAACAAATTTTAATTCTGGTACCAAAACGTGTTTACGAAATTTAAATTTTAACAAACAAAAAAATTACAAATAAAAATGAATTAAATAAAAAAAAAAATGATTCGAAATAATAATTTAAAAAAAAAAGTACTTTCGTGAACACGCTAACGCAAATAAATACCACCAACCTCAATCGGTTTCCTTATCTTCGATCGATGAATTTCGAATTCACGTTTAATCAATTTATTTGCACAAAATCTCAAAGTAATTCTTTAACAATTTAATCAAAACCAAATTGTAACAAAATTAATAATTCAATTCGACACTTAAACAATTTTAATCACGATCCAAATTTAATTAACTATCACGATCTTTTCTTTTAATTTTTCGGTACGCAGAAACAGGCTCTCGAAACACAAGCAAAAAATTAATGATTTTTTTTTTCGTGTTTCAACCAAAGTCCGTCATACGAAAACAACGTGTTTACACATTCCTCACATCACATTCCTTGGTATTATTGTCACTAAGCAATGTTTAAATTACACCAGGGTTGGATTTTGATTAATTAATTTTTTTTTTATATTTAATTGCTTTGCCGATAATGAACGTGGCAATGTGGCTGATGCTATTAGTGTTTCACCACCCCTGATTAATTCATCCAATATAAAATATGCTTTTTCAAGCTTGAATAATATCGAAATCACATATAGTTACAAAATCCATCCAACAATTCAACACAACGATGCATTAAATAAACGCCAAACTATTTGACCATACTCCATATAGCAGTTCCACAAATGTAAACGGTAATCAATTCAATAATAAAATCGGAAAAGGATTTCGTGTATTTTGTTAAGTGACAATTAATCTTATCCATTCTTGAATTTTCTCCTTAAGCTTGATCCAATTCCACGATGTCGGCGATCGATACTGGAGCGAGGTTGGTAATTATTTAATGCGTGTGGCTAATCTTAAAAATAGAAATACAATATAATTGCAATTGTCAATGTCTTGCGTTTATCTGGCCCCGGTGTCCTTCCGATGGAACCAGCGACCAGTCGCGTCGAATTCACGCCCATAATAAACATAAATACTATAAAAAAATAAAAAGACACTCATCGAAGGTTGAAATTTCAACCGTTACAATATATATATATATATATATATATATATATATATATATATATATATATATATATTTATATATATATATATATGTATATATATATATATATATATATATATATATATATATATTATTTTATAGCTGCACACGATTTTTCCGTTCTTTACATGAGCCAAATGTTTTTTTCATTCGAATTCCGATTAGGCGACGACTTTGACCAACATTAATTTTCGAACAATTTCACTTACACTATACTTACACTATATACACCTGATTGTTGTTCATTAACAATTTTATCCTTGGGCTACCAACTAACTCTTTTATTTTATTTTTACTAATAAGCACTGTTTTCAAGTTATGATCACTTACTTCTTTTGTGATTTCTGAATGGTGCTGAATTTTACATGTTTGGACCTAAAAAGTGAAATATCTTGAAAACGGTGCTTTTTATCGAAAAAATAAGCAAAAATAAAACTCATTATTTTGGAATTTAATTGATCAAAAAGTAGATGTGTCGACTTTTAGTGTGGAATTTTTTATTTTCTTCCATACAAAAATCATTTCATTCAACTATACTATACTAGACTATATCATGTTATTCAACTTTTGTGTCTTAATATTACTGTTGACCTTACTTAATATAATTCTAATAAATTATTTTAAAAGAAGTATAACTCCTTACGTGCGTACATAAATACTCACATACTTGTTTTTTACATGACCTTATTTAATTTTTGTTCCATAATTGATCATGAAAATATACTTCACAAAACTTTCAAGTATTAATTATTACTTCGAATATGTACCAAAACTAATTATAATTAAATTTCAAATTCGTCCCCTTTACCTAGATCAGTTTTTTGTATTATAAATACGTATTTCGACTACAATGTAGTCATCATCAGTATAAATTAGCTAGTCGTACTTTACTCTTTGACAATTAGAGATAGTTATAAAGTCGAGATCAACAGACAAAAAATAAATAGAAAATTAACTAGATTAAAATATATACTAGATTTAAAATATAATAAATTTTAAATTATATTGAAATTACTCTTGTTAAAATTTCTTCATTCACATTTGTTCCTGTTAATTTTACTCTTATTAAAATTACTTTTATATTGTCCCAGGATATGTTACTTGTTACTAATTTGGTGACGGTATCAAAAACTATTTTGGTTTTACGCTACTTATATATGTTCGGCCGACTTTAGACGCTATTCTAAGACCGCACCTGATTGGTGCTGAGTTATGCCTTGCGCAGTGAACACGTTCTTTGTATTTCGACATCTTTAGAGAGAGATGGATATATTGGCACTTGATTTTACCATAGGATTTTGATTAAATCTGAATTTGGTACCGGTCCATTGTCTAGATTCATAATATTTCTTTTGAATTTCTGAATGTATATGCTTTCGTATGCATCCAGCTCTGAGGGATTTTGAACAGCCTTTACAAGTTTTAAATTAGATTTGTCGATTTTATGGTCATTCTCTATAATGTGTGCAGCTACACAGGATTTTTCTAATCTGCCGTATTTCGTATGAGCCATATGTTCTTTGAATCGGGTTCCTATTTGTCTACGGCTTTGGCCAATGTATGTTTGTGAACACGAAGGACACTCTATGCTATAGATTCCCGATTTTTGTTCGTCTATTATTTTTTCTTTTGGGTTTCCGAGGATCTGTTTAAGTTTACAGTTGCTCACGAGAGCTATTTTTATATTATGATCTTCCATTTCTTTTTTAATTTTGTTCGTACACGGCGGGAAGTACGTTAGCTTGCACCATTTATTTTGTTCGTTGTCGGCCCGTTCTGGTATTAGTGTCGTAGTGTTTCTTTTAAGAATTTTAAATTTAATTTTACGGATCATGAAATTTATTAATTGTGGAGTGTAGCCGTTAAATATTGCGATTTGTTTAATATGTTTGGCTTCTTTAAAATAATTTTTTCTCGACATTGGCACTTTTAGTAGTCTATTTATTAGAAAGTTGAATATGGCTAGTTTATGTTGAGGTGGACTGTTCGAGTCAGAAGTGATGTACCTTTCTGTGTGGGTCGGTTTCCTGTATATGTCAAAATCTTATTTATCTGTGCCCTTGTTCCTGCTGATTTTTAAATCTAAGAAGGGGATCGAGCCTTCCTTTTCGACTTCTGTTGTGAACTCTATAGATGGGTACATTTTGTTGAGCTTTTCCAGAAAGGTTTTTGGGTTTTCTTTGGCCGTATCAAAAATCGATTTAATTACTTAACTTAATTTTTAATTAAAATGTAAAAAATCTATACACAACTTAGTCAAAGTAACGAAACAAAAACGAAAAAAAAAACACACAAACGAACTATGTATTAAATTGATTTAAGCTCAAATGAAGCTCGAATCATTTGTACAGTTATCTTAAAAAATATAATAAATAAATGAAAACAATAATAAAAAAATAAATAAATACAATATTCTCCAATAAATTTCCTTAATAATGTTCCATATAAATGATTGTCATTAAGAAGAAGCGAAGCAAACACAATAAATATGTTGTTTGTATATTCTAGCATAAATAGAGCATGATAGCATGCATATTCTATATAGTATATATTCTATATACTTATTCTAATCTACTTCTTGACTTATTAAAACATGAAGAGCATTAGATTTCTAGTATAATAATGTACAGTCTGTCACACGAATACACGTCTCAAAGACGCTAATAAACTTGAAAAGGCACTTATACACTCGTAAAGGCACTGGTGACACTGGTGACGAAGCTTGTAAACACACTAATATAAACGAAAAATCGCTGATGCCTTAGACTTCAAAGATAGTATAAGGTACTTACTGATGCCTAATAAGGCTCAATTTTTGCAAAATGACTATAAACTGAACAGTTTTTATTTGCATGGAATAAAAAAAGCTTAATTTAATTTAACTGATCTTTAATTTAAAAAAAAAGAAGCTATTAAAGCAAAAATATATGGAAATTAATTAATAAGTAAAAGTTAAATTTAATACTCTGAATAGAGCCTGACCCTTCGTAGGGAACAATCAATCACATATATCAAAATGTTTTTCTGCAACCAATATTTTCAACTTTTACAAAGTCGGGACTCAAGTTAATACTCCGGACTCAAGTGGTATATATCATATACCAGGGTATAAAAATGAGGGTCTTGGTCCAAGATATTCTGTTATTTCCTGTAACTACTTGGAAATTTTTGAACCACATCTTTTATTTCACGTATATGAAATCATTGTTTATAAAAGCCGGTGATCTTGGAAACGTTGAAGAAAAGAATTCCAGTATTGCATTTTATGTATTGTGGTGTACGTGTTTAACCACAAGTGTACGGGATCCTTTATATATGATCCTTTTGAAGATTTAAGGGACATAAAATAGAAGTAAAATGTAATAATTTGAAAAAATTTGACTTTTTTAATAGTAAACGAAATTAATTTAATCTATTGAGTGAAGAAATGTCCATAAGAACACGTGTAAAATTACAGCTTTTTTAAATTGCAATAACTTTTAAGCGGCTTAGTAAATCGTCCACAGTGGTTTTAGCATTAAGTGAGGATCATTCTACTTTCGATACTTAGCATTTTCGATATACCTTCCTAACATCCTAGAATGAAAAGTATGGATGTGGTTGAAACACCCTATACTACTATAAAATGAATAAAAATTAATACTTACATATAGAGTGTGCCTACTTAAGTTGACTCCATATGGAAAACTTTTTTATTATAAGGTTTACAAAAAAAGTTATTCTTTATAAAAATTTCTGCTTTCGAAAATATTAACATTCAGCTATTCACTTTTGACATCGAATGTATAGGGTTGCCCCAAATTGAAAAAGTTCGATAGGAATGTTTTGACCACTTCAATTTTAAATTAAATTTTCCAAATCCTACTTATAAAACACGTTATCTGTTATCCTAATTAACCATTCATTGTACTTTCATGTTTATTTGCTGATTTGAAACATTTAATGAATGATATGTAACAAAATAATTAATACAGAACACTTATTTTTCATACATTATATTACAAATACAATTATTATTGTTGACGTAAGTAACAATAGTTATCTTCAGTTCGTATTAAAATTCATACCGTTGGATATTATTTTATTATTATTTATTTAAATACAATGCTAAATTGTTTCAAATCAGCAAATAATCATTTGAAGTACGATGGCAGGTTAATTAGGATACCAGATAACGTGTTTTATAAGTAGGATTTGCAAAATATAATTTAAATTTAAGTGGTCAAAACATTCCTATCGAACTTTTTTGTGGACACCCGATGTCAAAACATTCGATGTACATTCGATTTCACAAGTGAATAGCTGAATGTTCATATTTCCGAAAGCAGAGAAATTTATAGAGAATAACTATTTTTCGTAAACCTTATAATAAAAAAGTTTTTCATATGGAGCCAACTAAGTAGACACACTGTATATATAATATATAGAAATACGGAGAATAATAATTTTGTTTATATATTTTTATATTGTATATTGATTGGGGTTTGTTTGGTTCATGTTATTTTTTTCATTTTATATTCGACTAAGAGTGTGATTAACATAGAAGATTCGATATGACATACTTGCATGTATAGTTCGATTATGCTTCCTTTGATCAATTAACTTTCTATAGTAAAATACCCCAAACGTAAAATATACACGAATCTATGCGTGAGAACTTGCTACAAAATTCGTTAGTTAAATATTCTAACAAAACTGTAGAACCAATATCCAATATTTCAATATTTAAGAACAAAAGTTAAAACAATTTTGTTTTGAGGACACAGAAGTGTTGGCTTTGCACAAAATATATTGGTTGAAAAAACAAACGTTGCAAATGACTTTCACAAGAGTTTATTTCCTATGTCAATATCAATATCTCAATACGGACTTGATTCAATCATTTTATGGTAGTGTCAAATTTAAATAATTTATGTCAAATGGTATGTTAGTAAAACGTTAAATAAACACCGAAATGTTTCCATAAATGTTTTCCATAAACGCGCGGGCACCTTAAAAAGGGACCCCATATAAATCCTTATCTACTATTTCACCCTCTTATGGTTTCATTCTCTAAAATCGCTGAAACATTTATTATTAACAGACTTAATACCGATTTCCATGTCTCTAACATCAAAAAAATGGAAAACCCATACAAACTCTCACCTCATATATGTGTCTTAGGGGTTGATTTTTTAAAAACGCATATTTCTTTATTCATTATTAATAGCCTTGTAGCGGTATCGCTTCTTCATTAAATTATTATTATAATTTTGTTCATCATTTTTAGTTGTTGCATAACAACTATAACTTCCCTTTATTATCACAGTTGCTGTGATAATAGGGGGAAGTCTTTAATGTAACAGACATTGAATTATGGATAATTCAAATTTCTCGTTTCTTTATTATTCAAAATATTATTGACGATGAAACTAAATTCACGCTAGCTTCTTTAGCTATACCTGAGGATTACACTTCTCATGTTAGAGATATTATTGAAAATCCACCACAAGAAAATAAGTTCGATGCACTCAAAAATATTCTAAAGGAAACTTTTCGACTTTCTCGTAAAGATCGTCTAACTAAATTATTAAATTTATCTCAAAAAGATTTGGATACCGCTACAGCCTTAATACCGATTTCCATTTATCAAGTTTAAAAAAAAAACTGGAACGCCAACACAAAATCTTACCCCTTTTATCCTCTTAAATGTTATTTTTTTAAAAGTAGCCTATATCGTTCCTCTGATTTCAAGTTATCCCCATACCAAATTCCATCAATATCCTTTGATCTTTGATATCAAATATTTGATATAAAAATCATACAAATCTTGAATGGTAATCGAACCCGCTACCTATGGCTTATGGGATCAGTTCTCTACCTCACAGCCACCAGTTACTTTCGCATTTTTAACCCGACTTCAAAAAGGAGGATTTCTTAATTCGTCTGTATTATTATTATTTTTTAATGTGTGTCACCTCAGAACTCCGTCATTTATGAACCGATTTTGAATTTTTTTGTTTTTGTTTGGAAGGGTTTGATTTCCCATTGGTCCCATTGTCACCAAATCGCATTTTAATGAAGGGATCCCCTGGAAATCGAGGAAATTCATAATGGAAAAATAAGAAACTTTTTATTACTTTAACTCTAATATGGATATACAGACTGTGTTGGACAGTTTTTCCTATAGTAAATCAATGTTAAATATTATTTATTACTAGCTGTCCGTCTGGTACTGTATGAAGTCAGTCAGTACACATATAAATAAAGTCAGTTAGTTATCTCACAGCTATACTGTATGCGTATAGTTGTTTGTTTGTCATTAAAGAGTGGGGATGTTTTGATGCACAATGCACATACTAAAGTGAACTTTCGTCACATGTGTGACGAAACGTCACATGGATGGACAGCTAGTAATAAATAATATTTAACATTGATTTACTATTGAAAAAGCTGTCCAACACAGTCTGTATACTATGGACCATAAAATTGATATCATTTTTTTAATTTTATTAGTGATTTGTGCTTTATTGATTCAATTTCCGAAAAAATATTTCGGATAAAAGTTGTTCATTAGAAATTTTCGAATATAAGTTGTCACTATTATTATAAAGAACAACTTTTATCCGAAGCATTTTTTCGAAAACCGAATCATAAGGTATAAATTAATTATAAAATGTTAAAAAATTACATAAATTTTATATGTCATAGTACCTACAGTATTCTAAACACTGTGTTAATTTACAATAAATTAATTTAATTGTGTGGTTCATAGTACATTTAGCCACAAACGTGGCGTAAAATTAAAATTATCAAAATTTATTAATTGATTTGTGCTTTATCTATTCGGTTTTCAAAAATTTGCTTCAGGTAAAAGTTATTTATTATAAATATACTAACAACTTTTATTCGAAACATTTTTTCCGAATTTCGATTAAATAAGGCACAAATCAATTATAAAATTTTGAAATGATAGTTCGACTTATGACGGCTATTAGTACATTAAATGTTCAGACATATTACATATGTCAAATTAAATAAGCTCTAGTCACCTCCATAGATAAATAGATTGTAGCAGCTGTCCTGGATGAGACACACTTCGACCATAAGGTCCAGTGTGATGCCTAAGGATCTGAGGAGGTGAGTGGAGGACAAGGAATTTTGTGTGTAGACTAGAAATTGGTAGGATGTGCGGCTGCAGCCGACTATGATAGAAACTATGCCGATATTCATCTGGAGTTCGTGAAGGAAACTGCAGAAAATATTCACAAGCATATGCGGTTACTTCGTTCTTGTCCACACGCCGACAGCTTAGTCAATTAACCGCCCTTTTTTTTTTAATAATTGACAGACTGCCGATGGCGGGATTCAAATCCATAACCTCCCAGTTCCAAGTACACATAACGCCTTAACAGTCACCTCCATAAGTATAACATAATCGAAAGGCAACTGTACTAACAATGGATGGTAAACTTTTATTCGAAAAATTTTCCCAAAAAACCAAATGAGTTAGATACAAATCAACTAAATTTTAAGAAATGCGCGCTACTTTTGTGGCCCATAGTTCAAGAAACTAACGGCGTCGGGGACCCGATCAGTCGGCGTGATAATGCCGTTTATTTCGAGCTCAATTATTAGACGGAATCCTTAGAATTAATTGTGTGTATAATATTTAATTTTATGGTTTATTCATTTATTATCAATATTATTATTATAATGTCATACACTATAAATAGAAAATATTTACGGTTTAGTTTATATATAAAACATGAATAAATAAAAAATGTATATCAATAATAAATAAAAACCAAAATATACCAAACGAATTTTCGAATTTGAACCAAATTGAATAATATTTAATATAATTAATGAGGATTTAAAAATTTAATTTCTTTTTTTTTTTTAAATCCATCCCATTTTTATATTTGTTGATACGAATTATTAATAACTAATCTTTCATTTTATTTTATTCAAACTAAATCTTGAACTATTTTACTCAACCACGACATTTCAACCGGATAATAGTTCAACTGACGACAATTCAACTGGATCCATGGAATCGTGAAATCGTAAAAGTATTCCAATGGGAAGATTTTAGTTGTCGGTTGTAATAGTTACCTTTTTAATTTCCAGATGAACATCGGCATAGTTCCTACCATAGTCGGCTGCAGCCGCATATTCTACCAATTCCTAGTCTACTCGCAAATTCCTACCACTCCACTCACAGGGCCCAAATACTCGCAAACCCGTCCAACTCGGGGTATGGCTGATGAAGTGAAAGTTTGTAGTACTCAGTTTTAATAGTTACCATATTTAATTTCATTATTTTTTTACAATATATCCCAAGGTTCACCATATCTCAAATATATAGAACGCCTTTAAGTGCGGGGTCCAAAAACACGCAAACCCTACCAACTCGGGGTATGACCGTTGAAGTGAAAGATTGTAGTATTCGATTGTGATAGTTACCTTATTTAATTTCATTAATTTGTGACACTATATCTAAAATATGAATAGAACGCCTTTTAGTGCGAGGGCCCAAAAACACGCAAACCCGACCAACTCGGGGTATGACCGATGAAGTGAAAGATTGTAGTACTCAGTTGTATAGTTACCTTAATTAATTTCAATAATTTTTGACACTATATATAAAATATGGTGAACCCTAATATATATAGAACGCCTTTTAGTGCGGGGGCCCAAAAATACGCAATCCCGACCAACTCGGGGTATGACCGATAAAGTGAAAGATTGTAGTACTCGGTTGTAATAGTTACCTTATTTAATTTCAATAATTTTTGACACTATATCAAAAATATGGTGAACTCTAAAATGTATAGAACGCCTTTTAGTGATGGGGCCCAAAAACACGCAAACCCGACCAACTCGGGGTATGACCGATAAATATATTATAATGGCTTTAAACGTTTCACGCTGCAGACATCCAACAGTAGCAGTGTGTCCGAATGGCCATATCGCTATAGACAAACGGTTGAACTGTCGTCGGTTGAATTGGTATCCGGTTGAACTGTGCTTGGTTAAAAAGTCGCGGTTCAATAGTCGTGGCACCAAATATTTGAACTAATAAATTATTTAACAACTAACCACAAAATTAATTAATTAATATTTTTAAATATGAATGAATTTTATTTGGTTTGTGAACGTCATACGATTTCAAAACAGGGTGTGTTTCAATTGGTGTGAAATGTTCGAAAAAGAATTCCCATATGCGTAGCGAAAAAACCGTTAAAAAAAGTTTTTGTGTACTTGTGTACGCACGTAAAAAGTGATACTTCATTTTAAATAATTAATTAATATAATATGAAATAAGGTCAACACTACTATTAAGACACAGCTGTTTAATAAAATGACATAGAAGTGAAAAACTGCAAAGTTTGCGAGCCAATAAAAATGATATCATTAATAATGTTCCTCGTAATTATTATATTCTTCTTTTATCAGAACATGGAGTTATAATGATGAAGATTCCTGTACCTAATTGCAATAATATTTACCAAAATAAAACGAATATTCATCTTTCTATAATGTATAATATTGTCTTGCCTTTCAATATCCAAAGATCGTATCATACACCACAGAGTTTCTACTACAGAGTATAGGCTTATGTGACAGACAGGCGCTTGTCTGTTTCGCTTAAGCATATAATATATATATATATATATATATATATATATATATATATATATATATATATATATATATATATATATATAAAAATATATACATATACATATACATATACATATATATATATATATATATATATATATATATATATATATATATATAACGTACTCCTTCCAAAATATTACAGATTTTGAATACTTAGGTGTCTTAATTACCGCAAATGTAGATGAAGAAATTGAAATTAACAATAGAATTCAAAAAGGAAGCAAGGTCGTCAGTACATTGAGAAGCATTTTGGCATCCCAAATGGTATCAAGAACAGTAAAGGCCCGTATTTACAAGACAATTATTATATATATATATATATATATATATATATATATATAACCAAATAAAACGAATATTCATCTTTCTATAATGTATAATATTGTCTTGCCTTTCAATATCCAAAGATCGTATCATACACCACAGAGTTTCTACTACAGAGTATAGGCTTATGTGACAGACAGGCGCTTGTCTGTTTCGCTTAAGCATATAATATATATATATATATATATATATATATATATATATATATATATATATATATATATATATAAATATATACATATACATATACATATACATATATATATATATATATATATATATATATATATATATATATGTATATGTATATGTATATGTATATATTTATATATATATATATATATATATATATATATATATATATATATATATATATATATATATATATTATATGCTTAAGCGAAACAGACAAGCGCCTGTCTGTCACATAAGCCTATACTCTGTAGTAGAAACTCTGTGGTGTATGATACGATCTTTGGATATTGAAAGGCAAGACAATATTATACATTATAGAAAGATGAATATTCGTTTTATTTGGTTATATATATATATATATATATATATATATATATATATATATATATATATATATATATATATATAATCATTGTCTTGTAAATACGGGCCTTTACTGTTCTTGATACCATTTGGGATGCCAAAATGCTTCTCAATGTACTGACAACCTTGCTTCCTTTTTGAATTCTATTGTTAATTTCAATTTCTTCATCTACATTTGCGGTAATTAAGACACCTAAGTATTCAAAATCTGTAATATTTTGGAAGGAGTACGTTTTCCCAGATGTTTTGATGTTTTCTGTTTCGCCATCATTGTTTCGCAGCTTAACATATTTGGTTTTCCTTTCATTAACTGTTAACCCATATTGCTTAGCTATATGCTCCAACTTCTTAAAAACGTTCTGTAGTTCTGCTTTGCTTCTAGTCATAATAGCTAAATCATCTGCATATGCTACGATTTGATGCTTAAAGTGGTTAATAGTGCCTTTTGTCTGCAATCCACATTCCCTGATGATAACTTCTACTACTAAATTGAACAACATCGTGGACAACGGATCCCCCTGCCTTAATCCCTTTTTAACACAAAATTCATTAGAAATCCCCCCTTCCCAAGTTACTTTACTCCATGTATTCTGCAATGTCATCTGTACCAATATGACCAATTTTTTAGGTAGATTTAGTTTTGTCATTGCTTCTATCATCTTCTCTCTTATAATCGTGTCGTACGCTTGCTTAAAATCAATGAAAAGCACATGAAGCTCGAGATTACTATTATAGCTACTACTAAATAGCTCTTTCACGGTAAAAATTTGATCAACCGTAGATCTTCCTTTCCTGAAGCCCCATTGATACTCTTCAACGATATTATCCACATATACACTTAACCTTGCTCGAATGAATTGGGCCAATACTTTGTACACTACATCCAAAAGGGAGATCCCCCGATAATTTTCGCAGATGTGTTTGTTTCCTTTTTTAAAGATTGGGCATATGATGGATCCTCTCCAACCTTTAGGGATATTTGCTTCGTCCCAGATTTGCTTGATAAGCTCAAAAAGTTTCATGCGCAATAATGGGCCCCTATATTTGAGTATTTCCGCTGTGATACCATTTTCCCCTGCAGATTTATTATTTTTTAGTGAGGCAACAATTTCTTCAAATTCCTTTAGTGTTGGAACTTCCAGGATCACTTCCGTATCCTCCATTTTATTGCTGATTGATTGTGTAGCACTTATCCCCTCCTCATTTAATAACTCTTCGAAATACTCTTGCCACATATTCAATTTTCCAAATATTTCACCAATTAAGTCACCGTCCTTGTTCTTAAAGTAAACTGAATTTGTTGAATTTACAGTCTTGCATTTCTTGATCTCATGAAAAAAGTTTTTTATCTCATTTTGCCGAAAATTATCTTCAATCCTTTCAACTTTTCTGCACCAGTATTCTCTTTTTTTTACTCTACAAAGTCGTTTTACCTCTTTTTCCATGTGACAGTAAAGTTCTTTATTTAAAGCTGTGTCATTGCTGCACAAACTCACCCATGCCTTATTCCTTTCTCGTAGCGCCCTTTCGCATTCCTCATCAAACCAGTCTTTTCTTTTTACAGGTACATCGTATCCGAGCACATCTTCTACCGCACTAACTATTGATCATTCCGATCAGAATGTATTTTCAGCTCTATAACAAAATTTGTGAGACATTCAGTTAAAAATATGTGTCAAACAGTATATAGGCAATGTATATACAGATGAGTCAAAAGTCATGGAGTTTTTTAAAAGGGTGGATAGGAGATGAAATTCTAAAATGAAAAGTCCTTGGACATTTTTGCACCTGACCCACCTTTAATTCGATATTATTTAAATAAATTGACCAATTAAAGAGGCGCGTTAACGGAATAAGAAATGGTAGGGAATGAACGAAGCGGCAACTGAATATGCGTTTCAAATCCGGTACAGTTATTATAGTAGAGTTTTGAAAAATTTTGAAAAAAAAATTTACCATTTTTTATTTCGAAAAATCTGATTAATTGAATTATTCAGTTTTGATTTTTAAAATTTCAAAATAATTATTATTTTAACTCTAATAATTATCTAGCTGCTAGGGACCCATTTGCGGTAACCCTCTTATTATTATTTTTAACTCCAATAATTATTCGGTAAATTTTTTTTTTCAAAATTTTTCAAAACTACTATAAAAACTGTACCGGATTTTAAACGCATAAGATTGACTCGCTCTACGTTAGTGGTGAGGAGAGCTCTCTCCCCTCACATATCTCTTCTGCCGCTGCGTTAATTCCCCACCATTTCTTCTTCCGTTAAAGCACTTCTCGCATTGGTTACTTTATTTAATTAATGTCTAATTAACGGTGGGTCAGGTACAAAAATTTCCAAGGACTTTTCATCTTAGAATTTCCACCCTTTCACAAAACTCGATGACTTTTGACTCACCTGTATATATATTGTCTATATACTGTTTGGCATATACATTCTCATCGGAATCTCAAAACGCGCCAAAAAAAACATTACTTCATCAATAGATTCAACGTCTGGAATTGATAATATTTACGGAAATATGGAGAAACAAGTGGATAGGATTACGAGATTATTACTAATTACGAGTAAATTATTCATCTTGTCATATCGTCGATTAACATCATCTTATTTTTATCAAAATAAATATTGTATATTTCAGAGTATACCTCATTAACCGCTCAACAAATCATCAAATAAATAGACTTTTTGAAACATTTAACGTACACTCCCCTGCAATAAAATTGACGCAAACGGAATCAAAAAAACTCCCAATGTTTTGGTTTCATGTATGTTGTAATAATTACAAAAATATGAAATATGTATTAATTTTTATCTTGAATAGTTAGATAGAAATAACCTAATACATTGTTTTTTGTATAGACTTACTCTGTTTATCATTTATAATAACATGATTCTAATAATTTGTCAAAACAAAACATTTAAAAAGAGTCAATCAAGAGGCAATAGTTATGCCTGACAGATATAAAGTATATTATATTCATATGTTTATCTATATTATTGGATCATTTTACAAAAGCACATGTTTATGAATGTGTATAACTATTTGCTGTGTTTTCATGGGTGTACACTGAAGTTTATGCACCCATAAATTTCTACTAAGAATTATGACAATGTTCAAGTTAAAAAAAGTTAAGTATATATTGATTTGTGTTTAATAGAAAGAGAAAGAGTATGTCCCCAATAATTACTTTTGGGATCAACTATACTTAGTGTCAGTGGTGTAGCGTAGTGGGCACCTTTAGTGGGCGGCAAAATTTCACAATAAATAATCGGGGAATTCCGTTTCTTTAAATGAATGTATAATAATGACATCTTGCTCATTGTAGCGACTGTAATGACATAAAAATAAAAATAAAAATATTAACAGTATCGTTCTAGTTCTAATTGGAAGTCGATTTACGTTTATATCTTCAAGTCGCCAATAACTGAATCTTGTTGATCATCAAGGCATATTCATAAGTGTTCTTTACCAGTTATATCAATGAAAGTGGCATACTTGTAAGAATGTTTGCAATTAATGTGATCATTATATTGTAAACATATATATATATGGATATATATATATGACGTTTTTATTTGTAACCTGTACAATACACAATATGGATGACTGCCAAAAAGTTCTTTAAAATTACTATATATTATTGTCTTTTAAATTGAAATACCTAAATAAGAGGGCGGCAAGAATTTCTTCCGCCCCGAGCGGCAGACACCCACGCTACGCCGTCACTGTTTAGTGTATCAACTTTCTACAAACATGGACAAAATCTTGCTCTTGCCTGAAAGTCAAATTCAGATGGATTCAATTTTTTGCAGGGTATTATACAAACTACCGGTATTGTAGCATGTGTATAGAGATAATAAAAAACACACCATATTATTTGAATAAATAATTATGATGGAAAAGGTATGTTCAAAATAAATAATGTAAAGTGTAAAGTTTTAAAACAAACTTTGTATTGTACATGAAACGAACTGAAGAAATATTATTTAATCGTTTTTGTTTCAACAATAAGAGAATATGATGAGTGTAACAGTGAGAACACCGCCTCTATTATGTTCTAGAAGTTTAGGCAAAAGCCGTAACAACTTGGCATACACAGAAAGTTACATATATTTATGTATAAGGAACGTTTATTAAATATTCAAGGTCAATTTTGACACAATTATATATACGACTTTCTTATACAAGCCCATTTAAATGCGAGTAAAACTTTTAGCTCATCGTAAATACAAAATTCCGGTATGAAACACTCTTTCGACCTAAGAATATAGAGATTGACAGATGGAGATTGAAATTGCTCTAAAAATTTTAAATAAGTCTATAAAAACAAAAAACGGACGAGTAAAGTGCCGCTTTTGGTTTGGGGAGTTCAATCAAAATCTGAACTTTTCATTCTACAATGTAATGATACAATATCGAAGTTTAAAATTTGGTATCTTTTTTTTACATCGTTCACCAGTAAAGTAATCTTTCTATCAAAATAAGGGTAGTGCGAAGTACGCAATTCAGGGCTTTAAAGTAATCATGGCACAAAAAATTGTCAGAATCGTTTTCATGAAATACTCAAAAAAACTGAAAAATATTTTGAAAAGCCATTTTCGTTTTAATTATTCCCACCAAAATATTGCAGGTGTGTGCAGTATTGCAGACGACAATATTAAACTTAAGTTTAAAGTTTCGTACTTCTCGCTATCTCCGTTCTCAGACACACATTTATCCAGACAACTATATACACATACATGTATAGTCCAGGGATGTTGCGGATATTTACAGCCGCATCCGCAATCGCAGAACTTCTGCATTAACTTTACCATCCTCATCCGCATTAGCAATAATCAATGCTTTTCACGAAGCGTTTTTGGATGCGGATGTCATTTGTTTTGTTTATGTTATGTCATTTCTGTTATTATATGGATGTCTTTTTATTTATTTCTATTTACATTATTGTTTGATTATTTCGCCTTGAATAATCTATTTGACAAGTGAACCAGCAATGCCACCAACGAAGCAAAGTATGATATAATCTCGTTTTAAACTAAATGAGCCGAGATAAATCTCCATGTAAAATATACCATAAAGCATACTCTTGCAAGGGCCGTACAAAAACGTCTTTGAGGACTCATCTAAATTCGATGCACCCGAAGCAGTTTAGCCTGTTAAGTGCGGGATGAATCTATGAACCCTTGCGAAACAGGACGAAACCTGAAAAGGCAGCAGCATGCTTTTTTTTTAAATATAAGGCAAAAAATTTTAAATTTTCATACTAAAAATTTGACTATAATATCAAAATTATTAAAAATTATTACCATCTTTTTCCTTTATTCATGTACCTAAATTAAGTATCTCTTAAAAAAAACTTGACATCCACATCCGCGGATGTCAAAAATTTCGGATCCGCAACATCCCTGAATTACATACCATTAAAAGGACAAGTTTATTAATCGGTCGAGAGGAAAGGGAAGATTAGAGTGAGGGAAAAATACAAAATATGTAGTCTCTCGGTTAATAGTAGTTAAATGAAAATTTAATCATTAGTAAAGTTGTAGAAAAGAAATTTTACGGCAAACGATCACTTGACTAAAATTCCGTTATATTCACAGAAATATTTGCAATTTTAATATTCAAATACTTAAAATAATTAATAGTAATAATGTTGCCATGCATGATAGCTTGATATGATACTCCTTATGAAGCCTAGTTCTGAGTAAATTTTCCAGTCTAGAAAAACGAAAACGTACAAATTTGTACTTTCAATAGCTCAAATTACATTCAATTATAAAATTATAACTGTTTTGTGGACGATTTGAGCCAAGTCTACTTGGGGACTGGGAGTTTATGGGTGCGAATCCCGATATCAGCAGTTTGTCAATTATTAAAAAAAAAAGAAGCGGTTAATTGACTAAACTGTCAGCGTATGGACAAGAACGAAATAACCGGCTATGCTTGTGAAGGTTATCTGCAGTTTCCTTCATGAACTGCAGATGAATATCGACATAGTTCCCATCAAAGTCGGCTGCAGCCGCACAACCTCCCAATTCCTAGTCTACACACAAAAATTCCTTCTACTCCACTCACATCCTCACATCCTTAGGCATCACAATGGACCTTATGGCGAATTACCAGCTGCTACAATCTATATATATAAAAATACCAACAATTTTTGTTCTAAACATTTTTTATCGACAACCGTATGGATTAGGCACAAATTTACTATCAAATTTTGAAACAATAATGGTACATTTACTGTCGAGTGTGCTATGGACCACAAAAGTAGCGCTCATTTTTCATAATTTTATAATTGATTTGTGCCTTATTCATTCAACTTTCACAAAAGTTCAAGTTGTTAATTGTATACTAACAATTTTTATTCGAATCGTTTTCTCCAAAATCCGGATGAAAAGAAGAAAACAACAGAAAACAAGACTTTAATCTGTAATATAAACTATTGAATTTGTTCCACCAATAATATTTGTAAGCGCATTGTATGCGAAAAACAAAAAAAGGCGTTACGCAGGATCTGCGTTAACGTCCTTAGAATACATAAATCACTCTCTAGTCACAATTTAAGTCTGATCAAAATGAAATGTCGTATCTAATATCATTTTAATATTTTATTAATTAATTTTATTAAGGCCACAATTTTATTAATAAATGACATACGTCAAGGGGAAATTGGGGGGGGGGGGGGTATAAAGATAGAAGAAAACACAAAATATAAAATATCTCTCTTAATATTGGAACAATCGAAAAATGTATAACGATTAAAGTTGTAAAAAATCAAGTTTGCTATAATTCATTACCTTATCATTTTTTCCAAACTCTAATGTGTACAGAGATATTTAGAATTTTAACTTTCAATCTTTAATTGTAAATATTTCTGTAAATATTAGTATAATAGAAAAATGATAAGAAACAAAATTACAGTTAAACTTAGTACCTACAACTTAACTTGTGATAAATTTTTCTATTTTTCAAATATCAAGGCAGATATGTCAAATTTTATGTTTCCCTCTCGCTTTAAACCCCCCTTTACCCTCGTCCGATTATACCAATTAACAAACTTGACCTTTTGAATACCAAAAGCGCCTCAAATACCAAATTTTATTCCAATCGGAATAAAACTGTGACCACTAGAGAGTCCACATACACGTAAACTTATATGTACATATATATATCTATATATATATATATATATATATATATATATATAAGTTTTAGCGATAGTGATTTTTAACATCTAATAGGTAGGATCTAATAGGTTTGGAAATTTGAAGAAATTTTTATGAAATACCAACATTGGTATAACAAGGCTTTCTTCTGTAATATAATAATTGAAATATAACTATTGAATTTATTCCACCTATAATATTTGTAAGACGCATTGTAAGCAACTGCTATAGAAAAGTATCTTCGAATGAAAACAGAAGTACTTACATTGAAAATAGAATATTAACACAGAGAATGGTGAGACGAGCAAAGCAATACAATACGAACGATATTATATGAAGAAATATCTCGTTATAGAAATTAAATAAGTGTGAACGTATTTAATTATAAAAGAACATATTGAATAAATGAATTGAAGTTGGTTAAATATTTAACCAAAAACTTATTTATTGTACCTACTATTATATTTATTATTTATTTATTATTATATAACGACTAATTACATTACAAATAATGTCAAGTTCAAATTACTATACAAGGAGAAATTTTCATAATATATCGTGTTAATATACAGAATGAGTCGGGAGGAACCGACCAAACGCCAGGAGTGTATTATAGAGAATCTGCGTAAAGACTAGTTGCGCCTCTTCTGGTAATTTTGTAAGTTCATACGTGAGATCGAGTTGATTACAAACATAATTTCTTATATAAATTCACTAGCACGTGTTTAGTTTTTTATTAATTATTTCTTTTAATTTGTACATATTTAATATATAAATATTAAAATAAGTGAATTGAAACAAGAAATATTAATATTATAACCAAAATAGAGTGATAATGAGTGTGAATAATGTTAAAAAGAAGTCACGATCTGGAAACACTGGTTGTTGTGTTGTACAGAATGACGCATACGTAACGTTATGATTTATTTAATGATTAACTTTTTTCTTTCTGATTTTATTTAACATTGGCATTTATTAAAATTTAGATTACAGTTTGGAAATATGTTCACATTATGTGTTGAAGATAATATCTTTCAAATGATGCCCATTGTTTGCTTCGACCTGACGTGCTCTTTCCAGAGCATTTTCCATAACTTGTCTAAGAATTTCCTTTAGGTCTTGGAAATTGGCTTATTGGTATACACCTTACCTTTTAGATAGAAAAAAACGGGAACGCGGTGGCCAGTTAAAATCAGAAAAACGCGATATTATTCGATCGCCAAAAATTTCGCGCAGAAGAGCCATAGTTGGACGAGCTGTGTGAGCTGTGGCTCCATCTTGTTGGAACCACAATTCTGGATTGTTCTCTACCTCTGGCCTTAAAAATTTTCGCCGAGACATCACCAACTGCTGAGAACGTCGCCTGGTAGAAGTTTCGAGATTTTCCTCAACACTTGCTAGCACCCGAGTAATGTTCACATCATTTCGAACTGCACGAGGTCTTCCAGCTCGCGGAAGATCACAGACAGCTCCATGTTGCCGAACACGCTGAACCAATCGGTAAATTGTTGGAGCGCTAAGTGCATTTCGAACATGAATGAAGTTTCGATATGATCTGAATAATCGAATGCTGACTTTTAAAATAAAATTGAACAACTTTGGTTCTTTGTTCTGTGCTAAGCCTTTCCATCAGAAATTTCCCATATTTTTCAAAATTAATTCTGAAAAGAAAGGAAAAAAAATACGTAAACAAAAAATTTATTCACTAATTAAATCATAACGTAACTTATGCGCCACCCTATATTATGCATCAATTCTCATAGTAAAACCAGTAAAACGGATAAAAATATAAAATGTTATTCTTTTCCAACAAAACCACATTTATTGGAACGTCGACAAAAGTGAATAAAAGCAGTTAATCGTATCAAGTAAGTTTATATGTGTTAATAACAAATGTCTGCTTATCATATTTATCAATTTTATAATGGTACACCATGGCAGCCTACATATAATTCAAGAATATGTAGTTATCATTTCATTGGCGGTAATAAATCGGAAGATCCTCGTCATCCAGCATATCATCCGACAATTTTTCCAACTAAATATAAACGAAAAGAACCTTCAAGTATTAATTTGGATCGTTTTAATCGTTGGAAGAAGAGTAAATTAATATCTGAAGTTTCATCAACTGGTAGTGATCAGCAACAACTAGAAAATAATTTATGTGAAGATATTCAGCTTCAAAAATCAATTCAAGTATCATTTCAGGAGGATATTCAGCCTGATCATTTCATTTTTTCAAGTGACTTTGAACGTGAGTCAAATAATGTTTCTACTCAAGCAACAATATAATCACCATTAAACAATTTAAAAAACGGAATAATTACAAAAGATCAGAGTAGTGGCCTTGATATACCAATTTCATTGTCTGGATTTTACGGATATAATTCTATTAAAAAATAAAAACAACTTCTGGCTATAACTGGAATGAGGTCAGAAGTTTTTCGATTATTGTTAGATATGTTACTTGCGATACTGGCTGGCGTCCGTGAGAAATAGCAAAGAAGGGAGTTGGAATGCCCTTCATAGGCCCAGAGCCCATTTTAGGAATTCCAAGGACTGCATGTAAACAGGTGATCAACGAGTGGTCAAATGCTAAACACCACTGGAAAAAAGTACCGCGACAGGAGCTTGGGAAAATACTGCTTCAGAGTGCAGCCAAGGGGCTATTTCTCAAAGCACTGACACTGAACAGGATGGAATTGCGGAGGGTTACCGGATTTTTTACTGGGCATTATCCCCTGCGGAAGCATCTGCACACAATGGGACTCCATACCGGCTCCATTGTGTTCAAATTCTGTAGCGAGGAGGAAGAAACTTCCAGCCACATTATCTTTGACTGCGAACCACTAGATTACAGCAGATATATGAACCGTCAGAAAGACCTGATAAGCCCACTCCTGGCTATCGCCAACATATGAGAGAAGCGAATCTCGACAGACTGAAGTAGAAGGGGGAGCACAATGGACCATAATGTCGAAGTGCAATATTTTTTAGACCCCAAGATATATATCTATCTGTTTACTACCGATTAAATACCAAAAAAATAAATCTTGAAAGTAGATTATTAATATTTTTGATCAAATTAAAAACTGGTTTATCTTTTGACGAAATCGCTACTTTTTTTTATGTAGATCCAACATTCATTTCCTCTAGAATCTTTCACAATGTACTGTCTATATTAGCACAAAAGACCAGAAAATTCATTTTCTGGCCTAGTAAAGAAGATATACAAGAAACTTTGCCACCAGCATTTAAAATGCATTATCCTAATTGTAGAGTGATTATAGAGTGAACGGAAATAAAGTGCGAACAATTTGGCCCCATTCTAATAAGAAATCTGATTACAAATCAGGATACACAGTGAAATTTTGACTGGGAATAACTCCTTCAGAAATGATTTCATTTAAATCGGAGTGTTGCTGTGGAAGATCTAGATCTTTTATCACTAATGTTAGTAATTTTACTTGAACCCATTGATATAATTGTCCATTTTTACACGATGGACATTTAACTGAAGATGAAATAGACGAAACTTATAATATTGCAAGTGTAAGAATCCGCGTTGAAAGATGAATAGCTAGAATCAAAATGTACAGCTTCCTAGATAAAATAAACATCGATCTTTTGCCAACCATTAAACTTATTTTAAAAAAGTTTATATTTTTTTAAAATTATGCAACAAAATTGCAGTAAATTTTTTTATTATTAAAATTTTGGAATAAACTTTGTTTTTCTATTAAACTTTTTTAACAAATGTAATAAAAATGTAATAAATTATTTATCTTTATAGATTTTTAATCTGTAAAATCTGTACTAATCACAAAACAGCAAATCGTTTTGTGAGGTTATGGTTTAATTTTTTTTATAGTCTTTATTGTTTCAAGTATAAAATAAAACCTATTTTGACAAAATGGAAACCCGACTTCATAAATCAAATATTCTATAATAAAAATTGCACTAAAAAGTAAAAAAATAATTGCATATTCTTGTGCCAATTTTAGTTCACCTAAGCAAAAATTTTTAAATATTTATGTACAATTATTAACTATGTGAAGTTGGCAACCCACTTAACGGTAGAAGATTTTTTTAAATTTTATTCGATTGTACTCGGTTTGTACCGGATTGTACCACCTTGATTTTCGTTTGTACCCTAAAGGGGTGAAAAATATAGGGGTGGGTAAAATTGCTTCGCAACTCGTGTTGAGATAAATGATTTTCGTTGATCACATTGTGAAGAGAATCGTTTGTACCTGTTTGTACCGATGTTAAAAAAAAATTAAAAAAATTTAAAATAAAAAAGTTTTAATAAAAAAATTTTTTTTAAATTTTAAAAAATTAAAAAAAATTTTTTTTAATTTTTTTCTTTTTTTTCGTATCTCATTTAGGAATAAATTATATGTGGTATCGTTTTGGTAGAGACAATAGTTTCTGCATGTTTGGTCGCAAGCAGAATTCATTTTTATTGCGTTTAAGTACTCGACGATTAAAAACAGGTACAAACGATATAAGTGTCGATACGCATGGGTACAAACGATTACGAATGGGTACAAACGATTTGTCTGTGTTGCAAACCGTTACAAACGATAAAATTGTCGGCAAGACTGGGTACAAACGATTACGAGTGGGTACAAACAATATGTCGGTGGTACAAACGATATTAGTGTCGGTACGATTATGAGTGGGTACAAACGATTTGTTGGTGGTACAAACGATAAAAGTATCGGTACGCTTGGGTACAAACGATTACGAATGGGTACAAACGATTACGAATGGGTACAAACGATTTGTCGGTGTAACAAACCAGTACAAACGATAAAATTGACGGTACGCATGGATACAAACCATTACGAATGGGTACAAACGATTTTTCGGTGTTACAAACGATATTAGTGTCGGTACGCATGGGTACAAACGATTATGAGTGGGTACAAACGATTTGTCGGTGGAACAAACGATAAAAGTGTCGGTACGCATGGGTACAAACGATTACGAGTGGGTACAAACGATTTGTAGGAGAAACAAACTGGTACAAACGATAAAAGTGTCGGTACGCATGGGTACAAACGATTACGAATGGGTACAAACGATTACGAATGGGTACAAACTATTTTTCGGTGTTACAAACAGGTATAACCAATATTATTGTCGGCAAGACTGGGTACAAACGATTTCGAGTGGGTACAAACGATTTGTCGGTGGTACAAACGATATTAGTGTCGGTACGCATGGGTACAAACGATTATGAGTGGGTACAAACGATTTGTCGGTGGTACAAAAGATAAAAGTCTCGGTACGCATGAGTACAAACGATTACGAGTGGGTACAAACGATTTGTCGGTGAAACAAACCGGTACAAACGATAAAAGTGTCGGTACGCATGGGTACAAACGATTACGAATGGGTACAAACGATTACGAATGGGTACAAACGATTTATCGTTGTAAAAAACCAGTACAAACGATAAAATTGACGGTACGCATGGGTACAAACGATTACGAATGGGTACAAACGATTTGTCGGTGTTACAAACGATATTAGTGTCGGTACGCATGGGTACAAACGATTATGAGTGGGTTCAAACGATTTGTCGGTGGTACAAACGATAAAAGTGTCGGTACGCATGGGTACAAACGATTACGAGTGGGTACAAACGATTTGTAGGAGAAACAAACTGGTACAAACGATAAAAGTGTCGGTACGCATGGGTACAAACGATTACGAATGGGTACAAACGATTATGAATGGGTACAAACTATTTTTCGGTGTTACAAACAGGTATAAACAATATTATTGTCGGCAAGACTGGGTACAAACGATTTCGAGTGGGTACAAACGATTTGTCGGTGGTACAAACGATATTAGTGTCGGTACGCATGGGTACAAACGATTATGAGTGGGTACAAACGATTTGTCGGTGGTACAAAAGATAAAAGTGTCGGTACGCATGGGTACAAACGATTACGAGTGGGTACAAACGATTTGTCGGTGAAACAAACCGGTACAAACGATAAAAGTGTCGGTACGCATGGGTACAAACGATTACGAATGGGTACAAACGATTACGAATGGGTACAAACGATTTGTCGGTGTTACAAACGATATTAGTGTCGGTACGCATGGGTACAAACGATTATGAGTGGGTACAAACGATTTGTCGGTGAAACAAAGCGGTACAAACAATATAATTGTCGGCAAAACTGGGTACAAACGATTACGAGTGGGTACAAATGATTTGTCGGTGGTACAAACGATATTAGTGTCGGTACTACCGACAAATCGTTTGTACCCACTCATAATCGTTTGTACCCATGCGTACCGACACTAATATCGTTTGTTACATCGACAAATTGTTTGTACCCATTCGTAATCGTTTGTACCCATGCGTACCGACACTTTTATCTTTTGTACCGGTTTGTTTCACCGACAAATCATTTGTACCCACTCGCAATCGTTTGTACCCATGCGTACCGATACTTTTATCGTTTGTACCACCGACAAATCGTTTGTACCTACTCATAATCGTTTGTACCCATGCGTACCGACACTAATATCGTTTGTACCACCGACAAATTGTTTGTATCCACTCTTAATCGTTTGTACCCAGTCTTGCCGACAATTTTATCGTTTGTAACGGTTTGCAACACAGACAAATCGTTTGTACCCATTCGTAATCGTTTGTACCCATGCGTACCGACAGTTATATCGTTTGTACCCGTTTTTAATCGTCGAGTACTTAAACGCAATAAAAATGAATTCTGCTTGCGACCAAACGTGCAGAAACTATTGCCTCTACCAAAACGGTACCACATATAATTTATTCCTAAATGAGATACGAAAAAAAAGAAAAAAATTAAAAAAAATTTTTTTATTAAAATTTTTTTATTTTAAATTTTTTTAATTTTTTTTTTAACATCGATACAAACAGGTACAAACGATTCTCTTCACAATGGCATCAACGAAAATCATTTATCTCAACACGAGTTGCGGAGCAATTTTACCCACCCCTATATTTTTCACCCCTTTAGGGTACAAACGAAAATCAAGGTGGTACAATCCGGTACAAACCGACAACAATCAAATAAAATTTAAAAAAATCTTCTACCGTTAAGTGGGTTGCCAACACATAGGTACAATTATTGTTATTTTTGGAGGCGGTGTCCAAAAGTTATGTGAATTTCTCTATGCTGACACTGCCTCCAAAAATAACAATAATTGTAAATTATTAAAAAATTTTTGCTTAGGTGCAATATTTTAAATATGCAATTATTTTTTTACTTTTTAGTGAATTTTTTGTTAAAGAATACTTGATTTTTGAAGTCGGATTTCCATTTTGTCAAAATAGGTTTTATTTCTCGCTTTTTAGTCATTTTGAAGTTCTATAACTTATTTTATTTGTCTAAATATAAGTAGACCAACTAAACGACCTACTAACTTTTTGTGCATTTCTTTATAACAAATTTTTTTTTATCCGTTTTTTTTTTTTTAATTTTAACAGATTTTCAGTTTTTTTTACATCCAATTTTTTTTTCTTTTTGTTAAAATTTTTTTTTTGGGGTCGGTTTTTTTTTGTAAAAATTTTTTTGAAGTCGGTTTTTAAAAAAAATTTCTTATTTTCCCATTATGAATGAGTATACCCTTAAAAAAAATTAATTCGCAGAAATCGGTTATCACATATAAAATGGGAATTTTCCTCGATTTCCCGGGGATCCCTTCATCAGAATGCGATTTGGTGCCAATGGGACCAATGGGAAATCAAACCCTTTAAAACAAAAACAAAAAATAATTCAAAATCGGTTCATAAATGACGGAGTTCTGAGGTGACACACATAAAAAAAAAAAATACAGACGAATTGAGAACCATCCTCCTTTTTGAAGTCAGGTTAAAAATAGATAAATTTGAAAAATATGCACTAGTAATAACACCACCAGTTTATATATTTATAAATTTTTTGTTTTTATGAATAATAACATTATATTTACTATTTATGTTATATAGCGCCATGTATAATAGTCGGAGAGCTGGTGAAAAAATCGGCCAGAGTTTCGTAAAGGCCCATAATTCAATTTGATTTAGTATTGAGGGTATATGAGTCAGCACCGTAAGGTCAGGTAGTGGAACGCCTGGCGGCTGCGCGCTTTGATGTATGTAAAATTACAACATGCTCTATAAGTGTTTTGTTATAATTGAAAATTGGGAGTAAACTAGTTTATAGTACAAAAAAACGTGCTCGGCCCGCATTGTAGTAGAACGCGGTGAGTCAGCACGCGTAATTTCATTCGTAATTTATAAAAAATTTAAGTTAGAGCTTCGTTTAAAAGCTCAATTTGTTCATTGGTTAATGGAAAACAAAAAAGACTTGAAGTGGTCTTGTCGTATCTTTAATAGTTTAAAAGATATTTAAATTTTAAACTCGCAAATTTATCATTACTTTATTTGTGTTTTGATTTTTTCCGTATCTTGGTTTGTTAATAAATAATTAAAAATTAAAAAATTTTTAAATTTTCCAACGGGGATCTTTTTTAAATCCTTCAAAGAATAGCTCCCAGAAGTAAAAAAAAATTTCGAACTTTTATTTAAAATATTATCGGTGTTATTCAGATTTGAAAATTTTTTAATTAAGAAAAGCGTAATTCATGGAAAAATTGGAGTAAAAATTGTTTGCCGACGGATTATTGTTTGTTTTAGTATCCAGTAAGTACCTAAATTTTTTTTTCCTAAATATTCATATTTAATAGGTTAAAAAAATTTGTTTGTTCGTAGTGTCGGAATCAAGCAGAGCCGAATCACCCGTTTTTTAGCCCTACTTTCATCTGTCAATTAAAATTATAAAATATTAGTGGTACAGTTCCGGGAGGTGGGACTTTTTTGGGAAATTTTCTGCACTTTAAAAATTTTTTTTGCGATATCCGATATCTGAAATTGTTTTTGAGATATTTGCAAAAACCGAAACCTTTTTTTTTACTGAATTGTTTATAACTTTTGTAATTTTCACCAGCCCCACATGGCTTTTTTTCGGAAACATTCTAGATGTCATTAAGAATCGAATGACACCTTTTTAATAATTTTAGGTAAATTCAGACCCGAATTCGACCAAATGGCACTTGTTGACTATACTGCACCGCCTCGCCATCTCTTATATTAGAAAATTCTAATTTGACTATACAGTTGAAATTAGGTACAGAAATTCCTACATTATTATTACTCCATGTTTCTGATAAAAGAAGAAAATTAGAATTACGAGCTATATTATCAAATTTTATGAGCTCTGTTATGGATTGTAGTAAATAAATTTTATCGTAAATTTTTATTAAAAAAATTGTCCGTGTATGAAAAGAAAAAAACTAAATTCGAAATAGAAGAAATACCCTAATTTTACTTTCTCATTTGTTTATGGTTAGGTTTTTTTGTTGTAAAAAATAAATACCATAGAAATAAGTTTAAAGGACATTTTTCTAGTAATTAAATATCGTCGTCTAATGATTAAATACTTTCCTACAATTTTAATTAGACAATTAATTTACTATATTATTTATACACATAAAATTTTCTAGATTATCGAGTACAATCCTTGTTTTGTTTTATGTTTTTTAAATTGGGTTTTTAAAGTAATTGTCTGTAATTGAAAATAATTATTTATACGCTGTAAACTGTGAATTAGTCTATAAACTGTTAATTCAATATATTTGAATTAGTCTGAAAATAAATAAATACAAATTTACGACAATGATTGGATAAAATTAGAATGTCATGGTGGCGAATGATCTGGGATACCTTAAAAATCTGGAAAAGCAGGGAATTCTGAGATTTTGAAAATGTTTTACGGAATTTTAGTCTCGGCTAGAGAAAATTATACAAATCAAAACCGCAATGTTTATGTCATGTCGCGGTATCATGACTCTCTTTATCAAAAACAAAAACAAAATATATTAGTAAAAGATATTACTAAATATTTTGTAATTGAAACAACACGCACGTTTTTGTGTAAAGAAAAGAAAATTAAATTAAATTAAACACAAATTTTTACGAAACAAAAAAAAAACCTGATTTTATTGCTTAAAAAAATGATTATCCAATTTCTTTTTCAACAATTATTTTAATTTTTTTCACACAATGTCAAACTTTGAATTACTTGATCAAATTACTTGTACAAATTCCAACTTTAACTTGATCTGGATTGAACAACAATTATATACTTTGAACTAATCAGACAATACTTGATTTCAACTTTGATACTAACAGACAATAGTCGATATTAAACTCTGATACTAACAGACAATAGTCGATATTAAACTGATTTGAATCGACACTGGTCACCGGTTTATATACCCGCCATGGGTCGTTCTAGAATATGATTGTTTTTTTTTTTGAATAAATATTTTGTTTTTGACAATATATTTTCGCATGGAGGCTTCTAGAATATTTTAGTATATCAACACCCATGGACGTAGTCGGACTGTTCAGATTATATATAAAATTAATTAAAAATTATAACACCTCTCCTTAGGTTTGACCCATAGTCATACCCCGCTTGGTTGATATTTAACCAGCGACTTAACGAACACGTCTAGTGTGAATTCAAAATCTATACACAAATTTTATGATACATTCATTACTGTAAGCTAGCTTACTTCTGTTTACTTGTTTTACAAAAACTATCTTGTTTTTACAAAATTATTTATTTGTGATCTATTTATGTTATTTATTAAAAACATTCAATTTGTATGACTTTTGATTAAAATTAAATTATATGTAATAATTTTTTTTCAATTTTTGATTTTTTTTAAAATAGAAAAACTTTAAATCAAAAGCAACTATTAATCTTATTATCATTTTTCGACTTAAAAAAAAAAACTTAGTTTAAGAAAAAAAATAAATCGAGCTATATTATTCTCTTTTTGTACTTCTTTCAAAAAAAACTCCTTCTTTTTGCAAGAAGAAAAATATTGTTGTGTTAAATATTTTCCGTAATATTTTACTTAATATTTTTTTATTTTATAATTAAAATGTGTGTTAAAAATTATTCTCAATAATTTTCATTACAACAGTCATAATCAATATTTTTTTAAATTTCGATATTTCTATAGTATTATTTGGAAAATTATAAAAGTTATAATAATAATTCCCCAAAATTTTTCGTTTTTGGGGTATTTTTATAAGATTTTAGCGATTTGTTTTAAAAGAAACACTCTAGGGGTGCCTTAGATGGTACACCTAACCTATCCTTTTGAGCCTATTTTGACTGAAATCTTTCTATAAAGAACTTGTGGAAATTCTAGATATTATCCTAGATTGTTAGAAATTAGAAAAAGGTACTAATTTTGAACAAGATTGGACTAAAAATAATCTCAATAAAACGATTCACGAAATAATTGAAAATAACAACTGATTGAATTAATTGCCTAAATAAAGAGAAAAGGGGTTTTAGAGGAAAGGTAAACACAAAAGTTGGTACATCTCCCTTAAAATGGGAAAAATCGAAAAAATGTATAGGAAAAATATAGAAAATTAATTTTACTACAATTTGGTTTCTAAACATTTTTTTGTTACTTTAATAATAACAGAAATAATTACGATTTAAGTATTAAAATTAAAATAAGTGAAAATAACAACTAACTGAGTACATACTGAATTTATGGGAAAAAATTTACAACAAAAGTTGTTTATTTTTAAAAATGGAAGATTTTCTGTATTTAAATTTTTGTTATATCTCTTACGGTTTCAAAGAAAGGCAGTTTTACTCACTTTGCCCAAACATGATCCGATTTTTCCCATTCACGTACTTCACGGACAGATACACACATTTGCAGAAATGTACTAATTATGTCATTTTATACCTCTACCAAAATATTTTTTCTATGTCTTACGGTTTCAAAGTTGGGCAGTTTTGCCCATTTTTCCCAACCATGGTCCGATTTTGCCTATAGAAAAAATTTAAACATTGACCTTACTTTTTATCTCTGAAACACGCATACAAACTTTCAACTCGTTATCTCTTTTCGTTTTTGAGTTATCGTGTTTACGGACGGACGAACGATCGGATGGATAACTTTGCGGAAATGGACTAATTAGGTCATTTTATGAATACCTATCACAAAATTTTTTTTCTGCGTTCAATGTTTTCAACCGTTACAAAGTCGGGACTAACATTAATATACCCTGCTGGTATATATTACATATCGGATATTAAAACGAAACTGAGCGAGAAACTCCTAACCATAACAGATAATGAAGCGAAAAGAAGCGCTAGCGCTTACAAATTTCATAATATAAGTTTTTATAAAAGCATCAACGGACATCGAAATATTAGAATTAGTGTTATGTATATACGAATTTGTACAGCTTACAAACACCCCTTTAAATATTTCAAAATCATGCAAACAGCCACTGTACAATAAAATGTACGAGTATATAGTTAATGTTCGAATTGATGCGGTATACCCAACAACAGTATTATTCGAAGAACAAGAACTATATTTGAACTTCGAAAACAATGAATAGAATATATATATATATATATATACATATTCAAATATTTCTAAGTTGCATACAGTTTCCTTAATAAAAATTGAACCAAATTTGAATACAAAAAGTTTCCAATTCTTGTTGGTATCTGTTGTAATAATAAAATATGTTTTTATCTTGAAGAGCTAGACAGAAATAAACTGTACAGAGTTTTTCGTCTCCGGGTTATTATCTGCCACCGCCGATGACTTTGTTAGAAAAAAGCAATTAGCTAGTTTTAATGTGCGGGAAATACTATTGAAGAGTAGGTCGGATATCTTAGTTACCAAAAAAACCCTATTAAGAGATAGATAATTATGATGAATAAAAATTTCTTTTAATTTTATGCAAACATTTTTTTTTCTTTTGTGAGAAATCTTTACCCTTCATAAGGGCCCCCAAACAAATTTTTAAATTTTTATACTGGGCCCCACCAGGGCCCGCTACGCCACTGGCACAAACACTACTGTGTGTGCACTCAATTTCTTTTAAAAATTTTAACAATGTTGAAATTAAACAAAAAAAGTAATGCATATATTAGTTTGTACCTATTTAGTAGAAAAAGTAAGCTATCAATAACCATTAGCGAATTTCCTCCAAAGGAAATGCAGCTATTGTTTTTGCACCAATGTTGGAATTTCGTAAAAATTTCTTCAAATATCCATCGATCCTACCTATAAGATGTGAAAAATCACTATCGCTAAAATTTGTATATATATATATATATATATATATATATATATATATATATACATATATATATACATATATATATAAACATATATATATATATATATATATATATATATATCAACATATATATATATATATATATATATATATATATATATATACAGGGTGAGTCGAACCAAGTGGATAATAGCACACATCTCCACTTCCTTCCACGATTCTCTCATTTTTCTACAACATCCAATAGAATACATTACATTATAACAAAACAAAGACCACCCAAAGACATGATATAAATCACAACCAAAACATCTGCACACAAAAATAAAGTAGGCGGGCTCCTTTCCAAATTCAAAATAATCAAATCCGGGAACGTAAGCAGCGGTGGGCAAAAAAAATTTAATTTGAATGATTAGGGAAGCAGAAAACTTATTAAATACTTGTTATTAACATAATAATACTTATTAAAAACAATAATATATTTTTATTACAAATGCTATGATTCTCAAAAACTCCAGGGGCGAATATAGGAATTTTTCACTGGGGGCGCATATATCCAAATATGGATATATTATATATGGTAAGTTGTAGCTTAAAGAGCAAAGTTAAATTTTGTAACAATTAAAAGAATAAATTAACATAATATTATGGAAAACAAATTAATAATATATCTACTTTATTTTTATAAGTCAAAGTCAAGTTTTCGTTGTTTTTCTTTAGAAAAATATGTTTTTCTTTTAAATATACTGACAGATTTTCTAAAGACAGATTTTCTTTGTTCCTTAAGGTTATTCCAGCATACCCCCACTTTTCGATAGATTTTCTAATAAATCCCGAAGTTACAGAATTTTTGACCGTTTAGAACGCGAGATAATTAATATCAAAGTTATCATTCTGTCTCACTTTCTCTCATTTGAAGCATGTAAAACTTTATGCCCGCCCAACTATTATCTGTTGTATTAGAAAAAATACTCGACAGAATTTAAAAAAAAAAACTAGGAGAGAAAAGCTAAATATTTATTATATAAATTTTTTTTTAAATCGTGTGTTACCGTTTTGTTTTCGAAATAATGTGAACAGTGTATTTGTCTATGTGTTGTGTATGTGTGTTAATGTGTTTGTGCTATAATAAAATCAAACCGGTTCTTTGTCCTGATTATATAACATAGTGGTGGAACGTCCTTAAGCTACAACTTACCATATACAATATATCATATTTGTATATATGTGCCCCCAGTGAAAAATTTCTTGTGTCGCCCCTGAAATACTATTGAAGCATAGTAATAATATAAATCTATTTTTGTTTGTTTTTTTTTCAACACTAAAATTACATTTAGTCTAGTCAATTTACTAAAAAAATCACAAAATAAAACTTATATTCTATATTTTAAAATTAGTTAACATTTTCTTTGGGTCTTCCTCTTGAACATATCCAAAAGACCCATATGGGGGTTTGAACTGCGCGAATTTCCTACAAAAAACTTACAAAAAGTTTTTTCTAGCTTTAACCGTTTGGGGGATATATAGATGTATAAACAGAACAAGTTCCCTCATTCCTTAGAGAAACAGTTTTATTTTTACATGCTTTTTCAGGATGTGATACTACTTCAGCTACATACAACCATGAAAAATAAAAACAGTTAAAATAGTTCAAAAAAAACCCTCAGCTTTTACAAATTCTACCACTGTTTTACAGCCCAACAAGCACACCAGAGGTCCTCCCTGAAGGTGCTGATGATGAAATGTTTCTGGCATTGTACGGGGCTCCCCCCACCATGAAGACAATAAACGCCTTTTCCAGTGCCTTGGTTCCAGTGCTCAGCCAGGAAAATCAAACCAGACGTCACTTCCTTCCCCCCACTAAAGGTGTATTTTATGTTTTGTTTTTGTTTATATGTTTGAGTTATTTGAGTATGTTTAGTTAATATTAATTAGTTATTTGAAATAAGAAAAAAAACTTCCAGAAACGATTTTCTCCCCTCGTAAACTAGATTTTCTGGACTTCTGCGTATACATCAATATATTCCCCAAACGGTTAAAGCTAGGAAAAATTTTTTGTGCGTTTTTGTAGGAAATTCAATGAGCTCTCATATTATAAGTAAAAGTGGTTATGAAAAAGTTGAAATTTTGTGAGATATTAAGGAAAAACCCATAAGAAAGGTCCTAAAATTAAAATATAAAAATTATCCTCTCATATGGGTCTTTTTTTTGGATATGTTCAAGAGGAAGGGCCAAAGATAATTTTGACTAATTTTAAAATATAGAATATAAGTTTTTTTTTTATTTGGTGATTTATTTCGTAAATTAACTGGGCTAATTGTTATAATATAAGTCATTAAATGCATGAATCACACGCTGTTGATATTTGAAGACAACTGTTAATGCATGCATATAACATATAGTAAGCTAAAACTTGTTGACTGGGAACAAGTATTTAATAAGTTTTCTGCTTCCCTAATCATTCAAGTTAATTTTTTTTTTGCCCACCGCTGCTTACGTTCCCGGATTTGATTATTTTGATTTTGGAAAGGAGCCCGCCTACTTTATTTTTGTGCGCAGATGTTTTGGTTGCGAATTATATGGAGGTGTATGCTATTATCCACTTGGTTCGACTCACGCTGTATATATGTACTTCTTTAAAATATCTGTGGGCTCTCTAGCGGTCACAGTTTTATTCCGATTGGAACGATATTTAGTATTTGAGGCGCTTTTGGTATTCTAAAGGTCATGTTCGCTACTAGGTAAAATCGGACGAGGGTAAAGTTGGTTTAGAGGGAGGGAGATACACAAATTTTAACTATCTCCCTTAATATTTGAAAAATCGAAAAATTTATCAGGAGTTAAGTTGTAGGTATTAAGGTTTACTGTAATTTTGTTTCTTATCATTTTTCTGTTACACTAATATTTACAGAAATATTTACAATTAAAGATTGAAAGTTAAAATTCTAAATATCTCTGTTCACATTTGAGTTTGAGAAAACTGATCAAGTAATGAATTGTAGAAAACTTGATTTTCTACAACTTTACGCCTCATACATTTTTCGATTATTCTAATATTTAAAGAAATATTTCATATTTTGTGTTTGTTTGACACGAATATATAAAATAGATTTTATTGTAAAAAATTTTTATCGTTGTTTCCATAGTAACTATAAACTATAATCGTTATACCGTTCTATTTTGGCTATTAATAAATTTAATTTTTGCAAATACTAAAGTCATATCAGATATTATATTTTATTTTGATTAGACTAAAATTATGAACGCTAGAGAGTGATTTATCTATTCTAAGGAAATTCGCTAAGTTGACGCAGTTCCTGCGTAACGAATTTTTTTTATTTAATACAACCATTTAATATATTTGTGTATCAAATAAATATTTTGATATACGGTTTACATACATTATCAAAATCTTTGACTTTGCCCAGAGCCCAATTTAGATCGGTTTAATTTTTTTGGCAGGGGAGTGTACACTCCCGTTCAATAAAATTGAACAGATCAAAACCGAATCAGTCTCTTGCATTTTTGATTATTCTTATAGTAAATGTTTTTTTACTATACTTCCATTTCTTTTTTCATACTTAAAATATATACCACTTATCTTTGTTTATAAATTAATCCATATACAGAGAGTTACAAAAGTGAGGAGTTAAATGAAATGTAAGAAAATTAACATTTCAGGTCTGTTCAATTTTATTGAACGGGAGTGTACATATATAGATATTCTCGTTGAACATGAGTAATTTCTCAAACATATATTTATTTGTATGGTTCCATCACCACCACCACTACACACTTGTTAATTCTATACACAATGAATGAATAAACCGAGCATGCCTGTCTATCTATCGGAGTGTAGCGGAAAATAACCAACCACTTACGTCAATGTATAACAACAACCGACTTCTTATGGATTACGATATATTCATCGATAACTAATGCAATTAACAATTGAATTTCAAATAAATATGGTTTCTGGATGGTTGAGATATATTACATAAAGCCACGTTTACACTATTTTATATTATAAAAAATCTATTTCTATAGACCATATTTTTCTCCAAAAACTGAAAACTTATCTTTGATCATCAATTTTTTTCATAGCTTAAATTGGTTAATAATTAACTAAAATAGTTTTAATAACTCAGTGTTTATGTTTTGTTTTCTTCAGCTACTACCTTTCTGTCAACAATAAAACCTATTTTGACAAAATGGAAACCCGACTTCAAAAATCAAATATTCTAAAACAAAAAATGCACTAAAAAGTAAAAAAATAATTGCATATTCTCGTGCCAATTTTAGTTCACCTAAGCAAAAATTTTTAAATATATATGTACAATTGCTGTTATTTTTTGAAGGCGTTGTCAGCATAGAGAAATTCACATAACTTTTGGACACCGCCTCCAAAAATAACAATAATTGTACATTAAAAAATAATAAAATTTTTCTTAGGTGAACTAAAATTGGCACAAGAATATGCAATTATTTTTTTACTTTTTAGTGCATTTTTGTTATAGAATATTTGATTTTTGAAGTTGGGTTTCCATTTTGTCAAAATAGGTTTTATTTCTCGCTTTTTAGTGACTTTGAAGTTCTATAACTGATTTTATTTGTCTAAATATGGGTAGACATATTAAACGACCAACTAATTTTTAGTGCATTTTTTATAACACTTTTTTTGTATCCGTTTTTTTTTTTTAATAATTTTTTGTGCATTTTTTATATCAGATTTTCAGTTTTTTTTACAAGCATTTTGTTTTGTTTTTGTCGGTTTTTAAAAAAATTTTCTTATTTTCCCATTATGAACGAGTATACCCTTTCAAAAAAAAAAAAAAAATTTCGGAGAAATCGGTTATCACATATAAAATAGGATTTTATTCGATTTCCCTGGGATCCTTTCATCAGAATGCGATTTGGTGACAATGGGACCAATGGGAAACCAAACCCTTTAAAACAAAAAAAAAATCCAAATCGGTCCATAAATGACGAAGTTCTGAGGTGACACACATTAAAAAAATATATATATATATATATAGACGAATTGAGAACCATCCTCCTTTTTGAAGTCGGGTTTTAAAATTACTAGTTTGTCAAAAATAATAATATCTACAAAAGCTGTGATTGTACCGTCGATTATTCGATGTAGGGTGAGTGGTACAAAATGATCCCCCTAAGGGAATAACATATATAAGAAGTACCTACACAACGAATTTTGTGAGATTGATGATTTTTCTGGTAGCATAGTCTGTCGGTCTATAATTTAGTAAGCGTAGAATATATAATTATATTAATTAGAAATTTTTATGCATACATTTTGTCAAGGTATGGTAAAGGATCATTTTATACACCCTGGTGTCTCAAATGATCCCCGGAATGCGAGTAATAAGATCCCTGGGATCATTTGACCCCACTGTTAACGTAAAGTAAAATTATAAAATGAAATTGTAAGTAAATTTGGTTTATTTTAATTTTAGCAAAAATTGTATTCTTACAAATACAAAGGTACTTTGCTGAATAAACTAAATTATAATTCTAAAAAAATTAAATCTTTTCTAATAACAGAAACGACCAGGTGAAATTCACATTCTAAAGTGAAAATTAAAATTTAATCTTTTTAACTTAGATATAGCTCTTCGAGAATTTAAAATCACAGTTAGAGCCTTATATTATAAGACAATCAAAATAAATTACAAGATAATCTACATCGGTAAAAACGTCAGTGTTAAATGGTACTATTACCCATTTTCAAATCCTTTAATAGTATTTAAAGATACAGTGGCTTTCATATATGCTTCTGCAAAGATTTTACTGATTTGAAAAACAGATACTCCTCGTCCTGATCTTTGCAAATAAACATTACCTAAATTATTTTTAACTAATTCAATACAAAACTAATTATAAAAATGATGCATATGCAAATCACAAAAATTAAACATAACAGTGTGGGTAAAATGATTCCTGGGATCATCTTTCTGTGTGGGTACCGACCCACACAGAAAGATACATCACTTTAGATTCAAACAGTCCACCTCAACACAAACTAGCCATATTTAACTTTCTAATAAATAGACTACTAAAAGTGCCAATGTCGAGAAAAAATTATTTTAAAGAAGCCAAACATATTAAACAAATTGCAATATTTAACGGCTACACTCCAAAATTAATAAATAACATGATCCGTAAAATTAAATTTAAAATTCTAAAAAGAAACACCACGACACTAACACCAGAACGGGCCGACAACGAACAAAAGAAATGGTGTAAGCTTACGTACTTCCCACCTTGTACGAACAAAATTAAAAAATAAATGGAGGATCATAATATAAAAATAGCTCTCGTGAGCAACTGTAAACTTAAACAGATCCTCGGATAGCCCAAAAGACAAAATAGTAGACGAACAGAAATCGGGAATCTATAGCATAGAGTGTCCTTCGTGTTCACAAACATACATAGGCCAAAACCGTAGACAAATTGGAACCCGATTCAAAAAACATATGGCTCATACGAAATACGGCAGATTAGAAAAATCCTGTGTAGCTGCACACATTATAGAGAATGACCATAAAATCGACAAATCCAATTTAAAACTTGTTAAGGCTGTACAAAATCCCTCAGAGCTGAATGCATACGAAAGCATATACATTCAGAAATTCAAAAGAAATATTACGAATCTAGACAATGGACCGGTACCAAATTCAGATTTAATCAAAATCTTATGGTAAAATCAAGTGCCAATATGTCCATCTCTCTCTAAAGATGTCAAAATACAAAAACGTGTTCACTGCGCAAGGCATAACTCGGCACCAATCAGGTGCGGTCTTAAAATAGCATCTATAGTCGGGCGAACATATATAAGTAGCGTAAAACCAAGATAGATTGTGAAACTGTCACCAAATTAGTAACAAGTAACATATCCTGCGACAATATAAGAGTAATTTTAATAAGAGTAAAATTAACAGGAATAAATGTGAATGAAGGAAATTTTAACAAGAGTAATTTCAATATAATTTAAAATTTATTATATTTTAAATCTAATATATTTTAATCTAGTTAATTTTCTATTTATTTTTATTTTTGTCTATTGATCTCGACTTTATATCTATTTCTAATAGTCAAAGAGTAAAGTACGACTAGCTAATTTATACTGATGATAACTACATTGTAGTCGAAATACGTATTTATAATACAAAAAACTGATCTAGGTAAAGGGGGCGAATTTGAAATTTTATAACCTCATGGTATCAGTTACCACAATAGAATATTGCCGATTATATTGTTGAATTATATTGGAAACTAACACCAACATTCCTATTGCATTAAATATACGTACACTAAAACTACACAATATTGAATTATTGCTTATCTTACATCAAACAAGAATATTTTTATTTTGTATCAATAATAAATTTCGTGGCACTCACAAAACCATGGCACTTTGACAGAATGCTAAACAAGTGGTGGCGAAGTCGATTTGCATTCAAACTTCTAGATAGAGTCCGTAAAACACAAGGTGATCATTTTACCCAGAGGGATCGTTTTGTACCACTCTCCCTTACTTCTACTATAACGTATTGATAGTCTCTAGATGGTTGTTATCCAAAATCTAATTAAAATTTCGTGTCCAGTCAGATATTATTGAAGACGTGAGCTGTTAAAACAATGTATATTGAGACCATAGATTTCCATATTTTACTTATACCCCAAATTTACCAAAATTAAGTGATGCCACGAGAGACAATAGAAAGACGAGAATAAGTCAGCGAGAGACTAAAACTAAAATCCTGATTTTCGATAAATATTCGAGAGACAGCCGAGAGAGTACTCCCTTTCAATCTCTATAGATTTTTTGTCTGTAAAATTGTACAAATCACAAAATAGCTAATCATTTTGGGAGGTTATGTTTAAGTTTTTCTACAATCTTTATTGTTTCAATTAAAATATAAAAAAATTCGTTAAGCAGGAGCTGCGTCAACAACTTAGCGAGATTTTTCAAAATAAATACATCACTTCTCTATTGAATTCACTTTTATCTAATTAATGTTCATGATAATCCGTGACCGCTAGAGTGGCTACAGACACATATATATCTAAATTTGTTTTCGTATTTGATACGCTTTTCTTATTTCAAAGTTCAAGTTCTTTAATGAATAGAATCAATCAAGGGTAAGGGGCATTTAGAGATAGAAGAAAACACAAAATATGGATTATTTCTCTTAACATTAGAATAATTCATTTAAATATATTAAAAATATTAAGTAACCATCGTGATGTGCTTGTAATAATCGTTATTATAGGAATTGTTAGCGAATTTCCTCCAAAAGAATTGCAGCTATTGTTTTTGCACCAATGTTGGAATTTCGTAAAAATTTCTTCAAATGTCCATCGATCCTACCTATTAGATGATAAAAATCACTATCACTAAAATTTGAATATGTACATATATATATATATATATATATATATAGAGAGTCCACAGACATTTAAAAAAAAGTATATATATATATATATGTTGATATATATAATTATAAATATATATATATATATATATATATATATATATATACATATATATATATATATATATATATATATATATATATATATATATATATATATATATATATATATATATATATGTATATATATATATATATATATATATATATTTATAATTATATATATCAACATATATATATATATATACTTTTTTTTAAATGTCTGTGGACTCTCTATACAAGATGAGTCGAACATATATATATATATATATATATATATATATATATATATACAAGATGAGTCGAACCAAGTGGATAATAGCACACACCTCCACCTCCTTCCACGATTCTCTCATTTTTCTACAACATCCAATAGAATACAATATATTATAACAAAACAAAGACCACCCAAAGACATGATATAAATCACAACCAAAACATCTGCACACAAAAATAAAGTAGGCGGGCTCCTTTCCAAATTCAAAATAATCAAATCCGAGAACGTAAGCAGCGGTGGGCAAAAAAAATTTAATTTAAATGATTAGGGAAGCAGAAAACTTATTAAATACTTGTTATTAACATAATAATACTTATTAAAAACAATAATATATTTTTATTACAAATGCTATGATTCTCAAAAACTCCAGGGGCGAATATAGAAATTTTTCACTGGGGGCGCATATATCCAAATATGGATATATTATATATGGTAAGTTGTAGCTTAAGCAACAAAGTTAAATTTTGTAACAATTAAAATAATAAATTAACATAATATTATGGAAAACAAATTAATAATATATCTACTTTATTTTTATAAGTCAAAGTCAAGTTTTCGTTGTTTTTCTTTAGAAAAATATGTTTTTCTTTTAAATATACTGACAGATTTTCTAAAGACAGATTTTCTTTGTTCCTTAAGGATGTTCCAGCATACCCCCACTTTTCGATAGATTTTCTAATAAATCCCGAAGTTTCAGAATTTTTGACCGTTTAGAACGCGAGATAATTAATATCAAAGTTATCATTCTGTCTCACTTTCTCTCATTTGAAGCATGTAAAACTTCATGACCGCCCAACTATTATCTGTTGTATTAGAAAAAATACTGGACAGAATTTTAAAAAAAAAACTAGGAGAGTAAAGCTAAATATTTATTATATAAATTTTTTTTTTAAATCGTGTGTTACCGTTTTGTTTTCGAAATAATGTGAACAGTGTATTTGTCTATGTGTTGTGTATGTGTGTTAATGTGTTTGTGCTATAATAAAATCTAACCGGTTCTTTGTCCTGATTATATAACACAGTGCTGGAACGTCCTTAAGCTACAACTTACCATATACAATATATCATATTTGTATATATGCACCCCCAGTGAAAAATTTCTTGATTCGCCCCTGAAATACTATTGAAGCATAGTAATAATATAAATCTATTTTTGTTTGTTTTTTTTTCAACACTAAAATCACAATTAGGCTAGTCAATTTACTAAAAAAATCACCAAATAAAAATAAAACTTATATTCTATATTTTAAAATTAGTTAACATTTTCTTTGGGGCTTCCTCTTGAACATATCCAAAAGACCCATATGGGGGTGGAACTGCGCGAATTTCCTACAAAAAACGTACAAAAAGTTTTTTCTAGCTTTAACCCTTTGGGGGATATATAGATGTATAAACAGAACAAGTTCGCTCATTCCTTAGGGAAACAGTTTTTTTTTACATGCTTTTTCAGGATGTAATACTACTTCAGCTACATAAAACCTTGAAAAATAAAAATAGTTAAAATAGTTCAAAAAAACCCTCAGCTTTTACAAATTCAACCACTATTTTACAGCCCAACCAGCACACCAGAGGTCCTGCCTGAAGGTGCTGATGATGAAATGTTTCTGGCATTGTATGGGGCTCCCCCCACCATGAAGACAATAAACGCCTTTTCCAGTGCCTTGGTTCCAGTGCTCAGCCAGGAAAATCAAACCAGACGTCACTTCCTTCCCCCCACTAAAGGTGTATTTTATGTTTTGTTTTTGTTTATATGTTTGAGTTATTTGAGTATGTTTAGTTAATATTAATTAGTTATTTGAAATAAGAAAAAAAACTTCCAGAAACGATTTTCTCCCCTCGTAAACTAGATTTTCTGGACTTCTGCGTATACATCAATATATTCCCCAAACGGTTAAAGCTAGGAAAAATTTTTTGTGCGTTTTTGTAGGAAATTCAATGAGCTTTCATATTATAAGTAAAAGTGGTTATGAAAAAGTTGAAATTTTGTGAGATATTGAGGAAAAACCCATAAGAAAGGTCCTAAAATTAAAAATGGCGGTCTATTGCGCAGCCCCCTCCCATATGGGTCTTTTTTTTGGATATGTTCAAGAGGAAGGGCCAAAGATAATTTTGGCTAATTTTAAAATATAGAATTTAAGTTTTTTTTTTATTTGGTGATTTATTTAGTAAATTGACTTGGCTAATTGTTATAATATAAGTCATTAAATGCATGAATCACACGCTGTTGATATTTGAAGACAACTGTTAATGCATGCATATAACATATAGTAAGCTAAAACTTGTTGACTGGGAACAAGTATTTAATAAGTTTTCTGCTTCCCTAATCATTCAAATTAATTTTTTTTTGCCCACCGCTGCTTACGTTCCCGGATTTGATTATTTTGAATTTGGAAAGGAGCCCGCCAACTTTATTTTTGTGCGCAGATGTTTTGGTTGTGAATTATATCATGTCTTTGGGTGGTCTTTGTTTTGTTATAATGTATTGTATTCTATTGGATGTTGTAGAAAAATGAGAGAATCGTGGAAGGAAGTGGAGGTGTGTGCTATTATCCACTTGGTTCGACTCACTCTGTATATATATATATATACATATGTACTTTTTTAAATGCCTGTGGACTCTCTAGCGGTCACAGTTTTAATCCGATTCGAATGAAATTTGGTATTTAAGTCGCTTTTGGTATTCTAAAGGTCAAGTTCGTTATGGGTAAAATCGGACAAGAGGGAAGGGGGTTTTGAGGGGGGAACACAAAATTTGACTATCTCCCTTAATATTGGTAAAATCGAAAAATTTATCAGGAGTTAAGTTGTAGGTACTAATTTTTACTGTAATTTTGTTTCTTATCATTTTTCTGTTACACAAATATTTACAGAAATATTTACAATTAAAGATTGAAAGTTAAAATTCTAAATATCTCTGTTCACATTAGTGTTTGAGAAAAATAAGTAATGAATTGTAGCAAACTTGATTTTCTACAACTTTACTCCTTATACATTTTTTGATTATTCTAATATTAGCAGAGATATTTAATATTTTGTTTTTGTTTGACACGAAAACATAAAATATATTTTATTGTAAAAAATTTTGATTGTCGTTTCCATAGTAACTATAAACTATAATCGGTATACCGTTTTTTGGGATATTAATAAATTTAATTTTTTCATATCATTTCATATCATATTTATATTTTTTCATATTTTTAAGTCATATCGGATATTATTTCATTTTGATCACACTAAAATTATGACCGCTAGAGAGTGATTTATGTATTCTAAGGAAATTCGGAAGTTGACGCAGTTACTGCGTAACGATTTTTTTTAAAAGTATTAAAGTTACAGAAAGTGAAGTCCGAAAATTAATTGTAATAAAATTGACTTACTGTACTATTTATAAATTTTTCCATTTTACTTATATTAAGGTAGTTTGGAAGCCACATCACTTAAACTTGACCCCATATTTTTCTATATTTAGCTCTTATGAATGTCTTTGTTCAATAACACCGGAAATTAATGGTTGGAGAAAAATTGGCAAACTTGACCTCAAAAAAAAAAACTGTTTTACTATTTATCTACTTTTTATTTAAGATTAAGCCAGTCAGTAGAGATATTGTAAAGGTTTTTTTTAAACTTCTGTATATGGTGGTCCGGGAGACCAAAGTGTTTTTGCCAAAAGTTGTCCCGAGGTCACTTGTGTTAGAATTTTAGTTTTTGACATGATGTACTCATAGTCCGGGAGACCAATGGGTTTTTTCAGGATGATGAGCTTCAAGCTGGTACTTTGTAAGTAGCTTCATTTTGACAAGACGCCCAACTTTTTAAATTATCAAATTTTGAAAAACAGTATCAAAACTTTCTGGAAGCCGTTGAACATGTCGATTTTACCGTTCATCCAAAGTTTACAAGCATCAAGTTAATTTTAAGTTTAATTGTAATATAATTAAGTGAAGAACGAGGAAAAATTTCCGTCCTACAAATTCAATGGAATGGACTCCAAAGTCTCCCATCCTCAATGTTCACGGCTTCCAAAAAATTTCGATACTGTTTCCCAAAATTTTATAATTAAAAAAGTTGGACGTCTTCTCAAAACGAAGCTACTTACAAAGTACCAGCTTGAAGCTCATCACCCTGAAAAAACCCTTTGGTCTCCCGGACTATGAGTACATCATGTCAAAAACAAAAATTCTAACACAAGTGACATCGGGACAACTTTTGGTAACCAAAAAACCTCGGTATTTTTAGCATGTTTTTGGTTTTGCGCCTATAACTCCTAGATGATTCATCCTAGCGAAAAAGTCGTGGTAAAACCAATTAAAGAACTATTAAGTCTGCATGGAATAAATACCACAACTTTATAATTCGGTCAAATAGTATGGTCGATCAAAAAACGATGATCTCCCACCTTGTTAAAAACTGAGATGAGTACTATATATGAGTCTGCAGCCTGGAAATGAGTACTCTAGGATAAATATTGTAGTGGGTTTTGTTTTTCTTGTTATTGTATGAGTTTTCAAATGATAACATGTATAAATTTTTTGTTCCGTGCATTCCTGTTTTAACCTATTAAAACGGTGCGAGATAGACTAAATTTTTATATTAAAAAATATTTATATTATAAAAATAAATAATGTAAAAAAAATATTTTTAAAAACAAGCTTTTATTTAAATGCTCTAAAAAGAAGAAAATCAACTTTAAATTGAATCAAACCCATTAATTTATTACATTACAAAATTTATATGATATTAATGCTTGTCGCGAGATTTACTTGTGTAGATGTATTTACCTATTTTTTTTATACACAAGTAAATCTCGCGACAAGTTTTAATATCATATAAATTTTGTAATGTAATAAATTAATGGGTTTGATTTAATTTAAAGTTTATTTTCTTCTTTTCAGAGCATTTAAATAAATGCTTGCTTTTAAAAATGTTTTAATTTATTTTCTTCTTTTTAGAGCATTTTTTAAACTGTTTTTTTTAATATTAATTTATTGTATCTAAATGTTTCTAAACCTGTTCATTTCATTTAAAGCGTCATTGTTGACTGGTCGTTTGCCCGTTAATTTTAAGGTTCGAATAAGGATAAAATTACTTTTTTTAAATATTTCTTAAGATAATTCCAAAAATTAGGTATGCTCACCGATTTTTAAACACTTCTATGATAAACTCTTTGTTCATGGCTGGTAATAAAAAACCAGAAAAAATGATAAGAAACTTATTTATGTAAAACTAATTTTCTACAACTTAAATTCTTATGGGTTTTTCGATTTTTTCAATATTAAGAGATATACCAAATTTTGTGTTTCCCCCTTCCTCTAAACCCTCCTTTCCCCTTGTCGATTCTTGTCATGCTTACCATAAAAATACATTGTCATCGGAAATGAACCAACATGTAAAAATTCAACTCCCTAGGATAAGAGGAAGTGATTCTAATTATGCTTGCAAGATTTGACCAGAACATACATACAATACATATATACATATATGCATTGCAAGTTAAATAACATCTTGTAATAACAAACAACTTTTGAATGAAAATTTTTTCATTTGGTATAAAAACGAGGCGTAAATTTGTAACTACTCCAGATATATTGCAAGCAATTTTTTTGAGATAAATATTTTTGTGGTTACATATTTTCCCTATCTCGCACCGTTCAAAAGATAGATTATACCTCGCGGAGCACGGATGCATGGAACAAAAAAATTTATAGCCTTTGTTACTCTCAGCTAAATTCTGAACCGTTTGGTGAAACTCGCGTCAAACTCGTTTTAGTCGTTTTAACTTTCTTTTTTCTCTCGAAGCAAGATAATGCGAGATAGAAATAAATTGCATTTTTACGTACTCCATCTAAAAATAATATGAAACTTAGAAAAAGGCTGTGTCGTACTTAAATTTTTCTTTGAAATATCTAGTTAGGATGCCCCAGCTCCGTCCCTGGAATAATTAAATTAAATCTAATTACATAAAACTAAGTCACTTACTTGTTACTAGCAAATGTGCTAAGTGTAATCGAAATCATCCAAGTAGTTTTTAAATCATTTATAGAAAAAAAAAGTTTATTTTATTATCTCTATCACCTGTATCTCGAAATCGAAACTGGAAAACATCCAAGTTCATATGAATTCTTCTTATTATTTTTGGGAAATCTATCGCCTATTCAATATTCCGGGTTAATTGTAACCACCAACAAACTTTGTACTTATTATCTGCTGAATAAAAATCTGCAGACTGACTGACAGACAACACACAGCCTCAACCGGTGGATCTAGAGGCAATTTTGTACAGGAATTCCTTATATAACGTAGGTAAGCACTAAGAATGATTTGTGAAAATTCATACCATAAGTATTTTAAATAGGGGATGAAAGTTTGTATGGAAATTCGCCACTTTTGAAGTTTGAAATATGGAAATTGGTGTTTAGGTTTTTTTTTTATTTGGGAAAAATCGGAAGGTTCAGGAGATGTTACCGATGGGAAATTCCATCGGCCACACTACTAGTAAATAAATAAATTTATCAGTTAAATCAAACTTTTTTGGATTTCAATAAATTTTATTCGATTATCAAGATATTTTACGGGTAAAGCCCGAATTCTGGGTAATGCTAAGTTTAGCCGGAGGTGTATCCAACGTTTTTGACTAAAGTATTTCGGGCTTTATCCGTCTAAATTTAGCCTTATCCAAATCTCTCTGGATAAAGCCGGAGTTGTAGTTGTAGTTGTAGTAATTTTAATTTCAATGATTTTTGGATACTATATCTCAAAGTCATTGTTTATATTTTCTAATCGACAAATCTCAAATTTATCCAACGGTGTTTGGCAAATGCTAGTATTAGCCAGCTAAAGCCCGAAATGCATTATTTTTGTCAACTTTATCCAGCTGTTTTTGGATACAACTATGTTTAGCCGGCCACACCTAGCTTTAGCCAATATTGGGCTTAACCTGTATATACATACTGTAAATCTGTGAAAGCATTTCATACTTTGTATTTTAATTAACAAAAAATAAAGTATATAAAGGATATGATCCCTGGGGAACAAATAGTATACACAAATTGGAATATATTACAAATTGAATTATTTATAAATTTTTTTTTTTACATTAACTTTCCACTTTTTATTTTTTATAAAAAATAATAAATTTTTGATCAATTTCCGACATTCAGTAATTTTCCGAAAAACTGGAAATAAAAAATAAATATTATTCTTTTTTTATAAAATAATAATAACAACATGCGCTGCTCTATGATGGTGTAGCAGTAAGGTATATGTTATGGTAGAAAATTATAACCTCTATATACCTAGAATGTGGAGATGTTGTTACCGATGCTGAAAATCGATCTTGAGATTTTGCTTTACGTTTTACGATCCCCTGATAACAAAACACCCATTTTTGGTCATTATTGGATCTGCATGACATAGGGTTTCTGCTCGTAATTCTGTTCGAATTCTTGAGAAATTTGTATTTAGTCGAGATGGGAGGGAAATAAAACTCAACGCCTCGAGAACTCAAAAAACCATGGTAATGGAGAGGACCTCAAACTCGACAATGAATTATTTCAACTTCAACTAAAAAAGTACCTTCAGACAGATGAAACTTTAGACGAAACCAGTCACCCTCACATAACTAGAAATTGAATAAAAAAATAATTTCAGTTATTTGAGTCTACTGAGCAACGAACACCTGCTCTTGAAAAAATGTACAAAGCTGTAATGACTATTAAGCCAACATCAACGGAGAATGAGCGTGTTTTCTCGTTATGGGGAAATATTGTCAGTAAAATAAGAAATCGCCTATCAGATGATGCAATGAATGCTCTGATATTTCTGAAAGCCTATTTAATCTGGAAAAAATTCGTTACGTAGGAGCTACGTCAACTTAGCGAATTTCCTTAGAATACATAAACACTCTCTAGCAGTCATAATTTTATATAATATAGTATATATATATGTATATAATTAAGTATATATATATATATATATATATATACAAATTTTAGCGATAGTGATTTTTAACATCTAATAGGTAGAATTGATGTACATATGAAGAAATTTTTACAAAATTCCAACATTGTTGCAAAAACAATAGCTGCATTTCCTTTGGAGGAAAATTTTATTTCTTTGTTGACTATTTAGCGGGTTACTGGTTTAGTTTCAGTTGGCATACGATGCTCAAATTTAAAAAATAGTATTGAAAGCTAATAATAATTTGTTTAATCGAAAGACTGTGATGTTATTAACATAATAGTTTATAAATATAAATGGCATTTTTAGTTGAAGTTGGTAGTAAAATATTTGTTTTAATATGTGTTAGTAATTTTGTTGATTTAATTTTACTAATAATTTTTTATTTAATGACTGTTGTACATTTGGGAACTGGTAGGGACCCAATAATTATAAAAAAAGTTAAGCACTACCCTACTCTTAACTTTTTATATAGACTCGCCGAGTACGGTTTGATTTTATTGTTTTAATTTATTGTTTGTTGTTGATTTGCGAATTAATAAGTGCAATTTATGGTAACTAACAATTCACCATTTGATTTAATTGATCTCATCTATCAGCCTAATTTATAATGAATCAAAAATTTGGAAATAACATTATGTTTTATTAAAAATTTCAAAATTTCTCGAGATATTCGAGAAACTGCAGAAATCCTGGTCGAGAATTCTTTTGTCCATAATTCGTTCTTGTCCATACGCCGATGGTTTAGTAAATCCGCAATTACTCAACCCATTAATTATAACTGACAATAAAGTCACCTCCTGGGCTAGAACTTTTGACAGAACGTCCACCTGACTGGTTACTTCTAAAGCCGTTGATTTTTACACACTTGTCAGCATTCTAATTTTGTTAGAAAAAATGATTTTGTGGTCACTAAAAAATTTTCGGGCTAGAGGTACATAATTTAAAACATAGATATTACAACATTACACAAACCGCCACTCAAGTCTTGGCGTTTTTATTTTATTTTGGAAAATTTTGTTAATAACAATAGGACCCACACCAAAAATTTAAATTATGAAACTACTCTTGAGAGGTAATAAAATACGACACTCAAAATTTATCCTTTTTGACCGCTTTCTCCCTCTTGTTGCATCACATTTTAGTCAATTCTCTACCTAATAATACGTGACTAAACCTAACGCACGTATTTTATGTACACAGAGCGTCAAAAGTCGAACAATCATTTCAAAAATTTTATAATTGATTTGTGACTTTCAGAAAAATGTTTCGAATAAAAGTTGTTAGTATAGTTATAATGAACAACTTGTTCGAAAACCGAATAAATAAGGCACAAATCAGTTATAAAATTTTGAAATGATAGCTCGATTTTTGACGCTATTGTTCGGCCAATGACGAAATAAATTCAGCAAATTTACAAACTTTCGTTCATATTCAATTTTGATACTAATACATACTATTATGTATACCGGTTGTTTAGTTTACATCTTCGCATAGTAGATCTCCCACGAGTATGAGAGAGTACATATGTATACATTTATTATGTATATATTATATATGAGAAGGAGGTCTCATTGGTTTGTTTTGTTATTATTATTACATGTTATAGCATACTGAAGTCTGAACAACAGAACAAATCATAACAACTAATCTGTTCACTTAAAAAAAACCCCATACATCACACAACAGTTTAACTTTAAGTATGAAAACAAACCTATAAGACCTCCTTCTCATACACATTGCTTAATGTATACATATGTACTCTCTCATACTCGTGGGAGATCTACTATGAGAAGGTGTAAACAACCGGTATATTATATTCTACTTTAAGGTAGTTCCAGCACTGTGTTATATAATCAGAACAAAAAACCGGTTTGCTTTTATGATAGAACAAATATATATACACACATACACAACACATAGACATCTTCACTATTCATACATACAAATTAATGTAATTTTGAAATAAAAAATAATTTTAAACTTCTATATTTCGAAACCAAAACGGTATATAAAAAAAAAATTATTTAATAAATATTTATCCTTACTGTTCTAGTTTTTTTTTAAATTCTGTCGAGTATTTTTTTTTAATACAACAGATAATAGTTGTGCGAGCATTAAATTTTACATGCTTCTAATGAGCGAGAGTGAGAGAGAATCATTACTTTGCTATTAATTATCATACGTTCTAAACGGTCAAAATTTCTGAAACTTCGGGATTTATTAGAAAACGTTATTTTAAGCATGTGAAAAAAATGAGCAAAATCTATCACAATGTGGTTTGGAACATCCTTAATGTTGAACTCAATGGTGGACAACAAATCGATCGCGATCGATCGGTCGATCGCAAAACCAATTTCGGTCGATCGCTAGCCAAAAATTAATTGAACAATTTGAAGTAAGATTTGGAAAAAATAAAGAAATTGTGCAATTATATCTCTTTTAAAAAAGATTTAATTGTGTAACTTATTAGCCAAAAAATTCTCAACATAATTCAAATGGAGCAAAAAGGCATTAAAAATGAAAGTATAATTTTACAAACTTGTATTAAGCTTACAAGCCAGAAAATTTGAAGAAGTTTTTTGGAAATACGTCAACCGAGAATAATATCATAATATTACCAAATGGAGTGAACATATTTATTCTTCGGGTCTACATACCCTTGTGAATCGACATTTGCAGTTTTAAAAATAACGAAAACTAATCAACGTTCTGTTCTGACTTATTCCCATACTGAAGACTCATTATTATTATCTTTGTCAGGATATACACCTAATAACGCTTCCTTGGTTAAAGACATGCAAACTCAATATTCCTATTAATGTTAAGGCAATAAAATAAGTTCATATGATAATAATTCTGTAAATTACTAAGGTTGTTGGGACAATAAATGAAATTGAACATTCTCCCTTTTCGGAGTTTTATTTAAAAGAGTATAATATAAGTTAATTGTTTAAAAAAATAATTAAAATTTTAAACTAAGATCAGATTTTAAACTTAAACTTTAATATTATATTATCAAATGATAATTAATGAGAACTCTAGGTTTTTGAAAAAAAATTTCAGATTCGCCCCCTTTACCTAGATCAGTTTTTTGTATTATAAATACATATTTCGACTACAAAGTAGTCATCATCAGTATAAATTAGCTAGCCGTAATTTTGACAATTAGAAATAGATAGAAAGTCGAGATTAATAGACAAAAATAAATAGAAAATTAACTAACATAAATTAAAATGAAAATATAATAAACTTTACCATGAAACTGTCACCAAGTTAGCAACGATTAACATATCCTGAGACAATATAAGAGTAATTTTAATAAGAGTAAAGTTAACAGGAATAAATGTGAATGAAAGAAATTTTAACAAGAGTAATTTCAATATAAAATTTACTATATTTTAAAATTTAGTTAATTTTCTATTTATTTTTTATTTTTGTCTACTGATCTCGACTTTCTATCTATTTGTAATTGTCAAAGAGTAAATTACGACTAGCTAATTTATACTGATGATGACTACTTTGTAGTCAAAATACGTATTTATAATACAAAAAACTGATCTAGGTAAAGGCGGCGAATTTGGAATTTTATTAGATTAGCTGCTCAATTTTAAAATGGGATAATTAAAAAAACCAGAATTTTCAATTTTTCGATGTCATAATATCGAATATAGCAGAGATGGCAAACAAGTCGATTGCGATCAATTGGTCGATCACAAAGTTAATTTTGGTCGATCGCTTACGATGTCTTGACAAACAGTATTTGAAGAATATGAGGTAAGATTACAAATAAAGAAATTGGAAATTGTGGAATTTATTTCTTTTCCTTTTAAAAATATTTAAGTGTGAAACACATTGGCCAAAAAATTGCAAAAATGTTTCATATGGAGTAAAAGTATAATGATTTAATCTTACAAGCCAGAAAATTTTAAGAAGATTTTTTGAAATAAGCCAACCGAGAAAAATATCACAATATCCCCAAATTTAGATAGATAGATAGATTGTAGAGGCTGCCCTGGATGGGCTACACTTCGACCATAAAGTCCATTGTGACGCCAAAGGATGTGAGGATGTGAATGGAGTGGAAGGAGTTTTTGTGTATATACTAGGAATTGGTAGGATATGCGGTTGCAGCCGACTATGATAGGAACTATGCCGATATTCGTCTGGAGTTCGTGAAGGAAACTGCAGAAAACCTTCTCAAGCATAGCCGGTTACTTTGTTCTTGTCCATACGCCGACAGTTTAGTCAATTAACCGCCCCTTTTTTTTTTCTTAATAATTGACAAACTGCCGAGTTTCCTCCATAACCTCCCAGTTTCCAAGTAAGCATACTGCGCAGACATAAAGCCTTAGTCCGCTCGGCCACTTGGACTGATATCCCCAAATGTAGCGACTATATTTATTCTTATTTCGGATCTACATACCCATGTAAATCGACATTTTCATACTTAATGTTAACGAAGACTATAATAATTATTATCTTTGCCAGAATATACGCCTAATTACGAATCCATGGTTTTAGACATGCAAACTCCTTCCTATTAATGTTAAGGTAATAAAAAATAAATTATAAATATGTTGTTTTCTACGTAGGTGGATATACAGGGTGCTTCAGTACTAGGTGCACTTCCGCGAGCTATTGATATATTAGCAAATCAACAAGTCTAAAAATCTTATATCATTTCCATGGATTTTTCTAACCCAATAAAAATCGCGAAAGTGAAATCTTAAAACCAAATTACCATTCATTTGAAAAAGTATGCACAGTATGGCATACTTTTTCAAATGAACCTTCGAACAAATAGTAAAAGTCGATCGCGACACATTTTTAAAATAAAAAGTAGATCTTATGCACACTAAAGTTGGCCACTCCTGCTATATGTTACAGCCATCTGTGTATACAGAGGTCGTGTGAGTATTTTGCCCCAGATTTGTTTATAGAAAAACAAGGATAATACAACTACATTCATGTATATTTTGTACCTTTAAGGCATTAACAGTAGTAACAGAAACATATTTTCAATGTAATACTGTGTGCTTATTACTATCAGCCCACATTGTGGAAAAAAAATTAAAGCTGTTAAGTGTGATTCCAGCACAATCACAGTATTATAACCGACTCTTTTTAGGATTCCTTAGCATAGATTGGATTATAAAGGTGATTTTAAAATAAAATTCAGTTTAATTTTATATTCTAGCCAATTTTCTTTCGTAAGAAGGTTTAGCTATTGTACTGGTTTGGTTGTACCAATGAAATGATTGCACAAAAATTTATTCCAGTGTCTATTGATTCTGCATCGATTTTTGGTAATTTTTTCAAAATTATTCCTGATAAAAATGTTATGTCATCAACTTTTGTACCAAAATTTTGATCGTAAGCTAAATAAATTTAAATTTATTTGACATCGAATGCTTGATATGAAAATCATACAGATCTAGGATGGAAATCGAACCCATGACCTCTGACATTCTAGAGTCTAATTTTTCACAATTTTAATGTTCACGACCATTCCACTACCATAGCATCTGGTAGCTCAGAGGGAGAGCGTTGATATAGAATGCCAGATGTCATGTGTTCGATTCCCATCCTAGATGTCAAATAATCTTATCAATATTCAGACACTTTCTTTGGTATAATATAACTGAAAGACAACCATACTAGCAATGGATAGATGGCGGCCAGTTTACAAAAAAACAATTAGAAATAATTTTTGTTCAAAAATTTATATATTTTTGTTCCAATTCAATTTTGATTATGAAATACCATTATGTGGGTGTATATTCTACTGAAAGCCATTTGTTAAACTTTGTATTTAGAAGTTGTATGAGTGAGATTTTTTGACATTTATTAATAAATATTATAAAATCAAGATAGTAAATGTCAGTAAATTTACTATAAAAATTCATTATTAATCCAGTCATCTTAGGCTATACGGGGGTCAACCTCGAAATGAACGATAAGAAGCTGAAAATTTGTACAAACCTTCATTTTGACATTCTAAATGTTACCTCAAAATTCGCAATAAATACCATGTGCGTATACATGTTAAATCGTATTTGCATTTATTACAAAAATTGTAGAGCATTAAATTCTCTACAAATTTTGTTTCAAGCAACATTTGTTTAACGGTGTTTAAAGGATGTTCCACCATAAAACCACTTTTCAACAGATTTTGCTTATTTTTTTCACAAGCTTAAAATAACGTTTTCTAATAAATCCCGAAGTTTCAGAATTTTTGACCGTTTAGAACGCGAGATATTTAATAGCAAAGTAATGATTCTCTCTCATTCTCTCTCATTAGAAACATGTCAAACTTAATGCCCTCCGAAATATTATATATTGTATTAAAAAAAATACTCGACAGAATTTTATTAAATAAATTTAAATAAAAAAATTACGTTTTTCCGTTTTGTTTTCGAAACATAAAAGTTTAAAATTATTTTTTTTTCAAAATTTCATTAATTTGTACATATGAATAGTGAATATCACTATGTGTTGTGTGTGTGTGTATATGTATTTGTTCTATAATAAAATCAAACCGGTTCCTGAGATACAGTAACCTAAAAATCGTATCTAATCCTTCCTGTAAACATAGTAGGATAGATAGATAGATTGTAGCGGCTGTCCTTGACGGGACACACTTCGACCATAAGGTCCATTGTGATGCCTAAGGATGTGAGGATGTGAGTAGAGTGGAAGAAATTTTGATTGGAACTATGCTGATATTCATCTGGAGTTCGTGCCGGTTACTTCGTTCTTGTCTGTACGCCGACAGTTAGTCAATCAACCGCCCGATTATTTTTTTAAATAATTAACAAACTGCCGATGTCGGGATTCGAACCCATAACCTGGTAGTTCCAAGTAGACAAACCGCTCGGCTACTTGGACGGTAACATAGTAGTATATATACCAATCATTTTCTCATTTTTATTAAAAAACTTTACCCTTACATAGATTTCACTACAAAAGGCGAACATTTTTTCTTTTTGTGGGAATATTACTTTTTGTATTCGAAAACTTGGCCCCTCCTACATTTATATTTTTGGTCAGATAAGGTCTTACCTATCCAATGTATTTTGTCTTACCTATCCAATCTAAATGTCACCACATTAGTAAATGCGGTGACAAATCGCATTAATGTAAGGCCAGAATGGATCTCACGTTTTTACTATGCTCGCTTCGTGGTACGTAGTTCTAAAAAGATGTATACTCACGAGTATTATGGTAATATTATTTTTTCGTCGTTACAAGTAACTCTATGAAAGATACTTACTATACATAGTTGATTCTTAAATAAGTCGTATACTAGAGTGAATATTAATTTTAATGGCCACAAAAGTACCATTCATTTTTCAAAATTTTATTATTGATGTGTGCATATTCATTTGGTTTTCGAAAAAAATGACTACGGAAAAAAGTGGTTCGTTATAAATGTACTACAACTTGTATTCGAAACATTTTCCTAAAAAACCGAATGAATCAGTTACAAAATCAACTAACAAATTTGGAAAAATAAGCAATACTTTTGCGACCTATAGTACTCAGTTCTCAGTTTTCTCATACAGTTCAACAAACTAGAATATAATAGAGAAAGATTTTTCCTAACAGTTTTATATATATATATATATATATATACAGATATATATATATATATATATATACATATATATATATATATATATTAATATATATATATATATATATATGTATATATATATATATATATCTGTATATATATATATATATATATATATAAATATATATATATATATAAAACACAAGACAACTCCAGACAATTTGACGACACCACGAACAAAGTACAACTGATATATGATGCCTATGTATTAAAATGAATGCACACCAACCCAACCATATTATGTAAACTAAACCTCAACTTGGTTGTATTTTAAATAATACATATACAGACCTATTTTGTATTGTGTATGGATGGGGTATGCATTCAAATGAATGGAAAAATTTTCATTAAACATAACTTATCAAGTCTGGTACAAGTCCCATATGTACAAGAGTACGTAGTGTATGTATAGTTTACGAATAAAACACAGTCTATAGTTTTTTTTTTATGTTCTTGGATCCAAAAAACTTACTACATTAACAAATGGTCGAGAAAGAATATCAATTAAATAGTAAATTTTTGCGGGATAGTGCGGGTGTTTTACCATAATAAAACATAATGTAAAGTTAATAACAAACAAGTTAAAAACAAGTGAAAATAACAACTAATTAGGTTAATTGCCATAATACCCTGTTTTCGTTTTAGTGAATTTCCTGAAAGGAAATAGAGCTGTTGGTCACGTACCAAAGTCAAAATGTCGGAAAAATTTCTTCAAATGTCCGTCGATCCTACCTAGTAGATGTCAAAAATCACCGTCTCTAAAATTTGTATATATATAGGATGTCCCATAAGTAGTCGAGTTCCATATGAGGGTTGAGGGTAGAGGGTACGATTTTGGAACGAAAAGTCCTGAGACAGTTTTTTATTAGACGCACCGTTAATTAGTTGATTATTAATTATGGAAACTGGGTTGAAACCAGAGTTGCAAAAACTGCATTTTTTTGATAATTCATTTTTTATTTAATTATCAATTTTTGGAAAAATGTATTGGTTAAATTTTTCAAATTATTAATTCCTTGAAAGTGCATTAATTAAATTTTTTATTAATTTTTGAAAAATATGATAAATAAATTGTTTTAATAATAAATTTAAAAAAAAAAATTCGCATATTAAATTCGTTAAATTATAAAGTTTTCTCAAAAGTGCATTAATAAAATTATTTTATTGATTAATTTTGTTAATAATGCAATAATTAAATTTTTGGAATTATCAATTTTTAGAAAATCTGTGAACACATTAGAGTTTGAGAAAAAAAGTTCAGATAATAAATTGTAGCAAACATGATTTTCTACAACTTGACTCCTTATACATTTTTCGATTTTTTTAATATTAGGAGAAATATTTTATATTTTGTGATTTTTTCTCTCTCTATGTCCCGCTTCCCTCTTGACCAATACCATTTATTAAAAAAATTGCACTTGCAAATACCAAAATCATATCAGATACGACATTTCATTTTGATCAGATTAAAATTGTGACTGCTAGATTGTGATTTATGTATTCAAAGGAACTTTGCTAAGTTGGCGCAGCTCCTGCGTAACGAATTTTTTTTTGTTATCGTGTTGACAGACAGACGAATGGACGGACGGGTAGATGGGCAGATGAGTGAACGGACGAACGGATACATTGACGGAAATGGACTAACTAGGAAACGAAAAAGTTGGGTTCATTCCCACTTCTAGTGTTTTCAACGGCGGAGGTCACGTGATCCATTTCGACGCCAGCGTCAGCATGAACATAAACCTTAAATGGAGGGGGCGTCTATTTTATAACTGTCTAGGTGGACGAAATGTCTTAATCCACCCCTAATATAAATAATAATAAAAACGGACTAAATACCTTGATCTTCTCCAAGAACTACGACAACTACACCCTAGCTACTCAGTCAAAATGGTTGTTCTCATTATCGGTTGCCTTGGCGGTATACGCCCCACTCTGTATAATCTTTCCACCATGCCGGTTTGCAGGTCTCATCTTCGCCACCTTAGCACCTCCATGCAGAAGGCTGTCATCATAGGCACCCTTCGTACATTGAGCTCGCATCAGACTGCCATTAAGTAGCAGCCCTAGAAGTTATTTTATATTCTATGACCAAGACACTACATGATAGTCGAACGTACCCCCTGATTCAGAAGACAGGCGGACCCTTCGAACATCGCATTGACTGACGGATATGCAGGCTTCACGACCATAGGGTAGTGAACCTTCTTCAAAGGACGTAGCTACCTTGTGAGGATTTGTGTTTGCTGAAGAAGTGGGTGGTCCTGGTGTGTATATCGTGTACCAACTTTCCCCCTTCAACATACATAAATACGTTAAATTTTAAACATAATAATAATCGGTTTTTGTTGAGGGTAAAATTAATTACTTTTACAACATTTATTTTTGCAAATCCACGTTTTATTTAATAAGATTGCTGACATGTTTCGGGTTTTATCCCATTGTCGAAACTGTGAGAGTACCGTTACAGGTGGCTCTTATTTATACAAAAAATTTTTTAAAAAATTTTTGAAAAACAATCATAAAAACACGTCATATAAGATAAAAATCAAAAACAATTAGGCGAACAATAACTTTAAATACGTTAGTTCCAGAATCCAAACACGTGACCAAAGATAATTTCAAAGTTATCACATACTTTGGTGAGTCATCCGAGAGGGTTTCCAGTATTCTAAAAAATCAAGGCATAAACACCGCCTTTAAACCTTCATTAAAACTGGGCAACCTCCTTCTCAACAATAAGGACAAGATCGACACTAAACACAAATCAGTTGTTTACAAGCTTTCTTGTGCCCAATGTACTTCAAGCTATGTTGGACAAACCGGTCGATCGTTTGAGATCCGAAAATCTGAACATCTACGTTCTTTCAGGTTGAATAGAACGGATTCGGCTTTTGCCAACCACTTGATAGAGAACAATCACAAGCCAAACACCAAACTTGAGGTAGGACTTGTTGGAAGGACTTGAGATCCATAAACACAAAAAGGGACCCAGCACCCTATTGAATGAACAAATCGATTGTTTCCCATCAAAGCTATTCTCCTTAATTTAAATTCCATTGTTTTAATTCTATGTTTACCAAAATATTTTTTAAATTGGCATTTATTTTTATAAAATTCTAGGAATTCTTTATCAATATTTTCTTTATTAATACTTGTGTTTTTATTTTTTATTTTTTTATTTTTTGACTTATTCAATGGAGGTGTATTTTACAGCGTCAAAATACACTTTTATTGAATATTTTTATTTTTATTGTTATAACTTGCTAGGTGTTATCTAATTGTTTTTGATTTTTATCTTATATGACGTGTTTTAGCGAATTTCCTGAAAGGAAATAGAGCTATTGGTCTCGTACCGACTTCAAAATTTTGCAAAAATTTCTTCAAATGTCCATCAATCCTACCTAGTAGATGTCGAAAAACACCATCTGTAAAATTTATATATATATATCTATGGACATATATATATATATATATATACATATATATATATATATATATATATATATATATATGTGTCTGTAATCGCTCTAGTGGTCACAATTTTAATCTGATTGGAATGAAGTTTGGTATTTGAGGCGCTTTTGGTATTCAAAAGGTCAAGTTCGTTAATGGGTAAAATCGGACCAGGGGAAAGGGGGGTTTAGAGGGAGGGGGAAACACAAAATTTGACATATCTCCCTTAATATTAAAAAAATCGAAAATTTTATAAGAAGTAAAGTTGTAGGCATTAAGTTTTACTGTAATTTTGTTTCTTATCATTTTTTCTGTAATCCTAATATTTACAAAAATATTGACGGTTTAAGATTGAAAATTAAATTCCTCAATATCTCTGTACGCATTAAAGTTTGAGCAAAAATGATAAGGTGATGAACTGTAGCAAACATGATTTTCTACAACTTTGTTTCTTACGCATTTTTCGATTGTTCTAATATTAAGAGAGATATTTTATATTTTGTGATTTCTTCTTTCTTTATGCCCCCATTTCCCCTTGATGTATGTCATTTATTAATTAAATTAGCCTTGCAAATACTAAATTCATATACGACATTTCAGTTTGATCAGACTAAAATTGTGACCGCTAGAGAGTGATTTATGTATTCTAAGGAAATTCGCTAAGTTGAAGCAGCTCCTGCGTAACGAATTTATTTATGATTGTTTTTCAAAAATTTTTTTAAAAATTTTTTGTATAAATAAGAGCTACCTGTAACGGTACTCTCACAGTTTCGACAATGGGATAAAACCCGAAACATGTCAGCAATCTTATTAAATAAAACGTGGATTTGCAAAAATAAATGTTGTAAAAGTAATTAATTTTACCCTCAACAAAAACCGATCATTATGGACTTCCACAAATTAAAGCTCTCAACAATCTATCATAATAATAATAATAAAAATCTTTTATTCCCCTTAAAAGTATAATACATGTACACTTGGCGACAATGTAGCCACTCATTTTTCGTGTCTTAACGAAGTGATTCGTGCCTTATCATTTGGTTTCTGAAAAAAAGCATACGATAAAATTTGTTCATTATAAATACACTAATTATTTTTATTCGAAACACTTTCCCAAAATCCGAATGAAAACGGTTGCAAATCAATTAAATACTTTTGTAAAATGAGCGCTACTTTTATGGCCAATAGTACACATAGGTTTGTCTTCAATTTTGAAGTAATCGAATTTTGAATTCCCATTTATATTTCTTCGAGCCTTGTTTATTATGAGTAGTAATCCCACTTAACCTACCAGTTAAAATAATAATAATATACTAACATATAAATTACATCCTTTATCTATTTAACAAATCCTATTTTATTATCCTTTTACGTTTTATTCTGGTCTGGACTGATTCTCCCTCGTACTCGCATAGGTATCTGATCAAAATTCAAATGTATTATTTTTAATCGAATTTTGGTTTCTGGATTTCTATAATAATTATGTTTATTTGTTTTACATCGTACATGCTTGTGTTGTGTATTTGTTGTTATCAAATTTAATCGAATTGTTATTATTCCTTTACAGTAGTCCCCAAAAATAATACCATAACACACAGAAGAAAACAAAAGAACTAGAACTAAGTAGTATTATGATTGTTTATTTGTCAGGAAAATATTGTACTTCTATTGATTTTAAAAGGATATTGATTCTAACATAAATGTTTATTTGCAATTTGTATCCATTACAACTAGTAAAAAGATTACGACATTATATTCTTCCCGTTATTAATTACTACGGTTGCTATCTCTTCAGATTTCGTCGGGAGACTCCCGAAATTGTCAACTCCCGAGTTCATTTTCTTACGATATATTGACAAAAAAAGATAATATTACAAAAAAATTTATGCCGTTTTTATCGATTCGAGACTGTATCAGGCTTATACGCTTTCAAATGAAAAATTATATTTTTGATCACCCAAGTAGCGGTATATTTATAGTGTAAACGATCAAATTTGCCCCCTAGGCATCTACCTACTTTGCCTACCCGGTAAATCATCCACTGACCAGTTTACTAATTAATATATGGACCTCCCGATCTCCAGACAAGATCGACATAATACCTATTATGTTGATCTCCCGACTTTCCATAATTTTAAGGGGACAACCCTATTAATTACACAACGAGTGAAACGTCTTAGTGACAATATTGGGATCTCTAGCACTCATATATGCCATCTACGGCAAAATTTAACAACTAACCAAATTTTAAAAAAAATCTAAACTGTGTATTATTAAAAAAAATTATTATTGTGATTTTTAAAATTAAAAGTCAATCTAAGTGAATTGTTTTTGCTCATGGAGTTTCCTGGAAAATGGCTGATCCTATCTAATCTCACTGGATGAAAAAAATGTAATGCAATTTTCTGACTTCGTCCTCATTGATTGTGGGAAAAATTCTCTGATCATTTTTTAGGTTTCTTAATTCTATTCAATTTGAGTTACTCGTTTCAAATTTTATGTCAAATTTAATATTGGTATTTTCCTTATTATACATTTATAAATTATATACCGAAAAAGTATTTTGATGAAATTCTTGATAACCGATTGGGAAAAATTTAAAGACAATGTAGAAAAGATATATATTTCCGAAAGAAAATATATATCTTTTAAAATAATAATTTATATTATATATAAAACCTATTTTGACAAAATGGAAACCCGATTTCAAAAATCAAATATTCTATACCAAAAAATGCACTAAAAAGTAAAAAATAATTGCATATTCTTGTGTCAATTTTAGTTCACCTAAGCAAAAATTTTTAAATATATATCTACAATTATTGTTATTTTTGGAGGCGGTGTCCAAATTTTATGAGAATTTCTCTATGCTGACACTGCCTCCAAAAATAACAATAATTGTACATATTTAAAAAATTTTGCATAGGTGAACTAAAATTGGCACAAGAATATGCAATTATTTTTTTACCTATGTGCCACCCTAAGTTATTTTTAACCCGACTTCAAAAAGGAGGACGGTTCTCAATTCGTCTGTATTTTTTTTTTTTTTAAAATTCAAATATTCTATAACAAAAAATGCACTAAAAAGTAATTGCATATTCTTGTGTCAATTTTAGTTCACCTAAGCAAAAATTTTAAAATATATATCTACAATTATTGTTATTTTTGGAGGCGGTGTCCAAATTTTATGTGAATTTCTCTATGCTGACACTGCCTCCAAAATTAACAATAATTGTACATATTTAAAAAAATTTGCTTAGGTGAACTAAAATTGACACAAGAATATGCAATTATTTTTTACTTTTTAGTGCATTTATTGTTATAGAATGTTTGATTTTTGAAAAAAAAAAATATATACTGACGAATTGAGAACCATCCTCCATTTTGAAGTCGGGTTAAAAATAACTTAGGGTGGCACATAGGATCCAAGTTATTTAAAATAATACTAAAATTAAAATAACAATAAAATTGTTAGTTTTTGCTCTAAAAAAAAATTTATTGGTAGAAAAACATAAGTCAGATCAAAGCATGTTAAAATTTTCATGAACGGAAAACTGCATATGATGTTCGTTAATGAAAATTCGCATCAACTTTACCCAACAGGTCTCTGTTGAACCGCTATTTTGTATGGGTGAAAATGTAATTCGCCAGGAAAAATTTGTCTTACAGTACGACTGTTGATTTGAAGTACAGCTAAATGATGACTAGCAAAGTAGCATGGGCTTCGCAGTATCGCTTGTCTAATCCTTTCAACGTTCTTTAGAGTACCCACAGTTGGTTGACAGCCTTTTTCTTTCATTATTGAGCGCCTTTTCGAAGATTATTAAACCAACGTAAGATTGTGTCTCGGGCGGAAACAGAGTAATTTCAATTGATCTTAAATCTCCGGCGAAATTCACACTGCACTGCAATAACTCGCCAATCCAATCAAAAAAATCATACGCAAATTTACATTGCTCTAACGTCCACGGCTCCTTGATGGCAACTGCAAATGAAATGCTTTGAGCGAAAGAATGTATTGTTACATGCCGCACGCCTCTCACTTTCTAGTAGGCGAGTACTACCCAAACAAAAAACACTCCAACACCCCACCCTGTACAATAATTAATACTCTTTAAAATATTTAAAATATGGTCTACAATTCCGATCAAGCATGATATAAAAAAAACAATTTTGAATATTGATTTATGTATCCAACTTGAATTCAAGAAAATTAAAAAATCCCCTGAACGAATCCCCTAAATAAATGAATCCCCTAGGTAGTCTACTAGGCCTTGGTAAATCTACTAAATCTAGGGAAAAATCCTCCAATATAGTGACATTGTTTTAGTCATCACTTACATTCTATGTGAAATGTCTGTATTTAGAGATTAAAAAACTCGTAATTTAAAATTAGGATAAAACAATATCTTCTTTTTATTATTATTATACCCAGTATAATGTAAACATACTAGGTATATTAATCATTTAGTTCCGATTTTGTAACGCTTGGAAATATTGATCGCAAAAAAAAATGTTTCCTATAGGTGCATAAAATGACCTTATTAGTACATTTCCGCTTGTTCGCCCGTCTGTTTGTCCATCTGTCCGCCTGTCTGTCTGTGGACACGATAACTCAAGAACGAAAAGAGATAACGAGCTGAAATTTTGTGTGTGTGTTCTAGGGCAAAACAGTAAGGTCAAGTTCGTTAATGGCCATAATCGGAACGTGTTCCCTCCAGGGGGGAAAATATACATCTTTGAAACCGTAAGAGAGAAAAAAAAAATTTATTTACCAAAAAATCTTCTTGCTAAAATAAACAACTTTTTCTTGAAAAATTTTTTCATAAACTCAATACTTCTCATAATTTGTGACTAAATGCTCCTCGGAAAACGAATTGTTAACAATTCTGCGTAATCGAATTGTTAACAATTCGTTTTCCGAGGAGCATTTAGTCACATCGAATTGTTAACAATTCGAATACGCAGAATTGTTAACATTCAATCATTCATATACAAGAATATGAATGTAGTATCTCAGTATATACTGTGTAATCAAACAATTAACTCAGTTAAATGTTACATTACTTGTTTTTTTTTTTGTAAATTGTGTTTTAATGTGAAATAATTATCAGAAAAAATAATTAATACCTTACTTAACTTTTGTTTCTCCCAGTTTTTTTTGTCTGTTTTTTTTTTTTCCTTTAAAACAAAAACTCTTAATTTACAAAATTAAACAGATTTAATTAATTTTGTATATAAATTTAATTAAAATGTTTTTATAATGTATTATTTTATTTTTTTTAATTTAACTTAATTTTCTTCTCTTTTTTTTCAACAGCTTAAAAATCTAGTGGTTCGAATATAATGTAAAAGTGATTCAATTTAACTTTTTATTTAACTTTTTATTACGTTTGGCCTAATAAAATCTGTGTCTTTAGTCTGTATTATACGTACTGACCCCTTGTTATGTACTGAAGAGATGTCAGAATTAACTACCACCCCATCAAAAAACATCACAAAAATCAATTGTATTCATTGGTTTTGTTCAGCACAGCTAAATCCCTGAAAGAGTAAGTCACTCAGTCTAAAAAAAAAGTTCAGCACATTTCTCTCAGAACACACTCATTTACATGTCACCAGTGTTACCAAATTGGGGGATCTTAATCCCCTAATTAAGTGAGTTTAAGAATTAAACAAAGAATCATTAAAATACGACAATCCCAAGAATAAATTTTTTAGATTTTCTACTATTCTTTATCAGTTTTTCAACCAGTCCAAGTAGCTAAGCGGTCTAACGCGATCTGTTTGGCAGTGTCAGGATGTCAATAAAAATTTATGGGGCGGTTAATTGACTAAACTGTCGGCGGATGGACAAGAACAATGTAACCGACTATTCTTGTGAAGGTTCTCTGCACAACCAACCAATTCATAGCCTGCATACAAATTACGTGACATCCACTCACATCATTAGATAGATAGATTGTAGAGGCTGCCCTGGATGGGCTACACTTCGACCATAAGGTCCATTGTGGTGCCTAAGGATGTGAGAATGTGAGTGGAGTGGAAGGAATGTTTGTGTATAGACTAGGAATTGGTAGGATATGCGGCTGCAGCCGACTATGATAGGAACTATGCCGATATTCATCTGGAATTCGTGAAGGAAACTGCAAAAAACCTTCTCAAGCATAGCCGGTTACTTCGTTCTTGTCCATACGCCGACAGTTTAGTTAATTAACCGCCCCTTTTTTTTTCTTAATAATTGGCAACCTGCCTATGACATTATTATGTCGGGATTCGAACCCATAACCTCCCAGTTTCCAAGTAGGCATACTGCGCAGACATAACGCCTTAGACCGCTCTGCCACTTGGACTGGTACTCACATCATTACTATATCCTTATAAATTGATAAAGGTTAAAAAATATTGGTGTGGGTGGCCTCTGTTATGGACCATGGAGTCTATGGAGTCTATGGAGTCTATACAGAAGTAAAACCCCAGTATTATACACGGTATATGTTACAAGGGTATATGAAGTTTAGTACCGACTTTGTAGCGCTTGAAAATATTGATCGCAGGCATAAAAGTATGGAATAGGAATAGGCACAGGCATAAAATGGCCTAATTGGGCGTTTTTTCTAAAATTAAAAGAGGCAACAAGCTGGAATTTTGTTTGTGTATTCTAGAGCTTAAAAGTCAGGTCAAGTTTGTGAATGGGCATAATCGGAACATGTTTAGGCAAATTGGACAAAACTGCCCATCTTTGATAGATAGAATAAAAATGTAAAGACAAAAAATGTTCCTTTTTCAAAATTAACAACTTTTTTTATAAACTTTTTTACATTAATTTAGGATATACCGGATATTTAAGCAATTAACTCAGTTAGTTGTTATTTTTACTTGTTATTACCAGGATTGTTAAATGCACTAAAGATTGAAAAAATCCCTCCATCTGGCAGCACGTACTAAGCATGTGGGCCCACAATCTAAATTGCTTGTATCTGTCAAGTGTCCTGACAAAAAAAATAAGTTAGACATTCTTAATAACTTACTTAGTTTACTAAGAGCATGTTTACTGCCTACTGGAAACCTACTGCCTACTGCCTACTGGTGGAAACTGGGAGGTTATGAGTTCGAATGTAAGGGTGAAGTTTTTTAACAAAAATGAGAAAATTATTTGTATATATCCTACTATGTTACCGTCTAAGTAGCCGAGCGGTCTGTCTACTTGGAACAGGGAGGTTATAGCGTTCGAATCCCGACATCGGCAGCTTGTCAAGTATTAAGAAAAAAAAGGGGCGGTTAATTGACTAAACTGTCGGCGTATGGACAAGAACGAAGTAACCGGCTATGCTTGAAAAGGTTTTCTGCAGTTTCCTTCACGAACTTCAGATGAATATCGGCGTAGTTCCTATCATAGTCGACTGCAGCCGCATATACTACCAATTCCTAGTCTATACACAAAAATTCCTCACATCCTCACATCCCTAGGCATCACCATGGATCTTATGGTCGAAGTGTAGCCCGTTCAGGGCAGCCTCTACAATCTATCTATCTAAGGGATTGTTGTTGGGAACACGACCATTGATTTGAATGAAAATTAGTTTATAAATAAAGTAAATTTGCTCCAAATTAAGTAATGTAAAATAAATGGAGTTAATTGTTTGAGTTTTTTTATTTGTTTTTTTATCAATGCGTGTACTGTTTATTTCATTTGTTACCCCATATAATTCATATACCACACCACATATATAACAATGTGTAATATTACTGGATTATTGTCCATTTGACGGATATTAGTTATAACGAGATTATTGTACAAATGAAATCCGTAATTTCTAAACAGACTCATTGTTATACGCATTGTGGAAATGACGTCAGTATTAACTGTTAATAATATTCTACATATTATGTACACAGGATGTCTCATTTTAAGCAATACAACTGAATATTTCTTCAAGGAAACTTTTTTTTTTAAATGAGAGTAGTTATGGTGATCTTAACTTAGACCTTGACCATCGACTTTGGGTAATGCAGTCTATTTTTTTTATTACTTAACCATTTTACTGCCGTTTAAAAAAATGGACTTTCAAAGATAAGATTGCTGTTTTTTTGGAGAAAAAAAATTTAAAACGAATAATCCCAATTTTTAAGATCCCAATTTTTTAAACCGCTATAAAATGGCCAGTCATTATCCAATACAGACTTAATTGTAGATGTAGATTGTAAAGGCTGCCCTGGCCGGGCTACACTTCGACCATAAGGTCCATTGTGATGCCTTAGGATGTGAGGATGTGAGTGGACTGGAAGGAATTTGTGAGTAGACTAGGAATTGGTAGGATATGCGGCTGCAGCCGACTATGATAGGAACTATGCCGATATTCATCTGGAGTTCGTGAAGGAAACTGCAGAAAACCTTCTCAAGCATAGCCGGTTACTTCGTTCTTGTCCGTACGCCGACAGTTTAGTCAATCAACCGCCCCTTTTTTTTTTATAATTGACAAACTGCCGATGTCGGGATTCGAACCCATAACCTCCCAGTTTCCAAGTACTGCATACTGCGCAGACATGACGCCTTAGACCGCTCGGCTACTTGGCTGGTATACAGACTTAATTACTCCGTTTATATAATTTTTTTTCAGCTATCCGATTCTGTCCAAAAAAAGTCATCAGGTCATTCTTGCTTTGAAGAAATATTCAGGTCCATTGTTTATAATGTGACATTCTGTATATATATGGACTTGCCAACTTGCTTGTATATTTACTGGCCGGACGTTGTTGTTATTCTATCAATGATTAGCTGATTTGTGTATATGTGGCTCGGCTCTGTAAGTCTGTGCATGTTTATAAACCTATTGCCAGATTTTCTATATGATCCTATTAAAATTCTATTGAAAATAGTCAGGGAATCAACGTTATCAATTAGCCAAGATTTTACATAGTTTTACCACGAGTCAATTATATCCTCCCTATCGTGTAATGTTGTACCGCTGCGATTTAGGTACTAGACAACACCTGAAATCGTATCAAAAAGGACATATCTCGGAAACTACCCGTCAAATCGTTGAACAACTGGAGTTTTGGTTTTTGGAGTCAAATTTTCTTAATAAACTGATTTTGATTTAAATGGATGACTAATAGTTGTGTAGGTATCTTGAAAAAATCCCATAAAAACAAAAAATAAGTTTCGTTCTCGATTTAGATGAAATTCTTTATTGAACGTCTATTTGACTAAAGAAAAATCATGTCCATTTAACGACTTAAGGAGGGCATTGCGAAATATCGTTTGAAATCATATCAAAGACGTAATATAACAACTAACTGAATTAGTTGTTTGAATACTCCGATATACTGAGTTGTGCATCAATGATTGGATTGTAAACTATTCTGCGTATTCGAATTGTTAACAATTCGCTTTCCGAGGAACGTTTAATCACAAATTATTAGAAAACTATTGAGTTTATGAAAAAAATTTTCAAACACAAGTTGTTTATTTCAAAAAGAAAAAGATTTTTTGTAAACAACTGTTTTTTTCTATCTTTCAAAGATATATATTTTTCTCCCTGGAGGGGGGAAACACGTTCCGATTTTGCCCATTAACGAACTTGACCTTACTTTTTTGCTCTATATCACATATACAAAATTTCAGCTCGTTATCTCTTTTAATTTTTGAGTTATCGTGTTCACAGACAGATTAACTGGATTCGCCTAAATGGCTAAATTAGGTCATTTTATGAATACCCATTCCAAGCATTTATGATAATATACCCTGTATATTTACATATACAGAGTATAAAAAGGGTGGAAATATAAAAGAATTAATCTGAAGGAAAAAAACCTACAGTCAATTGGAACCTACAGTCATTTTCAAGAAATAAAAAGGTGTGATTGGGGCAGGATTAAGGCTATATGTCGCCCGTACGCCAATAAAATTGGAAAAAATATGGCAATTACCCGGAGTAATCGTAATTAAACCGTGTAACCTAAGTAATTCCAAGTAATCACAAGTATCCCTAGTAATCCAGCTTACCCCAGTGCACTTGAAAGTAACCTACTCAATTCTGCTTCATGCAAAATCAATTATAATATTACTGAAATGATACTACAAAATAAAATGTAGACCTGGATAAATAACTTCAAAACTTCATAATAAAATATGACTTTACGTAATAAAATATGACACTCTAAATCAAAAAGTTCTTAATTATAATTCCTATTATAATCCTATTTTTATTATTTGAAAGTTACACGAATTTGAATTTAAATATCTGAATTGCGCGTAACCGTTGTTGATGCACACTGACAGATGCCATTGCTGACAACTATACATTTCAAAACAAATCGATTAAGTGGTGAACAAAACGAGAACGATTAAGTGGTGCACTATATAAAAAAATAACAAAAGAGAAGACGGCCAAAGAAAAAAAATTTGACAGAACCGATTAACAAGCTCGACAAATTTTTCTAGAGTAGTGAAAAGACTGTAGATACGGAGGATGGTAGTGTCTCAAATGTTAGCAACGTCGATTCAACGACCGAGACAGAAAAGCATTCTGATTATTTGTCACAAGTAGAAGATATGGAACATTCGCTTTCCTTAGTCGTGTGCAATATGCTAGCCTTGCAAAGTGTCAAATCGTTATTTCTGCGGTTTGTTTACATTAGCCACTCTGCGTAGCGTTTTTCTACGAATTACTGTAACGTATTTTATTTTCAAACGCGGTGTAGAGCGATTTTAAAATCAGACATTCATTCGCTTCTAATATAATTTTCTTGTTTTACACAACAAAAGCCATCTAATCACACTGTTATATTAGAAGAGTATTAAATCATTTCTAAAAATTTGCCGCCCCTAGGAATTTGCCGCCACTTAGGAAAATTGTAATGATATAAATATGACATACGGAATTTGTTTCTTGTCTTGTCTCAATTTTAGCCAGCCTGAAAAATTTTCGACTCTTGTTTCATCTCGAATTACTCGTTTCACACGACAACCGCAGTAGTGAAATGTTGTAATTTAAAATTGGGTCTTCGGTTCTTGGGCTATCAAATTCACTACAAACTTAAAACTCTACATGTGTAATCAAATCATGCAGGTTTAGTTTCATTCATGGTTTGGTATTTAATATAATGTAACAAAATGATTATACAACAGTAGCCATCCAAGTTTTGTAAATATACTAAAGCTGGTTTATATATTGAACAATACCCTGAAGGAGTTTCTAAATAATCGAGATAGGAATAAATATAGTCTGAGTATAAAATTTTGAAGTTTGTCACAAATGAGGTCAACAAATGAGGTCAAAAACTGTATTTACTGAACATTTTTTATACAACACAGGTAAAAATGTCAGGATAGATAAGAATCACAAATGTTAATTGCTAAAAATGGTCTAAATTTAACATTTCTAACGTTAAAAAATAGATATCATTCGCGTATGATTAAGAGTCGAACAAAAAATAAAAAATCCTACCGACGTTTTAGTGTCGATCAGATCTAGTTCTATATAAGAAGAGGGACTCTTCTTACACACGTATAAGCTATTTTTCTATTCGTTGAGAAATCCTGGCCATCTCTGCAAGGACTATACATTGGTCTTGATTAACTACAGTCCTCTTCCATATTCTTCTTACCATCCTTCGAAAAACTTCCTCTGCGTGTTTTGACCACCCATTTCTCATTTTTTCCTGATTCCATCTTTCCCCGTAGACTCTCTTAAGTACCTTTTTAACCTCCAACCTCAAGAGCCCCTTTTTCAGTCTAGTAATAATATCTGGTTTCTAAAACAAGTATTCCAATGCTCTGTTTTTACGTATTCCCTAGAACCCATTTACATTCCAATGCTTTTCCTAAGGACCCTTCACTTAAACTTTTCCTCATCCCTTTTTAAAAGAATTTGCATGTTTCAGAAACATACAAAACCACAAAAAAAATTACATTTTTTATCAAAATTCTTTGTGGGCCCCAAAATTGGCATGCATTCTTCAAAATTTTGTTTTAATCGAAGTATTTCGAAACCGGATGAATTAGTTTCAAGTTAAGTATAAAATTTTGAAAAAAGAACGCTATATTTTTTAACGCTATTTTTTACAATCAGCATCAAAAGTCGATCTATCATTTAAAAATTATATAATAGATTTGTGCCTTATTTATTCGGTTTTCGAAAAAATGCTTCGGTCAAAAGTTGTACATTATAACTATACTAACAAGTTTCATTTGAAACGTTTTTCCGAAATCCGAATAACTCAGCCACAAATAAATTATAGAATTTTTAAATGATAGCTCAATTTTTGACGAGCATGTACATTGCTATAAGAATATTTCACGATACATCCATTAGAGTACCCAGCGTCAGACTGGCCATTTAGTCGAGGTGGCGTTTGCCAGCCGGGCCCTAGCGTGCGTGCCCCCCCCCCACGGGCCTGGCTTGCGAGATTTGCCACAAGCCAAGCGGTAGGTACGGTAGCCTAGGGCTCGGCTCTTGCGATCTACATGTAAAGTAGATAGTTCATGCATACTTAGAAATGAAACAGAAAAATTAAAACTTAACTTTTGAAAATTAACTTTTGAACGAATCAACCGATTTTGACGTGTATCATAATACACGATTTGACATTGTTTAAGAGATGCATTATATAGATACGATTTTCAGCGCTGAAGCGCATTAAAACGAGTCTTGGCTCTCTATTAATAATAATAATAATTAATAATAATTCATTTATTGATTCTTTTTTCCACAATACAAAGATCGTACAGAATAGATCAAGTTTCATAAAAAAGGGAAGTGGACATGATCGGACAAGAACTGTTGGATTCGTTGATTATATTAAACACAGAATTGGATCTTATCAAGGATGACGAGAATGGCAGCTTTTACGATCGAGTTATTGACAGCTTAGCTGAAACTTCTCCTCTTTAAAAAAAATGTTGATTGGTTAGCTTTCGATTTGTTAGCCATGCAAGAAAGATGCGTTTTTTTGCATTCGACGCGAAATTGCTTCAAACCGACGAGTAAAATCGGAAAACTTCAAATTTTTCAGTGCAACCCCCCCGGAAAATCTGAAACAAATTTAAAATCCTCTAAAATTACGTTTTTCTGTTCTATACATGCTAGAAAGATGGAATTTTCATTAATCGACACGAAATAACGTCAAATTTACTAATATTTTGAAAAATTTCTTTACCTACATCGCAATCTTCCGAAAAGTGAAATACATCCCTAAAAATGCCCTTTTCACTTCTTATCATGTTAGAAAGATCAGTTTTTTCCATTCTATGTGAGACCTATCTATACGCAGTCCTCCCAAACTCCCCAACCTAAACCCACTATCCCAAAAAATTTCCCCCCCCCCTCCATTAATTCTCTAATGGTAAGTACTTTTTGGTAAGTATTTTTTTCAACTTTTTTTATAATTCATGTAATGTTATTTTCTGTGACGCGGAGCCACGGGGTCAAAGGGGGTCACGGGGTCAACCCCCTTGCGAGCAGAGCGAGTAATATATATAAAGTTGATAATTTGTATATTTCATTATTTTTCGATAGTATCCCATCTACCATAATCCCGTTCCGGGCCCCGGGCTTGTGGGGAGCCACCCGGGCCCTTGCGGTCCAGTCCGACCCTGAGAGTACCCAAAACATTTATGTAATTTTACAGTCAGCAGCATGCCAATTTAAACATTCTAATATTTATAAATGACCCAATAAACGTAAGAAAAATTATCGTTTAAAGTGGAGCATAACCATAAAATAAAATAATATAGTTTTCAATTTTTATTTTAAAATTGATTTCAATAGTTATTATTCTTATAACATCATTGTACCCTAATTCTTTATCTCTTTTTCTTATAAATTCTATTGAGTATAAAGGTGTATGTACTCGTATATAATATATGTAAACAATATTTCCTTGTTATATAACTTTTAAAAAAAAGTAAAAAAATCTTCTGAATAATATTTTATTTTACAAAGTGTTTACACGCTAACATATATATAATTTCAAAAATTTCATCTACTACACGTTGAAAGTCATATAAACGTTCACGTTTTGTAATACATTTCATAAAACTGTTTTTAATATAACTTTTGTAATTATATTAAATAAAATTTAGAGTTAAAAAAACAACTAAAAATACATGCTTTTATTGGAATATGAACTAAAAGGTGCAAAATAATTTAAAATAGAATAGTTAAAGAGATTGACAATAAAATTAAATTTAAAAAAAAATCAATGGGATGCTCTCTACTTGTTCTTGTAAAAGTAGAGCCATTATGAAGACGTAAGTAGAGAGCACCCAATGCTTTAGTTTACATGAAAGTTAATTGTGCTGTCAATCTTTTTATTCAATTATATTCTTAATTATTTCATATTTCAATAAAAGCATGTATTTTTATAGATTTTTTAAACTCTGAATTTTATGTTTTGAATTTTAGCCTTAAAACAAAACTATTTTGGATCTCCGTTTTATACCACCACCCCCTCCCCAGTAAAATTGATTGAATATGGGTGAAAATGGTTTGTTTAGACCTAGAAAGTGATTCCAAGGAGGAAAAAGTCCTTTTCGTCCTTGAGATTCAAAAATGTTTATTTTTTATTTCAAGGGTTTTTACGAAAAAAAATTTTTTTATCAATATTAAATTGTCATGGGTTGGGTTAACTTGGATTATAGATTTCAAGGACGAATAGGACTTTTTCCTCCTTGGAATCACTTTCTGTGGTCTTTCCCAAACATTTCCACCCATTTTCAACCATTTTTACTTGGGGGGGGGGGGATTAATAAAACGAATAAGATCCATTATGTTGTAGTTTCAGTCTTCATTATTATTCCCACGAGTGATGGAATTAATCCAATTCTTGTAAAAAAAATGGATTATATCCATAGGAAATTTATGTCAAACAGTTTTTTTTTTAACTTTAATAGTTGGAAATGGCATTTTTTTATTAAAAGCTTTTTGATGGCATTTCTATGGAAACTGTAAACTAAACCATCCCACCATAAATCATTATATAAAGTTAGGGATATGCAAATTTGTATTTTGGCTATTAATAAATTTAAATTTTTATTTTTTTAAGTCCACGTATGAAATTAGATTAGACGCTCAGAGAATTACTTGAAATGATTATCCGTATATTGAGTCTTAGGTTTTCCTTTGTAACATGCCTTGAAATAGAAACTGTTAGGTCTCGTACCGATTTGAACATTGGAAAATAAGCGAATATTCTGAATTAAATTTGAAAATACAGTACAAATTATAAATATGGTACTGGCGTCGGAAAATACGGCAATAACCACTGACCAGTCAAATAATTTTTCCCACCAATAATTTTTAACGTCCCTAAAAGGACTAGTTTTTAGTCTTACAAAATAATTTATATAGCTCAAATGAAACTCGTAAAACGTTTTTATTAGTTCGCACTAAAAAGTGTAAAATATTTAAACAAGCTATAATGTTGGTAAGCTGTAAAATCAGGGAGCACTTTCTGGTTACATTTCTTTAAGAAGAGTATAATTAGCTATTTAATTGTTTTTAACACACAGAACAAATTACATGAACGTGCAGTAGTAGTAGCTGAGGTGAGGTCGAAACCTGGCAAGTAGGCCTTTCTAGGTCTTTTTTACCGATCGCTAAAGGACAAGGAATTTGAATGTAGACGAGGAATTGGTAGGTTGTATGACTGCACCGACTATGATACTCATCTGGAGTTTGTGAAAGGAAACTGCAGAAAATCTACTCAAGCATAGCTGGTTCTTTCGTTCTTGTCCATACACCAACAGTTTATTCATGGAGACTACACAAGGAGACAATAATCTTCTAAATGGATTTTAATAATTTTAATATAATTTATTTCTACTTAATTTATTTTCATTTTTATAATTCCATCTTTACAGGTTACTATTTAATTATTCGATGTTTTATAATTATTTTGTTTTTTATTGTTATGTAATTATTTTGCGAATTTTTAACACTTGAACTAATTAATTTATTTCATTTATTAAAAATAGTTTTTATTGGAAAAATACTGATGAAGGGAAATCCCCTGGAAATCGAGGAAAATCCTAATTTTATATGTGATAACCGATTTCTGCGAAATTATTTTTTTGGAAAGGGTAAACTCATTCATAATGGGAAAATAAGAAAAATTTTTTAATTTTTAAAACCGACTTCAAAAAAATTTTTTACAAAAAAGAAACCAACCCCAAAAAAAAAAAATTTTACAAAAAAAACCTAATTCCTTGTAAAAAAAACTGAAAATCTGTTATGAAAAAATGCACTAAAAATTAAAAAAAAAAAAAAAACAATAAAAAATGTGTTATAAAGAAATGCACTTAAAGTTAGTAGGTCGTTTAGTTGGTCTACCCATATTTAGGCAAATAAAATCAGTTATAGAACTTCAAAGTCACTAAAAAGCGAGAAATATACCTTTTTTGACAAAATGGAAACCCGACTTCAAAAATCAAATATTCTATAACAAAAAATGCACTAAAAAGTAATTGCATATTCTTGTGTCAATTAGTTCACCTAAGCAAAATTTTTTTAATATATATGTACAATTATTGTTATTTTTGGAGGCGTTGTCCAAAAGTTATGTGAATTTCGCTATGTTGACATCGCCTCCAAAAATAACAATAATTGTACATATATATTTAAAAATTGTTTCTTAGGTGAACTAAAATTGGCACAAGAATATGCAATTATTTTTTACTTTTTAGTGCGTTTTTTGTTATAGAATATTTGATTTTTGAAGTCGGGTTTCCATTTTGGCAAAAAAACGTTTATTTACATGGAGTTCGATCTCCTTGTGTAGTCTCCATGAGTTTACTCTTAAACCCCCGATTATTATTTTTTTAAATTAATTTCATTGAAAAACTGCCAGTGTTGGTAATCGAACCTGAAACCTTCCATTTCCTAGTAGAGTATCAACAACTCGAGCACACGGACTGATATATGAACGAATAATATTTTAAATTATTTATGTACAAATACAAATACACTATTTGCGTACAAATATACTGGATGGCTTTTTTTTTATTTAAATTCAATTGAGTCAATTTGGGGGTAAAAAAAGGAATATTTGAGAAATATACGGTAGTGAAGAAGAATTTAAAATGATGATTTTTTGTTGTTGTTACTTTTATTGACTCACGTTTATGGATTTGTTTCCATCAAACAATGTGACATAGAAAGGACAAATAAGACATGGAATAAAATGAACAAAGATAAAACATTGTTATACTTAATTGAACAATATGGAACGATAGATCACACACATTCACAGTGTCTTCTTATTATCTTTTTGTAAGAAACATCGACGAAGAGAGCAACCAGAGTCATATCATGTATGACGCCATATCGGTATAGTGATACATTCATACTTGCAGTGGTATAGTCAATAGTGGTATGTATGATGATGGTGTATATATGTCAGTAGTAAGTGTACAGAATGTTTCAAGATGATTGGAATATATTCAAGGAGATGTGGTTGTATTAGACCAACAAAGAAAGTGCAAAAAATGCGAAAGATACCCACAAATTCCTGACAGAACGGCATTATTAAAAACCGATTCAGAATAATATCACACATAAAATATAAAATAACACTTCTGGGAAGTTGTTGTATTGAAAAGTTCAATTTTGTTAATTAAAATAAATTGAAGACAAGTCAAAACTGTACATACAATAATAATAAAATAATTTCAAATTCACCCCCTTTACCTAGATCAGTTTTTTGTATTATAAATACGTATTTCGACTACAATGTAGTCATCATCAGTATAAATTAGCTAGTCGTACTTTTCTCTTTGACAATTAGAAATAGAAAGTCGAGATCAATAGACAAAAATAAAAATAAGTAGAAAATTAACTAAATTAAAATATACTGAATTTAAAATATAATAAATTTTAAATTATATTGAAATTACTCTTGTCAAAAATTTCCTTCATCCACATTTATTCCTGTTAATTTTACTCTTATTAAAATTACTCTTATATTGTCGCAGGATATATGTTACTTGTTACTAATTTGGTGACAATTTCACCATATTTTAATTTAGTTAATTTTCTATTTATTTTTATTTTTGTCTATTGATCTCGACTTTTTATCTATTTCTAATTGTCAAAGAGTTGAGTACGACTAGCTAATTTATACTGATGATGACTACATTGTAGTCGAAATACGTATTTATAATACAAAGAACTGATCTAGGTAAAGGGGCGAATTTGAAATTTTATTTCAAAAACCTAGAGTTATCACTAATTATCATTCGATAATAATAATATAATGTTTAATAATAATAATGTTTTTTTAAACACGTTGTTGTGCTAAGAGTATAAAAAGAGCAGCTTCACTAAATTAAAAATCAGTTAAAAATTTGAATTTGTTCGATTCAATTGAGTTTAAAACTGACATTTGTTAGAGTATAAAAGATTATATATAATATAATCAAAGTTGTTACTTCATTATAATAAAAAGAAATTATTAAAATTCAAATTCTATTTTGTTGTTGTTCAAATCACTCCGGTTTGGAGATCATAGAGTTTTTGTTTTGTTAAAATTTTTTTTTAAAGAGCGTGTTGTCCCAATTGATGATATTTAGTACAACTTTTACTAATATTTTATTCTTTTTATGTGTTGAGTATCGGAATCTGTTGTAGGTTCGACAGCGCTCCTTTTTGAAGGTTAAAGAGTTGCATTTTAAACAACTCGGATGAGACATAAAAACAATCTGGTATCAATCACTCACTCGAACTTTATATACAAAGTATAACAAATGAGGGATGTTTCACTAATTCACAGACGCATCCGCAATCGCAAACTTCCGTTTAAGTTTTAGCAGCCACATCCGCAATAATCCATGCTTTCTGCGGAGCTTTTATAGATGCGGATGTTGCTTGTTAGTACAGTCAATAGAGAAGCCCCTTACTCTTGTCCGCATTGCACTAGATTAAAGGAGTTATTTTTATTCAATTAGGTTCAGTATCACGTACAGAATGTAAATGAACAAAATCCTTACAAATTTCGACCCTGGAAGTGCCGCCATTTCGAGAAAAACTGTATCGGCCTATATCGCCATTACCATACACTTTAGGTTAAAAATGGTTATAACCTTTCTTGTAGACAATTGAATTTCCTTTATTTTATTCTTATTATTATTTGTATTACTTACCGTTTACGACGTATACGACTATTACTATTTATTTATTGACTTTTTATCGATATATCTTCTAATAATTGTTTAGAAAGAAAATTATTTATTGTTAATTATGTCACAATCATTCATATTTCTTAACATATTTATTGAATTTTCATCATTATACTATGCATACCTCATGTTTATTAACCTTGCACGGCCGGTAGTGCAACATTAAACGCGTTATAACTTTAAAAATATTAATTTTAGACAAAAATGTTTTAAATAAAAGTTGTAGGTAATTTGTAGATTTAAAAGTTAAGTTATTACGATTTTATTGTTTAAACAATTATTAGAAGAGATATCGGTCAAAAAGTCAATAAATAAACGGTAAGTCGTGAACGGTAAGTGATACAAAAAAATAAATGAACAAAAAAAATAGGAAATTTAATTATCTACAAGAAAGGTTAGTATTATTTTTGGATTAAAGTGCACGATATTGGCCTATATCTACAGTTTTATATACTTTTTCTCAAAATAGCAACACTTCCGGGGTAGAAATTTGTAAGGATTTTGTTCATTTCCATTCTGTACGTGATCTATTGATTGTTCTATTATATTTCAAATTTTGCCCCTATTCCTAGAACATTTGTTTGTATTTTATAATTACGTATTTCGACTACAATGTAGTCATCATCAGTATGAATTAGCTAATCGTAACTATCTCTGGGATATGGGATATTTTAATAATCTTTGATTGTTCTATGTTTTGTTTAGCATTTCTGATTGTAAATAAATCACCTTTAGTCAAATCTTTAGACAAAATCAGTTTTTTGGGACTATTTGACAGAACCTAAAGTAATGATACATAATGTTTGCAACTGTATACTTGCTACGTAACTTTATATAAAATAATAATGTACACAAGATTTCATGTGTTTTGTAGATTGTTCTGTTATGTATTCATTCATTCAGAGAATGTTTATGAATTCGAATAGAATCACATTACAATGATTTCCATATAGTTTTGTCCTCTCACACTTTTACTGTTTGTTGCCTGATTGTTAGGATACTGTATATGAGAGGAGTCTCATATAGGAGACTGTTCAGTTGCGCTCTTAAGGTTCATCAAATATTACATCCTTGATGTTGCTCAAATACTTCAAAAGAGAAGATTTCAAAAGAGAAGATATTTGGCATGGACAGCATGCCAATGGAACAGCTCTGCCATAGACTGCAACATATCTACCGTCAAACTGGTTTGTCAAGAAGCGAGGTACTAGAAATTGTTGAATGTACCTTATCAGCGCACTTACTCTTATGTCCCATAAGAAACAAGGCCCAGTTACACCTACCGAGTAACTCAGCCGAGTACTCGGCCGAGCTACTTCGATACGGCGAGTAAGTGACTACATTCCAGCTGATCAAGGCGAGACAGTTGTCAAGTGTGTTCCGCGATGTTAATATGTCCCCGCGAAGTAATAAGAGAAAAATGAAAAAAGTTTTTAAACGCTACTGTAATTTGCTCATATCTGCGTTATTGGACGAAATTGAACAGGATATGTATGAAAGAAAACGAATATGGATAAGACCGTGGCTATTGAAAATATTTTGTTGTTTCACTGTTGTTTCACTTGCCCCCTTAGACATTTTCATAATGAAAAAACAAAACGTATTGAAAGGTAGAGGGGCAATAATTGACTGATAATGGATAATGATAAGAAAGTTGCAATAGAACACGGGCACTCGCCAACCGCAAACGTGATTACACTGGCCGCTTGGGAGGGCGAGTGGCGAACGACCGAGTGGATGAGTGGTGAGGGATCCTTACTCGGCCGAGAAAATAGAACATGGTTCTCTACACTGACTCGCCCAAAATCACTCGGCCGAGTTCTGTCTGGGTCGATTATATTGTGGCTTACTCGGCCGAAAGCGCTGTCTCGGCAGAGTACGTGGAAGGTGTGAATGGGCCTTTACTCTAGCTAATATATATCTTAAGAATGTTATGCTGTTGACGGAGATCCTGACTTGGTATTAAGATATATTTATTCCTTGCACGACCAGAAAGTTTGATGTGTCCGAACTACAAAGAAAAGAAAGGTGCCGTAATATCACAAGGAGTCCGATGAGGCTTTTAGCGCTACCAGTAGCAGAAAACAGGATCGTATACAAGTACACCAGGGTTCGCAAAGGAGAAACTAGAAAATTATTCATGGTTCAAAGGCGAAAAACCGTAAAATCCATCAGAGAGAATTCTCATAAGATGCCATTCAGACATTAAATGGAACACAAAGCTGTAGCAACTCTAGTGGTTATAGGTCAGCTCCTGCGTAATTAATTTTTTTTGCCCGGTATATGATATGTACCAGGATATATTAAGTTTAGTTCCGACTTCATTGTACCACTGTAACTCCATTGTAAATGTTGGTATAGGTGTTCTTCTAATGACTTAATTAATCCATTTCCGCAATGTTGTCCGTCCATCCGCCCGTTCGCTTCCGTAAACACGATAAATCAAAATCCAAAAGCATAGCGAGCTGAAATTTCTAGAGCTAAAAAGTGTTGCCTAGAGCTAAAAAGTAAGGTCAAGTTCTTGAATAGGCATAATCGGAACCTGTTTTGGCAAAATGGGCAAAACGGTCTATCTTTGAAACCATACGAGATTAAAATAAAATTTACAGACAAAAAATGTTCTTCTTTTAAAAATAAACAACTTTTGTTTTAAACTTTTTTTTCATAAATTCAGTATATACCGGTTATTTAAGCAATAAACTCAGTTAGTTGATATTTTCACTTGTTTTAATACATATATTAGAGAAAGATATTTATTCAAAATATTTTGAAAATTTTAATTTAAATTTTTAAACGCTTATTAAGTAATCAAGAAGATATTTCACTATAAATTAAATTGTTTGTATACCAAAATTCAAATATAAATTAGAATGTCTGCCTGTCTGTCTGACGAAAAATGTTGCGAAAAGTTTAAAAGGCATTTAAACGATTAACGTACTTTTAATGAAAATTTATGACATCAGATTGTTTTAAAAAGTCTTACAATATTGTAACCTTGACAGAACACATAATAGAAACTTAGTTCAAATGGAAAATCTTCAAAAAGAAAATTACGAAATGTTTTAAATAATTTATTTATGTAAATATGGAATAATCACTGATGCGTGAAGAATTTCCTTAATTAATCGATAAAGAAAGTAAATGAAATAATAAATTTATAGAGGAGTTTATTTATAAAGAGCATTGCGGCGTAGCAGATTCGTTTCTAGAGGTGTTAATCTCGTTCTCTTACGTAGCGGAGTCGTACATTAAATCAGAAGGCTTTCCAGAGTTTTGCTCATTTGTAAATAGAATGTGATTGGAAAAATTGATCGAAGAAAATTGGCTACTGATAAAATGTTCTAAATTGTTCAAAGTATTCCATTTTCAGATGTTCGTCTGCCCGTGAACACTCTAAAACGAAAACAGATAACGAGCTGAAATTTGTCTTATCGACCATTTGAAAAAAATTATTAATAATTAATAATCAAAATTTTAACAAAGAACTCTTGAGTGAATATAATTTTTATGCTTAAATTTGTTACAACTATGTTAATAAATTAGACACTGTGATAAATGTTGTTTCAAAATATTGTGCTTGATTCATAAAATTCTACAAAAGTCAATATTAATACATTCTTAAAATTCTGCAAAGTCCATGATAAAGTTTTCCATGGCCACATTTTATGGCGTACCTAAATTAAAATTAAAATTCATTATTTTAGTAAACATGAATATTTCAGTACATTTGTTCGATATTCCTATTTTTTTTATTCAATTATATAAACTGTATAATTTAAAGAATATTTTACAACAATATTTATCACAGTGTCTAATTTAATAACATGGTTGTAACAACTTAAAATAGAAAAAAATAGATTTTCCCATGACGCTCTTTGTTAGAAATTTGATATTAACGTGTTGATCACTTTATCAAATTTCGAAAACAGGTTTTGAACTTTTGAGCATTGAGGAAACACAACTACATGATTAAACTTGCCAAATATCAAAGATTAAAAGTTTTATCTTATTTCGAATCGCATGCATGAACGTCCATGCATGAAGGACGGGAGTCACATATAAGTATAGAGCCATGGATGAATCAATCATATAAATTTTTCATACTTAATCGATGTTTTTCCATAAATAGTTTTTACTGTTACCCCTGCCCCTCCTACCACGTCGCTGTATATCGCCACGCATCTCACCGTTTTGGCGTTATTCAATATATATATATATATATATATATATATATAAATATATATATATATATATTCATGTAAATTTTACAAAAATCTTCTTATGTTATGTATGAGATAATAAAATGAAACATGTATGATGGTTACGTGTTGTATTTCCTACACATAATATTGTCCTTGCCAGCTAGCAGAACTGGGCAGTACTTTAAGTAAAGTACTTATAAAAAGTATTTTTTTTGTATTGGGTACTTGGACTTATAACATAGATTCACAATATTACAGTCACTTTTACCGCTAGTACTGTCGAACATTACTTAAAATACTTTTAATAAAAGTAATAAGTACAAGTACTCACTATGGCTAATCAAGGCGGGCAGAGAGCTAGTTTAAAATAATTTCACGTTGAACTTTTACCGTCTAAGTATTATCCATACTTAAATCAATCTTCCCGCTATTTAATTTCTATGACCAGGACAGACTAGCAACAGAATTGAATTCGATATTGTTCGATATTCAGAAGTCAAAAATAAACAACTGTAAGTGTTAAATTAATATTGCTCTGTAATGTCAGTACTTCTGAAATGTAGTATATTCTTGCCGTCGTCTGCAGCAGTCAAACGATTATTAGCGAATTTTCTGAATGGAAATAGAGCTATTGGTGTCGTACCGACTTCAAAATTTTGGAAAAATTTCTTTAAATGTCCATCGATCCTACCTACTAGATATCAAAAATCACCGCCTGTAATATATATATATATATATATATATATATATATATATATATATATATATATTCAATATATATTCAATATATATTCAATATATATATATATATATATATATATATATATATATATATATGTCTGTAATCGCTCTAGCGGTCACAATTTTGATCTGATTGGAATGAAATTTGGTATTTGAAGGTATGCTTTTGGTATTCAAAAGGTTAAGTTCGTTAATGGGTAAAATGTAACAAGGGGAAAGGGGGGTTTAAAGGGAGGGGGAAACATAAAATATGACAATACTCCCTTAATATTCGAAAAATAAAAAAATTTATAAGAAATTAAGTTGTACGTACTAAATTTTACTGTAATTTTCTTTTTTATCATTTTTTGTGTTACCCTAATATTTACAGAAATATTGACGGTTTAAGATTGAAAATTAAATTCCTTAATATCTCTGTACACATTAGAGTTTGAGCAAAAATAATAAGGTGATGAATTGTAGCAAATATGATTTTCTACAACTTAATACCTTACGCATTTTTCGATTATTCTAATATTAAGAGCGATATTTTACATTTTGTGTTTTATTCTTTCTTTATGCCCCCATTTCCCCTTGACGTATGTCATTTATTAATAAAATTAGCTTTGCAAATACTAAAATCATATACGACATTTCATTTTGATCAGACTAAAATTGTGACCGCTAGAGAGTGATTTATGTATTCTAAGGAAATTCGCTAAGTTGAAGCAGCTCCTGCGTAACGAATTTTTTTCATTTTAGAATATAATTAAAATGTACCAAGTATTCATTACTTAAATTATTATTTTTGAGGTTATACTTCTTTTGGCGCGTTATGAGAATCCGATCAAGGTATATTTTCAGCATGTATATTTTCGCTGCTATAACACTCGACTGATGCAGCACTCGCTCAATCGATATTACACAGTTTTGCTCAGTTTTGCTACACCTGCTCTATGCTCAGTGCTTGGGAGTTATTTAGTAAAAAATGTGTGATTAAATGTATATATATTGGGAGTACAACTAAGTTTCCGCCGTTTTTTATCAAAAATTTGGAATTTATTGTGACAGAACGGTACATTACGTTAATTCGAAGTATTGTCCATCAAAAGCAACTACTATTTACCATCTCTCAGGCAGCATTCGGATACCGCGTCTTCATCTTTTGAGGCTATCCACGAATCAACCCAATTTTTTGGTATCTGCATATGATGTAAATCGATGCTTAGACAGACCATGTGCCATCGATCGAAATAAATGATAGTCGGACGACGCAATGTATGGTGAATACGACGGGTGAGATAACACCTCCTAATGTTTTCAAATAGTTTTTGGCCGGAACCGCAACATGCGGACGAGCATTATCATGTCGGATAATAATTTTATCGTGTCTGGAGTAGTAATGAGCGCGTTTTCCTTCTGAGGTCGGCTCCATTTCATCAATTGTGTTCGTTAGAGGACTCCAGTAATGGTTTCACTCGGATTAAGCAACTCGTAATACACGACACCCAGCTGATCCCACCAAATACACAGCATGAGTTTTTTTCCGTGAATATTCTGTCATTGTCTTCTACGCCAAAGGCATCGTCTTTAAACTTTTGAGACCACTCACGATATGTTCTCTCACTTAAAGCAGCCTTATCATATGCTTCTGCAAACAATCGATGCGCCTCAGCTGCAGATTTTTTTAAATTGAAGAAGTAAATTAAAAGTTCTCGCCAATGAAGATTCTTTAGCACAAATTTAGACATTTTCGGATGAAAAAAATTATATGATGCTTATACGAAGTCAATAATACTTTAAGGGTATGTTGTTAAAGGGGTATTTGTACTCCTTTGTATATACATATGCGAAGCCGACAACAAATAAGTTCGGCACATAAAATCCCCACTCTTCAGTGGACAATAATTTTATGTTTGCTATAATTTTTGCATATTGAAATACAAGACAATATATTATTCATTATCGAGCGAAAGATGAATGGTCGTTAGAATTTTGGTAAATAGCTACATCGCCAGCTCTAACATTAGAACGTTTAAATTTGACTATATAGTTGAAATCATTATTACTCCATGTTACTGATAACGGAAGAATAGTAGAATTACGAGCCTCATTATCAATGATATCATTTTTATGGAGTAGTAAACTTTGTATATTAAATGTATAAATTGATAAATTTGTTCTTGATAAATTTTACTAACACTGATTCCCATATAAATAAAGGATTTAATGCCGGTCTTGCCAAACTCTATTTTTAATGGCAGAAGTGACGCTGGTTCCATGAGAAATACAACCATGAGAAATATAGAAATATAGAATAATTCGTTTTAGATACAATATAATATTTGCGAATTTCCTCCAAAGGAAATGCAGCTATCGGTTTTGCACCAAAGTTGGAATTTCGTAAAAATTTCTTCAAATGTCCATCGATCCTACCTATTAGATGTTAAAAATCACTATATATATATATATATATATATATATATATATAATAACTTATACATATGTACTTTTTTAAATGTCTGTGGACTCTCCAGGGGTCACAGTTTTCTTCCCTTTGGAATCAAATTTGGTATTTGAGGCGCTTTTGGTATTCTAAAGGTCAAGTTCGTTAATGGGTAAAATCGGGCGAGGGGAAAGGGGGTTTAGAGGGAGGGGAAAACACAAAATTTGACTATCTCCCTTAATATTTGAAAAATCGAAAAATTTATCAGAAGTTATGTTGTTGGTACTAAGTTTTACTGTCATTTTGTTTCTTATCATTTTTCTGTTACACTAATATTTACAGAAATATTTTCAATTAAAGATTGAAAGTTAAAATTCTAAATATCTCTGTTCACATTAGAGTTTCAGAAAAATGATCAAGTAATGAATTGTAGCAAACTTGATTTTCTACAACTTTACTCCTTATACATTTTTCGATTATTTAATATTAAGAGATATATTTAGTATTTTGTGTTTGTTTGACACGAATACATGAAATATATTTTATTGTAAAAAATTTTGATTGTCGTTTCCATAGTAACTATAAACTATAATCGTCATACATCGTTCTATTTTGGCTATTAATAAATTTAATTTTTGCAAATACTATATCAGTCATATCAGATATTATATTTCATTTTCATCCAACTAAAATTATGACCGCTAGAGAGTGATTTATGTATTCCAAGGAAATTCGCTAAGTTGACGCACCTCCTGCGTAATGAATTTGTTTTTCTATTGTAGTTTTTCACTACTCTAACATTTTATTAAACTTTTGTGTCTTAATAGTAGTATTGACCTTACGAAATAGTTTAATAAATTATGTAAAAAATAGTATAACTTCTTACGTGCGTACATAAGTACACACACACACACTTTTTTTCAACACTTGGTACTTATTACTTCAATTACGGTTTCCCGATAGTTTGCCCAGCTCTTCTAAATAGTATAGTAAGTCCTTGCTTGCTATAGTTAATGTTGTCTCTTTATTCTTCATTTCCTTCTTGCTCTTCTAAATTTACTTGTTTACTTATTTTACGAGATTATGCACTTTTTAAAAATTGTTATATACTACGTCATTGCCGCCGCAATGTATTCTCTCGTTACTTAGAATTTATCTTTCGTTCTAATGCTTATTTAAACGAATGTTGTTATTTATCTTTATGAGAAAATTTATTTTAGGATTTGTGTTTTGCTGCAAAATTCGTCTCGACAGATTGTTAGTGTTCCGTACCTTAATGGTAAAAAATAATCCTTATGTCGTTACTTCATCCGTCACAGTTGCTTATTTCAGTACTGATAATGCTATCGGCTTGAAATTTGACACTCGAAATTCTAGTTATTGTATATGGAAGCTGGTGCTACTACGATAAGTAGGATGTCATATGATAGGACTTTAGGGTATACTACCGTGCTAAGGTAAAAGAAAATAAAGTTTAAATAGAGAAAACTATAATCATGAATGTTTCTTATTTTTCTAAACTAAATTAATTTTCTTTTCCATAATAATTAATGAACGACTAATATGACTTCATGAAAAGTCATTTAAGTGTGATCACAATTAATCAAAATGCCTAAAATATTGGATCATCTGTCTTTAATTGTTGTAAATTGAAAAGCAATAACATGTAATTTACTGCCTTTATACTCTGTAAAATATGAATTACTGCTTTTTTCACAGTTTTTATTATTTTTATTAATTATCTATATTATTTTGTTAAAGGTAAAAGGCAGTAATACAGAATAAAAAAAGTGACGTTAGAAATATGTTAATATGTCAAAAATTACATTTAAAGTTTACAAAGTGTACAAACTATGATATGATAGTAAAATGAATACTAATATTTTTCTTTCAACCATACACTTTATAACTTTAATATTATTTCTTGGACAAACTTTAATACGAGGTCTGTCCGAAAATTATCCGACCTACCTTTATATCTCTGCGCTGGCATTATTTTTCGTCATCGGGCGAGTGGCATCCTTCCAAGTAGTCCCCATTTGATTGAATAACACGCTCCCAGCGGTGTTTCCACTTTCCGAAGCAGTCCTGGAAGTCAGTTTTTAGAATAGTCTTGAGTGCCCTCATCGCATTATTTTCAACCGTTTTTGTAGTCGAACCGGTATCCTTTGAGTGTTTTTTTCAAATTCGGGAACATCCAAAAGTCACAGGGGACTATGTCGGGACTGAACAGAGGTTAGAGAAACAATGCGATATTGTGTTTACTTAAAAACTGCTGCACAAGATTTGATGAGATTTCCCACCGGTCCCATCGCTTCCACTTTCTAAATTTGAGGTTAAAATTTCCCAAATTGTAGTTTTTGATATTCCAAGATGATCCTCTAATTCGCGCACAGTCAAACGTCGATCTTCTTCAATCGCAAGTCTCACGCGGTCGATATTATCCGGTGTTGTTGTTGTCGAAGGTCGGCCAGAACGAGGATCACTATCAACAGATATGCGGCCATTTTTTTTTAGTTTTTCCGAGTTTGAAGGAAAATTTGATGCAAATTCGTGGATCTGATCTTTCAGTCATTTTTAACAATAATAAAATCCGACGAACGTAAAAAAGGCTTTGTAAACAAATGCTGTACATGAAGTATACGTCCTGTAGGTGACAGTGAGCAACCGATAAGTTTGTGAGGCTTTACTGTTGACGTTCATTCTTCGCAGAAGTCGCTCGAACAGTCTGGCGCGAAGATATAAAAGCCGGTTGGATACTTTTCGGACAGACCTCGCACTTGGACAAACTATTATCATAACAGGTAATAAAGAGTAAATAAGCAATACTTAATTCGCTACTATATTTTTCAGTGGATAAAAGCAGTACAGTTTGAAAACTACTACCTTTTATGTTGGAAAATTCGTTTACTGCTTTTATATTAAGAAAATGTCATTTTGAAATATTTGACGAACTAAAAAAATTATTATCTTGTTGAAATAACATTTTTAATGATTCATTTTATAATTCGTATGGAGAGATTCATCGAAAAAATCTATTAGCATCAAAATTAATACAAGGCAGTAAATGAAGTTCATTGCCTTTTACCTAAGCACGGCAGTATAGGGTATAATATGAAACGGTTTTGTTTGCATATTCCTAAAATATTTTAAATTATAAATAAATAAAATCATAGGGAAGTTGGACTAGGAATTCTAAATCAGAACATTACATTTGATCCAGTTGGACGTTTCGCCTCTTTATTAAGACTCTTCAGCAATTCAAGGCTGTCTTGAATTTTTGTTTGTTTAAGTGATTATGTATTTGAGGTTATATTGTGATTTTGTTAATTATATTTTGTAGTTGCTGAACAAGTCTCAATAAAGAGACGAAACGTTCAACTGGATCAAATGTAATGATCTGCTTTAGAATTCCTAGTCCAACTTCCCTGTGATTTTATTTATTTATATACTTTTATTTTGAACGTGATAAACTTTTAATTTTTTAAATTACTATGTTACATAGTTTTTGAGTGATGGTCAAAAATGTCAAAAAAATGACCATTCTCACTCCCCTTTATCTCCGAAGTTTGCGAGCCAAAAAATCTGAAATAATGCGAACTGATCGATAATTATGTATATTTTACAGAAAAAATAATATAAGTTTTTAAATTTTACATTTTTGGATAATTAAACAAAATTGGTGAATTCTTTGAAGTTCCTATTAAAGTTTTGGTAAGTTTAAGTAAGAAACCTTCGGTGCGCGAGTTCAACTCGCATTTGACCGATCTTGTTTTTAATTTAATGTAGTAACGCTTTATTTCTTGAAAATAATTGAACTGATTAGGATATCTCTTTTATCCTTTTCAAGAATAATTATTTACTACGGTTTCCCTTATTTTAAACAATTTGAAATGATGTCTTGTAAACCACGAACTACGAACTAGATAGACAGTTAGTTTTTAGCATTAGGTTAGTTTTTGAACCCGGTTTACCTTGTATAGAAAATTTCCTCCAAATCGTGATTTATAGTTAATTTGAGATTTTTTCAAGGAAATTGATTAGAAATAATACAAAAATCTATGTATTGACCGATAGAGTCCTCTTTATATGATGTTATGCTCCTTTTTTAAACGATATTTCCAAGCTGCTCATCAAATCGTTCATCGAATACGATTTTTATATATTTTTTTGACACAATTTATCATGTATTGTGAATTACATCCAAAGTTATTTTTCGATTTTATGGAATTTTTGTCAAGAATATTGTATTAGAAAATTATAAAAATTAAAATTTTTTGATAATCAATTTGAATGGAAATTGGATTCAAAAAACACAAAAATCAAGTATCTTTCATGATTTAACAAATAGTTTCCGAGATATATTTATGCGATTTAAGTTCGCTTTTATTCACTTTTTAACCCGACTTCAAAAAGGAGGATGGTTCTCAATTCGTCTGTATTTTTTTATTTTTTTTAATGTTTGTCACCTCAGAACTCCGTCATTTATGAACCGATTTGAAGTTTTGTTTTTTTGTTTTAAAGGGTTTGATTTCAGATTGGTCTCATTGTCACCAAATCGCATTCTGGTGAGGGAATCTCCTGGAAATCGAGGAAAATCGTCATTTTATATGTGGTAACCGATTTTTGCGATTTTTTTTTTTTTTGAAAGGGTATACTCATTCATAATGGGAAAATAAGAAATTTTTTTTTAAAACCGACTTTTAAAAAATTTTTTACAAAAAAAAACCGACCCCAAAAAAAAAATTTTTACAAAAAAAAAACAAAATGCATGTAAAAAATACTGAAAATCTGTTATAAGAAAATGCACTAAAAATTAAAAAAAAAAAAAAACGGATTAAAATAAATGTGTGTTATAAAAAAATGCATTAAAAATTAGTAGGTCGTTTAGTAGGTCTACCCATATTTAGACAAATAAAATCAGTTATAGAACTTCAAAGTCACTAAAAAGCGAGAAATAAACCATATTTTGACAAAATGGAAACCCGACTTCAAAAATCAATTATTCTATAACAAAATATGCACTAAAAAGTAAAAAAATAATTGCATATTCTTGTGCCAATTTTAGTTCACCTAAGCAAGAATTTATATATATATATATATGTACAATCATTGTTATTTTTGGAGGCGGTGTCCAAAAGTTACGTGAATTTCTCTATGCTGACACCGACCCCAAAAATAACAATAATTCTTCATATATATTTAAAAAATTTTGCTTAGGTGAATTAAAATTGGCACAAGAATATGCAATTATTTTTTTTCTTTTTAGTGCATATTTTGTTATAGAATATTTGATTTTTGAAGTCGGGTTTTCATTTTGTCAAAATAGGTTTTATATACTCATAAATTGTTCGCCTAATCATGTTACCGTGTATAGTGAATTTTAACCAAATCGAGAACAAAAATTATTTTTTGATTTTAAGCAACTTTTTTGAACCGAGAAAAAAATCGAATAAAAGTTATTAAAAAATTTGATGGTCAATTTGAATAAAAATTCGTTAATAAGTTGAATTGGACCCAAAAAACATAAATTAGTTGTTTTGGTGATTTGAAGTAAAGTTTGCCATGAACGGTTTTGCCGCTATGAAAAAAGAAATCATTTTAGATATAGGAACGCAAAACATAAAAACCCCTCTTTCACTATAGGTACTAGACTCAAGCAACAGCGTCCATCATTTTCAAATTTCGAACTGTCATTCTGTTCATTTGTTTTGCTTTCCTCTTAAATAAGATGGTTATTTTAAAAAAACCGAAACTATAAAACAAAACCAATCCGTTTTAAGATTATATTTTAAGTCTTCTAAGTTTATAATTTATAATAATAGATATAATGAAAACTAGATAATTAATGATTGGTGATAATGAAAACAGGATAATTAATAGTTTATGATGATAGCTATGGTGAAAACTAGATAATTAATAATTTATGATAGTAGTTATAATGAAAAGTCGATAATTTTGTGATGTCTAAAATTCGGCTGTAAAAACTATATATATGTACTCAGTAATTATGTGCGTGGATATAAACACTTCTTTGGCAGAAACATAACGTTGTGTTTGGTTAACCCCTACAGAGTACAGAGTAAGTGCGAACGTTTTGTGTTTAAAAAGTCAATTTTGAATAGAAAGATACCCTGAGAACTTTTGCACCGAGGCCCCAAGACCGTCGGTACGGCCCTGCCTCTCAGACTACTATTTTTAACCCGACTTCAAAAAGGAGGATGGTTCTCAATTCGTCTGTATTTTTTTTTTTTTTAATGTGTGTCACCTCAGAAGTCCGTCATTTATGAACCGATTTTGAATTTTTGTTTTGTTTTAAAGGGTTTGGTTTCCCATTGGTCCCAAATCGCATTATGATGAAGGGATCCCCGGGAAATCGAGGAAAATCCTCATTTTATATGTGATAACCGATTTCCGCGAAATTTTTTTTTTTTTTTGAAAGGGTATACTCATTCATAATGGAAAATAAGACATTTTTTTTAAAAACCGACTTCAAAAAAATGTTTTACAAAAAGAAACCGACCCCCAAAAAAAAAATTTTTACAAAAAAAAAACCAAATGCTTGTAAAAAAAACTGAAAATCTGTTATAAAAAAATGCACTAAAAATTAAAAAAAAAAAAAAAAAAACGGATAAAAAAAAATGCACTAAAAAGCGAGAAATAAAACCTATTTTGACAAAATGGAAACCCGACTTCAAAAATCAAATATTCTAAAACAACAAATGCACTAAAAAGTAAAAACATAATTGCATATTCTTGTGCCAATTTTAGTTCACCTAAGCAAAAATTTTTAAATATATATGTACGTACAATTATTGTTATTTTTGGAGTCGGTGTCCAAAAGTTATGTGAATTTCTCTATGCTGACACCGCCTCCAAAAATAACAATAATTGTACATATATATTTAAAAATTTTTGCTTAGGTGAACTCAAATTGGCACAAGAATATGCAATTATTTTTTTACTTTTTAGTGCATTTGTTGTTATAGAATATTTGATTTTTGAAGTCGGGTTTCCATTTTGTCAAAATAGATTTTATTATTTAAGGTATGTCAGCTTATAACTATATCAAATATATACCAAACTATATCAGCTTACCGGGTACCTGCGCGAAGAAAACTATATAAAAAAATTATGTGTAAAAAAATATTTTGCTACTCCTGCGCGTTATTGAAAACAGCTGTCCTTTGTGGTCAATGTTCCCATTTGTCACATATGCCCGTTTTTACACGTGACAGTTTTGATGAAAGTTTTCAATCGCAATAAATGTATGTGATATAACGATACTTACATCTCTTTGTACATGCAGAAATATATCAAACCCATGTTTTGTTAATAGCTTATAACTCTCGTCTTGCTATATATTTCTTTCTTTGTCAACAATTTCAGTCACATGATCATAGTAAAGCAATCACAAGGAAGTCAGCCAATCACCTTATTCTTACATGTAAAGTCACATATAAGATACCAGCCAAGTAGCCGAGCGGTCTAAGGCGTCCTGTCTGCGCAGTATGCAGTACTTGGAAACTGGGAGTTTATGGGTTCGAATCCCGACATCGGCAGTTTGTCAATTATAAAAATTAAAAAAAAAGGGGCGGTTAATTGACTAAACTGTCGGCGTATGGATAAGAACGAAGTAACCGGCTATGCTTGAGAATGTTTTCTGTAGTTTCTTTCTCAAACTCCAGATGAATATCGGCATAGTTCCTATCATAGTCGGCTGCAGCCGCATATCCTACCAATTCCTAGTCTACTCACAAATTCCTTCAACTCCACTCACATCCTCACATCCTAAGGCATCACGATGGTCGAAGTGTAGCCTGTCCAGGGCAGCCTTTACAATCTACATCTACATATAAGATTGTATCCAAATAGACGCCCGTCATTGTGTTATAACAGCATAGTTTCATCAAAAAATACTACTGCCCTTGCTCACCAAAGTATGCGTTATGAATAATTGCATAAAAAGTTACATGTGTAAAATAGCCCTAAAACATATCATACATACACTAGTCATTATACATATACTAGTATATAATTTCAAACGACTTTCAAACTTCTGCTGCGGAATGAAAAAAATGCACTTTTTTGCGCATATTTTATCAAAACACTTAACAACGCGATGGTCATTCTCCCAAAGTTTTAAGCAAACATATTTCTAAGGAATTGAGGAAAGTATGTGTCGAATTTCAGAACAACCGTGACTATATTGAGAAAGTTCGAACTAAAAACAGTCGGAATCGTGCATATTATTTCACCATGTTTATGAAGATGCATGTTAAATTTCTCCAACTTACATAACGATTTTCTCAAAAACGTCATGGTGATAAATTCTCAAAAAAATTCAGCTGATTTCTGAGGATTCATTTTACTAATATTGTGAATTCCGTGAAGTTCTTGACAACCTAATAATACTTTGGAAATACCTTAACTTGAAAATTCGAATTAGACAAACATAATATTTGTAAACATTACGATAATTAACAGACGTCAATTAATATAACAGAAATACGTTTATTTATACGTTTTGTTTTTTTGTTTCGAACAAAATCTGACAATTATCCATATTTTCCCATTCATCACACAAAAACTCCAAACATAAAAATAAAAAAACCATTAAAAATTAAATAAATATTATTTTAAAATTGGACAAAAAAATATTAAAGAATGTACATGATTAATTAATGTCATATTCATAGTAACTATAAAAAAAATTTTCCCAAAAAAAAAAAAAATTTCTCCATTTTTTATTTGAATAAAAAAAAAGAATATTTTTGTTTGTATACAAAAAAATATGTTTGCCCATTTAAATAATACAATAACGTGACATAAAAATGTGAATAACATGACACAAATCTATTCAAAAATATTATGAAAATGGTTCATAGATGTTTGTATTAAATCTAGATCCCTTACAATATTTGCACGAGCATTTGGGTATGGTTATTTTACAAAAAAAATATATATTTGTTCATTTTATAATACAATATATAACATAAATATATTGACGCAAATCTATTCAAAAATGTGCATAGATGTCTCTATAAAAACTAGATGTCTTTCAATGACTGAAATAGTGTGCTGCATAAGTTTTCTGTTTCGGTCGTTTGGTAAAAGAAAATATATATTTCTTTATTTAATAATACAATAATATGGTATACCAAGGTGCACTGAATGTAGAACAGTGCAAACCGTGAGAAAAATTGTTGAGGACTTTGAACCTTTACGGCAAAGACTACGGCTCCGAAAGTATGTAGCGCGAGTATTATCATATAATGCGAGCTCACTGAAGAGGATGATGATTCCATTTTTAAATAAATCTCTATCTCAACTTCTACGGAGATTCTAGGGGTAACATCTCTTATTTTAAAAAGTCGTCTCTTTTTAACCCGACTTCAAAATGGAGGATGGTTTTCAATTCGTCTGTATTTTTTTTTTTAATGTGTGTTACCTCAGAACTCCGTCATTTATGAACCGATTTTGAATTTTTTTTTGTTTTAAAGGGTTTGATTTCCGTGATCCCATTGTCACCAAATCGCATTCCCTTGAAGGGATCCCCTTGAAATCGAGGAAAACCCTCATTTTATATGTGATTACCGATTTCGGCGAAAATTTTTTATTTGAAAGGGTTTACTCATTCATAATGGAAAAATAAGAAACTTTTTTTTAAAAACCGACTTCAAATAATTTGATGTCAAAAAAATGTTATCAAATAAAAAAATTTTTTACAAACAAAAAACCAAAATGCATGTAAAAAAAACTGAAAATATGTTATAAAAAAATGCACTAAAAATTAAAAACAAAAAACGGATGCACTAAAAAGCTCCAAAAATAACAATAATTGTACATATATATTTAAAAATTTTTGCTTAGGTGAACTAAAATTGACACAAGAATACGCAATTATTTTTTTACTTTTTAGTGCATTTCTGGTTTTAGAATATTTTATTTTTGAAGTCGGGTTTCCATTTTGTCCAAATATTTTTTCATATATTGTTATGTACAGACAGCCTCGCACAATTAATTATTTCTTGTTTTTTAAATGTACTGTGTCTTTAAACTTATTTATTGACTTTAGCTGTGATATTGTGGGCCCTTTACACCCACAATATCGCATTTTATTACATAGTTTTAAGTTTTATCTTTTTAACCGTAATGGTGTAGGCTCTTCGCACCCATACTATTACACGTTGTTAACTTTTTTTTGTTTTTTTAACTTTTAATTCTTATGTAGTTTTTAAGTTTTTGAACTTTTAACTGTAAACTAGTTTTTAAGTTTATTTTATCTGTTGCAGTGAAGGGTTTTTACATTTTTACTGCACCGCTGTTATACTTTTTGTTGTTGTTGTTTTTCGTTGTTGATTTTTTTATATAGTTTTTTGTTTTGTTATTTTGTTCCTACCTTGTAATCCGTTTGACTAGATAGTGTTGTGATAGAATTGTGATGTTTGTTTTTAAGTTTTTCTTGTTCTGTTATTGTTTTTTAACTTTGGGGGGGGGGGCTAATGAGCTAGCTTTCGAAGCCCCAAAAGGGGGTGGATTCTAGTGAGTAGTCTGGCTGGCCAGGAGTCCCACATTCTGTGCGTCAATGCATTTCCCACCTCCCTGCCGCAAATAAAAATGATATAACAATTGTTAACCCAATTCTATTCAAAAATATTATGAAACTGTTCCATGGAGATATTGTATTAAACCTGGATCGCTTATAATGACTGAAATAGTGTGCTGCATAAGTTTTCGGCCTTCAACATTTTGTCAAAAAATATGTTTGCACATTTATTAATCCATTAATACGACATAAAAATGGTGACATAAATCTGTTAAAAATACTAGAAAAAAGTTTTGAAAAAACATGGATGTGTATGTATTAAACCTAGATAGCTTCCAATGGCTGATCAAATGTGCTATAAATGTGCTACAAATGTGATTTCGTCTTTAGTTGTTTTGAATAGCGATATAGTTTTTTTTACGACTTTTAGGAGTCTGAAATTTTTGTGTTAAATGCCCGATCAGTTTAAACGCAAGTTAATCGAGTGTACCTTAACTTTATCATCTGGAAATTAGATTTCTGTGGAATTGGACTAATTCTGATTATATTGTAATTCTAATTATTCTGAAAAATGTTTCAATTGGAATAATTTATTAGGATTGGAGTGAAATTCTCTTTCACGCTGGAAAAAGGGTTTGCTTCACACAGCAAACGGGCTAGTCAAATATGCTGATTTTTTTTGTTCATCGAGTTATTTTTATTAATCCAGTTATTAATCCAATCCGGCTATTCATTACTAAAATTATTTTTATACTTTTACTTAACAATGAGGATGAGGGAAAAACTATGGGTATTTATAAATCTACGATCGCCATATTTAAGCCTTCTAGTGCGGGGGCTCACACGCAAACCTGACGAACTCGGGATAATGCCGATAAAGTGAAAGTTTGTAGTCCTCGATTAGAATAGTAACCTTATTTAATGTCAATAGTTTTTGCCACGATATCTAAACACCTTTTACTAACCAAATTTAATATTAACAAGCTCACAATTAATTATTATTAATTTCTATAAATTTCTTTTAGATTTAATCGTATAATAACCTAGCAACGCATATTATAATATTAACTACATTTACATTTCTCTTTTTTTTTTATTTTTCTTTTGTTTTTTTACAAAAAATAAATATAGCCGGGCGAATAATTAATTAATTATACGCCTACTAACCGGATGAACAGTCATATAGGTTTTTTATTTGTTGTTATTTTAGTCATTCTGTTCAAACAAGGTTTATTTTCAGTATACATTATAAAAATATGTACCTCCAATCCAATGGCCCCAATTTATAAACTACAAAAATTGAGGATGACGAACTAAATCTTTCCCAACCCCACTTGTGGAAATGGTACAGGAATCCACTGTTTCGAATTATGGTTTTGACCGGAAATTTATGGTAATCGTTCCTTCCCGTGACGAATGGGATCGAGATGTACCTAAATTTTTACCACCTCCCGGACCATATCTTTATACGGATGGGTCAAAGGCCGGAGATTTATCTGGGGCGGGGGTTTATGGACTTAGAATAAAGCAACCAATTCCTCTTGATTAATATGCGACGGTTTTTCCATCAAAAATTTTCGCCATGCTGAGAGGTGTTCAGATTTGTAACACGAAATGTTACATTGGGGCACATATCAGCATCTTCTCAGATAGCCAGGTAGCTTCGGGCCCTTGAGGCGTCAAGATTCCAATCGAGGATAGTCTATGAATGCTTCGAGGAACTGAAGCATCTAGCACTGAATAACACAGCCAGGCTGATCTGGGTACCGTGTCACTCTGGCGTTAAAGGGAACAAAGTAGCGGGCTTGTTGGTAAGAGAGGGGTCATCACAAACGCTCCTTTCACCTAAGCCTATCATTTCCAGAGCTATCCTTAATTCACCGAATCAAGGGGTAGCTGCGACAAGCTTATCTCGATTACTGAGACTTTGCGCAGGGAATGCGACAGGCCTAGTTGTGCATAAACACAGCTAGGTCATTCGAGTGTGCTAGTTTGAAACTCAATATAATGCAGTTGAGAAGGGTGGTGGGGCTCTTGGCAGGACACAATCGATTAAACTACCACCTTCATAACTTTGGGATCTCTGATGATCCCACTCGTAGGGCCTGTATGGAGCCTCCATATGAACCTCCATACATGTTATATATACCTACAGAAACCTGCAGGGTGTCACGTATGTTTGGGTCCGGTATGATGTAATATTTGGGTCCGAAACCTTGGATCCATCAATCCTGGGAGCAATCCCGGCGGAGAAATTGTGGGCCTTCGGTGTGGCATCTGGCCTCAACAGCATCATATAGCTTCTTCTGCTTAAAATAGCACCTCTTACCCGGAGGCGTCTCGCCTTCAGGTGATAGGTTGTTCTCAAAGAGGGCACAGAAGACCCCTTGGTCTAGGTGCTAGGGACCGTTTTGCGGTACCCCTCTTTCTAATTATTATTATTAAATCCTCCCCAGTAAAAAACTTAAATACTAAAACCGCAATCTAATTTTCGGAAAAACCATCTATGAATATAATTTTATAAAAAATCCTTATATTATTTATAATACGCATAACTTTTACAAAAAACATATAGAGCGTTAATTTTTTCTTTTTTAAAAAAAAAAAAAAAAAAGGCAATGATGCGTGTATTCCCTTTTAGTCAGATTATTTGAATAATTAAGTATCCTTCATTATTCAATCGTTTTTAAGGATTATTATCATCTTATTTAACATAGCAGAAATATATGGTTTAAAAAAAGAAAAATCACCGATATATAAATTCTTTCGTCGCACCCATTTTGTTAAAAAAAATCTAACAATCGTTTTAATTTAAAATTTGCGTGTAATTTAATATTATCTCCAAAGAAAAGAAAGTCCAACGATGAGATCTTTACAGTTGTTGAAAAAATGAATTTTCAAAGATAAAATTGTATTTTTTTTTAGAAAAAAAAAGTTTTTAGAAAAAAATTATTAAGAATGTTTTATCATTTTTTACATTAATAAAATGTTTATTTTTATCCACAAAAAAAATCATCGATTCCTATCCATTGAACAAAAATAAATACTTTTTATTTTTGATAAAATTTTTCTAAAGAGCGCATTTTTCTTATAAAATGCAATCTGATGTTTGAAAATCCATTTTTTATAACGGCTATAAAATAATTAATTATTCACCAAAATAGACTTAATTACTCAGTTCTTATGTTATATTTTCTTATCCGATTCTGTCGAAAAACAAAGGGTTCCCATTTAAAAAACACAAATTGACCTTCAAAAAACCTTAAGGTCGCAGGTCAAGACGAAAATCAAGAACACCAAATGATGCCCCCCTCCGAACAAAAAAAATAGTATCCTAGCTTTTTTCCAACAACGCTTCCTTGAAGAAATATTCAGGTACATTTCTACAGTGTGAAACCCTGTATACTTATGTAAATGTGTTTATATAGTCATGGTCAAAAGGTTATTGTATGGTGACAAAGATAGTCAGGACACACAATACAAAGATAGCCAACTACCCATTTTTTTTAGATACAGTTAAAAAAAAAAACTTATAGGTTTAGTTTTTGAGTCGATATGATTTTTAAATATTTGTGTCAAGGTCATTCATTTCATTAGCCTTGCTAAAGAAATTGCAATTTTGCACAAAATAGACTTAATTACAAGGTTGAAAATGTATGGAGTTAATGGTAGTACATACAAATACATTGTTCGTTTTAAGGAAATCTGAACCGGTTAGTTTTAGTAGCCGCATCCGCAATAATCAATACTTTTGACGGAGCTTTTGCGGATGTTGTTTGTTTTGTTTAGCAGTTCTGATTGTGGGTAGATAGATAGATAGATTGTAGAGTGATGATTGTGATACCTAAGGATGTGAGGATGTGAGTGGAGTGGAAGGAGTTTTTGTGTATAGACTAGGAGTTGGTAGGATATGCGGCTGCAGCCGACTATGATAGGAACTTAGCCGATATTCATCTGGAGTTCGTGAAGGAAACTGCAGAAAATATTCTCAAGCATAGTCGGTGTCTTCGTTCTTGTCCATACGCCAAGAGTCTAGCCAATTAACCGCCCCTTTTTTTTTCTTTTTTTTCTTAACAATAGAAGAACTGCCGATGTCGGGATTCGAACCCATAACCTCTCAGTTTCCAAGTAGGCATACTACGCAGACATAACGCCTTAGACTGCTCGGCCACTTAGACTGGTAGATTGTAAATAAATCATAACGTTTTTAGACGTATTATCATATGCAAGGTTTTTTATTTATTTCAACAATATACATTCCTGTTTGAGTGTTTCGCCTTGAATAATCTATTTGACATGTGAACCGACAATACCACCACCGACGCAAAGTGTGATTTAGTCTTATTTTAAACTAGACGGCCATGTCCGAAATATCTCGTAGGTGCCGGACCGTACAATCACGTCTTTGAGGATTCGTCTATAATCGATGCACCCGCAGCAGTTTAGCCTGTTTAGCGCGGGATTAATCTATAAACCTTTGCGAAACAGGATGGAACCTGAAAAGGCAGCAACATTGCTCTGTATTAAATATAATACACAAAATTTTAAATTTTCATACTAAAAATTTGATTATAATATAAAGATTATTATAAATTATAACCATATTTTTCCTTATTCATGTACCTAAATTAAGTAACTCTTTAAATAAATCCGAATCAGCATCCACTGCCGCGAATGTGAGCCATAAAATCTGCGCATCTGCGGATGTCAAAAATTTCTGCTCTTAACCTAATATCTGAATACGTATATCAATATTCTCACCCACTTACATAAATCATATTGATTGTGGTGCCTTATTGCAATCATAATACTGCATAAAATCTGCATTATTATTGTTGTTAAGAACCAATCAGTGTGTATCGTTTCTGTCATGAATTGTTTGATTATGCGATGATAAACTAAATACATACAACATTATTATATCGATCATCGTTAGTTAGTGTTGTGTCGAGTAAATAATCCCTATCCTACCCTATCATGCCTATAATTACAAATGGAACATGAAACATGATGAACATTCGATGCCGAATTAAATAAATCCAAATAGATAAAATTACTTTCACAAATGCAACAAAATACGATGAATTGATTTTGCATAAAATTTTTGTTTTGTTTAAAAAACAAAAACGAATATACATTTAGGTACAATGTGTCACAAAAGTTTGGGTAATTCGTATTTTCAATAAGCATACCTACCTTTTTATTAAACTGGTTTTTAAATCAAATCATTTTACCTATTTTTCTGGATGTTCAATGTGAAAAGTATATTAATTTTGAGTGTCATACAATTGGATTAATCTCTTTATTAATATTTCTATTTTGAGTAGTTTTTTTTATAGTCGTCTTATTTTATTTCAAGTGAAAATTATCAAAAAATGTCGACGAATTATTGTTAATAAATAAATACATGCAGAGAATTAAGTTAACATTATATTTATTAATATTTAAAATATGTGTAAACGGTACAACGGTTACTTCAAGAGTCTAATAGGTAGTGTAATAGATAAACTATTATTTATTTATATGTTAGTTATCTTCATAGTTATGGAAACAGTTGTTTCCATGACCGGAGATACATTTTCCTCAAAGCAGAGTTTCTTTGATTCTTAATTCATTTCAACAATAATATATATATAAATATATATATATATATATATATATATATATATAATATATATATCTATACATATATATATATATATGTATATATATATATACATATATATATATGTATATATATATATAAATTTTTTTCAAATAAAACATGGTATCATTTATTACAGGAAAATCTCTTTATAAAAATCAATATGAAAACTACCCAAACTTTTTTCGTAAATGAAATAGACATTACCGAATTTGCATTAAATATTTAAAAATTTTTTACTAATGTTAACAATAACAAATAGAAATCTACAACGAATAAGTCTCTTAAATATTCACAATAAATTAACACTATTTTATCGTTCTGAGTACATATGATATTTAAAGGTTTATTTTTTCACCAATCTGCAAAAAAACCGACATTTGTTTGCGTTAATCATGATATGTCCAAACAAACATGATATGTCCATTATATTATGTTATTCGATGGAGTTTGCAGTTTATTCTAGCGTAATGTACACACATAGATACATATTTGTTGTATACACAGTGGCCCTTGCCAAAAATGATGCGCATATAAAGATTCGCAAAAGTATTTAATATTTTCAAACCAATACGACAATTAGAAGTGGCTCAAAATTGATTTGCATGATTTATTTACAATCGGATATGTGTAGTCAAATAAAAGGGTGCCGCGACTTGTTGCTCTAGGACAAAATAACTTCGACGAAAAAAACCCGACCAAATAAGATGCACTAAAATAACCTCGTAAAAAATAACCTGGATTAAAATAGCCTGGTAAGAAAATAACCTCGACTAAAATAAACTTATTAGAAAATAACCTCGACTATAATAACATCGTAACCTGAATACAAAGTAACCTGAACAAAAATAACACCGTTATTAAGAAACCTAAAAAAATAATAACCTTGCAATGTTACAAGAAATATTTTTTTTAAATAAATACTTTTTTTGAGTTTTTTTATCCAAGGACAAAATATCCGCGATAGAAATATCCATTGAAAAACATTCGAGTATAAAATATCCGTTGACGAAAATATTCGTAGACAAAAATATCCGCCGCAAAAATATCCGCAGATTTCAACCGAGTACTACAATCTTTCACTTCATCGGTTATATCCCGAGTTGGTCGGGTTTGCGTGTTTTTGGATCACCGCACTAAAAGACGTTCTATATATTTTAGATATAGTTTCAAAAATTATTGAAATTATATAAGATAACTATTACAACCCAGTACTACAATCTTTCACTTCATCGGTCTTACCCGGAGTGGGTCGGGTTTGCGTGTTTTTGGGCCCCGCACTGGAAGGCCTTCTATATATTTGAGATATAGTACCAAAAATTATTGAAATTAAAAAGGTAACTATTACAACCGAGACAATCTTCCGATTGTAGTACTTTTACGATTTCACGATTCCATGCTTCCAGTTGAATTGTTCAGGTTATTTTGTTACGAGGTTATTTTAGTGGAGGTTATTTTGTTACGATGTTATTATAGTCGAGCTTATTTTGTTATAAGTTTATTTTAGTCAAGGGTATTTGGATACCAAGTTATTATAGTCGAGCTTATTTTGTTACGAGGATATTTTAGTAGAGGTTATTTTATCGGGGTTATTTTGTCTGAGGCCAATATGTTACGTTTCCAATAAAAAGTGTGCAAAAAATAGGAATAATGCAATTGCAAAAAATAGAAGCATATCTAAAAAGTAATATTATTACTTGAAAGAAAGCGAAAAATCAATTAGACGGAGAGTCATTGGAAATCTATTGCCAAAAGGTGATGTAATTCTTTGAAAACCCTTTTTTAGATAGTAGCGTTAAATTATAACAAGAGGAAATTGAAATTAGGGCTGATTTTCCCAGATACTTTGTTTCATAATGGACGTTTTTTGTTCCTTTAATCTTATCAGCAAATTATAAGACTTTAGATATTTTTAAATTTCCGAAAGACTGGTCCATATCGAATACCTGGAACTTTGACAGCAAAATATACAAAACCTGCATTAGTTTGAACACAGAAATATACTGCGGCTACTAACGAGGTTTTTTATGGGGTATTGTAGACTCAGGGGACACCTGAGGAAGCTAGACCTCGGAAATGAGGGTAACTACAGGTTTTGTGGAGAAATATACTAATAAACTGCGACGCTCTGATACACAAAAGAATAAAATGTCTGGGAGTCTACTTGATAGGTACATTCAGGGGAGCTAGCATCTATAGATCTATTCCAGATTCTGTATTTCCTGAAAGAAACGGAGCTGGATGAGGTGCTTTAAGACGAGACCATTCCTCATCAAGCATCAGAAGGGGGATCACAGTCGACTTTATATGGTTGATAATATGATTGCAACGTACCATATTCTCCCCAATATCATTCAGATAAGATAAGATGAGATAAGATAAAATGTATTGCCAGATACATAAATTACAATTGTTATACATTTGTTGACAGATGTTTCTTAACTATAATATCATCTCTTAATAGCTATTGATGAATTCAAAATTACATAAATTCGATAACGGTTTGGTAATTAACAGATTCATAAGGATAATTTCAGGAAAAAAATGGTCTGCAATGTGAAAATAAAAAATTCGTTACGCAGGAGCTTCTTCAACTTAGCGAATTTCTTTAGAATGCATAAATGACTCTCTAGCGGTCACAATTTTAGTCTGATCAAAATGAAATGTCGTATATGTTTTTTGTATTTTCAAGTCCAATTTTATTAATAAATGACATACGTCGAGGCGAATGGGGGGGGGAGGGGTAAAGAACACAAAATATAAAATATATCTCTTAATATTAGAACAATCGAAAAAAGCGTAAGAAATAAAGGTGTAGAAAATTATATTTGCTACAAAGTCTAATGTGTACAGAGATATTAAGGAAATTAATTTTCAATATTAAACCGTCAATATTTCTGTAAATATTAGTGTAACAGAAAAAATGATAAGAAACAAAATTACAGTAAAACTTAGTACCTACAACTTTACTTATAAATTTTTCGATTGTTCGAATATTAAGGGAGATACCCTTTCCCTTGTCCGATTTTACCCATTAACGAACTTGACCTTTTGAATACCAAAAGCGCCTCAAATACCTAATTTCATTCTGATAAAATGGAAACTGTGACCGCTAGAGTGATTACAGACACATATATATATAAAAATATATGTATATATATATATATATATATATATATATATATATATATATATATATATATATATATATATATATATATATATACTAGGTAGGATCGATGGACGTTTGAAGAAATTTTTGCAAAATTTTGAAGTCGGTACGAGACCAATAGCTCTATTTCCTTTCAGGAAATTCGCTAAAAAAACCCTTCTTTTTATATTTATGTGACACTAAACTGAAGAGACTAGAACTTGAGGATTTGTTATCTGGTTTGATTATGATATTATTTATAATAACAATAATGATAAAGGCAGTGTTACTGGCATTGCGTTGGAATTAAAGTATTAGATGTTTATTTCGTCTATGCTTGTAACTTTTGTATTTTTGTATTTTTGTCTTAGGTCATTTTTTGTGTATTTTCCAATATTTTTTATTTTTTAGTTTTCATTAGCTGAGGATCTTTTGAAAAATTTTGTAGTTATGTCATAGATTGTGTCCTTCAAGAATGGTTGGTTAACTTCTTCATGGATTATTTTTGAATTATACAATCTTGGATAATTTCCAACAATATGCAGTGCTCTGTTTTGGACTGATTGTACCTTTTTATAGTTTATTTTGCATGTAAAACTCCATACAGGAGCGGTGTAGGTTAAAATTGGTCGTATAATTGTATATCAGAAGTTTTTTTTTCACTTAAAATGGGCTTAGAGCTGAATATTGGAAATAGAGTTTTTATACATCCCAGGGATCTTAATTTTATTACATCGATGTGTTTTGTATACGTCAATTTAGCGTCTAAATATATTCCTAGATATTTGACGCAATTAGACCAATTTATTTGTTCATCATTCAGATAAATTTGTTGTTCTAAATTAGGCCTTCTTTTAGTGAAAATAATGGCTTCGGTCTTATTACTATTTATTTTAATTTTCCAGCGAAGAAGATATTTAATTATTTTCTAAAATGCGGTATTTAGTCTTTTTACAATGGTGTCAACTCGCCAGGATTTCTGTATCGTCCGTGTATAAAGCATCATTTGCATTGGTAGTTTTGGGTATATTGTTTATAAATATATTGAATAGAAGTGGTGCTAATATACTACCCTAAGGTAAACCGGCCGCGATGGAACCATCGGTTGAACAAGATTTACTAATATACACTTTGAATTTGCGGTTTTTAAGATACGAGTTCAAAGTATGCATTAGTAGGCTGGTAATTTTAATTCAATTAATCGAAATATCACGCCTTCGTGCCATACTGGGTCAAATGCTTTTTCGATATCTAACAAAACCATTCTTGTTTACATTTAACAAATTTCCTGAAAGGAAATAGAGCTATTGGTCTCGTACCGTCTTCAAAATTTTGCAAAAATTTTTGCAAATGTCCATCGATCCTACCTAGTAGATGTCGAAAATCACCATCTGTAAAATTTATATATATATATATATATATATATATATATATATATGTGTGTGTCTGTAATCACTCTAGCTGTCACAATTTTAATCTGAATGGAATGAAATTTGGTATTTGAGGCGCTTTTAGTATTCAAAAAGTCAAGTTCGTAAATGGGTAAAATCTAACAAGGGGAAAGAGGGGTTTAAAGGGAGAGGGAAACACTAAATTTGACATATCTCCCTTAATATTCGAAAAATCGAAAAACTTATAAGAAGTAAAGTTGTAGGTACTAAGTTTTACTTTAATTTTGTTTCTTGTCATTTTTTCAGTTACCCTAATATTTACAGAAATATTGACGGTTTAAGATTGAAAATTAAATTCCTCAATATCTCTGTACACATTAGAGTTTGAGCAAAAATGATAAGGTGATGAATTGCATCAAACATGATTTTCTACAACTTTATTTTTTACGCATTTTTCGATTGTTCTAATATTAAGAGAGATATTTTATATTTTGTGTTTTCTTCTTTCTTTATGCCCCCCTTTCCCCTTGACGTATGTCATTTGTTAATAAAATTGGCCTTGCAAATACTAAAATCATACACAACATTTCATTTTCATCAGACAAAAATTGTGACCGCTAGAAAGTGATTTATATATTTTAAGGAAATTCGCCTCTACGAAAGCCATATTGTTTGTTTATTATAATTTTATTTATTTCTAGAAAATTTACAAGTTTAGCGGCGATCACCTTTTCGAATACTTTTCCCAGTAGATTTAATACACTTATCGGACGATAACTGTTTACTACACTGGCTGATTTACTTAGTTTTATTATCATTCATTTATTCTTCGAATACCCATTTACAATTTAAAAACTCTGCAACTACAGTCTTCCATTTAAATTTTGAGTTGTTTCAATAAGAATTGTTTATGCTCAAATTTGTTGCATTGATTACCTGTAATCTGTGATTACAATATTACATTGGACACTCCTATTCATAAAAATTGTACCACCAGTATGTCACATTTTAAGCGTATATATTACTAAATATATGTATATTACATAGAAAAACACTTAGAATGTTTCAACTGGTACCATTTTTATGAACAGAAGTGTACAATAAGTCGTGGATTCACACTTTGGCCCGGGCCTAATTATAATATGAACAAATTTCAATAAAGTATTCCAAATAATGTTGAAGTGTGACTGGAAAAATAGTAATTATTTAAAAACATCAAGCAAATAAGCTAATCATTAACGATTTGGAATCGATTCCCAACAATTTGGAAGAGACATTAGGTAATGAATGTATTCACTTACATTATCAACTCAATGATTTATGAGACCATAATGAAAACATGCATTCTGAACTAAATTTACGCAATATTTTACATTCACGTAATCTTAATCCATGTTTACCCTAATGTAGGTATTGCTTTACGCATTTATTTAAATATTCCAGCAACAAATTGTTCTGGACAACGGTCTTTTTCCACCCTTAAAAGAGTGAAAAGCTATTTGCGAGCAAGTACGATTAGGATAGACTTGCATATTTGTCTATTAAAGCAAAATTAGTGGAGGAAATTGATTATGAAATATAATCAATGTTTTCGCGGGAGCTAAAGCAAGTAAAAAGAAGTAAATGTGATATGTGATAAGTCATAAAAACTATATTTATTGCTTAATCTTAAAAAATTTATTATTTCGTTTAAATAAATAATATTTTTTAAATTAAATGTTTTATTATACCAGAAAGGAAAAAGGGCGCCATATCGGACGGCGACTAGGACGGCATCGAACCTAAATCCGCCACTGTATACAATGTTATGTATACTAAATAGTATTAATTTTAAAGAGATTATACAAATGTTTTATGTAGGCCACTTTGTGAAAACTGATCTGGTAATATGGATTACTTCTCATTTGAATATTTGAATTAATTCTCAAATTGAATAATTCAACCAAAAACAAACAAAAAGTACAATAATTTACAAAAATCTATCAACAAATTTTAATTTTTCTTTTTTTTTTTTCTAAAATGTAAATATCAAAATGTTTTTGTACTATCACAAACACGTATTGTGACGACATAACAGTCTAATATTTTAGTCTCTGTAAAATTAATTTTTATTTTCCACTAGATACATCTCAAAAGCTCCATTGTAATAATATTACACATTTGGATACCAAAACGTATCTTAAGTTGGTGGGAGATCTGGGAAGTTTATTTTCTTCTATATCCTTACATAGTATAAAATAAAGTCCCCCAGCCGCGTCTGTCTGTCTGTTTGCCTGTTCGCGATAAACTCAAAAACTTCTGCACCGATTTTCATGCTGTTTTCACCAATGGATAGAGTGGTTCTCGAGGAAGGTTTTAGTATATAATTTGTCAAGTTTTTGTATATATTGGTCCTTACATATTATAAACATTTTTCATGAGGAAGGTATAATTTATTGAAGGTATGGGTGTATAATTTATCAGTCCTTGACGGCAGAAAATATTATGTTACTTGGTTATAAGGGCGTTACAAAATTTTTGCGGTCGAAGCCGCGACGGGTAATGCTTAGTATAATATAAAAATTAAATGCTGTTCGATGGTAGCTGCATCACTTGAGAACGGCTGGACCGATTTTGCTATTTTTTTAAATTATCGTTATAGTCCGAATAAGGTTTTAATGGAAAAAAAATTGCCCGGAAAATTGGAAAATTCGGAAAAAATGAACGTGTTAATTTATATGGAACTTTTATATGATCTTTTATGTTTACTTCTTTAAAATAAACAACTTGCAAAGCCGATAATCGTCCCTTACACACCCACGCCCTTAAGAGGCAGGAAAAATATCTAACTTTAAAACTGTAAGCGATAGAAAAAAATTAAAAAACAAAAACCTTCGTTAAGAATAAGTAACTTGCAAAGTCGATTATTGTCCCCTACACACCCACTCCCACAAAGGGGTATGAAAATATCTAACTTTAAAACCTTAAGAGATCCAAACACGAAAAATGTTTTGAAAAATGAACAAGGCCCACGCCAGGAGGTGCGGGCGGTTAAGGTAAACTTTTGAAATATATTTTACTCGAATTTATCCGAAATATCTTTGCTTTTACGCGAGCGAAGCCGCAAAGTTCAGCGCTTACTTAGTAATAATATTAAAAATAATTTTACATCTGTTTCTTAGAATCCACGGTCTATAAAAAAGGCCACACACATCATTTTTTAAAACTTTTATTATCTTTAACCTTACATTAATGATGGGAGTAGGGGACAAAGAATTTGTATGCAGACTAGGATTTCTTAGGTTTAGAAACTTCAGACGAAGATTAGATATATTCTTCTACACACACATATATATATATATATATATATATATATATATATATATATATATATATATATATATATATTTATATATATACATATATATATATATATATATATATATAAATATACATATATATAAATATATATATATATATATATATATATATATATATATATATATATATATATATATGTTTATCCTAATCAGAAAAATATAATTTCATCTACCAAAATGTATATACTATAGTCAAATTTTATATACACTGTTACACAAAAAATAACTGATGCAAATCGAAATACATCATCTTAAAAGTGGGTGTGTGTACACTTATATATGTTCGTTAAGAGTTATATGTCTTTGGCGTGATGAACTTTTTTAAAGAATCTATTTAAATAACATTTTGCCAATGAACCAGTCCAAGTAGCCGAACATCGGCAGTTTGTCAATTAATAAGAAAAAAACGGGGGGTGGTTAATTCTCTAAACTGTCGGCGTATGGACAAGGATGAAGTAACCGGCTATACTTGAGAAAGTTTTCTGCAGTTTCCTTCACGAACTCCAGATGAATATCGGTATAGTTCCTATCATAGTCGGATGCAGCCGCGTATCCTACCAATTTCTAGTCTATACACAAAAAAATCCTTCCACTCCACGCACATCCTCACATCCTTAGGCATCACAATGGACGTTATGGTCGAAGTGTAGCCCGGCTAGGGCAACCTCTACAATCTATCTTGCTAATGAAACATATTAAGACTGTGTTCATTTGTCGTAAGGAGTCGTAAGAAACATTTACCTTCTCGCATCATTATTCAGCTATCTTCTATAGTTTTCTCCAAACAATTCAGACAAACATACAACATGCAAGGTTTCCATTTAAAAAATCAAAGTTGACCTTTGTTTGATCTTGAAAATTGTTTTCCAAGACAAGGTCGCAGTTATTTGACCTCTAGAAAACTTTAAACTTTTGAAACATTTATCACTATCTTACTTGCTTCTCGAGAATAATGAATATTGGCTTGGGGATATTAAAGTGGAAAACCCTATATATATATATATATATATCTATATATATATATATATATTTAGGGTTTTCCATTTTAGTTTCCCCAGGCCTATATATATATATATATATATATATATATATATATATATATATATATATATATATATATATATATATATATATATATGTATTATAAATATGCAAGGTATAAAAATATGTATTAAATTTAAAGAACATTTTTTCGTTAAAATTGATTCAATTATTTTAGTCATTCACGTATAATAAATATATATAATATAATACTAAAAACAATATTTTTGCATTTGAAAGGTGTTGATTTGTGTAAATTAACTTCTTTAAACTTGTATAAATCTGAAAACACTCCCACTTACATCTGGTCTGTAGGTTGGTGTATATATAGTCACGCTTAGTACGTGATAAAATTTTCACTTACCTGTTTTTCTTTTACAAAATTAAATTAATTTATTGTAAATTTATCCACCGTGTACATTACTATAGATACACTTGGCCGCAAAAGTTGATGTCATTTTTTTTAAATTTTACAGTTGATTTGTGCCTTATTCATTCGGTTTTCGACAAAAATTTTCTAATAATTTTCTAAGTTGTGATTATATTTCTAATGTACAACTTTTATCCGAAGCATTTTTTCGAACATCGAATCAATAAGACACAATTCAATTATAAAATTTTATAAAAGAACATCAACTTTTGTTGCCAAGTGTATTGTATTGTATAGTGTATATAATAAATATCTTGTATGTGTTTACTATGGTACACAAAAGTAGCGCTCATTTTTCAAAACTGTTTAGTTTATTTGTACCTTATTCGGTATTTGGGCGAATATTTCGAATACAAAATTTTTAGTATATTTCGAACAAACAATTTTATTCCGGAACATTTTTTCGATAACCGAATGAATATGAGACGAATCAATTACAAATTGAAAAAGAATGAACGCTACTTTTGTGACCCATTGTACATTACTATAAACCCCGTTCGTTTTCTTGTACAAATATCATGTAATTGAGAACACATAACATTTAACCTTATTAATACATAACCGTTGTTAATAATTCAAAGTCTGAAAACTAAATCTGCAAGGTTGATATTTGTTGTAATAAATTTATAATCAATACGAGGTCTGTCCGAAAAGTATCCGACCTACCTTCATTTCCACTCTGGCGTTAGTTTTCGTCATCGGGCAAGTAGCATCTTTCAAAGTCGTCCCCATTTGATTGAATAACATGCTCCCAGCGGTTATTTCACTTTTCGAAGCAGTTCTGGCTATCAGTTTTTGGAATAGCCTTGAGTGCCCTCGTCGCATTATCTTCAACCGTCTTTTTGTCGTCGAACCGGTGTCCTTTGAGCGGTTTTTTCAAATTCGGGAACAACTAAAAGTCACAGGGGGTTATGTTGGAATTGTACGGAGGTTCTATACTGTTCGAAGCAATGCGATATTGTGTGTAGTTAAGAACTGCTGCACAAGGTTCAAGGTAGTTCCCACCGCTCCCACCGCTTCCACTTTCTAAATTTGGGGTTAAAGTTTCCCAAATTGTAGTTTTTGGTATTACAAGATCATCTTCTAATTCGCGCATAATCAAACGTTGTTCTTCTTCAATCGCAAGTCGTTCATACATGCATCCCCAAAGACCTTCTGCATCATTTGAATTGTTTCCGAACTAGTTTTTCCGATATAAAGAGTATTAAAATAATCAAAGAGAACTCTAGGTTTTTTGAAATTATATTTCAAATTTTGCCCCAATTCATAGAACAATTATTTGTATTTTATAAATACGTATTTCGACTACAAGGTAGTCATCACCAGTATTAATTAGCTAATCGTAACTATCTCTAGGATATGGAGTCAGAGATATATTGTTCATTGCTAATTTGGTGCGTGTCTCACAATGATATTAAAAAAGTTTTGTCTTTTATATGATCTGACTGATGTAGATCCTGAAGGATTATTTGTGTTGACTGACCAATTATGAGATTAAGTGCGTGAAGTGCGTATCAATGTCTGACCATGCGGTGTTGTTATTATTAACAAAGTTAGGGTATTGATCAAGCTAACCGAAGCTTGTAGTCGAAATACGTATTTATAAAATACAAATAATTGTTCTAGGAATTGGGGCAAAATTTGAAATTTAGTTTCTCCGAGTTTGAAGCAAAATTTGGTGCAAATTCGTTGATCTGATCTTTCAGTCATTTTTAACAATAACAAACTCCGAGGAACGCAAAAAAGGCTTTGTAAGCAAATATACGCTGTGCATGAACTATACGTCCTGTTTCGGCGTGCAACCGATAAATTCATGAGGCTTTACTGTTGACGTTAATGCCTCGCAGAGGTCGCTCGAACACTCTGGTGCGAAGATATAAAAGCAGGTCGGATACTTTTCGGATAGACCTCGTATATTCGTTCAAAGGGCGATTATTCATTATTTGTATAGTGTTATATAGAAATAACTATATTGCACGCAATCAATTTGTTATCCATAAAGTTTCTCGTACCGCAATTTACCGATACCAAGAGAAACATTTTTGTACACCTTTTGCTGAAACTATATGTTCGTACTCGAAGAAATGTTTGACATTGATATAGAATTGTGACGCCTAAGTATACACAAATTATGTGAAATAATATGTTAATGTTGAATTCAAAGTAAAACTATCAAAGATATGAAAAAAATTGACTCATCTATCTGTATCATCCGTGGTGTAACTGATTGTTCAATTTTAAATAGGTATTTAAAATCCATGAGCATGTAATGCAGAGGTACAAGATTCGATACCTCGTTGATGGTTTAATTTTTTCATATCAATATTAATAAAAATTCAATCTCATTTTAGTGTCATAACGTCGAAGAAATTGGAAGTATTGCGGATTAATCCGCGTTTACAATTAATATATTACTAATAAATGAAACATCAAAGACAATCATAAAGTTTCATTTGTAAAATTAACTTTTTTAAATTTATATTTTATATTTTTATATGTTTTATTTTTGTTGTAATTTTAAAGATTCAAATATTTTTTAAATTCTTAAGAAAAAGTAAAATTTTTAAAATTATTTTTAAAATAATAATTTGTAAATCTGCTAAGTTGGTATTTGTTATTATAAATTTAAAATCAATATATATTCGTGTGAAGGGCGATTATTGATTATATTCTGTTATACTGAAATAACTATATCGCACGCAATCAATTTGTTGTCGATAAAGTTTCTACAACCGCAATTTTACCGATACCGAAAGAATCATTTTTGTACACCTTTTGTTGAAACTATATATTCAAACTCGAAGAAATGTTTCAAATAAAATTTTTCATTTTAATCAATGTATCTGAATATTTCTTTGTGACTTTAACCGTGACCTTAAACTTAGTAATTAAGTCCATTTTGGATAGTAATTATTTGTTATAAAAATGGATTTTGAAAGATAAGATTTGAGAAAATAAGGGCCTTGGAATTTACTTATGAATAAAAACAGTTTTTATTTTTTATGTACTTTTTATTTTGTATGTTTTTAATCGAAAGTGTTACGAACAATTAGTGATTCTCCGTGGTATGTGCGTAATGATGATATTCATCGAAGTCTCAAAATGCCCACAGTACCTGAAGAAATTTTGCGATTCAGTGACAGATACATGACTCGCCTTGAATGGCATTCAAATAGACTGAACAGACAAAATGTGTTAGACCTAAGATTTAGATTTTCGTAAAATAGTATATTGCTTACTATATAGTTTTTGTTTTTTTAAGTGACTACCAGTGGGTAGATCACTATTCAAGCCATTTCTAGCCAGTAGACCTATTTATAGTTCTTTTTAGAACTGATAATAGAATAAAAGGAAACAAAAAAAACAAAAAAAATTTTTTGTAAATAAAAAGGAGTCAATCATTTTTATACCTGGTATATATATAATATACATAAGGGTTTATTAAGTTTACCCACGGTGGATACTATCGATCGCAGAATAAAAATGTTGGTTCATTTCTACGTGTCCGCCTGTCCGTCCGTCCTTCCGTAGACATGATAACTCAAAAACGAAAGGAGTTAATAACCTGACGTTTTATTATAGAGCTAAATATTAACTTCAAAGCTGTGAATTTATAAAATAGGACCGTTCATCTCCACATCAAAGGGGGAAATATCCATCTTTGGATCCGTAAAAGATAGAAAAATAATAAGATAATAATAGTTCCTTTTTATTTAAATAAACAAATTCTGTTTGAAACGTTATTCGTAAACTCTGTATATACCAGGTAATTAACTCAATTGTTATTTTCACTTGCTTATTTATAAAAATAATAAAAAAATTAATTTACATTATTATGAATAAAACCAATTGATTCATTATCCTAATCGTAAAAAATTAATTGCACCGAACTTTTACGAGTTTTTTATTAAAAAATTACTCAACAAAAACAATTGAAACAAAATGATTATAAGTGTGCTATTTTTCAAAGCAATAATTTTATGTTCTGTACAGAACGAATACTCTTAGAGAATAATAATTTTTATATGGGTGTTATAAAAAAAGACGGTCATTGAAACAAAGATTTTTCTAGATTTTTAAATTTCATTATAAAAATGGTGCTCTTATATGAACGTGACTGTAACATTTTATTTTACATTTTTAATGAGCATAAGTGTAGAACATAAGGTCTACTCTACTTCATAAATAATACATTATTGATATTACTTACGGTATTTTCCTTAACCACCACCAAAAATACTTTAAAAACCAATTGACCATTTTCGTCACGACGTCTGGTGGCAAAAGAGAAACCAAATTTAGTGTAAAGTATTACCTATAAAATAGAAAATGTCGAATTGTTTGGATTAAACTATAGGACATAGTAAAATAATGACGAGAGAGGTAAATTGTCTTTACGACTCCAGAAAAACTATTAGAAGTTCAAAATTCCAAAGTTGTTATTCCATAGCTGTTTTCTGACCTTCCAAAGTAATAGCCAGCCCAGACCTCTAATATTGTAGTTTATTGTAGTTTTAAAATTTTGAAAATAAATTATTTGTAATAAATTAAAAAAATACAAAATATTGGCATTTCGAACTGTCAAATTTTAGAAAAAAACAAATTTTTAATTAAAAAAATAGATGATTGTTTCCTTGCACACAATAAACAGCCATTTTTTTATGCCCCGCCCTTAACTCAGTTCTCAATATAATATTTAAACACTACCCACAGGTTTCACCAATATTAAAAAGTATTTTTTGAATTATATTAAGTCAGTTGGGTTTTTTTAAATTTGTTAATGGTATATTAGTATAATACCTTAAAAATATTTCCTCCAAGGCTCGTCTCCAAAAAATTGGAGGGTGGTTGACAGGGGGAATACCACTACAGGTTGTACACCTGCAGCACCCTCCAATTTTTTACCTCGAAATAAGGTTGGGAAAGGGAGGTTGACAGAAGGGGAATAAAAATTTGAATTACTCTCTTAAAATGAGGGTTACCGTATTTATAACCGGTCATTGTCCCCTGCAGAAGCATCTGCACACAATGGGACTCCATAACGAGTCGATTATGTGCAGATTGTGTGGCGAGGAGGAAGAAACATCCAGTCACATTATCTTTGACTGCGAACCTCTAGATTACAGCAGATACAGGATATTCGGTGCATCTCACCCCGAATATATGAACCTTCAAGAAGACCTGATAAGCAAGCTCCTTGCTATTTCCAACATTTGGGAGAAGCGAATCTCGTCGAACTGAAGTAGAAAGGGAAGCACAATAGACCATAAGGTTGAAGTGCTATACTTTTTAGACCCCAAGATGTATCTATCTATCTATCTATCTAATATAAGCAAAATGAAAAAATTTATAAAAAGTAAAATTGTAATAAATCAATTTTACTACTGATCATTTTCTGACCATATTTTCTGTAACTCTAATATTTACAGGAATATTTGCAATATAAAATAGTTGATATTTTTAATTTATTTAAATGAATTTTTCGAATGTTAAGAGAGATATTCCATATTTTGTGTTACCTTCTTCCTCTAAACGCCCCTTATTCTTGATGGGTTCTATTCATTAACGAACTTGACCTTTGAAATACCAAAACCATATCAAATACGAAAACATATTTATTTATAATGTGTCTCTTTAGCGGTCACGGATCTTCTTGATCAGAAATAAGATAAACGTTATTTAAGATCTATTTCCAAAAGAGAAGTGTTACATTTATTCTGAGAAAATTGACTAAGTTGACGCAGCTCCTGCGTAACGGATTTTTTTTGTTATGGATCCTTCGTGCTTTGCATGTGTAAAAACGTTCAACTATTACAATTATCATAAGTTCAGACAATTGAATATATTTTTCCGTGGTCGAGACACTTAAGTAGTACAAAATCGCCACTCTCTTTTTAAATAAGCTTTAAAAAACTATACATATACTCCAATTTTTTACCTCAAAATAGTATCTTCATTTTTAAGTGAAGCTATTTTGAGATTACTAACTTATCGAACTTTAACGCAAGAAATGTTAACGAACTTTACCTTTCAAATAAGAAACCACGTCAGATACCAAATTTTATTGAACCTAAAATCGTGGCCCCCAGAACACGATTTTAATAAAATAAACGACTTTTATTTGAAATAAACTTTTTTTCATAAACTAAATATTTTTGCCACAATTTCAGCTCAAACATCAATGCTTACTCTTAATTACAAAATAATATATGTATATAGCACTTTAATATACCACTTTAACAGTTCTCACATTGATAATGAGATCTGTATATACCGGGTATTTAAGCACTTAGTTGTTATTCTCACTTGTTTTCTTTTTTTTTTTAGTTATCGTTTTTTTAGACAAGCAAGACAGAACACAAATTATATTTTGATACGTATCAAATTTGAATAAGTTATAGATAAAAACACCAATTTGACTTTGACTGAGGAGATTATTATGGAAATTTGTCATATTCTAGCTTCAAATTACATTGCAAATAAATCTGCTGTTCTAAATATTTTTTTGATACGTTTTCATTGCGTCACACTTTTTCTCAAACCAACAAATAAACCTCCTTTATAGAAATCAAAAAAACGAAATCAATACACAATACATCAAGTCGGTATATATTTATGTCTTTTCTTTCTTTTTTTTTGAATTTTATTATATAATTTTAGTGTGGTGGGTTGTTGGTAGCCAGACCTCAATTACTTCTACTTATACTTCTTCGAATGATAAAATTATAATCGAAAAAGTTTGAACAGATTAAAGTAACATTATAATAATTATGTCTTTTGATGCGTAAAATAAATAAAAAAGTTTTCAATCACAAATTCTTATAATAAATCTGTAATGGATATTCATTTCAATTCATCATTCTTGTTATCTATATACATACATAATATACCAATACTAGTGAGAAACTCGTTGAATAATCAACGAGTAAAATCACTCACCTGTTATAAATTAAAAAAATAAGCATCTGATAATGGAAATAGGATTCGAACCATAGACCTGCGGCTTCCCTGCGATTATTTAAAAAAACAGTTTTAGTTAACGGAGAGTAGCTTAATCTAAATAGTGGGTATTTCGTTATTTCAAGTAAAGTTCTTAATAATCGTATATGATTTAGTATTTAGTACTCAGGCATACCAGTCCAAGTAGCCGAGCGATCTAAGGCGTTATGTCTGCGCAGTATGCATACTTGGAAACTGGGAGGTAATGGGTTCGAATCCCGACATCGGCCTTTTGTCTATTATTTACAAAAAAAGGGCGGTTAATTGACTAAACTGTCGGCGTATGGACAAGAACGAAGTAACCGGCTATGCTTGAGAAGGTTTTTTGCAGTTTCCTTCACGAACTCCAGATGAATATCGGCATAGTTCCTATCATACTCGCCTGCAGCCGCATATCCTACCAATTCCTAGTCTACTCACAAATTCTTTCTACGCTACTCACATCCTCACATCCTAAGGCATCACAATAGACCTTATGGTCGAAGTGTAGCCCGTCCTGGGCAGCCTCTACAATCTATCTATCTATCTAGTACTCAGGCATAATAAGTTCTCAAAAATGATTATCAATTCACTCTCTGAATTAATTATTATTTGTTTATCAACTGTACAGTCCCGTTCATAAAAATTGAACCAGTTGAAATGTTACTGTCTGTAATATACATATATTTAGTAATATATATGTTTAGAATGAGACTTACTGGTTCAATTTTTATGAACGGGAGTGTGCCTTTATTGTAAAAACAATATGTTGCTTCAAAGAGTCTGTTGGCAAAAATACAGTAGATAGGTATTTAATTAATTTGTACATAATCAACATTTGTTATTGGTTGTATTTATTATTGTGAATGTTTTTCAACGTTTTAGTTCTTTTTTTCGCACTTTTTAGTATCCTGCGCCATACAACGAAATCAATGAATATAATTATTATATCTATAAGTCTGTACATACGAATGGTACCTTAATATTTTATATACTAGAACTTTCCCATACGTATATAGATTACTCCAGTGTAAGAATCATATAAAAATTGTTCGTATTGTTTCTGAAAAAATCGCTTACACGCAAAATTGGGTTCACGATCGACTGGAAGATCGACTTGTTTGCCACGTCTGCTATATTCGATATTTTGATATCGAAAAATTGAATAAATTCCTGTTTTTATATAAAATTTCAAATGTGAAACTGTCACCAAATTAGCAACAAGTAACATATCCTGCGACAATATAAGAGTAATTTTAATAAGAGTAAAATTAACAGGAATAAATGTGAATGAAGGAAATTTTAACAAGAGCAATTTCAATATAATTTAAAATTTATTATATTTTAAATCTAGTATATTTTAATCTAGTTAATTTTCTATTTATTTTTATTTTTGTCTGTTGATCTCGACTTTATATCTATTTCTAATTATCAAAGAGTAAAGTACGACTAGCTAATTTATACTGATGATGACTACATTGTAGTCGAAATACGTATTTATAATACAAAAAACTGATCTAGGTAAAGGGGGCGAATTTGAAATTTTATTTCAAAAACCTAGAGTTCTCACTAATTATCGTTCGATAATATAATGTTTCCTGTTTTTATAACTATCAAATTTTTAAATTGAGTAATCTAAGTTTAAAATTTCTATTTTTTTTTTAAATAATAAACTTAAATTATACTTTTTTAAATAAAATTATCCAAGAAGCGAGAATGTTCAATTTGATTTATTGTCCCAAGACCCTTTTAATATACTAAAATTTTTATCATATGTAATTTTTACATTAACTAAGTTGTTTTAAAACCCCAATTTTTGGCTTTTTGAAAGTTGATTTGTTAAAGTTGTAGGATATATCGTGTCAAAAATATCTCTAGCACCTTTTTGGGATAAAATCTACCTCCAAGCAAAAAATATACACAAGTGTATATTAAGTTTAGTCCCCGACTTTGTGACGCTTGAAAGTATTGATCGCAGAAATAAACTTTTGGCATAGATGTTCATAAAATGACCTAATAAGGCCATTTCCACATATTCGTCCATCTGTCTGTGGGCATGATAACTTGTTATTTTCATTTGTTTTAAATAGTTTTGAACAGAGAATATAAGACATTGTATATTCAAGAAATTTATAAACATGCTATGCGCTAATCAACTGTAAGTACTTAGATTTTACTTACATAAATAGTAAGTACCATAAGTAATTCTTCAATTTGTATTTGATTATAAATTGTTATTGTCTTTTTTAAGTTCCAAAGCTTTTTCTTTAATGGAGGTTTAAAGTTTTTATAAAAAGCAGAAAGATTTTTAATATAATTATTTTCACAATGCTATTTGATTTTATTATAGTCCAGTCATTTTCTATTTGTTGTTTAAAATCGTTCGTTTTTTCTTTTTGTTGTTCGAAAAATACGATTAAAGTTATACATATATATATATAGAAGAACATACATATATATAGAAATCACTATATATATATATATATATATATATATATACATATATATATATATATATATATATATATATATATATATATATATATATATATATATATAGTGTCATAGTGATATCTACGTGAGGATCAAACTACTGCAAATTTTTCTTTAGCTGTTATTTAACTTGTACCCTAAAATCTATATATTTTAGGACAAATGGAACAACCCAAGAATATTTATAAGTCACTTATTGGATTGCAATCTACCGGAGGAAAGTCATTGCTTTGGTTTTCTTCAGTAACTAATTTACTTATGCCCTTACATCCACATTTCTACCAAATTTCAAGTGAGTGTATCCTCTTTTCCTCGATTTTTAAAGGGTAGAAATCTAAACTAACATTATAAAGCTGGAGAGTTTGTATCATTGGACATGCTTATATCAGGAACCACCTTGTCCAATTTGAAAAACTTTGCGTTGGTTAGAACGTTTTTTGAGAAAGGTTATAGGCTATACAAAATTTTAATTTCACTGATCTTTACCATATGGAAGCTTCGCTAAAAACCTAACTTTTAAAAGGTGCGTGATAGAGAAAATCTTTTAATATAAAAAATGTTAATCTAATAAAAACAAACAACTTTTGTACCATGGACCACAATTGATGTCATTTTTTTTAAATTTTATAATTGATTTGTGCGTTATTGACTTGGTTTTCGAAAAAATGCTTCGACTAAAAGTTGTTTATTAGAAATATACCTAGTAACAACTTTTATTCGAAATTTTTTAAAAATTTTTAAAAATTGATCAACTTGTGTGGCCAAAGGTACATTTGTGAAAACAGCAAATAGTTAAGGTACAATTTCAGTGCGAAGCTTGTGCGAGCAGCTAGTAACTAATAAAGGTGTAACAATGAAATTTGGTACGATTCATCAGAACTTGGTTGCTGAGAAACGGAGGGCTAAAATTTCTCTCGAAATGCCGTGTAAAAATAACCACGGTGGTATCGTTACACGTTGCTATTAGATGTCTGTCAAAACAAAATATTAGCTAATCGTATTTTTTGGAGCAAATTTTCATTATCCCAATCTCAGCTCCAAAATTTGCTCAAATTATTGTAAAATATAAATGAGTCGCAGATTTCATTATTCAGACACAAGTGTAAGCAATAATATTTGGATTCCGTCACTATTTGCCACCAATGTGCCTATACGATTAGCTAATTCATACTGATGATGACTGCATTGTAGTCGAAATACGTATTTATAAAATACAAACAAATGTTCTAGGAATAGGGGCAAAATTTGAAATGTAAAATGTTTGATGCTTATTAAATAAGTTTCATGTAACAAACAAATTTTGTCTGTAAATATGACAATTTCCAGACATCCATCTTGCATTTTGTAAACCATTTTAAATTAATATTTAAATTTGCACATTTTGAATACATTCTTAAAAGCCATTTACATTTAGGATTTTTTATGTATTTTAAAGAGCATTTAAACATTAACATTTTGAATATAATCAAAAATTTGTCTTGTCATTTTAGCTTGTCCTTGTCTTAAAGCTCTGACACAATGGCCTGCATAAATACCCCGTTTAAATCTTTAATTTTGCCTTTTTTCTCAAACAACCTTGAATGAAAATAGAAAAGAAAATTTATTAAAATATATTACACAAGTAATGTAACAACTAACTAGCTAATTGTTTGAATACCCAGTATATACAGAGTTGTATATCAATGATTGAATTGTTAACAAGTCTGCGTATTCGAATTGTTAAAAACAATTCGCTTTCCGAGGAAAATTTAATCACAAATTATGAGAAAACTGTTGGGTTTATGATTAAAAATTTTCGAACAAAAGTTTTTTATATTAAAAACAAGATTTTTTGTTATTAAATTTTTGTTATATCTCTTACAGTTTCAAAAATAGGACGTTTTGCCCATTTTGCCCACACATGGTCCGATTTTGCCCATTAACGAACTTGACCTTACTTTTTTGCCTTACTTAAATTCAGCTTGTTATCTCTTTTTGTTCTTGAGTTATCGTGTCCACGGAGAGACGGACAGACAGAAGGGCGGATAGACGGACATGCGGAAAAATAAAGAATCAAGAAAAAAAGTTTCTATTTTGTGAGTTTTATACCCAGTATATGTAAATAAACAAGGTATATTAAGTTTGATCACGAAGTTTGATCACATATGCCAAACATTCATGCCTACGATCAATATTATTAGGCGTTACAAAGTCGTCATCAAACTTATTACATATTCTGGGTATAAAAATCACAAAATAGAAACTTTTTTTCTCCATTCGTTATGTTTACATTGACTGATATTATGTAAAAATTATAATAAACATTACTTTGTAGAAAATAACATAATGTATAACAATTAAGTTAAAATCTCTATGGTGTGAGGAGTCATACAACATCCTCCGTGTACAAACTACGGTTGTGTTAACACCATAATTCCTATTTGTTGGCCACCAATAAAAACTTTTTGATCTTGATCTATTTTTTAACCCGTCTTCAAAAACGAGGATGGTTCTCAATTCGTCTGTATTTTTTTCTTTTTTTTATGTTTGTCACCTCAGAACTCCGTCATTTATGAACCGATTTTGAATTTTTTGTTTTTTTTTGTTTTAAAGGTTTGAGTTTCAATTGATCCCATTGTCACCAAATCGCATTCTGATGAGGGGATCCCCGGGAAATCGAGGAAAATCCTCATTTTATACTTGATAACCGATTTCTGCGAAATTTTTTTTTTTTGAAAGGGTTTAATCATTTATAATGGAAAATAAGAAAAATTTTTTTAAAACCGACTTAAAAAAAAATTTTTACAAAAAAAAAAACCGACTGCAAAAAAAAAATTTTACAAAAAAAAAACCAAATGCATGTAAAAACAAAAAATGAAAATCTCTTATAGAACTTCAAAGTCACTAAAAAGCGAGAAATAAAAAAAATTTTGACAAAATGGAAACGCGACTTCAAAAATCAAATATTCTAAAACAAAAAATGCACTAAAAAGTAAAAAAATAATTGCATATTATTGTGTCAATTTTAGTTCACCTAAGCAAAAATTTTTAAATATATATGTACAATTATTGTTATTTTTGGAGGCGGGTCAAAATTTTATGAGAATTTCTCTATGCCGACTCCAAAATTAACAATAATTGTACATATATATTTAAATATTTTTGCTTAGGTGAACTAAAATTGACACAAGAATATGCAATTATTTTTTTACTTTTTAGAATATATGATTTTTGAAGTCGGGACTTTTTTTATTTTAAACACCTATAAAATGGTTAATTATTAATGAAAGTTCATATATTATTATTTGTGTATATTCAAAACGTCACAGTACTATACCAAAATCCAATAAAGGCTCAGAAGACATAAATATGCAAAAACAAGTGTATACTATTTAAACTAAAATGTCATTGAATTTTTATTAATATGTCTATCCGTTACACAGATATTCTAGCGTCGAATTTTAACAACTAATCAAATAGATTAAACGGCGACAGCTGATATATTTCAATAAAAATAATATTAAAATACAGAGTTCAAAATACAAAAAGTATTAGAGATTTCATTAAAAATTTTTTTTATAGTTTTACATTTAAAGTTTTTTTTCATTGCTTTTTGTAAATGATATCTTGAAGGTGGTCACCGTTCTGCTCAATACTTTGGGAGAGTCGAAATCTGAAGTTTTAGTAAACTTTATCCAGCATTTTTGAAGGTCCTGGCTTTTTTTACACACACTACCGGTATCCATAAAAGTGTCCACTCACTGAAAAATTGATTTACGATCAGGAACAAGACCGTTTGGAGCGATTTTAAATTTTTTCTGAACGCACGTTGAGTTGCAATAATTGAATTGAGGTTTGAGAAATACATTGCCAGGTCAAACGCGCACTCCTCTCTCGCCCACTTTATAGTGGTTACTGAACTAACCGTTCAAAAAAATGTTAGGCTGGACCCTTTCAAACGCGCCTATCCCCACTCTTGGGGAACTAACAGCTGCTGTGTGGCGCGCAATTCAAATAAGGAAGTTCCCGCACCGCACCCTGTATTTAAATTATTATTGTGATTTTTGAAACATAAAGTCGATCCAATTTAATTTGTTTTCCATATAAATAACTGTGTATAATTTTTTTAACTATAATTGTGACATTTTTTTTTTTTTTAGCGAATTTCCTCAAAAGGAAATGCAGCAATTGTTTTAGCACCAATGTTGGAATTTCGTAAAAATTTCTTCAATAGTCCATCGATCCTACCTATTAGATGTTAAAAATCACTATCGCTAAAATTTGTATATATATATATATATATATATATATATATATATATATATATATATATATATAACATATGTACTTTTTTTAAATGTCTGTGGACTCTCTAGCGTTCACAGTTTTTTTCCCGATTGGAATGAAATTGGGTAGGTGGGTCACTTTTGGTATTCTAAAGGTCAAGTTCGTTAATGGGTAACATCGGACGAGGGGAAAGGGGGTTTGGGGGGAGTGGAAAACACAAAATTTGAGTCTCCCCTAATATTTGAAAAATGGAACAATTTATCAGGAGTTAAGTTGTAGGTACTAAGTTTTACTGTAATTTTGTTTCTTATCATTTTTCTGTTACACTAATATTTACAGAAATATTTACAATTAAAGATTGAAAGTTAAAATTTTAAATATCTCTGTTCACAATAGAGTTTGAGAAAAATGATCAGGTAATAAATTGTAGCAAACTTGAATTTCTATAATTTTACTCCTTATACATTTTTCGATTATTCTAATATTAAGAGAGATATTTAATATTTTGTGTTTGTTTGACACGAATACATAAAAAATATTTTCGTTTCCATAGTAACTATAAACTATAATCGTTATACCGTTTTTTTTTTTTTTGGCTATTAATAAATTTAATTTTTGCAAATACTCAAGTCATATCACATATTATATTTCATTTTGATCACACTAAAATTATGACCGCTAGAGAGTGATTTATGTAGTCTAAGGAAATTCGCTAAGTTGACGCGGTTCCTGCGTAACGAATTTTGTTAAATTTAAAGTCGATCTAAGTTAATTGTTTTTGCTCATGGAATTTCCTGCTCGTAAAAGTAAAACTAAAATGTTTGGCTGTCATAGCAAAGTTTGTAAAGAAAAAACGAAGTTTTTCAATTTTCCACATCCTAAATAAAATTTTGTTAATAGAATCAATATTGGTGATAAGAAAAATATTGATAGACCCCGAGCTTGGATCGTAGTATTGAGAAGTCGAAAAAAAGTAACGGCTAGTATAACAGTCTGTTCCAAAAAGTTCAAAGTTACAAAAGCTTCTTGCATTGAAAGTTTCATTTTATATTTTGAAATAAAGAGAAAGCTTCATTTTTATAAATTTATTTTTGACATATATGTTAACATAGAAGGTTCGACATATTTCATTTAGTGCATAGTTTTACCGCTAGATGAAATTTGTAATGTTTTGTCAATGATATGAAAAATTGACTCATCTATCTATATCATCCGTGGTGTAACAGATAGCACACTGGGCATGAAATCTAGAGGTCTAGGGTTCAATATCTGGTGGATGAGTTCATTTTTTCATATCAATATTAACAAAATAGACTTCATTATCCAGTTTTAATGTGATTTATTTCCAGCTATCCAATTCTGTAAAAAGATGGGTTCTCATTTGAAAATCACAAGTTGACCTTTAAACATCCTTGAAGGCTTATGATTTAACTGAAAATTAAGATCAGCATAAAATGCCTCCCTACCAAAAAAACATCTTTTATTCGGGACATTTTTTCTTAAAACGCTGCGAAAGGTGCATTGTTAAAAATGAGCTCCGTGTATATCTAAAGCAAGGATGTTACGCAATCGCAGTACTTCCGCATTATTTTTAGCATCGGAATCCGCAACAATCAATGCTTTTTACGGAGCTTTTGTGGACGCGGATGTTGCTTGTTTTGTTTAGCATTTCTGATTGTAAATAAATCATAACGTGTTTAGACGTGTTATTATATGGGAAGTATTTTTTATTTCTTTGAACCATTTAGATTATTGTATGAGTGTTTCGCCTTCAATAATCTATTTGACAAGTGAATCAGCAATGATAAAGCAGATAAATCTCAGGGTAAAATATGCAACATAAAACATACGCTCGTAAGGGCCGTACAACTACGTCTTTGGGGAGTCATCTAAAATCGATGCACCGGAAGCCGTTTAGCCTGTTAAGCATGGGATTAATCTATGAACCTCTGTGAAACAAGATGAAACCTGAAAAGGCACCGATATTGCTCTTTATTAAATATAATGCACCCAATTTTAAATTTTCACACTATAAATTCGATTATAATATAAAGATTATTAAAAACTATTTCCATCTTTTTCATTTATTTATGTACCTAAATTGAGTATCTCTTTGAAAAAAACTTGACATATAAATCCACATTCATGTCAAAAATTTCGCATCCGTAACATCCCTGGTCTATAAAAAATAAAAAATTACTGTAGTAAAATTCCTCTTCCGGTGAAGTGATTTCGTTCATAAACATAATTTGACATTCTTAGTACAAAACTTTAATATTCTAGTTCTTTTCGCTTTCGAGATATCCGGTTCACACACTCATAGCAACCAAAAACGGTTATGGTATGGATCCCAAAACGTGCTGACCCGATGAAAACCCAACATTTTCCTTTTCATATTTTTATATAGAGGAAAAATATACAGAAAATATTGAGAGAAAAATATATTAAAACTGGGAAAAAATATGGTACACATTTATAAAATATCCACATTTAGAATATATTAATACAAAATAGCTATTTAAAATATTAATTTATACTATACAGCCAGATAACAAAAAAAAAAGAATACATACATATAGAATAAAATTTTCGAGTGTAACTGAATACGCTTTTGTGTTAAAAAAAAAAGTAATATTATACTAAATACGCTTATTTTTATTTCTGGTTATAATACCATAAAAATAATTTTAATAGCTGGATAAAGTCTGATTCAATTTTATCTATAATATGTACAATAAAAGTATATGTAGTACATATATATATAGGTGATCCTAATAGATCTTCACAGTGCTTTATATATATGGCGTAAAACAAGACGATTGCCCCAGTAAAAGTTGCTTCCTCCAGGCGCTGTACACTCTTGAACTGGCAGTTTTAAAATTTTTTTTTTTCAAATATTAGTTTATTAAAAGTACGAATTGCGTGATTTGGATAAAATTTGGTATGGTGATACTGTTTTATGATACAAAACAACCCAAATGGAAATTTAGATGAAGTATATTGTATAATACAAAAAAAAATTACTCTTTATAAAAGTTGATTACTCTTACGGTTTACTCAAAATTTGGAATTATAATCATTAGCAGCAGCAATTTCGACAGAAATATTAAATTACGAAAAAATTATTTATAATATGTTCCACGTATTTTTTTAACCCGACTTCAAAAAGGTGGATGAGTTTCAATTCGTCTGTATTTTTTTTTTTTTTTTAATGTTTGTTACCTCATAACTCCGTCATTTATGAACCGATTTTGAATTTTGTTTTTTGTTTTAAGGGGTTTGATTCAAGGTAGATCCCATTGTCAAATTGCATTCTGATGAGGGGATCCCCGGGAAATCGAGGAAAATCCTCATTTTATAGGTGATAACCGATTTCTGCGAAATTTTTATTTATTTTTTTAAGGGTATACTCATTCATAACGGGAAAATAATAAAAAATTTTTAAAAACCGACTCCAAAAAAATTTTTTACAAAAAACAAACCGACCCAAAAAAAAAAATTTTTACAAAAAAAAACCCAATTCCTTGTAAAAAACCTGAAAATTGCACTAAAATTAAAAAAGAAAAAGAAAAAAAAGCGGTGTCCAAAAGTTATGTGAATTTGGCTATGCTGACACCGACTCCAAAATTAACAATAATTGTACATATATATTAAAAAAATTTTTGCTTTGGTGAACTAAAATTGGCACAAGAATATGCAATTATTTTTTACTTTTAAGTGCATTTTTTGTTATAGAATATTTGATTTTTGAAGTCGGGTTTCCATTTTGTCAAAATAAGGATTATTAATACATTTATTTTAAATTCATGCTGGAAATGTGTAACTTTTACTGCATGAAATTGGTTACCCCTCTTCATGTAAAGCATACCTCATCCGTAAACAAAATATTTTTACCAAAGTTCAAGTCCGCTTCTATTTACCTGTTCAAAAATCGATCGTCGCATTTCAGGATCTTGGGGTAAGAGGTCTTGAACTCGTATCTTATGGTAGGGATGGATCAATTGCTCTTCAAGTACCCCATTGTTTCTCTGCTCCATTTTATAGTGCTTACGTCTGGATCTTCTTCAATTCTAACCAAAATATCGTCTTCAACGTCAGGGCTCTTACAAAACGCTGCCTTCCACAATCAAGGTAGTATTGCTATTTTTATCTAAAAAATACCTGGAACATATTATAAATAATTTTTTCGTAATTTAATCTTTGTATCGATAAATTTTGAGTAAACTGTAAGAGCATCGACTTTTATAAAGAGTTCCTATTTTGTAGTAAACAACATACTTCATCTAAATTTCCATTTGGGTTGTTTTATAAGATTAAACAGTACCAACCATACCAAATTTTATCAAAATCGTGTAATCCGTACTAATTTAAAAAAAAAAAAAAAACTTATTAAAAAACTGCAAGGTCAAGCGCGTCCAGCGCTCAAACGGTGCAACCTATATAGGGGCAAATTTAGCCCTTTCATCTTATTTTAAGCCATAGTATATGTGATATAGCGTTGTAAATACTTTTAAGACCACCCTGTATATAAAATATTATAATACGTATAGTTTTTTTTGTACAAAAGTAAAAATGTCGGTATTGTTTTATTCTTAGAAATGATTCTTTAAGGATTATCTTAGATTAAAGAATCTTCCGTTTTTTTAAACGAAAGATAAAAAAAGGAATTCGATATAAGTTAAACTGTATATGCTACTTCCATAGCTAATTATTTAATATCATTTTTAACTTTTTTAAGTTTCATATCTCGACAGATCTTTAAAAGCAGGAACATTTTCTGTTTATAAAAATATATGAGTTGATATGGAATAAACTATATGAGAGTTTTCGTTTATAAATTAATCTAACGGTCAAAGAGAGTATGTACAACCACTAACATTTACCACTAATCTAATTGGTTAGAGCGTTAACTCGTATAATAAGAGATTTGTGTTCGAGTTCTAATATACTTAATGCTAAGGAGGCAATATCGTTACTTAAATACAAGTGAAAATAGCAACTAACTGTATATTATTTTTAAGTAATTCAAATTTTATTTATATCATATTTTAATTTGTTTAATGTGTCTTCTCTTAGCTTGTCAAACAACAACACGATAGGTACATCAACAAAGAAAACAATTGAAAAAAATGATAATAACAACTGAATTAATTGCTTAAATATCTTGTATATACTGAGTTCATTATCACTGCGTGATCTATTTATTTGAGTTTTTAGACTCGCACAATTGTATACAAATACAAATTTGTGTATAATGCTATTTACTATGTACTATGGACCACATCTCATTTTTTAAATTTTACACCTTATTGATTCGGTTTTAAAAAAATGGTTTGTAATCAATAGTAAAGATATGCGTATCCCATTCCTTGTAGAAAATTCCATGGTTCGATTTTGCCCATGATAGAACTCTATCTCACTTTTTAGCTATAAAATACACACAAAGAATTTCATTCGTTATCTCTTTTCAAACAAACATGCTGGTGTAGCCTTTGCGAAATGCAAGCTACTGCTAAATAAAACCACTCTAAGAAAGGTCAATATGAAGTGAAGATAGGAACGTAGGAATCCTCCATTAGCAATGTTGTAGTAGCCATAACCGGGCACTACCTGGGATGTAAACATGGCGAGCGGATGAGAATACCAGTGCACTACAACTTTTGCAGGAGCTTCCACAATGATAAGGAAAAGGAGACGATGACCCACCTTTCTGTCACTGTCTAGCTCTTGCTATGGGAAGACTGACACAGTCTTGACTGGGTCAGTCAGTCTTTGACAACTTCTACGAACTAAAATCAGTCTCTTCTACTGTCCTTGAACAACTCCAAATGGTTCAAGAAATAGTAGCTCTTTCTTTTATCAGTCAAATTGGGCATGATCGCCTAGGTGTTTTCCACCCAGACTGTAATGAATCCTTGATAATCCCTTTCCGTAACCATATTGAATAATTTTTTTAATTTTTAAAAACATAATAAAACTTAAGAAACTATTCAAACATAGAATAGACAAGTGTTCGATCATGACTAACTAATCTAATCTGGACAGTTTATTATTAGAAGAAACTACTAATCCTTGGATAATAAACAAATGATGCGAATAACAAAACCCTTCCCATATCAAGGTAAATGGGGTCAATCAAGTAGGCAATAAATACATTTTCTTATTGAGTAACAAAAATAAAACCACCTTAAATAAGGTAACGCGTTTAAATTAACATCGTTAAATGATAGCTTATGTGTAACTGTGTACGAAATTGAACGAGAATATATCTCGACATCGAGACGGAACACCTGTTGAAAAATTAATGGTATAAGAAAAATTAAGATTAAACCTGTTATTTTACCAAGCAAGAGAGGTAATAAAAAGAACTAATTAGAAAGGCATTAGTCAAGATAGGTGCAGATATACAATACAAAAACTAGCGGCCCTGAAAAGTGTTTTATTTTTAAAACAAATCGCTAAAAAGATTAAAAGTAAATGCGACACGTAAGAGCTATGTAGACTAAGCGAATAGTCTAAATGGAAGGGAGTATAATAAATATAAAATGAAGTTTTCTTAGTAGGAATTTTAAAATTTATTATTATTTCATTAAAATCATAAATATTTTTATAGATATTAGAGATAGAGAAAATTGGTTAGAAGATAAATTGAGGTAAAATTAACCACCTACATTTTAGTCATGTTAAATTTTTCCATTTTACCAATATTAGGAGAGATATTCCAAATTTTGCGCAAGTATCTTGATTGATTAAGCTGTCGAGTTATGGACGAAGTAATCGGCTATTCTTGTGAATGATTTCTGCAGTTTACCTTCACGAACTCCAGATGAATATCGGCATAGTTCCTATCAAAGTTCGCTGCAGCCACACAACCTACCAATTCCTAGTCGAATTCCTTGCCCTCCACGCACATCATGGCAATGTAAAATTAAAAAAATTCGTTACGCAGGAGCTGCTTCAACTTAGCGAATTTCCTTAAAATACATAAATCACTTTCTAGCGGTCACACTGTTAGTCTGATCAAAATGAAATGTTGGATATGATTTTAGTATTTGCAAGGCCAATTTTTTAATAAATGACATACGTCAAGGGGAAATGAAGGCATAAAGAAAGAAGAAAACACAAAATACAAAATATATCTCTTAATATTAGAACAATCAAAATGTGTAAGGAATAAAGTTGTAGAAAATCATTATATTTCAAATTTTTGCCCCTATTCCTAGAACATTTGTTTGTATTTTATAAATACGTATTTCGACTACAATGAATTATCAGTATGATCAGTATGAATTAGCTAATCGTAACTATCTCTGGGATATGGATTCAGAGATATATTGCTTGTTGCTAATTTGGTGCGTGTCTCACTAATTCTCAGCTAATTCATACTGATGATGACTACATTGTAGTCGAAATACGTATTTATACAATACAAACAAATGTTCTAGGAATAGGGGCAAAAATTTGAAATATAATTTCAAAAACACCTAGAGTTCTCTTTGATTATTTAAATAATCTTTAGTAGAAAATCATGTTTGCTAAATTAATCACCTTATCATTTTTGCTCAAACTCTAATATGTACAGAGATAGTGAGGAATTTAATTTTCTTAAACCGTCAATATTTCTGTAAATATTAGCGTAACAGAAAAAATAATAAGAAACAAAATTTCAGTAAAACTTAGTACCTACAAGTTTATTTATTATAAATTTTTCGTTTTTTCGAATATTAAGGGAGATATGTCAAATTTTGTGTTTTCCCCACCCTTTAAACCCCCCTTTCCCCTTGTCCGATTTTATCCATTAACAAACTTGACCTTTTGAATACACAAAGCGCCTCAAATACCAAATTTCATTCCGATAAAATAAAAACTGTGACCGCTAGAGAGATTACAGACATATATATATATATATATATATATATATATATATATATATATATATATATATATGTATATATATATATATATATATATATATATATGTATATATATATATATATATATATATATATATATATATATATATATATATATATATATAAATTTTAAAGATGGTGATTTTTGACATCTACTAGGTAGGATCGATGGACATTTGAAGAAATTTTTGCGAAATTTTGACTTCGATACGGGACCAATAGCTCTATTTCCTTTCAGGAAATTCACTAAAATTAATAAAGTAATGGTGTGAGTGTCCTCTGGTATAGACCGTGGAGTCTCAGAAACGGAGTTAAAACCTCATTATTATTATTATTATTCCAAATTCTATGTTGAACCCTCCTTCTAAACTCCTCTTTCCCCTTAGCATTTTGCAACTAAGGAACTTTCAAATACGAAAAGAACTTCGAATACTAAATTTTATTTCGATCTGACTAATTCTATGACGTGTAAAGAGCGACCTAGCCCTTTATATATATATATATATATATATATATATATATATATATATATATATATATATATATATATATATATATATATATATATATATATATGTGTGTGTGTGTGTGTGTGTGTATTTACATTTTCGAGATCTACTAAATAGGATCGCTTAGATCGCTAGACTCAATAGTTTTACTGTCTTCCGCTATCTTCTAAAGTTAAAATTATCCCACTTGCTCTTATCTCGTTTAATTTTGTTCGCACGCTTATTTACAATAACACTACATTTACAAATACGCATAAACAATATGATTTAGACGAAAAAATTATTGAACTTTCTTCATAAGTTCTACAATTTTTGTTCTTACAACCCCCACTAAAAATTGATTTTTCTTGACATGTAATAGAGAATCGATCGTTTCCTGTAAGATATCCTGTATTTAATAGAATCTAGATCATATTAAATTAAGACTTTTTATTGCTTACATTTTTAATGCCTATCAACGTATCACAACATTTTTTTCAAATCAAATCGAAAATAGGCGCATAATTTGCAGCTTACCATCCAAGTAAGTCTGAGGAGCTATGTCTACTTGGAACTGGAAGGTTATGGGTTCGAGTCCCGACATCGGCAGTTTGTCAATTATTAAGAAAAAAAGAGGCGGTTAATTGACTAAACTGTCTGCGTATGGACAAGAACGAAGTAACTGGCAATGCTTGTGAAGGTTTTCTGCAGTTTCCTTCACGAACTCTAGATGAATACCGGCAGAGTTCATATCATAGTTGGCTGCAGCCGCACAACCTACCAATTCCTAGTTAACACACAAAATTCCTTCCACTTCACTCACATCCTTGGATCTTAAGGCCGAAGTGTAGCTCGTCCAGGGCAGCCGCTACAATCTATTTATCAATCTATAATTTGCCGCTATTTTGTCGTTAATTAGTTGTGTAAAGAAAACATTTGTCGTTCTTCATCCAACGGAGAAATTTGATAGGCCATCAAACAGACAAAGGATATTCAAGATATTCATATAAAAGAAAGTGGCGAGAAGAAATAGATTCACGAATGCGATACATAAATATATTTTTAATGGCGAGAGAAATTTCACTTGTTTTTTTCCATTTATTTTTCTTACTATTGTGGGTGCTTTGTTGCATTTTGTAACATAGCTACTTTTTTGTACGACAACGACACTATGTTTTTATGTTATCATCATGGAAGTGAAAATCACATACATTTAATCACATTTCCAATTGTATTTTTTAGAATTGACTTGCATGCTATTTAAGTTAAGCGAAACGTATAGAAGGATTTTAACTTCAAGTAAAAACCATTATTTGTATTTACTTTCATTCTATACAGAATGCAATGTGTTTGTAATTCTTATAAAAAAAATATCTGTACAAAGTGTTTCAGAATAACTGTTCCTAACATTTTTTTGACATCAATGTTTTGCATAATGAAAAATCTTGACTGGAGATTGAACCCTAGACCTATGACACTCCAGATTCTGCTCTGCTACTGAATTACCAGATGCTATGGTTGAACATGCATATATTTAACTTAAATAAATATTATAAAAATAATCAAAGAGAACTCTAGGTTTTGTGAAATTTAATTTCAAATTTTGCCCCAATTCCTAGAACAATTATTTGTATTTTATAAATACGTACTTCGACTTCAAGGTAGTCATCATCAGTATGAATTAGCTAATCGTAACTATCTCTGGGATATGGATTCAGAGATATGTTGCTCGTTGCTAATTTGGTGCGTGTCTCACAATAATATTTAAAAAAATTTGTCTTTTATATGATCTGACTGAGGTAGTACCTGAAGAATTATTTGAGTTGACTGACCAATTAAGGGATAAAGTGTGTGATGAACCCAACCCATTTATTGGCTGTATCCTTTTCTGACCATGCGGAGTTGTTATTGTCAATAAGGTGAGGGTGTTGATCGAAGCTAACCTTGATCTGCAGGTATTAAATTTTGAAAAAAGTTTAATTTTATTAATCAGAATTTGGAATTGGGCTATTATCTAAATTCATTATCTGTTTTCTTAATTTGTATCTGTAGATACTTTCATATGTATCTAATTCTGTGGGGTTTTGTACCGATTTCAGTTGTTTTAAATTCGATTTGTCAATTTTGTGGTTGTTCTCAATAACGTGCGCAGCTATACACGATTTTTCGGTTCTCCCAAATTTCACATGAGATAGATGTTAATATATTCTTAATATATTTTAACTATATATTTAACTATTTTTGTAAACATTTTGTTTATATCCATCCATTGCTAGTATGGTTGCCTTTCGGTTATGTATACTAACGGAGGTGGCTAGCGTTTACTTAACTTGACATTTAGTGCAGTAGTAGCGGAAAGGAGAAGTGTGACCCCTATAGGACAAGGAATGTGTATGTAGACTAGGAATTGGTAGATTGTGTGACTTTGATGCTGATATTCATATGGAATCAGAGCCGGTTACATTCGTTCTTGGCCATACACCAACAGTATAGTCAATTAACCACCCCATTAATTTGTTATTTAAATTAATTTAATTGAGTAATGCCTTTAGCTATTCGACCACACGGGCTGGTAACTTGACATTTATAAGTAATATACATCTGAACATTTATAACATTCTTTTGAGATTAATGTTTAATATGGAAAATTTTACACATCTTGGCTAAGGATTGAATCCAAGACCTCTGACCATGACCAAAACGCTTCACTTAAAAATTAACATACTATTTCGAGATAAAAACTTTTTGTATATGCATAGTTTTGTAAAGTTTATCTTAAAAAAATATCCATCAAAATTGGCGAAGGGTGAATCTGATTTTCGGTTAAAAGTAAATATTACAAAATATTACATTTTGTTTGTTTGACGCCGACTCGACTCGCTCGAGTGTAGGACCTAAAAAGTTACTTTTTTATTTTTTCCTTTCTTTTTTCGAAGGTTTAATTTTTTGTTACAAAGTTATTATTTTTTGCTTTTCAGTTACTTTCTTCTTTCCTCGTTTCTATTTTTTGTTAAAAACTTTTGTTTTTTTATTTTTTTGTGGCTTATAGTGTCATTAGAACTACATATGTGTGTCAAGTTTCAACAGAATCGGTTCATAGATGAAAGTTTAGTGGTGAACAATCAACCATTCCCTACTTTGAATCCTTAGGGTCCAAATTTTTTTTTCAAATTTATATGGGACCAACTTTGAAGTATACCCTATTCAAAAAAAAAATTATCACAATCGGACTACTCTGTAAAAAGTTATGCGTGATCATACATTAAAAAATTTTTTTTTTAATATATAGGTTGAATTGAGTACCTCCTTATTTCATTGGTAAAAAAAGAGCGGCAATTTTGGACGACATAATCGCCTAGCCATGAGAAACTACTTGAGATATCAAAAACGCCGCTGTTAAAATTATATATGTACACTCCTGTTCATAATAATCGAACCAGTAAGTCACATTCTAAGCGTGTATATACAATACTAAATATATGTATAATATTACATATAGTAACACTTAGAATGTTTCAACTGTTTCAATTTTTATGAACGGGGGTGTACTTCTTTGGAAAACGTATTGTTTGGTTGTCCGTAGAAAGTTTTGGTTGTCCGAAGATTTGTTTTAGAAGTAATTTTCAAGAGTAAGGGTCCCCGATAATTATTGCACCGGAGCCTCCAAGACCGTTAGTTTTGCCCTTCCTGTATATGTGATTCATTAAGAATTTCAGTATAACATCATGAAATCCAGTACCTCAAAGAGCTTATCCAAAAGTTATATGCTTGATTTTAGCCCACATAATACAAACCCAAAAATTTCCAACACTAGACACTATCAAAATAATATTATCAATAATATAGATTATTATAATTATTATAAAATAGCTAATATATCGACGTGTTTATCGGATCATGACAAAGATCAGTTTCTTGAATTGTGTATAAATGAATTTGAAAAAAACAATATTGTAAATAATACTTATAAAAGAGCGTTAACTTATTCAAACCTGGTTGTTAAATACTGCTGACTGGTATAGTGTGTATGAATGTGTTGTGCACTATTAACGCTTACAATGCTTTCTGGCAAATATTTCAATTTTATTTTGATGTTACTATACCAATAATAAAAACTCAAAACAAAATAAATAAAAAACAGTTTGGATTAATTCAGACTAACATTTTATGGCATATATTACTATGAGCTATTTATATTCATTAAAAAAAATTATCAAAAATTACAACTAAAAAATGAAATTCATGATTATAACACTCGACATAATAAGGATTTGCATATTAAAAACTGTAGATTGCCAAAATTCAAAAACTCTCCGGAAATTGTTGGAAGTGAATTGTACAATAATCTTCCTTGAGAGTTAAAAAACATAGAAAGCAGGCCAAAATTTAAACGTGAGCTGAAAAAGCACATTGTAATGAACTGCCCATACAACTTAACTTAATTGTTAATTTTTTTTTTATATTGACGATACCTATGTATCGTCAATACATGTATCTTTTGGTGAAATAAATAATAATAATAATAATATCTATATGTATTTTTGTGCCCATATTTCATACCCTAAAATTGATAATTTTCAGTAAAAATTCATAAAATTTACCGGTAGACCACTTCCTACGAGTTTCCCTGACGCTTAATTTATTTTCGTGATTCCTCTGAAATTTTTATGACTATTAATTAGCTCTATTGCAAAGAATATTCAAAATCTCTGTTCACCTCTACCATTTAGTGGATCTGTATAAATTGAAGAATAGTTTACCTACACACCCTGTGTAAAAAAAAAACTTAAACTACTACTAAACTATTATTTCCTATTTCGTTTCAAATAGAATGGAATTTTTCCATTAAAAAATGTTGGTTCATGTTTAAGAATGAAGAACTTATATCATTTCCTCATTACATAAGTTGTAACCGGAAATATCGTAGTGAAGTACAATATAATCATGTACAGAATGTTTCATAATAACATGGATAAAATTTTTAAAGAGTAATTCCCAGAATGAATTTATATTAAAAATAGGGACATTGAAGGTATTTTTTATAGATATTTCTATAGCCCTGAAAACATAAATCTTCATACTGCCATCCAGGGAATCATTCCTTAGATTTATTTCACACATGTAAAAAAAAAAAATAAAACACTCGTTTTACACTGTGTCTCAAAATAATTATTAATATAAGCAAATAACAGTACTTATCACAATAATCGTAGCAAAATTGTAAATAAGAAAATTTGTCTACACCTACATGATTTAAGCACTTTTCCCGAAAAACATTTAAAAAATTTGTTACGCAGGAGCTGCTTCAACTTAGAGAATTTCCTTAGAATATATAAATTACTCTCTAGTGGTCACAATTTTAGTGTGACAAAATGAAATATGATTTTAGTATTTGCAACGCCAGAATTTTTATTTCTAAATGGCATGGGTAAAGGGGAAAGGGGCATAGAGAAAAAAGAAAATACAAAATATAAAATATCTCTCTTAGAAAAATCGAAAAATGTATAAGAAGTAAAGTTGTAGAAACTTATGTTTGATACAGTTTGATAGAATTCCCAATCATTTTTCTCAAACTCTTATGTTGTAAATATTCTTGTAAATATTAGTGTAACAGAAAAAATTATAAGTAACAAAATTATAGTAAACCTAATTACCTACAACTTTACTTATTATAAACTTTTCGGTTTTTTGAATATCAAATACCAAATTTAATTACAATCGAAATGAAACTATGACCGCTAGAGAGTCCACAGAAACATAAACGTATAGATATGTTGATATATATATATATATATATATATATATATATATATATATATATATATACATGTATACAAATTTTAACGATAGCGATTTTTAGCATCTAGTGGGTATGATCAATGGACATTTGAAGAAGAAATTCCATCATTGGTACAAAAACAATTATTTTCTTCATTTCCTTTGGAGGAAATTCGCTAAAATATGCATTCAAAAATACATAAAATATATTGTTGAATTTGGGCTTCAATAAGCATTCAGTGACACGTTGCTCTCGAAATCATTGTTTTTACAACCCTCATTCACCCCCGGAAATTAACCCGCAGAATTCAACTTTCTATACTTTATTTTTGATAAAACCGCCTGTGCACAGAAACGGATTGACATCGAAGTAATTACACAAGTGTTCCTTTTTTGGCACGAAACACTAAAATATAATAATAATCCGACCAAAAACATAAATGTAAGAAAGGGCCGAGTTTTCGGGAAAATCCTTAATGTAATAGTTCCTTCTTAAAAAGTGATGATATGAGAGTAAGGACCGAGCTATTTACAAAGTAAATAGCTATAGACTTCATATAATAGTTGCTTCTTAAAAAGTGATGATATGGAAGAAAGGACCGAGCTATTTACAAAGTAAATAGCTCTAGACTTCATATAATAGTTGCTTGTTAAAAAGTGATGATATGGAAGAAAGGACCGAGCTATTTACAAAGTAAATAGCTCTAGACTTCAGATAATAGTTGCTCTTTGAAAAGTGATGATATCCTATTAAAGAGCCGAGCTATTTACAAAGTAAATAGCTCGGTAAACTATTAACTAAAAAAAAATAATGAGGGGTAAATTGATTAAATGTAAGAAAAAATTTGGTTGAAATTTATTTCATAAGTTTTCCCTTAGTATGTTTTTAAAATTTTATATAACGCGGCAAGTTATTTTTTCTGATGATTTCAAATATTTTTAAACTTGCCGCGTTATAAAATTTTAAAAACATACTAAGGGAAAACTTATGAAATAAATTTCAACCAATTTTTTCTTACATTTAATCAATTTACCCCTCATTATTTTTTTTTAGTTAATAGTTTACCGAGCTATTTACTTTGTAAATAGCTCGGCTCTTTAATGGGATATCATCACTTTTCAAAGAGCAACTATTATCTGAAGTCTAGAGCTATTTACTTTGTAAATAGCTCGGTCCTTTCTTCCATATCATCACTTTTTAACAAGCAACTATTATATGAAGTCTAGAGCTATTTACTTTGTAAATAGCTCGGTCCTTTCTTCCATATCATCACTTTTTAAGAAGCAACTATTATATGAAGTCTATAGCTATTTACTTTGTAAATAGCTCGGTCCTTACTCTCATATCATCACTTTTTAAGAAGGAACTATTACATTAAGGATTTTCCCGAAAACTCGGCCCTTTCTTACATTTATGTTTTTGGTCGGATATCAATCCTTTTTGAAAGGCTTAAATATACAAAGCCGAAGGCTTCGCACAAAACGCTACGCGTTTTGTTACGCTTCGCGTATACTTTGCGTTGCTTTACGCTTCGCGATACTTTACTCTTTGTAGATTCACATTTACAAAGGATACCGCTTCGCGTTATATAACGTCAACTCGCTCTGCTCGCTTTTTGAAAGGCTGAAACATCAATATAGTATGGTTGTCATATTATAATCGTAGGCATGACTTACCGATCGATTTTACTCACTGGATTTACTTGATGGATTATTATTGTTGATATTTTAATACATCTCTTTTTTTTTTGTTGTTGTTGACCAATACGTATATATTTATGTATATGTATATATTACTCATATATAAATAATTAAATATATTACTCTTATTAAAAATTATTTTGTGGCCTCCAATGGGGAGGCCATTTTGATAGATGAATATATTATATTTGATGTTGAAATAGTTGTTTTCCGATTTTGAACTGCATAGACGATATATTTATTTTTTGTAGCTTGTTTGTTTGTTTTAACATTTTCCTATAACACCAAACCAATTGCTGTTTTTATGAATTTAGAAACTTCTCGCAGGTAATTCTAAGTACGAAATTTATAAATAAAATCTTTATTTCATTTTTTCGTCTTTATAACATTTGAATTCAATTATAAGTGATGATTTGGATTAAATTGTTCAATAATTGTTATGTTATTATAATTCTGTATTTATTTATGTTAAAATGCATATATAATTAAAAATGGTATGTGATTAAAATGAAAAATATAAATTTAATAATACTTAGTTAAAATAAAAAAAATCTTAAATGTGATAATAAAATAATTTATACATTGATATTTACAATTGATTTGATCTATAACCTCTTCGCTATTGATGTACATACAACAATATAGGATACATTACGTATAAATTCGGAGTACGTTTATTATTTTTCAATTGACATACAAAAACTCTGTGATAACTCTGAACTAGCTATTAATAAGACAACATTTGACAGTATTTTCAAAACGACAATATTTATATATTTCTTAATGTCGTTAATTTTATTCCTGTTCAAGATGAGTACTTTATTCAGCTGTTCATTATACTTCACATTAAGTTTTGAATTAAAATTAAAATAATAATTTATATCGTCATAAAGTTGTTAATGTAAAAAATATTGTACAAATTGAATCAATAATCGGAAAAATTTCAGATTAATTGTTCAGTATAATAAAAAGGATAATCAATTTCAATTTTTCATTTTATTAGTATTAATAAATTTGTTTTTTACACTCGTAATGAATTTTAATGTAATCATAATTTGTAAAAGTAATTTTATCTAAAAATTAAATTTTATATATTAAAAAATCAATCTTTTTAACAGAATCGCATTGATTTTTATAATAAAATCATTTATTAAATAATCCAAAATCCTCGATAAATTACCAATTTCCAACAAGTGAATCCATCACATTATTTTAATTTATTCAAAGTCACAATTATTCATTTATTCAATTACTACAATCAAACTTCTTTTTTTTTTTGAAGTTTTCTTGGATGTAGGCTGTTTTCGTTTAGATGGATTTTTTTTATCCATTATTGATTCAACTATTTTTTGAGCTGCTGTGGTGTGTGGATGTTTTGACCACACTCTATCTGTAACGTCTTGCAGATGACTTTTCTTGAATGGTAGTTTCGATAAATCAGGACGATAAAGCGTTCTGATCCTGTTGTATTCTATTATTGCACTCTTTTGTGATTGTAATTGGCTTGGATCAAAATTAATAAGATGAACTCCGGTAAGATTTTTAACTCTAGATAGCGCAACATATGCTTGTCCACAGGAAAATATACAGGAACCTATATCCAGAAGTGCACTATCCAAACTTAAACCTTGACTTTTGTGAATAGTGATAGCGTAAGCAAGACATATTGGAAATTGCTCACGATACACAAACGCGTGATAGAAAACTTCAAATTTATTTTTAACTGGTTCCAAATCGTGTACCAAGCCATGTGTAAATTTTATGCGAATTTTCTTAATTTTGTTTATGTCGTCAATATCCCAAAAGATTTGCTCCACATTACCAATTGAACCATTAACAAGTCCTAAACTGAGATCGACATTTCTTCGAAGCATTACACGAGCTCCAATTTTTATATTTATTCTTCTCTCTAAACCTGCTGTCATAGATGAATCATCTTCATACTTATCTAATATTTCACGAACTTTTTTAGAAAATGATTTTCGACATTCAACCTCATCAATAGCAATTACTTCTATGACCGGTTGTTCAATTCTTTTTAACATTGCTTCATTAAGTTGAGCACACATATTTCTTGTTGGCAGTAAACAAACTGTTCTCTCAGGTAATGATGAGAGGTGAACTGTCAATTCTTGAAGTCTGTCATTAACAGAAGTGGAATTAAATTTCAGCAATCTGGAAGATAATAATTTAGAATCTTCTATTGTTATAACTCCTAATCGTAATCGACTCAACAGATTCATGAAATCATTATCATTTTTTTGTCGCATGTTAATACAAAGTTCTTCATAACTAAATAATTTTTTCCACAAATTTGTAATAACACTTAATGAACCTATCAGTTTATTTATATCTTTAGCTGATATATCTTCAAAAGGTGATTCTTCTCTGACAGGCGGTAGTTGTAACAAATCTCCAAATACCAAAATATGTTTCCCTCCAAACCAGCCATTTTCATTATCGGAGGTATCAAATATTTCCATTAGACGTAAATGAATATACATAAGAGTTATGTTGGAAATCATTGACACTTCATCTATGATTATAAGCATCATGTTCGATAAATCAGCTCGTAATACTTTTAAAACTTGATCTGAAAGCGGTTTATATTTAGGTGTTAATCCATGTTCAACTGGTAGTTGTAATAACCTATGGACAGTTAGCCCATTAACATTAAACGCCGCAATCCCAGTGGGCGCAGTGACAGCCACAGTCTTATTGAAATTTTTCGACACCCATTGTTTTATTGTATTTATTAGGTAACTTTTACCCGTACCCCCTGTACCACTCACGAAAAGTCTAAGAGTGCTCGAAGTTTTGTCCAATGTTTCGTGAATTTTATCAAATATACGTTTTTGGTCTGAATTTAAATTATCAATCATTTCTTTCATTTCTTGATCTGATATATTTTTAATTAATCGAAAATCATCCATTGCATTAATTGCTTGTACTGGTTCAAATTCTATTGGATTTTCGATTGCATCATCATCATGTTCATTTGCATCGTTTTGCCTGTTCTCTTGTATTTCAGTTATTTTCTGTTCGATCATTTCAAATGCTTTTTCCAAATTTTCTCTGTAGTCATTTTGCAGCTGTCCGTAATTTATACCATCGTTTATAGTTTCTTTAACTATATTAAAAGCTTCCGTATATGAATCTTGCCCTTTTTTTAATTCGACAAGATTACGCCAATGCATAAACAAAAGTAAAATTGCAAAGTAATATTGTTCTGGATACTTTTTAATATCAAGTGGATAATGATTGATTAAATATGGTAGTTTTCTTCTTTTTAAAAATTTTTCGTCACCAATTTGATAACATTCAGCATTACTATAAACAGGACGACTATCGACAATGTCATACCATCTGGCAAAATCATAAAGGTTCATTTCTTCCAACTCTGCTGATCTATTTGGATAATAATCATCAATGATTTGTAAAATAAATCTGATGAATTTGGATGCAAATTGTTTATATCTTTCTTAGATTTAACTCTACGGTTACGATGTATTTTCACGTCAAGCCATCTGAAAATAGTTTCAGGATCAGTTCCATAAAGGGATAAACCGAGCAAAGTATCACTTGCTTCAAGTAATCCGCACTCTCTGTTATTGAGTGCACGAAGACCAACATTAAAAAGTCGACTCGTTAATGTTTTTGTAGAATTTATAATTTCAAACATTTCTGTTACATGACTTTTTTCGCCCTTTGTTGTATACTTAGTGATATAGTAATTCAATACTGTAGTAATTTCACCAATGAACTGAATATCAATATTTCCATTCCACACTAAAAGTACTACTGGATTATAGTCATTGATATAAACAGATTCTTTTGTCCTAGGTATATTGTACAATCTCTTATTTGATAGAGTTTTCTTTGCTGCTACTGATTCTGTAACTCCTATTATTTTCATTTGATCTGTTACAGGACGTGGAAAACCAAATCTGCAAACGCGAATATAGCCAGTTGATTTTTTTTTATTCCTTAAACAATAATTATTATGTTTATGAAGTTGATAATTCATAACTCGATCATGTAATTGTGGTGAATTTTGTTTGTTTGGAATAACGCACGTTACATATTTTGATATGAAATTAGCCACCTCTTTTACGGTAGACTGTTCAAGTATAGGTGCATTTTTTATCCACAACATACAATGAAAATGTTGTAATCCTCTGGATTGATACTCACGACGCCAGAAATAATGTTCAACTTTTCCTAAAGGTTCTCCTTTTGAACATAGAAAATCTAATAATGCTTTAAATTTAAGATCCATAAATCTTGAAACTGCTACGGGATCTTGAGCAATTAATTCACTAATCGACTTTTTGGCCATATCAGGGCTATTGATATCTTTAATATATTGCCCAAGATCAGTCCAATTCCATTCTGATGGACTGACAGTCAAGAACCAAGTAGCTGGTCTATAATATCTCGTCATACACAAAACTTCATTTCTAGGCTTTTTCCAATATTGTTCTGTGTTTCTTAAACGGCTAAATATTGCTGTCAAATCTCCTTCGAGTTCTTCTCTTTCCATCATTTCTAAATAAGTTTTTTTCGTTAACTTTTCATTTTGCTTAGTTATATTCATCATATAAAATATACCAGCATTCAATTGACGCATATTTGCATCATTTAATAAATAAAAAATATATTGATGGTTACGTCTATATTGAGCGTGACTCGACATCAACTTGGATTTAATAAATTCAGCTGATGAGATTTTTTTTTCTCTGGGATAAAATTGACCATATTTACCATCAACATACAAATCTGGAAAACATTTTACATCAATATCTTTGTCCCGATTATCTAAAGGGCGGGCGTTCACTTTTAACACTTGATAAACAGATGCCGCAGATTTATTTTGTCGCCTCTCATGAAGAGGATATATTGTATACTGCTCGTACTCATGTGGATTTTCTTCAGTTACTTGTGTTAATAATGCACCATCAATATTGTGGTTCGTTGGATCTACTGTTTCAATTTCAAATTGTATATCTGAATCTATTTGATGTTGTAATTGTCGAAAGTTTTCCGGTAAAACTATACCAGAATAATGTTTGTTATTATATTTGAAAAACTTTAAGGCATTATAAATATTTTCTAAATTTACAAGATCCTGCCATATTATTTTACTTTTTGTTGGATGTCCTCTAACAAGAATATATAATTCATGGTCTGTATTTAAAGGCTCTTCAGGTCTTGGTATTTTTTTTAATGTCGCTTCCAATGGTAGTGGTAGATGAAATGTTCTGCCTTTCACTTTTTTAATAGCGTGTCTATTAGGTATGCGTTTCTTGGAAACAGGAACCATGGATGTAATTACTTGAAAGGCTTTTGCTCGTTGGATTAAAATTTTTTCATACTCATTTAATTTTCTTATTTCATCAGGAACTTCTGCATTATAAAGTCCATTAAGAATACATTTTGTGGGAAGTTTATTCGATCGGAAGTTCAATAAGCATGTAGTACAAATAAAATTACTCAACTTGACTTTTTTATCTTCAATAAACTGTTGTAATCTTTTCCAGTAATTACTTTCTAATGGTTTTCGTATTGCTGAAAGAGATGTTAAATTTCTTAAACAGAAAAGTCCTTGACAAGATATACACTCATTTTTTGGCGTATCTAGACATTTTTCTTTCATGTCAGTCAATGAAGTATGATATTTTTCTATTATTTGGTCTTCATTTAAATTCGAATCGGACAAATCGCAATCCACATTATATACATCATGTCCTTTGTTCATTATAATGTTAGCCGGATTCCATAATTCGTTAAGTTTATCTATATTAACGTCCTCTAAAGCATTATCTAATTCATATATTTTATAAACATACGATTTCATTTCATACAGTTGTCTAATCATAGTTCTGATACTTGGAAAATGACTCTTTAAACTATTAAAAAATTCAAGATTATTTTTAAATGAATTTTCTTCACTTAACATAAACTTATAAATAGTTTTTGGTGGACACTCTGATAGCTCAATAAATTTTCTTTCCAAATTTGTTACCATTTTTTCAGTTAATAAACAAATTTTTATATCACATGTCCAACTTTCACCTCTTCTTTTATTTCTAATGTTTTCTTGGGAGTCGTGTAAAACACTTCTCCCATTATTATTCATAACGGCTACACTACCGTGTTCCAATAATTTATACGAAGTTTCAGTGAAATACGGTTCTTGTGTAGGACAATGTAAAGATTTGCCTAAAAGTGCCTGAAATTTGGAAAGTATGTCATGACAGTCGTTAGGTAATATTCGACATTTTTCAAGTCCTGTTACCATGATTTTTTTTAAATTTTCAAATGATTTTAAATAATTGCCGATTAAGCTTTTGCGATTCAGTAAAACCCATTTTATATTCTTTTCAGCTTCTAAACGATCTCCAATTACAAGCGTTAATCGCGCAGTAATATTTTCAATATTTCCCGAAAATTCTAAATTTTTTCGTAATTTACATTTCTTAACCCATTTGGTTTTTATGTCAGGATTTTTTTTACCAAATACTGACACTGCTTTCATATTTACATTTTGATTTTTTTTTATGTATCGCTCCTGCGCATCACGAACTTGTTCCTCGCGAGTTTTATCTGAAGTTTTCGGTCGCCCGAGTTTCTTTTTCTTTGGCCGCCCGGGTTTCTTTTTCCTTGGTTGTTCCGAACCTATTTTAGTTGTTTCTTTGACATTTTCAATAATACCATCACCTGGTTGTTGAATCTGAATATTTTCAGATTCTTCTACATTTAAACTCTCGGGCGTATTTATTGGAATACATACATCGTAGTGTCCAGAAACACCAATCCCGAAACAACATAGTCGTGCAATCTGACTCTTTTCTTTATTAATATCAACTATACACTTCATGTCAATTGATTGGTACACTTGCATTCTCAAATTATACAAGATACCAGCGGCTTGTATTTCCCATAACGAGCCATATGTATGAGGTTTTACCATAGCTTCACGATATTGTTCAATAGAATCATAAGTGCTGTCATTTTCGTTACAAGTCTTATTTTGAAAATCTTGCCAATTGTCAATAACGTAATTAACTATTGCTTCTCTAACCTTTTCTGTATACTGTAAAAAATTTTCTCCATACAGCGTATATGATACTGAATTAAATAGGGAATTTTCGTCTGGTGGCATGCATATTACTGTATGCGGGATGTTTTTGCCTTCTATTACAAGATCTTTTCTGTACCTATCCATACCATTTTCAAAAATATCATCACCTATTTGTTGAATATTTTGAGAATCTTCTTCATTAGATCTCTCGGAAGCAACTATTGGAATACAGATATCGAAGTGTCCAGATCGAAAATTTCCAGAAAAACGTAATACTGCAATCTGACTTTTTTCTGAATTAAAATCAACTATACACTTCATGTCGTCTGATTGGTAAACTTGCATTCTCAAATTATACAAGATACTAGCAGCTTTTATTTCACTGAGCGAGCCATATGTATGAGGTTTTAGCATGGCTTCACGATATTGTTCAAATGAATCATAATTGCTGCCATTTTCGTTACACGTCATACACTGCAAATCTTGCCAATTGGTAACAACGTGATTAACTATTTCTTTTCTAACTTTTTGTGTATACTTAAAAAAATTTTCCCCATACAGTCTATATGAAATTGAGTGAAAAAGGCAGCTTCCGTCTGGAGGCATTAATATAACTGTATGTGAAATAGTTTTTCCATCTATTACGATATCTTTTATGTACCTATCCATATTGCGATCTAAAGTAAGAACTGTTATGGATTTAGTAAACACCAAACAAATCAAAAAATATAAGGACACAAATCACTTTGATACCTAAGATGCCTGTAAAAAAACTACTTTTAATAAAATTTAAATAAAGAAATATAAATGTTATGCTAACAAAATATAGAAAAAAAAATTTTTTTAATTAGTTCAATATTTTTTTTAAATGCAAAAATTATTTTGATATTGATATTGTCCAATTGAGTTTTTTAAATATATCAGTATTTGGATAATCAACTAATTAATTTTGTTAATAAAACAAATATATAAAACCGGTTGAAAATTATAAATATATGTCTACTTACTACCAACGTTGGTTTCGTATTAATTAGTGAAAAACTAGATTGAACAAATAAAAAAATTTAAGTCAAATTTTTTTGATTAAACATAAGCACATTGAAAATAACGTTACAATACAGGGTGTGGAAAAAATTATATTACAAAATTTACTTAGATTAAACAATAAAATGCAAAGCCATAGTAATATGTGTGATCCATCGCCCTCATGGTATAAATTATCTTTTAAATAAACGATACAAACTAAAAGAAACATCTTTAATAACAACAACAAAATATTCTTATCTCATAAAAACAAACTACTTTTGTTTGGATCTTTTTTTATACGCTTTTTATTAGTTTCACCTGTATGTATGTTTGTATGTATGTATGTATGTAACCGACCCTTTTGGGCTCGATTTTCTCCTACTTTGAACGATCAGATTTAAATCAAATTTTGCACACCTGTCAAAGACCGATGACAATGCAATAATTCAATTAAAATATCGGATTATCCTGATTAGATTCACCAGGATTCATCAATTTCTTTCCGCATCCTTTGCATGAGAGTAAGTGAGATAGAACTAGTGCGGGAACTACGCATGCGAGCAGTTCCACAGACTTACTCTTTGATCGGGCACTCAGCTTAGCACAACCGCGTAGAGACTCTTATGGTAGTTACGTCTTGTTCGTATACATACATAAATGTACCGACAAAACTAACACGCATACTATTATTATTTCATAATATCCATAATATAATGATAACCGTGATTTACAAATAAATTATAGTTTAAAAAACTAAAAAACACGCTTTTATAGAAAATTCAACAAAAAAATGAAAAATAAATAATAGTTTAAAAAAACTAAAAAAACACACTTTTATAGAAAATCCAACTAAAAAATAGAAAATAAAATTTAATAAATTTGGATTAAGAAAAGTGTAAATAAGAAACTAATGTATATTAATCGAATAACTATTGACACTAGCACCCACGCTTTTTTCCATTAATATACATTTGTTTCTTATTTACACTTTTCTTAATCCAAATGTATTATATTTTATTTTCTATTTTTTAGTTGGATTTTCTATAAAAGCGCGTTTTTTAGTTTTTTTAAACTATTATTTATTCATACATAGTTTTGATATAAATGTGAAGCGTTAGATGCATAACAAACAGTTTTTTTAAATATAAAATATATATATATATATATATATATATATATATATATATACAGGTTGTCCCAGAACAACCTGGAACCCTTCGGTGAAGTTGTTCCTTAGGTCAAGACAAACTCATTTTACCATATAACATAGGTCCGGAAATGATTTGTTTATCCGCTAGCCGCCATTTTGTGTTTTTTGCTTTATAATTTATATCTACACAACGCGTTGTCCGATTGAATTGAAAATTGGGACGATTGTTGCTTTAGCATAGACCAATAATAGAAAAAAATTTGAATTTTCAAAAATGTATTTTTACAAAATGGCGGCTTTTAGAAAAATTCAAACTTACGTAAGTCAAAAACAAGCAGATTTATGAATTTTTTGAATTTTTCTAAAAGCAAACAGAAAAATTCAAACTTACGTAAGTCAAAAACAAGCAGATTTATGAATTTTTTGAATTTTTCTAAAAGCCGCCATTTTGTGAAAATACATTTTTGAAAATTCAAATTTTTTTCTATTATTGGTCTATGCTAAAGCAACAATCGTCCCAAATTTCAATTCAATCGGACTACGCGTTGTGTAGATATAAATTATAAAGCAAAAAACACAAAATGGCGGCTAGCGGATAAACAAATCATTTCCGGACCTATGTTATATGGTAAAATGAGTTCGTCTTGACCTAAGGAACAACTTCACCGAAGGGTTCCAGGTTGTTCTGGGACAACCTGTATATATATATATCCATGGACATATATATATATATATATATATATATATATATATATATATATATATATATATATATATATATATATATTATATTTATATATATATATATATATATATATATATATATTTATATATATATATATATATATGTATATATATATATGTCCATAGATATGTATATATATATATATATAAATTTTACAAATGGTGATTTTCGACATCTACTAGGTAGGATCAATGGACATTTGCAAAAATTTTTAAGTCGGTACCAGACCAATAGCTCTATTTTCTTTCAGAAAATTTGCTAAAAAATTCGTTACGCAGAAGCTGCTTCAACTTAGCGATTTCCTCAGAATACATAAATAATTCTCTAGCGGTCACAATTTTACATTTTCAGTTTGATCAAAATGAAATGTTGTATATGATTTTACTATTTACAAGTCCAATTTTATCGTTAAATGACATACGTCGAGATGAATGGAGGGGGGGGGGGGTATAAATAAAGAAGAAAACACAATATATAAAATATCTCTATTAATATTAGAACAATCGAAAAATGCAAAAGGAATAAAATTGTAAAAAATCGAATTTGCAACAATTCATTGCCTTATCATTTTTGCTCAAACTCTAATGCGTACAGAGATATTAGGGAAATTAATTTTCAATCTTAAACCGTCAATTTTTCAGTAAATATAAGTGTAACAATAGAAAAATTATAAGAAACAAAATTACAGTAAAACTAAATACCTACAACTTTACTTATTATAAAATTTGTCGATTTTTCAAATATTATGGGAGATATGTTTAAATTTTTGTTTTCCCCTCTTGTAAATCCCCCTTTCCCCTTGTCCGATTTTACCCATTAACGAACTTGACCTTTTGAATATCAAAAGAGCCTCAAATTCCAAATTTCTAAGAAAATTCACAAAGTTAAAGCAGCTCCTGCCTACGCATTTTTAGCGAATTTCCTGAAAGGAAATAGAGCTATTGGTCTCGTACCGATTTCAAAATTTTGCAAAAATTTTTACAAATATCCATCGATCCTACCTAGTAGATGTCGAAAATCACCATCTATAGAATTATAACGATTGTTGTAATATAAATAATATAAATTTTTATTATTATTATAAAAAACAAAAATCACACATTCATGTATTTTAGTTAAAATTCTTAAAAATTGACCATACTGTAAATGACTATAAGTAAGTAAACTGCCATGTAGAAAACATAAAAAGTTAAATATATGATTTTTCCATTTAAGAAAAAATGTAAAATATTTATAGATTTCGATGTATTTATTTAATTAATAAGATGATGTATTATAGGTAAAGCTTAGGGTAGGTACTATAGATTCTAAGACGTATGGTATTACAACTTCGTAAACTCACGATATTAATATATAATTTTCAATTTCATGAAAATATAACGAAACATCAATATTTTTTCATTTTTTTTATAATATATAATGAATTTATTAATTTATTAATATAATAAAATTATTTATAATATTAATAGCAAGAGCTGATTCAACTTAGCGAATTTCCTTAGAATACATAAATCACTTTCTAGCGGTCACAATTTTAGTCTGATCAAAATGAAAAGTCGTAAAAGCAGACAAGGGGAAAGGGTAGTTTAAAGGGAGGTGGAAACACAAAATTCGACATGTCTCCCTTATTATTTGAAAAATCGAAAAATTTATTAGAAGTAAAGTTGTAGGTATTAAGTGTTACTGTAATTTTATATCTAATCGTTTTTTCTGTTACATACACTAATATTTACAGAAATATTTACAATTAAAAATTAAATTCCTTGATATACCTGTACACATTAGAGTTTGAGTAAAATGAAAAGGTTATGAATTGTAGCAAATTTGATTTTTTACAACTTTATTCTTTTCACATTTTTCCATTGTTCTGATATTAAGAGGGATATTTTATATTTTGTGTTTTGTTCTTTTTACTGTCATGCAAAATTTCGTTTTGTTTTTTTACATGACAGTAGTGAAAACTTAACATGAAAACATTAGTTTGTTAAGGAGCAGGAATCTACGGTGAGAGACCTAATGCAAACATAAACCTCAACTTGGGGAAATATGCCACGGTCTTCCAAGCAGAATTCTTCGCCATACTGGCTTGCGTCCGCGAGAACCTACGTAGAGGCTACATAAACCAGAACGTATGTATTCTGTCGAATAGTCAAGCTGGTTTAAAAGCCTTTTCTGGAACTTAGGTCACCTCGAGGGTAGTCAAGGAATGTCTAGAGGAACTTCTGAAACTGGCAAAACGGAACAATGTTAAATTGATCTGGATGCCGGGTCACAGTGGTTTCGAAGGAAACGAAAAAGCGGAAACCTGAGCAAAGAAGGGAGTCGGAATGTCCTTCATAGGCCCAGAGCCTGTATTAGGAATTCCAAGGACTGCATGTAAACAGGTGATCAACGAGTGGTCAAATGCTGAACACTGTGATCACTGTGAAAAAGTACCATGGCAAGAGCTCGGGAAGGTACTGCTTCAGAGTGCAACAAAGAGGTTATCTCTCGATGCACTGAGGCTAAACAGGATGCAGCTGCGGAGGGTAACCGGATTCATTACCCGACATTATCCCATGCGGAAGAATCTGCACACAATGGGACTCCATAACGGCTCCATTATGTGCAGATTGTGTGGCGAGGAGAAAGAAACATCCAGCCACATAATCTTTAACTGATACAGATACAGAATATTCGGTGCATCTCACCCCAAATATATGAACCTTTGGGAGGGCCTGATAGGCAAGCTCCAGGCTATTGCCAACATATGGGAGAAGCGAGTCTCGTCAGACTGAGGTAGGAGGGGGTGCACAATGGACCATAGGGTCGAAGTGCAATAGTTTTTACCCAGATATTAATCAATCAATCAATTAGTTTGTAATTAAACAGACAAAAAATAATTGAATTTTAGATGATATTTTCTACATGGCAGTTTACTTACATATTAATATAAATGGTAATTTAAAAATAATTTATTCTATTATATTTATTTACTACTATATAATAATTAATACTATATAATAATTAATCTACTAAATTTGTATTAAATCTACCAAAAAAAGTAATTAGGGAAAATTGTTTAAATGTAAAAAAAAATTTGGTATATAATACCTCTTTGTAAATAGGATCATTATTGGGATATCATCACTTTTTAAGGAGCAACTATTATATGAAGTCTAGAGCTATTTACTTTATTAATAGCTCGGTACTTACTCTCATATCATCCCTTTTTAAAAAGGAACTATTACTTTAAGGATTTACCCGAAAACTCGGCCCTATCTTACATTTATGTTTTTGATATCCGATATATATTTACACATTAATTTTTTAGAATGGACGTTGATAAAGAAGACTCAGCAACCGCAGATATTCGTACTGTTGAAGGAATTGAAACTGAAACTGTTCAAGAGGAATCTCTGGCTCAGGTTGCAGTTCCAATTGCAGCTCCAATTGCAGCTCCAATTGTAGCTCCAATTGCAGCTCCAATTGCAACTCCAAATGCAGCTCCAAATGCAGCGCCAGTTGCAGCTCCTATTGCAGCTCCAAGTACAGGTTTTAGAGCCAGTTATCGCGGTAATCGATTTAGTCGCGGTCGCGGTAACGGCACACACAGTCGCCGACACAGTCGCGGTAACGGATCTCATAGTCGCCGTCACAGTCGCGGTGGACAATTTATAATTCGGGGGTATGGGTGGGATTTGCATTTCAAATTTAATTAAAGTCTCCCCAACCCCCGAATATAATTTTTTTAAATAAATAAATAAACAAAAAAAAAAAATACAAAAAATAAAAAATAAAATTATTCGAATAAGAGTAATTATTATTTATTTATATAATAAATATATATTTATAAAATTTTCCGATTTTTCAAAATTTGCAACATTGACATGAAATGCATCCAAAAAAATTCAAATATTTAAAAAAATGTACCCTTATAGAGACAAACTAAATAATGGATGAAAATTTTTATTCAAAAATAAATTTTATCCTTAAAAAATCGAAAAGTATTCTTAAAAATATCTTGATTGCATTTTTGAATTACAATTAAATGGATAGATAACCACTTATTCGATTTGCAAAATCTATTGCCTATTGATGTTTTCCGTCGGTTTCAAGCAAGATCGTGTCGAATGCCAAAAACCACAACTTTCTAGCATGAGTCAGTCAGCTTCACTTTCAGCTTTATAGTATAGCAAACATGTCCATCGATCATAGCTAATAGATGTCGAAAATCACCATCTGTAAAATTTATTTATACATATATATATATACATATATATACATAAAATTTAAAATTTATATATATATATATATATATATATATATTTATATATACATATATATATATATATATATATATATATATATATATATATATATATATATATATATGTATATATACATATATATAATTATAATTTTTTATAACATAAATCTACGTAAAACATTAATTAGGGGTAAATTGTTTAAATGTCAGTAAAAATTTGGTTGAAATTTATTACGTAATAAGTTCTTAAAGTACAATTTTTGTAGTATGTTTCTAAAATTTTATATAACGCGGCAAGTTGTTTAGCGAATATCTTGTAAGGAAATAAAATAGTGACCGCTAGAAAGTGATTAATGTATTTGAAGGAAATTTGCTCGAAGATGAAGCAGCTCCTGCGTAATTTTTGATTTCAAATATTTTAAAACTTACCACGTTATAAATAAAATTTTTAATTATAAAATTTTAATAAAAACATACTAAAGAAAACTTACGACATATTATTTCATTTCAACCAAATTTTTTCTTACATTTAATCAATTTACCCCTAATGATAACAAGAAAACTCGTATTATACCTCGTCATTTACAATTAGCAATTCGTAATAATGAAGAATTAATTAATTTATTATCTGGTGTAACAATCGCTTAGCACTTTCAGCGTTATAGTATAGCAAAAATGTCCATCGATCATAGCTTATAGATGTCGAAAATCACCATCTGTAAAATTTATATATATATATATATATACATATATATGTATATATATATATATATGGGACTATCTAATAGTTAATTTGTTAATATAAAACATAGAAAAAAGGAATTATTAATATTTAATATTGTCGGTTTTCTACAAGGTAGTTTACTTATATATATAATATTTTTATGGAATTTTGTATAATTATAATTTTTGATAACATAAATCTACGTAAAACATTATTTCGGGGTAAATTGTTTAAATGTCAGTAAAAATTTGGTTGAAATTTATTACGTAATAAGTTTTCTTAAATTAAAATTTTTATAGTATTCCGAGAAATTTTTGTAGCAGTGTTATGTTATTGCCAATGAAAACTGAAAAGAAACCGTAAATTATTTACATTGGATTATTGACAATAATATTCATCGATCATAGGCCTTTTATTAAAGCGCCACAAATTAATGTGAAATAAGAGTGATATATTTTTTATTAAAATAACTATATAAAATTTAGTATATATATAAAGAGCCGAGCTATTTACATAGTAAATAGCTTGGTAAACTATTAACTAAAAAAATTAATGAGGGGTAAATTGATTAAATGTAAGAAAAAATTTTGTTAAATTTATTTCATAAGTTTTCTCTTAGTATGATTTTAAAATTTTATATAACGCGGCAAGTTTTTTTTTCTGATGATTTCAAATATTTTAAAACTTGCCGCGTTATAAAATTTTAAAATCATACTAAGAGAAAACTTATGAAATAAATTTGAACAAAATTTTTTCTTACATTTAATCAATTTACCCCTCATTAATTTTTTTAGTTAATAGTTTACCAAGCTATTTACTATGTAAATAGCTCGGCTCTTTAATGGGATATCATCACTTTTCAAAGAGCAGCTATTATCTGAAGTCTAGAGCTATTTACTTTGTAAATAGCTCGGTCCTTTCTTTCATATCATCACTTTTTAAGAAGCAACTATTATATGAAGTCTAGAGCTATTTACTTTGTAAATAGCTCGGTCCTTACTCTCATATCATCACTTTTTAAGAAGGAACTATTACATTAAGGATTTTCCCGAAAACTCGGCCCTTTCTTACATTTATGTTTTTGGTCGGATATCAATCATTTTTGAAAGGCTTAAATATACGAAGCCGAAGGCATCGCACAAAATGCGTAGCGTTTTGTTTCTCTTCGCATATGCTACGCGTTTTTTTCGCTTTGCGATACTTTACTCATTTTAGATTCACATTTACAAAGGAGACCGCTTCGCGTTATATTACGTCAACTGGCTCTGCTCGCTTTCTGAAGACATCAATATAGTATGGTTTTAGTATAATATTGGGGACAATGGGAAATCAAACCCTTTAAAACAAAAAATTCAAAATCGATTCATAAATGACGGAGTGCTGAGGTAACACGCATTAAAAATTGTCCTGCAATTTTTGTGTTTTTATTAATAAAACTATTAAATGTGTAACACTTGTATACCTAACATATATGAGATTCTGTACAATATTTTGTAAAGTATGTTTTTATTAAAATTTTATGACGCGGCAAGTTAATTTTTCTGATGATTTCAAATATTTTAAAACTTGCCGCGTTATAAAATTTTAAAAACATACTAAGGGAAAACTTACGACATAAATTTCAACCAAATTTTTTCTTATACTTAATTAATTTACCCCTCATTTATTTTTTTAATAAATAGTTTACCGAGCTGTTTAGCTTGTAAATAGCTCGAAACTTTATGGGATATCATCACTTTTTAAGGAACAGCTATTATTTGAAGTCTAGAGCTATTTACTTTGTTAATAGCTCGGTCCTTTCTCGTATATCATCACTTTTTAAGGAGCAACTATTATATGAAGTCTGGATCTATTTACTTTGTAAATAGCTCGGTCCTTTATCCCATATCATCACTTATTAAGAAGCAACTATTTTATTAAGATTTTCTCGAAAACTTACCTTTCTTACAAACGGAAAATTTAACAACTTTAATTGTAATTAAAATAACATATGAAGCATATATCGATCTGATTTGTTGACAAGGTTACCGCCTCCTTTTTGATTAGATAGACATTTAGTATTTAAATAAAAAATAGCTAAATTAATATATCATCATCAGTCGATGTTAGATGTTGACACTGTGAACATCGCTCTATCGAAACAATTTTTCTCAAATTTTAACTGAGATTACATACCTGCTTTATTCTTACAATATTTTTATCTATTGTCGGAAACTAAAAATTTTCGTTTTTTCTGGGTTTTTACACTTCATTGTATCTATTGATAATACTTTATTATCTTGGATGCATGCTGAGTTCTAAGAATTCATAAATAACGTAGGGAGGAAGAAATTTTTGTCCTTTGTTCTCTATAGAATAACCTTTGACAATAGAATCTGTTTATAATAGATTTTATTGCTGGGGATTTTGTAGGAGGATTTAAAACAAATTTTTCTTTTATTTAAAATAAAATATATTTCCTGATTGTACAACCAAACAGTCATTGAATACTTTTATTTTATAACCCAGGCATATCATATATTTTATATTTATTCAACTAATGTGTTTTTCTTCTGTTTTATAGATTGGAGAAAAGTTTAGCTATGCCTACCACCGCCAAGCAGGCGGTGGTCCCTAGGCCGAAGATGCGCCAAGCAGCTCCAGCCCCGACAACATCATCATCATCATCACCATCGACGCCAGCCACATCAACAACATCGATGCCAGCACCAACAGCAACAGAACCAATGGATGCAGACTTTCAGGAGGTGAAGAATGACAGGAAACGACAACGAGGGAGGGTGGATAGCACCTCTTCGAAAAAACCAGCGATATACGTATCGAACAGGTTTGATACCTTGATCGACATTTGCGATCAAGCTGCGTCAGCAACTCAAGTGAAGCCTAAAAAACCATCGCCCATAGTTGTACATATGGGCCTCACCAGCTTCATAAAAGTTGAGGAAGCAATAAAAGCGGCAGCTAAAAGTAGCGTCCGGTTCACGTTTGGACCTAAAACTATTAGTGTCCACTGCGAAACGGACCAAGATTACACGAAGTGCAAGGAACGATTGGAATCCTTGCAGATGCCTCACCATTTTTATGGTTCCAAGGGTGATTACGAACCAAAATTCGTAATCCATGGTACCATGCGCCACCATTCAGACGATATGGTGGCTGATGCTTTGAAGAACTTCGGCCTTGAGCCCAATAAGGTCGTAAAGTTCAGCCGAACAGGTGAGGAAACCATTCGCGTTTCGCGTCTGGTTCAATTCACCAAGGGGACGCAAGCGCAAAGCGTCCTCAAGATTAAATGGATCGGTGGGGTACCTGTGAACGTCGAAAGGTACGTAAATAAACGAGGTGCAGTTCAGTGCTACCGATGCCAGCTCTACGGCCACGGTTCACGGAACTGTCGCGGAATCGTGCGTTGCGTGAAGTGCGGTGGAAATCACACTTCACGGGAATGCGCAGTCCCGCGATCGGAGCCGGCGAAGTGCTGCAATTGTGGCGCTGCGCATCCGGCCAGTTCCATGGAGTGTCCAGCACTCAAGAATTACGTGGCAACAACGGCATCACGAGTAGCAGGAGCGAGGCGCAAGGCCGCTCAGGGCGAGGCGCAACGCCGTCCACCACCATCATTCCAGGTCAGGGATTTCCCGGCCCTCCGTCATGCAAAAGACGGCAACGCCCCTAGCAGAGGCCCCCCAGCGCAGCGGATGACTCCAGCACCAGCACCAAGAATGAAGTTTGTTCCAGCACCACCTCCAAAAGTGAACCCGTGGACAACCAGGAAGCCATCAGAAAACGAGGTAATTGAGATCCTGTCCACTGCCCCACTTTCTCCAACCAACCCATTTTTTGAGTCAATCTTAGACTCTCCACTCTGTCCGTCTCCATTGGAGAAGGGCGAAAGTCCGAAACCAGAACTCGACTTCATGGAACTCCTGAAACTCAGGATCGACGTGGAAGTTGCATGGAAATCTTGCACATCGAATTCCGAAAAACTTCTCAAGTTTTTCCAGATGACTGCTCATTTATTCGAAAATGGCATTCCATCCTTCAAATTCTAGGTCCCAAATCCGATTTTTGCAATGGAACTCCCAAAGTCTCCTGCACAAACATCCCGAGCTTCACTCATTCCTCCAACAGCAGCAGATCCATGTTGCAGCCATCAGCGAAACATGGTTAAAGCCAGATAAGAAATTTAGAATCCCTGGATTCTATACCTACCGCCGCGATCGAGCCACCAGAAATGGCGGTGGAGTCGCCCTTCTTGTTCGACACGACGTCAAACATTCTTTATTGCCTCCCGCAGACGGCAGCCTTGAAGCCATCTCTATTCTTATATCGGCCAATTGTGGTAATTATAAAGTTACGTCTTTATATAACCCTCCTAATAGACTCTTACAGGGAGTGGATATTGATCGTATTATGAGAACTCATGATCGCGTCATGATCATGGGTGATTTTAATGCGCGTCACATATCTTGGAACTGTATGTCTAACAATTCCAACGGAAGCGCCCTCTTTGCGCATTCTCTCAAACGTAACTTCATTGTTGCGTATCCGGAGGAACCCACCTACTACCCAGACGCTGCTCGGCGCCCGCCGCAAACCATCGACTTAGCACTATTAAAGAATTGCGACCTCATGTCGGACCTAGATGTTCACTTGGATCTGCAAAGCGACCACCGCCCCATCAGTTTCACTTTGGGTGAAATGAGGGGCGCTGCAACTTTGCAAACCCAGTTGAGCTTTAAGAAGGCAGACTGGAAACTTTTCAAAGAGTATCTAAACGTCGAAACCTTGATCACTCCACAGATCAAATCCGTTAACCAAATAGACTTGGAGGTTAGTAAACTCACGAGAAACATCGTAGTTGCTACCGAAAAATCTATTCCTAGGAAAGCCAGAACCTTCGGCTATCGACTTTACTTAGATGATGACACACTACGACTAATACGGACTCGGAACAAACTACGCAAATTTTGGCAAAGAGTTAGGCTGCCGGAGCTTCATGACGCCATGAAGCGAATGTCAGCTGATATTCGAGCAAAAGTCACGCGCACCAGAGATGAAATGTGGGACGAGAGGATTTCGGCTCTGACCACTCGTGACAATAATGTATGGAAAATTGCAAAATGTTTGCGTAAACGTTCCAACAGACTGCCCCCTCTCTCGTCAGAAAATGGGTACCTTTACTCAGATTCTGACAAAGCCCAACTTCTTGCTGACACCTTCTCTAAGGCGCACAGCTTAACTGATGGCGACGAATATCACGACGAAGAAACGGCCCGCCTGGTGTCCGAATCCTTGGAAAATGTTCGTTCTTCCGTCATTAACCCCATCGATGTCGAATGCGTGTCACCCCGTGAGGTTTCAAATATCTTAAGAAAACTTAAGTGTAGGAAGGCCCCTGGTGATGATGGTGTAACTAATGTTGTGCTCCGCTATCTTCCTCGAAAGACGGTAGTGCAGCTCAGTTATATCTATACTGCGTGCCTGAGACTTGGTTATTTCCCTGACCTCTGGAAATCTGCTAAAGTTTTAGCGCTTCCGAAGCCGGGGAAGCAACTTAAGTCACCTTCAAGCTACCGACCTATCAGCTTGCTGCCATCTCTCAGCAAGGTCATGGAGAAAGTAGTTTTGAACCGGCTGCAGTCGCATGAAGATATCCACAGACAGCTTATCCCCCAACAGTTTGGTTTCAGGTCAAACCATTCAACAGTGAGTCAGCTTCACCGACTCACTGACCACATTGCCACCGGATTTAACTGGAATAAATCCACAGGCATGGTCCTCTTGGACATCGAAAAAGCCTTCGATACGGTTTGGCACGATGGACTTATCCATAAACTATCCAAACTCGATATACCAACCTATATCCTGAAATTCCTGATTTCATATTTATCAAACAGAAAATCCCAAATTCATATCCAACAAAGCAAATCGAACCAATACCGTGTCAAAGCTGGTGTCCCTCAAGGCTCCCTGCTTGGACCCCGGCTCTTTTTATATTATATCAACGATATCCCGAAGGATCCTGCTACTGAAGCAGCCCTCTTCGCCGACGATACGGCAATCTATTGCTCTTCTTGGCAACCGAAAGCTATTTCGAGTTGCCTCCAAACCCATCTATCCAGGCTTGAAAACTATTTCAAGCTATGGAAAATCAAGATAAATCCCACGAAGACTCAGTCCGTTTTGTTTACTAGAAGGAATAAATTTTCCTCCTACCCACTTGAATTGAAGATGTTTAACACTGAAATCCGGCAATCTCAAAGTGTCGAGTATCTAGGAATAACTCTTCAAAGGCAGTTGAATTGGGCACAAGCCGCCAAAAAGCGTCTTGCCCTTGGAAACGCATCCTTTGCAGGACTATACCCGTTACTCAACACCAAGAGCAAGCTGGACGAACGTTTAAAACATCGACTTTACAAGTCATGTATCCGGCCCGTACTCACGTACGCAGCCCCAATATGGTCAAACGTTGCTCCTTCGCACCTTGCGAAAATGCAAAAATTTCAAAATCGTTGTCTTCGGACGATTTCGAAAAAACCCCTGAGATATCCGTCTGAAGCTCTCCACGTTGAAACTGGACATCCTACTATCCGTAAATTTATCCAAACTACCTCCAAATCCTTTTTCCAATCTTCCCGCGAAAATCCTTTCCTGGAAATCAACGTACTGGGTCAATTTGACCCGAATACGCTGCTCTTCGGGAAAAGATTCCGCATGCCACATGATCTCGATTACAACTAATTCTGTTGTTATCTAAATTGTACATATTTTCTTTTCTTTCCGTATTTCTATTTAAGTTTAGTTTTAGGGATGGCTTATCCATCCAACCTAGGTTAAGTTTCATGTCAATGGTTTTTGTATTAAATTTTTCCCATTTCTAAACGATGTTAAAACGACTCTATAATCTCGATGTATATAATTTAATAAGATGATATATTATAGATAAAGCATAGGCTAGGAACTATACTTTAAGATGTGTTGTACTACAAGTTATGTAAAATATTGATGCAAAAATATACTTATTCTTATTCTATTAATATATCAGTATGTTTTAATACTCCAAATAGAAAACATTGATTGTTTTATTGTATTGTTACAATGTAACTTTTTTTAAGTAAACAAGTTGTTTAAAAATAAACCAGTTTATTTTCAATTAGCAATTCGTAATGATGAAGAATTAAATAATTTGTTATAATTTGTAATAATTGCTCAAGGCGGTATATTACCAAATATTCAAGCAGTGTTATTGCCAAAGAAAACTGAAAAGAAAGCATAAATTTTATACATTGGATTATTGATAATAATATTCATCGATCATATATCATAGGCCTTTTATTAAAACGCCACAAATTAATGTGAAATAAGAGTGATATATTTTTTATTAAAATAACTATATAAAATTTAGTATATATAAGATGTTATTTGATTTGTTTCGATTATGACTTCTAAACTAATCGTTTATTACAGATAATTGATTATCAACGTTATAGTCTTTGAAGAAATGACTTGACCCGTTGGCTCCACTTCACAAAAAAAAATTCGTTACGCAGGAGCTGCGTCAACTTAGCGAATTTCCTTAGAATACATAAATCACTCTCTAGCGGTCATATTTTTAGTCTGATCAAAATGCCTTAAGGCAGTTTAAGGGGTGTTTTTCCCATTTTCGGAGGTTTGCGTTATAGGTAAAAAAATTGTTCAAAGTGTTCTGTTAAATTGACTTTATTTCGGGTCGATTGGTCAAAATTCCATCATTTCATCATATATAGAACTGAAAAACGTAATTTTGGGGGGTGTTTTTTCAATTTTTCGGGAGTTTGCAAAAAAATATATTAAGTTTTTCGAAATAACTTCCTAATTTGTAGCTATTAAGCGTCGATTGCAAAAAACTGCATCTTGTTGTATGTATAGAACAAAAAGGTTGGTTTTAGGTGTGTTTTTACCAAGTTCGAAGGGTTGTGATGGAAAAAAACTGATCTTTCTATCATGAATAGAAGTAAAGAGGTAAGTTTTAGGGATGTTTTTCCCATTTTCGGTGTGGTTGCGATGTAGGTAATGAAATTTTTCAAAATATTCTGTTAATTTTGACGTTATTTCGGGTCGATTAGTGAAAATTCAAACTTTATAGCATTTATAGAACAGAAAAACATAATTTTGGAGGATGTTTTCCCAATTTTCCGAGGCTTCCGTTGCTTAACTTTTAAAATCAACGCATACTGCTGTATTCAAATTGCAATGTCTATTTCTATATGGTATAAAAATTAATAGGTATATATGATATATCGTTCTCTACATGGTAGTTTGCGTTGAACTAGTCTTAAAACAAAAAAATGTTAAATTTTCCACTTTTCCGATACAAATTTCCAGTTTTCGCAATTTTCCCGTCGGTTTGGGTACTACAGCTATCTACATGCCCAATATCAACTTTACAGCATATCTGGAAGTAGCTAATCATTTTGATCTATTAGTTACCAAGAATTGTGGGCGTTCCCACGAATTTTGCGTTTTTGAAGTGAAATAACTTTTTAACGGTTAATTCGTTAACATTGATTGAAAACATTGGTTCTTATAATTCCGTAAAGTATCTATATTCGAAATATCAACCCTGTAGCTCTTTCCGTTCAAAAGATACAGCACCCAAAAAATGAGCCTAAATTAAGGTGTAGTAATAACACTGTAGTGAAAAGTCCGAATGTCTCCCTTAAAACTCGGCCACGCACTACCGTGCTCTAGATATATATATTATTATTATAATAAAGATTATTAGTATAAGACCATTAATATAAAGATTATTAATATAATAAAAGAGAACTCTAGAGTTTTTGCAATTAAATTTCAGATTTTGCCCCAATTCCTAGAACAATTATTTGTATTTTATAAACATGTATTTCGACTACAAAGTAGTCATCATCAGTATGAATTAGCTAATCGTAACTATCTCCGGGATATGGAGTCTCACTGTGTAACACGCACCAAATTCGCAACGAGTAACATTAAGTAATAAATACTGATGAGTAATTAATACTGATGATGACGACTTTGTATTCGAAATACGTATTTATAAAATACAAATAATTGTTCTAGGAATTGGGCCAAAATATGAAGTTTAATTTAATATACATCGTTATTATCTAAATTATCGTACAACAAATTAAACAAAAATTCATTTTATTAAGACAATACAACTTTTAGTCATTCACTGCACCCAATTGCATTTTTTTCAAGATAAAATAATATAAATCACCGCTAAATGGAACACTCAGATCATATCTGCTGCGTCTAAGTAAAATGCCGTTAATTTTAATCAATAGATTCTTTCAACTTTCAGATATTACCTCAATCGTTTATTATTACAAAATATGAAAGAAATGAAATATAAACGACTCCACGTTGCCAGTAAATAGTTAAAAACTAATAATCCCCTTGAAAACTAAGCAAAGTTTAAAGATTGTTATATTCTTTTCAGATATCATGGGTGCGACATCGAGATATCCATTTATTAACTGTCGGCCGTTCCACATATACATCAGATCAACGTTTCTCATGTATACATAACCCACAAACAGAAGAATGGATTCTTCATGTTCGATATCCACAACGTCGTGATTCTGGAATTTATGAATGTCAAGTTAGTACAACACCTCCCATAGGACATTCAATGCATCTATCTGTTGTAGGTAAGGAAAAACTTCATTCAGATGTATAATAATATATTTTATTAGAAAATCACTATATAGATCTAAAGCATCCGATAGACGTTCAATGTTTTTGTATTGCGTATATTACCGACTTCGAAAGGTTGACAACGATGTGCATATTTACAACTGTGATGTTTAGAAGCTAATAATATTTTAGGTTATAACCTCATGTAGGTGATGAATATTTTAGAGTATTTAGTTTAATAATGTCTGTCGCAGATACAGAGTGGTACATAATTGAGATGTCTAGGTATTTACAGATAAACCAATTTTCCTCAATTCTTAGACCAATTATTTGTATTTTATAAATAAGTATTTCCAGTACAATATAGTCCTCACTAATATGAATTAGCTAGCCGCAATTATTCTCCGGGAAAATATGCCAATTTATTCTCTCACCTTCGAAGTTCAATAACTACATGTAAAAGTATTGCACGTCTATAAACTACATTAGGCAACCATATGCATCTAACCTAACAAAAAGATACCACAAATGTCATCAATCGGGCAGGATCGTATTTCATGGGTCGACGATAATTCGAACATACATACATACATACATATATTTATATATATTATATAGAAAACATTTCCCAGGTTGACTTTTGTGCTGATTAAAAAAAACTCGTATTAAAAATGAAAACTACCATTGTTTGGAAAACTACAGAATTACATTTCAAAATAGTAAAACCGAAGTAAAATTGATGACAACAGACGGACAGAATGATAAATTTTCGATGAAAATTTTCTATGCAGAAAAGCCATATTGTTTTTATTACTTTTTCTTCTCCCTCAATAAAAGCTTGTATGCTACTGGATATTAGATGTAACTCGCGGCGTCACAATCGTGAATCTATATAATGTAGTACAGCCAACTTAATTTTAATATAAAATAAAATTCGAACTTAAAAAAAATTCGTTACGCAGTGGTTGCATTAACTTCGTGCTTTCCTTCGGAATAAATATACAGAATACAAAATAAATTTTATTCCGATCCGATTAAAACTGTGACCTCTAATGTATTTCCCATCAATGTATTTCCATGTATTTATATACATGGAAATGCTTTTGGTATTTGAAAGGTCAAGTTCGATAATGAGTAGAATCGGTTAAGAAGAGAGAACCGGTTAAAAAAATTCAAAGTATAGAATATCTCTGTTAATATTAGATGTATTCAAGAGTTGAAATTAATTCGTAGCGTTTTACAAGAGATGGCATTGGTAGTGTGTGCCGTTATCACTTACAACAATATATTCATATGTCAATATATATGACTATAATGACTCAAAATTATGTAGGTATTTACATTAGAGTAAGACTTAGTTAGACTATAAAGGATCTATTTTATTTTTTGCTTTTCAGTTCCTTTCTTTTTTCAAAGGTTTAATTTTTTGTTAAAAAGTTGTAATTTTTAATTTTTTGCTTTTCAGTTACTTTCTCCTTTGTCGGTTCTATTTTTTGTTAAAAAGTTTTTATTTTTCTGTGGCTTATAGTGTCATTAGAACTACATATGTGTGTCAAGTTTCAACAGAATCGGTTCACAGATGAAAATTCAGTGGTGAACAATTAACCATTTCTACCCTTAGGGGCAAAACTTTTTTTCAAATTTATATGGTACCAATCTCGAAGTATACCCTATCCAAGAAAAAAAGAATTAAAGAAATCCGTTACTATAAAAAAATAGCGGTTGACTTGAGAACCTCCTTCGTTTTTTTCGTCGGCTAAAAAAAGATTCAAATTGCGCAACGATAGTGAGTGCTTTCAAATAGTGTTTACACACAGAACATATATAATCGATTATGATATTTTTCTTTAGTGGAAGTGCTGGGAAGTCTTATTATTTAATTTATCTGTGGCTAAAATTTGAATTTTTTTATGGAAATTTTTATGGGACCAACTTTGAAGTATACACTATCCAACAAAAAAATAATTATCAAAATGGGACTACTCTATAAAAAGTTATGCGTAATCTTTTACATAAATTTTACATAAAAAATAAAAAATAAATATACAGGTTGAATTGAGTACCTCCTTCTTTCGTCGGTAATAAATTACCATATACCTGAGTAAAAAAGGAAGCCATTTTGTTACAGTTTAACCAAATAATAGACAAACTAAAGTTTTCTCTTCTTTTTAATATTATTTAGAAACATAAAATATCCTGGTGTAATTGAAACTAGCATGTGGAAAATTCTAATAAATAATATTTTTCGAAATTTTTGTCCCATGGGAAATCAAACTAAAAATAAGTTTAAAGGATATTAGAAATAAATTAGTGAAAGTAATTCCATTGCAATCTGTCTATTGAGTTTTTACCTAAGAGATTAAAAATTGTTTTGTTTAGTTAAAATAATAAAATGGCACAAAAGAAATTTTAGCCTACTCATCCAACAAATACTCGTATAAATTCTCTAAAGCAAACATATTTCCAATTGTTTTGCTCAATTAAAATTAAAAGATTTCAACTACTAGCAAAATATTCTGCGTATAACAGAAACGCGTATCATTCTTTGACATCAAATGCTTAGTATGAAAAATCATGCACATCTAGGATGGGAATCGAACACACGACCTTTGGTATTTTAGTCCAATGCTTTGCCTCTGAGCTACCTTAGATGTTATGGTAGCGGAATGCATATGATTTTTCACTATCTTTTGATGTCTATGTGCTATTTATTTGTTTCTTTACTATTTACATTTTTTTTTTAATTATACCAACTTTCGGTTATTTTATACCAACGGAAGTGACTAGTGTTAACTTAATTTGACATTTTAAGTCATACGCCACTTCCGTTGGTATAATATAACAATGGATATAAATAGACGCAATAAGGTTTACAAAAAGCAACTTAAAGAAACGCGTATTTATTGCATTTGTTTCAGACCTATCGTAATATTTTCTTTATGGAGCTTATCAAAATCAAACTCATTAATGCAAAATTGTTTCATTCAAGGTTGTTTTTTTTGTAAAATCAAAATAGTTCAAATTTATTGATATTTTCTTAAGCAAAAAAATTAGACATTTTTGGCACGCAGGAGCTGCGTCAACTTAGCGAATTTCCCTAGAATACATATATCCCTCTCTAGCGGTACCCTCTAAATTACTCTCTAGTGTCCACAATTATAGTCTAATCGAAATGAAATGTCGTATCTGATATGATTTTGATATTTGCAAGGCCCAATTTTATTAATAAATGGCATAGGTCAAGTGCAAAAGTGGCATAGAGAAAGAAGAAAATACAACATATATCTCTCTTAATATTAGAAAAATAGAAAAATGTATAGAAAGTAAAGTTTCAAGTAAATCAAGTTTACTTTAATTCATTACTTACATCATTTTTCTCACACTCTAATGTGTACAGAGATATTTAGAACATTAACTTTCATTCTTTAATTGTAAAGATTTCTGTAAATATTAGTGTATCAGAAAAAATTATAAGAAACAAAATTATATTAAAATAAAAAACTAATTTTCTACAACTTTACTTCCAATAAATTTTGCGATATTTTGAATATTAAGGGATACATGCCAAATTTCGTGTTTCCCCCTCCTCTAAACCCCCCTTCTCCATGCCAGTGAACTTAGCAGATCATTTTGCAGCCGATCAAAAACAAATGTGAGTTCTTCTCGCATGCAGCTGAGTTCTACAGTTCCTGATAATTTTCAGAAATAGTTCTGGAGTTTTTCCCATAAAAAGTTAATTGACAAAACGTTACGCAGGAGCTGCGTCAACTTAAAAATCTGCGAATTTCCTTAGAATACATAAATCACTCTTTAGTGGTCATAATTTTAGTGTGATCAAAATGAAATATAATATCGGATATGACTTTAGTATTTGCAAAAAAATTAAATATATTAACAGCCAAAATTGAACGATGTATAACGATTATAGTTTATAGTTACTATGGAAACGACAATCAAAATATTTTACAATAAGATATCATGTATTCGTATCAAACAAACAAAAAATATTAAATATCTCTCTTAATATTAGAATAATCGAAAAATGTATAAGGAAAAAAGTTGTAAAAAATCATTTGCTACAATTCATTACTTGATCATTTTTCTCAAACTCTAATGTGAACAGAGATATTTAGAATTTTAACTTTCAATCTTTAATTGTAAATATTTCTGTAAATATCAGTGTAACAGAAAAATGATAAGAAACAAAATTACAGTAAAACTTAGTACCTACAACTTAACTCCTAATAAATTTTTCGATTTTTCAAATATTAAGGGAGATATTCAAATTTTGTGTTTACCCCTCCTTCTAAACCCCCTTTCCCCTCGTCCGATTTTATCCATTAATGAACTTGACCTTTAGAATACCAAAAGCGACTCAAATACCAAATTCCATTCCAGTCGGACCGCTAGAGAGTCCACAGACATTTTAAAAAAGTACATATGTATATATATATCTATATATATATATATATATATATATATATATATATATATATATATATATATATATATATATATATATATAGAAATTTTAGCGATTGTGATTTTTAACATCTAATAGGTAGGATCGATGGACATTTGAAGAAATTTTTACGAAATTCCAACATTGGTGCAAAAACAATAGCTGCATTTCCTTTGGAAAAAATTCGCTAACAAATGTGAGTTCTTCTCACATGAAGCTGAGTTTTATAGTTCCTGATACTTTTTAGGAATAGTTCTGGCGTTTTTGCCATAAAAAAAGACAATTGACAAAATGATCTGCCATCTTCCCGTAGCAGATCATTTTGCAGCAGATCAAAAACAAATGTGAGTACTTCTCGCATGCAGCTGAGTTCTACAGTACCTGATAACTTTCAGAAATAGTTCTGGCGTTTTTGCCATAAAAAAGTCAATTGAGAAAATTATCTGCCAACTTCCCGTAGCAGATCATTTTGCAGAAGATCAAAAACAAATGTGAGTTCTTCTCGCATGAAGCTGAGTTCTAAAGTTCCTGATACTTTTTAGGAATAGTTCTGGCGTTTTTGCCTAATTTGATTTTAATACTTCACTTTCATGATTTTTTTTGTGTCAGGAAAATATATCAGAGCTCTTGGAAGTACACTTCGTACTGAAACACCCTGTATATCCTACGTAAACAACGACATAATTTTTTAACGGGTCAAAATTAATTCAAATTAGCTACAGATAAAGGCAGATTTTATTGCCTTAACATTAATAGGAAGACTGAGTTTGCATGTCTCTGGCCAAGGAATCATAATTAGGTGTATATCCGGACAAAGAATTGATCAGGAATCAGGAATTGAACGTTATTCGTTAACTTTAAGTTTGAAAATGCCGACGGTACGTAGATCCGACACAAGAATAAATATATTCACTATATTTGGTGAGGTAATATTTTCTCGCTTGTAAGATTAAATCAGTTTCTAAAATTTTAATTTCATTTTTTAATGCCTTTTGCTCCATATTCTTTATTTTTTTTAAATCTTGAAATCTTACCTCAAATTCTTCAATTACTTTTTGTCAAGACATCGCGAGTGGTCGATTTGTTGGCCACCCCTGGTTTATACCAGGGATGGCCAAGGCATTCCCTGGTCCTAACGTTTCCCTGTAAACCGGAGAGATATCTATCTCTCACAAGAATAGAAAGCCGTTCTATCAAAGTTCTATGAAGATTGCGACAGATCTATGGAGTTTGTGAGGACAATACGATCTACCACTTGGTAACGCAATATCCGAAAACAGATTAAATAAAGAACTATCATCACAAAAATATGAATAAGATTTCCGAGTATACAGGCAAACCGATAGAGCTTGAATAAGAGATGGTAAATTTTAGGGATTGGTAAAGGTTCTTCTAACCTAAGGTAAGTTTACCATAAAATTCTGATACCAAATAATAAAAATTTACGACATATTTAAAATGATTTTTGTCGAAAGTTCAGACTTCAGTTGAAATAATTTAGATTCAAAATAATGTTCAACTTCTCTAACAACAAACTGAAGTCAATGTCCAATAATGATAGAAGTTTTAAAAATTTAATATTACGGTACAAATTTTAGTAAAAATAAATAAACTGGAAAAAAAAACACTAATACCAAAAATTTATAAATGTTTCTGCGAAAAAAGTTTGTTCAAAATTTTTCAGTAGGAAAATAAAATAAATTTTTTTTTGTTTTTTTTTGCTGTTTACAACATTCATAAAAATGATTGTTATATCAATTTTTTGAATGCTTTTACTATCCACAATTCTATGCACAGAAAATAAATATGATATTATTAGCAAAACTATAGTAATGTCTGGACATTATGGCGTCTGTATTTCAAAGTCATTAAGTTACAATAAACCCCTCACCAATGAACGATCTTAATTCATATTGGATTACGGTTGATGGGTATCTTATAATCATTTTTATAGAGAAAATTTTTTCTTTCAAAGTTTATAAACTTACAAAAAACAAGAAATGAAACGACTAACAGTAAATTGTATAAAGACTCTCTATATAATAAGTATTTTTTCGTACTTAAATCACTTAGGGAAGTGAATTTTTGATGATAGGTGTATTTTACCACAATAAGATATACTGTAAAGCATAGGTGGGCAGACCTTGACTGAACTCAGCTCTGAGTGAGAGGTAGGACGAGAGATAGAGTAAATATAGGGTATCCGACCAATTTTTATTATTTTCTTTTTTTAATTAAAACATTTTCTGTAAAAAATATAATAATACCACTTATTTTTTATGGTCACTATTATTCAAAGTATACAATACATACAATACATTGAATACATACTCTGGAATTTTGGGCTGGTAATTTGGGGCGCAAAATGTACCTTTTTAATATATTTGGGTATGAATAAAATATATATGTTATATAAATTACAAAATTTAATTATTTTGATCTTTTACATTTACCGCTTGTAAATTTTTTGATGATTTAGCTTTAGTTTAGATTTTAGAATTAGCTTTTAGAAAATTCCAACAATTATTTACTAGATTTAATTATTTTTTCTTAGTAGGGGGTATAGTGTCATGGGAATTCGATGACACTGGATACAAAAAAGATGTCAATGATAAACCTGGGTGGGGGTGGAGGGTTGGTAATTTGTTACTAATTTTTAAATGGTTAAATTTTACATAAAGTGAGAATACATATAGTTGTTGTGTTGTTGTTGTAATTATTGTTATTGCTATCATCATTATTGTTGTTATTATTGTTATTATTATTGTTATTATTATTGTTATTATTATTGTTATTATTATTGTTATTATTATTGTTATTATTATTGTTATTATTATTGTTATTATTATTGTTATTATTATTGTTATTATTATTGTTATTATTATTGTTATTATTATTGTTATTATTATTGTTATTATTATTATTATTGTTATTATTATTGTTATTATTATTGTTATTATTATTGTTATTATTATTGTTATTATTATTGTTATTATTATTGTTATTATTATTATTATGTTTTTTGGTGTATCTCTCCATATTGTAAAAGATATTTTTTAACAATAAAAATTTTATAAAACTAATTCTAAATTGATTGAATTAATTATTGGGCAATAATGGGTAGGTCAACCTGTATTGAAACATCGTTCCGTCTTACTTCAAAACAGCTTATGGAGAGTCCGTTCGACTCTGACGAGCCGTCTGCGCCCACCTCTGATGTAAAGTATAGTGGTGTTAATAGCCCGGAGAGGGGAGATAAAAAATATTACATTAAAAAAATTCATTTATCACCCATAATTTAAAAAAAATCGTTTCGCAGGTGCTGCGACAACTTAGCGAATTTCCCTAGAATACATAAATCACTCTCTAGCGGTCAAAGTTTTAGTCTTATCAAAATGAAATGTTGTATCTGTTATGATTTTAATATTTGCAAGACCAATTTTATTAATAAATGGCATAGGCTAAGGGAAAAGGGGGGCATAAAGAAAGAAGAAAACATAAAATATAAAATATCTCTTTTAAGATTTGAACAATCGAAAAATGTATACGTCTTGTCCGATTTTACCCATTAACGAACTTGGCCTTTCAAACACCAAAAGCACCTCATATACCAAAATTCATTCCGATCAAATGAAAACTGTGACTCCTAGAAAAGTGGCAGTCACATACATACATACATACATATATTTCAGACAAAAGTTGTAAATCATAAAATTATGGATAAATAAAGTCAATTCCTTTATTTTCAATAGTTTCAACTGTAAAATTCAACAAATTTAAAACAACAAATTTTAAACACTGACTTGATTTAAAACAAATTTAGATGTATTCAAATGAAAAACGATCTGTCAAATCAGTTAATTCAAATTACCAGTTCAAGTGGCCGAGCGGTTTAAAGAGTTATATCTGCGCAGTATGCTACTTGGAAACCGGGAGGTTATGGGTTCGAATCCCAACATCGGCAGTTTTTCAATTATTAGGGAAAAAAAGGGGTGGTTAATTGACTAAACTGTCAGCGTATGGACAAGAACGAAGTAACCGGCTATGCTTGAGAAAGTTTTCTGCAGTTTCCTTCACGAACTCCAGATGAATATCGACATATTCCTTCCATCCCACGTACATCTTCGCATCCTTAGGCATCACAATGGACCTTATGGTCGAAGTATAGCCCGTCCAGGGCAGCCTCTACAATCTATCTAATTCAAATTTCTACTGTTTTATTTAATGATTTTACAATAGTTTTATGACTAAACTATTGAACATAAAGGAAAAACATATAAGACTTTAATTATTCATATTTTTTCGCATGACCAGTCCAAGTGGCCGTGCGGTAAAACGCGCTCTGCTTGAAACTGTTAGGTTGCGGGTTCGACTCCCAACGGTGGCAATTTGTGAATTAAAATTAATTGGACGGTTAATTGATTAAAATATCAGCGTATGGACAAGAATGACGTCACCGCCAATGCTTGTGAAGGTTTTCTGCAGTTTTCCTTCACGAACCTACCAATTCTTAGCCTCCATACAAATTCCTTGCCATTCACCAACATCATTAATGTATGGTTAAAAATTAATAAAGGATTAAAAAATAATGATGAGGATGGCCTCTGTTATAGACCGAGAAGACTCAGAAAAGGGGGATGAAACGCCATATTATTATTATTATTATGCATAACTTTATCATTTATAATTTTTCCTGTACCTTTTGTTATTTTTTAGTTATAGTGAATATTTTTTATCTCCTCGTTGCCGGACCATCAACATCCCCATACTTAACAATATGGTTTATTTTGGTAAAATACATCCATTATCAATATTTCAGCTGACTTTCTTCTTTGACTAATAGACGTTTAAAACCTAAAAACTGTAATCTGCAAGTAGTTGTCAATATTATAAACTAAAATTGTGGTAAATCTATTGAGTAATTTATTTCTTAAAAAATAATATCAATAATGGAGTTTTACCTCCGTTTCTGAGACACCATGATCATATGATAATAGAGACCACCCACATCATTATTTTTCAACCTTTATTCATTTTTCATGATAATAGAGACCACCCACATCATTATTTTTCAACCTTCATTCATTTTTCATGATAATAGAGACCACCCACATCATTATTTTTCAACCTTTATTCATTTTTTTAACTGTACATTATTTATAATGTGAGTGGAGAACAAGGATTTCATATGCAGGCTAGGAATTGGTAGGTTGCGCGGCTGCAGCCGACTTTGCTAGGAACTATGACGATATTATTCATCTGGAATTAGTGAAGGTAAACTGCAGAAAACGTTCACAAGCATAGCCGGTTACTTTGTTCTTGTCCATACGTCGACAGTTTAGTCAATTAACCGCCCGATTAATTTTTTAATTGACAAACTGCCGATGTTGAGATTCGACCTCATAACCTCCACCCAGTTCCAAGTAGAGCGTCTTATTAAACACGGCTACTTGGCCGGTTATTTCTTATTAATTTATTTCTTACATTTTTAAATATTTTTGTAGGAAGTTTGTAAGAAGCATGAACCGATTTTGCCTATTCACGAGCTCAATGTCATTCAAAATCTACAAGTCATTCAATTCAAATTTTTATACGAGGATTAATTTTTCCAACCGACACAAACTTTCGATAAATATTACCCTATGAATACTACATATACACAGGGTATAAAAATCTTTACGTGATTGTGAATTACTGACTTAAGTGTATAATAATATATCTGTAGTAAAATCAAATGAATTTGTCGTAGTTAAGTAGTAAAGATTTTTTTATTCGAATATAGATATATTAAACTTTCAAACACCAGGAGAATAAAATTTTTATTATTATTATTAGTCAAATCAAATGATTTCAATTTCCACCAATCCAGACATCCTGCCGTATGGAATCATGAATAATCGATGTAGAATATTCATTTTGGGTTATGTATACAGTTTTTTAACCCATTAAATATGAATATTAAGGAAAGAAAAAATACAGGTACTTACTGGATACTTAAACAATCTGTCGGCAAAAAATTTTTACTCCAATTTTTCCAAATTTTAATCCGGAAAATTAAATAGGCGATAGATCTCCAAAAACTAAGAAGAAAAGTTTATATGAACTTGGATGTTTTCGAGATACAGGTTCTTAAAGTTAATTTAAAATATTTTATTTTCTAATGTCTCAATTCTTCTCATTTTTGTGGGATCTATCGCCTAATCATTTTTCCAAATTAAAATCTGGGACATCATGTATACATCTGTCAAAATTATTGTACAATCATTGATCGAGATTTGGGTAGAAAATGACTGTAGATATATTAACTCTTAATTTCAAGCAATTGCCAATGAGCAGCCAGTATGGCAGGGTCTTTTTTCGATTGTTATGAAGTGTTCATTCAGATTTATCCTACGCATGTACAGGATAACTTTAATACTTTCGAGTGTGTATACTTGGCAGAGGGTTGAAATCCAAATTGAATATATTTACTGTCATTTTTCACACATCTTTTTATCAGAGATTGTACATTACTTAAGTTTAGCAGTCGATTTCTGCCAACTCTATTAGATTTTCAAAAAATTGTTTTGAAACAATGTTGTACGTATTTTTTATTAGGAACTTTTGTTATAAGGTTGTTGTGAAACTGGGAAAGGATAAGTTAGACTGGGGAGTTTTTCCTATGCTAAATGCATTGATATCTCATCCATTGCCAACTCTAAATAAGTAAAATTTTGCAATTAAATGGCTGCAAATAATTTAATTTTTGTAAAAAAAAAATATATTTTTGTAAAAAAAAATATATTGTTTAAAAATTTAATCCTAAATTTCATTTTTTCGAAGAGTTTTAATAATTAAAAATATGTTTTTATGTATTTAAAAAAAATGCATGGTGATAAAACTAGATAAAACTAAATAAAACTCGATAAAAATAAATATAACTAAAAATAAAACTAGATTTAGAACATTTTTCGATCTACAAATTTAATTATCTCAGAAACCAAAAACAGGATTAATTTGAAATTTGGTCCAGGTATTTATAAGACTTTACTTTGATAATTATTATGACAGTTTTTCATAAAACTGGCATTTCTCGTTGTCGAGATATAGATTTTTATATCACTGTGATTACCACCAAGCCCATTTAACGCTATGTATAACCTTACTTCAAAACTGTAACTTTAACATTTTTTTACTCAAAAACTAAAAACAGGATCAAGTTTAAACTTTGACAGGATATTCTTTATTATTTAAATAACAAGCTGTCAAATTTTGAAAAACCTGTCATTAAATTGAATTTTCTTCATCGAAACTTTTTAGATATTAATTTCTGAACACTGACACAAAAGCAGCAAATAACTATATAGAAAATAACAATACTTTCAATAACTCTTCCGGTAACTTGAAACTCACTGTAAAGAATTTACCATCATGTTAAAAATCCACAATCTACTAAGTTTCCATACCCTTATTAACATTTGTTTCTATCATTGTCTCTTTATAGGGTACGCAAAATAATCTGTAGATAAAACCGTAATTAGAGCTTTTCACACATTCTCAACGAACTGTAATAATATCTTACCACGAATGAAAAACCTTTTTTTTTTTTAAAAGAAAACCAACAAAAATTTCCCGAATAGAAACAAAAATATAATAAAATAGAAAAAACAAAAGGAATTGTTACGTCTTCCTGTTAATTTTTAATCCTTGCAAATGTCTGTAATTATAAAAATGTTTTTGATTTGGTAAAACTACAGAGAATTGAAAGAAACCTACATTTGATGAAATAAAGTTTTTAGTATTCCGTAGCAAAATTTACACCAGCATACCAACGCACTTTGAAGTTATTTCACTAACAATTTTGTGTATAAAGTTGAGTCTTGGTTGGTACTATGGGCCACAAAAGCAATGCTCATTTTTTTAAATTAATTAGTAGAATTTTTTATCCGAAGCTTTTTTTCGAAATCCGCATAAATCAATGGGCACAAATGAATTATAAAAGTTTGAAATCTGAGCGCTAATTTTGTGGCTATGTGAACGCCAGAGTAACTTTAGTAACAGTGAAAAATGAATCTTTTTGAGAATAATCTTAATCGAGAGTGTTTTTAACGCTAAGCTATATTATGCCATTCTGATTGATACTGAAAAGTACATTTCATGAATATTTTTGAATCATATTTTCTATTATTCGTATTATAATCTAGATGCAATGCAGTTTTTTACTCAATACATGGTTTAGGTTCTAGCTGGAAATTTCGAAGAGGTATCTCTAATTTAACATCAAATTTCTATGACCTAAATATCTATATTATAAATGGGAAATAAGTTGTGTGCGTGAGTTGTCCGAATTGTTTGGAAAAAATCATAGAAAGTTTTATGTCCAAACTATTGAAAATAAATGAAAACCGTATAAGAGTTTATTTATTCATATTTATCCGCAAGACCAGTCCAAGTGGCCGTGCAGAAAATGGCGCTCTGCTTGAAACTTAAAGGTTGCGGGTTGGATTCCCAACGGTGGCAATTTGTAATTTAAAATTAATTGGGTGGTTTATTGACTAAAATATCGGCGTATGGACAAGAACGACGTAACCGACTATGCTTGCGAAGGTTTTTTTGCAGTTTCCCTTCACGAACTACGGATGAGTATCTGCAAAATTACTGTAGCCGCACAACCTACCAATTTAGGTAAATTTTCCTTACGACTGTATAGTTTCTACAGAAATACCTACATTAACGAAATTTTGGAAATAAATTTTTTGTCAATAAATTTAAAATATAAAAACATTGCCATTTTGAACTGTCAAAATTTAGAAAAAAATAATTATTAGACATAAATTTCCTATGCACTCTCTATGAGAATTTTTTGAAGTCCAGACAACGTTGCTTTTTCAGCTAGTTTAGTATAATTCAACAATATTTTTATAAAAAATGGATAATATTGGGAAGTGATATGACATAAATCATATTAGGATTTTGAATAACGTCACAAAGGTACAAAAAATGCATTATTTCGATAGCTCACCGAATTCTTCTCTGATATACAAGCAAATTTTTTTAAACCTATCATTTCCGGGTGATATTTTTTATGTCTACGATATTTCGATATCATTCACCTATTTTCATATACGGGGATATTGACTCTGCATTCTGGATAAAATTTCAACATAACATTCAACGTAAAATTTGAAATCTGTGTTCTTAATTTAGTAGAATCCCATACTTTGTTTATGAAATAAGGTTATTATTTGACAATAATATGACGAAAATCTATTTTTTTAATTGAATTAATATGACTTTTGATTGACGTACAAAAAATGAATTTTTTCTATATCCCAGCGAAACTTTTGAAACTTTTTTTTCGTATGATATTTTTTATTCTTCGTCTTTTTATCTCGATATCACTTACCATTCCTTCCAATGCGTGCATATTTCTCCATTCTTCAAATCTATAAATGATACCTCAAATTTAACATGAAATTTAAAATCTACGAACCAAATTTGCATACTTTCTTTGCAAAAAATGAGTAATATTTCTATGTAATATAGCAAAACATCATGTTTTCTACACGTAAACTACAAACAGGGTTTAGTGACATGACCTTTTGTCTCAATTTTCCACAGATATTTGAAATAAAAATAAAATATCGAAAATAGAAAATTTTTTATATTTCCAAAAAACAAAATCAAATTATAATTTAGTAGCGGTTGATAAATCAAAAAAATAGCTTAAACTAAATAAAATTTCACGACCCATATTTTGTTTTGTTTCGGCATAAAACTATAATATTTGCAAATAAAATATATACAAGAAAGGAAAATATATAACGGCCGTCATATATTTTTTAGGCTATCGCACCAATCCTCCTTATATTTACAGTAAAAGAACCAAGAATTCATTTTATTTAAGACAATAGACCACCAGAACACATTTGACCGTAGGGTCCCGTAGCTAAGTGCGAAAAAAAATAGAATCCTTATAATTTCGAACTGGAATTGAGATTTTACAAAATCCTAACAGATAGGTATTAGTTCAAATAGATTCAGAATGATTTCAAAACTATTCAGTTTGTATTAATTAAATTAAATACTTATATGAAAAAATTAACTCGTCTACCAGGAATCGAACCTCGGGCCTCTGGATAACTAGTCCAGTGTGCTTTCTTCTACACCAAAGACCATTGTGATGTGACAGAAGTATTTAATTTAATTAATAAATTCAATGACAATGAAATTTGTCGGAGTATACGCTATAGTCTTCTACAGTTTGTCATACGTATTCGAAAGGAATTTGGACAAACAGCGTTATGTGGACACGAAAGTATACACAAACAAACAAATATTAATATTCAGTTTGTGACAAAAAGCTTCAAACAAAAGTTATTTATTTAAAAAAAATAAAATTTCGAGAAAAAAACTAAAAATACATGCTTTTATTGGAATATGAACTAAAAAATGCAAAATAATTTAAAATAGAAATAGAATAAAGAGATTGACAACAAAATTAACTTTAATGTAAACAAAAGCATGGGGTGATCTCTACTTACACTTGTAAAAGCAGATCCATTATAAAGACAAAGGTAGAATGGCCCCCATGCTTTTGTTTACGTTAAAGTTAATTTGGTTGCCAGTCTCTTTATTCTATTGTATTTTATTTTAAATGATTTGGCATTTTTTAGTTTATATTAATAAATTCAAGTTTTTTTAGTCTTAATACAAAATTATTTTTTGTGTTGTAGTTTCATTCTTCATTAATCCTCCTAATTACTATCAAACTATAAGATGTTATACATAAGATAGCGCTATTTTACACATGTAACTTTTCAAGCAACTATTCATAACGCATAACTTGGTGAGCAAGCACAGTAGTATTTTTTGATGAAACTATGTTGTTATAACACAATAGACCTCGCTTCTATTTCGATATGTAACCTTAGATGTAAGAATAGGGTGATTGGTTTACTTCCTTGTGATTGGTTTACTATAGTCATGTGACTGAAGTGGTTGACAAAGAAAGAAATATTTAGCAAGACGAGAGTTATAGCTATTAACAAAACATGCAAGTGATATATTACTGCATGTACATAGAGATGTAAGTCTAGTTATATCACATACATTTATTGCGATTGAAAACTTTCATCAAAACTTTCTCGTGTAAAAACGGGCTTAGAGATATGCAAATTTGTAATTTTATTTCTTTTAAATATTATTCTATTGTCATTGGTTCTTAATACATCTGCATAATTTCATATTCAGACGTCCGGAAGTGGGTGAAAATTCACTGTAAAAAAAGGAGTGTGGCTGTGTCGTGAACATAGCCGTGTGTTTTACGTGAATACGTGTACGTAACGGGTAACGAGTAATGTAATGGGGTATCACGCTATGCGTCACAGCCTTCACTCAACCTAACGAATTCTTTGATCCTTTAGCTATCGAGTGATGTAATTAAATTTTGGATGTAGATGATACATATGTAGCTGCAAAACCAAACTGTATCCCCCGATTTTGTTATCATCAGTTTCCTGAATTGCCTTCCACTATGGAAGCAAATTTAAAGACGTAATCACGTCAAAAATGCATTCATACATACATACATACATAGATAGATAGATACATACGTATATACATACATAGATAGATATATACAAGTCAAGCTAATAGAAGCATGTTAATAAAAAGAAACATTTTGGTTTTAAAATCCCCCTTCCCCCCAGTGGGGGGAATGCACGGTTGGACTTTCCCATTTAAGAACTTAATATCACTTTTACATTAAAAAAACACACACCCAAAATTGCAGGTTGTTATCTCTTTCCATTTTTAAGCTTGTGTTTACGGACAAACAGACAGACAGACAGACACTCTGATGAATGAACAGGCAGACATGTCTAACTATGTCAGGTCGTCTTATAAAACTTTATTTTTAAATGTTTTATAAATTTTTTTCTACTATCAATATTTTCAACCGTTACGTCTAGATTAAACGTGTGAAATAATAATTCTGAAAAAAAAAACTAATTTCATAGTCAATTTACAGACTTTATTGCTGTCTAGATTTTATAATACCTATTAATTAATAAACGATGAAATAGATTTATTATTTCAATTTTTTTTTTTGCGTTTTTTATTTCAATTTTATTATTTTTTTCAAATTATAAATTTATCAATCAGTGACAAATGTGTCAGTGGCACATGATTTTTAGTTTATTTTAATTAATATTATAAAATCTCATTTGTTATTGCTTTATGTATAGGTAATTAGTTTTTAATAAAATTCGTAACGGTTTTTGTTTAAACTTTTTTCTTGTTTTTTTGTTACTTATATTTTCCTTAAGCTGAAAGTTCGAAAACACTAATTTTAAAATTAAATATCCCTGGTTCTAGGCAGTCGATTTTTTTTATTCAAAATTTCTTTAAGATTGAATATTTAATTTGTCAAAGTATCAGAAATTCATAAGAAACGGTTTTTAGAAAGGACTACCTTAGTAAATACCGAAACTTATATGATGAGGTTTTACTTACCTCTGTTTCTGAGGTAAATCATAGTCTATAACACAGGCCACCCACATCTTTATTTTGTACACCTTTATTAATTTTTAATCCTAATTAACTAGGTTATAGGAACTATAAAACTTTGATAGAAACTATGCCGATGTTCATCTGATGTTCGTGAAGGGAATCTGCAGAAAACCTTCACAAGCATCTATTAATCGCCTCATTAATTTTAATTGACAAACTGCCACCGTTGGGAATTAAATCCTCGACCTTCCAGCTGCAAGCAAAACGCGTTTGACCGCACAGCCACTTAGACTGGTAACGAAAATCATATTGAACTACATATTATGTTAAGAAGTTTTTTAATTATCTACCATTTTCAGTTACCAACAAACTCAATTTAACACATGCTACGGAACCCTAGGTTGATGCATAAACAACACGTACTTGACGGCTATTTTTATACTGTTTTGTTTCTCCCTCTTGGTATTATTAATGACGATTCTATTTATGTCGAAAAAAAAACAATTTTTTATATTTGTTTTCCTTTCTGTGAGTGTTTTTTGTATAAAATAATATTTTGAAGTTATAAAACAATTTTCCTTCAAAAAAAAAACAACAACAAAACTCGACTTAATGAATTTTACTTTCATTTTCATGTTGATAATAAACAATAATATAGTGAAAACTTCTCGCATGTTCACGGATGGTATTTGTGCCACACAAATTGTTCTGTACATCCCAATTGTTGTACAGTTTTCAAAACAAATGAAAAACAAGGAAAAATTAAAAAATAAAACAAAAATTACAAACTAAATTTTATAAAAAAACTAAATATAGCATTTTGTAAGTAAGCGAAGATTCAAAAAATATGAACCAATCTATAATATATTATACATAGACTTGTGTAACTCAGAAACGAGTCGTTCATTTTATGATGTGGATGAAACGGCACACTTGGGCTGAGCCACGTCAATTCATTCCTGTATAAATATTTGTGTTGTATTGAATGTACTCGCTCTACTCGCAAGGGGCCCCGCCCCCTTAACATCCGGTGTTGCTATCGGCCTTTGCTCCTCGTCCTTGAAAGGTAATATATTCTGCGATTTAAGTTTGGTGTTTTTCCCATTTTCATGGGGGTGGGGGTGCGTTAGGTAAACAAAAATTTTTCGATTTCAAAAACCCGCATTTGCTAGGACCGCATCATTTCTAGAAGTGGGTTAGATTTTGTATAGATGAGTGAGTGAATTTCACAAAGGGCTGTATATATTATTGAACTCGCTTTACTGGCAAGAGAGCTCCAACCTCTCGATTTTGGGGGCGGCCTTCGACCTTGGCTTCGCGTCTTTGATATAATGCAAACAAAACTAATAGAAGTAAAAATGATAATTTTGAAGGGTTTTTCTCTTTTTCGAAAGGGTTGCGTTGCTAAATTAAAGTTTTCCAACGTTTTTCTCATAAGTTTGAACAGCTTTGAATGCAAAAAACCGCATTTTTCTAGCTTGCCTAGAAGTTGGTTAGATTTTGTATAGATCAGTGAGTGAGTGAGTCAGTCAGTGAGTTACACAAAGGACTATATATATTATAGGAATTATGTCGGTCACTAAGTTACTATCGATAGATTAGTACATTCTTGAGCAGAATGCTGAAGTATTCTGCTCAAAAAAGTTGGAATTATTCAAACGAAATTTCGTTAGGCTGTTTCGTTCACACATCCTGTAAGCAGTGTTGTCAATTTAGCGACTTTGTCGCTAGAAGTGACGACTTTTGTTTAATTCTTAGCGATAAAAACAAGATTTGACGACAAAATGGCTCATCTGACGGCTTTTGGAGTACAAATGAAAACAGTTTTAGGGTCAGTAATAGATAAATTTTTTTGTTAACTCGGCACAGAATTATACAGTACCAAGAGATATACCGGTTGATTAGTTTACATCTTCGCATAGTAGATCTCCCACGAGTATGAGCGAGTACATATGTTTACATTAAGCAATGTATATGAGAAGGAGGTCTTATAGGTTTGTTTTCTTACTTAAAGTTAAACTGTTGAGTGATGTATGAGGTTTTTTTAAGTGAACAGATCAGTTGTTGTGATTTGTTCTGTTGTTCAGACTTCAGTATGCTATAACATGTAATAATAATAAGAAAACAAACCTATAAGACGTCCTTCTCATACACATTGCTTAATGTATGCATATGTACTCTCTCATATTCGTGAGAGATCTACTATGCGAAGATGTAAACTAAACAACCGATATATGGAAATATATATATAATATTTCTGGCAAATTGTGATTGAAACACCAATTTATGTGATTGTTACAGTGATGGTAATATATTTAATTAAACATTAGTATTAGCGAATTTCCTGAAAGGAAATAGAGCTATTGGTCCCGTACCGAAGTCAAAATTTCGCAAAAATTTCTTCAAATATCCATCGATCCTACCTAGTAGATGTCAAAAATCACCATCTGTAAAATTTATATATATATATATATATCTATGGACATATATATATATATATATATATATATATATATATATATATATATATATATATATATATATATATATATATGTCTGTAATCACACTAGCGGTCACAGTTTTCATTTTATCGGAATTAAATTTGATATTTGACGCGTTTTTGGTATTCAAAAGGTCAAGTTCGTTAATGTGTACAATCGGATAAGGGGAAAGGGGGAGAGGAATAGGTTTAGAGGAAGGGGAAAACACAAAATTTGACATATCTCCCTTAATATTCGAAAAATCGAAAAATTTATAAGAAGTAAAGTTGTAGGCATTAAGTTTTACTGTAATTTTGTTTCTTTATTTTTTCTGTTACACTAATATTTACAGAAATATTGACAGTTTAAGATTGAAAATTAAATTCCGTAATATCTCTGTACATATTAGAGTTTGAGAAAAAATGATAAGGTGATGAGTTGTAGCAAACTTGATTTTCTACAACTTTATTCCTTACGCATTTTTCGATTGTTCTAATATTGAGAGAGATATTTTATATTTTGTGTTTTCTTCTTTCTTTAACCCCCCCTCCCTCCAATTATCCTCGACGTATGTCATTTATTAATAAAATTGGACTTGCAAATACTAAAATCATATACGACATTTCATTTTAATTAGACTAAAATTGTGACCGCTAGAGAGTGATTTATGTATTCTAAGGAAATTCGCTAAGATGAAGCAGCTCCTGCGTAACGAATTTTTTTATATGTATTTAAATTATAATTAAATTACCGCCACTAGCCTCTTGTGCCCCTCCCAAAATACAATCCTATACGCTCCTGATAGAATCAGTTTTAGCGACTTTCTAACGACTTTTGATATTGAATCAAGGGACTCGAATTTATAGGAGTTGGCAACACTGTCTCTAAATCTATTATATTATCCAATTATTTGATATTTTATTATATCATTTTTGTGGTCTAGCTTTCTATTTGTGTTATGGTGTGTACAATATTAGTGATGCCACGAGAGACAGAGAAACGAGACGAGAATCAGAATTCTACTTTTCGATATATATGCAAGAGACAGACGATAGTACTCTGTTTCAATCTCTATAGATTTGTAATCTTTTAAAATGTACTTATCACAAAAAAAAAACAAATTATAATTGTATTTTTTCAAGAAAATCTTTAACTGTAAACCTCGAGATGAGACGAGACGATAGACAACTATTACAAGTCAATACAATACAAGATACATGCAATTTTTCGTCTTGTCCGTCTCGCAGCATCATTTTACAATATACTTTACGTTAACTATAATCAAAGCCCGAAAGGCCGGTGCATATCTCCTGAAATAATCCAATTTACATTCTAAGCATTTGATTTAAATGAACTAACTATACATTAGATAGATAGATAGATACATCTTGGGGTGTAAAAAGTATTGCACTTCCACCTTATGGTCCATTGTGCTCCCCCTTCTACCTCAGTTCGGCGAGATTCGCTTCTCCCATATGTTCGCAATAGCCAGAAGCTTGCTTATCAGGTCTTACTGAAGGTTCATATATTCGGGGTGAGATGCACCGAATATCTTGTATCTGCTGTAACCTAGAGGTTCGCAGTTAAAGATGTGGCTGGATGTTTCCTCTTCCTCACCACACGATCTGCACATAATGGACCCGTTATGAAGTCCAATTGTGGGTAGATGCTTCCGCAGGGGCATCATGTTCAGCTTCAGTGCAGTGAGAACTATACATTACTGAACTAGTTAATTTCAGTGAAAAAGATTCATTAAACTCTTAAACTAAAATTAGGAATTAAGCCACCGACCGAAATTCAAAATCCCCATTCCATATGGCTCTCGTCTAAAAGATTAACTCAATTCAATATGAAAGGTTGTCCTAGACTACAACTTTTTATTAAAAATTGTGTAAATTTAAAATTTATATCGCACTTTCCCAGATACTGGTCTAAAATAGAATACGACCAATGTTTGCAAATAAGTTTGTATAAGTTTTTTAACGATATAAAGTATTGAAACATTTATGATATAAGTTTTTTTTAAATGAGCTTTAGTCCATATGTCCGTCTGTCCATATTATCCTTCTATATGTCCGTAAACATAATAGGTAATGTGAATGGAAAGGGAAAAATTGGTCCATGCAAAACTTATTATTTTATAACTTATTTATTTATTTTTTAAATCGTAAGAGATAAAAGAAAATTTAAAAAACGAAAAATTTTTTGAAACAATTTCTCTAAACCTGAATAGTTTCACCACAGCTCAAACATCTGTAATTACTCTTGATTATAAAAGCACATATGGTATATACTACCATTATACGTTACTTTGTATTTATATACATTTGTATGTGTGTAAAAAGTAAAATAAACAGTTATGCAAGGTATTTAAGCAATGAACTCAGATAGTACTCAGGTTGATACATTTCACTTGTTTTAATGCAATTCTATCTTATTAAATACTGTACTACACACAAAGAATGTCCCATAAGGAAATCCAACGCGTTGACGGATTGTCTGTGACCTCTTTTCATGTAAATGTGGAATTTAGGACATGCAGATATTGTTCCACGTAACACAGCATCCATCGTAGCAAGCAACATTACATAGAACATAAAACGGTATAATATGAAATACCAGTATAGTGTTTTGTGTCTTGTCTATTCAATTTTATTAATAAAATGGATAGATAGATAGATATTATTATTATTATTATTATTATCGTAAACAAGAAGAGTAAGAAGTCAGTATTGAAGATAATAAAATTCTAAAATGTAAACTAACATAAAATTTTAATATATATTTTAATTTGGTCGAACATTTTTACCTCTATATATATTATGTAGAATAAAGAGTGTTGTTTTCGTCGATACTGAATATCTCGATATTGAGATTTTCTTAAAACAAATTACGTTTTGAGGTCTCTTGATACCAAAAAAACCCATTTTTGGTAATTGCTGTGTGTGTGTACTCGTGTCGGACTTCTACCGACTGAAACCCTAGCCTCCTTCGTGACCCTTCTGTGGTACAACCGCTAGGTATTACTTCGAGAGAAGGGCATAAGCAATAGTTCTTCTTCCTCTAATGCAAACACCTTTTATATTTTATATTTTCATCCGTGCTACTAAATGAAGTTCCTTCTACGTTCTTCTTGGCGCAGCTCCTTCAGGATAGTTGCTGCTAGGTTATTTGTGGCTGCCCATTCCGTTTCTCCTGCCAGCATGGCTTCTATCAGATTGTCTGGAGTAACATTATAGTCCAGAACTCCTTCCAGGTGTCTTCGATGCTCTATAAACTGCAAACACTTAAAAAATGCATTCTCTGCATTCTCTAGTTCGCCACTACATTTGGGACATTCTGGCGATTCTGCTGCTTTGAATTTTTGTAGGTATGCTCTAAAGCATTCATCATGTCCAGAGAGGAGCTGCGTCAATGTGTGTGGATTTTCACCGTAGGTTTTCACCCAGGTGTCGGACTTGATCTTGGTGTACCGACTAAAACCCTAACCTACTTGCTTCATTGACCTTGTTTGTACCCCCGCGGAACCGCCGCTAGGCATTACTGCAGCTGTAGCTGTTTCTCTGTTCCTAGCAGTTTTCTCTGCTCTCTTTCATGCATAAGGAGAGACAGCTGTCATCGTTGACATCTTTCTTCTTCTCTGTTCTTTCTGCCGCATCTCTTTGAGTATTGTCGTAGCGTAACTGCTGATTGCTGTCCAGTTTTCCTCCGATATCAACATGTGTTTTGTTAGCGTCTCTGGAGTTAGTGTTGCTTCCAGTACCTTTTCGAGTTATGTTCTTTCCTTCTGGAATTGTGAGCATCGAAAAAGTGCGTGTTCTGCATCTTCTGGTACTCCACACCCTACCGAGCACTCTGCTGTCTCCTCGTAGCCAAACCTTTGCAGGTAGGTTGTGTGTGCGTGTGTGTATGTTTGTGTCTGCTGGTTTTGTGCCTGTGAACAAGATATTTCAAGAACGAGAATAACGAGAGGTATGAAACGTTCAACTAGTGATGCCGCGAGATGAGAAGAGACAAGAGTAGCATGTCTCTTGTTTTGTACTTACTTTTAAAAGCTTTCTTTCGTCTCGTCTCGTCTCGTTTTTACAGTTTACAGTTTCCTGAAAAAAATACAATTTAAAAAAATTATAGTTATCGGTTGATATAGTGGTCGCTTGATACGTTTAATAAGAATTCGAAATAAAAAAGTCATTGCCACCTAGGGTTGCCATCTCAAAATTATGAAAAGTCGAGAGATTAACATAGGTTATATCGATCTGGTCTGGAGATCGGGAGGTCCATGTATTATTTAGTAAACTGGCTAGTGGAGGTTTGACCGGGTAGGCAAGGTAGGTAGCTGCCTAGGGGGGCAAATTTTGATTGTTTACACAAAAAATACCTCTACTTGGGTGATCAAAAATATAATTTTTCATTTGAAAGCGTAGAAGCCTGATACATCCTCAAATCAATGAAAATGACATTTATTTTGTTATAATATTCTCTTTGTTGAGTCAATACATTGAAAAAAGATAATATAATATAACTATATGAAGATAACTAAGTACTACCAATATGGGACGAAAATCGCAAATTTACAATAAGTCAAATCTAACTAATAACGATTGGCGTCAAGCGAAGAATTTGGTATAATTCCATCTTCTAGTTATTAGTTTTATTTATAAACGGTCGACATCAAGCGAAGAAGTTTGTATCATTCAACTTCAAACGTTTTACGAAGGAACAAGTATGAAAGAACAAGCATATAATATAGACTAACAAGTCATTGAATTAATTAATTAATATCAATATGAAAAAATTGGTACAGTATTGTGTCGTTTAAGTATACACAAGAATAATATGTTGGAATAATAAGTTAGTAATTGACAAGCATATCAAGCGTGGTATAACGGTTAGCGCACTGGGTGCGACATACTGAGGTCCGGAGCTCGTTTCCTGGCGGATTAAAGAGTTATTTGTTAATATTAATATTTATTAATAACATTTTTTCTTGGATTTAGATTCTTATTTTGAATTGTTTTTGCAAAATATATTAATTTTGGTTAGCAAATTTTTTTTCCACTGAGCTCGGGAAGTCGAGATATTTATCTTTGAAATCGGGAGTCGGGAGAAACTGTACGATTTTGGCACTCTCCCGAAGAAGTCTGGAGAGGTGGTAACCCTATCAGACAATGCCACCCAAAATTTATTACTGTTTTGTGTACAATTTAAAAAATTAAAAATCTGTAGAGATTGAAGAGGGTACTATCGTCTATCTCAAATCGGGATTCTAATTTTCGTCTCGTCGCGGCTCACTACTTTAAAGATAAATTTAATATCATATAAAGGTATTTTTTTCGATACTGAAAATCTATATTCTGATTTTACCGAATGTTTTGACGTCTCCTCATATCTAAAAGCTATTTGTGGCCATATATTTATCTCTAGAAAAATTTTTCTCTAGAAATATCTTGATCACAGACAATATCTTGTTTATCATGTATATGGCCACAAGTGAATCTGTGACCAAGATATTTAAAGCATACAGACAGTGAGAGGTATGAAACTTTAAACTTAGGATTAATATTGTCGTCCTCGCGCGACGGCAATGTTATTACCGAAATAGCTGAACTGGAAATGATTTTTTTATTCTTCATGTTTTTGAATTTTTTGGGGAATTTTCAAAAACGATTTCGACAATTTTTTTTAACTTTGTCTTAAGATTTTACTTCTTAGATTTAGTCCTAAATTTTCACTTACTTATTACTAGTCTATTTCTGTTAGAAAAAGAAATTTACTGGTAAACAAAAAAATTTGATAGAGGTATTAAATTTTATACTTATGATATTATAGCATTAGAGGATGCTTGTCGTATTTATTTGGGAAATTTTCTCAAAAACGGTACAGCATACAAAGCAATAATTTAAATTACAAAATTATTCTTCTTTAATATAAAATTTTTAACAAAAAATAGAACCGACTAAAGAAGAAAGTAACTGAAATGTAAAAATTAACAACTTTGTAACAAAAATTAACCCTTCGAAAAAGAAAGTGACTGAAAAGCAAAAAATAAAAAGTAACTTTTTAGTCTAAGTCCTACACTAATGTAAATACCTAAATAATTTTGAGTCGGCACCAAACTAACAAAATATTACAAAATGTAATATTATGTTATATTTACTTTTAACCGAAAATCAGATTCACCCTTCGCCCATTCGATGGAAATTTTTTGGCGCCGACTCAAAATTATTTAGGTATTTACATTATTTATGTATTTGACGTCGTTCTAAATCCAGTATGGCAGCCGCCGCAAAATAGTGATTTATATTTTCCTTATTAATCCCTATGATATGGGTATCAAATGAAAGAGCTCGATAAACGAAATACAGTAAGTAAGGTGACGTCATTATAAATCCAATATGGCGGCCGCCGCAAAATGGTGATTTACATTTTCCACATTAACCCCTATCATATGGGTATAAAATGAAAGAGCTTGATGAGCGAAACACAGTAAGTAAGAGTACATTTATTCGAGTATAACGTTTTGTGCAAAGCCTACAGCTTTCTATATTTATGCCTTACAAAAAGTAGTCATATCCGATCGAAAACATTAATGTAAAAAAGGGCCGAGTTTTCGGAGAGATACTTCATATAATAGTTCTCCTTAAAAAGTGATGATATCCCATTAAACAGCCAAGTTATTTACAAAGTAAATAGCTTGGTAAACTATTTACCAAGAAAATTAATGAGGGGTAAATTGATTAAATGTAAGAAAAAATGTGGTTGAAATTTATTTCGAAAGTTTTCCCTACGTATGTTTTTAAAATTTTATAACGCGGCAAGTTTTAAAATATTTGAAACAAAAGAAAGAATAGCTTGCCAAGTTATAAAATTTGAAAAACATACTAAGGGAAAACTTTCGAAATAAATTTCAACCAAACTTTTTCTTACATATAATCAATTTATCCCTCATTAATTTTCTTGGTAAATAGTTTATCAAGCTATTTACTTGGTAAATAGCTCGGCTCATTAATGGGATATCATTACTTTTTAAGGAGCAACTATTATATGAAGTATCTGCCCGAAAACTCGGCCTTTTTTTTACATTTATGTTTTTGATCGGATATAATATAACATATTTGTTTTTTTGTCGAAGCGCAGGGAAGACTTATTTTTTATTTTTTTGTGGCTAAAATTTGAAATTGTTTTTTCATATTTATATGGGACCAACTTTGAAGTATACCCTATCCAACAAATAAAGAAAAAAATGAAAATCGGACTATGTAAAAAGTTATGCGTGATCATACATAAAAAAATGTACAGGTTGAATTGAGTACCTCCTTCTTTCGTCGTAAAAAATATGAACAAATTTTGAATCAAATATTTTTTCGTAAATGAATTAAATTAATAATTTACATTATTTCATTCAAATTCAATTTTGATTCAGTAAATAAATTATTACACTATTATGTGTGCATGTATATATTCTACTCCAATGTGGAAATCAATAATATATGTTAAAGTTATTTGTTACACTCTGTATATGGCGGTCGTGTAAGGTTTTTCGTACCAATTTCTAAATTTTTTGTTTTTTTTTTGTTTCAGAACCAATAACAACACTACTGGGTGGACCAGATATATATATAAATCGCGGCAGTACAATGAATGTAACGTGTATTATTAAACATAGTCCAGAACCACCTCCATTTATATTTTGGACGCACAATGATGAAGTAAGTATTACTAATTTTTATCATATTTTTAAGACTTCTATTTATTGATCACCAATAAGAACTGTTTACTACAAATTTTTGTTTAAAACTATAAAATGGTTAATTATTAACCAAAATAAACTTTATTATCCAGTTTTAATTTTTTTTCTGCAGCTATTCGATTCTGTTTCAAAAAATATATGTTCCTATTTGAAAAACAGAAATTCATCTTCAAATATCCTTGAAGGCCGCGGTTAAGGTCAGGCGCGGATCCAGCACTCAAAAAAGGTCGCCGACAGGCACCCGAAAATCGGTCAAGTGCAAGTTGGAGTATGAACTCGCTCATGATTGATATAAATTAGTGCATTCCGACAAAGGTAGATGTTTACAAAATATATAACACCCTGGCCTAGATTTTGTACAGTGTATAGTTCCACGTGGGCAAAGCTGTGGGGCGAACACTAGTAAATTAATAAACCTGAAAATGTTAGTTTGTTCGCTCACGAAAATTACAAAAGTAAATGTGTGTTTGTTTGCACATCACAGTGTCACATTTAAGAGTCTAAACTACTGAATCGAATATTATGAAATTTTTACTTGTACTATGTACTTTTAAATTAGTAGATGACTATGCGCACCAAGTTTAACCAGTCCAAATGGCCGAGCGGACTAAGGCGTTATGTCTGCGCAATATACCTACTTGGAAACTGGGAGGTTATGGGTTCGAATCCCGACATCCGTAGTTTGTCAATTATTAAGAAAAAAAAGGGGCGGTTAATTGACTAAACTGTCGGCGTATGGACAAGAACGAAGTAACAGGCTATGCTTGAGAAGGTTTTCTGCAGTTTCCTTCACGAACTCTAGATGAATAATATCGTCATAGTTCCTATCATAGTCGGCTGCAGCCGAATATCCTACCAATTCATAGTTTATACACAAAAATTCCTTCCACTCCACTCACATCGTCACATCCTAAGGCATCACAATGGACCTTATGGTCGAAGTATAGCCCGTCCAGGGCAGCCTCTACATCTAGCAAAGATGATTATGCGCACCCAGCGAATAATCATCTGTTTTTTTCCAATACAAGTATTCATGTGCCCAAAAAAAAACAGATAATATGTTGTCAAAAATCTGACATAACGTGTCAGCATATCGTCTATGATGACTAAGTACTTCGCTGCGTTCCGTATCAAGCACAATTCATTGTTTTTTTTTTTAAATTTTATTAAGGCATTGGATATAATATCATTAGCCTATCGACCTTAATAGACCGTGGAAATGTGACTTCATAAGTCTATTAGGGTTGTAAGCAGGCCCATCGTGCCCACAACGGTGGATCTGCGCTTGGTTAAGGTGAACATTAAGATCATTATAATATGCACCACTTCGAACAAAACAACTGTTATTCGAGCCATTTTTTCCAAAAACATTTCCTTAAAGGCATATACAAGTGCATTGTATTGAATATCATAAAAATTATGTATTGGGTTATATTAAATAAACCCAATACATTTTATATAAAGAGATGATGATACTTTGTAATTTGATATGTATAAACTGTTCATTTGATCTGTTATCAAATGAAAGTAAAAGTTAAATTTATTAGTAAAGTAAAATAAATTGAAAGCTATAAAACATCAAATTCCAAATGATAAATTTCAAATATTAAACAGTATAGATAAACTAAAAAATTCGTTACGCAGGAGCTGCTTCAACTTAGCGAATTTCCTTAGAATACATAAATCACTCTCTAGCGGTCACAATTTTAGTCTGATCAAAATGAAATGTCGTATATGATTTTAGTATTTGCAAGGCCAATTTTATTAATAAATGACATACGTCGAGGGAAATGGAGGGGAGGGGATTAAGAAAGAAGAAAACACAAAATATAAAATATCTCTCTTAATATTAGGAAAATCGAAAAATTCGTAAGGAATAAAGTTGTAGAAAATCAATATAGCTATAATTCACCACTTTATCATTTTTGCTCAAACTATAATGTGTACAGAGATATTAAGGAATTTAATTTTCAATCTTAAACCGTCAATATTTCTGTAAATATTCATGTAACAGAAAAAATGACAAGAAACAAAATTATAGTAAAACTTAGTACCTACAACTTTGCTTCTTATAAATTTTTCGATTTTTCAAATATTAAGGGAGATATGTCAAATTTTGTGTTTCCCACTCCCTCTACACCCCGTCCCCCTTGTCCGATTTTACCCATTAGCGAACTTGACCTTTTGAATACTAAAAGCGCCTCAAATACCAAATTTCATTCCGATAAAATTCCGAAAACTGTGACCGCTAGAGTGATTACAGACACATATATATATACATATATGTATATTTATATATATATATATATATATATATGTCCATAGATATATATATATATAAATTTTACAGATGGTGATTTTTGACATCTACTAGGTAGGATCGATGGACATTTGAAGAAATTTTTGCGAAATTTTGACTTCGGTACGGGACCAATAGCTCTATTTCCTTTCAGGAAATTCGCTAAAAAATGATTACATAGTGCAAATGTGGAAATACTTAACTTAGTCCCGTAGTCAATCCTGGGCCCGCCAATTGAATTATTTTATCACGTTTAGATGTTAAGAGGTGTGGATCTCGAGTTTGATCTAAGGATTGCTGAACTATTAAAAATGTATCCGAAAATGGTAAAATATTAACAAACATTTATTAACAAACATAATCAATAATGAAAGTACAAATATTCAAACTAAATTTGAGTTTAGTAAATTAACAAATACCAAAATTGACAATATAAATATAATTAGTAAATACCAAAAATATTGACAATATATATATAAAAAAAATTTAAAGTATTAAATTAAGTGAAGTCACAAAATTAGTCAGATTTAATTTTGCTTTGTTCAACCCTGAATATGAATTTATTATAACAAACAAATGATGTCACGATAGAGATATTACAAAAAAATATACTGGTGATGTATTTGTAAAGATAATTGAAATATGATTGACATGTGTTCCATAACCATACTTTTGCACAAAAAAAATAATTATACCGTAATCAAAACTAATAATTGTTTCTTGAAATAAGAAATAAGTTTAATTAAATATTGATCAACTTTAGTTTTGGAATAATAAAAAAAGTGGTATATACCAGTTATGATAATATTGTCGCGGTATCTTGGCTCTCTTTATCCCTCAAAAGGAGCGCTGCCCGAACCTGCAACAGATTCCGATACTCGACAAAAAAAATATATTAGTTAAAGTTTTACTAAATAGTTTTCAACTGGAACGACACGCACGTTTTTTTAAAGAAAAAAAAATTAAACTAAACAAATTTTTTAAGAAATAAAAACCTGAATTTATTTGCTTTTAAAAAAATTTGAATTCAATTTCTTTTTCAACAATTTTTTTTTTTAATTTTACAATGCAATGTCAATTTTCAAACTTTGAACTACTTGTACAAATGCCAAATTTAAACTTAATCTGTATCGCACGAATGATAATTTTTAACTTTGAAACTAATCGAACAACAGTCAATTATAAACTTTGAACTGATCAAACAACAGTCAATTATATACTGATTTTGATTAGCACTAGCCGCCGCTTTATATACCCTTCAAGGGTGTTTCTAGAAGACGGTTGTTGTTGTTTTGAAGAAATATTTTTTTGAAATTATATTTTTGCATGGAGGTTTCTCGAATTATTTACTTCATCAACAACAATGGGCGCATTCAGAGGTTCAGATTATTTATAAAATTATTTAAAAATTATAATACTCCATCAGGGCTTGAACCAGAATGATACCCCCCTTGTTTAATATTTATCTGTCTACTTAATGCACACGACCACTGCTAATTCAAATTTATATACAAATTTTACGGTACATAGATTATTCATAACAACATAATAACAAGCTTGTTTTTTGAATTATTTACGTATTTATGTTATCAAAAACATTCAACTTGTATTAGATTTTTGATTTTTAAATTAAATCTGATAATTTTTTCAATTTTTGATTTTTTTTAAAAAAAGAAAAACTTTAAATCAAAAGCAGTTCTTATTTTCTCGAAAAAAAAACCTATTAATGAGTGCCTATTAATATTTTGGAAAAAAGTTCCTTGACTTTTCCAGGGTTTCCAGACTTGAATTCGAATTTTTCCAGACCATTTTTTCATATAATATTTTGTTATTGATAGGAAAATTAAGAAAAGTATAGATTTGTTCATTTATATTCATTTTTTATGGATAATATGATAAAACCTATACATTCTTTTTCATCAGTACATAAAAATTACATAAAAATTTTTCAAAAACCTCAAAACAGATAATTATTAGTAATAATTTTTTAGAAATAAGTTATTTTAAATACGATTATGCGAAATTCCATGAAATTTTCTGGAATTTTACGAAATTCCCTGAAAATTCCATGACTATTCCAGAAACTCAAAATGCCCTGACATTTCCAGGTTTTCCAGACAACTAGACACTCTGAAAAACTTTGTTTGATGAAAACAAATAAATCGAACTAGATTATTTCCTTTTTGCACTTAAAAAAAAAGACTCCTTTTTTTTCCAAGGAGAAAAATGTTTTTTCCTTAAATAGTTTTCGTAATATTTTTCTCAAACTTTTTCGTAATAAAATTAGAACATGTGTTGGATCCAGAAAAAATATTCTCAATAATTTTCAATACAACAATATGTAGTTTTGTAAATTAAATGATAAAATATGAATAATTAACACGGTCTTGAGCATTTAAAGATTAAATAAAATTAATGCTTTATTCCATGATTTTCTTGAATGAATATGGTCTAAGATCCGACACTGAAAACCTTCCCTCATATGTTAATTGATTGAAATATTATTGAAAACGCTTATTGCAAAATAAACAATTTGACAATGTAATGTCTGCCAGGGTAGTTCTGCTGCAATTAACATTAATTAATTAATTAAAAATTGATTTTTTTATAATTAAATCCCTCACGTGTTAATTGAATTTTGCTTGTTAAATAACATAGTATACGATACGACAAATATTGTAATAGCTGGCAGCGCTGCTTATTACTGCTACGGTTACCTGCAGCTAGGTGTTCAAACTTAAAGTAAACTTAGGTTACTTCCCTCATATGTTAATTGAAAATTTTTTAGCTAATTTAAAAGTTCAGAATAATTAGAATACATCCATAACTGGCAGCCGTCTTAAAATCCATTACAATCAAGTGCAGCCTATATAAGAAAAATTAAAAAAAATAGAAATTATAAAAAAAATACCTTGTAGAGAGAGAGAGACTATTGCATTATTACACGAAACAAACAAGGATAGTATATGATTCATGCATTTGTAAAGCCTACTCCATTTCTAAGTGTATTTATACTAATAGTACCCACTACTATATTTTATCTATGACTAATAGTGGATTGTGTAGAGTTCATGATAAACGGAATACATAATTCACATTCATGATTCACATTCGCATGATCATATACTTTCCTTGTTTGTTTCGTGTAATAATGCAATAGTCTCTCTCTCTCTCTACAAGGTATTTTTTTTAACATTTCTATTTTTTTTAATTTTTCTTATATAGGCTGCACTTGATTGTAATGGATTTTAAGACGGCTGCCAGTTATGGATGTATTCTAATTATTCTGAACTTTTAAATTAGCTAAAAAATTTTCAATTAACATATGAGGGAAGTAACCTAAGTTTACTTTAAGTTTGAACACCTGGCTGCAGGTAACCGTAGCAGTAATAAGCAGCGCTGCCAGCTATTACAAGATTTGTCGTATCGTATACTATGTTATTTAACAAGCAAAATTCAATTAACACGTGAGGGATTTAATTATAAAAAAATCAATTTTTAATTAATTAATTAATGTTAATTGCAGCAGAACTACCCTGGCAGACATTACATTGCCAAATTGTTTATATTGCAATAAGCGTTTTCAATAATATTTCAATCAATTAACAGATGAGGGAAGATTTTCACTAATGCCGGATCTTAGACCAATATGTTTACTACAAATGTAAGATATGAAAAAATACTAGTAACCATATAAATAATATTAAAGAGAGCTCTAGGATTTTTCGAAATAAATTTCGATTTTTTCCCCAATTTCTTAGATCAAAACTTTTGTATTTTATAAATACGTATTTCGACTACAAAGTAGTCATCATCAGTATGAATTAGCTAATTGTAATTATTCTCCGAGGAGATGTTACTTGTTGCTAATTTGGTACTTATTCAATAAAAATTTTTCAAAAAAAAAAAAAAAAACTTTTTAAAATATAAATTTAAATAAGAGAACTGGAATGTACTAAAAGATACATATTCAAAAAATAATAATAATTAGCTAAATGTATTGTGGAAAAATACTAAAAAGTATGATAAATACTAAATACTATGAGTTCAAGAATACTTTATTTACAGCGAGATTCTAAATCTCTAAAATAACCCTTCCTTTCTCAAGCTATCGTATATTTTATTAAGTACATACCAAAATTATATATAAGTTAATTAATACTTCCATTTTAGATAAGATTTTTACGAGAACAATTAGTTAGAATTAATATCAAAGATCAAAAAATTAAATGATGTTGATAGCATTTCATGTCCATCGGTCGCAGTTCAACAAAAAAGATTTTTATCGCTCGGAGACCAAAGTGAAAAGAGAGTTGTGCACTGTTTGAAATCCGACGTGAAAAAAAAGATGTTTGTGTTTCGTTCGATATCCGATGTTAAAAACAAAACTATGTAGTTCGGTCGGAGCCCAACGTGAAAGAGGTGTTGTTTCCTTCAAGATCCGATGTGAAAGAGAGAATTTATATTTAAAATACTTTTAAAGTTAACAATTTTTATTATAAAAAAATATTATGTACGAGTAAGTACTTAATAAACTCGTATCAATTTGTAAAAAGGCGCTTTTTTTTTTAAATAAAAAAAATGCACATACAGTATAAATGACACACTCTGTAGTATATCAAATATTCTAAAAAGTCTCATCTAGTTTACGAGTAATAGTCAACCAAATTATGATATTAAAGTTTGCGAGGTTTAAAATTTAGAAATAAAAAAATTGGTTTTTTAATACTTTAAAGTTTTACCTCCCGTATCATTAGAATGGCTGTGTTAATGAAAATAGTGTAAGAGGCCTTTTTTGTAGAGCATTTAATTACCTACATAAATTCGTATCGAATATATTTATGATTACAAATAAGTGAGTTATAAAATTTACTAGAAAAAAATTTTTTCAAATTTTGACTTCAAATATCATTTAAATGGTTGGGTTAATGAAAAAAGTGTAAAGAGAACTTTTTTTGTAGAGCTTTTAACTCTACAGTTTACAAAAATGTGTATTGGAATTTGCTATATAGGGATATAAAATTTTTCCCAATTGACTGAAGTGAAAACTACGATGAAGAGGCCCTTAATATTAATATTTGAAGAGTTTAAGGTGCCCAGCATTTAATTTTTCAATATACCAAATTTAAAAAAAAAAACTCTTCTACATTTTCTGCTAATTTACAAACAAAAATAACATGATTTGAATGTAATAATTTTTCCATGTAGCGAATGAAACAATTGCAGCCAAACTTAAAAACTTCAAAGCCAATTTTTACTACTCAAAATTTGAATTTAAGGTATTATAGGTATAACTGATTGTTGAAATGAAGCCTGTATAAAACTACCATCTTGGAATATGACGCTATGAGTAAGTAACTTTACCAATAATACCAAGTGGCAATAAATTTTACTAAACAAATTTAAAAAAAAGAAAAAACATTTTAACCACTTTCGATCTGAAAGAATTTTAGTGAAGATGTTTTTAAAATTACAAAATACATTTGAATATAAGTATACATTGATTGCTTTCTGTTACAAAGAAACTGTTCGTCTAGATAATCTCTCTCGTAAAGTAAAGCTATTTCTTTACTTTCCAATACTTGAAGCTATAGTCAATATTCTTCAATAAATAAATAAATGTTTGCTATGATGTATCATCTGTATGTGTGTCTGTGTGTCTGTCTATCTATATACAAACACCATTCATTTTTCAATTTTATTTGTTGCTACATATATCTAACATTATTTGATCGGTATTTCACCAAGTTTTCTGGTCGAATTCCATATACATGATGTAACCAATAGGAGGTTTTCACGACAAATGGTAATTTCCATACGCCTCGACCAGATCATATTCAGCGAGAATTGTGATTTTAGGTATCGATAAAAATAAAGACAAGGAGAAAAAACCTACTCAGAGTCGAGATGTAATTAAAAATATTTAATTAATAAAATTAGTACCTGGTTGACCGAGCTTAACTTTATTTCAAATTAGACTGATAGATGAGATCAATTAAATCAAATGGTAAATTTTTAGTTACCATAAATTGCTCTTATTAATTAACAAACCGACAACAAACAATAAATTAATCAAACTATACTCGGCTGGTCTATATAAAAAGTAAATAGTAGGGTAGTGCTTAACTTTTTTATAATTATTGGGTCCCTATACCAGTTCCCAAATGTACAACAGTCTTTAATTAAATAAACAATAATTAGTAAAATTAAATCAACAAAATTACTAGTACATATTTAGATAACTATAAAAACTTGTTTAACAAAACAAACATTTTGCTACTAACTACCTTCAACTAAGAATGCCTTTTATATTTATAAACTAATTGGTTAATAACATCACAGTCTTTCGATTAAATAAATTATAATTAACTTTCAAAACTATTTTTTTAAATTTTAGCATTGTATGCCAACTAAAACTAAACCAGTAACCCGCAAAAAAATCAACAAAGAAATCAAATTTTAATTTTATGCATTTTCCTTATAAAATAAGCTTTCAGAAATACCAGAGCATTAACAGCATCATCTGATAGGCGGTTTCAAATTTTACTGACAATGTTTCCCGATAACGAGAAAACACGCTCATTCTCCGTCGATGTTGGCTTAATTGTCATTACAGCTTTGTACATTTTTTCAAGAGTAGGGGTTCGTTGCCCTGTAGTCTCAAATAACTGAAATATTTTTTCATTAAATTCCTAGTTATGTGAGTGTGACTGGTTTTGTCTAAAGTTTCAGCTGTCTTTTAGTTGAAGTTATCTTGGTTTCTCGATTTTTCGAGGCGTTGAGTTTTTTTCCCGTCTCGACTAAAGACAAATCTCTCGAGCAGAAACCGTAACCGAGCTTCACTCTACTGTTTATACTAGTAAAATGGCATGAATTTAGTATATTTCGATTCATAAAATCATTGAAAGCTAATAAAATTTGACTGTGATACAGCCAACTATTTTTTTTAATTCGGATGACATTAACGGGTATAAAAAATTAATTATCTGGTAAACACAGTAGAAACCCTATCCGATTCTAGTAAATTTTAGAAATATATAAACATACGAGTATAAAAACAAAAACTATTCCAGTCATAGGCATAGTCTGTCTATAGAGGTTATGTGGCTTTTCACACCAGATATATGTGCACCCTGTATGAAAAGTCAAATACATACTTTAACAACATCTCATTATTATTTCTTTACAATCATCACTTCACAATCCCTTGTCATCCATTGGTTCATTTAAATTGAAGTTCACTCTGTCTCTTTGCGCGCTACGGACACACAAGTCGTAGCCAAACACAAACCAAAGCTAAGCTGAAATTATATTTTTTCCATGTGGATATGCTATTCCACCTCTATATACGTAAAATATAGATGGATTGTTTTCGGTTCTGAAAATCGATATTGTGATTTTTCTGAATCTTTACGTTTTTTCCACTGATACAAAAAAAAACATTTTTAGCCTTTGATGGGTCTGTGTGAATGTATGTATGGCTGTGAAGAACGGAGATAGCGAGAAGTATGAAACTATAAACATACGTTTAATATTGTCATCTCCCGTGGCGCAGATTGTTTTGGCGGATATAGCTAAATGGGAGATGATCATTTTATTCTTTGTGTATTTAAGGTTTTTGAGAATTTCTCGACAATGATTCCGATGATTATTTTTTAATTTTGTACCATGATTACACTTTTTTAGACATAGATTTTCACGTACTGGTTACTACTCTAATTTTGCTAGAAAGCGTATTTTACTGATGAGGGAAGTAAAAGAATCTTTGAGTTAGAGGCACAAAATTTTAAACTTACGTTATTATAGCATTAGTGGATGCAAAATCCAGATTTTGTTTGAAAAACACAAGCCGGAAGTGGAAATTTACTCTTACTCTTAACGATTTTTTTTTTTTTGGAATTTTAAAAAGACCTTCTATTACTTAATATATAAGTAAATATCCTGAATAATATGATTTTTCTTCCTAATAATACCTACATGTATTTCTTTATTTATAATTCATAGTCTTAGTACCAATTTTTATGTATCTAACTTAAAATCAATCCAATTGTACAATATTGTAGTACCTATATGCATTTATTTGTTTAAAACTAAAAGTCTGATTACGAAGTTTCTTGTTTCTGACTTAGAATAAGCAAGAGATTTTGACACCAAATCTAAAGTCCTATTTCTCGCCCTCAAAGATTGATTTTCTAAAAACGCATTTCTTTATTTATTATTGATAACTTAAATATCAACATTTCATGTCTCACAATGCAAACTTTCACCGTCTATTTCACCTTCCTCGTGGTTGATTTTCGGTAAACAAAACCGCAATACAAACTTTCACCTCTCATTTCACTCCCTTGGGCGTTGATAACACTTTCCTCGTGGTTGATATTCGAAAAACGAAACCGCAATACAAACTTTCACCTCCCCTTTCACTCTTATGTTCGTTGGTTACCGTAAAATGCTGAAAGACGTATTGTTTATTTAATATTAATAGCTTACATATAAATTTTAATGTCCCTAATTTAAAAAATAAATCGGGAATGCAATACAAACTACCACTGGTTATTTCACCCCCTTAGGGGTTGATTTTAGAAAACGCACAAACGCGTTTATCTTTATTTATTATTAGTAGATAGTTTATTTATTATTAGTAAATGCCAATTTTCAAAAAGTCGTATTTTGACTTTTAGTTTTAAACGAATAAATGCATTAGGGTACACCGATATTGTAAATTGAATTGATTTTTACAATATCGTAGATACATAAAAATGGGTACTTAGCCTATGAATTATAAATTAAGAAATACACGTCTGTAGAGAATATACACGTCTGATTTGTCTGTAGAGAAAATCAGTCTTTGACGGTGAGAAATATGTTATTCAGTATATTATCCACTTATATACAAAATAATAAAAGATTTTGAAGAATGTTATAATTTATAGTTTCTATAGAAATACCATTTACAAATTTTAAAAAAAAATTATTATTTGTGAAAAAATTTAAAATATAAAAAAAAATTGACGTTTTAAACTGTCATAATTTGGAAATGAAATAATTCGCCTATTTCATCCTTTTAGGGCACGATTTTCTAAAATTTCTTTCTTAGATAGATAGATTGTAGAGGCTGTCCTGGACGGGACACACTTCGACCATAAGGTCTTTCTTAGATAGATAGATTGTAGAGGCTGTTCTGGACGGGACACACTTCGACCCTAAGGTCCATTGTGATGTTTCAGGAAGTGAGGATGTGAGTGGAGTGGAAGGAATTTTTGTGTATAGACTAGGAATTGGTAGGATATGTGGATGCAGCCGACTATGATAGGAACTATGCCGATGTTCATCTGGAGTTCGTGAAGGAAACTGCAGAAAACCTTCTCAAGCATAGCCGGTTGCTTCGTTCTTGTCCATACGCCGACAGTTTAGTCAATTAACCGCCCCCCTTTTTTTAAATAATTTATAAACTACCGATGTCAGGATTCGAACCCATAAACTCCCAGTTCCAAGTACACGCAACGCCTTTACAAGCGCGGCTACTTGACTGATCAAATTCCTTTCTTAGTGTACTTTTACGCTGTCTAAGGAATATATTACATGTTTCTAACTTCAATAGTTTTGACTTGGCGATGATAAGTGGGTGAGTGTGTCAGTTGTATTTCGCTTATATATGTATAGTGGATAGTGTTGCAAAAATGCAAAAAGCGTTCAACCCACAAAACATGAAAATTAGAGTTATCCCATACAAGTGGAAGAAAACGTTGTTCTCTACAATGTACAAAAATGATTCAAGTCCAATTAGCCTGTCGAAACCTAATAAAATAAAAATTCTAAGATCTTTTGAAGCCAATTATCTCAAAACCAGCCACCTGTGGGTTAACTCTTTCTTGCATAACACCACACAGATAAAAATTATTCCTGGCAAAAATATGAACATTTGTACTAAGCATTTTTGCGTAAACTCAAATAAATTAAACTCAATAATTTGCATACTTCCGTTTTGACAGTCAATAAATACTAGCCCACAGTACAGCACGATTTTTTTTAATGATTAGTAACAGGCTACATTTTTGTCAGTAGCTTCCATTCGACGAAACGACCAACTTTTCTCTCGCATAAATTCTCGATGATAGTGACTAGGGCGCATAAGAGAGTAACTTGTTTGTTTGACGATAGCAAAAATTTTATCAGTAACAATTAATTTTTTAGTTAAATTGAGAGATAATGTAATAAAGACTTCAAAAAAACGTGTGTGCTACGAAATGGATGGTGTGACACGCAGGTCTCCCCACCCCAACAATTTTAAATAACGGGGTATACATAGTTATTAGTAACCAGCTGATTTTTATGCTGTTAATTAATAATGGTATGAATAATTTGATGGCCACCTTGTCCTACAAATTCAGTGGTTCAATTTCCCAGTCCTATGCTCTGAACATGTCAATGTAAAATTTTCATTTATAAATTAGAAAAATGTTTTCTTATTTCAATACACAGCGTTTATACATATTGTAGGTCTCATTTCTTCAACCTAAGGTTCATAAAAGAATACTAATATTGTTTTTATCGTGAATATACTCAATCGCGTCAAGTAACGGTTATTTAAGTAGCGCCAAGTAATAACTATGTATACCCCGTTATTTGAACATGTTGAGGTGGGGAGACCTGCCTGTCACACCTTCCATTTTGTAGCACACACGTTTTTTTGAAGTCTTTATTACATTATCTCTCAATTTAACTAACAAGTTAACCGTTACTGATAAAATTGTTGCTATCGTCAAACAAACAAATTACTCTCTTACGCGCTTCGCTAGTCACTATCATTGAAATTTTCGCGAGAGAAAAGTTGGGTGTCTCGTCGAAAGGAAGCTACTGACAAAAATTTAGCCTGTTACTAATGATTAAAAAAAACGTGCTCTAACATGGACTGTACCGTTATGTGTGTGTAAATTCCATTCTACACGAATAGTTGAATGTTAAAGCCATTTGTTAAACACTGTATATAGAAGTCTTGTGAGTATTTCACACCAGAATTTTTTCCTATGTATGTGTATCTAAAAATTTTCAATAGTTCATCCGTCTATAAATCCTTTTTGCGTTATCCATTTATCACTCATCGAGTGACATTTTATTTCCTAATATTAGTAATGGTAGCAATATTGTAACTGTTATTATGCATTAAAAAGTTTTCGTTAAACTTATATGAATGGTAGGGGGAGGTGAGAATTTATTTTACCATTTTCCATTGTGAATCATTAGGTGTTAGGATCATGGTCGTATATAATATATAGGTCTGAAACTCACATACTCAATCCTATTTTTTATGGTTGAAATAACTTACTGTTCAAGTTTTGAGTCGGTGTGTTTAAATAAAGGTTCTGAATACTTTTAAAATTGTCAAAAAATATCGGGAACAAAACTTGATACTCGGTATCAAAAACTACCTTAAAATTTTTAATTTTCTTTTTGTGAGCTTGCGTCTTCCCTTTATCGTTATGATGGTTGTTTGCCTTTACGGTTATATTATACTAACAGAGGTGATATCGTACTAGCGTTTACTTACTTACCTTACATCACCAGTCCAAGTGGCCCAGCGGTCTAAGGCGTTATGTCTGGGCAGTATGCCTACTTGGAAACTGGGAGGTTATGAGTTCGAATCCCGACATCGGCCGTTTGATTATGGGAAAAAAAAGGGGCGGTTAATTGACTAAACTGTTGGCATATGGGCAAAAACGAAGCAACCGGCTATGCTTGAGAAGGTTTTTAACTCCAGATGAATATGGGCATGATGCCTATAATTGTCGGCTGCAGCCGCATATCCTACCTATTCCTAGTCTATACACAAAAATTCCTTCCACTCCACTCACATCCTCACATTCTTAGACATCACAATGTACCTTATGGTCGAAGTGTAGCCCGTCCAGGGCAGCCTCTACAATCTATCTATCTGTCTACTTTGACATTTAAGAAGTATGTCTGAATATTGGTAACATTTATTGGCATCAAATGCTTGATATGAAAAATTATACACAACTACAATGACAATCGAACCTACGACCTCTAACATTGTAGACCAGTGCTCTGTCTAGTGGCTGATTTAGGTTCGATGCCGCGTCTTAAAATCGTCTCCTAAAAGGGTGAAATAGGCGAAATATTTTATTTCCTGGGCCCCGTTCGGTATGGCGCCCTTTTTGCTTTCTAGTGATGATTATTATAATAAAACATTTAATTTATAAATATTAAAAATATTATTTTGTGGTTTATTTATTTAAACGTAATAATAAAATTCTTAACATCAAACAATAAATACATTTTTTTATGACTTATCACATAACACATTAACTTCTTTTTTTTTTGAAATGGTCACCAAATTAGCAACAAGTAACATATCCTGAGACGATATAAGAGTAATTTTAATAAGAGTAAAGTTAACAGGAATAAATGTGAAGAAAAAATTTTAACAAGAGTAATTTCAACATAATTTAAAATTTATTATTTTTAAATCTAGTATATTTTAATTGAGTTAATTTTCTATTTATTTTTATTTTTGTCTATTGATCTCGACTTTCTATCTACTTCTAATTGTCAAAGAGTAAATTACGACTAGCTAATTTATACTGATGATGACTACATTGTAGTCGAAATACGTATTTATAATACAAAAAACTGTTGTAGGTAAAGGGGGCGAATTTGAAATTTTATTTCAAAAACTTAGAGTTCTCACTAATTGTCATTCGATAATATAATGTTCTTTTTTTTGCTTTAGTTCCCGCAAAAACATTGATTATGTCCTCATAATCAATTTCCTGTACGAATTTTGCTTCAGTAGACAACAATGCAAGTGCATTATGTCTGTCCTAATCCGTACTTGCTAGAAAATAGTTTTTCATTCTTTTAAGGGTGGAAAAAGATCTTTCTCCTGAACAATTTGTTGCTGGAATACTTAAATAAATGCGTAAAACAATGCCTACCTTAGGGAAACATCGCTAAGATTACGTGCATGTAAAATATTGCATAAATTTAGTTCATAATGCATATTTTTAAACTAATTCAAATTGATTTTTAAATCTGAACCGTTCATTGGAGGTTTTCATCTGTTCCTAGGCCCGGGCCTCACGGACCTAAGCGTAAATCTACCACTGGCTGTGCCTCTGAGTCACCAGATACGATTTTTCATATCAATAGTACGGTCAATAGAGAATATTTTGAGAAAAACTGTAGATATAGACAAATATCTCCATTACCGTGCCCTTTAGGCCATAAATGGTAATAACCTTTCTTGCATTTTATTGTTTAAACAATTATTAGAAGAGATATCGGTCAAAAAGTCAATAAATCAATAGTAATAGTCGTATAAGTCGTAAACGGTAAGTGATAAAAAAAATTAATAAACAAAAAAAATAGGAAATTCTATTGTCTACAAGAAAGATTTTTACCATTTTTGGCCTAAAGTGCACAATAATCGAGATATAGGCCAATACACTTTTTCTCAAAATGGTGGCACTTCCGGGGTCGAAACTTGTAAGGATTTTGTTCATTTACATTCAGTACGTGGTACTGAACCTTTTTTTTTTTAAATAACTCCTGTAATTTAGTTCAATGCGACAAGAGTAACGGACTTCTCTATTGATTGTAATACAAGCATAGATGTCAATGGTACCTTAAAATTAGTTCTAAACGTTTCGGATTTGTATATTAATTTACTGTTCGTTTTCTATTAGCAAAAATTAACATATTTTCATATATTTCATTCTCATAATCCTCGCGGTTCATGTATTTCTGTTTTAAACAAAAACCAAAACTACCATTTAAAGGGTTCCATACACTGTCAATATTTTTGCGCCTGTGCATAGTTCAAGGTTAATATTCCTTATTTCTTGAACGACGGTGGAAGAAAAAAATGTGTTCTTCATGTTGAATGTTTAGTGTTTAAGTTAAGTGAGAAAAAGCTCTTTTCGTTCAGAAGATATTTTGGGGTCAGATCAGCTCTGATATTTCCTGTAGTAATAGCACTATAAGTGAGAAGGCCAAATACGTCCCTTAAACTCGGCCATGCCCACTACCGTGCTCTAGATACTAGTTCTTTTATATCAATAACCCTCTACTTTTTTGAAGTCGGGTTAAAAAGTGACAATATTTCTGCTGTTTTCCGGTACAGCATAGCTTCCAGTACCCTCATAGAATCGCCCCCATTACCTCCATTACTCTCATAGTATCTTTATAAATATTCATCGGATCAGCTTGAAAATTCCACAGAACTCTTTTGAAATAATGTACCTTTTTGGAAATTCAAGTTCTTCTAACATAGTTCTTAGGTAACAGAGAAAAAAATTAGAAATCTATATGCACCGCTTTAAAAAGATTAAGACAGATTTTATATAGAATAGTAAAAATCCTTTGTAAAAATGAATAAGACTTTAATAAATGTATTACGTGACATCATATAGCATATATGTCATCATTATTGGGTATTAAAAGAAATCGTATATGTAATATTAATCAAAGACTAAAACCATTATTATTGTTTTATCGTTTCTCATTTTGATACTATTAATCATAGATTTAAACCTGTTTTCTTTCTTTTCTGTTGATTTTTCACTTAACTGTGTTCTTTAAAATTTTACAGTATATTTTAAAATTATATATGTTCCCATTTGCGCTAGAAGTATTGTATCGATATTTATCAATATATTTTAATAAAAAATATTAAATAACGTTTAAGATAGTACCACAGATACCACAAGGGTCAAATATGTGCTCTGTGTGATTTGACTTTTGACTTCACTAGTATTTATATTTGGCAACGCCGCGGAATGAGATACATACGTGTTTACTAAAATGTCTGAGTCAAAATTATTAATATTTCATTGGAAAGACTTTATATGATTAATGTAACTGTATTCATAAAAATTACTGTATATGTTTTGTAATAAAAAAAATGACTATAACATTGATATACATGACGCATTCGAGGTATATTTGAATTTTGCGCGCGTCATAACCTCTTTGGTGTCGTTGCAACATGTAATTAACATAGTACATTTTTCGTAATTATTTGCTAATTACTCTTATTAAACTCTCGGAACTTCGATTTGTGAGTAACCAAAATGTTCGAGAATATTTTTTCTTTTTGTTGATACCACTTTCATTGCAATCTGAACGGTACTTTTTGTGAAATAAAATAAAATCTGTGATTTCTCATAAGGATCAATGGTAAAGGCAAAAATTTTTTTATATTAATATCTTTTTTGTGGTTCTCTGCAGCTCTTTAAAAATTTAACTAATTCATTATCTTATTATAATGTACTAGTATGTCAAGTTTCATTAAATCCTGAACAGTAATTCTATAACCGAGGGTACTACCTTAAGCACCTGGGTGTATTAGTTTTGGGCGCTTACACGTGTAATTTATTCAAGTGTAAATTACGTAACTTACATTACTCTTGAAAATGCCATTCGTTTCAGGCCTTAGAAGTACGTGTAAGCGTTAGTTGGCATTAATATTCAATATGGCGGATGAAAACAGTTTAGATATTTTCCAAGCAATAGAATGTTTATTTGAGTGACTTCAATATTCCCTTAAATCAAACCGAATCCCTCTAGACTGAGAATTTAAAAATAATTGTCGGAAATGTATGAAATATTCAAAAAATTAAAAACGCAATGGAATATCCAATATTATGGGCAAAGTTTACGCCCCTTAAGAAATTTCTACAAATTTCCCTCTCATACCTAAAACAATCCCTAAACAACCCCCACTCGCCCTAATTTTAAGGGGAAAAATCCTAGATTGACTATACTGATTGCAGATAATTAAAGAAGCGCTTATACAGTATTCGTTTTGGGAGTTATAATGATTTGACGCAAACGCTGTTGCTGCCCTACCTCGATGGATAAAGTGTCTATGAGCATGGTGTCTATCGTTTGAACTCAACCATTAGCGTGGTTTGTAAGCATACACAGCGTCAAGTTTAACACTAGAAACACTGCTTGATGGTGCTAAAAGCGGGTAAACGCCCAAAACGAATACACATCATTTTGTAAAAACTGCCTATCAAAAACTGTAGGTACTGTTTATAAACGTTACGCAGTACTAAAGGCCTGTGACTACAGATTTTAATACTTAGTCTTTACAAAACAAATTTCCATACTTAAACCTAAGGTTGGAAAATTTGTTTTGCGCCGATATCGTTGGATTGGCCTTTAAAATATTCCAAAAAAAAATGTTTTAATTAAATATTGATATGAAAAAATTAACTCGTTAACCAGGAATCGAACTTTGGATATTTATTCCAGCATGCTTACCGCTACACTAAAGACCACTCTGTCGTAAGAGCCAACTTTTTTATACCATTGACAATATTACTTTTGTTGTTATCAACATTATTAAAGTTGTGACACAGGCACCAAATTAGCAACAAGCAACATATCTCTGAATCCATATCCCAGAGATAGTTACGATTAGCTATTCATACTGATGATGACTACATTGTAGTCGAAATACGTATTTATAAAATACAAACAAATGTTCTAGGAATAGGGGCAAAATTTGAAATATAGTATCAACATTATTATTCAAATATTTATTATATTTGTGTACACTTTGGCGTCAAAACAATACAATATTTATCAAATTCCAGTTGACAACAAAAGTAATATTAAGCGGTAAGCACGCTGGACTAGATATCCAGAGGGCTGAGAATCGATTCCTGGTTGATGAGCTAATTTTTTCATATCAATTTTTATTAAAATTCGATGACATTTGTCTATAAAATTGACGCCAAAATTTACACAAATATAATAAATATTTGAGTATTGTTTTAATTTAGGAAAATAGGCCGTCCCTACCCATCTGACTTTGCAACCATGTTATTTAAAAATCTGAAATCAATGAATACGTAACGAAAATTATTTTGAATAAGATTTAACAAGTTTTTTTAGATATTCGCAACATTCAGTTACCAACAAACTTAATTTAATATATGCTACAGAATCCAAAATTGACACGCACTTGACTGGTTTTTTATACTATGTTTGTTTCTGCTTCTTGTATGATTAACGACGATCTGTAAAATATGAAAATAGTAGCACTTCAAAAAAAGATAGAATAATTAACTTGGCATTGGTCGTGATCAGAACAGCAAAGTTCTTCGTAAACTAAGTTAGTTACGAAGTATATATAACTTGGTTTTTTTACCAGGATACTTGACTCATACCAAGCTACTTGGATTGTCATTTTGCTTAGTAAGTGCTGCCAGGTTGGGGGATTTTCCCCGAAATTTAGTGAATTTAATAAAGCCAAGTAGAAATTGTAGGTGACTTATTCTTGGGATTGTCAAGTTTTAATTTTTTGTATTCAAGGTTGAACGAATCAGAATACAAAATGTTTATTTATACTTGATACATGATGGCATGCATTATTTCATATTATTAAATTCATTAATTTAGGGGGAAATCCCCGAATTTGGCAACACTGCAACAAGTTAGTAAGTATGTTCTGAAAGATGCCTGCGAAACTAGGAAGCTAATTTCTTTTAGACTGACTTCCTTAGTGTGTATTTGTTTTGGGCGCTTACATGCTTTCAGCACTACGCTTATAAGCACAATTTATTGGTGTTCTTATTGGTGAAGTTTATGAACGCTTACACTGTGCATACGAACGATAAATAAACAAACGCTTATACAATATTCGTTTTGTGAGTTAGTACGCTTACACTTTTGCTACCGTACCTCGATGGATAAAGCGTCTGTGAGCGTAGTGTCTATCGTTTAAGATAGATAGATAGATACATCTTGGGGTCTAAAAAGTATTGCACTTCGACCTTATGGTCCATTGTGTTCTCCAATGAAGAATATTCCGACTCCCTTCTTTGCTAAGGCATCTGATTATTCGTTTCCTTCTAAACCACTGTGACCCGGCACCCAGATCATTTTGACATTATTCCGTTTTGCCAGCTCCAACAATTCCTCCAGGCAATCCTTGACCACCCCTGGGGTGACCTCTGTTTTTGACAAGTTATGGTTTATGTAGCCTCTACGTAGGTTTGAAGCTTATGTTTGCTTTAGGTCTCTCACCGTAGATTCCCGCCCGGTCCCTTCATCAGTTTTGGATCCGTCCGTATATCAGACGATTCCGTTCTTGAGATAGGTTGGTTCTCCTTCCGTCCACATGGCCCTATCACAGACTACAGTGAAAGGTCTATCGTTTTAACTGAACCATTAGCGTGGTTTGTCAGCATACACAGCGTCAAGTTGAGCACTAAAACCATCGCTTGATGACGCGCTGAATGCGTGGAGTAGCAGAGGGAAGGTCGAAGACTGGCAAGTAGGCTTTCTAAGGCCTTTTTTACAGAACCCAAGGAACCCAAAAATACAATAAATTTGTATGTAGACTAAGAGTTTCTAGGTTGTGCGACTTTGATGGGAACTATGCCGATATTCATCTAGAGTTTGTGAAAGGAAACTGCAGAAAACCTTCACAAGCATAGCCGGTTACTTTCGTTCTTGTCCATACGCCAACAGTTTAGTCAATTAACCGTTATATATAATAGCCCCGTTAATTAATTTTTTTTAAATTAATTTAATTGGCAAACTGTCAGTGCCAACTGGACAGGACACGGGCTAGCTCTCCTTTAATTTACAATGCTTTTAGGTGTTCTGAACAGAACCATTGAACAGAGGCACGAATATGAAACGTCTATATAGACAGCCTTACATACATTTTTACGATTCGATATAAAAGAACACAACACCTCTTTATCTCTTGTCTAATATAATAATTTTTACTAAAGTGTTTAAAAATAATATTATGTTTCAAAAATGATGGTTAAAATTTATATGTTTACAACATGTACTTAAAACTACTCGAGTTTTTATAAACCCGCCATGATTGTGTGTATGTGTGTGTGTGTGTGTACGAATTATGGGCGTTTAAGTTCTGATATATCATGTGTATGTACCCCCCAGTGCATCATTACCGCACATGATGACTCTCGTATAATAACTATAAAATATTACTAAGTTGTTTTTTTTTAGTGCGGTTCGAGTATATTTTATAGATGGAAAAGCGCATTAAAAATATGAAATATATCAAAAATTGAAAAGTATAATGTTGTGAAGTTTGGCATAAGTAATATGTATAGGTTACCTAACTGCTACCTATTAACCTAAAATACATACTTATACTATGATAACATAACCTAAATCATTACACGAATACAAATGTCATAGATGTGCTCATACTCAACTTAGATTGCTTACAAGGGCTGATAAAATGCACCGCATAAAATTTTTTATTTTGTCGTATATTGGGTGAACTCATTATTCGAATAGATATGCCACAAAAATGTTTATACGACACGTAGATGGCTAAAAAAGACTGAAATAGTGGGTCACACCATATTTGTTATTTCATCGTATTTATGTTGAAAGTAGTCTCTATTATTTAGCATCTCATGTTAAGTTATTGCAATTTTTTTCCGCAATCGTTTTGCTCTTTGACGGTTTATGATGGCCTATTTTTATCCCTATATATATTTAGCACCCCATGTTAAGATACTGCAATTTTTTTCGCAATCGTTTGATGGCCCTTTGGTGGTCTATGTTGGTCTATTTTATCGTTTGATCGCCCTTCGTTTATTTTTAAAAAAAAGTACCATGTTAATTAACCATTTTTTTTAAATAAACGAAGGACGATCAAACGAAAAAAATAGGCCATTACAGATCGTTAAACGATTACGAAAAAAAAATTGCTCTATGATGGTGTATGATGGGCTATTTTTATCGTTTGATTGTCCTTCGTTTATTTAAAAAAAAATAAATTAAAAAAAAAACCATGTTAATTAACGAATTTTTTTTTTAAATAAACGAAGGACGATCAAACAATAAAAATAGGCCATCATAGACAGCCAAAGGGCCATCAAACGATTGTGAAAAAAAATTTCTATAACTTAATATAGGGTGCTAAATAATAAAGGGTTTGAAATTCTTATAACCATTTAATATTTAGAGAAATAGATGTCAAATCAAAGATATTCAAATTAATTCTCTTTCACTTCCCCTTAGCTACGATAAGGGTCACCGGCTTACTGAAAGGGAAAGAACTAACTTTTATCACATAAATAATATAGAGAAACATATTTTTCACAAACATATCCAAGCATATTTTTCCACACCTATTTTTCGAGAGTGTCTACCGTATCTAAACACTTCAATCTAAAGAGATAGACATTTGATAAAAATTGAAAAATCCTCTATCAAATATCTTGTGGAATTAAGAATTATAAGTAAATAATGGCGGTTCCCATTTAAAATTTCAATGTTGTTCTACGCCCGCACTAGGTGGGAAGTGAAGACTAACTTTAGGCCAATAAATAATTATCAAGAAAATATTGGTCATGCTTTTTATCTGTTTTTAAGCATCAATGTCTTCAGATATTCGAAGATTGCCAGTTTTAATGTGAACATCATGTGTAGTCTCACTTTTTTTTTACAAATGTGAAGTTAACGTTCTTGTCAACATCATTCAAAAATCGCTCAAACTATCTCTAAAAATTCCAACCTAATATAGCCTGCACAATTGATATCTCTGGATCAAATTTAGTAGTACAGTAGAGTCTCACTAATCCGGCACTTCACTAGTTCGATACGTCCAATAATCCGGCACCTCTACTCCCGCTCCGCGCGCCTGCTCCGCAATCAGTATTAACTAAAAACTTACCACATAGCACAAATTCCAGTTTAATACCTGAATTATTATGAATTTTTCTATACAATCCAGTAATCTAAACATTCCAATAATCCGGTACCCTCTAGTTTTTAATAGTGCCGGATTAGTGAGACTACTGCATGTATTTAAATTTAGACGCAAAATAAAATTATTTATTTTAGACTTTTCAACTTTTCTCTGTCATTTTTGTCTACTTTCATTTCATCATTTTTGTACCTAAAAATTGTGTATTCGCTTTCCATCATGACAAATTTTTACCCAATTTTAGTGAAATTATTTTATAAACTCATTATTTTTCAAAATTTTAAAATACTCCTGCACCTGAAATATATCTATTGTCTGTTTTCTTAAATATGATAAAAAAACAAAAAAAACTAATTTTTGTACTATCGTGGAAAAATTTGATTCAATTTTACACAAAATATAAAATAACATTAGAACATTCAAAAAATACGTAAGGAATAAAGTTGTAGAAAATCAAGTTTGCTGCAATTCATCACCTTATAATTTTTGCTCAAACTCAAATGTGTACAGAGATATTAAGGAATTAAATTTTCAATCTCAAACCGTCAATATTTCTGTAAATATTGTAACATTACAGTAAAACTTAGTATCTACAACTTAACTCCTGATAAATTTTTCGATTTTTCAAATTTCAAATATAAGGGAGATATACCAAATTTTGTGTTTCCCTCTCCCTTTAAACCCCCCCCCCCATTTCCCTTTTCAGATTTTACCCATTAACGAACTTGACCTTTAGAATACCAAAAGCGCCTCAAATACCAAATTTCATTCTAATCGGAATAAAACTGAGACCGCTAGAAAGTCCACAGACATATTAAAAAGTACATATATATATATATATATATATATATATATATATATATATATATATATATATATATATATATATATATATATGTATATATACATATATAAATTTTAGCGAATTTTAGCGACAGTGATTTTTAACACCTAGTAGGTAGGATCGATGGACATTTGAGGAAAATTTTTACGAAATTGCAACATTGGTACAAAAACAATAGCTGCATGTCTTTTGGAGGAAATTCGCTAAAAAGTGTGTTTGTACTTATGTACACACATAAAAAGTTATACTTCTTTTTAAAGAATTTATTAAAATTATATTAAATATGGTCAACACGACTATTAAGACACAAAAGTTTAATAAAATGATAGTATTGGAAAAACTACAATCGAAAAATTATATATTGTATCTAAAACCAATGATTCTACATTTTATCATGGTAGAACTGAACCAACGTTACTTCTTCTGTTAAAATTAGAGTTTGAAAGAATGGCATTAAATTCATTATTTACATTAAAATCATAGTTAGTGAAATTTACCATGACCGGGTCAGGTTTATCAAGATATACATTTAATATACAAAGTTTACGAGCCCATAAAAATGATATCATTGATAATGTGGCTCGTAATTCTAATATTCTTCTTTTATCAGAAACATGGAGTATTAACGATAAAGACATTCCTGTACCTAATTGCAACTGTATAATCCAATTTAAACGTTCTAATGTAAGAGCTGGCGGTGTAGTTATTTACCAAAATAATCGCTAACGATCATTCGTCTTTCGTTCTATAATGTATAATATTGTCTTGTATTTCAATATGCAAAATTCATACCACACACAACGTTTTTGTTCACTGAACAGTGGGATCTCTTTTGTGACAGACTTACTTGTTGTCTGTTTCGCAAAGTATCCAATGTATGTATACCGTGTGTGTTGGAACGCTTTTCTAATAGAGAATCAATGTTACATATTATTTACTATAATAACTATACACAATATGCTTAATAAAGAAATAAAAATAGTGGGGGTACTCTGTGGTGTATGTGATATGTTGTATACATAATGCTGGCTGCTGTGCAAACTCAGTATTGCAGACATATCTAATGAGAGTGGGTTAAATATATTCATTGTTGTCTTCTTAAGTTTAGCCGTTAGTTTTAACAATTGAAAATTCTTTTTTGAATATCCCGTATTATTTGTATGTGGAATGTTTGAAAATAAATGATTATATTAACGGTATAACATAAAACAACAATCCACACAAATCAAAAGAAAAATAAACCCCCCTCCCCAAAAAAAAATAATAATTCCGAAAAAAAAAGTAAAACCAACGGTTCGAATATTCCTCCATTATTTGCTAAACAATATTCGAGTCGATTGTAGCAATCTAGCCGGGTATTTTCTAGCACTTGAGAAGAAATATTCGAACAATTGTCAACAATTCTTTGCCTTAATTGTTGCAAATTTTCAGGCCTGTTCCGCTAATAGATCTTTGTTTTGAGAAAACCCCACTAAAAAAGTCGTTAGGAGATAGATCTAGCGATCTGGCTGACCACTTGAAGGTTCCAAAACCACTCAAAGAGGTTTCTGGAAATATTGTTCCTGGAACAGCCTTACTATCCTGGCATTGTGTGCAGGGCAATCATCTTGTTGGAACCACAAAGATTCCAGGTCTAAATTATGAAGAGCTCTAATAGTTGGCAATATATTATTTCGTAACAAACTCAAATATTTTTGAAAATCTAAAGATCCGTCAATGAAGATTGGTAATATGGTCACCCAATATTCCAGTCCAGACATTCAGTTTCTGTGGAAACTAAGTTCGGGGACTGATATATGGATGCTGATTTGTCTGAGACCAATATCGCATGACAGATGGATTATGTTTTCCATGTATTGGAAATGCTGATACATCAGTAAATAAAATATTTCTGATTCTCAGCCAATATCTCTTGGGTTTTTTCATATTTAAAACATTTAAAATTGCGCTTCCAAATGTTTGCAACTGTAGAGTTGCTCAGGCCCAATTCTTCACCAACTTCACTTGTCGATTTTTTATCGTCAATAAATAATAAACTACAAACTGCGATATCTCTCTCTTCATTTTTTTGTTGGGCTTCATCATCTTTATCTTTGTGGCAATCTTTGCAACCAGATATACAATCCCATTTTTCAAAACAGCTAATCATATGAGTAACTGTTCGAATGCTTGGCGATTACCTATCCTCAAATGCCACAATAAATAAATTGACACATTCCTTTGCCGAATGTCCCTCAAAGTATCATTTAATAATTTGCACTTTTTCTATTATTGTGTAATAACCCATTATTGGAATACATTTATACCATTAAAAAACAACCAAATATTTCACACACATTCACATACGTAATGAATAATAATATTATGAATTAAGTGTGCATCACTAAATTCCCACTCTTAAATGACATCAAAGAAACATGATCCCATAAGCAGCATGTAAGTATATATGGTTAGTAAATATTTCATTTATTTATTTAACATTGATTCCCTAATAGAAATGCTGTTGAAAACAGACTATATATAAATTTAGTCTTTTTACTGTATGACACACTTTTTTTTACTAACTGTCTCCCAAGCACTGTGCAATAGAGCAGGATAGAAAGCTGTGTAACATCGATCGAGCGAGTTCTTCATCAGCGATTCGTTACATGATGAAAAACACTCTGATCTCAAAAAGCGGCAAAAGAAATAAAACTTTAAAAAAGTTTTTTTAACCCACTGTTTAAATAAAATACTACACTTTTCTTATGAAATGTAACCAGACAATTTTATTAGTAACAATATGCGTAAACAAACTATCTACATCATATATCGACATCTATGACATATATAAACACAACACAGTACTGCCACCCATATAAAAAAAAAACAACAAACCATATCACGTAAAGCAGCGATGAAATTAATTAAACTTTGTAATTTTTATTCTTAATTAAATTTTCATGTTATATTTTGTATAAAATTTATATTTTACCATTACATATCACACAGAGAGCTAACTAGCTAGCTGCTAGCCTAGCTATAGCCATACGAATCATTTTATTCTTTTTGTGTGTGAATGGTTGTAAAATTATTTTGTACTAAAAAAAGGTTAGGTTAGGTTTGGTTTTTGTGTAATGGTGGTGAGAGTGAGGTTACGTCTATTCTATATTACTGTTATATATATTAGGTTATATATACAGGATGACCCAGAAGTAGTCGAGTTCCATAAGAGAGCAGGTAGAGTGCACGATTTTAGAAGGAAATGTCCTGAGACATTTTTATATTAGACGGACCGTTAATTAAGTATTAATTAATTTAGGAAACTCGGTTGATACCAGAGTTGCAAAAAGTGCATTTTTGATAATTCATTTTTGATATAATTATCAATTTTTGGAAAAATGTATTGCTTAAATGTTTCAAATTATAAATTCCTTGAAAAGTGTATTAATTAAATTTTTTTATTTTTTGAAAAACATAATAAATATGTATTTATTATTAGTTTTAATAATAAATTTAAAAAAAAATGCTCAAATTAAATTCGTTAAATTATGTGTTAAGTTTTCTGAAATGTGAGTTAATTAAATTATTTTATTGAAAAATTTAATTAATGCATTATTAAAAAATTAATCAATAAAATAATTTAATTAATGCACTTTTGAGAAAACTTTATAATTTAACGAATTGAATTTGCGCATTTTTTTTAAATTTATTATTAAAAAATTTATTTATTACATTAATGCCTTTTTCAAGGAATTAATAATTTGAAAAATTCAATTAATACATTTTTCCAGAAATTTATAATTAAATAAAAAATGAATTATCAAAAAATACACTTTTTGCAACTCTGGTTTCAACCTAGTTTCCTTAATTAATTAATAATTAATTAACGGTGCGTCTAATACAAAAATGTCTCAGGACTTATCGTTCCAAAATCGTACCCTCTACCTACCCTCTTATGGAACTCGACTACTTCTGAGACACTCTATATATATATATATATATCTATATATATATATATATATATATATATATATATATATATATATATATATATATATATATATATATATATATATATATATATATATATATATATATATATATAATTTTCATAACTAATTACAAGCTTTTATTCAATTTCATTGTCCGTCTATAATTAAATTTTGAATCACACCTAATTGTCGTATCGATTTGAAATTTTGTAAATAGTACAATTGGTGCTCAAAAAGAGTGTTGCGTGGAAAGTTTTTCGGGAGTTTTGAAAATTAGTATCTTCATAAATTTTCACGTGCTCTTTTCGAATATTCACTTTGCCACCTCGCCTCTTTACCGCTCGCGGCGCCTTATTGGAAAAACGACGCCCAAAATATATATTTTTTGGCAATATCTCCTTTTCCTTTCATTTTATGTTGAAAATAGTTTTGTAACAAATTAAACCAGATAATTTTTTTTTTTAAATGGATAGTTTCAGCGTACGAGTGCCGCAAAAATTTTTCATTATTTATCATTTCTCATCAGTACGATAGATTCGTATTGATGACTTAGGCTTAGATCATTTTAGCTCTGTCGGCAGATGTTCCGTAGAAGGTGCTTCATGGCCAAGGTAGTGAGTTTTCTAACGCGTAGTGAGATTTATTTAGTTAATATACGAAATACGCATGTTGGTGTAGATGAGTGTTGGTCTGCGGTACGCTGAAACTATTCATTTTACACAAAAAATGGTTACAACATAAATTACAGGAAATTATCTCTAGTTTAATTTATTACAAAACTATTTTCATCGAAAAATGAATCGGAAAGGAAATATTGCCAAAAAACTGTTTTTGGCCACAATTTTTCCAATATGGCGGTGCGAGCGGTAAAGATACGAGGTGGCAAAGCACACACACACACATACAATTTCAACTAGTTATCTCTTTTTTTATTAACCCGACTTCAAAAAGGAGGATGGTTCTCAATTCGTCTGTATTTTTTTTTTTTAAATGTTTGTCACCTCAGAACTCCATCATTTATGAACCGATTTTGAATTTTTTTTTTTTTGTTTTAAAGGGTTTAATTTTAGATTGGTCCCATTGTCACCAAATCGCATTCTGGTGAGGGGATCCCCTGGAAATCGAGGAAAATCCTCATTTTGTATGTGTTAACGGATTTTTGCGATTTTTTTTTTTTTTTTAAAGGGTATACTCATTCATAATGGGTATTTTTTTTTAAACCGACCCCAAAAAAAAAAAATTTTTACAAAAAAAAAACAAAATGCATGTAAAAAAAACTGAAAATCTGTTATGAAAAAATGCACTAAAAATTAAAAAAAAAAAAGGATAAAAAAAATGCACTAAAAATTAGTAGGTCGTTTAGTAGGTCTACCCATATTCTGACAACAAAATCAGTTATAGAACTTCAAAGTCACTAAACAGCGAGAAATAAAAAATATTTTGACAAAATGGAAACCCGACTTCAAAAATCAAATATTGTAAAACAAAATATTCACTAAAAAGTATAAAATATATTCAATATTTTATATAATATATATAAATAATATAATATTTAAAATATATATAAATATTCAAGTAAAAAATAATTGCATATTCTTGTGTCAATTTTAGTTCACCTGAGCAAAAATTTTTAAATATATATGTACAATTATTGTTATTTTTGGAGTCGGTGTCAGCATAGAGAAATTCACATAAAATTTGGGCATCGCCTCCAAAAATAACAATAATTGTACATATATATTTAAAAATTTTTGCTTAGGTGAACTAAAAATAACACAAGAATATACAATTATTTTTTACTTTTTAGAGCATTTTTTGTTTTACAAATATTGTTTGTTGTTTATTTTTGAAGTCGGGTTCCATTTTGTCAAAATATTTTTTATTTTTTAATTATCGTATTAACGGATGGACAGACGGCAGGACGGATATGCGGAAATGGACTAATTAGAAACGAAAAGAGTTCACGCACTGAAATTTTAATTACATCTTTGAAACGGAAAGAGATAGAAAAGAGAATTTGAAACAATTTTTCCATAAACTCAGTATATATCCAGTATTTAAGCGATTAATTCAGTTAGTTGTTATTTTCACTTGTTATGCCCGGTATACATAATATATATCAGGGTATATTAAGTTTAGTCCGGACTTGAAACGGTTGAAAATATTGATTGCAGAAATAAAATTTGGGTATAGATACGTCCGTTGAATGGGCAAAATCGGAAAATTCATCTACCGCCACCTTAAACTACTCATCCGATTTAGATGAATGAGGTATCGTTCGCTTCGTCTTAGCGTTCGCGTGTCATAGTCATCATATTCCATGGTGGCGGATATAAATTGCATAATACGCTTGCTAAAAATAAATAAATTCACAAATGTATCGAGTTTGGTATCAAATGAAAGGTTTTAATTCAAAGATTCCGAAAATTGTTAATATACTTTGTTCGTCGTCGGGTTTTAGTTTCTTAAACTTTTATATTACTTAGGTGAATGAACTCCGTATACTTGTTCGCTTGAATTTGATTATATAAAATTGCAATCTTTTCGTTAATCGTTTCGTTTAATTACAATAATTTCGTTAGCGTTTCGTTTTATAACAATAATTACGGTCACTAATATGTTTTTTCCAATATATAAATATAACATCATTTTATATTGTCCTAGTTTTTTTTCCAAATCACTCGATGCGTTTTTTATATAAAATTAAAAGTCTGGTGAAATTATTTCTTTTGTAAATATCTGTAATATACAACTACCTTAAATACAACCTATTAAAATAATTACAGTTTCCCAATATCGTTTACATATATTTACTTAATTCTTCAAGGGGTGTGTACTGTTTTCTTTATTTCTACAAACTTACAGATGTATAAAGTATGTAACAAACGCAGAACATTATTGCAGCAACATTGAACTTCGTCTACAAAATATTTTCTGTACAGACGTGCAACCAAAATTATGGAACCAAAAATTATTATTTTATTATTTTATGACGCTAGTCATAAAAATTCAATCATTTCTCATCTTGTCTCTATCTATCTCATTTAATTTGTATAGTTTATTTATATGTATGTAGTCTAGTAATTCTAGTTTATTTATATGTATAAGACTAGTGTTGGATAATATCTATATATTATTATTACAAATAATAAAATATATAATGTAAATTGTATCCAATCTAGGTAATAAAACATAAAATATTAGGAAAGCATAAAATATTAGATAATATAACCAATTTTTACAGGAACATTTAACTCCTCCTACAAAATATCAAATAGTTTTGATTTTTACAGCAACCGTTCAAGGACATGTTTTTTGTTGCAGCAACCACTATACACATTTGCTATATAATAGTTTGCTACATAATGTTGCTGCACAATGTTCCTCGTTTGTAGGCCCTATTCAGTTTATGAAAATAACAACTAACTGAGTTAATTGTTTACAGACACGGGATATACTGAATATTATGAAAAAAAAAGTTTCAAATCATTATTTTGACAAGAAAATGTATCTCAAAAAATGTTTTTTATCTTCAGCTATATTGTGTTGTTGTGAAATTAATTATTTAGAGACCGTATTTAATAGATTCAAATCTAAAATGCTTTTAAACCAGATAGCTCAGTCAAAAAGTACAAAAAACAAGTGAAAATAACAACTAACTGAGTATATACTGAATTTATGAAAAAAGGTTTCTTAAAAAAATTGTTTATTTTTAAAAAAGGAATATTTTATGTCTTTAAATTTTTGTTCTATCTCTTACGGTTTCAAATATAGGTAGTTTTGGCTATTTTGTCGAAACTTGTTCTATATTTGCCCATTCTCGAACTTCACCTTACTTTTTAGCGAATTTCCTGAAAGGAAATAGAGCTATTGGTCTCGTACAAAAGTCAAAATTTCGGAAGAATTTCTTCAAATGTCCATCGATCCTACCTGGTAGATGTCGAAAATCACCGTACTCCAGGATATTTCAAGACTATTTACGTCCCGCAGAAACGAACATAGTCTTGAAAGAGGTCCAAAAACGGACTAAATATCTTGATCTTCTCCAATTTCACCCTGGCTACTCAATCAAAATGGTTGTTCTCACTATCGGTTGCCTTGGCGGTGTACACCCCACTCTAGAGTCTAATCTTTCCACGATTCCGGTTTGCAGGTCTCATCTTCGTCACCTTCATCACCTCCATTCAGAAGGCTGTCATCATAGGCACTGGTGGCGTTTGGTGACGTTCATTGAGATCGCATCTGACTGTCTTCAAGTAACAGCCTTTGATGTTATTCTATATTTATTTTGCAGGTTCCTTATATGTGCGTTGCAAGGGCGAAGTTCTGCATGACCAGGACTCTACATGGTAGACGAACGTACCCCCTGACTCGGAAAAGAAACGGGTCCTATCAGATATCGAGTTGACTGACGTACGTACAGACTACACAACCAGAGGATAGTGAAGCGTCTGCAAAGGACATAGCTACCTTGTGCAGATTTATGTTTGTCTGAGAGGTGGGTGGCCTCTGAGGTGTATATTCTGTATCCATTCTTCCTCTTCAACAGACATTAATACAGTGCTGGATTTACTTTTCTAAGGCCCATAGGCGGAGTATTTATGGGGACCTATTTGAAACGAAAATTTTTGATAGAAACGGGAAAATAACCATATTTTTAGTTGAAAATTTTTTTATTTACTAATAAATGAAATGATCAATACTTCAAGGATTAAAAGTTTACAAAATATTATTTTTAAATCATTTTTCGACTTTTCTGCTCAGCAAAACTATCAATCATGTCATCAAAATTTAATTCTCTCTGTAGATCAGATTCCATGCTCATGACCGTCAAACTCGTTAATCTATCTTGCCTCATGCACGTTCTGAGTTTTCCTTGCAATAATTTCAATTTTGAAAAAGCTCGTTCGCTCTCGCATGTTCAAAAATCAAAAACATTGCAAAGCTGGGTCGATTTGGTTACCTACGACTGCATATTCAAAGGTAAAAAAAACAAGCCGGATTGATTCGGTTACTTACGATTGCATTCTCAAAGCTCTGATTGTCACTATTTTATATTTTTCAAAAAATTTTTTCTCAAATTTTTTCATTTTGTGGGGGCTCCTAGGTGCCGCCTAGTCCGCCTATATGGTAAATCCGGCACTGCATTAATACGTTAAATTTGAATCATAAATATTAATAATTTTATTCACTCTTTTAAGATACAAATTTGTAAATAGAGTAGGTAAAAAATACACAGTATTTATTTACATATGTTAATATTATATGCATAACGATTCCATTGAAACTAGTGAAAATTCGAATTATGAATGAATAAATGTCAAAAAGATGGATTCACTGATTCAGACATTATTATAAATAAAAGATACTATTCTAGATAAATAAAACCTACTATTATGCGTTCAGAGAGATTTTAAAATGTAAATAAATCTATTATCCATAGTATAAGTGCCTAAAACTCAATGCCTCCACCAATGTGGGAAGTGAAGAAGGATAAAAACAAATATACCTACATAAATAAATGGGTAAATATATAAATAAGTAAAATAGAGATATTTTTTTAATTTTTTTCGAAAACCGAATATCTAAAGTCAAATTGTTTTTGTTATTTTGTATAATACCTTATTCATTCGGTTTTCCAAAAAATGCTTCCGATAAAAGTTGTTAATTATAAATATACTAACAACTTTCATTCGAAACATTTTCCCAAAAACCGATTGAAGAAGGTACAAATCAATTAAAAAACTTTGAAAAACGATCGTTACTTTAACTCGGCCATAGCACCAAATTTTTTTTTCTTTGCTAAATACAAAGCACTCTCTAGCTGTCAAAATTTAAGCCTGATCAAAATGAAATGCATCTGATCGGATTTTCGTATTTTCAAGGCCAGTGTAATTAAAAAATGACATAGGTCAAGGGAAAAGATGGACATAGAGAAAGAAGAAAACATAAAATATAAAATATCTCTTGTAATATTTGAACAATAAAAAATGTATCAGGAGTAAAGTTGCAGAAAATAATTTTTGCTACAATTTATTATCTAATCATTTTTCGCAATCTCTAATGTGTATTAGTGTAACAGTAAAACTGATGAGAAACAAAATTATAGAAAAAATTTGGTACAACTTTACTTCATATGTATTTTTCGATTTTTCCAATATTAAAGAAGATATACTAAATTTTGTGTTTCTCCCTTTCTCTAAACCCTCCTTTTTCATTGTCCGATTTTGCCCATTATCGAACTTTCATATCGGGTTTCAAATATCAAATTTCCTTCCGATCGTAGTAAAACTGTGACCGCTAGAGTGATATATATATATATATATATATATATATATATATATATATATATATATATATATATATATATATATAAAATATATATATACATATTAGTTATGGTGATTTTCGATATCTACTAGGTAGGATCGATGGTCATTTGAAGAAAATTGGCGAAATTTTGACATCGGTATAAGACCAATAGCTCTCTCTATTTCCTTTAAGATAAGGACGAGGCTAATATGAAATACTCTGTGCCTGAGAAACTTACACAATCAATTTATACCAATCATTTGCATACTTTTGATAAATAACTTTATCCGCAATAAATACATACCAAGGAGAATCCTTCGCAATAAGTTGATATCAATCATTTTCCTACTTTTGCTAAAAACTTGTCCTTTCAGAAAGATTTCACTGCTTTTGTAGGCGAACATTTTTGTTTTTGCTGGGATATCAATACTTTTTGTATGCGAAAACTTGGTCCCTTTCACATTTTTGTATTTGGTAGAATAATTATTTACATCTTTTTTATCTCTGGTTTGTTAATATATGATAACTTTATAAGAAAATTTTATACTACTTACAAAGTCGTGCCAAAAACAGTCGATGCCATTAAAATAAATGTTTGGTATTTTGACTATTCTAATGGATTATTATTAACAAAAACAAGTAATAAATGGAAAAGTTCTACAAAACACTCACATGAACGATGCTTTTTTTTGTGTTTTAAAGTTTAATTTAGTTTTATTATTTTGACAACAAAATGTGTTTTATCTTTAGCTATATTCTATGTTGTTGTGAAATTAATTATTTGGAAACCGTATTTAATATATTCAAATCTAAAAGGCTTTTAAACCAGATAGCCCAGCCAGTAGTACAGAAAATAGCTTACAAAGTAAAAATGGAGATTTTCTCTTCGTTTTGGCACTATTAAAACTTGACACAAAATTAATCACGTACGATCTGCGTGAAGCTGCGTGCCAACTTAGCGAATTTCCTCAGATTAAATACACCATTTCTGATGTTATATACTTTATATGACCAACGGAATGAAGAGGGGGGGGGGGTTAGCTTAGAGAAAGAAGAAAACAATTTTTAGATCCATATGCATTTTTGATACCGAATTAAAAAAATCTTAAACTGATTAACGTAATTCTTTCCAAAAAATTCATTTAAGATTATAAAAACATCATAGGAACCACGGTGATACATTATTTATTCATAATTATGGGTATTATATTTAAATTGCAAATATTTCTGTAAATATTAGAGTTATAGAAACTATGGTCAGATAATGAATTGTGTTAAAATTTATGTACACTCCCGTTCAAAAAAAAACTGAACCGACCTGAACCGAATCAGTCTCTCTCAATTTTGAGTATTCTTGTAGTAAATGTTTTTTACAGATACAACATATTCTTTAATTTTTATATGTATGAGGAAGATATAACACTTTACATGTATTTACATTGCATAAATTTTTTTAATGCTTACTCATTTCATCACTCACACTGATATAAAATTTATGTTCTCTAAAAAAATATAAATACAATTTTATAATTCCATTTCTTTTTACACACTTAAAAAATATACTACTTATCTTATTTTATTTACACATAAAAAAAGTCTTTAGAGTCTAAATGTGACACTGTGATGTGCAACAAACACACATTTACTTTTGTAATTTTCGTGAGCGAACAAAATAACAATTTACGGGTTTATTAATTTACTAGTATTCGCCCCACGGCTTTGCCTACGTGGAACTATACACTGTACAAAGTCTTGGTCAGGGCGTCATATATTTTGTAAACATCTCCTTTGTAGGAATTCACTATAACGATCATGAGCGAGTTCATATTCTGACTCGCACTTGGCCGATTTTTGGGTAGCTGTGACCACAACCTTTTTTGTGGGCTGGATCCGCGCCTGCTTAGACCGCTTGGCCACTTGGACTGGTTATTATAACTATACTAACAACTCAAATCAGTTATAAAATTTTGAAATAGTAGCTCGACTTTTGAAGCCAATTACACCTCAACGTAATATTTACTATACTCGCACGGATAAAGAATATACAGGGTATTGAAACTATTAACTCTAGCTCATGCGTTTTATTTACTAGTTTTTAATATATTAGTAGACAAATTTATATAATTTGCTTTTACTAAGAGACACAAAGAACGCGTTTTTTTCAATATTTTATAGTTGATTTGAATAATACACAAATCAATTATAAAATTTTAAAAGGAATGTTGCACAAATTTCTACTCCAAAATTTGTGCAACAAAATCTACGCCGGAGCAACATACGAGATTTAACCAGAGATATAGTCTCATATGCCTGACTTCGACAACCGAAAAAAATTGCTTCAACTTAGCGACTTTTCTTAGAATACATAAATCACGCTCTAGCGGTCATAATTTTAGTGTGCTCAAATTGATATCTGATATGATTTTAGTATTTTCATGGCCAATTATATTACTAAATGGCATAGGTCAAGGGGAAATGGGGAATAGAGAATGAAGAAAACATAAAATATCTCTCTTAATATTAGAACAATCGAAAGATATATAAGGAGTAAAGTGGTAGAAAATCATGTGTGCTACAATTCATTACCTTATCATTTTTTCCAAACTCTAATGTGTACAGAGATATTTAGAATTTTCACTTTCAATCTTTAATTGTAAATATTTCTGTAAATATTAGTGTAACAGAAAAATAATAAGAAACAAAATTATAGTAAAACTAAGTGACTACAACATGACCTCCTAACATGCCAAATTTAGTGTTTCTCCTCCATCTAAACCCCACTTTCCCGTTGCCCGATTTTACCCATTAGCGAACTTTTTGAATACCAAAATCATCTCAAATACCAAATATCATTCCAATCGGAATAAAACAGTGACCGCTAGAGAGTCCACATACACATAAACTTATACATATATATGTTGATATATATGTATATACACATATATAAATTTTAACGATGGTCATTTTTAACATCTACTAATAGGATCGATGGACATTCGAAGAAATTTTTACGAAATTCCATCATCGGTACAAAAACGATAGCTGCATTTCCTTTGTAGGAAATACGCTAAACAGCCAACTGTTTACACTAAACGTAGAGCAATACACAGTTTTATGAACTTTTCATGTTTGTGGTAAAATAAAATTGATTTTCGTTACTGAAATCCAGAAACATTAATGATACCCCAACTATCTCGACCAAGAACAGATCTGTCTTTAAAACCTTTATTTTATATTCATTCCAATTGAATTCCTTGAATAAAATTTATTAATTTATTTAGAATTTACAAAAAAATTTATTAAAATCTGATAAAAAATTGCCTTTGGTACAAAAAAAAAGAATCATATTAAAGTTAATTTCATAATTTTTTGCAGTACCCTCGGGACATAAAAGCACAATTTTTCAAATAAAAATATTTTCTTAAAATTTTAAATCAAATAAAAAAAACGTATTTTATTTTCATTTGTATATTTAAACGCTAACTCGAAGCCCGTTAAAAAATCAACGATTCAATACGCCCTTTTCTTCATACTTCCATTGTGAAACTCGACGATAAATTGACCTCAAATTGAAAATTTTAAAGGTTACCTCACATGAAATGGAGAATCCGAATCTCGACATGGTTCTTTTAAGGGCTTACAGATTTGACTTATATCTTTGGAAAATAAACCATTTTCAAACCCATGATCAAATGAACTAATTTTCAGTTGTGAGTTACATCTTCTGTTTAAGGATGTTCCTGCATGAAACCACTTTTCGACAGATTTTTCTCATTTTTTTTCACAAGCTAAAAATATCGTTTTCTAATAAATGCCGAAGATTCTCTCTCTCATTAAAAGCATGTAAAACTTCATGCCCGTCCAACTATTATCTGTTATATTAAAAACAATACTCGACAGAATTAAATAAGAAACTAGGATAGTAATGATAAATATTTATTAAATAAATTTTTTTTAAATCGCATTTTAACGTTTTGTTTTCGAAATATAAAAGTTTAAAATTATTTTTTATTTCAAAATTACATTATTTTGTACATATGAATGGCGAATTTGTCTATGCGTTGCTTATATGTGTTTATGTATTTGTTCTATAATAAAATCAAACCGGTTTTTGTCCTGATTATATAACACAGTGCTGGAACGTCCTTACGAAAATAGTACCCAGTTTCCGCATCATTATAATGAAATTGGCAAAATGAGTATCATAAATTAAATAGCTATTTAATAGAGTAGTAATTTCTTTTTGTTTAACCGTTTTTGTAAACTTTTTGTGTCTATCCATCCATTGTTTGTATGGTTGTCTTTCGGTTATGTTATACTAACGGCGGTGAGTTGCGTTTACTTAATTTGACGTTTATATAATATGTCTGAACATTCTCTTTTCCAAGCCAGTGCTCTGCTTACTAACCAACCAGATAGTAATGTAGAACGTTTTTATTACTTGTTATTCACTCTTCTCGCAAGCCCTTCCCCTTGACCTACTTGACCCCTGAGGCGTCCGTCGGCCCTGGCTTCGTGTCTTAGATAGAATAAAAAAAACCGTACCCTTCTAGCATGTATATAAGTAAAGAAATTATTTTGAGGAAGTTCTCTCCATTTCCGCGGAGATTGCGTTGGTTAAAATTTAAGTTTTCTGATTTTTCCCATAAGTTTGAAGTTATCCCGCGTTGATTTCAAAAAACCGCATCCTTCTAGAATTTCTATAAATGGATTAGATTTATAATAATACTAAAACTCGTCAATAGCTACTAAACAACAAAACCAAAAAAGAGGAGAAAAAGGTACTGAACTGTTTTGTCTTGGCCTATTTAAATATAGATATAACTGAAATTATATTTCAAATTTTGCCCCTATTCCTAGAACATTTGTTTGTATTTTATAAATACGTATTTCGACTACAATGTAGTCATCATCAGTATGAATTAGCTAATCGTAACTATCTCTGGGATATGGATTCAGAGATATGTTGCTTGTTGCGAATTTGGTGCGAGTCTCACAATGATATTAAAAAAGTTCTGTCCTTTTATACGATTTGACGGAGGGTATAATCTGACTTGAGGATTAATTTGGTGCCGAACTGTTAAAGGCGCTCTGCTCGGAAGTGGAAAGTTGTTGGTTCGATTCTCAACGGTCGCAGTTTGTCAACTAAATAATTTTAAAAAATTAAAAGAATTAAAAATAATGAGGTGCGGTTAATTGAAGAAAAAAAACTGTCGGCGTATGAACTAGAACGTAAGTAACCGACTATACTTGTGAAGATTTTCTGTAGTTTCCTATTACAAAGTCCAGATGAAAATCATCACAGCTCCTATCAAAGTCGCCAAACATCTTACAAAAGACATCAGATCTTTAAGAACATTTTAATTATGTTTGATGAAGCATAGACAGGCAAATAATACACACGTTCCAATTGAAAGTTATATTAAAGGAAATTTATTTAAAATATTTATTTATTGGAAAGTGATAATTATTATTAAATAACATAAAATTCTTTGAAAAATTAATGACTTTCTAAAATGTTTCTCTTGGAAGTAAATGTTAATAAATTGTAATATCTATTACGAAAATTTTAATTTTTCAATAATAGTATAGCAATATCCAAATATTATATATACTGCATGTAACGGAAATGCTTGTACATAAAATATTCATATATAATATTTAAATTAATTTCGCTTCAGTTCGTATATTTGTTTCAAATCTTACAACTGATTTTTGACATACTTCTACGAAATCGAAAGTACATGAAAATAAAATTATAAATATTGGTGGAGGCGTCGTGAAAAGTTACAAAAAGTTTTTAGTCTTTAAAAAAAATTATGTAAAAATGCTTTTTAAGGCAAACGGTTTTATCTATGGGCCACAGAAAGGACCCTTTTCATGATGCCTCCACTAATATTTATAATTTTTTTTTCATGTAATTTCGATTTCATAGAAGTAGGTGAAAAGTAGGCTGCAAGATTTGAAACAAATATACGAACTGAAGCGAAATTAATTTAAATATTATATATGAATATTTTATGTACAAGCATTTCCGTTACATGCAGTATATATAATATTTGGATATTGCTATGTTATTATTGAAATTTTCGTAAAAGATATTATAATTTATTAACATTTATATTTCCAAGAGAAACATTTTAGAAACTCATTAATTTTTCAAAGAATTTTATCGCTTCTATAACTGTATCGTGTCCAATTTTCAAAACTTTATAGTCACTTCCCCAAAAAACGAATGAATAAGACACAATTTTAATAGTTTTTTATTTACTTTCTCTTCCGACATAGTACTTAATTAAGGTAGTTCCAACACTGTCTTATATAGTCAGGACAAAAAACCGGTTTAATTTTATTATAGAACAAATACACATATACACACATACACAACACATAGATATATTCACTATTCATATATACAAATTAATGTAATTTTGAAATAAAAAATAATTTTAAACTTTTATATATCGAAAACAAAATGGTAAAATGCGATTTTTTTTTAAATTTATTTAATAAATATTTATCTTTATTATCCTAATTTTTTATTTAATTTTGTCGAGTATTATTTTTAACAGATAATAGTTTGGCGGGCATGAAGTTTTACATGCGTCTTATAAGAGAGAGTGAGAGAGAATGATTACTTTGCTATTAATTATCTCGTGTTCTAAACGTTCAAAAATTCTGAAACTTCGGGATTTATTAGAAAACGTTATTTTTAGCCTGAAAAAAAATGAGCAAAATCTGTCGAAAAGTGGTTTCATGCTGGAAAATCCTTAAATGTCAACGTTTAATGTGTCGTATTTTGTGATCAATGTGACACATGGGACAATGTTCTCAAATTGTTATTATTGTGTTAAATTTTACTCAATTGCTGAATACACAGGTGTCTCAATTGCTGAATATACAAAATAATGTTTCATGTTAAGTTCGAAAATCAATGTCTTTTTGTCACCATATCTTATCTACGTTTGGCAAGCAATCTGAAAAATTTTAATTTAAAAAAAAAGTTAGTGATATTGTTTTTTTTTGTTTTATTAATTTTAGTTTTCTATACTGTATTTCAGTCACTCGAATAAAGCTTCTTATTATTGCATATACTTGAAAATGACAGGAAATTTCGAGTGTCTGGAAAAATCAAGGAATAATAAAGGTATATATGTCACTCTCGGAAAATGACATATATACTCGTATTTTCAGAACTTAATTAATTGTTTCTAATATGAATTAATGTTTTTTAATCTTCTGCAATTATTTATTTCTTAGAAAAAAATACCCTAGTTTGTCATACCCTTTTTTAACCTTTTTTTTTAATCCCTTTCAAAGTCATTTAACCCCATTTTTTAAAGTCTTTGTCTGCCTGGCTGCCATACATCTGGGTCATCGTATCTCCCAAACGTATGGACCAATTTCAATGCAGTTTTAGCGAAATAGAGCCATTGGTCTCGTACCGACTTCATAGATACACAAAATTTGACATATCTCCCTTAATATTCCAAAAATCGAAAAATTTATAAGAAGTAAAGTTGTAGATACTAAGTTTTACTGTAATTTTGTTTCTTATTATTTATTCTGTTACACTAATATTTACAGAAATATTGACGGTTTAAGATTGAAAATTAAAAGAGTTTGAGCAAAATTAATAAGGGAATAACTTGTAGCAAACATGATTTTCTACAACTTTATTCCTTGCGCATTTTTCGATTGTTCTAATATTAAGATAGATATTTTATATTTTGTGTTTTCTTCTATCTTTATGCCCCCTTTCCCCTTGACGTATGTCATTTATTAATAAAATTGACCTTGCAAATACTAAAATCATATACGACATTTCATTCTGATCAGGCTAAAATTGTGACCGCTAGAAAGTGATTTATGTATTCTAAGGAAATTCTCTAAGTTGAAGCAGCTCCTGCGTAACGAATTTTTTGTTATTTGAAGGCTGAAGGGGTTAGTTCATAACAACATGTTCTTAACAACATGTTTCATGAAAATTCTAGCCGATTAAACATCATCAGCTCTTTTCCTAGGTAGGCGTACAGTTAAAATACTGTAACGAATGTGAGACCACCACTAGTTTTTGTAGATTATTCTGGTAGTCAACAGTGTACATTTGATAGATTCGAGAAATTAAAGCTTCGAGAATGATGCTCTAGAAAGATCTATTGGGTAAATAAGGGAATCGGACGGCTGAGTAACAACAAGTTATATTCTACATGTGATACAATAAAGCTAACAAGCGATTCAAAGCTGCGGTAGTTATAACGATAAGTTATGTACTTTATTTAATCTAAGATTATATAATAATAATAATAATAATAATAATAATATTTATTTCGCAAATGATATACATAGATATGCTTGCTTCGTCAAAAATATAAACATGCATAAAAGCAAGTACAGAAATAAAAACAACGAACTTGAAACAGTAATTTTAACAAAAAAAACAGTAACAGAAAAATATTTAAAAAACAAAACAGTAGTCAACAATAAATAAATAAAAAATTTTTAACAATAAAATATGAAATATTTAAAATAATATATAAACATACAATTTAAAAAAATCAACTCAGTATAAGATAAAAACAATAGTCAACATTGGATAGAAAAAAAAAATAAAAATTTTAACAATAAAATATGAAATATTTAACAATAAAATATAAACAATCAATTTAAAAATCAACTCAGTTTAAAATAAAAATAAAAATAGTCAACAATGTATAAAATAAGATTAGAAATTAATAGAAAACTTAGTACAAAATCAACAAATAAAATAATATCAAAATCAATTTAGTGTTAAACAAAAAGGTCATCTATGGAGTAAAAGGCGTTTCTAATTAAAAAAATTTTTAAGTGCTTTTTAAACATGTTCTTGTTTTGCATTTCCAGTAGCTCCTTGGGGAGGTTATTGTAAATTTTTCTACTAAAAATTTGCCAACTCTTCCCACAAATTGTAAGATGGTATTTTGGGATGGAAAGCATGTCTTTATTTCTAGTTGTGTAGCTATGAGAATCTCCCATCCTCGAATACTGTGACAAATTCTCTTTCACATGTATTCCTGCCAAATAAATGTAAATTGATGGTAAAGTGAGGATACCATTATCCACAAAGAATGTGACACATGACGTGTTCGGTTTTAAGTTGAACATGCATCGCAATATCATCTTCTGTTTGATGAAGACGTCTTTTGCTGTTGAAGAATTTCCCCAACATAAGACTCCATATCTTAGTTGTGGGTAAACAAATGCATAGTAAAAAGTCATTAAAACCGATAAATCGTTACAAACCATACGTAATCTCCTCAGAAGGTAAGCCAATCTGGCAAGTTTAGAGGATAAGAGGGCAGTGTGCGCGGCCCAACTAAGGTTACTGCTTATGTTTAAACCGAGCAATTTAAAGCTATCAACAGCTGTAAGTACTGCGGTTTCGAATTTTACACTTTTAAGGGAAAAGTACATTAATTTTGTCTTTTCCTTATTTAGCACTAAACCGTTACTAGCAGAAAATTGCTCAATAGCAGTGATTCCAAGTTTAATATTTCTGTCCAGATCCTCTTTAGTTTTGGATGATGACAATATTGTTGTGTCATCAGCATATATTATAAAATTATGTGCAGGGCATTGAATCCAAGGAAGGTCGTTTATGTAAATTATAAACAAGACGGGTCCTAGAATAGATCCTTGTGGAATTCCCATTCGAAGAGGTTTTGGTTCCGATAATACACCGCTGCAGCAAACCATTTGGTGCCTATCATTTAAATAGGACTCAATCCACGATAAAGCCTTTCCTCTGATACCACATTTTTCTAATTTGTATAACAAAATTCCATGATCAATTGTATCAAAAGCTTTGCTAAAATCACAGTAAGTTGCACTTGCCATAAGCCCTTGGTCGATGAGTGAGACGATGTTATCAATATATAAGAGTAGTTCTATTTTATCATAATTCAGGGGTTTTCATATCACCATTTTGATCGCCATCCTGGTTTTTGGAGTTCGAAAACATTATTTTTGGCCGATAGTTTGTGTCTATAAACACGATATCTCCGGTTTGGACATTTAAATTTCATAATTTAGTTTTTTATCACCGCAGCAGGCAGTGTCGGTATTAGCACTACCAGCGCCCTGGGCGAGATTTTTATGGCGTCTCCTAACTGCTATTCAAACCCATACGAAAAAAAGGCAAAGTATAAAATGAAATAACCATTCATTAAAAGAAATAACCATTTATCAAAAAAAACTAATAAAATTTTACTTTTCTGGCCTTTTTATGGACGAACTCTTTTGTTAGGTTATCAAAGTCGATGTTTTCAGCAATTTCATTTTCGATTGACAAAGTTGCCAAGTTTGTCAATCTAGATTAAGATATTGTAGTATTACACGGTAGTCAGAACGTATGATTACCAGATTACTGCGTCTGTTTGTTTTAAAATAATTGGAATAACTGTTTTAAGTGCGTGCACCGATGTAATGAATGAGAATGAGCTGAGTTTATTCCGCTTCGTCAAAAATAACGCCAACTCTTTTTAACTAAAATATTAAAAAGAGATGGATAATGTGTTTCTCTATGGTCGTTGATTCCCGGTAAAATGAACTGCATGCAGTGCTCCGATCCAACGGATTGAACACAGCCATTCCATTCTAGTCTTGCCAACATAACGATTTTTTTCGCTAAATTTAGGGAATTTACGAGTAAGTAAGCCTCGCTCAAGGAACGAGGGGATATAAATGCGGCGCCCCTTTATATCCTGCGCAATGGGCGGTCACCCAACCGCACCCTACCCTAACGCCGCTACTGACAGCAGGCAAAAATAACAACACTTAATTCGGATTTTTTTTTTTTCAGTAATTCTTGATGATGAAGTTTATGTTACCTCCATATACATTCTGTATATAATTTGCATATAGAAATTGTGTGGCATTAAAACCAGATATTTTAAACTGTAAACTTTTTATGTATTTTTTATATTAAACCACTGTGTAAAAATTTACATTTACAATTTATTTCTTTTAAACTTAAAAATATTGTTACAAAATTGAAGAAAATAATCTTCCAAAAAAAAAGTGAAAAATTTTTTCACTTTATAAAATTGATTTTACTGTGAAAGGATAATAAAGTTTTGTGTGTAGTTATGAAATAAATAATATAAAAAAATATAATACATCTATATATATATATATATATATATATATATATATATATATATTTATATATATATATATATATATATATATATATATATATATATATATATATATACATATATGTATATATGTATATATATATATATATATAGCTAGATCAATAAAAGTTTTTATCTGAGTGAAGAGTGAAATCATTGTTTTTCATATACAGGGTGCTAATTTTAATGCATTGAATATTTCATCAAGGTAGCATCTTTGGAAAAAATGGTTCAAACAAAATTTGTTTTGTTCGGAGGTGGGCATCTTATGGTGATCTTGATTTTCACCTTAACTATGATCTTCAAGATTCCAATCGAGGATAGTCAATGAATGCTTCGAGGAGCTAAACTACCTGGCACTGAGTAACACAGTCAGCCTGATCTGGGTACCGGGTCTCGAAGTAGCGGACTCGTTGGCACGCAAGATGCTCCGTAATTGAATCAAGGGGTGGCTGCCAAGTTGTGCATAAGCAAAGCCAGGCCATTCGGCTGGCTCGGTTGAGGCTCAATAGAATGCAGTTGAGAAGGTTGGTGGGGCTCTTGACAGGACACTGTTGATTGAACTACCACCTTCATAACTTGGGGATCTCTGATAATCACACTTGTAGGGCCTGTATAGAGGACGATGAAACCTCCATACATGTTATATGCACCTGCAGAAACCTGCAGGGTGTCAAGTATAGAATGTTTGGATCCGAAACCTTGAATCCATCAATCCTGGAAGAAATCCCGGCGGAGAAGTTGTGGGTCTTCTGTGTGGCGCCTGGCCTCGACAGAATAGACCCTTGGTCTATGTGCTACGGACCCGTTTGGGGTACACCTCTTTCTAATTATTATTATTATTATTATTATGATCTTCAAGGTTATTTAAAGATCAATTTAAGGAACTCATATTATATAGGAACTCGTATTTAGGCTATTGGATAAAAGGAAGGTCCTCACATGGTTGTAATTTTCAGGTAAAATATCCATATATACAGTTTATCACATTTCAAACAATGCACTTTAATATTTCTTGAATTTCTTGAAAGGAAATGTTTTTGGCAAAATTATAGACTAAAAATAGTATTGTTTGCAGAGAGCCATCTTATGGTGATTTTGAATTTCACTTTGCCTACAAGGTTATTTGAAGATCAATATGCATTTTTCAAATGGACACAAGAACGTTAAAACAAAATTATAAAGTATGTTTTGGTTAATTTAATTATTATTACCATTTTATAGTCGTTTTAAAAAATGAAATTTTTAAGATTGTATTTTTTGAGTAAAAATAAAGTCTTTTATGAGAAAAAATTTATCAAGAATAAAAAGTTTTTATTTTTGTTCAATAAGTAGGAATCCATATTTGTTTTTGTTTTGTAAAATTTATAAAAAATGTTTTTGTTCAATCATCTTTTACATTAATTAAAATGTTAAATTCCTATCTATTGCCGAAAAGTATAGACTTTTTTCTGGATAAAGTTTTTCATAAGATCTTATTTTTCTTATATAATGCAAACTTATCCTAGAAAATTCATTTTTTAAAACAACTATAAAATGGTTAATAACCAAAATTGACCTTTTTACCTAGTTTTAATGTTCTTTTTTCCTCAGCTATTCGATTTTGTTTAAAAAAGTGTACTTATGTACGCACGTAAGGAGTTATTTTTAAATACTTATTTTTAAATAATTTATTAAAATAATATTAAATAAGGTCAACACCACTATTAAGACACAAAAGTTTAATAAAATGATATAGTATTGGAAAAACTACAATCGAAAAATTGTGTATTGTATCTAAAACCAATGATTCTTCATTTTATCATGGTTGAACAAAACCAGCACCCTTTTTTCCTTTAAAATTATAATTTGAAAGACTAGCATTTTAATAAGTGTTAGTGAAACTTTTAATATACAAAAATTACGAACCCATAAAAATTATATCATTGATAATCTGGCTCATAATTCTAATATTATTTTTTTATCATAAACATGGAGTAATAATGAAGACTACCCTAATTCCTGTACCTCATTTCAACTGTATAGCCAAATTTAAATGTTCCAATGTAAGAGCTGCCGGTGTAGCTATTTCCCAAAAAAAATAACCACCATTCATCTTTCGTTCTATAATGAATAATATTGTCTTGTCTTTCAATATCCAAAAATTGTATGACACACATTTTTTGAATGTCTGAATGTCTCCAAAACGCAGTGCAAAGCGCAGTAGTGTCAACCTCCTAGCTGGTTCGATTCACCTATATATATATATATATATATAGGTGAATCGAACCAGCCAGGTGCATAATAGCACACGCCTTTACTTCCTTCCATGATCCTCCCGTTTTCCAACAACAGCCAATAGAACACCTCCTGTTAGGAAGACAGTCTGTTCATAACACAAATCCCATCCTATATGCTATATGCTAGCACATACAGATATGGCACTTTTATACTGCAAATCATTACCAATGTAACTATGCACGGAGTTTAATGTATTACGCATAAAATTGTATCTCACTTAAGTATAATTAGAGTGGGGACCACAAGCACTCATCAACATAAGAACATCATGTCCGTCCAAGCCAACACATAACGTACAAATCAACATTTGTTTTATGAACAGACCGTCTCCCTAACAAAAAGGACTCCACTATTGGATGTTGTTTCAAAATGAGAGGATCATGGAGGGAGGCGTGTGCTATTATGCACCTGGTTCGATTCACCCTGTATAATATATATATATATATATATATATATATATATATATATATATATATATATAATAAAAGCAGCACGACTTAAAGCTTTTGTAAGATTTTTATTATAGTACAAAATTTTCAATTGAACTTTATAATCTTTTAACTTGAGATTTCACAATAAATAATAATAATATGACGATAAAATGTTAAATGTGAAATTTATATGTATTTTTAACCCGACTTCAAAAAGGAGGATGGTTCTCAATTCGCCTGTCTTTTTTTTTTTATGTTTGTCACCTCAGAACTCCGTCATTTATGAACCGATTTTGAATTTTTTTTTGTTTTAAAGGGTTTGGTTTCCCATTGGTCCCATTGTCTCCAAATCCCATTCTGATGAGGGGATCCCCGGGAAATCGAGGAAAATCCCCATTTTATATGTGATAACCGATTTCTGCGAAATGTTTTTTTTGAAAGGGTATACTCATTCATAATGGGAAACTAAGAAAATTTTTTTTTAAACCGACTTCAAAAAGTTTTTTACAAAAAAAAACCGACCTCAAAAAAAAAAACAAAATGTATGTAAAAAAAACTGAAAATCTGTTATAAAAAAATGCTCTAGAAATTAAAAAAAAAAACGGGTAAAAAAAAAATGTACTAAAAATTAGTAGGTCTACCCATATTTAGACAAATAAAATCAGTTATAGAACTTCAAAGTCACTTAAAAGCGAGAAATAAACCATATTTTGACAAAATGGAAACCCGACTTCAAAAATCAAATATTCTATAACAGAAAATGTACTAAAAAGTAAAAAAATAATTGCATCTTGTGCCAATTTTAGTTCACCTAAGCAAAAATTTTTAAATATATATGTACAATTATTGTTATTTTTGGAGGTGGTGTCCAAATTTTATGCGAATTTCTCTATGCTGACACCGACTCCAAAAATAACAATAATAGTACATATATAATTAAAAATTTTTGCTTAGGTGAACTAAAATTGACACAAGAATATGCAATTATTTTTTTACTTTTTAGTGCATTTTTTGTTATAGAATATATGATTTTTGAAGTCGGGTTTCCATTTTGTCAAAATATGGTTTATAACAGATATACATAATACATGTATACAGACTATTCATTGTTATCTTATTTTACCAAACAAGACTTTCTTCTGTCAGACATATTATTTCTACATTAAGATGGAATAAAACGAACATCAAGTAAACAGAATTATACTACTGTACTTTGTAGGAAATACACATGGCCACATAAGTAGCGCTCATTTTTACAAAATTTTATAATTAATTTGTTCCATATTCACAGTAGCATGTTCACTAAGACGGCAATTTTTCATCTTTTACAACAGATATAACTCTGCTTGGGTGATCAAAAATATAATTTTTCATTTGAAAGCGTACAAACTTTAAGGCAAGCAAAACAAGTTAAAAAAAGGAGTGCAGGCTAATTAATTTCTGGAAAGCTAGAAACGGTTTTAATCTTTTCCGTCGAATGTAAAAAGAGCTTATTAAAGTTTACACCAATTATCTGCTTGTGCTGTATGCGAGGTGACCCCAAATCCTAGAAAATTTGATTTTTTTCAGTTTCTCAATAATCAATCCTAAACGATGCATTCCTAGGAAAATTGTACTTTTTTTATAAATTAAAGAACAAGAAATTTTACGTCGAAGGAGTACCACAACTAAATAAGTTGGTCAAGTTGTATAATCGAAAACCACAGTAAAAAAACAATGATTTTTTCCAACTTTGTCAAAAACTGAAATATAATACTATAAGTGAGTCTGAAGCTTGGAAATGAGTACTCTAAGAGAAATATTTAAGTTGTAACTTTTCAAATGATTACACGTATAAATTTATTGTTTCGTTACAGCCTACCTTTTAAATGGTGTGAAATAGAGTAAATTTTTACATTAAACAAATATTTGTATCATAAAAACAAACAACTTTTGTTTGAAATTTTTTTTTATTCGTCCCATAGTTTTGGTGTAAATATTGCGCAAATCAGTAAATGTGACGTAAATTCTGTATTTAAACCGGAAATATTGGACACATGAAAAAAAGTTTCATACAAAAGTTATTTGCTTTTGAGGAAAAATATGTTATATTTTTAAAAATTTTCCCTATCTTGCACAGTTCAAAATGTATATTATACGCGTGGCACAGATCCATGGAACAAACATATTTTATAGCATATTTTACTCCTGGCTAAATTCTGAACCGTTTGGCAAAAACCAAATAAAAATTAATTAAGGAATTAATTAACATACAAACCGTATGCCACCGTATGTCCAATAGTTAATATAAAAAATAAAATAGATAATAGATAATAGAAAAATAAAAGAATTTCCATAACATCATAACTTTAATGGCGCTCTGAATTGATGTTTATTTTTTATGAAATTTCTTCATTGATATTCTTGAATAACTGAAAATGAACTTTATATATTTATATACGGGTATAAAAAAAAATTCATAAAAACTATACCACTGTGTAGAGCTTCAAAAAACAAAGAATAAAAGTTGAATAAAGTTTTTCGATTTGATGTTTAGTTTTTGAGATATAATCAATTAATAAATAAATTTAACATAAATAACCAATCACATTTACATTTTTGAATTATTGCGGGTGTCGCTACACTTATTGAGAACTCTGATTGCCCCTACTCTACCATGCTCTACTGTGGCCGCCCTACTCCACCAATCGTAGCGTGCATAGTGTAAGGAGGCGTGGCGACAGTAGTGTAGAAGATCGGCCACAGTATATCATGCTAGAGTAGCGACTAACAGAGTTCTCAATAAGTGTAGCGACACCCACAAAAATTCAAAAATGCAAATGTGATTGGTTGAATTTATTAATGTTTAGTTAATTACATCTCAAAAACTAAGCGTCAAATCGAAAAAGTTTATTAAACTTTTTTTTTTGTGTATACATATGGGTATATATATATATATATATATATATATATATATATATATATATATATATATATATGTATATATATGGGTGTATTACGTTTAGTTACAACTTTATTTATTCGGCTATCTGTCTATCAACATGATAACTGAATCTCCCCGGTGAACCCCTCGTCCACTTTGGCCTATGTCATTTATTAATAACATTGGACTTACAAATACCAAAATCATATCAGATACGACATTTTATTTTGATCAGACTAAAATTGTGACCGCTAGAGAGTGGTTTACGTAGTTATTTTGTTTGGAATGAGTTGAAGTAAAATAGCGTCGTTGATCTAGAAATGGAGGCACACTAATTAAGTAATTTTTTATAATACGATACAATCTCCCACCCCTCTGTCAGGTAAAACAAAAAATGTCATCATACAAAAAATTTCCATTCTCTTGTTGATGCAACATAAAATATTAAATCTAATAAAACAAAGAAAATATGAAATCCCTAACATTTGTCAGCGAATATTACAGCATATTAATTTTCATATACAAAAAAATTGTGCATTTATCATATTTTCCCCGAGGGAAATTTTTTATAAACCGGAGCCTTCTTGATTGCTGTGATATGTTCAAAAACCAAACTAAGGGAATTGGGAAAGCAGTCATTTATTATATAATATCAGATTTAAATTTTTGTTCAGACTGTGAAATATTTCTACATTAATTTTTCTGTACAAAAATTTATATTGTTTTTAATATTAATTATTTTGTTTTATTTTTCTTATTTAAAATTGTTCGCCAGTTAGAGCAGTTAAAGCAGGGATATTTGAAAGGATTCCATTTGAAATAGGTATTTCAATTTTCAATAGAATTCTTTCCATTTTATTTTTATACCCAGTATATATGTATATATACAAGGTATATTAAGTTTAGTCACGACTTTGTAACGCTTGAAAATATTGATCGCAGAAAAATATTTTGATTATAGGTGTTCACAAAATGACCTAATTAGTCCATTTCCGCATGTGCGTCCGTGGACACGATAACTCAAGAAATAAAAGAGAAAACGAGCTGAAATTTTTTTATGTGTTCTAGAGCAAAAATAAGGTCAAGTTCATTAATGGGCAAAATCGGACCATGTTTGGACAAAATGGACAAAACTGCCTATCTATGAAACCGTAAAAGATATAACAAAAATTTTACTACAAAAAATCTTCTTTTTAAAATAAACAACTTTTGTTTGAAAAATTTTTCCATAAACTGAATAGTTTTCTCATAATTTGTGCTCAAAAGTTCCTCGGAAAGCGAAAAATATACCCATCTTTTTTCAAATAATTCAAGTTTTATTGAACAAGCAAACATTGAACAGGCAGAATTAATTGTTAACAATTCAAACATTGATATACAACTCAGTATATACTGGGCATTCAAACAATTAATTCAGTTAGTTGTTACATTACTTGCTTAAATGTATTTCGAACAATTATTTCCATTTTAAATTTAAAATAGATTCATTTAGCTATTTTAAAATGGTTATATGCTTTAGATAATTTCACTTATTCACAGCGAGATAACGAGTACAATTGTTTAGTTCTTCAAATTGTCACACACTAACTACAGGCTCTGCCAGTAAGTTTGTATTGTAGATGTATTGCGAAAACTAATAGTATTTATACATTGTTAGTATGGTTGCCTTTCGGTTATAATACACCAACGGAAATGACTATTGTTTACTTAATTTGACATATAAGTAATATGTCTGAACATTGATAACATTCTTTGACATCAAATGCTTGATATGAAAAATTATACAAATCTAGAAATCGAACCCATAACCTCTGGCAATCTAGACCAACGCTCTGCCTCTGAGTTACTCAGACCCAGAGGTGGCGTTAGGCGTAGGCCTCGCACCTCAATGGTTTATGCATAACTCGAACGCAACGTGAAAATGTATTCGTCATAAAACGATAAATATATTGACATACCAAATATGTTTTATTTAGTCTAGCAGCATTTGTTGGCGTTGCGTTGCTATCGCGGGGAAACGATCGGGAAAGCCCCTCTGACAAATTTTGTTTTTATTTAGTCTAGTAATATTTGTTTGCGTTGTGATAATTTTTCTCAAACTTCGGATGCATAAATAATTATTAGCACCTTACTTATTTGAATTTATGCCACCATTTATACATGTTTCGCCTGTACTAATACTATATGCTACAAAAGTAGCGTCATTTTTCTAAATTTTTTTAGCTCATTTGTACCATATTCATTCGATTTTTGAGGAGAAGTTTCGATTAAAAGTTGATAGTGTATTTATAATGAACAACTTCTACCCGATTTTTTTTTTACCAAATCAATAAGACACAAAACCGTTTAAAAAAATTTGGAAAAATGAGCGTTAATTGTGCGAAGCTTGATAATTTTTTTTCTGCTCAAAAAAATACAATTTCTACTAACTAAAATTTTTCTATTTGTTTACAGAGTATAAATTACGATTCACCCCGTGGTGGTGTCAGTGTGATTACAGAAAAAGGTGATATCACTGTCAGTTACCTTTTAATTCAACGAGCAAAGGGTTCTGATTCAGGGAAATACACTTGCAGTCCCTCAAATGCAAATAGCAAAACAGTGGTCGTGCATGTATTAAATGGTAAGTTAATTAACATATTTAATATTCAACTCCTACCACTTCCCCATCCCGTCCGTCCATCTAACAATTCAACTTACTAGTTCGGCCATTTTCGCAGAGAAGAAAGAAATCCAATCAATTGTAAAATACATTTTTTTCCAATCTTCTATGCGTAGGCAGTAATCTTGGACATGTATAAAACTTAATTTCATGTTGATAAAATATTCAATATACGGAAAATTGTGCTAAAAAATATATACAAGATCTAGGAAAAGTGTGAGTTAAACTCCCACAAAAAATAATTGGTACGATAAGGTTTATTTTATTGTGAATTTCTTAAAACTGTCTTCTTTATATCGTGTTGTTAATTTAGCAACGTTCGTATTCAATTGCTCAAGCTAGATGCGATTACTCGTAAGATAAAAGACCGAGTTCAATCAAAATAATAACATTGTACGTTGAATCTGGAATTTTATACTTCTGTGGGAAAGTTACTTTAACCTAATGGCCGCCTATTGTGGGTTTGGATCTTTGGAGTTTAATCTTGCATACGATTTTTTGTTTACATGTAGTTGAAGTGCATATAAATCAATTATAAAAGTCATAGGGGGTTACGGGGGTCTTGAATTAATGATTTAATGTTAAATTTCGAGTTTTAATGCATTACTCTTATGGAGAAACCCATATTTTTACACACATTTTGATAATTTTCACTTGGACGGGCCTAAAAAAAAGATTTTTAAGAAAGCAACTGAGATTTCGGGTAAGTTTTATTCCTGTATTTCTGTCGGCTTAATTACCCAAAATCTCAGGTTTTTTTATTAAATATTTTTTTGTTAGACCCGGTAAGAGGAGCCTAAATTAAATTTTAATTTTAACTTACGACAAAAAATAATAAACATTATTGTGGACATTTATGAATATACTATATAAGATTTTGAAGAATTTTATAAATGGACTATACATTAGCGCTCGTACATCCTTACACAAAAATCGGACTATAAGAATTATTAGCTTCTTACGACTTCAGAGTTATTAGGTTATTTGGATTAACCATTCGTAGTTTCATTGATTTTAAAGAACTCACTATTTTTGATGAAGTGACCCAACATCGTTAAGACCTTCGATATAATTTTGTTTTTAAAACCTCTGAGAGTTTTCCTCCTTGACTCCTTGAGTTTTTTTACAGTTTTAGCTTCAATACTTACGAAGAAAAAGGCCGAAGCATTATTTTTGACAATATCTCTGAAGGTCATAAAAATTGGATTCTTTATCGAATTCATATTTTACCCCCAATAAAGTCTTGAGGTGACTCTACATGATGCCAAGAAAACAGGAAATTCGAAATAGATCGTAAGCTGCTGAAATAACAATAAAATGATATATTACCGGTATAAATTAAACCTATTTTGGCTAAGGATGAATAGTTTATTTCTTCTCTTCTGAGAAACTGACGACAGGTACGGGGAAGCCTGTGGGGAATCGGGAAAATTCCCGATTAAGTAGCGCTCTGATACACGATATAATCAGATTCCTGGATGCTTACCAGGAATCTTATGATATACACCTTTTAAAGAAGACAAATTTAGAAGTCGTGCTTCAGCTGAGAATTTCCTCGGCATAAAACTGACGGGGTGTGGAGCGTTGGTTTCGCAGTGTGATATTATTATATCTCATATATACCTTCTTGTTTTCCCCCTATGCAAATTTCAAATTTCATTTGCTTTCTTTAAGGTTCGGAACCCTAGAAAAATGTTCAAATAAAGAAGTTAGAAGACATATAAATATGCAGCATTGCCTACTTCGAATATAGAAGATAATTTTGTTTAATATCTTTTACATTATTCTTCTAAAAATATCTTATTTGAGAAAATTATTATTATTATTTCGAATTTTATCACAGAGTTGTCGACTTTATACGCTTTAATGCAATTTATTTAATCTAAAGCAGTTTGGAAAATAAGTATGCTTACACTTTGAAAGTGTGTTATTATAATCACAAATGTCTATTTAAATCGTTAGATCGCTAAAAATGATGAACAGCTTTTTGTTTATCGCATAAGAGATTAATTATTAAAATAATAAAACTTATACCACAATACTCGAAACAAAATCGATTTTGTTTCGAGTGATGTGGTATAAGTTTTATTATTTTAATAAGTCTCAACTCGAAATCATGATATTATTTATTTTAGCATAAGAGTATCTTGCTTCGATCATAAGTGGTATCATTAATACTTTTATGTGCCAATTAGGGATGTTGGGCCATTGGAAATAATGAAAAGTCAGTGAAATATTAATAAAATAATGTCTTGTTGATTTCGAGACATTTTGTTTTGAGTCTGTTAAATTTGTTCAGACATCTCTTAAATTTTCACAGTGTTTAGGAAATTGGGGGGGGGGAGGCGTTCGAGTTTTACGTAAGCAAACTTTCTATGATTTTAGACCCCCACCCCCACTCCCTGTATAAGCAAAAACAAGAAAATTGCGAGCTGCCCCCTCCTCTAAATGATAAGACGTAAGAATTTTTTCAAAACTTTTATTAAATATTAATTTAAAATTTAAAAGCCTCCATTATTTTTAAAATTAAGGTATTAGTGTTTTAATAAAATTAGAAAATTAAGAATCATTTATTGTCCACGGGCTCCGTATCCGTAAAAAAAACAGTCGATAGACAATGTCATAACAGAGAACAATGAACGTTATATTTATTTGTATCTTAGTACGCCGGGAATTCCCCGAATTGAACATCGGTATATTTTAAAAAACTGTATACTAGTAGTGTAGAGTAAAGTCAATTCTCAGAAAACGCATTTATTTATTTTTAGTAAGAAATATGAAATGAAATTCGGTATACCATAATAAAATAACAAAAATAGTATTATTAATTTAAATTATAAATATTATTTAAAAAATATTTTTATTGTTTTAAATTTTTTTTATCTGACGTAAAATTTATTGCAGCCCCTTTTGTTGGCAAATATATATATATATATATATATATATATATATATATATATATTAGAATGAAAAATATACCGAGTGCTATAGTTTTTGCCACAATATCTGAAGTATATAGAACGTTTTTCTGCGGAGGCCCAAAAACATGCAAACCCGACCAACTTGGGTTATGACCGATGAAGTGAAAGATTGTAGTACTCGGTTGTAATAGTCATCGATCATATTAATTAAATTAAATACTTATATGAAAAAATTAACTCGTCAACCAGATCGATCATAATATCATAATACCAAAAATAATCTAATGATAATATCGATCACCTTTGCACAGTTTTTCACCTTAATGCAAACTTTAATGGCATTATGAACGGTAATGAATAATAAGTTCATTATTAATTTTATTAATGCGAGATTAAACACGATCCAAAATTATTGATTTTAATACAAGAATACACAAAATGACGTTAACAAGTTAATCAATATATCGATATATGGCAAACAGTTACAAGTGAAAGTTAATAACAGGGGAAAAAATGGAAATTTGATTGTATATATTTTGTATTGAATGGGACGAAAATCTATCATAATTATTTAATAAAACGAATATTTGAAATTTTGTTAAAATCACTTTATTTTACTAGTTTCGGAACACAGTTCCTTCTTCCGAAATAAAAATGAAATGAATGTATATATATATTTTTAAATGGTGTTATTTTTGTCCAGGTTAATTTGTTGCGATGTTATTTAATTCAAGGTTATTCTGTCGAAGTTATTTTGTCCTAGGTCAACAATTCGCGGTACCCTTTAGAATACAATGATAAAAAATGAACTTAACATATACCTATGATTCCTTTGTTTAGTAAATCTTATAGCCCTGATCATTAGTCAATCATCTAGATTTGGTGTAGACATCTATGAATAAAATTCAATAAATATTGAATATACTATTAATAAATAAAGCAACGCGACGCGACGCTTTTAATAAAATCACTACGATGTTTCAATCAAATGAATAATATAGCAAGACAAATTGTATACATCGTCGACGTATATAAACTGGACATGGCTGTATAAAATACATTCTCCTTTAAAATGTAGGTTATGGGTGCGATCACATGTGTGTGAAGTTAGCACCGCCATTCAGTGCCGCAAGCCGATCTTTTGAAAAATGGAGCAAAAATTCGAAAAAAATGTTTTTCAGGCCCAACACCGCCATTTTGTCGGAATTTAAAAATAATGGTTGTGCTAGGGTTGTGCTAGCTTGTGCCGCAAACCGCTATTCGGTATCGCAATTAGTTTCGTAGAAAATCGCCTTTGAAAAAAAATCCTCACCACCGCCATTTTGTCGGAATTTAAAAAAAATGGTTGTGCTAGATTGTGCTAGGGTTGTGTTAGCTTGTGACGCAAACCGCACTTCAATACCACATTTGAATGCGTAGAAAATCTAGATTGAAAAAAAATATACTTTTCTGTACTTAAAATATTTTTGAAATAAATTTCTTATACTTATTAACTATGTTAAATTATATTTTGTATTCAATCGCGATTTTCTACGAAACTAATTGCGGTATCGGAATGCGGTGTGCAGCACAAGCTAGCACAAGCCTAGCACAATCAAGCACATCCATTTTTTCTTCATTGTGACAAAATGGCGGTGCTACGATTTTTTTTAAACGCGGTTTTCTACGAAACTAATCGCGGTTTGCGGCACAAGCTAGCACAACCTTAGCACAATCTAGCACAACCATTTTTTTTTTCATTCCGACAAAATGGCGGTCTTGAGCCCGAAAAACGTTTTTTTCGAATTTGCGCTTCATTTTCCAAAATTTCTATGATCGGCTGTGGTACAATGTAGCACATTCCTAGCACAAATTAGCACAATGATTATTTTTTTGGTTTTTCGAAATGGCGGTGCTAACTTCACACACATTGCGATCACATGATATGCAAAATTTTTATAGTGTATATATTATCTGATAAAATTCTCTACTACACGGTAAAAACACCCCATCAAAATCGATTCAGCCATTTTAACGTGCGTGAATAAACAGAACAAAAAAAATCCGAAAATCTGTTTTTTGGATTCTATTATCATTACTTTAACGAAATTTAGTATTATTTAAAAAAAATTCTCCATGTACAGCTTTGATCCTGTTTACAATTTTATTATAGAAACTGATAGATGTATAAAAGTGACTCATAACTCGCTGACATGATTATTTGAAGAACCCCTCTCCTTTTAATTTTGCTTTAAAATTGAGGACAAAAACAAACATTATAAAAAAATTCAACAGTTTCTGAGATATATAAGGTTTCTGAAATATATAGATGGTACTGGTAAAACCACGCAGGATCGCGAAAGGTTTCACTGAGCCTTTTTTATTCAGTATACAATTTTCTACAAAAAAGTCCTAACACAATATCTCTATGTCTTTTCATTCTCTGATTAACTTGAAAGAGGCTGCCCTGGACGGGCTACACTTCGACCATAAGATCTATTGCCTAAGGATGTGAAGATGTGAGTGAAATGGAAGGAATTTTTGTGTATAGACTAGGAATTGGTAGGATATGCGGCTGCAGCCGACTATGATGGGAACTATGCCGAAATTCATCCGAAATTCAGCCGAGTTCGTGAAGGAAACTGCAGAAAACCTTCTCAAGCATAGCCGGATACTTCGTTGTTATCCATACGCCGACAGTTTAGTCAACTAACCGCCCCCTTTTTTTTCTTAATAATTGACAAACTGCCGATGTCGAGATTTGAACCCATAACCTCCCAGTTTCCAAGTTGACATACAGTGCTGACATAGCGCCTTAGACCGTCCGGCCACTTGTACTGGTAATTCCTACTATCGCGTACTTCAAAATTTTACAGCTGATTTGTTCTCAATTTACTCGATTTTCGAAAAAATGTTTAGAACAAAAATTGGAAGTATTTGTATAACGAACAACTTTTACTCGAAATATTTTTTCGGTAAACCTTTGACTGTACGAATCGATTGTACAATACCTTATGAATGAATTATCATAAAGTGAAGATTGAGCGAATGTTCGCCTTCTAAAGTAGTGAAATCTATGTAAGGACCAAGTTTTTTTACAAAAATGAGAAATTGAATGGTATATATTTATTGGGTAAGTTTCTCAAGTGCAGGGTTTTCATATATTACTTGGCAAGTGGTCAGATTATTTCTTTGTATATTAAGTGTTATAAAATCTGACCACTTGCCAATTAAAATATGAAAACCCTGCACCTGAGAAACTTACACAATAAAAATATACCAATCATTTTCTCATTTTTGTTATAAAAAACTCGGTTCTTACATCGATTTCACTAGTTTTGAAGGCGAACATTTTTGTGTTTGCAACGATATCGCTACTTTTTGTGTGCGAAAACTTGATCCCTCTCACATTTATATTTTTTGTCGGATATCATTACTTTTTTGAAAGTCTTATATTGCTCTCACTGCATGTATGATGAATGAAATGTAATATTTCTATAGTCTAGATGAGTGATTTTTTTTGTCGCGGCACACTTTTAACGATTTCAAAATTTGACGGCACACAAAGAAAAAGATAAGTTTAAAAGTTGTTTACTTCCCTATAATACACTGTGTAAAATAGTTTATGATAATAATTTTGAATGTAAAATATAATAATATATACTACAAAAACAACAGTACGTTTGTTAAGGGATTAACTACAAGTTAATAATAAGAATACTTTTAATGAGAAATTTGCGCTTGATGTTTTTTGATAATTTCATTTATATTTGGTCGTAAAAATGACAATGCTACTCTCTACTCATATCGTTTTCTACATTTAACAGTCTCGATCTTTTTTTCGTTTTTATGTTGGTTAATACTTTACTATATACATTTCTGAAATTTAGCGGCATACTTTAAGAAATCGTTTTCTACATTTAACAGTCTCGATCTTTTTTTCGTTTTTATGTTGGTTAATACTTTACTATATACATTTCTGAAATTTAGCGGCATACTTTAAGAATTTGGCGGCACCCAAAGTGCCACGGCACAGTAGTTGAGAATCACTGGTCTAGATATTTTAGAGAAGAATAAACCATGTAATTCGTAGGTGGGCACCCTTTGATTTTATTGTGCTCTGAGTGAGAGGACGGCAGAGAGATAGAGTAAATACAGGGTGCAACCAATTATTATTTTTTTTTTTTAATTAAAACATTTTCTGAAAAAAATATAATAATGCAATATAAATTTAATTCTTTTTAGAAACTGAAAAGCAATGGTCTTTTAATAATGAATATAATTTATTCAATCAATTTAAGAATATCTTTGCCTACTCTTGGCCAATATATAGTACTATTGGCTAATATATAGTACTATTGGCCAATATAAAGTACTATTCGTGCTAGTAAAATTATTTTTCGCTTAATTTCTTTTTTCAAAAAAGTAAAACTAGTGATTTTAATAATGGATTTCAATAAATTTTATTGAATCAAGCACTGAAGTATGTCCTTCGAAGGTTTTCAGTATTGAAAAAAGTACATGCTGGTACCAACCCTTTTTTATGGTCACTATACAAAGTATACAATACAATACATACTCTGGAATTTTGGGCTGGTAATTTGGGGCATAAAATGTACCTTTTTAATATATTTGTGTATGAATAAAATATAAATATTATATAAATCTTTTGATCCTTCAGTGGTAAATTTTTTGATGGTTTAAAAATTCCGAATAATTTTCGTAAACTATTAAACATTGCGAAACAATGTGTGAAGAGTGATTTTACTGACTTGAATAATAAATATAATGAGTGATTTTATAGTGGCCTCTTTTAATAGAAATTTTTCTCATATTTTTTCCGGATTCCAATGATAGTAGTTGTTTCGCATTTTCTTATCTATGTGAATCGGGATTTTCACATATGAAACATATAAAATCAGATTTGCGAAATTCTTATTCTTACTCAGCTTATGGAATGCACAGTTGTTCTGAAGAGTAACCCATGTCCACGTTTGAATTGTCGTAATATAGAATATCTCTCTTAATTTTTTTTTTCGTATTTCAGGCGAACATCCAGCAGCAATGCAGCATGGAGGCCAATTACGTTTAGAATATCCAATATCAGCATGTTTATTAAGTGTTTTAATTATTGTACTAGGAACTTAATAAAAAATTCATCAAATCAGCAAATAAAAATATTATTAATAAATTTTTATTGAAATTAAATAAAACACACACAAAAAATTACCATTTAAAATACTAAAAATAAAACAATATTACTCGTCCATATTACATTTTTTTTTTATTATTGTGTATATAAGTAAAACATTAAAAACATTTTAATTTTGTCAAAATTCCAAAACGAAATAAAATTATTAGTATTAAACACAAAATATTTTTTAATTAATAAATACATGTGATTAAAAAAAAAAGAGAAAAATTATTACTGTGAATGCAAAAATAAAAAAAATTTATATTGAAAAATTCTCAGAAAATGACATACTAAACACAATTTGACTCGAAATATATAATAAACAGAATATTAGGCCATTTTACAGGGGATTCTAAAAAGAGTTTTTTTTTATAAATCAAAACAAAACCAAAATTAGCCTCTTAATCTTCCGTATCTCAAATTTGTTTATATTCATTGTTTTTTTTTTAAACCATGATAGGTTTGGATTTTTCAGATCATTATCGAACTATACTATTACTCTTGACAGGTCGATAATAGTCTAAAAATCTAAAATATGCAACGAGTTCTTTTAGAATACAAATAAAGGAAAAGGCAAATTAAAATTGAAATTATGTTATTCCCTCTATCATTTACCTGGAAAGTTTTCCGGGAGTTTTGAAAATTGGGGATTTTATAGGTGTTGACGTGCTCTTTCCAAATTTCTACTTTGTCGCCTCGTATCTTTGCCGCTCGCGCTGCCATATTGGAAAAATGACGCCAAAAAACAGTTTTTTGACAATATCTCCTTTCCTACTTAATTTACGATGAAAATAGCTATGTAATAAATTAAACTAGAGAAAATTTTCTATAATTTATGAATTAATAACCTTTTTTTTTTTGTAAAATGAATAGTTATAGCGTACAAAGTCGTTATAGGGCTGCAAAGTCGACTAAACAGGCGTTTTGGCCAAAAAACTCATTTCCACACTATCATGAGGTAGAGTAAATGGCGCGTTTTTTTTCTCGTGGTATCTCCTATAGTCCTAATCCACATGCAATGCACTATTACAATATTTAGCGCATTCTCGTTTGCTTTGTTATTCTTGATGGACCAGGTGGGTTGATCGTATTCAGTACCGATCAAAACGTCGACGATAGGAATTTGTTCCACATTATCCGCGATGGGATTATCAGCTTCGTTGTAATCCTCTTCTTCCTCGATTTCATCATATGTTTGCTCGAGAACAGTCTCCGTTTCTTCCTCTTCATCGCTATCTTGTGATGGAACTTGCGAAATATCACAGGTACCATTGCAATTCGTGCATATAACGGAACACTTTAGTCCAGCCTTGCAAGAAATAAGTTTTAACCAACTTATTACTTAAATTATAGGGAATTTTCTGTAAAACTATTCATTTCACAAAAAAAAGAAGATAATTACATAAATTATAGGAAAATTCCTCTAATTTAATTTAGTATATAACTATTTTCATCGTAAAATGAGTAGGAAAGGAGATATTATCAAAAAACTGTTTGTAGGCATCATTTTTCCAATATGGCGGCGCAAGCGACAAAGGTACGAAGCGGCAAAGTAGAAATTTAGAAAGAGTACGTCAAAATTTATAAAATCACTAATTTTCAAAACTCCCAAACTTTCCAGGTAACCTATTATTTGAGCACCAAATGACTGTACTACTAGCCAAATTTCAATCCAAACGAAGATATACAATGTCACAAAGACGTATTTGTACTATGGACCACACAAGTTCATGTCATTTTTTTAAATTTTATAATTGATTTGTGCCTTATGGATTCGGTTTTCATAAAAATGTTTCGAATAAAAGTTGTTCATTATAAATATACTAACAACTTTTATTCGAAAACCGAATGAATAAGGCACAAATCAACTATAAAATTTTAAAAACTGACGTCAACTTTTGTGGCCAAATGTACTATAGTCCAAAAAAGTAGCGCTTGTTTTTCAAAAATTTTACTTGATTTATATCTTATTCATTTGGTTTTTGGGTAAATGCGGTGAATCTGTCACCAAATTAGTAACAAGTAACATATCCTGCGACAATATAAGAGTAATTTTAATAAGAGTAAAATTAACAGGAATAAATGTGAATGAAGAAAATTTTAACAAGAGTAATTTCAATATAATTTAAAATTTATTATATTTTAAATCTAGTATATTTCAATCTAGTTAATTTTCTATTTATTTTTATTTTTGTCTATTGATCTCGACTTTATATCTATTTCTAATTGTCAAAGAGTAAAGTACGACTAGCTAATTTATACTGATAATGACTACATTGTAGTCGAAATACGTATTTATAATACAAAAAACTGATCTAGGTAAAGGGGGTGAATTTGAAATTTTATTGTGGGAAAATGTTTGGAATAAAAGTTTTTGGTACATTTATAATAAATCAATTATACATTTTTTTTTTAAATGAGCACTACTTTTGTGGCCATGTGTAGGTACCAATGGCTGCTAACTTGCACGAATTGTATAATAGCAAAGAATACAATATACATAGAAGGGTATAAGTACGATTTTTGTGTCACTTAAAATTTTTAGTATGTATGATGACCACTAGATGACAATAGCTGTTCGATTTCGGTATTTAGTGCCATTACTAGCACAACCAACTGTATTCTTTGGCAGAACTAAGTACCAGTTGGCCGGATCACATCGAAGCGGGGATGTACTTCAAATTTATATTAAAAGGGAATCCACCAATATTAATGAAATTTTTATGAATTTTTGGAATTATTAGTCAAAATTTTTTAATTTTTTTTACAAGCTGTATAAAATATTAATATTTGTTTTTGTAGTTTCAGTTGCTATTTTAAAAGAATACGCTTTAAATACAAGTTTTTTAAATATAACAAATATTAATATTTTATACAGGTTGTAAAAAAAATTAAAAATTTTGACTAATTAATTCTAAAAATTCATAAAAATTTCATCAATATTGGTGGATTCCCTTTTAATATAAATTTGAAGTACATCCCCGCTTCGATGTGATCCGGCCAACTGGTACTTAGTTTTGCCAAAGTACAGTTGGTTGTGCTGATAATGGCACTAAATACCGAAATCGAACAGCTATTGTCATTTAGTGGTCACCATTCACACTAAAAATTTTAAGTGACACAAAAATCGTACTTATACGCTTCTATGTATATTGTATTCTTTGCTAATAGTCTAAGTGCTAATAACAATCCGATTTACGGTATTTCAGTAATAGACCAGGTGATGGTGACAGGTGACGTTCTCCCATTTTATACCACATGCCAGTTTAAGGCTTGATAATTAACAAATAATACAAATTAAGTATCCTTCTAATGGCATGCAGTTTGGAATCACGGAAAACACAGAGTTTTCTCGAAATTTTCTACCGTTGATCATACGAGGGGCGCATGCCAATTTTCCCACAGTGTTTTTGTGATTAAAACTTTAATTCTTTACATCGGCATGCAATTTGAAAACACGTAAGTCCCCTTTAATTTTTTTCTTTTTTTCGTAACCCTTTGAGCCCTTTAGGCCGCTGCCGATTGCATGCTATCAATTATTTAAGCTTCAATTTGTTTGTACTACCTTATGTTACAAAGGCAAGCAGTATAATCACGGAAAAACACGAAAATTATTCACAAAAAGAAAAACGCTTTTCCTTATGACCGAAAAGCATGCGGTGACCAAGAACCCGTCAATCTTTCATATTTTAGGGTTAATTATCAAACCTTAAAAAAAAGGCATGCGGTATAAAATGGAAGAACATCACCTGGTTTCACATTGAATTGAATTGTTCTACTAGACTTGCCTCACATGCAGCCCCGGATCTAGGAGAGGCAAACTAAAAAACGAGAAATAAAAAAAATTTTGACAAAATGGTAACCCGACTTCAAAAATAAAATATTCTAAAACAAAAAATGCACTAAAAAGTAAAAAAATAATTGCATATTGTTCTTGTGTCAATTTTAGTTCACCTAAGCAAAAATTTTTAAATATATATGTACATTTATTGTTATTTTTGGAGGCGGTGTCCAAATTTTATGTGAATGAGACATATATATTTGCTGACATATATACCCATATTGCCCATGCTGACATATATACTTAAAATGTACATACATATTTAAAATTTTTTGCTTAGTTGAACTAAATTTGACACAAGAATATGCAATTAATTTTTAACTTTTTAGTGCATTTTTGGTTTTAGAATATTTGATTTTTGAAGTCGGGTTTCCATTTTGTCAAAATAGGTTTTATTTCTCGCTTTTTAGTGACTTTGAAGTTCTATAACTGATTTTATTTGTCTGAATATGGGTAGACCTACTAATTTTTAGTGCATTTTTTTATAACACATTTTTTTTATCCGTTTTTTTTTTTTATTTTTAGTGCATTTTTTCATAACAGATTTTCCGTTTTTTTTTTACTTGCATTTTATTTTTTTTTGTAAAATTTTTTTTTGGGATCGGTTTTTTTTTGTAAAAAATTTTTTTATTTGAAATCGGTTTTTAAAAAAAGTTTGTTATTTTTCCATTAGAATGAGTATACCCTTTCAAACAAAACAAAAATTTTCGCAGAAATCGGTGATCACATATAAAATGAGGTTTTTCCTCGATTTCCAGGGAATCCCCTCATCAAAATGCGATTTGGTGACAATGGGACCAATGGGAAATCAAACACTTTAAAACAATAAAACAAAATTCAAAATCGGTTCATAAATGACGGAGTTCTGAGGTAACAAGCATTAAAAAAAAGCAACATACAGACGAATTGAGAACCATCCTCCTTTTTGAAGTCGGGTTAAAAAACGATTTGTTATTGGTATGGAAATTTAATTTATGATAAATAGTTTAGCTATAATAATCACTTTAAACAGGTGACGGAACTTGTCAAAATAAGAAAGATTTTAAATGCTTATGGGTCTGGAAATGCTTTTTTCAAAAGATATTGCCTAAACTCCATATCATGTGAGAATATTAGAAAAACTTAATTCAATACGAAACTTACTGAAATATTGTAGGGATGCCTGCTACTATTTCATACGACTATAACTGGCAATATAAAAGGGGCTTATTAATTGAAATTGGTTGATTATAGGTCCCAGTTTGACTTACTCACATTACTCTTGATAACATGATGGCGTCACAAACACACTCAGTACTCGAATAGAAATTGTATAAAAAATGTTCTAGATAAATATGATTAGATGTAATTTTGATAAGACATAATAATAATGATTGTTAAAAACTACAACCCACTCAGAGTGGCTTTAAAATTATAAAATTACTTTATGACCACAATGGTTCAAATAAAACGATCTTATGTGACACTCGAAAAGTACCAAATTGTGTTTCGTTTGTGCATTAATAGTTTTAAAATTCAATAATTATAGATTAACTGAGTCGATTGAAACACTCAAAATATTACTTTGAGAGTGGATATTCATTACATCAAATCAAAAATCAGTAGCCATTGGCTTTACTTTTAGCGACCACCCTTAAAGAATAAGTAACTTAAGGAGTACTTAGCACCAATTGTACCATTTATATACGGACATAGCCAGTGCTGGAGTTTGTGTAAATAATAGCGCCGTGAAGAAAAGTAAAATAGAGCCACGTTCGATCAACCTCTTAAATGAGAGTAAGATGGATAGACCGAAGCTTGTTTAATCTACGAAACGAACAGTTTTCTTTCTAAATAAAGATCTTCAATAAGACTTTCAATAAAAGAACGAATGAACGTCGTACCTTACAAGGGATACAAACTCGAGGTGTAAAACCGTTCAACTAGTTAAGATTTACGTTAATTTTTATGGAACTAAACTGTTACCTTAAACAACGTTGAAACGAGGCGTGGACACAATCGTGAATTCACAACATTCTATTTTTACCCTCATTAATCGCGGGTAAGGTTCCCACTGGAATTAAACGGGCTCTTCTACTTTTAGCTACGTCGACATGAGTTTCGCCCTCTATGGCACCTCTAGTTGCTAACAACTCAAAACAAAATTTCGAAAATTTTGAATTTTTGGACGTAAATATAAAAAATGATCCTTTCATACCTCGGCGACACATTACACTTTAAGGTGACCGACTGCCAAAGACATTGAGAGCAAGGGTAGATTTAGACAATTTCAATAAAATTGATTTGTTTTTACAAACAAATAAAATTAATTGTGTGAATTTTAACAATTAATAATGCACAAATGAAATCACTTATACAGAAAAACACATAAAGCGAGAAAAATTACATACTAATGAACATAATAAATTGAATTAAATTTATATTAAAACAAATCATTAATTTACGTGTAAATAAATAAATAAAATATATTTTAAATTACAATAATTATGTTAAATATATATTATAATGAACAAACAGTACCTAACCTATAAAATACATAAAATAATAAATAATATACACGTATTCAACAAAACATTTATAAAATAAATTTTAAACCAAAACAAAAAAAAGTATAAAAATTTATTTAAACGATCCGTATTGTGAAATATGTATACAAACAACCGACAAAAAAAAAAGAAAAACTATACGTTTTCTTTGAACTGTTTTGTGCATATACTGATGATAAACAAAAACAAAATGGAATGGAAAACTTAAGAAAATCAAATTTATTATGTGATGTATAAAAAAAATGGTTAAAATTCTAATGTAAAAAAAATATTATAATATTATTATACCAAGTTTCCATTTATAATTTTGAAAATTAAATATAAATATTTATTTAAGATTTTACATTATATTATATAACGGATGGTTCATTTCAATTGAGACACGGAGGAAATGAATCGAAAATTAACATTTTCGCAAGATTAAATATTTCAGATAAAAGTTGCATGATAGTGCTGTTAATATTTATATTCAAAATCATGTTCAAGTTACAAATATTATCAAAAATTACCCCAATTAGGTACTAGATCAATTATTTGTATTAAATAAAGTATCTGGGCGACCGATCTCTACTCTAGATAGATGTGATGGATGTGCTTGAGACCCTAGTTTTTGTCTAGTTAACAGAACATCACAATATTTTACAAATTGCATTCTTTTAAAATGACTCACGTTTTTTTCCGCTTGTGAAAAACCGGAAAAAACGATAGCTAGATCGTCCTTTTTCAACCCAAAAATTCCTAATCTAAAAATTTCATGGAAATCGTTTGAGTCGTTTTCGAGATCGCGAAAATGCTTTATTTATGTATTTACACATAAGTATATTATACCGGTTGTTTAGTTTACATCTTCGCATAGAAGATCTCCCACGAGTATGAGAGAGTACATATGTATACATTAAGCAATGTGTATGAGAAGGAGGTCTTATAGGTTTGTTTTCTTACTTAAAGTTAAACTGTTGTGTGCTGAACAACAGAACAAATCATAACAACTGATCTGTTCACTTAAAAAAACCCCACTTTCCAAGCGTCATCTAACAGAATGCGTATCGTACGACACATACCACACACAACAGTTTAACTTTAAGTAAGAAAACAAAGCTATAAGACCTCCTTCTTATACACATTGCTTAATGTATACATATGTACTCTCTCATACTCGTGGGAGATCTGCTATGCGAAGATGTAAACTAAACAACCGGTATATAGATATAGGATATGTATTTCGAATACAAAATAAATATCATCAGTATGAATTAGATAGTCGTAATCGAGACAGTCACCAAATTAGCAACGAGTAACATAGCTCTCTAATTACGACTAGCTAATTCATACTCGATATGACTTCTTTACAGTCGAAGTATGCATTTATATAATACTAATAATTGATGTAGGAATTGAAGCAACTTATAAATTTTATCTATCAATATTTTGCACAAGCATCAGTAAGATATTCAATCATATTTTCAGGAGTAGGCGAAACATCTTCATATATTTTTTCATTTAGAGATTCCCAAAGAAACTCTGGAGATGTTAAATCTGACAATCCATCAGATCCACTTATACGTCCTCGACGACCAGTATTATCTTAAAAACTTAATGTTTTCAGAAAACATTTAAGACCAAAGTAAAAGTTTCTTTTTTTTGAGTAAAATACGAATCTGTAAAAAAAATATAAATTTCTTTCTAAAATAATGAATTGTTCCCCTTTAAAACCTACAACTTTTGTCTCAAATATTTTTTCTAAAAATTCGTACTTTTCGAAGTATTTCCATGGCTCAATTTAAAATTGATCACGCTGTACATACAATTATAATGTTTTTATTTTGAGAAAACATTTCAGTTATAATTATTTTAATGTTTATAATAAATTTTGTTGTTATACAATAATAAATTATGTTACAATTATGTTTTTGTAATCATTTTATATTCTACATTATTATTATATTTTTGATTCCTTCCTTTTGTTAAAGCGAAGAGCTACGAAGAAATGATACTACTTTTAAAACATCAACGTTGACAACGTTGCATTAATAATATGATGGATTTGGCGGTAGATTCAAATTTATGTATATACTAGCGGCCCGCCCCGGCTTCGCACTGGTATTTAATGGTCTAAGATCTGGCATTAGAAAAACCTTTCCTCATCTGTTAATTGATTGAAATATGATTGAAAACGCTTATTGCAATATAAACAATTTGGCAATGTAATGTCTGCCAGGGTAGTTCTACTGCAATTAACATTAATTAATTAATTAAAAATTTATTTTTTTATAATTAAATCTTTCACGTGTTAGTAGAATTTGGCTTGTTAAATAACATAGTCTACGATACGACAAATCTTGTAATAGCAGGCAGCGTTGCTTATTACTGCAACGGTTACCTGCAGCCAGGTGTTCACAGGTAAGTAAACTTAACTTACTTCCCTCTTACGTTAATTGAAAAATATTTAGCTAAATTAAAAGTTTAGAATAATTAGAATACATCCATAACTGGCAGCCATCTTAAAATCCATTAAAATCAATTGCAGCCTGTAATAATTGCAGCCTGAAAATTTTAAAATAATACAATTTTTTTTAAATCTACCTTATAGAGAGAGAGAGACTATTGCATTATTTCACGTAACAAACAAGGAAAGTATATGATTCATGCGTATGTAGAGTGTACTCCATTTATCTTGAACTCTGCATTCTCTATACAATACCACTATTAGTATAAATACACTTATAAATGGAGTTGTTTATATTGCAATAAGCGTTTTCAATAATATTTCAATCAATTAACAGATGAGAGGAGGTTTTTCTAATGCCGGATCTTAGACCATAACAAAAATTTCAAAAATTATAAATTTTAACACACACACTCACTGCGAACGCTCAATACTTGACTCTAGGCGCGTACTTGAGAGGTTCTCAATTTTTGTTCATCAAGCCGCTGCGCGAACGCTTGATACTCGACTCTCTCGTGCGTACCTGGGAGATTCTCAAATTTTGTTCGACAAGCCGCTGCGAACGCTCGATACTCGACTCTCTGGCACGTGATTGTGACGCGTATTCTCTCTGACTTGCAAGACGATTTTCAGTATCTGATAAAGATTGCCTGGGAACTATTTCTAGAAAGTTGAGATCTTGATCTTTTGGGAATTTTAAAGTGATAAAAAAAATTTAAACTGCCTTTGTACTAAATTATTTACTTAACAGTTGAACAGGAATTACCTATCTTAATTATATTTAAGTTCAAAATGAATTTATTAAATCTTCCGTTTACCGTTAATTATTACAAAACATCTTAAAATTATAGTACCTAGCCTAGACTTTACCTATACAATCATCTTATGAATAAAATACATCGAATTATTGTAGAATTTAATATACATCGTTTAAATTTAATGGAAAAACTTATATAAAAACCATTGAAATCATAACTTAACCTAATTTGGGTGGATAAGCCACCCCTAAGAACTAAACCTTAAACAAATAAATAAGTAAATAAATAAATAAATAAGTATGTACAAATTAGATTACAACAGAATTAGTTGCAATCGACATCGTGTGGCATGCGGTATCTGTTTCTGAAGAGCAACGTGTTTGGGTCAAAACGGCCCAGTTCGTTGATCTCCGGGAACGGGTTTGTGCGGGATGATTGGAAGAAGGATTTAGCGGTTGTTTGGATAAATGTTCGGATAGTAGGGTGCCCAGTTTCTCGGTGGAGGGATTCTGCCGGATATCGCAGGGGGGCTTTCGAAATCGTCCGAAGACAACGATTTTGAAATTTTTGCATTTTCGCGAGTTGCGATGGTGCAACGTTCGACCAAATTGGGGCAGCGTATGTGAGTACGGGCCGAATACATGACTTGTAAAGTCGATGTTTCAATCGTTCGTCCAATCTACTCCTAATGTTGAGAAGTGGGTACAACCCCGCAAAGGATGCGTTTCCAAGGGCGAGACGTTTTTTAATGTTCTTCGTCCAATTCAACTGTCTTTGAAGAGTTACTCCCAGATACTCGACACTTTGAGTCTGTTAGATTGCCGTGTTAAACATTTTCAGTTCAAGTGGGTAAGAAGGGTAGGATTAATTTTGATTTTCCACTTCTTGAAATAGCTTTCAAGCGTGGATAAGTGTGACTGGAGGGAGCTCGAAATAAGTTTCGGCTGCCAGGAAGTGCAGTTGATTGCTGTATCGTCAGCAAAGAGGGCAGCCGTTTCGGTAGCTCGATCTTTCGGGATATCATTTATGTAATTTAAAAAGAGGCGGGGTCCTAGCAAGGAGCCTTGAGGTACACCAGCCTTTACTCGGTATTGGTTCGATGTACTTTGTTGGAGATGAATTCGGGAATTTCGGTTAGATAGGTAGGAAATCAGGAATTTCAGGATGTAGGTAGGTATGTTGAATTTGGAAAGTTTGTGGATAAGTCCATCGTGCCAAACCGTATCAAAAGCCTTTTCGATGTCCAAAAGGACCATGCCTGTGGACTTATTCCAGTTAAATCCAGAAGAAATATGATCAGTGAGTCGGTGAAGCTGAGTCACTGTTGAGTGTTTTGATCTGAAACCAAACTGTTGGGGAATCAATTGTCCGTGGATATCTTCATGCGACTGCAGCCGGTTCAAAACTACTTTCTCCATGACCTTGCTGAGAGATGGCAGCAAACTGATGGGTCGGTAGCTTGAGGGCGACTTAAGTTGCTTTCCCGGCTTCGGAAGAGCTTGCACTTTGGCAGCTTTCCAAAGGTCAGGAAATAACCAAGTCTCAAGCACGCAGTATAGATGTAACTGAGCTGTACAACCGTCTTCCGGGGAAGATAGCGGAGCACAACGTTAGTTATTCCATCATCGCCGGGAGCCTTCCTACACTTTAGTTTTCTTAAAATGTTTGAAACCTCCTGAGGTGATACGCATTCGACTTCGGTTGGGTTAATGATGGAAGAGCGAATATTTTCCAAAGATTCGGACACTAAGCGGGCCGTTTCTTCGTCATGATATTCGTCGCCACCTGTTAAACTGTGCGCCTTAGAGAAGGTGTCAGCAAGAAGTTGTGCTTTGTCTGAATCTGAGTAGAGATACCCATCTTCAAAAGAGGGGGCAGTCTGTTGGAACGTTTACGCAAATTCCTAGCAATTGCCCAGACACTATTGTCACGAGTGGGGAGAGCCGAAATCCTCTCATCCCACATTTCATCTCTGGTGCGCGTGACTTTTCCTCGAATATCAGCTGACATTTGCTTCATGGCGTCATGAAGCTCAGGCAGCCTAACTCTTTGCCAAAATTTACGTAGTTAGTTCCGAGTCCGTATAAGTCGTAGTGTGTCATCATCTAATTTAAGTTGAAAGCCGAAAGATCGAGTTTTCTTAGGGATAGATTTTTCGGTAGCAGCTACGAGATTTCCCGTCAGTTTACTAACCTCTAAATCTATCTGTTCGGTCGTTTTGATCTGTGGAGTGATCAAAGTTTCGACGTTGAGATACTGTTTGAAAAGTTTCCAATCCGCTTTATCGAAGTCCAGCCGGGTCTGCAAAGTTACAGCACCCCTCATTTCACCTAGGGTGAAAGTGATAGGGCGGTGGTCACTCTGCAAATCCAAGTGAACATCATGATCCGACAGCAGGTCACAATTCTTGAGTATCGCTAAATCGATGGTTTGGGGTAGTCGGTGGGCAGCATCAGGGTAATACGTTGGTTCCTCAGGGTACGCAACAATGAAGTTACGTTTGAGGGAGTGTGCAAAAAGTGCATTCCCGCTAGAATTGTTAGACATACAATTCCATGATATATGGCGCGCATTATAATCACCCATGATCACAGCGCGATCATGGGTCCTTAAAACGCGGTCAATATCTTTTCCCTGTAAGAGTCTATCAGGGGGGTTGTATAAAGATGTAACTTTATAACTACCACTATTAGCCGAAATAAGAATTGAGATGGCTTCAAGACTACCATCTTCAGGAGGCAAGAGAGAATGCTGGACATCGTGTCGAACGAAAAGAACAACGCCCCCACCATTTCTGGTGGCTCGGTCGCGGCGATAGGTAAAGTACCCTGGGATTCTAGTTCTCTTGTCCGGCTTTAACCAAGTTTCGCTGATGGCGGCAACATGGATTTGATGCTGTTGGAGAAATGAGTGAAGCTCTGGAAGTTTGCGATGGAGACTTTGAGAGTTCCACTGTAGAAATCGGATTTGGGACCTAGCAGAAGGATGGGATGCCTTTTTCGAATAGATGAGCAGTCATCTTGAAAAACACGAGGTGTTTTTCGGAGTTCGAATTGCACGATTTCCATGCAGTCTCCACTTCAATCCTGAGTTTCAGGAGGGTCATGAAGTCAAAAGCGTTGTTCTCCGTTTGAGAGTTGGAGATGCCGGGGATTCTAGGGCCTCGGTCAAGAATGGGTTAAATGGTGAAAGAGGGGTGTTACACAAAATGTCGATTACCTCCTTTTCTGAATTCTTCTTAGGGAACCACGGATTGGTTGATGGCACAGGTGCTGGAACGTACTTTGTTGAAACCGATGGTGATGATGTTGGCTTCCTATTGGCTGGAACTCTGCTTGGCTTGTTGACCTCTTTTGCGTGAGGGAGGGCCGGGAATTCCCTGGCCTGAAGCGATGGTGGTTTTGGGCGGCCTTGCGCCTCGCTCCTACTGCTGCTGAGCGGGATGCCGTCGTCGCCACGTATGTCTTGCGTGCGGGACAGTCCATAGAACTTGCCGGGTGCGAAGCGCTACAATTGCAGCATTTCGCAGGATCCGACCGCGGGACTGCGCATTCTCGTGAGCCGTGGTTTTCACCACACTTCACGCAACGCATTGTTCCTCGACAGTTCCGTGAACCATGCCCGTATACCTGACAACGGTAGCATTGAATGGCTCCCCGCTTGTTGATATATTTTTCGATGCCAACTCTGACACCACAAATCCACTTTACGTTGAGGACGCTTTGTGCTTGCGTCCCCTTTTCAAAGTGGATGAGACGAGATACTCTTACGCTCTCGTCTCCAGTTTTGCTGAAAAGCACGACCTTATTAGGCTTAAGGCCGCACTTTTTGAGCTCTTCAGCCACCATATCGTCGGTGTGGTGGCGCATGGTACCATGAACAATGAACTTTGGTTCATGGTCACTTTTATTGCCGTAAAAGTGGAACGGCAACTGAATCGCCTCTAACTTGGCCTTACATTTGGTGTAGTCCGAGTCGGTTTCACAGTGGACACTTATTGTGCTGGGCCCAAAAGTGAACCTGATCGAGCCCTTGGCTGCCGCTTTTATGGCTTCCTCGACCTGCCTGAAATTGGTGAGACCCATGTGAACCACAATGGAACTTGGTTTCTTTGCTGCAGGTCGAGTTGCTGACACAGCATCGGTGACATCGACCAACAGTCCATATCTGTCGCTGACTTCAGTTGCCGCTTTTTTATGGACGGTTGGGGCCAACGATCGCTTCTTTCTTTTGTTGCTGACGGGTTTAAACCCGTCCTCTTCCATTGGTGATGCTGTTGCTGTTGATGCTGATGATGCTGCTGCTGGTGTCGATGTTGATGTGGTGGATATCGTTGGCTTCGGTGCCACCGCCATGCCGGCGGTGGTGTTCATCTTCAGTTTAAATTCCAACCTAGATAACAGAAGAAATACACATTAAATTTAAAAAATTAAATAAAGGCGCCTAAATAAACTGAAAAGTATTTAATGGTTGTAGGAGTTACAATCAAGAAATATATTTCAGGTTATTTTTATTTTGAATATAAAAAAGATTACAATTCAGTTCTGTTACAAAAATCCCTGACAATAGAATCTAATAAAATATTGTCAAAGGTAAATTCGTAAAAGAACGAAATTACTCATAAATAGATTCAATAAAGTGTAAAAACCCAGAAAAAACAAAAAATTTTTTGTTTCCGACAATAAATAAATTTATAGTAAGATGATCGCAGGTAAGAGATCTCAGACAAAATTTGAGATAAATTGTTTCGATACAGCGATGTTAACAGTGTCAACATCTAACATCGAATCGTTGTTAATTAATTATATTTCAGTTTAATTTACTACTTATACAAACGACTTCAACACACCACTTGTGAGAGGCTATAAAAATTTATATAGTGAATATAGTACATAATACACATACAGTACTTATTTTTCAACAACCGAGTGTTCAGTTCATTTCTTGACATTGACTCCTCTTCCGTACCCCATTGACGCCAACATCGCATATTATGGTGCTGCCTAGCTAGCCGAGCGAGGTGAACGGCGACCACGCGACTTTTTTCTAATACTTACTTTTTTAAACTCGTGATATCTTTCGAATGGAATATCCGAATTGAATAATTCAAAAAGTTATATAAAGGTATTGAAGCAGTTATATTTCAAATTTTTTTGCCCCTATTCCTAGAACATTTGTTTGTATTTTATAAATACGTATTTCGACTACAATGTAGTCATCATCAGTATGAATTAGCTAATCGTAACTATCTCTGGGATAACAAGCAACATATCTCTGGTTGCTTGTTGCTAATTTGGTGCGTGTCTCACATAACATATCTCTGCTCTCAAGCAACATATCTCTGAATCCATATCCCAGAGATAGATACGATTAGCTAATTCATACTGATGATGACTACATTGTAGTCGAAATACGTATTTATAAAATACAAACAAATGTTCTAGGAATAGAGGCAAAAATTTGAAATATAATTTCAAAAAACCTAGAGTTCTCTTTGATTATTTTAATAATCTTTATTGAAGCAGTCTTGAATATTAAGTAATTTATTTTGATAAGGATTAATACCAAGGGACAAATAAAGAGCCTTTTCTAGCGCCGGCATTTCAATTAAAGTTTTAAAATAAAAGAACACTTGTTGTGACATTATTATAATAGCTAGACATATTACATGTTCTGCAAAGTCGTAGTACATTATTTTGTTCTATCATCAATAGTTTTCGCAGCGCACGCGATGTATGGAATTTTTTAGGTCAATTTTTTACACCTCGGGTTGCATTATTGGAGTTTTAGTAAGGATCCCTATTTTTTTGAAAATATAATATAGCCTATGTCACCCGGGGATAGTGTAGCTTCCCAACGGTGAAAGAATTTTTTTAATCGGTCCAGTAGTTTCGGTGCCTATTCATTGCAAACCCACAAACAAACAATCAAATCTTTCCTCTTTATAATATTAGTATATATATATATAGATACCATAGAGGTAATATTAAAGAGTGGCTGTGGATCGGGAGAGACAGAGTAAACATGTGTACGTTGTTCCCTTTCTCAATAACGTCAAACACGCCGCTTAACTGCAAATCAAAAGCAAGTAGTAAACGATACAACGTAGTTCACCGATTCGCTTTATCGTTCTATGTGGTCGACAATTCCACTTACGCGTGAATCCACAACTCGCTCACTCATCTTTAATATTACTTCTATTAGTCCAATCAAGATGTACATCCGTGCTTGCAAAAGGTCCAGTCGTTCTGAATTTTTATATGTTGTTAGGACCTAAACCAATATTAAAAAACCAGATTTGCAATTTCCAAAGTGTTGTGCTAGCGGCGGTGTGCCCAAAAAACCATAAAATTTTCGGACTTTTTTCAGTTTTTGCTCAAAATCTTAGTAAAGAAAGGATCGGACCGGTATAGTCATTCTGTACACTTTTAAAGTAGACTAAATTTGCTACAATTTGAAATTAGAGCGAGCTCTATACCGCTATTGGTTCTCAAGATACAGTTCTTCGAAAATAGGCCATTTTTTCCAAAAAGTGAAATTTTTTCGAAATGGTCACGTATTTTGTGAAATATATTCTAAAATACGCATCCCACATCAAATATTATATGAAATAAAGTTGTAGTAAATTTAATAAGCTTTCATTTGAAACTAAACTGGTACCGGTAGGCTTAGCGGTTCTCTAAAAAACAGTAGTTTTCGCTGTTCTGACATCAGGGATACAATTACCCTTAATTTTCTGCAGAAGGTGTGATAAAGAAAACTGGCATTCATAACTGTTTTCCAATAGATTATCGTACACACACTACATCTCTTCTTCAGTATTACTAGCTGGACGATACCCTTTCTTATTCCCAGTAGCAGGTGGTAATCTAAACAGGCTCCTGTAGCACAATCTGTGGTACATCGGCAGCAACCAGGTCGTCAATGGCGAGGAGGCGCTCCTCAATGGCCCTTCCCCAATCGTCACCTCGGCGTTTAGCTGCATCTAAAACAGTTTGCCTCATGCCCAACTTCTCAACTGTATGGACCACATTCCTTCTTGCCAAGGGCAGTTTGCTCTGTTGCTGGAGAAATTCTTCAGCGATAGCATCACCAAACAAAAAGCAAATCTCTCTCAAGGTAGGAGCCAGTTTACTTGATAAACTTGTCAATGAAGTCTCCGGTTGGGAAGCAGAATCCCCTCCTCGACGAACTGAAGCGTTTTGGCACAATGACATAGTCATAGTGGAGATGAGCTCCAACAAAGGGACACTCGCCTGCTTCAAAAACACCGACCATAAAATTTTGTATGATCATTGGTACAAGGAACAAAAAGGGGATGCGCAGCATGAACGGTTGAGAGTTGTGAAGGCAGCAGCAGAAATCATCGTGGAAGATATCCGCACACAAGTGTATGACACCAGTCAGTATCCCCCCTCGGGCGATTTCGTCAACAATATTGATTCTGTCATCCCTGAGTCAGTACAGCTATTTTTTGGTTATCTACCGTTTTTGAGAGAACTCACTTTTAGGAAAAAATGGCCTATTTTCGAAGAACTGTATCTTGAGAACCAATAGCTGTATAGACCTCGCTTTTGTCTCAAATTGTAGCAAATTTAGTCTACTTTAAAGTGTATAAAATGACTATACCGGTCAGACTTTTCATTTACCGAGATATTGAGCAAAAACTGAAAAAAGTCCGAAAATTTCATGGTTTTTTGGGCACACCGCCGCTACCACAACACTTTGGAATTGCAAATCTGGTTTTTTAATATTGGTTTAGGTCCTAACAACATATAAAAAATTCAGAACGACTGGACCTTTGGCAAACAGGAACCCCTTTTCATGTTTAACTTTACTGAACTATATGGAATATACGAAGTTTAGTGTATACTGTCGTGGGCGCATGTTTCCAATAATGTTGAATTAAATTCAATCTGTCGATGTACTGAGTCTGTTCTTTCATCTTTTCATCAAATGAATTTGGATGAGGCTTTTAGTGCGAAAAAATCGTGTACAGACCACAAATGTCTGCAATAATTCTATATTGGTATCTCGTTACTAAAGACATGGTAATCATAAAGATAAAAATTTTAAACTCTTAACGAAATTTGTCACCTTCCAAAAAATCTAATCCGGCTCCATACATGTTAAGTAGTTAAGTTTTAGTGTTTCAAACCTATTACCTAGAGCAAGCTAATTTCCATCGAAATTTTGTTTCAAATTTGATGTAATGAGCTTTTGTTTTGATATATCCAAGCTATTTTTAATAATCAGTTTTTAGCTGATTGGAATAATTCGTTCCTTAAACTCTAGATTTTGCATTTGCAAAAAAAAACTTTTGATTTTGCAAGATTGTATAAAATCCAAAAGTATGACAAATCACACATGAACTAAACTCAACACTGTTTGGTAAGTTTAATTTTTCAATTAAAAATTTATTTATTTTTACATTTATAATATTTTATGTAAATAAAATAATATTTTTAATATCCATATCATTCTGTAAGTGTTTTTTTAACAAATTTTATAATTTAATAATTTGCTTTCACGAAATCCAGAAATTTCGTTTCATTATTTTCCAAAGCTAGGTAAAGAAAAAATTAAAGTGAAATTAAAATGAAAATATGTTGGGTGTAAATCTTTAAAAGATAGGTAGGTACAAAGCGTGGAAACGCAGCGCTACCATCTTAAAAAGTTTCGTGTACATCTTAGCTTAAAACTTATGAATATTATCAATTATTCTTTTAAAATAGCATCGGAAACTACAAAAACAAATATTAAAATTTTATACAAGATGGAAAAAAAAAATAAAAAAATTTTGACTAATTAATTCTAAAAATTCATAAAAATTTATTCAATATTGGTGGATTCCCTTTTAATATAAATTTGAAGTACATCCCCGCTTCGATGTGATCCGGCCAACTGGTACTTAGTTCTGCCAAAGAATACAGTTGGTTGTGCTGGTAATGACACTAAATATCGAAATCGAACAGCTATTGTCATCTAGTGGTCATCTAGTGGTTTAACATACACACTAAAAATTGTAAGTGACAATAATCCTAATTATACGCTTCTATGATATTGTATTCTTTGGTTATACCAAAGAATACAATATACATAGAAGCCCATAAGTCCGATTTTTGTGTCACTCGAAATTGTGAATTGTGAGCACCACCGCTAGATGACAATAGCTGTTCGATTTCGGTATTTAGTGCCATTAGCAGCACAACCAACTGTATTCTTTGTGTATATTGTATCCGACCAGAAACATAAATGTAAGAAAGGGCCAAGTATTCGGGAAAATCCTTAATGTAATAGTTCCTTCTTAAAAAGTAATGATATGAGAGTTATTCGAGAGAGTTAACCGAGCTATTTACAAAGTAAATAGCTCTAGACTTCATATAATAGTTGCTCTTTAAAAAGTGATGATATCCCATTAAAGAGCCGAGCTATTTACAAAGTAAATAGCTCGGTAAACTATTAACTAAAAAAAATAATGAGGGGTAAATTGATTAAATGTAAGAAAAAATTTGGTTTAAATTTATTTCATAAGTTTTCTCTTAGTATGTTTTTAAAATTTTATATAACGCGGCAAGTTATTTTTTCTGATGAGTATTTTATAACTTGCCGCGTTATATAAAATTTTAAAAACATACTAAGGGAAAACTTACGAAATAAATTTCAACCAAATTTTACTCTTATTAAAATTACTCTTATATTGATACTGTCACCAAATTAGTAACAAGTAACATATCCTGCGACAATATAAGAGTAATTTTAATAAGAGTAAAATTAACAGGAACAAATGTGAATGAAGAAATTTTAACAAGAGCAATTTCAATATAATTTAAAATTTATTATATTTTAAATCTAGTATATATTTTAATCTAGTTAATTTTCTATTTATTTATTTTTTTTTTGTCTGTTGATCTCGACTTTATAACTATCTCTAATTGTCAAAGAGTAAAGTACGACTAGCTAATTTATACTGATGATGACTACATTGTAGTCGAAATACGTATTTATAATACAAAAAACTGATCTAGGTAAAGGGGACGAATTTGAAATTTTAAGTAATTTTAACCACTTTGAAAATATCATTTCAATTTATTCCATAAACGAATAATTATTTTTAATAGGTCTCTTAAGCTAGCGGACTAAAAATGTAGGCTACAAATGGGACCTAGTTGGGCATTTGTAGCCTATTTGTAGCCAATTTGTTACGCTATTAAAAAATTTGTAGCCTTAGCCAAAATTAAAAAAATTAGGTATCCGCTAGCTTTATATGAAGCTAGCGGATACCACAATAATCAATGTTTGGAAGCTTCGAATTACAATTGTAAGTGCATAAAAATTTGTAGCCGGCCAAGATCTATGGGATAGAAACAATTAAAATGTATTTAAAATGCAAAAATGTATTTTACAGTAAAAATAGTGTAATTTAACATGCAGCGGCTAGGGATAAAAATTTCAAAAGTATTTTTTTGCTATCAGAATCGTTTTTTTAGACTAAAAACAGGTAACCACTATGGCTACAAGTATCGAAAGAATTGTTTTACAGAAAGAAAGGTTTGCTTAAACTAAAAACGGGTAGCTGCTATGGCTACAAATTTCAAATTGACTATAAATAAGAGTAGCTACAATGACATAAAAATTCAAAGTAATTTTTTTCAATAAAAATAAATTTTTTTAAATGGGAAAGCAGCTATGGCACAGAATTTCAGAAGTATCGTTTTACAACTAAACAGTTTTTCTTAACTAAAGCCGGGAAGCGGTTATGGGTACAAAGTCCAGCATTATCGAATAATTTTTTTTTCTAAAAAAGAGTTTTTTTCGATATAAACCGGCAGCCGCTACGGCAACAAATTTCAAGGGTATTATTAAACAGTGACAATTATGTTTTTTCACTCTAAGTGAGTAGCCGCTACGGCAACAAATTTCAAATAGACTTTTATTGAGAGTAGACACATGGCTACAAATTTCAAATTATTATTTTTCTAAAAAAGAGTTTTTTTCGATATAAACCGGCAACCGCTACGGCAACAAATTTCAGGAGTATAATTAAACAGTGACAATTATGTTTTTTCACTCTAAGTGAGTAGCCGCTGCGGCAAAAAATTTCAAATTGACTTTTATTGAGAGTAGACATATGGCTACAAATTTCAAACAATTATTTTTCTAAATATGAGTTTTTTTCGATTTCAACCGGCAACCGCTACGGCAACAAATTTCAGAACTATAATTAAACAGTGACAACTATGTTTTTTCACCCTAAGTGTGTAGCCGCTACGGCAACAAATTTCAAATTGACTTTGAACAAGAGTAGACACATGGCTACAAATTTCAAATTATTATTTTTCTAAAAATGAGTTTTTTTTCGATATAAACCGGCAACCGCTACGGCAACAAATTTCAGGAGTATAATTAAACAGTGACAATTATGTTTTTTCACCCTAAGTGTGTAGCCGCTACGGCAACAAATTTCAAATAGACTTTTATTGAGAGTAGACACATGGCTACAAATTTCAAATTATTATTTTTCTAAAAAAGAGTTTTTTTCGATATAAACCGGCAGCCGCTGCGGCAACAAATTTCAGAAGTATAATTAAACAGTGACAATTATGTTTTTTCACCCTAAGTGTGTAGCCGCTACGGCAACAAATTTCAAATTGACTTTGGACGAGAGTAGACACAAGGCTACAAATTTCAAATTATTATATATTGTTCTAAAACAGAGTTTTTTCGATATAAACCGGCAACCGCTACAGCAACAAATTTCAGAAGTATTATTAAACAGTGACAATTATGCTTTTTCACCCTAAGTGTGTAGCCGCTACGGCAACAAATTTCAAATTGACTTTTATTGAGAGTAGACACATGGCTACAAATTTCAAATAAATATTTTTCTAAATATGAGTTTTTTTCGAAATAAACCGGCAGCCACTACGGCAACAAATTTCAGGAGTACTATAAAACAGTGACAATTATGTTTTTTCACTCTAAGTGAGTAGCCGCTACGGCAACAAATTTCAAATTGACTTTTATTGAGAGTAGACATATGGCTACAAATTTCAAACAATTATTTTTCTAAATATGAGTTTTTTTCGATTTCAACCGGCAACCGCTACGGCAACAAATTTCAGAACTATAATTAAACAGTGACAACTATGTTATTTCACCCTAAGTGTGTAGCCGCTACGGCAACAAATTTCAAATTGACTTTGAACAAGAGTAGACACATGGCTACAAATTTCAAATTATTATTTTTCTAAAAATGAGTTTTTTTTCGATATAAACCGGCAACCGCTACGGCAACAAATTTCAGGAGTATAATTAAACAGTGACAATTATGTTTTTTCACCCTAAGTGTGTAGCCGCTACGGCAACAGATTTCAAATTGACTTTTATTGAGAGTAGACACATGGCTACAAATTTCAAGTTATTATTTTTCTAAAAAAGAGTTTTTTTCGATATAAACCGGCAGCCGCTACGGCAACAAATTTCAGAAGTATTATTTAACAGTGACAATTATGTTTTTTCACTCTAAGTGAGTAGCCGCTGCGGCAAAAAATTTCAAATTGACTTTTATTGAGAGTAGACACATGGCTACAAATTTCAAACAATTATTTTTCTAAATATGAGTTTTTTTCGATATAAACCGGCAACCGCTGCGGCAACAAATTTCAGAAGTATTATTAAACAGTGACAATTATGTTTTTTCAGCCTAAGTGTGTAGCCGCTACGGCCACAAATTTCAAATTGACTTTGAACGAGAGTAGACACATGGCTACAAATTTCAAATTATTATTTTCCTAAAATAGTGTTTTTTTCGATATAAACCGTCAGCCGCTACGGCAACAAATTTCAGGAATGTTATTGAATAATGACAATTTTTTAAACTGTAAATGGATAGCTGCTACTCTAACTAACTGTAAATCGGAAAAAATAATTTTTAGAAAAAATAATAATTTGAAATTTGTAGCCATGTGTCTACTTTCGTTCAAAGTCAATTTGAAATTTGTTGCCGTAGCGGCTACTCACTAAGAGTGAAAAATTATAATTGTCAATGTTTAATAATACTCCTAAAGTTTGTTGCCGTAGCGGCTACCGGTTTATATCGAAAAAAACTCTTTTTTAGAAAAATAATAATTTGAAATTTGTAGCCATGTGTATACTCTCAATAAAAGTCAATTTGAAATTTGTTGCCGTAGCGGCTACACACTTAGAGTGAAAAAACATAATTGTCAATGTTTAATAATACTCCTGAAATTTGTTGCCGTAGCGGTTGCCAGTTTATATCGAAAAAAACTCATATTAAAAAAAATAATTATTTGAAATTCGTAGCCATGTGTCTACTCTCAATAAAAGTCTATTTGAAATTTGTTGCCGTAGCGGCTACACACTTAGGGTGTAAAAACATAGTTGTCATTGTTTAATAATACTTCTGAAATTTGTTGCCGTAGCGGTTGTTGGTTTATATCGAAAAAAACTCATATTTAGAAAAATAATAATTTGAAATTTGTAGCCTTGTGTCTACTCTCGTCCAAAGTCAATTTGAAATTTGATGCCGTAACGGCTACACACTTGGGTGAAAAAACAGAATTGTTACTGTTTAGTTATACTTCTGAAATTTGTTGCCGTAGCGGTTGCCGGTTTATATCGAAAAAAAACTCATTTTTAGAAAAATAATAATTTGAAATTTGTAGCCATGTGTCTACTCTCGTTCAAAGTCAATTTGAAATTTGTTGCCGTAGCGGCTACACACTTAGGGTGAAAAAACATAATTGTCACTGTTTTATAGTACTCCTGAAATTTGTTGCCGTAGTAGCTGCCGGTTTATTTCGAAAAAAACTCATATTTAGAAAAATAATTATTTGAAATTTGTAGCCATGTGTCTACTCTCAATAAAAGTCAATTTGAAATTTGTTGCCGTAGCGGCTACACACTTAGGGTGAAAAAGCATAATTGTCACTGTTTAATAATACTTCTGAAATTTGTTGCTGTAGCGGTTGCCGGTTTATATCGAAAAAAACTCTTTTTTAGAAAAATAATAATTTGAAATTTGTAGCCATGTGTCTACTCTCAATAAAAGTCAATTTGAAATTTGTTGCCGTAGCGGCTACACACTTAGAGTAAAAAAACATAATTGTCAATGTTTAATAATACTCCTAAAGTTTGTTGCCGTAGCGGCTACCGGTTTATATCGAAAAAAACTCTTTTTTAGAAAAATAATAATTTGAAATTTGTAGCCATGTGTCTACTCTCAATAAAAGTCAATTTGAATTTGTTGCCGTAGCGGCTACACAGTTAGAGTAAAAAAACATAATTGTCAATGTTTAATAATACTCCTGAAATTTGTTGCCGTAGCGGTTGCCAGTTTATATCGAAAAAAACTCATATTTAGAAAAATAATTATTTGAAATTCGTAGCCATGTGTCTACTCTCAATAAAAGTCAATTTGAAATTTGTTGCCGTAGCGGCTACACACTTAGGGTGTAAAAACATAGTTGTCATTGTTTAATAATACTTCTGAAATTTGTTGCCGTAGCGGTTGTTGGTTTATATCGAAAAAAACTCATATTTAGAAAAATAATAATTTGAAATTTGTAGCCTTGTGTCTACTCTCGTCCAAAGTCAATTTGAAATTTGTTGCCGTAGCGGCTACACACTTGGGTGAAAAAACATAATTGTTACTGTTTAGTTATACTTCTGAAATTTGTTGCCGTAGCGGTTACCGGTTTGTATCGAAAAAAAACTCATTTTTAGAAAAATAATAATTTGAAATTTGTAGCCATGTGTCTACTCTCGTTCAAAGTCAATTTGAAATTTGTTGCCGTAGCGGCTACACACTTAAGGTGAAAAAACATAATTGTCACTGTTTAATTATACTTCTGAAATTTGTTGCCGCAGCGGCTGCCGGTTTATATCCAAAAAAAACTCTTTTTTAGAAAAATAATAATTTGAAATTTGTAGCCATGTGTCTACTCTCAATAAAAGTCTATTTGAAATTTGTTGCCGTAACGGCTACTCACTTAGGGTGAAAAAACATAATTGTCACTGTTTAATAATACCCCTGAAATTTGTTGCCGTAGTGGCTGCCGGTTTATTTCGAAAAAAACTCATATTTAGAAAAATAATAATTTGAAATTTGTAGCCATGTGTCTACTCTCAATAAAAGTCAATTTGAAATTTGTTGCCGTAGCGGCTACACACTTAGGGTGAAAAAACATAATTGTCACTGTTTAATTATACTCCTGAAATTTGTTGCCGTAGCGGTTGCCGGTTTATATCGAAAAAAAACTCATTTTTAGAAAAATAATAATTTGAAATTTGTAGCCATGTGTCTACTCTTGTTCAAAGTCAATTTGAAATTTGTTGCCGTAGCGGCTACACACTTAGGGTGAAAAAACATAGTTGTCACTGTTTAATTATAGTTCTGAAATTTGTTGCCGTAGCGGTTGCCGGTTGAAATCGAAAAAAACTCATATTTAGAAAAATAATTGTTTGAAATTTGTAGCCATATGTCTACTCTCAATAAAAGTCAATTTGAAATTTTTTGCCGCAGCAGCTACTCACTTAGAGTGAAAAAACATAATTGTCACTGTTTTATTATACTCCTGAAATTTGTTGCCGTAGCGGTTGCCGGTTTATATCGAAAAAAACTCTTTTTTAGAAAAATAATAATTTGAAATTTGTAGCCATGTGTCTACTCTCAATAAAAGTCAATTTGAAATTTGTTGCCGTAGCGGCTACACACTTAGAGTAAAAAAACATAATTGTCAATGTTTAATAATACTCCTAAAGTTTGTTGCCGTAGCGGCTACCGGTTTATATCGAAAAAAACTCTTTTTTAGAAAAATAATAATTTGAAATTTGTAGCCATGTGTCTACTCTCAATAAAAGTCAATTTGAAATTTGTTGCCGTAGCGGCTACACACTTAGGGTGAAAAAACATAATTGTCACTGTTTAATTATACTTCTGAAATTTGTTGCCGCAGCGGCTGCCGGTTTATATCGAAAAAAACTCTTTTTTAGAAAAATAATAATTTGAAATTTGTAGCCATGTGTCTACTCTCAATAAAAGTCAATTTGAAATTTGTTGCCGTAGCGGCTACACACTTAGGGTGAAAAAACATAATTGTCACTGTTTAATTATACTCCTGAAATTTGTTGCCGTAGCGGTTGCCGGTTTATATCGAAAAAAAACTCATTTTTAGAAAAATAATAATTTGAAATTTGTAGCCATGTGTCTACTCTTGTTCAAAGTCAATTTGAAATTTGTTGCCGTAGCGGCTACACACTTAGGGTGAAAAAACATAGTTGTCACTGTTTAATTATAGTTCTGAAATTTGTTGCCGTAGCGGTTGCCGGTTGAAATCGAAAAAAACTCATATTTAGAAAAATAATTGTTTGAAATTTGTAGCCATATGTCTACTCTCAATAAAAGTCAATTTGAAATTTTTTGCCGCAGCGGCTACTCACTTAGAGTGAAAAAACATAATTGTCACTGTTTAATTATACTCCTGAAATTTGTTGCCGTAGCGGTTGCCGGTTTATATCGAAAAAAACTCTTTTTTAGAAAAATAATAATTTGAAATTTTTAGCCATGTGTCTACTCTCAATAAAAGTCTATTTGAAATTTGTTGCCGTAGCGGCTACTCACTTAGGGTGAAAAAACATAATTGTCACTGTTTAATAATACCCTTGAAATTTGTTGCCGTAGTGGCTGCCGGTTTATTTCGAAAAAAACTCATATTTAGAAAAATAATAATTTGAAATTTGTAGCCATGTGTCTACTCTCAATAAAAGTCAATTTGAAATTTGTTGCCGTAGCGGCTACACACTTAGGGTGAAAAAACATAATTGTCACTGTTTAATTATACTCCTGAAATTTGTTGCCGTAGCGGTTGCCGGTTTATATCGAAAAAAAAACTCATTTTTAGAAAAATAATAATTTGAAATTTGTAGCCATGTGTCTACTCTTGTTCAAAGTCAATTTGAAATTTGTTGCCGTAGCGGCTACACACTTAGGGTGAAAAAACATAGTTGTCACTGTTTAATTATAGTTCTGAAATTTGTTGCCGTAGCGGTTGCCGGTTGAAATCGAAAAAAACTCTTATTTAGAAAAATAATTGTTTGAAATTTGTAGCCATATGTCTACTCTCAATAAAAGTCAATTTGAAATTTTTTGCCGCAGCGGCTACTCACTTAGAGTGAAAAAACATAATTGTCACTGTTTTATTATACTCCTGAAATTTGTTGCCGTAGCGGTTGCCGGTTTATATCGAAAAAAACTCTTTTTTAGAAAAATAATAATTTGAAATTTGTAGCCATGTGTCTACTCTCTTTCAAAGTCAATTTGAAATTTGTTGCCGTAGCGGCTACACACTTAGGGTGAAAAAACATAATTGTCACTGTTTAATTATACTTCTGAAATTTGTTGCCGTAGCGGTTGCCGGTTTATATCGAAAAAAAACTCATTTTTAGAAAAATAATAATTTGAAATTTGTAGCCATGTGTCTACTCTCTTTCAAAGTCAATTTGAAATTTGTTGCCGTAGCGGCTACACACTTAGGGTGAAAAAACATAATTGTCACTGTTTAATTATACTTCTGAAATTTGTTGCCGCAGCGGCTGCCGGTTTATATCGAAAAAAACTCTTTTTTAGAAAAATAATAATTTGAAATTTGTAGCCATGTGTCTACTCTCAATAAAAGTCTATTTGAAATTTGTTGCCGTAGCGGCTACACACTTAGGGTGAAAAAACATAATTGTCACTGTTTAATTATACTCCTGAAATTTGTTGCCGTAGCGGTTGCCGGTTTATATCGAAAAAAAACTCATTTTTAGAAAAATAATAATTTGAAATTTGTAGCCATGTGTCTACTCTTGTTCAAAGTCAATTTGAAATTTGTTGCCGTAGCGGCTACACACTTAGGGTGAAAAAACATAGTTGTCACTGTTTAATTATATTTCTGAAATTTGTTGCCGTAGCGGTTGCCGGTTGAAATCGAAAAAAACTCATATTTAGAAAAATAATTGTTTGAAATTTGTAGCCATATGTCTACTCACAATAAAAGTCAATTTGAAATTTTTTGCCGCAGCGGCTACTCACTTAGAGTGAAAAAACATAATTGTCACTGTTTAATTATACTCCTGAAATTTGTTGCCGTAGCGGTTGCCGGTTTATATCGAAAAAAACTCTTTTTTAGAAAAATAATAATTTGAAATTTGTAGCCATGTGTCTACTCTCAATAAAAGTCTATTTGAAATTTGTTGCCGTAGCGGCTACTCACTTAGAGTGAAAAAACATAATTGTCACTGTTTAATAATACCCTTGAAATTTGTTGCCGTAGCCGCTGCCGGTTTATATCGAAAAAAAACTCTTTTTTAGAAAAAAAAATTATTCGATAATGCTGGACTTTGTACCCATAACCGCTTCCCGGCTTTAGTTAAGAAAAACTGTTTAGTTGTAAAACGATACTTTTGAAATTCTGTGCCATAGCTGCTTTCCCATTTAAAAAAATTTATTTTTATTGAAAAAAATTACTTTGAATTTTTATGTCATTGTAGCTACTCTTGTTTATAGTCAATTTGAAATTTGTAGCCATAGCAGCTACCCGTTTTTAGTTTAAGCAAACCTTTCTTTCTGTAAAACAATTCTTTTGATACTTGTAGCCATAGTGGTTACCTGTTTTTAGTCTAAAAAAACGATTCTGATAGCAAAAAAATACTTTTGAAATTTTTATCCCTAGCCGCTGCATGTTAAATTACACTATTTTTACTGTAAAATACATTTTTGCATTTTAAATACATTTTAATTGTTTCTATCCCATAGATCTTGGGCGGCTACAAATTTTTATGCACTTACAATTGTAATTCGAAGCTTCCAAACATTGATTATTGTGGTATCCGCTAGCTTCATATTAAGCTAGCGGATACCTAATTTTTTTAATTTTGGCTAAGGCTACAAATTTTTTAATAGCGTAACAAATTGGCTACAAATAGGCTACAAATGCCCAACTAGGTCCCATTTGTAGCCTACATTTTTAGTCCGCTAGCTTAAGAGACCTATTTTTAATTTATGAATAATAATTATTAATAACAATAAAGTCATAAAAATCTATTCTGTGATTTCTATTCATAAAATTGTAAGAATAATTAGCCACATAAGTAACGAACACTAACTGTAGTCACTATGTTTATCACTGTAATTTTCATAAAGACCGTTTTAAACGTAAATTTTACGCATGCGCAATACACACATATTTTGAATCCAAGTATTCAGCTAATTAAAGTTATTAATTCAACAAAAAATAGGCAATTTGAAGAAAGAACAAACGTTATTTATGCATGATCAATCATGAATGGATATTTATAGTCCAATAATAACAAAAAGTATTAAAAACTGCATTGGAGGAGGGCCAATTTGAGGGTATATTTTTAATTAATTTTTTTTAAATAAACAAATTAAGAACAAACAATTGTTTATAGCGAACAATCAAGAACAAAAGACGAACTAACGATATATCAAAATAAAAATTCAAATATTCAAAAAATAAAAATTCTCCCATCTATATTCTATATCTTATATGAGCTCCATAGAAGATAATTATAGAGCTCTAGGTTTATGTACAAACTAAAATATACCGCCATCTATTTATATAAAGAATAAACATTAGCGTTGTACATAACCTTTTCCCCTCTTTATGAATCAACAAATTCGATACTAGTGTTGATAACATAGAGATAATATAATCTCTATGGTTGATAACGTTGATAAGATGGAATTAAAAATGTGATATTAACCCCTCAATACCTCTATGTACAGATAAAATATATAGAAGTTGAGCAGCTGTTGACACTATATTTTTCCATATACACTCCCGTTCATAAAAAATAAACCAGTTGAAACATTCTAAATGTTACTGTATGTGTAATATAATACATACATTTAGTAATATATACGCTTAGAATGTGACCTACTGGTTCAATTTTTTTGAACAGGAATGTACCATACAAAAATATCAATAATTGTTTTTATATCCGGTATATAATATATACCAGGGAATATTAAGTTTAGTTCCGACTTTGTAACGGGTGAAAATAATGGTCGCAGACAAAAAATTTTGGTGTAAGTGTTCATAAAATGACCTAATTAGTCCATTTCCATATTAGTCCATAACTCATAAACGAAAGGAGATAGCGAGCTTAAAAGTAAATTCAAGTTCGTGAATGGGTAAAATCGGACCATGTTTGGGCAAAATGGGCAAAACTGTCTACCTTTGAATCTGTAAAAGATAGAACAAAAATTCAAAGACAAAAAATGTTCCTTTTTTAAAAATAAACAACCATTGTTTAAAACTTTTTTCATAAATTCAGTATATACTGTGTATTTAAGCAATTATTTATTGATTGATAAATGTCGGGGTAAAAACTATTGCACTTCGATCCTATGGTCCATTGTGCTCCCCCTTCTACCTCAGTCTGACAAGACTCGCTTCTCCCATATGTTGGCAATAGCCTAGAGCTTGCTTATCAGGTCCTTCCGAAGGTTCATATATTCTGGGTGAGATGCACCGAATATCCTGTATCTGCTATAACCCAGAGGTTCGCAGTCAAAGATTATGTGGCTGGATGTTTCCTCCTCCTCGCCGCACAATCTGCACACAATGGAGCCTTATGGAGTCCCATTGTGTGCAGATGGTAACCCTCCGCAGTTGCATCCTGCTCAGCCTCAGTGCATCGAGAGATAACCTTTTTGTTGCAATTAACTCATTTAGATGTTATTTTCACTTGCTTTTCTTCATTTCAACAAATAAACCACTTTTGTCATAGAAAAACATATCTCTAGGTACCACATTGAAATAAATATTACTAATATTACTAACTACTGTTTAAATAGGAATAAATGACTGATTAATGATGTGACGTCATTAAAATATATAAAAATTGTTATAAATTTGTGTTTGACTTTTAAAAAATGCGACTAAAACCAAAGAAACAAATCTATCAAACTGTATTGAGCTTTGTTATAAACACTTAAATAGAAAAAATTCATAAAAATTTATTCAATATTGGTGGATTCCCTTTTAATATAAATTTGAAGTACATCCCCGCTTCGATGTGATCCGGCCAACTGGTACTTAGTTCTGCCAAAGAATACAGTTGGTTGTGCTGGTAATGACACTAAATATCGAAATCGAACAGCTATTGTCATCTAGTGGTCATCTAGTGGTTTAACATACACACTAAAAATTGTAAGTGACAATAATCCTAATTATACGCTTCTATGATATTGTATTCTTTGGTTATACCAAAGAATACAATATACATAGAAGCCCATAAGTCCGATTTTTGTGTCACTCGAAATTGTGAATTGTGAGCACCACCGCTAGATGACAATAGCTGTTCGATTTCGGTATTTAGTGCCATTAGCAGCACAACCAACTGTATTCTTTGTGTATATTGTATCCGACCAGAAACATAAATGTAAGAAAGGGCCAAGTATTCGGGAAAATCCTTAATGTAATAGTTCCTTCTTAAAAAGTAATGATATGAGAGTTATTCGAGAGAGTTAACCGAGCTATTTACAAAGTAAATAGCTCTAGACTTCATATAATAGTTGCTCTTTAAAAAGTGATGATATCCCATTAAAGAGCCGAGCTATTTACAAAGTAAATAGCTCGGTAAACTATTAACTAAAAAAAATAATGAGGGGTAAATTGATTAAATGTAAGAAAAAATTTGGTTTAAATTTATTTCATAAGTTTTCTCTTAGTATGTTTTTAAAATTTTATATAACGCGGCAAGTTATTTTTTCTGATGAGTATTTTATAACTTGCCGCGTTATATAAAATTTTAAAAACATACTAAGGGAAAACTTACGAAATAAATTTCAACCAAATTTTACTCTTATTAAAATTACTCTTATATTGATACTGTCACCAAATTAGTAACAAGTAACATATCCTGCGACAATATAAGAGTAATTTTAATAAGAGTAAAATTAACAGGAACAAATGTGAATGAAGAAATTTTAACAAGAGCAATTTCAATATAATTTAAAATTTATTATATTTTAAATCTAGTATATATTTTAATCTAGTTAATTTTCTATTTATTTATTTTTTTTTTGTCTGTTGATCTCGACTTTATAACTATCTCTAATTGTCAAAGAGTAAAGTACGACTAGCTAATTTATACTGATGATGACTACATTGTAGTCGAAATACGTATTTATAATACAAAAAACTGATCTAGGTAAAGGGGACGAATTTGAAATTTTAAGTAATTTTAACCACTTTGAAAATATCATTTCAATTTATTCCATAAACGAATAATTATTTTTAATAGGTCTCTTAAGCTAGCGGACTAAAAATGTAGGCTACAAATGGGACCTAGTTGGGCATTTGTAGCCTATTTGTAGCCAATTTGTTACGCTATTAAAAAATTTGTAGCCTTAGCCAAAATTAAAAAAATTAGGTATCCGCTAGCTTTATATGAAGCTAGCGGATACCACAATAATCAATGTTTGGAAGCTTCGAATTACAATTGTAAGTGCATAAAAATTTGTAGCCGGCCAAGATCTATGGGATAGAAACAATTAAAATGTATTTAAAATGCAAAAATGTATTTTACAGTAAAAATAGTGTAATTTAACATGCAGCGGCTAGGGATAAAAATTTCAAAAGTATTTTTTTGCTATCAGAATCGTTTTTTTAGACTAAAAACAGGTAACCACTATGGCTACAAGTATCGAAAGAATTGTTTTACAGAAAGAAAGGTTTGCTTAAACTAAAAACGGGTAGCTGCTATGGCTACAAATTTCAAATTGACTATAAATAAGAGTAGCTACAATGACATAAAAATTCAAAGTAATTTTTTTCAATAAAAATAAATTTTTTTAAATGGGAAAGCAGCTATGGCACAGAATTTCAGAAGTATCGTTTTACAACTAAACAGTTTTTCTTAACTAAAGCCGGGAAGCGGTTATGGGTACAAAGTCCAGCATTATCGAATAATTTTTTTTTCTAAAAAAGAGTTTTTTTCGATATAAACCGGCAGCCGCTACGGCAACAAATTTCAAGGGTATTATTAAACAGTGACAATTATGTTTTTTCACTCTAAGTGAGTAGCCGCTACGGCAACAAATTTCAAATAGACTTTTATTGAGAGTAGACACATGGCTACAAATTTCAAATTATTATTTTTCTAAAAAAGAGTTTTTTTCGATATAAACCGGCAACCGCTACGGCAACAAATTTCAGGAGTATAATTAAACAGTGACAATTATGTTTTTTCACTCTAAGTGAGTAGCCGCTGCGGCAAAAAATTTCAAATTGACTTTTATTGAGAGTAGACATATGGCTACAAATTTCAAACAATTATTTTTCTAAATATGAGTTTTTTTCGATTTCAACCGGCAACCGCTACGGCAACAAATTTCAGAACTATAATTAAACAGTGACAACTATGTTTTTTCACCCTAAGTGTGTAGCCGCTACGGCAACAAATTTCAAATTGACTTTGAACAAGAGTAGACACATGGCTACAAATTTCAAATTATTATTTTTCTAAAAATGAGTTTTTTTTCGATATAAACCGGCAACCGCTACGGCAACAAATTTCAGGAGTATAATTAAACAGTGACAATTATGTTTTTTCACCCTAAGTGTGTAGCCGCTACGGCAACAAATTTCAAATAGACTTTTATTGAGAGTAGACACATGGCTACAAATTTCAAATTATTATTTTTCTAAAAAAGAGTTTTTTTCGATATAAACCGGCAGCCGCTGCGGCAACAAATTTCAGAAGTATAATTAAACAGTGACAATTATGTTTTTTCACCCTAAGTGTGTAGCCGCTACGGCAACAAATTTCAAATTGACTTTGGACGAGAGTAGACACAAGGCTACAAATTTCAAATTATTATATATTGTTCTAAAACAGAGTTTTTTCGATATAAACCGGCAACCGCTACAGCAACAAATTTCAGAAGTATTATTAAACAGTGACAATTATGCTTTTTCACCCTAAGTGTGTAGCCGCTACGGCAACAAATTTCAAATTGACTTTTATTGAGAGTAGACACATGGCTACAAATTTCAAATAAATATTTTTCTAAATATGAGTTTTTTTCGAAATAAACCGGCAGCCACTACGGCAACAAATTTCAGGAGTACTATAAAACAGTGACAATTATGTTTTTTCACTCTAAGTGAGTAGCCGCTACGGCAACAAATTTCAAATTGACTTTTATTGAGAGTAGACATATGGCTACAAATTTCAAACAATTATTTTTCTAAATATGAGTTTTTTTCGATTTCAACCGGCAACCGCTACGGCAACAAATTTCAGAACTATAATTAAACAGTGACAACTATGTTATTTCACCCTAAGTGTGTAGCCGCTACGGCAACAAATTTCAAATTGACTTTGAACAAGAGTAGACACATGGCTACAAATTTCAAATTATTATTTTTCTAAAAATGAGTTTTTTTTCGATATAAACCGGCAACCGCTACGGCAACAAATTTCAGGAGTATAATTAAACAGTGACAATTATGTTTTTTCACCCTAAGTGTGTAGCCGCTACGGCAACAGATTTCAAATTGACTTTTATTGAGAGTAGACACATGGCTACAAATTTCAAGTTATTATTTTTCTAAAAAAGAGTTTTTTTCGATATAAACCGGCAGCCGCTACGGCAACAAATTTCAGAAGTATTATTTAACAGTGACAATTATGTTTTTTCACTCTAAGTGAGTAGCCGCTGCGGCAAAAAATTTCAAATTGACTTTTATTGAGAGTAGACACATGGCTACAAATTTCAAACAATTATTTTTCTAAATATGAGTTTTTTTCGATATAAACCGGCAACCGCTGCGGCAACAAATTTCAGAAGTATTATTAAACAGTGACAATTATGTTTTTTCAGCCTAAGTGTGTAGCCGCTACGGCCACAAATTTCAAATTGACTTTGAACGAGAGTAGACACATGGCTACAAATTTCAAATTATTATTTTCCTAAAATAGTGTTTTTTTCGATATAAACCGTCAGCCGCTACGGCAACAAATTTCAGGAATGTTATTGAATAATGACAATTTTTTAAACTGTAAATGGATAGCTGCTACTCTAACTAACTGTAAATCGGAAAAAATAATTTTTAGAAAAAATAATAATTTGAAATTTGTAGCCATGTGTCTACTTTCGTTCAAAGTCAATTTGAAATTTGTTGCCGTAGCGGCTACTCACTAAGAGTGAAAAATTATAATTGTCAATGTTTAATAATACTCCTAAAGTTTGTTGCCGTAGCGGCTACCGGTTTATATCGAAAAAAACTCTTTTTTAGAAAAATAATAATTTGAAATTTGTAGCCATGTGTATACTCTCAATAAAAGTCAATTTGAAATTTGTTGCCGTAGCGGCTACACACTTAGAGTGAAAAAACATAATTGTCAATGTTTAATAATACTCCTGAAATTTGTTGCCGTAGCGGTTGCCAGTTTATATCGAAAAAAACTCATATTAAAAAAAATAATTATTTGAAATTCGTAGCCATGTGTCTACTCTCAATAAAAGTCTATTTGAAATTTGTTGCCGTAGCGGCTACACACTTAGGGTGTAAAAACATAGTTGTCATTGTTTAATAATACTTCTGAAATTTGTTGCCGTAGCGGTTGTTGGTTTATATCGAAAAAAACTCATATTTAGAAAAATAATAATTTGAAATTTGTAGCCTTGTGTCTACTCTCGTCCAAAGTCAATTTGAAATTTGATGCCGTAACGGCTACACACTTGGGTGAAAAAACAGAATTGTTACTGTTTAGTTATACTTCTGAAATTTGTTGCCGTAGCGGTTGCCGGTTTATATCGAAAAAAAACTCATTTTTAGAAAAATAATAATTTGAAATTTGTAGCCATGTGTCTACTCTCGTTCAAAGTCAATTTGAAATTTGTTGCCGTAGCGGCTACACACTTAGGGTGAAAAAACATAATTGTCACTGTTTTATAGTACTCCTGAAATTTGTTGCCGTAGTAGCTGCCGGTTTATTTCGAAAAAAACTCATATTTAGAAAAATAATTATTTGAAATTTGTAGCCATGTGTCTACTCTCAATAAAAGTCAATTTGAAATTTGTTGCCGTAGCGGCTACACACTTAGGGTGAAAAAGCATAATTGTCACTGTTTAATAATACTTCTGAAATTTGTTGCTGTAGCGGTTGCCGGTTTATATCGAAAAAAACTCTTTTTTAGAAAAATAATAATTTGAAATTTGTAGCCATGTGTCTACTCTCAATAAAAGTCAATTTGAAATTTGTTGCCGTAGCGGCTACACACTTAGAGTAAAAAAACATAATTGTCAATGTTTAATAATACTCCTAAAGTTTGTTGCCGTAGCGGCTACCGGTTTATATCGAAAAAAACTCTTTTTTAGAAAAATAATAATTTGAAATTTGTAGCCATGTGTCTACTCTCAATAAAAGTCAATTTGAATTTGTTGCCGTAGCGGCTACACAGTTAGAGTAAAAAAACATAATTGTCAATGTTTAATAATACTCCTGAAATTTGTTGCCGTAGCGGTTGCCAGTTTATATCGAAAAAAACTCATATTTAGAAAAATAATTATTTGAAATTCGTAGCCATGTGTCTACTCTCAATAAAAGTCAATTTGAAATTTGTTGCCGTAGCGGCTACACACTTAGGGTGTAAAAACATAGTTGTCATTGTTTAATAATACTTCTGAAATTTGTTGCCGTAGCGGTTGTTGGTTTATATCGAAAAAAACTCATATTTAGAAAAATAATAATTTGAAATTTGTAGCCTTGTGTCTACTCTCGTCCAAAGTCAATTTGAAATTTGTTGCCGTAGCGGCTACACACTTGGGTGAAAAAACATAATTGTTACTGTTTAGTTATACTTCTGAAATTTGTTGCCGTAGCGGTTACCGGTTTGTATCGAAAAAAAACTCATTTTTAGAAAAATAATAATTTGAAATTTGTAGCCATGTGTCTACTCTCGTTCAAAGTCAATTTGAAATTTGTTGCCGTAGCGGCTACACACTTAAGGTGAAAAAACATAATTGTCACTGTTTAATTATACTTCTGAAATTTGTTGCCGCAGCGGCTGCCGGTTTATATCCAAAAAAAACTCTTTTTTAGAAAAATAATAATTTGAAATTTGTAGCCATGTGTCTACTCTCAATAAAAGTCTATTTGAAATTTGTTGCCGTAACGGCTACTCACTTAGGGTGAAAAAACATAATTGTCACTGTTTAATAATACCCCTGAAATTTGTTGCCGTAGTGGCTGCCGGTTTATTTCGAAAAAAACTCATATTTAGAAAAATAATAATTTGAAATTTGTAGCCATGTGTCTACTCTCAATAAAAGTCAATTTGAAATTTGTTGCCGTAGCGGCTACACACTTAGGGTGAAAAAACATAATTGTCACTGTTTAATTATACTCCTGAAATTTGTTGCCGTAGCGGTTGCCGGTTTATATCGAAAAAAAACTCATTTTTAGAAAAATAATAATTTGAAATTTGTAGCCATGTGTCTACTCTTGTTCAAAGTCAATTTGAAATTTGTTGCCGTAGCGGCTACACACTTAGGGTGAAAAAACATAGTTGTCACTGTTTAATTATAGTTCTGAAATTTGTTGCCGTAGCGGTTGCCGGTTGAAATCGAAAAAAACTCATATTTAGAAAAATAATTGTTTGAAATTTGTAGCCATATGTCTACTCTCAATAAAAGTCAATTTGAAATTTTTTGCCGCAGCAGCTACTCACTTAGAGTGAAAAAACATAATTGTCACTGTTTTATTATACTCCTGAAATTTGTTGCCGTAGCGGTTGCCGGTTTATATCGAAAAAAACTCTTTTTTAGAAAAATAATAATTTGAAATTTGTAGCCATGTGTCTACTCTCAATAAAAGTCAATTTGAAATTTGTTGCCGTAGCGGCTACACACTTAGAGTAAAAAAACATAATTGTCAATGTTTAATAATACTCCTAAAGTTTGTTGCCGTAGCGGCTACCGGTTTATATCGAAAAAAACTCTTTTTTAGAAAAATAATAATTTGAAATTTGTAGCCATGTGTCTACTCTCAATAAAAGTCAATTTGAAATTTGTTGCCGTAGCGGCTACACACTTAGGGTGAAAAAACATAATTGTCACTGTTTAATTATACTTCTGAAATTTGTTGCCGCAGCGGCTGCCGGTTTATATCGAAAAAAACTCTTTTTTAGAAAAATAATAATTTGAAATTTGTAGCCATGTGTCTACTCTCAATAAAAGTCAATTTGAAATTTGTTGCCGTAGCGGCTACACACTTAGGGTGAAAAAACATAATTGTCACTGTTTAATTATACTCCTGAAATTTGTTGCCGTAGCGGTTGCCGGTTTATATCGAAAAAAAACTCATTTTTAGAAAAATAATAATTTGAAATTTGTAGCCATGTGTCTACTCTTGTTCAAAGTCAATTTGAAATTTGTTGCCGTAGCGGCTACACACTTAGGGTGAAAAAACATAGTTGTCACTGTTTAATTATAGTTCTGAAATTTGTTGCCGTAGCGGTTGCCGGTTGAAATCGAAAAAAACTCATATTTAGAAAAATAATTGTTTGAAATTTGTAGCCATATGTCTACTCTCAATAAAAGTCAATTTGAAATTTTTTGCCGCAGCGGCTACTCACTTAGAGTGAAAAAACATAATTGTCACTGTTTAATTATACTCCTGAAATTTGTTGCCGTAGCGGTTGCCGGTTTATATCGAAAAAAACTCTTTTTTAGAAAAATAATAATTTGAAATTTTTAGCCATGTGTCTACTCTCAATAAAAGTCTATTTGAAATTTGTTGCCGTAGCGGCTACTCACTTAGGGTGAAAAAACATAATTGTCACTGTTTAATAATACCCTTGAAATTTGTTGCCGTAGTGGCTGCCGGTTTATTTCGAAAAAAACTCATATTTAGAAAAATAATAATTTGAAATTTGTAGCCATGTGTCTACTCTCAATAAAAGTCAATTTGAAATTTGTTGCCGTAGCGGCTACACACTTAGGGTGAAAAAACATAATTGTCACTGTTTAATTATACTCCTGAAATTTGTTGCCGTAGCGGTTGCCGGTTTATATCGAAAAAAAAACTCATTTTTAGAAAAATAATAATTTGAAATTTGTAGCCATGTGTCTACTCTTGTTCAAAGTCAATTTGAAATTTGTTGCCGTAGCGGCTACACACTTAGGGTGAAAAAACATAGTTGTCACTGTTTAATTATAGTTCTGAAATTTGTTGCCGTAGCGGTTGCCGGTTGAAATCGAAAAAAACTCTTATTTAGAAAAATAATTGTTTGAAATTTGTAGCCATATGTCTACTCTCAATAAAAGTCAATTTGAAATTTTTTGCCGCAGCGGCTACTCACTTAGAGTGAAAAAACATAATTGTCACTGTTTTATTATACTCCTGAAATTTGTTGCCGTAGCGGTTGCCGGTTTATATCGAAAAAAACTCTTTTTTAGAAAAATAATAATTTGAAATTTGTAGCCATGTGTCTACTCTCTTTCAAAGTCAATTTGAAATTTGTTGCCGTAGCGGCTACACACTTAGGGTGAAAAAACATAATTGTCACTGTTTAATTATACTTCTGAAATTTGTTGCCGTAGCGGTTGCCGGTTTATATCGAAAAAAAACTCATTTTTAGAAAAATAATAATTTGAAATTTGTAGCCATGTGTCTACTCTCTTTCAAAGTCAATTTGAAATTTGTTGCCGTAGCGGCTACACACTTAGGGTGAAAAAACATAATTGTCACTGTTTAATTATACTTCTGAAATTTGTTGCCGCAGCGGCTGCCGGTTTATATCGAAAAAAACTCTTTTTTAGAAAAATAATAATTTGAAATTTGTAGCCATGTGTCTACTCTCAATAAAAGTCTATTTGAAATTTGTTGCCGTAGCGGCTACACACTTAGGGTGAAAAAACATAATTGTCACTGTTTAATTATACTCCTGAAATTTGTTGCCGTAGCGGTTGCCGGTTTATATCGAAAAAAAACTCATTTTTAGAAAAATAATAATTTGAAATTTGTAGCCATGTGTCTACTCTTGTTCAAAGTCAATTTGAAATTTGTTGCCGTAGCGGCTACACACTTAGGGTGAAAAAACATAGTTGTCACTGTTTAATTATATTTCTGAAATTTGTTGCCGTAGCGGTTGCCGGTTGAAATCGAAAAAAACTCATATTTAGAAAAATAATTGTTTGAAATTTGTAGCCATATGTCTACTCACAATAAAAGTCAATTTGAAATTTTTTGCCGCAGCGGCTACTCACTTAGAGTGAAAAAACATAATTGTCACTGTTTAATTATACTCCTGAAATTTGTTGCCGTAGCGGTTGCCGGTTTATATCGAAAAAAACTCTTTTTTAGAAAAATAATAATTTGAAATTTGTAGCCATGTGTCTACTCTCAATAAAAGTCTATTTGAAATTTGTTGCCGTAGCGGCTACTCACTTAGAGTGAAAAAACATAATTGTCACTGTTTAATAATACCCTTGAAATTTGTTGCCGTAGCCGCTGCCGGTTTATATCGAAAAAAAACTCTTTTTTAGAAAAAAAAATTATTCGATAATGCTGGACTTTGTACCCATAACCGCTTCCCGGCTTTAGTTAAGAAAAACTGTTTAGTTGTAAAACGATACTTTTGAAATTCTGTGCCATAGCTGCTTTCCCATTTAAAAAAATTTATTTTTATTGAAAAAAATTACTTTGAATTTTTATGTCATTGTAGCTACTCTTGTTTATAGTCAATTTGAAATTTGTAGCCATAGCAGCTACCCGTTTTTAGTTTAAGCAAACCTTTCTTTCTGTAAAACAATTCTTTTGATACTTGTAGCCATAGTGGTTACCTGTTTTTAGTCTAAAAAAACGATTCTGATAGCAAAAAAATACTTTTGAAATTTTTATCCCTAGCCGCTGCATGTTAAATTACACTATTTTTACTGTAAAATACATTTTTGCATTTTAAATACATTTTAATTGTTTCTATCCCATAGATCTTGGGCGGCTACAAATTTTTATGCACTTACAATTGTAATTCGAAGCTTCCAAACATTGATTATTGTGGTATCCGCTAGCTTCATATTAAGCTAGCGGATACCTAATTTTTTTAATTTTGGCTAAGGCTACAAATTTTTTAATAGCGTAACAAATTGGCTACAAATAGGCTACAAATGCCCAACTAGGTCCCATTTGTAGCCTACATTTTTAGTCCGCTAGCTTAAGAGACCTATTTTTAATTTATGAATAATAATTATTAATAACAATAAAGTCATAAAAATCTATTCTGTGATTTCTATTCATAAAATTGTAAGAATAATTAGCCACATAAGTAACGAACACTAACTGTAGTCACTATGTTTATCACTGTAATTTTCATAAAGACCGTTTTAAACGTAAATTTTACGCATGCGCAATACACACATATTTTGAATCCAAGTATTCAGCTAATTAAAGTTATTAATTCAACAAAAAATAGGCAATTTGAAGAAAGAACAAACGTTATTTATGCATGATCAATCATGAATGGATATTTATAGTCCAATAATAACAAAAAGTATTAAAAACTGCATTGGAGGAGGGCCAATTTGAGGGTATATTTTTAATTAATTTTTTTTAAATAAACAAATTAAGAACAAACAATTGTTTATAGCGAACAATCAAGAACAAAAGACGAACTAACGATATATCAAAATAAAAATTCAAATATTCAAAAAATAAAAATTCTCCCATCTATATTCTATATCTTATATGAGCTCCATAGAAGATAATTATAGAGCTCTAGGTTTATGTACAAACTAAAATATACCGCCATCTATTTATATAAAGAATAAACATTAGCGTTGTACATAACCTTTTCCCCTCTTTATGAATCAACAAATTCGATACTAGTGTTGATAACATAGAGATAATATAATCTCTATGGTTGATAACGTTGATAAGATGGAATTAAAAATGTGATATTAACCCCTCAATACCTCTATGTACAGATAAAATATATAGAAGTTGAGCAGCTGTTGACACTATATTTTTCCATATACACTCCCGTTCATAAAAAATAAACCAGTTGAAACATTCTAAATGTTACTGTATGTGTAATATAATACATACATTTAGTAATATATACGCTTAGAATGTGACCTACTGGTTCAATTTTTTTGAACAGGAATGTACCATACAAAAATATCAATAATTGTTTTTATATCCGGTATATAATATATACCAGGGAATATTAAGTTTAGTTCCGACTTTGTAACGGGTGAAAATAATGGTCGCAGACAAAAAATTTTGGTGTAAGTGTTCATAAAATGACCTAATTAGTCCATTTCCATATTAGTCCATAACTCATAAACGAAAGGAGATAGCGAGCTTAAAAGTAAATTCAAGTTCGTGAATGGGTAAAATCGGACCATGTTTGGGCAAAATGGGCAAAACTGTCTACCTTTGAATCTGTAAAAGATAGAACAAAAATTCAAAGACAAAAAATGTTCCTTTTTTAAAAATAAACAACCATTGTTTAAAACTTTTTTCATAAATTCAGTATATACTGTGTATTTAAGCAATTATTTATTGATTGATAAATGTCGGGGTAAAAACTATTGCACTTCGATCCTATGGTCCATTGTGCTCCCCCTTCTACCTCAGTCTGACAAGACTCGCTTCTCCCATATGTTGGCAATAGCCTAGAGCTTGCTTATCAGGTCCTTCCGAAGGTTCATATATTCTGGGTGAGATGCACCGAATATCCTGTATCTGCTATAACCCAGAGGTTCGCAGTCAAAGATTATGTGGCTGGATGTTTCCTCCTCCTCGCCGCACAATCTGCACACAATGGAGCCTTATGGAGTCCCATTGTGTGCAGATGGTAACCCTCCGCAGTTGCATCCTGCTCAGCCTCAGTGCATCGAGAGATAACCTTTTTGTTGCAATTAACTCATTTAGATGTTATTTTCACTTGCTTTTCTTCATTTCAACAAATAAACCACTTTTGTCATAGAAAAACATATCTCTAGGTACCACATTGAAATAAATATTACTAATATTACTAACTACTGTTTAAATAGGAATAAATGACTGATTAATGATGTGACGTCATTAAAATATATAAAAATTGTTATAAATTTGTGTTTGACTTTTAAAAAATGCGACTAAAACCAAAGAAACAAATCTATCAAACTGTATTGAGCTTTGTTATAAACACTTAAATAGAGGCAGCACTTATAAGCTGCGTAGCTTACTCCTTAAATAGACCAATTCATTTTAAATTACGATTCGTTTCTGCTTCGAATTGAATATCAAAAATTTCAGGTGAAGAAGTCATTTCTTCATATTAAGCTCTTGACATTCAGTCCGAAACAAAAACGAATCGTAATTTAAAATGAAAAGGTCTATGCTAATGTCATAGAGACTATATAATAATGTATTGAAACCTCTATATTTTTAATACCGCTATGGTGTATGGAGGTAACTAAACTCCATTATCTATACTCTATAGTATGAGTACTGTACCACCCACATCCTGTTTATACTTATTCTATCTATAATATTTGTTTATCTATGTTATTCACTTTGACTTCGCAAATCGCAGTTCAGTCAATAGTTAAATTTTTTTCAAAACCATTCGTCAATCGAATTATCCATTTCGATTTCTAATCAAACATATCGTTGTTTCGTTTAACATGGATATTCAACTTAAATAGAGTGAATTTCTGTGAGTGGTTTATCGAATTTTCATATTAAAATCAATCTACTGGAATTCAAATATCTGCAAGTTTACGCTAGTACATAAATCAATTTTTCTGTTCAATGAAAATGGATACCCAAATGGGTAAGTAAAATGTTTTTGATTTTTTTATTACAAATTTATTATTAAAAATCATTAATTTCGTTTAAGATACAACTGATAATGCTTCATTTACGAAAAGTCCAACCGAAAACACAAATAAAAATACGCCGGTAAGTGTAACCAATAAACTCAAAAATATATTGAAGTAATTTTTATTTATTTATGTTTTTTTAAAGAATATTACCACGAAAAAACAATTAAAAAGGGTAATGGAAGATGCAGGTAAGATTATATTCCAAATATATAATATAAGGGTGTGACATAAAGGTCTAGAAAAATTTTTTTCGAAATTATTTTTAGTGTTTGTTTTTACTTTACTTTTATTTTTCGAAATTATGCAATGAAGAAATTTAAAAAATAAACATCAAATCAGATCGCCATTAATGTTATGGTGTTAAGGCAATTCTTTTATTTTTCTGTTGTTTGTGACAATGCTTTAATTGTGACTATTGAACAGCTAGGCCGAGCGACATACGGTTTGTAGGCTAATTAATTTCTGGAAATCTGGAAACGGTATTAATCTCTTCATTTGCGTGTAAAAAGAGTTTATTGAAGTTTGTATCAATTTACTGCTTGTGCTGTATAAGGGGTGTACCAAAAAACCTAGATATTTTTGCCTAGTACTTTTTTCAGTTTCTCACTAATAAATGGTAAACGATTGATTTCTAGGAAAATTTTACTCCTTTATAAAGAACATAAAATTCTGCGTCTAAGTAGTACCACAACTTAATAATTTGTTTTTCACCAAACGGTTCAGAATTAAACCACAAGTAACAAATGCTAAAAAAAAATTTTTGTTCCATCCATCCGCATGGTATAATCATTAATTTGAATTGTTCAATATAGGGAAAATCTTTATAAACATAAAATGTTTGTTTCATAAAAACAAACAACTTTTGTTTGAAACTTATTTTCATGCATCCAATATTTCTGGTTTAAATACAGAATTTACGCGCCCCGTATTTACACCAAAACTATGGGGTGTATGAAAAAAACTTTCAAACAAAAGTTGTTTGTTTATATGATACAAAATTTGTTCATGTAAAAATTTACTCTATTTCGCAGCGTTTAACAGATAGGTTGTAACACGAATACATGAAGCAAGAAATTTATACGTGTGATCATTTGAAAAGTTATCACTTATATATTTTTCTTAGAGTACTCATTTCCAAGCTTCAGACTCACATATAGTATTATATTTAAGTTTTTGTCAAAGTTGGAAAAAATCGTTGTTTTTTCACGTTTGGTTTTTGATCATATAACTTGACCAAATTATTAAGTTTTGGTACTCCTTCGACGTAGAATTTTATGTTCTTTAATTTATAAAAGGGTAAAATATTCCTAGAAATGCATCGTTTAAGATTTATTAGTGAGAAACTGAAAAAGCTCGAAATTTTCTAGGTTTTTGGGACACACCTCATACAGCACAAGCAGAAATGCAAACTTCAATAAACTTTTTACATGCATAGGAGGAGATTTAAACCGTTTCCAGCTTTCCAGGAATTAATTAGCCTACACCTCATTTTCGTCTAATTTTGCTTGGCCTAAGCTTAAGACAAATTATAGTTGATCCAGGAAGATTTTCTTTCGAAAATATTTTGTAATATTTTTTTCGAAATTATTTTTATTAAGTGTTTGTTTTTTATACTTTTATTTTTTTGTACATAGACCCTTTTTCGAAATAACTCTAATTTAACCTTTAAAACCCATTAGAACAAATTTAAAAAATAAACATCAAAATCAGAGCGCCTTTAATGTTGTGGTAATTCTTTTATTATACCAGTATCTGTAAATATACAAGGTATATTTAGTTTGATCAGGACTTTGTAACGCTTAAAAATATTGACGGTAGGTATAAATGTTTGACATATATGTTCATAAAATGGCCTAAATCGGTCATTTCCGCATGTCCGTCCGTCTGTCCGTGGACACGATAACTCAAGAACGAAAAGAGATAACGAGCTGAAATTTTGTGTGTGTGTTCTAGAGAAAAAAAGTTAGGACAAAATCGGACCATATTTGGGAAAAATGGGCAAAACTGCCTTTCTTTGAAACCGTAAAAGATATAACAAAAATTTAATAACAAAAAAGGAGGGCACAGGGACCCCTTGGTCTAGGTGCTAGGGAGCCGTATGCGGTAGTCCTCTTTCTTATTATTAATAACAAAAAATCTACTTTTTAAATTAAACAACTTTTGTTTAAAATTTTTTTGCATAAAATCAATAGTTTTCTCATAATTTGTGCTCAAAAGAGATTTTTTTTTTAAATTGTGGGACAATTCAAAAATTGTTAACAATTCAATTGATATACAACTCAGTATATACTGGGTGTTGTTATATTACTTGTTTTTTTATGTAACAATGTTTTAATTATTACTAATCAACAGTTATAGACGTAAATTATAGTAATTTGTCGGATTAGACAAAAAAATCCGTGCAGAGTTTATGATCCAAAGTTGAAATCACTCTTTTTACAAGTCGATTCAGCAATTTCTCAGATTATTAGTTAATTTGTCCAATTTTAACCATTTCCGACTAGATTATACTGTTTCGGAGAAACATTTCTACAAATTAAAAAATAAAAAGTGTTAAATGTGGTCTAGTTAGCCTAAAAACATTTTTTTTCGGATTTTAGTACGAGAAAATAGGGAATCTTCTCTGTATTTAAGACGAACAACAAACAAAAACCGACAAACGGCGTCAAAAAATCAACAAATGATGAATGTATTGAATAAAAATCCTGTAGCCGCATTAAATGAAATGAGACAAGGTCTAGAATACAAACAAGTGAAATATGAGGGTCCGATGCATGCGCCCATATTCACTTATTCTATAAAAGTAGATGGTAAAATATTTATTGGTCGTGGTAGTAATATAAAATTAGCAAAAGCATCAACAGCTTCCAAAGCTTTAGCATCTTTTAATCAATTTCCAATCAGTAAACCATCAACATCTGGAAAAAGACAAAAAGAAAATTTGTACTTCACTGCCAATAATATTACTGTTCAAACGCCAACTAGATCGAATAAAACCTCGTTAAGAAATGGTTTATCTACGACTTCAAAAATACCTGTCTATCCAAATTATAATGTTCAAGATAGTGTTCGTAATTCATCAACGGTTTCAAAAACCCTACCCGTGTTGTATCCAGGATCTAAAAATCAAAGTAGTGTTAATCGTTCATCAACACCGACCGTGTTATATCCAGGTTCTAAAATTCAAAGTAGTGTTAATCGATCATCAACACTTTCAAAAACACCAACCGTGTTACATCCTGGCACTAAAATTCAAAATAGTCTTAATGATTCGTCAACAATTTCAAAAACACCAACCGTTATCGATTCAGGTTCTAATATTCAAAGTAGTGTTAATGATTCATCACCGGTTTCTAAAACTCCGACCGTGTTATATCGCGGTTCTAAAATTCAAAGTAGTATAAATGGTTCATCAACGTTATCAAAAACACCAACCGTGTTGTACCCAGGTGTTAAAAAAATGAGTGTTAATCATTCATCAACGGTTTCAAATACTCCAACCATGTTATATCCAGGTTCTAAAGTTCAAAGTAGTGTTAATGATTTATCAACGGTTTCAAAAATACCGACATTAGAATTCAACACCGGTATTAAAATTCAAAGCAGTGATAATCCATCAACGGTTTCAAAAACACATTCTGCGTTACAGCCAATTTTTAAAACTAAAAGTAAAGGTAAGTTTTGGTACAAGAGCCGCGGTCAGAATAGTTGAAACGTTTCCCCAATCGTCGGGCGTAGATATTTTTCACAACCGTGTGGGGTACTTTTTAAAATATCAAAAAAGATGAACTCTGATGGAACTGATTTAGCATTTAATTTTTATACCCGGTATATACAATATATACGAAGGTATTTTAACTTTAGTCCCGACTTTGTAACGGTAAAATATTGATCGTAGAAAAAAAAATTTGGTATAGTTGTTCATAAAATGACCTAATTAGTTCAATTCCACATGTCCGTCTGTCCGTAGACACGATAACTAAAAAACGAAAAGAGATAACGCGCTGCAATTTTGTGTGTGTGTTCTAGAGCTAAAAAGTAAGGCCAAGTTCATGAATGGGCAAAATCGGACCGTGCTTCCCCATGCCAGGTGTAAAAATATCCATCTTTGAAACGGTAAGAAAAAAATGTTTCTTTTATTAAAATAAACTTTTTTTATAAACTCAGAATATACCGGGTATTTAAGCAATCAACTCAGTTAGGTGTTATTTTCACTTGTTTTCTTTTAATTTATCCTTTATTTTATAATTTACGCAAATTTCTCCTAAAGTATGGGTGGTAGGAATGATTCCAGGAATTCCCACCTCCTTTTTTGATTGTTTTTATTCGACATATGTGACAAATGTTTCGAGTAAAAGAATTCCTTTTTTACTCCTACTTGCGGTTAAAACAATAAAAATGAGAGTTTCGAATTTTTTTCTAAATTGTGCTATTCTACACAAGGACCATTTTTACTCTCTGCAGAATTGAATAACCTTAAGTTACACCCTGTATATTGCATGTTTTATCAAATTTTACAGGTCCTTAAAATATTTAGTTTTTTCGGTTTCTAGTACGAGTGACAAAAAAACAAAAAACAGCAATAAATGTTTCAAATAAAAATCCTGTAGCTGTATTAAATGAAATTAAACAAGGATTAGAATATAAACTAGTAAAGCAAGATGGGCCGATTCATGCTCCTACATTCACATATTCAGTGACACTCGACGATGAAACATATGTTGGTCGTGGGCGTAATAAAAAATTAGCAAAAGCATCGGCAGCTTCTAAAGCTTTGGCATCCTTTATACAATTTCCAACCAGTAATCCATCAGCAACATTGACACCAAGACAATCGGAACATTTGGATTTCACTGACGATAGTATTGTTGTAAAACAGGAAGCTAAATCGAACACGCCGACATTAACAAATGGTTCGTCGACGGTTCCAAATACTCCGTCCGCATTTAATGTGGGCAAAGGGCCTGTGATGATTTTAAATGAGTTACACCCAAATTTAAAATATAAATTTGATTCGATGGACGATGGTATTTATAAGTTTCAAGTTACTGTTGAAATCCAAAATGAAACGTTCACGGGGAAAGGTAAGTTTACATTCATTTCAGTTCTAAATTATTTTTATACCCTAGATTTTTCTGAAAATATTTCAAATAAAAATAGAGTGAAAAGCTACCTGGGAAATATCATGGAACTTTAAAATTACGGAAAAGTCAGGGGAAAATATTTTCAGAACCTGAATATTTCTAAATTAATTAATGTTTTTACCCTTTATACAATTTCAGAACATATTTCATAAATCGCTTACTAAATCGTCATGGGAACACGATTTTCGTGTTTTTTTTAATCCAATTTACCTTTTATAAATTTCATTCAAACCGGAAAATTATTTTCCGATTTTATGCGTTTCATTCAAAGCATGTACAGATTGATCACAGACTTCGAAAACCTGGAATAGTAAAGAAATTTGTTTTAGGTCAGGGAAAATCTAATTTAGCGTCAGCAAAATACAAAAAATGGTTTTTGGTCTATCACGGGCAAATTTTATCCGATTATTATGATTATTTTTTTTCAAAACCACTTAGTTTTAGTCAAGGAATTCAATTTTGATAGAAAAATTAAGCTATCTATTGGTTTTGAGATGATCTGTTCATGGGTTTTGTATCTCGAAATCAATAAACGCTAAACAATTCTTTATTAAAAAAATTAAAAGTACATCCCAAAATTTTCGGTTTCGAAAGAGACTTGGATATTTACTTTTTTCAACATGGAATTTCATTTGGTAATTTTTGTGGACACCCAGATACATTGAAAATCGAAAAAATTGAAGTTTGACTGTTTATTCCAAACCTATTAATGATATTATCTTTCAGAAAGAATTAAATGAAAACATGTTTGAAAATTAAAACTAAATGAAGACTTTTTTTCCGTTTTCAGGAGAAAATAAGAAGAACGCAAAAGCGGCTGCTGCTCGATCTGCGTTAAGTAAATTGTATAATATTTCTGCTACATCATTTTTATCACCTCAAATGAATTCATATACAGTAAATTCCTCATGTGGTACATCGGCTGTACCTCAATTTTTAGCCGATTATATTGGAAAGTAAGTGAAAATATTTTCTTTCAACCCATAAAGGGGAACACGTTTTCATTTTGATTTAAGACGAATATTATTTTTAATTTAAATTCATAATAGAATATCAGTCTAATAGACAAAAAAGTTGCTAAACCTCGAAAAAATTCCGATGGATTGAAAAATTTCTTCAGACCTTTAAATCGTCATTTTAATTGAAATATCAAAAGTTCTCTTTAATCCGACGATGTGCAAAAATTTTTTTTAACGTCGAAAGTAAAAAAAAAAAAAACTGTTTAAAAAAATATCTTTTAAACGGTAAGCTTTTTTGTAAAAATAGTTAGAATAAAATATGCATATCATGGTCAAATTTCGTTCACGTGAACAGTGCGAAGAAAATAAAAAATACAAAATAAAATAGATAGCAATGTTTCATAAAAAGGTAGTTGTTGAAATATATTCTTTATCAATATATCTTAAGCACGTTCGATTGAGTCATTTTGCGGGGAAAGGCGTAAGAGGGGTACAAAGATACTGCGCATGCCCTCAGAGTTACAGATTTAATGTATACGTTGAAACTAGATTTAAATATTCTACTACGTATTTTACACATGTAACTTTTCAAGCAACTATTCATAACGCATATCGTGGTGAGCATGCGCAGAAGTATTTTTTTAATGAAACTATGCAGTTATAACACAATAGACCTGGCTTCTATTTCGATGCAATTTAATATGTAACTTCAGATGTAAGAATAGGGTGATTGGTTTACTATGATCATGTGACTGAAGTGGTTGGCAAAGAAAGGAATATTTAGCAAGACGAGAGTTATAACCTATTAACAAAACATGCTATTGATATATTTCTGCATGTACAAAGAGATGTAAGTCTCGTTATATTATCACATACAAATTTAATATTCACTAATTTTAAAAAAACACTCACCGTTTAAAAGATATTTTTGAAAAACTGTTTGGTTTTTTACATCATTGACCTTGACTACAAATTTTAACAACTGTGACTTGATATTTAACAGATAAGGTAAATTTAGTAGTTTATTACGTCGTATTACAAAATTTTGCTTCTATTGTTTTTGCTATGGGGGCGTTCAAGTATTACGTAAGCAAACTTTCTATGATTTTAGACAAGCATATTGAATGATTGAACAAGCATAATTTTTTCAATTGGTAGGTGTTTGTCCAATTGGTAATGCTTGTCCAATCATTTAAACGTTGAATGTATGCGATTGTAGCGGAGTCGCAACTAAAATATACTTTAGTTTATTAGACACCTTTGCATATTCAACTACATACACCCTTTGATACCACGGTAATTGTTATTGTTTGTTACTTTGGTAACTAACAACCAATACATTCTGACATTCATTCTACGAATTGATTTTAATAAAGATAATTTATATCTTTCTTCGTTGTCTTTTCATTTATTAAATGTATGATTACTAATTATTCCATCTATAATCATCTATCATCTTACATTTTTTGCTTATAGTTAGATAGGTAAGTGTTTAAACTTTCGATTAAACCTTATGAAACCTAAAAAATATTAATTTGTTTATAAGTAAATTAGCAAAACGTAAAACATGTGACACCTCCTAGGATAAAATGTACCCTTTATATTTATAAAAATGACGTGGTATTTTATTAATTGTCGGGGACCTAATTTTTTTAAGGGCTAAAATTGGGCACATTAGTTTTAACATATAAAAGGCATACTTTGCCATTGTTAAAAGAAAAAGGAAGTAATTTTTTTATTTTAATTTAATTTTTGCGTTTTTCGAACTTTGGGAATTTTTTCCTCGAATTCTAATAAACTGATTTTAATGTTCCTGCTCATTTGTTTTCTTTTTTTATATAGAATTAAATAATATTCTATGTCATTTTTAAAATTTTTAGTTTTAAAAAAGATATTAAGAAAAAACGCTTTTTTGTTATAAACAAATTCAATTTTGACCCTGTTCCATCACGAGTCGGACCGTAAAAATTAAGGGTCATATTCAGGACGTCAAGATGAATCGATTTTTAAAAAAATCGCGGTTCCGAGCAACCTGCCTGAAACCCCCTTTTTGAAGCTAATTTGACTCTACCAATAATAAAAATAGTATTATTCATTTAGATTATAAATATTGTTTTAAAAATATTTTTATTGTTTAATAATTTTTTTATCTGCGTAAGACTTTTGATATCCCCCACTCCCTTTGTCAGCAAAAGTAAGATAAAATTGCAACCCCCCCTAAACCTGCTTACGTATTACTTGAATGCCCCCTATAGAAGTATATTCATTTGTAAAGAAGCCTCGAATATCGTCACAGTTTGAGTGGATCAGTCTATTTTTAAAATGACGGGGAGAAAACATATTAATGTTTCCCCCACTTTTAATCCATGATATAACTATATGTTAAATACACTAACCTCCTACTATATAAATACTTTAAATAAGTTGCCCTTCTACTTTTAAATAAGTTCCCCTTAAACGCATATAATAGTCAAAACAAATGAATTCAGCTCTACTAATTTTGTTGACATTTTGTCTTTTCTTTTATTTGGTCAAACAATTATTATTCGGTCAATAATTATTAATTATTATTCGGTCTAACAATTTTAATTGAATTTTTTTTTTCAGTTTGGTTTTATCAAAATTTAATGAATTAGTTGGGAGCGATTCAATGCATTCCAAACGAAAAGTGATAGCTGGTATTGTACAAACACAAGGCTATGTAGTTGATAAAGCGAAATTAATATCAGTAGCAACAGGCACGAAATGTATTTCGGGTGAATATATGAGTGTGCACGGGTCTGTTGTTAATGATACACATGCGGAAATTGTTGCAAGGCGATGTCTTTTAGATTACTTGTACACTCAATTAGAAAATTTATGTGAACTAGGTGAGTAATTTTGAAAAATTTCGATTCAGTCTTTTGGGTGTTTCGAAATTTTAAAAAAAATGTGCTCTTTAAAAAATGTATATGATAGGAAATTGATTGGTCTAATTCCAAATTCTTATTTTTTTGTCACAAATATTCCAAGGTTAGTAAAATCCTTGTACATTCTGTACTTGTCATATATTTTTTAAAACTTCCTTTCTCCACATGTGGTATGAATAAATTTGTAAGCGGTCATCATTTTTTAAGCTCAGTAAAAAAGAGAAAACGATACTTAGGGTTTCCCGAACTGCGTTTCTAAGAACACCATGATTCCCCAGGAAATTAATAAGCGCTGTTGGCACCACTAAACGTAGCAAGTTTTTTCTCATTAAATTTAATTTAATTGATTATGTATTATAACTTATCCTTCAAAATATGTGTTCCGTTAAAATTCCAGTGTTCTATCAGAGAAAGTTTGGGAACCCCTGTACACTGTAATAGCGTGAAAAATGTGCCACGATTATGTATTTGCGGTAATTAATTTCGATGGTAATCAAATTCAAAATAATTTCCTGGTCACAAAAATAAAAAATTAATTTTCCTAAAATTTTGCAATTGAAATTAACTATGCAATTTTGTCTGCCCCAAATTAACACCCACTCAGTTATTGTACAATTTGCTATATTCGCATATTTTTCACGGGTCTAAAAACAATTGACTCTTGGAATTGGGACAATCTTTTTTCTTTTTTGTTTAAATTTCCCCACTTTATTTTTTTTGACAACGTTTTTAGGGAAATTTAATGTCCTTTTAATATAATATTAATTTTATGTTAGCTTTTTCTTTGTTTTTTATACTAAAGTGTGTAATGTCCTTAGAATTTTGATGAGACTTATTGTAGTCTGGGCAATTTAGAGGTAATTAGTTGAAAGCATGTTCAATATTATGTAATTTTTTGTAATATCAGTGATTTGTAATATCAGTGATTTGTAATATCAGTGATTGGAATTTTGGGTTTAAAAACAAAATGAAGAAATCCCATGTAAATCACATTGTTTAACACACCGCTAGGTGACGAATTTCTACTTTGTATACTTTTCTCACAGTCTATTCATTCAATTACCTTCTTATTATTGTTTATGGTCATTGAGGTAATACACAGTTTATAATAGTTCATAATGTAGCCATTAGATGCCCACCTTGCGTAACGGCGTTGATAATGAAAATTTTATTTAATTTTATTATAAAACAGCACAATATAGATTATTAGGTATTCAGATGGGTGAGCTATCTATAAAATCTCGACAATCTGAAAATATCAGGTAATTTTAGACTCGGTCAGGGAAATTTCCTACCTCTATATCCTTCAGAATAATTATTCGTGCTCCTGGTTATACGATTTCAGATAATATTTTATATACCATTCAAAAAATCGTCAAACTAGTACAATTTGCGTGTTTTTCCAAACTATTAATTATCGTTCATACCATAATTAATTATTATCGTTCATACCAATAAGGTCACCAAATAATGTTTCCATTTCATTTGATGGCTTGCATTTTCTTTAATGACAATTTAAATCTCCCATTTTTAGCAGACAAATTTGATCTCTTAACTTAATGACATGAGGCCTGGTGCAAGCAAGTAAAGCTAACAAGGCGTAGGAAAGCATAATTTGAATCAACTGCGCGCAGATAAAGCGAAAACTAAAACGGCAGTTCTATCGCCAATGCATATTGAATCTTTACTATGTTCATAATCTGATTCGGATGATTTTGAAGACCAAATAAATACAACATTTAACGATTCAAGGAGAATTCATCAAATTTTCTAATGAAAAATAAAAGAACTATTACCGTAAAACTCGTGAACAGTTTTCTGAATTGCCTGGATCCATCAAGGAAATAATAGATGCTGAAAGTTTCACTTTTTGTCTAAAAACAATTTGTGAAAACAAAAATTGTGGCATGAGTGCAGACCTTCGAAGCTCACAGACGCGTTAATACTGAATCAGTGAGTCACTTCACCCTGCGTGCAAACATACGCTGTCGTATTCATTTCTGTGTTTCATAGAAACTCACTGTGAGTCACCTCACCAAACTGCGTCTGTAACTCTGTACTCTGCGCCCGACCTAAAAGTATCATATTACTTTTCCTTAGACACAAACCAAATCTAATCGTCACACCATTTAAATAGACAACCAATTCCCCTTAACATACATTGGCATGAAAAATAAAGCTATTATTTTTATTTTTTTCGTTTTGTTAATATAACCAAATAAAAATTCAAAAGCCCAAACATCTGTAACCAAACTTTTAAAATTATTTGATTGTGTTTGGTTTATAACACAACAACAAAAAATATTGATAATTTAATAAACACAATTAAATTTTTTTAAAGTCTGATCATTGATATTTGGTTTCATTAAAACACAATTATTAAAAAAAATAAAATGAAAAAAAACATTGTAGAGTAAAAAAAAATTTGTTTATTAAGGGTGAGTAAATTTTATTGTTTTCAATAATAATCTTTGGGTGAATGTTTTTCGTATTTTAATTTTCAAAATGCTTTAAATATTTCTCTCGTTGCTTACTTTATTTTCTTGTAACTTATGTATAAGAATCATAATGGCGAAAATTGTTTGCTACAAAATGTTCACGATTTCAAGCTAGCAAATGTATTGTTTGTTTATGCCTAATTAACCAGTCCAAGTGGAGTGCGGTCAACAACGCTTTACTCGGAAGTGGAAAGTTGTGGGTTAGATTCCCTACGGTGGCAGTTTGTCAATTAAATAAAAAATTAATGGGTTGACTAAACTGTCGGCGTATTACAAGAACGAAAGTAATCGGCTATGCTTGTGAAGGTTTTCTGCAGTTTCCTTTCACGAACTCCAGATGAATATCGGCTACAGTCGGTATCCTATCCGGGCAGCCGCTACAACTTAACCAAACCTAATCTTATACCAATAATCAAAATATTAATTATTAACATTCTACGTTTTTATATGCATAAATTTGACCCCTTTTTGCCTCTTTTGGAAAAATCTTTTCATAGTGCTCACCTCACAAAAAGGACCTATTATCTGAGATGATGAGGCAATGAGCACAAATGTTTTGTATATTAATTAAATCAGACTCAAATAGTCAAAGATTGTGGAAAATTTTGGAATTTCCCTTTTATTTAATTATTAAGATACGCATGGAAATCCCTTATATTGTTGAGGAAAGAGAAAGTAAGAGTCACACTCTGGAGAAATCTTTCAAGGCTCTGGTACGCAAGAAATCTCTTAAGAAAGGATTCTTAAGAGTTTCATACGTAGCTTCCATCTCTTAAGAGAGGAAGCTACGAATGAAAAACGAAAGTTCTTAAATGGTGGAAATTTCGGGCAGTTACTCAGAAACTGTGATGCTCTTATACAAAAGATATACGGTACTTAGAAGTTTACCAAATTGCTGGGAAAGAGCTATATTCTCTATATCTAATTTAGATATTTTCCTTCCTAAAAAAAACCGCCATTGTAGACTAAAAAACAGATAGACCGAGAACATCAAAATCTGTATACCTTGTACGTACTTTGCAAAGCAGTAGTCAGCCCATAGAGTGCCCCACTATAAGATTTTGGTTTTTATTTTGAAAATAGTTTTATTTGTTACTTGTTACATTTCGGGTCATAGTTGTGTTAATTTTAATTCCTTAAAGGATACAAACATTATGGTAAAACATATTTCCTTGGGAATATAATTCTTTGAAATCGTTAATATTTTACAAATCGATTGAACTAATATTTAAAACCAGGGATAAGGCGTAATAAATTCCAAATTAATTTTCTTGGTACTATTGTATAATTTTTTTCGCATATTTTTGCCATATTGTTCAGCCAAAACCATACGTCATATGGTCATGTTCATTTATCTGAAAATGTCGTTATCTCTGGTTTGAAAATTGTAATCCATGTGTGAAATATTCCTTCAGATCAATCCAGAAAAAAAGAAAACAATGCTGATTGCTATAGCCAATTATATTTGCCTATTTTTTTTAAATTCAGAAAAGCTTTAAGTGTTTTCGTATAAAAATTTGTTATGTCTCTGGTGTCCACCCAAAAAAAAAATGGTTTTCGTATTTCATTTTTTTTTAATATGTTTGTTTAAGATAATTTGATTATCCTTGTTTTCTTGCAGGATACGTAATCATTTCCTTTTTAAAAAAATTTAGATTTTTAAATGTATTTCATAAAGTTTTGTTTACAATTAGGGGGTAAAAAACCATCATCCATATTTGAGCCACGTGCATCTGGAAGCGGTTATGTACTCAAAAATGATATTAAATTTCATTTGTACATAAATACCGCACCTTGTGGTGACGCAAGAATATTTAGCCCACACGAGGTTACATCGACTGAATGTGTGGACAAACATCCAAATCGTAAAGCACGCGGTTTATTACGTACCAAAATTGAATCTGGTGAAGGAACAATACCTGTTACAAATTGTTATGGTATTCAAACATGGGATGGTGTTTTACAGGTTAGTATATTTTTTTTAAATTTAATAATGATATAAGTTTAAATAGGTTACCTACCTAAAATGTGCGGGGTACAAGAGATTGTCGGTAAAATGGCATCTATATTACCTTTTTTCGAAAGCACCGGTCGGCATTTTTATAACTCATGTTTAGAAACTAATAATATTTGAGGTGTTAACCTATCATTAGTGATTAGTATTTATGAGTATTAAGTTTAATAATGTTTATTTTTTTAAATAAGTTTTTTATGTAATGTAAACCATAATTATTAAACATTCGTTTCAAGCTCATTTATTATTTAGTTCTAACTTGATATATATCAATTTAATTACAACTTGTGTAATGTTGTCAGACATTTTTGACATTTCAAAAACTATAGAGTGAATTTTTTTGAAACTACTTCAGTTAAAACTCTTATGGCTAAGAATTTACATTTTTCTCCATTGACTATCTCACAAACTGTAAAGTGAATTTCGCTCAAATTTTGATAGATCATGTATGATAATACTAATAATCAATCCTAAATGTTTTAAAGACTTTTGATCATTTTCGTTTATAGAGGTAAACTCCTTTATAACTATCGACCATAATTTAATTTTTTGGGTAATTTTTTTTAGGGTGAACGATTGTTGACAATGTCCTGTTCAGATAAAATTTGTCGATGGAATGTACTTGGAGTACAAGGGGCATTACTTTCAAATTTTATTGAACCGATTTATTTAGACAGCATTATTTTAGGCAGTTTAATGCATCCATTACATATGAGCAGGTTAGTATTTTCATTTTTTTTCTTTTTTCTGGATTTAAAAACGTTGATTTAATTATAAAAATATTATACCCAAAACATTTAGTTCAATAATTTATCACACAAGTATATCTAACTTAGTTTTTTGTCAGGACACTTGACAGATACTAAGCAACTTAGATTGTGACGCCATTTTGCTTAGTAGTGCTGTCTGATTGGGGGATTTTTCCCTAAATTTAGTGGATTTAATTAAGCCTAGATTTAATAAATCTAGGTGATTTATTCTTAAGATTGTCGTATTTTTTAAATTTTTGTTTCAAAGTTGAATATAAACAATCAGAATACCAAATGTTTATTTATACTCGATACATGATGGCATGCATTCTTTCGTATTTTGAATCCACTAAATTAAGGGAAAATAACCCAATTTGGCAATTTTGCTGACAAGATAGTAAGTGTGTCCTGAGAGAAATACGCTGAACTTAGATGATCATAAGTAAAGTTTTTTAGACTGACTGACTTAGTTAATTAGTTTACTACGGACTTAGTTTTTCTGAAAACGAACTTCTTGTATACTAAAGAGGAAAATAAATGGAAAAAAAAGCTTGAGAAATTATTAAATAAAACAAAAGTAAAAAATTTACTAATTTATTTATTTTTTTAAATTGTAACTAATAAATTAATAGAAGGGCGTTACTTTGTGGAGATCTATTTATTTATTAAGACTACATTATGTATTTTCCGGCAATTTAGGCTGCTAATTTGTAAATCGGAGAATTTTGGTATTTTGGAAAAAACATAATTTTCCTTCTAAATACAGTAGGGCCACGTTAATCCGGAGAGGCAAAAACAATACCCTTTCCGGATTATCGAGGCGTCCGGATTATAGTATGCCATATTTAATGGTAATAAAACACATGTTTAACCTTAGTTTCTTTAATCAATTTTTAAATTAAAGCATAAAGACAAAAATGTACATGTTCAATGTATCTTTATGTCGCCTACAGTTGACCTGCCTATACCAAACTTCCGAGCAATGAGAGGGTAGCTGTCACCTTTATCTAACATTTCTATAATCCGCAATTTGTCTTTTAATGTTAATGTTGAATGTTTACGTGGCGGCGCCATGATGTTAGCGAGCGCGCTAAATTAACACTGTGCGTACTACACGAAAGGCGATAAACAAAAGACTGACGACAAATTGGCTCATGGCAGCCCGCACCTACACCCGCCCGCCTCCCCCGCAAACCCCATTGCCCGGCCGGATTACAGCGATCACCGAACAAGCGGGGGTCCGGATTACCGAGGCCCTACTGTAATGTCATTATTTTTTACCTACTTTAAACAATTCCAGAGGTGTCTCCTAAATCGCTCAGATTAAATAATTAATGTAGTTTTTGAGTTCAATTTACCTTATGTAGTGAATGCTTTTTTTTCGAAATACGTCCCTTGGAAAAAAAACACGAAAATTTTTATTTATCAGATCCAAATGTCAAAATAATATTTTGAATGTTGCTGAGCTTAGGTAGTATAGAGAATATAGAATGTGGTCTTAAATTGGCTAATAATTTTACTAGGAAAGTCTTTGGTCAATTTAAATAAAAGGCTAATTTTTAAAAAAACAAGTGAAACATACGTTCACATCGTTCATTTAGTGATTATTTAAGATGGCGCTTGAAGAAATATTTTTCTACTTTGAATTTGATTGATGAATTTAATATTCGTGTTGAGAAAATGGTGGATCAGGATTTGTTCTCAAAAAATAATTTCCCCTAGTCCTGAAATTAAACACAATTCGTAAAACAAATAATCTTCGAGGTTATAATGAACATAAAAATAAATAAACTGGACTGTTATATTTGGTAGTCTAATAGAGAAGTTGCATTAATTTTTTACTAACAATTTTATTTTTTCGTTAATTAATAATAAAAAATAAATAAATTTTTGTATAAAAAAAAATAATTTGTGATTGATTGTGACGTCATTATATCCTTTGAGGCTGAGAGCCCATTGGAATCATATAATAATATAATAATAATATCCATCATATGACACATAGACCAAGAGTCAGTGACGTATTTTCAATTATCATTTCAAAATTCATGAAAAGTAAAATAACTCACTTAATCTTCAATAACTGTTCGACAATAAAAGTCACTTCTGGCAACCCCCAATGGCCGGGGCGAACTACCCTAACATTTCAAAGAGGATAGGAAAAAATATTCAATTTAGTCAAAGTATCAGTCATGAAACTTTTGGAAATTATTTTCGATAATATTCTGAATCCATAAAAAATTTGCCAGAACATTTTCGTCCCTCCTAATTGTTGACAGAACGCTATAAATATTTATAAAAAATAGTTTTAGCGAATTTCCTGAAAGGAAATTGAGCTATTGGTCCTGTACCGAAGTCAAAATTTCGGAAAAATTTCTTCAAATGTCCATCGATCCTACCAAGTAGATGTCAAAAATTATCATCTGTAAAATTTATATATATATATATATATATCTATGGACATATATATATATACATATATGTCTGTAATCACTCTAGCGGTCACAGTTTTCATTTTATCGGAATGAAATTTGGTATTTGAGGCGCTTTTGGTATTCAAAAAGTCAAGTTCGTTAATGGGTAAAATCGAGCAAGGGGAAAGGGGGGTTTAGAGGGAGGGTGAAACACAAAATTTGACACATCTCCCTTAATATTTGAAAAATCGAAAAATTTATAAGAAATAAAGTTGTAAGTATTAGTTTTACTGTAATTTTGTTTCTTATCATTTTTTCTGTTACCCTAATATTTACAGAAATATTGACGGTTTAAGATTGAAAATGAAATTCCTCACTATCTCTGTACACATTAGAGTTTGAGCAAAAATGATAAGGTGATGAATTGTAGCAAACTTGATTTTCTTCAACTTTATTCCTTACCCATTTTTGATTGTTCTAATATTAAGACAGATATTTTATATTTTGTGTTTTCTTCTTTCTTTATGCCCCCATTTCCCCTTGATGTATGTCATTTATTAATAAAATTGGCTTTGCAAATACTAAAATCATATTCGACATTTCATTTTGATCAGACTAAAATTGTGACCGCTAGAAAGTGATTTATGTATTTTACGGAAATTCGCTAAGTTGAAGCAGCTCCTGCGTAACGAATTTTTTATTTTTGTCATTTTATCAGTCTTGAAATTTTTACCCAATAAAATATATATAGAAAACGTATTATCTATCTAATGCCAGAAATAAATTTCATCACTAACCACCTGCCAGAGCAAAAACGTTCCGTGTGAGTTACAACTATTAGGAAGGACGAAAATGATCTTAAAATTTTTTGTGGATTCAGAATACTATCGAAAATAATTTCCTAAAGTTTTATGACTAATACTTTGACTAAATTGAATCTTTTTTCCTAGCCTCTTTGAAATTTTAGGGTAGTTCGCCCCGGCCATTGAGGGTTGCCAGAAATGACTTTTATTGTCGAACAGTTATTGAAGATTAAGTGAGTAATTTTTCATGACTTTTGAAATGGCAACTGAAGTTACGTCACTGGGCTCTTGGTCTATGTGTCATAACAAAATAGTCTAATAGTCTTTTGTCTTTCTCGTAAACATTTTTTTAATTTGTCTTAATAAGTTTTATGTAAACTTTTGAAAAAATTAAAATTACAAAACATGCAAGTTCTCTATTTCAATTTTGATGTCCATTGTTTTTTTTTTTTTATAATCTTACCATGGTGGTACACCTAGACCCATATTTACAATATTACTTTCATTACACTGACGATTTTCATACTTTGACCATGATTTACATTGTATGGCTGGAAATGCGTTAGGTTTTGTTATGGATTCAGCAAAAAATTGTAAAGATCTCCAATGACTACAAAAAACTGAAATATAAAAATATTTACTAGGCATAATTTTTTTAAATATATTAATTATACTGTATTTTTAAAAGATAATGTCATTTATACAGTAAAACTAATAAAATAATAATACTATATCATTATCTGTGATTTAGAAGCTTGATTTGTTTATTGAATTTGAAAATTTGTGTTGTGTTTTCGGTGGAATCGCTTAGAATATCTTTGATATGGCCTGTTATATTATTGACTGCTCTTTGATTGGTGTATTTTTTACAAGTCGTCAATAAGTGTTCTACGGTGATGGTTCACCACAACTTAAACATACAGGATTTGGACCTCTTTTCATGTTGGGCTTTCTTTGAATAACAATAATAGAATAATCTAAAAAGGATTTTTGCCTTAAAAAAAGGGGCAAAAGAACTTTTTGTCCCTTAAGCCTTAAACAAACCAACCAATAATAACCGTCTATTTATACGAGTAAGAGGCAACAAGAAGACGGCGACACATCAACATTGTCCAAATGTTGGGCTTTCTTTGAACAAACCAATCAATAGTTACTAGAAAACGTGTTGGTAATACTCTTTCATGGAATCGTTAAAAGTACCCCGTCCAAACGATTCCCCACACGTCAGACCCCTCATTGTCTACAAGTTGACAAAAACACATATCATTATCCAAGTGTTATGCAACCTGTTGCCCACTTTTTGTTAGTCAGCCTGCGATAGATTTATGACTAGAATATAGACAAAACCTCTTTCAAAAATCATTCCAGGATTTCGAGCAGCAACCTCACGATATGTACACCCTGGTTGTGGATTTACTCCACCATTTGGCCAAAAATCAACATGACCTTGTGGTGCTGGGTATCCAAATGTACCAGCGTCCGTATGTATGACATCAACAAAATCAGCATCTGTTGAATCTAATCGTAAATTCGCTGGTAATTTACCAAAACTTGGACCAGCCGGATCCAAACCTATAAATTAACCATTTTTAAAAGAAATATAAAAAATCCCTAGTTAAAAAATCGTTACCTGTTATCCGAGCCGGCCGACCCGATTTTATATAACGTCCACAAACCCCAGCTGTTTGCGCCCCCAAACTCAATCCAATTAAATGTAATCGTTTTATATCTAAACCTCGTGATACTAAATAATCAATAAATCCAGCTGAATATTGACCCAAAACACGTGTATTTTTTACTGCTGTATTATACCATGGACCCGCTAATAATCTTGGGGCATTCACAAATATTAAATTATGTCCACCTAATTGAATAAAACCTGGGAAAAAATATTTAAAATACATTTAGAGCGAACTTGAGATTATTACCAAATTAAAAATTTCATCTCGGTTTTCATCAGATTAGTTCGAATATCGTTCGATGTAACTTAGTGCTTGCTTATGTGCTTTTGAATAAAATTAGCCCATTTCGTTAACCCAAAAAAACTATTTATATTTAGACCTCCGTTCCTCGAAAAAATGGAAACCTTATAAGACCGTTATTGCCGTTTGTCTCCGATGGTTTTTTCGAAAACGACATGACGTAGAAATTTAAAATTAGGTCTGGTAACGCGCACATATTTCGATAGTCGAAGATTATGAAGTTTTTTTCTTTAATTGGAGCCCTTTCAAAATAATTTTATTTTTTGTATCGTGTAAGGATTCATTTCAAAGGGCTACTTTTACGGATTCCAAAAATTTGTAGGTATCGAGTTATGAATTACAGAAAACTACTGTGTAAAAGTACATGTTTTCCAAACATTTACTTTCAATTCGATTGATCGACTGTTTTTGTATAAAATTAATATATTCTGGTACGGAACACTGATTGTGTAAGCCCAGTTCACTCTTGATCAGTTTTTTATTCATAATTTTTTTTTGACTACGTTTTTACCATTTTAAAGAGACTGGGAGGGGGCTAATTTTTCTTATCGTTATTTTTTTGGTGAGAGAAGAGTTTATGAGTCATGAAATACTGCCTGACTCTGTTATAAATGTAAAATTAATTTATTGTGAATTAGAGTGTGTTAGTTAAGTTTTGCTCTGATGGTAAGTATTTGCGTATACTTATTACAAAGTGTACCAAAAGTCACATTAAAATTTAATAACTTTTTTTATTGTTAAAATAATTTTGATGGCATGAACTTTTCCAATATATATTTCTGGATGACTTTTCCCAAATCTCTATATAGTGTGTTTGGTATAGCAATATCAATCTTTGAGGGAACTGAGAAAGAAATATACGTATATACCAAGTCGTCAGTTTTTGTGATTTTAGCTTATTTTTGGGACTCTGATGCATTTGAAGCTTTAGTTTAAGAAACCTGTCAAACCGAACCCCCATTATTCTTTTCATGGTTATGAATTCACCAAAAATTCTTTATAGTCTAAGATCCGGCATTACCTTCCCTCATCTGTTAATTGATTGAAATATTATTGAAAACGCTTATTGCAATATAAACAATTTGGCAATGTAATGTCTGCCAGGTTAGTTCTGCTGCAATTAACATTAATTAATTAAAAATTGATTTTTTTATAATTAAATCCCTCACGTGTTAATTGGCAATAGGCTATTTGACACTTTTTTGAAATGCGCCTTAGTTGCTTATAAATTTTCTAAGATTGAATATGTATTTTATAAAGTCATTTAAACGCTGCCTGGCCATGAAATTTGGTCATTTAAGACTTAAGTTCTGACATCATTTTCTTAAGGATGTACCAGCAGTGTGTTATGCAATCAGCACAACAAACCGGTGTGATGCACAAATATATAAACACACATACACAATACATAGACAAGTACACAGTTACATACACAAAATAATGTTTATTTGAAGAAAATAAATAAATTTAAACTTTTATATTTCGAAAACAAAACGGTGACACACGATTTTTTTTTTAAATTTATATAATAAATATTTAGCTTTACTCTCCTAGTTTTTTTTTTAAATTCTGTCGATTGTTTTTTCTAATACAACAGATAATAGTTGGACGGGCATGAAGTTTCACATGCTTCTAATGAGAGAAAATGATAACTTAGATATTAATTATCTCGCGTTCTAAACGTTCAAAAGTTCTGAAACTTCAGGATTTATTAGAAAACATTATTTTTAGCCTGTGAAAAAAAATGAGCAAAATCTGTCGAAAAGTGGTAGTATGCTGGTACGTCCTTAAAAAACATCAAATGTTGGTTAATTAAATTAAATACTGATATGAAAAAATTAACTCGTCAACCAGGAATCGAACCTCGGGCCTCTGGATATCTAGTCCAGTGTGCTATCCATTACACCAAAGACGATTGTGATGCAACGGCCAACTTTTTCATATTCTAATTTTTTTATATATATATATATTTTTTATATATTTATTAGACAGTATTAACTTCTGTTGAAGTGATATTTTTATTTAATATTTGTTTATTTGTGTATACTTTCGTGTCAACATACAATGTTTGTCCAAATTCCTTTCGGTTACGTATGACAAACTGTAGAAGACTATAGCGTATACCCGACACATTTCATTGTCATTGAATTTATTAATTAAATTAAATACTGATATGAAAAAATTAACTCGTCAACCAGGAATCGAACCTCGGGCCTCTGGATATCTAGTCCAGTGTGCTATCCATTACACCAAAGACGATTGTGATGCAACGGCCAACTTTTTCATATTATTCTAATTTTTTTATACATATATATATATATATTTATAAAAAGCGGGTATACGCTATAGTCTTCTACAGTTTGTCATACGTAACCGAAAGGAATTTGGACAAACATTGTATGTTGACACGAAAGTATACACAAATAAACAAATATTAAATAAAAATATCACTTCAACAGAAGTTAATACTGTCTAATAAATATATAAAAAAAATATATATATATATATATAAAAATTAGAATAATATGAAAAAGTTGGCCGTTGCATCACAATCGTCTTTGGTGTAATGGATAGCACACTGGACTAGATATCCAGAGGCCCGAGGTTCGATTCCTGGTTGACGAGTTAATTTTTTCATATCAGTATTTAATTTAATTAATAAATTCAATGACAATGAAATGTGTCGGGTATACGCTATAGTCTTCTACAGTTTGTCATACGTAACCGAAAGGAATTTGGACAAACATTGTATGTTGACACGAAAGTATACACAAATAAACAAATATTAAATCAAATGTTGGGTATATGTTTGGTATATTCAAGTTAAAACCTAATTTATTAAAACGAATGATTAATAAATACAAATTTCTGGTCTTTAACCAATATTTATTTTTAAGCTCAATATTTAGTAATGAATTACAAGTTTCTTGATGGGTACCAATTGAAACATCATTTAGATATTGAAGTCCAAGATTTTGCCGCGATTACACTACATATATAATTTAAGTTTATTGTTCTATGTTCTTTTTTACACGTGAATTGTGTAAGTTTTTTCTATTTTGATTCAATCTTATATGAAATAAAAATAATTAACAAGAGGGGTACCGCAAATGGGTCTCTAGCACCTAGACCAAGGGGTCCTCTGTGCCCTACTTGAGGACAACCTGTCACCCGAAGGCGAGACGTCTCCTTATCAAATATGTAAGTGCACTGTTTACGTATGTGTGATTCTCTTTTCTTGTGATTGGTATACATTGAATATATATGACCATATGACTGACGCGGTTAACAAATAAGGAATTATTAATATTAAACAAAATGGTAATTATAGCTTATAACAAGACGGGAATTATAAAAATCAAGCGATTGATAACTTTTATATGAATTTTATCTTGTGAACAGCTGTGGTAATTTTTGGTATAAAAAACTGTTTTTAATGTGATTGAAAACTTTCACGTGTAAAAAGTATCTATGGTTATGATATATAAAACAACGATGACATTTGTTTTTTATTATGTCAGTGACATCACTATTTAAGGTAGTTCCAACACTGTCTTATATAATCAGGACAAAAAACCGGTTTGCTTTTATTATAGAACAAATACACAACACATAGTTATATTCACTATTCATATATACAAATTAATGTAATTTTGAAATAAAAAATAATTTAATTTATATTTCGAAGGAAAAAAAAACGGTAAAACGCGATTTTAAAAAAAAATTTATTTAATAAATATTTTTCTTGACTATTCTAGTTTGTTTTTAATTCTGTCGAGTATTTTTTTTAATACAACAGATAATAGTTGGGCGGGCATGAAATTTTACATGCTTCTAATGAGAGAGAGTGAGAATGATTATTTTGCTATTAATTATCTCGCGTTCTAAACGGTCAAATATTCTAAAACTTCGGGATCTATTAGAAAACGTTATTCTTAGCCTGTGAAAAAGATTTTGTCGAAAAGTGGTTTCATGCTGGAACATTCTCAAAAATATGGCCGAGCAGCGTTTTCTACGATTTGAAAAATGAGATTAAAAAAACTACTTTTAAAATCAACTAGCCTATTGGTGAACTAACTTTTGATTCACTATGTATTTTTAACCCGACTTCAAAAAAGGAGGATGGTTCTCAATTCGTCTGTATTTTTTTTTTTTTTTTTTATGTTTGTTACCTCAGAACTCTGTCATTTATGAACCGATTTTGAATTTTTTTTTTTTTTGTTTTAAAGGGTTTGATTCCCGATTGGTCCCATTGTCACCAAATCGCATTCTGATGAGAGGATCTCCGGGAAATTGAGGAAAATCCTCATTTTATTTTTTACAAAAAAAAAACCGACCCCAAAAAAAAAACAAAATGCTTGTAAAAAAAACTGAAAATCTGTTATAAAAAAATGCACTAAAAATTACAAAAAAAAAAAAAAACGGGTAAAAAAAAAGTGTTATAAAAAAATTCACTAAAAATTAGTTGGTCGTTTAGTAGGTCTACCCATATTTAGACAAATAAAATCAGTTATAGAACTTCAAAGTCACTAAAAAGCGAGAAATAAAACCTATTTTGACAAAATGGAAACCCGACTTCTAAAATCAAATATTCTATAACAAAAGATGCACTAAAAAGTAAAAAAATAATTGCATATTCTTGTGCCAATTTTAGTTCACCAAAGCAAAAATTTTTAAATATATATGTACAATTATTGTTATTTTTGGAGGCGGTGTCCAAAAGTTATGTGAATTTCTCTATGTTGACACCGCCTCCAAAAATAACAATAATTGCACATATATATTTAAAAATTTTTGCTTTGGTGAACTAAAATTGGCACAAGAATATGCAATTATTTTTTTACTTTTTAGTGCATCTTTTGTTATAGAATATTTGATTTTAGAAGTCGGGTTTCCATTTTGTCAAAATAGGTTTTATTAAAGTAAATGATTTATTAACACCAAGATATTACTTTGTATATTTATGCAAATTGTCCGTTTGTTACAACTACAGGGTGTTATATAATAACAAAATAAACAAGAATGCAAATAGTATTTTTAATACTATTACTCAACATTAAATTATTACGCACAATTATTATAAAAACGCGATTACTTAATGTTTTTGACAACGATTGTTGTAATCTTTATAATTACTGGTTTTATTCTTAACGAATTATTAATCGTGAAATTTATGCATGTTATTAATAGAGCGAATACCACCCGGTTGTAACTATGTCCACATATGGTCTTGATAAAATTTGAAATTCGAAAAAAATTTGGTAAACAATTAGAAAATCTTTTAAGGATTTTGTCATGTACACTCCCGTTCATAAAAATTGAACCAGTCAATCAACTAATTATCTTGTAATTTTCAACCTTTGTTTTTTACTGCCATACGTCGAAATTATAGCATGAAATATACAAATTCTGAAAATTTCAAAATGTCGAACTAAGATTTTTTCATGACAAGGGAACGGAACGAATTTATTTGAATTTTTTATTCTCTTACAATATTTGCACTTGATATCTGAGAACAATTAGTCCTGTACCTTCAGTAGTACATTTTCCTTCGGTCAGTTGAAAATCACGAAAAATCATTAAAATATACATAATTTCAATACCATATTATTTTGTATAAATATGAGGTATGTGAATTTTTATTTTTTCCTCAGAAACGACTATCTTTTAGCTTTGAAATGCCACCTTAATCAAGTGGATATCTCTAACAAAAAAAATTTTACAATCGAAAACGTAAACCCCAAAAATACGCCTTTTTAATTGCTTTATATTGTGTAGACCGGAAGTGGTGCGTGCGAAAATTAAATCTCCACAGGCTTTTGTCTTTGGGACCCAAAAGAACATTTCCACAAAATCAAAGCCAGCTTTGCCGATTTGGTGTTTACATATGGATTGACTCGTATGTAATATTATACATACATTTAGTAATATATCCACTATGAATATGACTTACTGGTTCAATTTTTATGAATGGGAGTGTACATTTGGCCACCAAAGTTGATGTTAGTTTTTAAAATTTTATAATAGATTTGTGATTTAAAAAAAAAAATTTTTTTTGATTATTTATTTTTTATTAATTTTTTAATGAACAACTTTTATCCGAAGCATTTTTTCAAAAAACGAATTAATAAGGCACAAATCGATTATAAAATTTAAAAAAATGACATCAGCTTGTTGGGTGAAAAAAATTAACCAATTGAAACATTCTAAGTAGTACTATGCTACATTACATGCACATATACACTTAAAATGTGACATACTCATATAATGTAATACTTCATATATGGACATACTGTTCCAAATACAAGGTCAGCCTGTCTCTTATAAACCTGTTGGTTGGGATGCTTACTGGTCACTGCAGACTCAAAAGACATCTATCCTTCATAGAGTTGGATAACAACACAGCTTGTCCAGACTGTGACGGGTTGGAATAGGGAAAACCGAGGTAAAACAATTAAAACGGATTTCATACAAAAGTTGTAGGAAATTCAATTTTATGAAAAAAGTATGGATGCATTTTTATCGTAATTATATAGAAAAAGTTATGCATGATAAAATATTTGGGGGCGGGCCACCCCCTGTCGGATCACGTCATCGCAAGGAAGTCCAGGAAAATACTTAAGTCACTATATGTACTGTGTTCTTTGAAAGTTTCATCCCCTAAGTCGATGGGAACCGTTTTTTACGTTCGCCGTTCCTACTATATTATTTCCAATGTTATAACGGCTAGAAATAATGATTGTGGAAAAAAATTAAGGTTTTCATAAATGCTCTAATTACATCATTTCCGGATGTCCGTCAACATGATAACTCAAAAGCGAAAAGAGATAACCAGCTGAAAAGTGTGAAGCGTGTTCTAGAGGAAAAAAGTAACTTCGAGTCTGTGAATGAACTGATTTATTATTCTTCTCCCCCCTCATAAAAATCTATTTTGAAAATATTCACATACAAAAAAAGTTCCTTATTTAAGACAAATAACTTCAAACATCTATATTACTTGTCATGTTTTCATACATTTATGCGTGTGTAAAGTAAATCGTACACGCACTATTGAGGATTAATAATAATTTGTTACTTTTATAATTCTACGAGAATTGATTTTTTATTTAAGACATACATTTTTGAAATGATTAGTTTTAAATAAATAAATTTTTTGTCAAACCTTGTCGGATACTGATCGCATTTGGTACACCAGAATCTTCAAAGAACGCATGAAATAGCATAATTGTTGGCAAATCAAAGTTCATACTTGATTTTTTTAATGCTTCATCATCTCCGATGCTTACACGAAATCCTACTGTTGGATTTTCACTGTAAAAATCAAAATTAATATGTTATTAGTTCAAGGTCGTTCAATTTAGTCCATGTATTATTAAAAATATGCTATATATATGAACTATAATCTTTCGATTTGTAAAACGTACACCGGGTCAATAATTTATAAAAAAACTGTATTGGTCAAATCTCTTCGAGGAATTACTTAACACGTATATTTAAATCTAAAGATATATTCACACTGTTATTAGTTCAAGGTCGTTGAGTTTTGTTTCTTGTATTTACAATATACAGTTTAGAAAGGCCCTCCATATTGGCCTTCAATCATTATATGATAGGACCTGCCGTGAAACACACCGCGAGTCAATAACTTACAAAAAAAAACAGAAACCTCTCAATAATTTATTTACAAAAAATAATTGTCTCTTAAATATTTAACGTACACTTAAATATTTATCCGATCAAAAACATAAATAAATAAATAAATTTTGTTTTTTCCCATTTTTTCGTATGTTGCGTTGGGAAAATTGAATTTTTTCGATCTACAAGTAGGTTTTGAGATATCCCGAGTCGAATGCAAAAAACTGCATTTTTCTCAAATGCCTGAAAGTGGCTTAAACTTAAACAAAAAAATTTAATTTTTGGTTTTCCAAATGTTCCGTTGGGAAAATTAAATTTTCCCAAAGATTCTTATTTTAAGTTTCAAAAATTCCGCGTTGAATGCAAAAACCACATCCTTCTAGCATTTCTGGAAGTGGAGCAACAAAGTTTTAAAAAATCGTGCACAAATCTCACAAGTGGTGTGTTGCTAAATTTTTAGTATATATATAGAAAATATGGACCAATCATAGAGCAGCAATATTTCCAATGTTAATTTTATCAAAACAAAAATGCAAAAGTATTCCCATTTCCCGATATAAATTTCGTGGTTTGATAATTTTCCTTTCGGTTTGGTCACTATATCTAACTTCCAAATATCAACTTTTAAAGACTTATGGTCTAGGCTCTGGAATTATGATTATGTATGGCCAAGAATTGTAGGCGTTCCCGCTTTTTAACGACTTTTGATTGCGAATAACTTTTTAACCGTTTATTTCTTAACGAAAAGTTAAAACTTGTTCTCTTATAATTCCCCAAATAGCTTATATTCGAAAAAACAGCACTGTAGCTCTTTTCGTTCAGAAGATATTTCGGGGTCAAATCGGCTCTGATTTTTCGTGTAGTAATAGTACTGTAAACGGGAAGGCAAAAAAACCCTTAAACTCGGCCTGTCGCACTACCGTGCTTTAGAAATCTATTTCACATAACATGACGAAATGTACACATGACCGACATAAATGTCATTCTACAATTTAATTAACAGGTATTATTTCTTTAATTATTTGAACTTCAGTCTTCGTATTTTTTGTGAGTAAAATAGTCAGGTCCGACTCTTGACGCATGGCCCGACGGTGAAATTGTCGCTCGATTTGCTTGATGGTGGATGTGGTATAATCACGGAGGCTGAGTTATGTTGACGCAACGTTTAATTTACGTCTCAATTACAGATAGCTTATTTGTTTATTATCGGCTAACAGGAGTTAGTTATATATGGCGTCGGCGTTATTTACCAGGGGCGACAAAATATACACTCCCGTTCAAAAAAAAAATGAACCAGCCTGAACCGAATCAGTTTCTCACAATTTTGATTATTCTTGTAGTAAATGTTTTTAACAATTACAACATATTATTTAATTTTTATACGTAAGAGAAAGATATAACAATTAACATGTATTGACATTACTTATATTTTCTTAAATGGTTACTCTGTCACTGACTCGTATATATAAAATTAATGCTATCTAAAATTATAAATTCAGTTTTATACTTTCATTTCTTTTTACACAATTAAAAAATATACTACTTATCTTTGTTTTAATTACATACAAAAAATATAATAACAACATCGAAGTTTTGTTTTATATATAAATGATTATTTTATTTATAAATCATATTCATTTTTTGAGATTTGTACAGAATGCTCATTTTAAACAAGGCACCTCAATATTTCTTCAAGGAAATTTTGATTTCATTTTTGGTAAAAATGATCTAACCATGACCTTTAAGGATATTTGAAGATCAACTTGTGCTATTCAAAGGGGAGCCCTTTTTCTACAAAATCGGATAGCTGCCGAATACAGAACATTAAAACTGCTTAATTAAGTTTAAAAAAATATGTTTCGAGTCTTTAAAAGTAGTTCTTTAAAATAATACCCTATGCATATCCATGTTAAAAGTTGAAAACAAAAAACTTTTAGAATCTTTAAATTTTGAGGAAATATACCCTCATCAACAATAACCGATATACCAATATGTTATACAGAACAGTGACCGACTGACTCATCGTAACAGGTTTTTAAATATTGAAAATCACTTAATAAATATCACTTAGTCCAGTATAAAACCGACATAATATCGTCTGTATCAAAATCTACTCTGATACGATTTTTGTTATTGCATTTTTTTTTGTTCATTGCACTTCCTCTTATTGTAAAAATGCAATTTTTGCACAGTGAAATTTAATCCAATTTTTTTAAAGCGAAATTGTTTAAATACTCTCAAAAACGGTTGTTTTAGAGCGAAAAAATTTCTTTTCATATTCTTTACAATAGAAATATTCGGGATTACGGATTTATCTTTATAATGTTGAGTCTGAAAACCCTTCGTTTTAAAAACACATTTTAATGTTTAATGGGTAGAAAATGTTCAAATTTGTGACTTCATTCTAAAATATCAATTTTATTTAAAGAAAAGCCACAAAATCTTTTATGTTTGAATGTAGTCAAACAATATGAAAAAAGTTTATTCCGTTCAAAAACAACAATGTTTAAAAATTTGTTAACAAAATTTTCTTTAAAAAAAAAAAGAGGACAAAAGTTCTGCATGGTAAAATGCATATCTACAATCAGTATACAAAGAACAGAGAAAAAAAATTGCGATAGAACTGAAGAAGCATATAATATGTTAATACCATTAGTTAATACTATTGGGATGAAATATGTTTAGTGAATATAATAATAATTTTATACGTTATACAGAGCGTAACAAAAGTGAGAAGTTTTATGAATTGTACGAAAATTAACAATTCATATTGGTTCAATTTTTTTAAACGGGAATGTACATAGCCATCTGTGCTATACGGACCATCTAGGAGGCAGTTTTCTGAAGTTTGCATTAGGAATGAATTCTAGTTTTGCGTCTAATTTACCTTGTATAGTGAATTTAATCCAAAACTGGAATAAAAATTCTTTTTTAACTTTATAATATTTTTTCGAATAAGAAAAACTCAAAAGCACAAAAATCTAGTTAGTTTCACGATTTGAAATATAATTTCTGAGATATAACGTCTTCATACGATTTTGATGTATAAATACCTATGTACAGAGCGTTCCACAATTGAGTTTCGTGCTCTCGAAAATGGTCACAGAAAAGCCGGAAACTTTGTAACAATTATTATGAAATAATAATTGTTAAGTATGTTATTGGGTGTATTCTGTATAATTCGAATTTTTAATTGAATTTATTTTGTTTGTTTTAATTATTGCACAATTCGTAAATTTTATTCTTACACATATCTCATATATTTCATCAAGTAAAATTAATTCAGATGTGAACATACCATTATATTAATCAAACATCATTTAAATGAAATATAATAATTAAATTATACATAATTATTTAATATTTATTACGTAATGTAAAATCATTTACATAATATAATTTTTTTGTGGCCAATTATCTTTAAATCAATAAATTTATACCAAAATAAAAAATGTGTATGTTTTATAAATAAAATGATTTCTTAATAACGATGGGCATCATATATGGTTCGATATTTAACTACCCGCTGTCGCCTGCGACATCGCCCACGCGAATCTGTAGGTTCGGTATCCGGCAGTTAAATTAGACAAAACACGATATAGTACTGAATCTATTCTAGTTATCTATATTTTCCCGTGAATAAGCAATCGGTCTCGGAGATCGAAACCATGCCTAGAAATAATTAGAAGAGAGACTTTTTCTGCCCTCAACGACTGGGTAGAAATGGAAAGTGTCAACAGGCTACAGACAAGCCAAACAAATGGTTCCTGGGTATAATACTGCAAGATCAATGTGGTAACAATCAGAAAGACGTCAACCTTCTGATTGGTATGCTTACTGGTCACTGTAGACCCAAAATGCATCTATCACTCATGTGGTTGAGGACAACGCAGTTTGTCCGGACTGTAACGACTTTTCACCTTCTGGCACAATGCTCCTATAGAGCCGGAAAGAGATATCTAACCTTCGATTCAACCGGAATAGGGAAACCAGAGGTAAAATAATTCAAGTGGAGCTCTGACCTGTCACTCGAAAAAAGGGTGGGTATGTTCAATGACGATCACAGGGCACAGGAGAATGAACGAGGTGAGGTAGAGGAAGCAAGTTGAGAGGCTGAGTTCCAAAAGTCGGTAAAAAAGCCTATAAAAGTTGACTTGCCAGGTTTCAGTGTCCACCTCTACTATTAAGCACTGATCGAGACGGTCTAGATAGCCATTTTAAAAGGCCTATATCTACACCATTTTTCACTCGCACTATTTGGTAGTTCCATAATGAAAATACTTAGATATGCTTTTCTACGAAACTAAACCATTCATTTGGTTCACTAGGTAAACTAGAACAGGTTTTACTTTCAAAAATGATCAAAAATATTATTCAATGCTGCATACATAGTTTGTGTTTAATCAAGGATGAAAAATAATGATGTGGGTGGCCTCTGTTATAGACCGTCGTGTCTCGGAAACGGAGGTTAAACCCCATTATTATTATTATTAGTTTGTGTTTAATTAAAACTCGTTTGGAGATTTTTTTATATCTGTGAAACTACTTAACACAATTTGAGGAATTTATGGCTTATTTGTAGGAAATGGCGCCTCAAACCACATTGCAAATTATTTTTACATTAGGTTAATACTGTTAACTTTTAAACTTTACTTTTATTGAAAATTATCGCTTTGTCTTTTAAAATTCACTTTCGGCTATTTGACTAACATTCCGGATGAATTCCTAAAAAAAATTTCCCAATGAAAACAAATTATTTTAAATAGAACCGATATAAATACAAAATTTAATATGTAAACAAATCACAAAAACAAACAAGAATAATAGTTCAGACCATTAACTAATAATTATTGTGTGCGTGCTAGCGTCAAAATGCATCAAAGAACCATAAAATTTAATGTTGCATGCATTTTATAATTTAACCAAATATTTTTTAAACATACTCAAACATAAAAGTATGTTTTATATAAATTCTACATTACTATAATTTAACCAAATATTTTGTAAACATACTCAAACATAAAAGTATGTTTTATATAAATTTTACATTATTCTCTTTATTTTTGTATAACCTGTATAGTAGAAGTAACGGCTGTAAAAAAACAGGGCTCGTTTAATTAGGAGATGAAATTTTCAGAAAAGATAGTACATATAGTGACTTCAATCACTTGCCTAAGCAATTTTGCGAAAATCTGATCCGACAAGGGTTTGCCTCACTCCCAAATCTTTTATCACCCATAACTTTTAATTATTATATAAAAAAAGTTATGAGCTATATTTGGGAGAGGGGGTGTCCCCTCCTGTCAGATCAGGTTCTCGCAGGGTTGCCTAGGCAACCGATTTAACTATACGTACTATCTTTTCTGAAAGTTTCACCACCTAACTAAAGGGAAACCGTTTTTTACGGTCCCTTTTATTCAGGCCAAAGATCTTTTTTTTTATTCGGATCTACGTGCTATTCCGTCTAGTCCGAATTTAAGGAGAGCCCTGACAGTGGAAAATTTTTAGGCTAAATAATATGGCGGAAGTAATAAATGCTTACTTACCTAGTATAAACTTCATAACGAATATCAACTCGATTATTAATTTGGGGACATTTTGTCCTGTCAACTGGCAACAGTTGTATATAAGCATCTTCAAACTTTATTGCGGGTGGAAGTCCTATAACACATAAAAATATTTTTGAAAGTGTAAAATTCCTTGTAGACCAGACGACGGTAATAAAATTTTGTCGATAAATGTAGCATTCATTATAGTAGCTCAAAATATGATCTCCTTTTTTTAAATGACCCTATACAATTCATGTTTTTGGTTTATGATTTCAAAAAATTGGGGATGGTTACAAAATTCAACTTTATGCGTGTCCTGACACGCACTTGATTTTAAAATGATTTTACCATGAGATACTTCAGTTCCGTTCTTACCATAAGGGCACGCGCCCAGGATCTCCGACCTGATAGAAGCTCCGAAATCTATATATATATCGGTGCACACGCACAAAAATCGATACTTAAAAATCAAAAGAAATTATTGAGAGATTTTTGCAATCTTTGCCGCCTATGAAGGATCATAAGCCTCAATATATAGCAGATACCGTTTACAACTTTTTGGAAAGCTTTGATATTCCAGTATAAGATTATCGCGAGCAGATTTATGATAATGTAGCAATCGGTTGCAAAGTATACTGGTTTTCAGACAAGAGTCAAAGAACAATGTAAATTTGCTATTGTTTTTATTGTTACGGATTAATCGACCCTCAAGATATGACTATTCTTAAAATAAGTTTCCGTGAATATAAAGATAATGAAAGAAAACTTTGTACTAGAGTCAAATTACCATTTTTCAGGCAGGTTGTTGGGAACCGCAATTTTTTTTAAATCGATTCATTTTGAAGTCTTGAATATGACTCTAAATTTTTATGTTCCGACTCGTGACGGACAGAGTCAAAATTGAATTTATTTATAACAATAAAACCTATTTTGACAAAATGGAAACCCGACTTAAAAATCAAATATTCTATAACAAAAAATGCACTAAAAAGTAAAAAAATAATTGCATATTCTTGTGCCAATTTTAGTTCACCTAAGCAAAAATTTTTAAATATATATGTACAATTATTGTTATTTTTGGAGTCGGTGTCAGCATAGAGAAATTAACATTAAATTTGGACTAAAGTGAACTAAAATTGGCACAAAAATAAGCTATTATTTTTTTCCTTTTTAGTGCATTTTTTGTTATAGAATATTTGATTTTTGAAGTCGGCTTTCCATTTTGTCAAAATAGGTTTTATTTCTCGCGTTTTAGTGACTTTGAAGTTCTATAACTGATTTTATTTGTCTAAATATGGGTAGACCTACTAAACGACCAAGTAATTTTTAGTGCATTTTTTTATAACACATTTTTTTTCATCCGTTTTTTTTTTTAATTTTTAGTGCATTTTTTTATAACAGATTTTCAATTTTTTTGGGTTATAAGCATTTTGTTTTTTTTTTGGGGTCGGTTTTTTTTGTAAAAAATTTTTTTCTAGTCGGTTTTTAAAAAAATTTTCTTATTTTCCCACTATGAATGAGTATATCCTTTCAAAAAAAAAAAAAAAAATTTCGCAAAAATCGGTTATCACATATAAAATGAGGCTTTTCCTCGATTTCCAGGGAATCCCTTCATCAAAATAAGATTTGGTGAAAATGGGACCAATCGGGAATCAAACTCTTTAAAACAAAAAAAAACAAAATTCAAAATCGGTTAATAAATGACGGAGTTCTTAGGTAATAAACATTTTTAAAAAAAAATACAGACGAATTGAGAACCATCCTCCTTTTTGAATTCGGGTTAAAAAAGCTTTTTTTCTTAATATATTTTTTTAAACTAAAAATTTAAAAAATGACAAAGAATGTTATTAAATTCTATATTGTAAAAAAATGCGCTCATGAACATTAAAATCGGTTTATTAGAATTCGAGAAAATAATTCCGTAAGTTTGAAAAACGAAAAAATTTAAAATTAAAACAAAAAAAATCTAAAAATTACTTCATTTTTTTTAAACTATATGGGAAAGTATGCCTTTTATATGTAAAAAATAATCTGCCAAATTTTAGCCCTTAACAAAAATTAGATCGCCGATAATTAATAAAATACCATGTTACGTATTTTTATAACTTATAGATTTTTTTATAGATCTTTAAATTTAAAAAAAAAAAAAAAATACAGAAATTGAGAACTATCCTCCTATTTGAAGGCGGGTTAAAAAATATCCCATGTTTTTTTTGTAAAAATTTTTTTTTTGGGGTCGGTTTTTTTTGTAAAAAATTTTTTTGAAGTGGGTTTTTAAAAAAAATTTTTTATTTTCCCATTATGAAATGAGTATATCCTTTAAAAAAAAAAAAATCGCAGAAATCGGTGATCACATATAAAATGAGGGTTTTCCTCGATTTCCAGGGGATCCCTTCATCAGAATGCGATTTGGTGGCAATGGGACCAATCGGAAATCAAACTCTTTAAAACAAAAATTCAAAATCTGTTAATAAATGACGGAGTTCTGAGGTAACAAACATTAAAAAAAAAAAAAACAGACGAATTGAGAAGTCGGGTTAAAAATATCTGGGACACTAATTGTCTAACAGTTAAAATTAGTATCACATAAAAGTTGTGAGACATGCACCAATTTACCGACGAGTAACATATCTTCCCGGAGACTAGCTAACGCATACTGATTATAAGTGTTTTATAACCAAAAAACGTATTAACACAATACAAATAATCAGGGATGTTGCGGATATTCGTATCCGCAATCGCGGAATATTAATTTTAGCATCCGCAATAGTCAATGCTTTTTCAAATGCGGATGTTGTTTGTTTTGTTTAGCATTTCTGATTGTAAAAAAATCACAACGTGTTTAGACGTGATATCATATACATGTTTTTTTATTTAAAAAAAATTCGCATGCGCAACATCCCTGAAAATAATTATCTAAGAATTGGACAATTTTTGAAATTTAAGTTTTCGTTGTTTAGATATGGCTACGGAACCCTGTTTTATGCATGACCGCGCACGCACATTTTAAAATAATTTTACCGTAGACAATAAATATACGCAGGGTATTTTCATGTATTCTTAATTACAAATAAATTCGCATGTATTAATTTATTATGAATGTTTTAAAATTTTGCTGCAATATTGTCCTCTAATTAAAAGTTAATACAATAACTTTCAATTATTAATTAATAAGTGAAGTGGAATTTTTTATATATTACAATTTTATCATTGATTCTTGTGACTTTATTTTGAATTAAAAATCGTTATGAAATGCACCACACATTTCATTAAAAAAATAATAAATAAAATTTTGTTAGAAAAAAAAGATAAAATTAATAAATCCATAGATTTTCTCATATCTATATTCATGAGAAAAAGTAAAACAATATTTTACATAATATAAATTACTTATAATAATTAGTGTATAATAATTATAAAACAAATTTATAATAATATTTTAATCATATTATGCTCGAATTATTTCCTTTTAATTTAAATATCAATTTAATCCTGATACTTTGCCACAGATGTATATACTACACCTTGATCGCAAACTTCTTCTTTCAACTTGATACTTGAAACTTTTTTTTTCGTTTATTCAATCAACATCTATCATCAGACTGGTACCGCATCTATTGGTTTCCTCTTTCTTTTCCCTATCGCTGACATAGAGTGCAGATAGATAGATTGTAGCGGCTGCCCTGGGCGGGGTACACTTTGACCATAAGGTCCATTATGATGCCTAAGGATGTGAGTGGAGTGGAAGGAATTTTTGTGTGTAGACCAGGAAGTGGTTGGAAGTGCGGCTGCAACCGACTTTGATAGTAGCTATGCCGATATTCATCTGGAGCTCGAGAAGGAAAACTGCAGAAAACCTTCACAAGCATAGCCGGTTACTTCGTTCTTGTCCATACGCCGACAGTTTAGTCAATTAACTGCCCCATTAATTTTTAATCGGCAAACTGCCGCCACCGGGATTCGAACCCCCCATAACCTCCCAGTTCCAAGCAGGTAGAGCGCGTTAGACCACTCGGCTACTTGAAAGGTAACCTTGAGTGCATCATCCAGTATCTTCCAAGTAAAAGTTCTAATAGAAGTTTGTGCTTTAGAAATGATCTCTAAAAACTACAATAATGTCAGACAGCCAAGCAATCCTGATGTATTAAATTCATATACTTTGGCGTTAAGGATTGCGTGTTATTATTGTTTAAGTCTCGGGTTATGAGTACATTTTTGGAGCGCCCGAGTCCTATTTCAAAGACGTACTAGCATCTTGGATGGGCAATCCCATGGCTCAGTTCTAGAACAAAACTCCAGAGTAAAGACAAACTAAGCTCTGCATAGTCCAATCGTCGAGAAGGTTTATGATTATCTTGCCACTAAGTAGAGCAGACATTAAGATCATTACCGAACTCATGTCTGAACACTGCAAACTGAGTTATCATCTCAGGAAGATTGGCAAGGCCAAGAATGATACTTGTCGCTTTTGTGATGAGCGGGTAGGCTGAAAACTAAGCTGAACTTAGTTTTTCTGGTCTGGGTATCCTAATAAAGGGGGACATCGCAACGTTTTTGCAAGCTTTGAGACTATTCTACTTACGTTATAAAATAGAAGTAAATATGACAAAACAGAAAATCGTATTCAACACAACCTTCAGTCGTGATCTAGTTTACTGTATAAACATCTATGTTAAAAGTATATTTCCGTGCAACAAAAATCATATTGGTATTCATCTATTTCTTTCCAATTGACTACTTTATAAAATGATCTGTTTCTATTAGTAGAGTCAAATTATCATTTTTCAGGCAGGTTGTGGAGAACCGCGATTTTTTTTCTAATCGACGCGTTTTGACGTCTTAAATATGAAGTTTTTAGGTTCCGATTCGATTGAGATAGTAAATCAATTGATCCTTGTTAAATTTCATTTTGTCAGGATAAATTACCATAAAATTGGGGGATTTAGAAAATATATCTGGAAGATAATGAAAAGGAATATACTAGATATACTAGAGTCAAATTTGCTTCAAAAAGGAGGTTTTCAGGCAGATTGATGGGAATCGCTATTTTTTTTCTAAACGACACGTTTTGACGTCCTGAAAATGACCCTAATTTTTTACATTCCGACTCGATATGGAACAGGGTCAAAATTAAATTTGTGTATAACAAAAAAACGTTTTTTTTAATGTTTTTTTTTAAACTAATAATTTTAGTTTGGGAAAAGTTATTATTAAAATCTATATAAAAAAAGCACAATAACATCAAAATCTGTTTATTAGAACTCGAGAAAAAAATTCCCAAAGTATGTCTTTTATATGTTAAAGATAATGTGCCAAATTTTAGCACTTAAAAAAAGGTCCCAGACAAATAATAAAATAACATGGCACCTATTTTTTTTAACCCGACTTCAAAAAAGGAGGATGGTTCTCAATTCGTCTGTATTTTTTTTTTTTTTATAAATAAAAAGGGTGAAGATAAATCATCATAAAAAATTCTTGGTGAATCGATTATACAAAATTTTCAACTAGGATAATAACCAACAACATTTTTGTGACACTATGGTTCTTATAAGAAAATTCAAAATTTTTTAAAATAAAAATAAGATTTAATTAAAGCTTTGAAGTTTTGTAAAATATTTTGTATAAATATTTTTCTATAATGATTGCATATATTTAAGTACAAATTTAAAACCTGCTTTAGGGTCTTCAGAAATTTCTGAATAAATTAAAGTAAATTTAGTAACTCTGTCAATTGAATTTTATTGATTTCATGGCCGATTCTATTCAATGTCTAATTTTTATATAATTTACATCACTTTAATATTAATACATTAATAAATTTTCTAAAATCAACTATTGCGGTATTTTTATTTAAGTTTTTGTAATAATTGGTTTTTTTTTTTAATGTATACAATACCTGGGCAAAATTACTTTAAGATCAAAAATAGAAAGTGTCGTACGCTTTTTATTAATCATCTATTTAATTTTTTTTTCTTTGTAGTGCGTTACTAATAAAAGTTTGTTTTATAGTTACTTTTTTATTAACTAAAAACTAGTATTTAATACGAAACTTGTCAGTATCGCCACCAATTCTTCTATTGAATTCCATCGTGAGATCAGCTAGATGGTACGCGTGGCCACAATAGTAGCGTTCTTTTCACAAAATTTTATTTCTGCCTTCGGTTTTCGAAAAAAAAGCATCAGATATAAGTTGTTAATTATAAATATACTAACAACTTTTATTCGAATCAGTTTCCCAAAATCCGAATCAAGTATAAAATTTCGAAGAAAGAACACTATTTTTGTGATACTTTATTATTGCATAGTAATCAGAGATGCATACATTTGTAAAATTTCAAATCGATCAAACAATCAAAAGTGGGTGAAAATCGATTTCATAGATTTATTTACAAACATACATACATATTTATACAATTTAATAGAATTGAATAAGATAGAAATAGAATCAATCAAGATAGAATCAAAATATTGTTGATTCAAATTTCGCCGCTATTGCCAAAATAGTTACCGCCCTAAGCCGACTATCATTGTGTTTTTACTTTTTTTTTTTTAATTTTGGGACACTATTTCCAAAATTTGTTTCTTTCCCAAATTTATTGGTCCGGGAGACCAAATGGTTTTTTCATGATGATGAAGCATCAAGCTGGTACTTTGTAAGTAGCTTCGTTTTGACAAGACGCTCAACTTTTTTAATTATAAAATTTTAGAAAACATCCATTCCATAGAATTTGTAGGACGAGAAATTTTCCTCGTTCTTCACTTGATCATCTTACAATTAAACTTAAAAATAACTTGATGCTCGTAAATTTTGGATGAATTTTATTTTTAAGTTTAATTGTAAGATAATCAAGTGAAGAACGAGGAAAAATTTTCGTCCTACAAATTCAATGAAAAATTTTTATTTTCATTTTATAATTAGTTCAGTTTTCCAAAATTTTATAATTAAAAAAGTTGGGCGTCTTGTCAAAACGAAGCTACTTACTAAGTACCAGCTTGATGCTCTACATCAAGACTATATTGTTTATATTTCTTTTAAAAAGAATTTTTGTAGATAGTTTGCCCAGCTGTATTTATTTTTGGTAACACTAAATCTCCATTTCTCCATCACCAAATTTTTATTTTTTTTAACTTCATACATTTATAAAAATAAAATGTGTGTATATGTTTACCTGGTATTGAACTTAAGTAACATATCAACATATATTTTACGTATGAGGCCATTTGGACACACTGATACTACGCACGGGAGACAGTCCAGTCAGTTCACTTCACTGGCAATCGCCTGGTCAGTTCACTTGTTTTAAAACCACGTTCTGTTTATAATTTTCAAATAATAAGCGCACGCCGTGGCTGCGTCAAGTTAAATCACCTTTATGTGTGATATATAAATAAAATTAAAAAATCTACTTTGTGTAGTCATATATACAAAAATATTTCCCTCCATAAATATTTCATATTTTGCAAAATCTTTTCGATGTTGCAATCCATTTATTAATTCATGAACTTGTTTGTTTATTTACTATATTTTTTGGTAGGTATTGTTTAAGACAGAAGTTCCCAATTCAGTGTGCTTTACTGATCTTGGCTTCCTTCGCTCTTTCTAGAGCTTCTCAAAATGCATTGTATATTATTCCCGATTTAAAACAATGATCACAATGTTGCTCACTTAAGGTAGTACCCTCGCTTATAGAATTACTGTTCAGAATTTAATGAAACTTGGCATACTAGTACATTATAATAAGATAATGAACCAGTTAAATTTTTAAAGAGCTGCCAGTTAACCAGAAAAAAGATATTAATATAAAAAAATGGTTTGCTTTATCATTGATCCTTATGAGAAATCACAGATTTTATTTTATTTCACAAATGGTACCGTTCAGATTACAATGAAAGTGGTATCAACAAAAAGAAAAAAAACTTTCGAACATTGGTTACTCAAAAATCGATGTTCAGAGTGTGTGATAAGAGTAATTAGCAAAAAATTACGAAAAATGTATTTTGTTATGACGCACGCAAAATTCAAACATACCTCGAATTCGGCATGTGAGGATATCAAAGTTATACACATTTTTTTTATTACAAAACATATAAAGCAATTTTTATTAATACAGTTACATTTATCACATAAAGTCTTTCCAATGAAATATTAATAATTTCGACTCAGACAATTTAGTAAACACACATGTAATTCATTGATGACTCAGAAGTTTTATTTCTATCTCTCTTACTTTTACGCGGTGTTGCCAAATATAAATACCACTGAAGTCAAATCACACAGAGCACACATTTGAACCTTGTAGTATCTGTGGTACTACTATTTTCCCATTATAAAGGAGAATACCCTTTCAAAAAAAAAAAAATTCGCAGAAATCGGTTATCACATATAAAATGAGGATTTTCCTCGATTTCCCGGAGATTCCCTCATCAGAATGCGATTTGGTGTCAATGTGACCAATGGGAAACCAAACCGTTTAAAATAAAATTAAAAAATTTAAAATCGGTTCATAAATGACGGAGTTCTGAGGTGACACGCATAAAAAAAAGCAAAAAAAAAAAAACATGCAGACGAATTGAGAACCATCCTCCTTTTTGAAGTCGGGTTAAAAAGTAAAACAGTTATTAATGTAACATTTTGATTATTCATCTTGTTCGACAATCTCGGATTCATCACATTTACCATACATTTCTGAACACAGCAGGCCTGCTTGTTTGCACTCACAATAGTCAGAACACTTCTTACAATTGCAAGAAATTACATGCATGATTCTCTCGGGTGCTGGTGGAAGGGTGGTTGGTATAGGTTGCAGTGATTTGTCAACCAAACTCCATCCCCACTGACAGACATAGATCTAAATCATTTCCAAGCCATTTTTGAACTTGGTGAAATACACGGAAGCTGTGTTGAGACGCAGCAGCTGATGTTGGGGGTAGCGTGGCCAAATCAAAATTTGCTTGCAGCCCTTTTGTAGCAGTATATTGGTGATACATGTAAAATCTGTGCTCATCCATTGTTTTATTATTTGATTTACCATACAAAGCAATGATAAAAGTCTCTCCTACTACTGCAATTTGGCCTTTGGTTGCATCTCTGTCATTGAAAACGCTCACTGTATATCTAAGCCGTTCTTCTTTTTTCAATAAGTTTAGAGACTTTACCTTCCCTTTTCTGAAAAGACTGGATGATCAGTACGTCAGCATCATCTGGAAAGCAAAGTGATGATAGCTTTTTTATTTTTTGGATTAGATAGAAAATCAGACTGGCTATGAGTAACGTAAATATGTTCATTACATTGAACTTCAGGTACGTGTTTTCTGTAGCGGAGCATATGGGCTTGTCCTTTAGTTTTTGGGCAGTCTGTATAGCCATCAAATACGATAACAGTATTTTATACCAAAGTGTGCATTCACAAATGACTTGTAAGTGTCTACTACATCGCCATATGTAGCAGGTTGAGGCTACACTACAAAGTGTAACAGGTATCCTCCATCGACGATATAGATGCAATCCTGTTTAGAAATAATAGATTGCTCCTCTTCTTTGAAAGCAGTAACTAGAGAAAATTTTATAGCTTTTCTCATAAACGATTCGTTGAAAAGCGCTGTAGGTCTTGGTGCCAATTCATATTTAAAACACTCTTTTAGTTCTTCTGGATTACTATGTAAGCAAATGATCCTATTAAATAACTGTTGTACTATTGATAGGAACTACTTTTCCTCTGACTGTAACTGATGAGGTGATAGATGCTAATGGTACAACACTTGCTTTTCTTGGAATAACTACTTCATGAAATGTTTTTCCCATTAATGTTGCCATGGATTCTGTGCCTTTCTCAACAGTGAGATCACATGTCACAGTATTGTCTCCGACAACACCAGAAGAAATACTGACGAGGTTACCTGATACTGTAAAGGGGTCATGTTGTTGTATCCAATTCATAAATTTATTTGTGTCATTTGTGTCCCTCTTCATACTGCTATCTCTTAAATCTTTGTGTTGCTCTGAGGTTTCAGTAGATATACCTGCAAAATCTTCAACTGCTGTGGCAATATCAATATCAAACAAAACACAAGTTTTGTTATTATTAATTTAAGTTTTTCTCGATAATCGTTAGAGATAAGAAAAAAAGTTATAAGAATTGAAAAGATGTATTTTTTATGTTCTTTAACTTTTGTTCAAAACATTTTTTTGTATTTCCAACGGTTAGTGAAATATGATCAAAAAAGTTAAAATCGGCCGCCATCTTGGAATGCATGCCGTAGCACAGCATGCACGAATGTTGATTTTTTATATGTTGTTAATGGGTACTAGTACTACACATATGCAAAGTTTCCCCTTTTAGGCAATTATTTCCAGGTAATATCTTAATATGACTGGAACATTTGACTGGAACTTGAAACATTTAGCTAGATCTATTTTCAATCCAAAATTTATTTTTACTTACCAAAATTATTAGAACTCGTTTCAAGCATGTACCAGAAGATTCCATTGAGTGTATACTGAAAATCCTATCTTTCTTGTTAAATGCACTGCTGTATTGGTTTGTATATATATAATAGAAAGAGTAAGGGCCAACGCACACCAAAAGAGCAAAACTGCTTTAAACAGTGTTAGTCAGACTAACACTGTTTTTTTTTTAATAGAACATAGGAAATTATATGCATATGCACACTGATAAGACGTTAAACAAAAGAGTTTTGTTTTGACTATGTCTTATCAGTGTGCGTATGCAATGTAATTTCCTATGTTCTATTTTTAACAAAACAGTGTTAGGCTGACTAACACTGTTTAAAGCAGCTTTGCTCTTTTGGTGTGCGTTGGCCCTTACTTTTTCTATTTATTTTATATTTATATATATATATATATATATATATATATATATATATATATATATATATTATTGAGATGGGGTATCCAGAAGCGATTTAAGAAAATTCGCCGCCCAGGCAGCTGAAAAATTGACGATCCCTCCTTTTAGGGTACATTTTCATGCTGACCCTAGACGCGCCGTATATCAAAATGAGCCACGTGATCGGTCACCTGGCCAATTTCGACGCCATCGTCGAAGGCGCTAGAAGTTGGAATGAAACCAACTTCTTAGCTTGTAACTAATCGTTACTAATTAAAATTGTTTAACGATAGTAAATTACTGTCAAATTAGCTCGACGCTGTTTGTTCAAAACCCAAAACAAGCTCGAAAATCTAAACAAAAGTTCGAAAGAAATATACGAAGCTTTTATTTATTAATTAATTTCTGTTTCTAGTGAAAAATATACATACATACAAACAGTAGAACTTAGTCATCTTTACCGAGTTCTATGGGCCGAGTTCTATATGTTGGTTTCAAAATTGACTTTTTATCTACACACAAAAATTCACAAAAGTTATTATTGTTTCGAAGGACATTTTTTAAACATTGTTGAAAATATTTAAAACTATACTAATGTTATATAGCTGGAGAACTTTGTATGTTTGAGCGAATCTCAGGAAATACTACTTTAAATACTAATTTAAAAATTCTTTTTAAGTTAGTCAGTCTATTGAGGAATTCACGCATCTGTGCCACGTGCTACGTTAAAAAACCTAAATTTAAACGGTGCGAGATATAAAAACCTTTAAATATAAAAAATGTTTATCTAATAAAAATAACCAACTTTTGTATGAAACATTTTTTCGTACAAGAAATAGTTTAGGCACAAGTTCAGTGCGAAGCCTAGCGGGCAGCTAATTTAATATAAAACTATATATAACTGATTTGTCTATATTTTTATATTTATTTTTTTATTCTTTCTTTACTTAAATTTACTTACATATTTCTAAAATTTAATAGGACTGTGATGAGACGAAAATGATAATAATGTTATTTGCAACAAGTTTCATAACATTTTAGATACCAAAATTTGGCGCCCTTTAATAGTTACCGCCCTAAGCAGCCCACTATTGAATTTTTTATTTTTTTAAAATAATTTTTGGAAAACTATTCCCAAAGTTTGTTATTGTTTTCAAAGTTTATCGCTTCCAAAAATTGATTTATTTGTTTATATTATTTCTCTTAAAAAGAATAGTTTACCCAGCTTTATTTATTTTTCTAACACAATCTTCATCCTCCAAAATTTGTTTTTAATTGACTTCAAATATTTATATTTAAAAAAAATTGTGAATATTTACCTGATATTGAACACATCAACGCCATATAATTTACGTATGCCGCCATTTGGACTTAATAATACTACACACGGGAAAATCCAGACAGTTCACTTTACTGATGCTCGCCTGGCCAGTTCACTTGTTTAAAAACTACTGTTCGATTTATAATTTTTATAGTAATTAAGCGGACTCCGTGGCCGCGTCAAGTTAAGTCACCTATACACGATGTAATTTTCAAGACTATCAATCGGAATTGCAACATGGTATATTAGTCTTTTTTCGAAAGTAGAATTATCAAATTCGATTTTTTTAATTTAATTTATATAATAGGTACCCGCCCCGTGTTCGCACGAATACGATCTACTAATGTGGCGTCATTTAGATTTAATATCTTCTAAGGTACTCGTTTAAATTATATGTTTTAAAAGTTAATTTTAAAAGTGAGTTTTCTGCAGTTTCCTTTCACAAACTTCAGATGAATATCAGCATAGTTCCTATCAAATTCGGCTGCAGTCGCACAACCTACCAATTCCTAGTCTACATACAAATTTCTTGTCCTTTAGGGGTCGGTAAAAAAGTCCTAGAAAGGCCTACTTGCCATGATTCGATTCGCCCTCCCCACTACTATTACTACTAGTACTTTATACTATTTAAAGATAAAGATCACACATACAGGATGTAATCTTTATGACTAGCCATAGGAATATCGAAATTGCAATATGGCATATATACAATAAATAAGTTTAATACATAGATACAAAAATTATGTATAATTTAGATTAAACAGACATAATATGTGTATGTCTGGTTCAAACTTATTCATTGTACATATAGTCTGGTTAACAAGTTGAAAAACGTGTTAATTCTTGCTACTGCGAATTAAAATACGTGCGATACCTCGTTGAACTCGTTATGACGTCTAGAAAAATGTGCAAAAAATTCAAACCCCAACATATACAATTGCAAAAGTTATAAACAATTTATTTTAAAAAAAATAGGGGGGTTTTGTTTTTTGCAAATATCTCCGAAACTATTGCAGATATCGGAAATAAATAAAAAAAACTTAAAGAGCAGGAAATTTCCTAAAGAAAAGTCCCACCTCGCGAAACTGTACCATTTGAAATTTTGCAATTGTTTATGTGCGGGTTTGAAATTTTTGCACATTTTTCTAGACGCCATAACGAGTTCAATGAGCTATCGCACGTATTTTAATTCGCAGTAGCAAGAATTAACACGTTTTTCAACTTGTTAACCAGACTATATGTACAATGAATAAGTTTGAACCAGACATACACATATTATGTCTGTTTAATCTAAATTATACATAATTTTCGTATCTATGTATTAAACTTATTTATTGTATATATGCCATATTGCAATTTCGATATTCCTATGACTAGTCATAAAGATTACATCCTGTATGTGTGATCTTTATCTTTAAATAGTATAAAGTACTAGTAGTAATAGTAGTGGGGAGGGCGAATCGAATCATGGCAAGTAGGCCTTTCTAGGACTTTTTTACCGACCCCTAAAGGACAAGAAATTTGTATGTAGACTAGGAATTGGTAGGTTGTGCGACTGCAGCCGAATTTGATAGGAACTATGCTGATATTCATCTGAAGTTTGTGAAAGGAAACTGCAGAAAACTCACTTTTAAAATTAACTTTTAAAACATATAATTTAAACGAGTACCTTAGAAGATATTAAATCTAAATGACGCCACATTAGTAGATCGTATTCGTGTGAACACGGGGCGGGTACCTATTATATAAATTAAATTAAAAAAATCGACTTTGATAATTCTACTTTCGATAAAATCAAAGAATGTAAATTAAATTAAACAATACTTTGCGTTAAAATTGCTCTTTATTTTAATTATACGACAACAAACACTTGTTACCTAAATATGGTTAAATATCCGAAAATGCTTATTTAATTTACATAATTTAATGTTCCAAAAAATAAATCTCCAAAAAAATTAAAGAAACTTCAATTCTGTTTTACCTATTATTTTCAAGGTCCATTCTCTCGTAGCATAAGTAGCTTTCCAAAAGTTTAGCGCCTTAACAAAACTTGGGAATACAATTACTTAAAATGACTCCAGATTTTCGGTATATTAACATTATAAGCAATTGGGAGTTACTCCAAGAATCTATGAATATTTTATATGAATATGGTTTTTCTTTTCAGAGCTATACATGGTCGAATTGAACCCACAATACAAGGATTACCACCACCATTCCGTTTAAACAAACCACATACAAGTTTATTAACATCTTCAGAAGTACGACGTGCTGCCAAAGCACCAAACTTTAGTGTAAATTGGACGGATGGTTTATCAGACGCCGAAATTATAAATTCAGTAACGGGTAAAACTGAACATGGTGCCGTATCACGTGTATGCAAACAATTATTATTTAGGCGTTATTTAAGTTTAATCAAATTCTTGAAACCATTAAATCCAAAAGTTAAACCATCAAATGGCCCAACTATGTATGCACAAGCAAAAGATGTGGCGCAAGATTATTTGGTAAGTAAATTTTACATCAGAATACTTAGTTATAGTAAAAAATTATATTTATACTTAAAAAGTATAATTGGGGATATAACCTCTAAGTACCGATCGATCTCTGCTCGGGACAAATGTGAAACGTTCAGCTAGATTTATTTTGTAACTCAAAATTTATGTTATGGATCTGAAATTGATCCAGTAAGTAGCTACTTTTTGTGGAGTTTACATAAAATTATCACACAAATGTCTTACAAGTTACCTACCATTAAAAGAGGTAAAACTTAGCTAGATCGACATTTTCCCCCGAAAACACTACTTTTTGTGGAGTTTACATAAAATTATCACATTTAGATCGACATTTTCCCCCGAAAACACTACTTTTTGTGGAGTTTACATAAAATTATCACACAAATACCTTACAAGTTACCTACCATTAAAAGAGGTAAAACTTAGCTAGATCGACATTTTCCCCCGAAAACACGTATCTGAAAACTTTATCGAAATCTGTTTAATATTTTTTCTATAGAATTTGGGACATATAGTGCTTAAAACTTCTTTAAACCGCATTCTTCTAGTTCTAGTTCGTTAGCTGAAAAATTTTTAATCAGTCAGTGGCGAAAACTACGGGTCATGTTTTTAGCACGATGAAGAGAAATGGAAAGTTTAAATTCGATTTATCTATTTATTTTATGGTTATTCTTGCTAATTTTACATGAGCCAAACTGATGATGGTGACTACTTTGTAGTCGAAATGCGCATTTATACACCACAAACAACTGGTCTAGCAATTGAGGAAATTTATAAAATTTAATTTTAAAAACCTAGAATTTTCTTTGTGTATCTATGGTTAATCTTTAATACTCTAGGTTAATCTTTATTGCCATTAGGAATGATATCGAAACATGGATGCTCATCTAGCTTTAGCATCGATTAATAAAAAACCTTGACAATGAATCCAAAGTAAAATTGTATTTTATTATTAAACAGATTTAATCAAATAACATAAGACTATCACCCGTAACAAAATAAACTTTGATCCCAAAAAACCTTTCGTGTTTCTCATGTGAGACCTTTGTTTTTTTTTATTTATAAAAATAAGAAATTTTTAAATAGTAAAATTTTTTTTTCTCTTTACAGACGGCGAAAAAACAATTATATGCAGCATTCGAGCGTGCAAGCTTAGGAAAATGGTTAAAAAAGCCAATTGAACAGGATCTTTTTGAATTATAAATAATATTACTTAGAATTCTTCTTCAACCCTTTAGTCATTTATAAGACATTTCTAATTTTTAATAATTATAATAATTATTGCACCCTAATTTTTCTTGCTCCAGAAAGTTTAGTGACATGAATCACTTACTCAATTTAAAAGAAAAATATTTCTAACTCAACTTAATTTACTTGGAGGAAAAAATACAGTAGACTTTTCATTAATCCGTCAATCAGGGCAAATTCAAACATTGACAGAGAAGGAACAAATTTTAAAATAGATTCATTTAACCAAATTGCGATGAATCTTAAATCTGTAGAATAAAATTGATACATTGAAATGTAACTGAACCAGTGCTTTAACAGATACTTTTTAAATGAATCTAGATACAGATACAGTTACTCAAAATAAATTAATATCTAGATACAGATATAAAAAATTTTATTGTATCTAGATACAAATGACGTCAAAAGACGAGCTATCATTTCAAAATTTTATAATTGATTTGTACCTAATTTATTCGGTTTTCGAAAAAATAAGGCATAAATCAATTATAAAATTTTGAAATGATAGATACTGAGTATCTAGATGAAGAGATACTTTTTTTTTAAATCACACACTATAGATAATTTTTATTTTAAATAAGATATGTTCGGTAAAAGTTTCCGAAATACTATACATTTTAACGGCTTTCCCAAAATTTGTTACGTGTCAGTTTTGTTCAAAATTTTATAATTGATTTGTGCCTTATTTATTCGGTTTTCGGGAAAATTTTTCTAATAAAAGTTGTTAGTATATTTATAATGAACAACTTTTAATCGAAGCATTTTTTCGAAAATCTAATAAAATAAGGCACAAGTATAGTGGATATGCTGTTTTCTATGTCTTAAAATGTGTGAAATTACTTAATCCTTTTGCAAAAAAGAATTATAGACCGGCGAGTAAGCGTCTTAATCCAGTATAGTGGCCTTTTACACCCATTTTTTATTTGTTGTAACTTATTAATGCACTATAATTAAAATAAATAATGACGCTGTTTTAATTGTGCCATTGTTGTATATAAAATTGGCGGCAAACAATTAGTCATTTTTGTGTGATTTTAGTCATGAGAATACGCCATAAGAGTGAACAACGATCGCTAATGACAAGCGCGTGAGTTTTTAAAATATATTCATTAAAATTGGTATTTATAATATATAAAATACAAATACATTAATAAATAGGTTAACTGAAAAATATCTATATCTGTACACAGATACAAAATACATATATTGTATCTAGATAGATACAAGGGTCCCAGTATAATTTTTCGAGGTCTGACTCCTCTTCTCTTTGGCAGCTATCTTGGAAAAGATGCATTAATAGTTTTTGTTATATATTTTCGTAATGGCCACAAAAGTAGCGCTTATTTTTCAAAAATTTTATGATTGAATTGTGTCTTACTCATTCGGTTTTCGAAAAAAATACTTCGGATAAAAGTTTTTCATTATAAATATACATTATAAAACAACTTTTACTGGAATGATTTTTCCAAAAACCGAATAAATAAGGTACAAATCAACTAAAAACATTGGAAAACTGAGCGCTACTATTGAGATATGTTACAAAAATTTATAGACAGGTTTTTTGTTCCTTTTAACAAACAAAAAAAGAACATTGATACCTGTTCATCGACCAAAAATAAAAAGTTTTTATTCTTGATAAATTTCTTCTAAGGGCAATAATGCGCACTTTCGTCCCTTTGCAACAGCGAAAAGTACTTAAAAATCAATAAATCAATTATTCGTAATTATATTCTTTACAAAAACATGGTGATGTGTGACTTCAAACAACATTTTGTGACAAATTTGTATCTTCTAAGGCTTATAACTTTTTAATTATCCAAATTACCGCAAAAAATGTCTGAAGTCAACTTGTACACAATTCGATATTAAACAAAAAACATGTCTACAAATTTTTTATAACATTACCGTACCGTTACAAAACTATAGCATAAAAGATGGCGGCCAAATGGGAAGACGCCCCAACCCGAAGCTTAATTTAAAACTCATACTAGTTCCCCACACACATCAATAAAACATCGCGTCCTTTCCAAAATTCAATATTCATGTTACTTTTTAATGTATCAAATAAATAATTTCTACTATAGGCTAATTTCTTTGTTTATTTTTATTTTTTTTAAATTTCCAGAGTGTCTACTGTAATGTCTACCAAGAAGTAATGACAATAAGAATAAAATCTTTCTAATTTACGACTGCATTTTGCATTTAAAAGGCACATTTAATAAATACTCGCTTCATACGCATAGGCGCACAGCAAGGGTAAGGATTTTGGTGTTTCGAAAGTATATTTTATTTTGTAAAATACTCTTTAGGTAATATAATTTTAATGATAATATCGTACTTCCACGAGCGCAGCTACTTATATTTTCGATTCCCCGGAAACTAAATCCTTGCTACAATGTCGTTCTTCCATACACAGTATACAAATTGTCATTTTTTTATTTTATGAGTCCGAATATTTTAAAATTCTATATTTCTTTTTTATTAATAAAACGTTTAATATTTCTATTAGAGAATACACAAGGTCGGATCTAGAACTTTTCCACGCTTAAGGTAATTGATAAATAGTTTTTAAGACATGAAAAGTTTTTTAATGATTTAATTTCAATGGGACAATTTAGCCCTATAGATTATTGAAAGATTTTTTAACTTTCGGGTACAAAATTACGTATTTCCATTGGTAAATCCAGACCTAATAGTCACATTTAATTAATAATATTCAAATGAATTAGAATAGTTTTATTAACCCGTTCGGATAAATAATTTATCTAAAAACAAAAGTATTACTTATAATTCACGAAAGCAATTAAAAAAATGAAAACCAAATTATTAGAATTAATTCTGTATTATAATTTATAAGAAAAAAATTATTAAATTAATAAACAATTAAGTCAAATTCATACATGTCTTTTATTTTTATGATTTTATGAGTATTTTTTTTAATATTTTATCGTAATCAAGTGAAATTAGCAAGTAACTGAGTTAATTGCTTAAACACTTATCAAGCAATTAAGTAATTACAGATAAGAGTTATGGGTAAGAGTAATTACAAACAGATGATTACAGATTTTGCATCTCTTATGGTTTTAAAGATGGATATTTCTCCCATGTCGGGGGACAGATGTTTGGACGGAAATTCCTGGAAATTAGTATGTGAAAAAACGTTTGAAATAAAAGTTGTTTATTTTTAAAATAGGAACATTTTTTGTATCTCTCACAGTTTTATAGATACGCGGCCCAACTTTGCTCATTCACGAACTTGATAGCTCTAGAATACACACACAAAATTTCAGCTTGATATGTCTTTTTTTTGAGCTTTTGTGTCTAAAAATTTTATTCGCGATCTCCCTTTCCCCTTGTTCGATTGTACCCATTAACGAACTAGACCTTTTGAATACCAAAAGTGTCTCAAATGCCAAATTTCATTCCAATCAGATCAAAATTGTGACCTCTAGAGTGATTACAGACACATATATATGTATATATATATATATGGCCATAGATATATATATATATATAAATTTTACAGATGGTGATTTTCGACGTCTACTAGGTAGGATCGATGGGCATTTGTAAAAAATTTTGCAAAATTTTGAAGTCGGTACGAGACCAATAGCTCTATTTCCTTTCAGGAAATTCGCTAATACAACCTGAGTATGGAGGGGAGTGGGGAATTGTCTCATATGGGACTTCAGTTGTAAGTGTTTAGTAAAAGCCATGGAGATTAGACAAGGAATCCGAACTCCATGTAAACAAATAAGTGACAAAAATAAGATGTCAGTAGTGTTCCTTTTGCATCGGAGAGAGTATAAGAGTTTGAATTGAAAAAACTGACGCATTTATGTAGTATTATAAAAATTATTTGCAGCCAAAGTATTTTTCCAATAAAATACTTTTTTTAATAAATTAAATAAAGTAATTAGTTGAAGTGATAATTAAAAATTCGCAAAATAATTACATAACAATAAAAAATTCGTTACACAGGAGCTGCTTCAACTTAGCGAATTTCCTTAAAATATATAAATCACTCCCTAGCGATCACAATTTTAGTCTGATAAAAATGAAATTCGTATATGATATTAGTATTTGCAAGTCCAATTTTATTAATAAATGACATACATCGAGGGGAATGGGGAGGGGGTATAATGAAAGAAGAAAACACAATATATAAAATATCTCTCGTAATATTAAAACAATCGAAAAATGCGTAAGGAATAAAGTTGTAGGAAATCCAATTTGCTCCAATTCATCACCTTATCATTTTTGCTCAAACTCTAATGTGTACAGTGATATTAAGGAATTTAGTTTTCAATCTTAAACCGTCAATATTTCTGTAAATATTAGTGTAACAGAAAAAATGATAAGAAATAAAACTACAGTAAAATTTAATACCTAAAACTTTACTTTTTATAAATTTTGCAAAATTTCAGGAAATTCGCTAATAAATTAAGTAGAAATAAATTATATTAAAATTATTAAAATCAATTTAGAAGATTATTGATTCAGATATTAAATTAAACTTTTATTTTTTAATAATAAGTCTAACAAAATGACAAATATATACTTCACTCCTATTTCACTTCGGTACAAAAGAAAAACTAGGGACGCTAGTGGCACAAAAAGTGAATTTAACTTCTACTATTACGTTGACATATTTGATCAAACGGGAGAGTTTGAGTTCGGACTCCTTGCTAGTCTCCATGGAAAAGCGTTGGATAGTAGTTCAATAAGTTCCCAGAATGGCGCTTAAAGGCAATTAAGGTTAGTTGTATGAATGTTAGAGTAAAAGGCTTGAAAATAATCATACGATTTTAGATAACGCTATGCATACGAATCAACATTTTTGTGCATGAAGACGACCAAAATTATAATGAAGCCGTAACACCTGAGGCTATCCAGTCTCATACATTTTTGGCTACGTTGGGTTCATATGAAAATTGTTTAAAAACTTGGAATCGAATAAAAAAGATGGTAAACTGGTGGCTCGCAATGATAAACAACTTGAAGAGTGTGTTTTCAGAGTTGTAGGAAAAACATCAGTTAAATCTAGAGCACGGAAGTGCGTAAGGCCGAGTTTAAGGGTTATAACTATAGATGAAATAAGTGCAGAAATTCGTAAAAGTGAATTACAAACTGTTGTATGTAATGATCACTTTAGAGAACTGGCCATATAAATAGTAGTAATATTTTTTAACATTCGCGAATGTTTAGCGAATGTGTTTTACAAACAAAATGGAAATTATGAAATTATATATGGATGGATATGGAATGATAATACAACTGATAAGAGTAATATTTTTTTAATTACTTATATTTGAATAAAAAAATGATTATGGAACAGTTTTGAGGTAGGCAACTAAATTAGAAATACTTTCTCTTTTGTTTTTGTTAGTCACTTAAAGATATTTGCTTTAGGTCAAATATTTTCTTCTTTTATATTTGTTTTGGTACATTATCCCGAAAAGGACGGCAAATAATTTATTTTAGCAGCACCTAGCTTTTCATATCCTCGTCTTTTTAATTCGTCATATTCATTTTTATGTTTAGCTTCTAGGTGATTTCGTATAGTGGTCCTTCCTTTGTGAGTGAAATTCAAAAAGTGAAAATTCCAATTTAAATAGTTTGAAATAAATACTTTTATTCAGAATAATTAAAATTATATTACATTAGTATTTAATATATTATAGAATTTTTTTTCTTCAAATATTAAATAATATTAATTCTTTTTATTTGTCATATATTGCATTACTTATTGTTTAAAATCCCATTATAAAATAATACCTTAAAGTAATTACAGAACCATATTCTATTAGTTCAAATAATGGAATATGTTCTGTAATGACTGATTTTGTATTTGCACGACTGGGGAGTTTTAAATTTATTATTATTATAAAAAATTGAAAAAAATGACACAAATTCAAAAATTTTTTTATTTATTCAAAAAAAAAGGTAGATATACTAACAAAGCAGTAGATCTACTGTTAAACGAGATATGTGGCAACACTGATTAAGAAGAAAAAGAAAGTGTGTCCTGGCCGAAACTGGCTGACTCAGATGCTCAGAACATCTTACTAAGATTTCTTACTTCTGAGTTCGGCCGAACACACGCATTAATGATTGAATTCATGGAGACTGTATAAAGGAGATCGAACTTAAACGGGAAAATTGACAAAATATGGCAACGAAATAGTAGAAGTTATATTTACTTTTTATGTCGCTAGGGTCGCTAATTGTTGATCGGTACTGGTCCGTACCGAAGTGAATATAGTAGAATATAGTATATTAAATAGAAGTGAAGTAAGCCAAAAGTAACTAGTTTTATTTCGAAGTGATTATTTTGACGTATGAAAATTTGTTTAAAAAAATTTTTTAAATAAAAAACTGTTTAACAAACATTTAAAATGTGAAAAGTATGTGCAGTAGACAATTGTAAAAGTGGTAGTGCTTGTGACAATAAGCAACGGGATCAATTGGGTTTAAAAAACCAGGACTTTTTAAAGTACCAAAAGCAAGTATAAATATTCCGAAATATTTACTTAATTAAATTGTATGACATTATATTAAATATTAATTTTCAGCATTATTATTAATAAATAAAAGTTTAATTTAATATCTGATTCAATAATTTATTTTCATTTTTACAATTCCAACTTTACAGGTTAATATTTAATTATTAGATGTTTTTATTTTTATGTAATTATTTTGCAAATTTTTAACTATCACTCAACTTCAACTAACTCCTTATTGAAAAATTGAAATTACTTATCATTTATTTAAAAAAGTATTTTATTGGAAAAATACTTTGGCCGGAAATAATTTTTATAACACTATAAATGCGTAAAGTTCTTCAATTAAAACTCGCGCCTTATACTCTCTGTTCTGTTTCCGGTACAGAAGGAACACTACTGACATCTTATTTTTGCCAATTATTTATTTACTTGGAGTTAGGTATCCTTGTTTAGTATCTATGATTGAATGATGATTGAATTTGAGGTTAAGTATTTGTAAACGGAAAATAAAAACACATTGAAAATTTAACATGAGCTGGAATTCAGAAGATGTTTTATTTAAAGGTAAATTAAATAAAAAACGTAAAAGAAAATTTGTTACAAATACTGACGAACAAGATAAAGAAATAGTGGAAACTTCAAAACCCAAAAAAGTTGTCGAAACAAAAACACAAGTAAAATTTGATAAAAATGTAAGCCTAGATGAAAAGAAAATAGAAAAGATGCGTGAAAAACGTGCCAAATTAATCGATGAAGCGAGTAAAGATTTGAAAAGTAATAAGTCTAAGCGACAATTAAAACGTGAAAAAAACGAAGCACGCTTAGCTTCATTAAAAACTGAGAAAAACAAAACCTTCCTAACAGAAGTATTAAATTACTTATCAAAATGGAAACATAATCGAGAAACTTGGAAATTTGAAAAAAAGAAAAACTTTTATATATTTCATAATATATTGGATGATGAGAAAATACCTGATGAAATATGGAATACTGTTTTGGAGTATATAAATAATTCTACGGGAAAAATTAAAGAGAAAACAATTAAAGAGGCTACTACAATTATTGAAAATATGGAAAATGATGAAGAAGATAAAAGTGAAAATTTGAGTGATAAAAAATATGAACGTGCAAGGACGTTTATACAGTTCATTAACTAATTTGTTTTCTTTTATTTAAAATTAACATGTATTTTTTGAGAAAATTGTAAATAAAACAATAAATTTCGAAATAAAGAATAGTTAATGTAAAGATTATTTATTAATTTCTTTATCGGCCATATCATGTAGGGTGCGTTCAGAGATGAATATCTGAGTAAGCTTAACCAAAACTACGGCAAACGATCGGCATTTTTACGATTATATCATAGATAAAATATAGCAGTAGTAGACTATACCAAAGAATACAATATACATAGAAGCGTATAAGTACGATTTTTGTGTCACCTAAAATTTTTAGTACATATGCTGACCACTAGACTATTTAGTGCCATTACCAGCACAACCAACTGTATTCTTTGGCAGAACTTAGTACCAGTTGGCCGGATCACATCGAGAGGGGATGTACTTCAAATTTATATTAAAAGGGAATCCACCAATATTAATGAAATTTTTAGAATTAGTCAAAATTTTTTAATTTTTTTTACAAGCTGTATAAAATATTAATTTTGTTTTTGTAGGTTGCTATTTTAAAAAAATACGCTTTAAATATAACAAATATTAATATTTTATAGTTTGTAAAAAAAAAAAAAAATTTTGACTAATTCAAAAAATTCATAAAAATTTTATTAATATTGGTGGATTCCCTTTTCATATAAATTTTAAGTACATCCCCGCTTCGATGTGATCCGGGCAACTGGAACTAAGTTCTGCCAAAGGGCAGTTGGTTGTCCTGATAATAGACCTTTTCATAGGGTGTTGTGCGCATGCGATTTTCGTACTGTCTACAATAAGATGAAAAAAGACGAGAAGTATTGTTTATTCATTTCTTCACATTGATTTTTTTGACATCTGTCCGAAACAAAGACAAATCGTGATTTGAAATGAAAAGGTCTATGGCACTAAATACCGAAATGGAACAGCTATTGTCATCAAGTGGTCAGCATACATACTAAAAATTTTAAGTGACACAAAAATCGTACTTATGCGCTTCTATGTATATTGTATTCTTTGGTTGCGTCAAAGAATACAATATACATAGAAGCGTATAAGTACGATTTTTGTATCACTTAAAATTTTTAGTGTGTCTGTTTTTGTTATATTTAAAAAAACTTATATTTAAAGTGTATTCTTTTAAAATAGCAACTGAAACTACACAAACTAATATTTTATACAGCTTGTAAAAAAAAATTAAAAAATTTGGACTAATTAATTCTAAAATTTCATTAATATTGGTGGATTCCCTTTAAATATAAATTTGAAGTACATCCCCGCTTCGATGTGATCCGGCCAACTGGTACTTAGTTCTGCCAAAGAACAGTTGGTTGTGCTGGTAATGGCACTAAATACCGAAATCGAACAGCTATTGTCATCTAGTGGTCAGCATACGTACTAAAAATTTTAGGTGACACAAAAATCGTACTTACACCTGCTTATACGCTTCTATGTATATTGTATTCTTTGACGCAACCCATATAGGCTATAGAGTGTATAACAACCTATAACAAGGTGAGTTGGGGGCCCCCCAACTTGGGGCATATATTCAGTGCATTCCACTAAGCACTCACAACAATCACACTCACGACCGCGGTTTTTCCCGTTCCACTTGCTTGCGAGCGTTGCAATCATAAACTCAAGTGGAATGGACTATGGATATGGAGTATTTTAACCGTTGATATAAACATTAAAAATTGCAAGCTTGAAAATAAGTCAGAAGCATAAAGAAGTTATGTTATAATTTGTAAGCCTTAATAATAAACTTTAATAATTATTGATCAACTTGATTTATATTTAAAAAAATATTCAATTGAATTTTTTATATTTTATTTTAGTGGAGTATTTAAATAATTTACGTTTAAATATAATCAAAATGTCTTTTGTGACGACAGTTGGACATTTGTTGGTGCGATAATATGCTAAAATATCTCTTTCCGAATCATAGAAAGTAATTTTTTCTGTCGACATCTTTATTTTTTTTTAATTGCGCCGAATTTCTCAACGTCCACTTCAACCCACCTCTCAGATGGGTTGTTGTGAGCTCACCGTGAGAGAAAACAATGACGTCATTAATGACGTTTTCACCGCGACAATAACGGCCGTGGTCGTCATGTGGAACGGCTGAAGGAATATTTTATCGATGTGAGCGTCTAGTGGAATGCACTAATTTAATACTACGTGTGTATTCCGTAATGCTAGCATCAATAAATTGTAATTGGCATCACTTAAAAAGGAGGGGTATGGATGGATGGAGCTGTGTCCCACCATCATAAACATCATCAATCATAAGTCTTCTGCTGTAAGAATCATATAATGACTGAGAAACAAAAAATTAAAGCATTTGATGTCAAAAAATGTTATCAATGTTCAGACATATTACTTAAATGTCAAAGTAAGTAAACGCTAGTGGCTTCCGTTGGTATAATATAAACGAAAGGCAACCATACTAACAATGGAAATAAATAGACGCTAGTTTACAAAAAACAATTTGAAAAATTTGTTAATAGTAAATAAACAAACTTAATAATACAATGGCATCAAAAATGATAGTGAAAGATCATATGCATAGTACTACCATAACATCTAAGGTAGCTCAGTTGGTAGAGCATTGGTCTAGAATGCCAGAGGTCGTGGGTTCGATCACCATCCCTAGATGTGTATGATTTTTCATATCAAGCATTTGATGTCAAAAAATGTTATCACTGTTCAGACATATTACTTAAATGTCAAAGTAAGTAAACGCTAGTCGCTTCCGTTGGTATAATATAACCAAAAGGCAACCATACTAACAATAGAAATAAATAGACGCTAGTTTACAAAAAACAATTTGAAAAATATGTTAATAGTAAATAAACAAAATTAATAATACCATGGCATCAAAAAACGAAAAACAATTTGAAAAAATTAAATAAAATTGATTAAATACAAAAAATTATATTTTAATAAAATATAGCGATTGATTTAATAAGATTTTGTTTAATAACAGATAAGCTTTAACGAAGTGTAATTTATAAATAAATAATAAAAATGATTCCTCTATCAGTACAATAGCATACGTCAAACGGCGTTTGATGATGTTTATGATGGTGGACACAGCTCCATCCACTCTACCTCTCCTTTTTAAGTAATGCCAACTTAAAACTTATTGATGCTATCATTACGGATTACACTCTACATATATAGACCTTTTCATAGGGTGTTATGCGCATGCGATTTTCGTACTGTCTACAATAAGATGAAAAAGACGAGAAGTATTGCTTATTCATTTCTTCACATTAATTTTTTTGACATCTGTCTGAAACAAAGACAAATCGTGATTTGAAATGAAAAGGTCTATTGCTAGTTGGTATAGCGAGAGAGACTTAAGCACTACGGTGCAGACATATATGCTCTTGCTTCATTTAATACCCGCTGAGACTAATACAAATATTTGATTATATATAATACATACACATCCGTTCAATAAAATTGAACCGATCATTAACACAAATATTACCTATTTGTTAATTTTTATATTTATGAGATAGGCAGAATACTTTACATGTATTTTGTATATCTCAAAAAACTGAAATAGAATTTAAAGATTCATATTTCTTCTTAAAAATATTGACCATTTTTTAATAATTCAAAATTCATCGAAATATAGGATGCAATAGTAGAACGAAGGATTTTCAGATTCTAGATTATATAATTGTAATGAAATCTATAATCACTAATGAGAAAATTTTTTGTTAATACCCATTTTTAAATGTAAAATAACCAAATATTGACTTGTCAAATAATTTAAAAATGGTTATTAACATTAAAAATATTTGTGACTATGGGTTGATCTATATAATATAAAATGTGAAAGCGCTTCGTTTCAGTATTAAATTTTGATAGATTTAAAAAAAAATATCAATTCTATTTGAAAAATTCACAATATCTTTTAAATTTTAATGTAGCCAAACAATATGAATAGAGTTTATTCCGTTCTAAAACAACAATGTTTTGAAATTATTTAAACAATTTCGCTATAAAAAATTGAGATCAAATTTATACAATCATGTGCCAATTATTTCTCGACTACCTAGACTGCACACATTTTTTTCAAAAATAAAATTTGAAATAGGATACATATACAGACTGTGTTGGAATGCTTTTCCAATAGAGAATCAATGTTAAATATTATTTATTACTGGCAGGTCGTGTGGTAATGTGCGGAGTCAGTCAGTACACATGTAATGAGAGTCATCTCATATGCGTATGGTAGTTTGTTTGTCATGGTCTAAGATCCGATAGTGAAAACCTTCCCTCATCTGTTAATTGATTGAAATATTATTGAAAACGCTTATTGCAATATAAACAATTTGGCAATGTAATGTCTGCCAGGGTAGTTCTGCTGCAATTAACATTAATTAATTAATTAAAAATTGATTTTTTTATAATTAAATCCCTCACGTGTTAATTGAATTTTGCTTGTTAAATAACATAGTATACGATACGACAAATCTTGTAATAGCAGGCAGCGCTGCTTATTACTGCTACGGTTACCTGCAGCCAGGTGTTCAAACTTAAAGTAAACTTAGGTTACTTCCCTCATATGTTAATTGAAAATTTTTTAGCTAATTTAAAAGTTCAGAATAATTAGAATACATCCATAACTGGCAGCCGTCTTAAAATCCATTACAATCAAGTGCAGCCTATATAAGAAAAATTAAAAAAAATAGAAATTATAAAAAAAATACCTTGTAGAGAGAGAGAGACTATTGCAATATTCTACGTAACAAACAAGGAAAGTATATGATCATGCGAATGTGAATCATGAATGTGAATTATGTATTCCGTTTATCATGAACTCTACACAATCCACTATAATCATAGATAAAATATAGTAGTGGGTACTATTAGTATAAATACACTTAGAAATGGAGTAGGCTTTACAAATGCATGAATCATATACTTTCCTTGTTTGTTTCGTGGAATAATGCAATAGTCTCTCTCTCTCTACAAAGTATTTTTTTTATAATTTCTATTTTTTTTAATTTTTCTTATATAGGCTGCACTTGATTGTAATGGATTTTAAGACGGCTGCCAGTTATGGATGTATTCTAATTATTCTGAACTTTTAAATTAGCTAAAAAATTTTCAATTAACATATGAGGGAAGTAACCTAAGTTTACTTTAAGTTTGAACACCTGGCTGCAGGTAACCGTAGCAGTAATAAGCAGCGCTGCCTGCTATTACAAGATTTGTCGTATCGTATACTATGTTATTTAACAAGCAAAATTCAATTAACACGTGAGGGATTTAATTATAAAAAAATCAATTTTTAATTAATTAATTAATGTTAATTGCAGCAGAACTACCCTGGCAGACATTACATTGCCAAATTGTTTATATTGCAATAAGCGTTTTCAATAATATTTCAATCAATTAACAGATGAGGGAAGGTTTTCACTAATGCCGGATCTTAGACCATCATTTAAGAGTGTGTACTGACTCATTTAAGAGTGTGTACTCATTACATGTGTACTGACTGACTCCGCACAATAACCACACGGCCTGCCAGTAATAAATAATATTTAACATTGATTCTCTATTGGAAAAGCATTCCAACACAGTCTGTATATTATTTCAAAGTAATAAACTTTGTACACTCGCCAAAACAATTGTAGACTTTTACAAAATGTAACCAAATTAAAAATTCTGATCGGTTCAATTTTATTGAACGGGAGAATCTACATACTTATACACTTGCGCACAACGGTTAAAAATCACCAAAAGAGGCAGAAATAGACAATTTCTGGCTCACTTCATCGGCCACACTTCCGCTTATGGTAACTAGCAATATAGTAGTAATAAATATATGGTTGGGAGTAGGATTCTTCGCAAAAAAGATTGATTTTTAAATCGATTCGAATCGAAGTCTAAAGAACCAATTCACAAAAAAATTAAGGTCCACAATATATTCCAATTAACATATCTAGTGTTCCATAACATTTATGATACAATTTACTATAATTATGTTGTACTATGCAAGAAAAGTTTTGACAGTGATTATTCAATAGTTTTTGGGTCTCAGTTGCAAATTATTACCATTAATTAAATATCAATAAAAAATAAAATAAATATCAATAGATTTTTAAAAACCCGCGGTATATGGTTTTTTTTTTGTAAATTCAATTTTATAAGATTGTTTTTGAGAGAAATGTATAGAAAGATTTTCCAGTTTTATAAAAAAATGTAGTATGCGCGAACCGTTTACGTAAACCATGCATGTTAAAAATTTCAACTTTATTTGCAAATATCTCGGTTCACAATCGGTCAACAACAGAAATTTTTGTTTTTATGAATCCAAAACATTTAGATCATATTTCAATTTTATCAAATTCTTAAGAAAAGTTGGTTTACGAGTAAACTTTTTAGATTAGATTAGATTCGAATCAGGAGCAAGTCTTATAAAGAGCTTTTGTTCCGCGACCAATTGGATCTATTGTACCTCCTTTCCTTTAAAGGTGTTCCAGGAGTCCTATAGTCTTAATAAACGTTAGGATATTCCTCGGCAACACCTCGTTAATTTCATCTGGTTGGACATCTGTCCATCACAAATGATAATGTCCTACGAGAGAAAGACTTTCGCATTCACACAGAATGTGAATTCCGGTCTCCTCTTCATGACAAAATCTGCAGAGATCACCCTAAATCAGATTAATTTTGTGCATATGTTTATTGAGTTTGCAGTGGTCGGTAAGTCACGGTAGGATAATTTTGGAGTTTATTTCAGGCGAACCTAACTCTTTAAGTGCGGTCTGACTATCGGATAAAATATATATTATTTTACCTTTGCAGGGTTGCCAGATTGTGCTCCTTTCCCGAATTCGGCTATTTTCTATATGCTTGAGCTACTTTAAAACATGTATCGCAACTTAGGACCCTTTTTACGCGCCACTGTGTATGTTATTATTATTGGTTAAAAATAATTAGGCACTTTGAATACTACAAATATATATGTATTCTTTGGTACTACCAATAATAATAATAAGAAAGAGGGGTACCGCATACGGGTCCCTAGCACCTAGACCAAGGGGTCCTCTGTGCCCTCCTTGAGAACTACCTGTCACCCGAAGGCGAGACGCCTCCGGATAAGAGGTGCTATTTTAAGCAGATGAAGCTATAGGATTCTGTCAAGGCCAGACGCCACACAGAAGGCCCACAACTTCTCCGCCGGGATTGCTCCCAGGATTGATGGATCCAAAGTTTCGGACCCAAACATTCTATATCTGACACCTTGCAGGCTTCTGCAGGTGCATATAACATGTATGGAGGTTTCATCGTCCTCCATACAGGCCCTGCAAGTGGGATCATCAGAGATCCCCAAGTTATGAAGGTGGTAGTTCAGTCGACAGTGTCCTGTCAAAAGCCCCACCACCCTTCTCAACTGCATTCTATTGAGTTTCAACCGAGCACAGTCGAATGGCCTAGCTGTGTTTATGCACAATTGGTACTACCAAAGAATGCAATATACAATTCTTTGGTACTACATTAGCCTCCTTTTCAATACAGGTGGGGCTACTTGATAGAAATTACCCTGTACCTTTGTAGTTTCGTTTAATGTTCTCCTCGATTGGGGAACTATCTTAAGAAAAAAGAAATACTTATTTATTTTGAAACATATTAAATCTAATTAAAATTCTTATCTGGAAATATTTTCTTCAAACTAAATTTCATTTTAATCACTTTAGACTGCTTAGGAATAAAAAATTGTTTCTTTTGAAATTACGATGTACAATGGATTTAGAGAATGCAAGTTCTTGCCAGTTATTGAAAGTTGTTGATAGGGCTGAGTGAATTGTCGGTCAGGACACAATTTTCAAAATTGATATAAATTTGGACAGTAGAATAGTAGACTATGGATGAATCATTTTAGTGATAAAAGTTTTGGGTTTGAAATAAGAGAAAGATTGGAAAACTAAAATTGATTTTTAAATGATTTTATTCACAACAAATAAATTTTATAATATTATAAACATTATTTATAAATTACTATACAATCCAAAACCAAAAAAACATGACAAACGTATTACGTTAATCTTTTCAGTCCCCACCATCATCTATTTTTAAATATTTGTTCATTATATACAATTTATTTTTCTTTATCTTGCTCTAAAATTTTATCAACAAATTTTCTAATTTTATCTGCATCTTGCAAACCTTCTAAGCGTTCTTCAACTTTTCCATTACGTATTGCAACTAAAACAGGAATTGAGCCAACCTAAAACAATTTTAGAAATGGTTTAAATTAAGGCCAAACTCATAGTTAGCATTCCCACTGGACTTGTAATAATGGGATTATATCCAATCATATATACAGGATCCCGCAATTTTTACATAGAAAATGATTGACGGTCAATTTTGATAAAACATTCTGGGAATCCATCTGAAAAAAGTCTCCATGGGCACAAGGTTTAATTTTTTCTTGATTTACGGAGATTCAAAAGTTTAGAATTTACACTTTTCAGTAGTTGTATTTACCGAATTTTCCTCCATAAGGTTTTATATATGATATATTTTTCAGTTTGATTCGATTTTACTGACGTGTTACTAACCTGATAACTCAGAGCCAAATCTGCATTATCATCAATATCGACTTTAGCTAATTTAATCAAACCCGATTTTTCAGCAATAACAGATTCCAATCTAGGTGCTAGTGCCCGACATGGTGCACACCATCTAAAAATTACATCATCCAATTATTACAATACATATCAAAATTGTTTCATAACCAACTTACGTTGCAAAAAAGTCTACAATTACTGGTACACTACTTTTATTGACTCGATTTTCGAAATCTTTTGGATCTTGTACGGTAAATGAATCGGACGCAGATGACATGCTTCTTATTGCAGATTTGAATGGTAAATTTCTGATAATCCCAGAGAGTTGCTTTGTTCGCAACATGATTATGTACAAAAATTTTCTTTTTTTTATATTTTTTCTTAAATAATTAATTTTTTTATAAAATGATTAATCAAGTTGTATACTGACATTCATACATTTATAATTATAATCATAAATACCAAAGAGTATAAGATAGAGGAGAAGCAGCCCATAAGAGCTAATGCAAAATTGTAGTATACAAGTTTCAGCGCCTCTAATGAGTAAGGCAGTTAATTAAAAATATGAAAAGGTTATAGTACACTATAAAAGAGAGTTCTTAAGATTATACTGATGTTAATTATACAAATTTTAACCAAAAGGAGATATAAAAAAAACATATAATTATTTCTCCTCTCTCCTCGTAGACCCGCAAAAGCCAACAAACTCAATAGTGTATATCCCGAAAAACCAGATGTCGCTTACAATTATACGGCTGCTTCTCCTCTATCCTATACTCTTTGATAAATACCATCTCATAGAAATATAGAATAGCATTATGTCGTATGTGAATGGCGATGTATTTTGTTTATTATCAGAATAGTCTAGTCAGTTTAGCCAAAGAATACAATAAACATAGAAGCGTATAAGTACGATTTTTGTGTCACTTAAAATTTTTAGTGTGTATGCTGACCACTAGATGACAATAGCTGTTCGATTTCGGTATTTAGTGCCATTACCAGCACAACCAACTGTATTCTTTGGTAGAACTAAGTACCAGTTGGCCGGATTACATCGAAGCGGGAATGAACTTCAAATTTATTTTAAAAGGGAATCCACCCAATATTAATGAAATGTTTATAAATTTTTGGAATTATTAGTCAAAATTTGTTAATTTTTTTTTTACAAGCTGTATAAAATATTAATATTTGTTTTTGTAGTTTCAGTTGCTATTTTAAAAGAATACGCTTTGAATACAAGTTTTTGAAATATAACAAATATTAATATTTTATACAGCTTGTAAAAAAAATTAAAAATTTTGACTAATTAATTCTAAAAATTCATAAAAATTTCATCAATATTGGTGGATTCCCTTTTCATATAAATTTGAAGTACATCCCCGCTTCGATGTGATCCGGCCAACTGATACTTAGTTTTGCCAAAGTACAGTTGGTTGTGCTGATAATGGCACTAAATACCGAAATCGAACAGCTATTGTCATCTAGTGGTCATCATACACACTAAAAATTGTGACACAAAAATCGTACTTATACGCTTCTATGTATATTGTATTCTTTGGTTTAGCTTAGTGCCGCGTGGAAAGCTATAGCTCCATTGATACGGCATTAGCGACAAACGTGAATATCAGACAGCAACGACCAACTTCATAGACGAATCAACTTGTACAAAACCGGAGCGACAGTTCTTCAGAAAGACAAACTACTGACACCTAACCTTAAATAATTTATTTTAGTTATGAAATAGTTGTTTATTACTGAAATATATGGTTTATTAATTAAAAAAGAGAAGATTATTAAATGAATTGAATTCTTCAAAAGTAACATTATTTCGTCGTAGGTTATTTCATAGAGATAATATATATAGAGTAGACAAATCATAGACGCGCGTGTAAGTGGAAGCGTCCCGCCAATAGAAAGAGAGAGAACATCGATGAGGTATACTTGTCTCTTTCGAAATGGCTAATATATTATAATGATTAATAATGGTATATTAGTCATTAAAAAGAGATAGCGATATCTCATCAATTCTCTTTCTATCTGCAGGAAAACTTTTGACTCGGCTTGCCTACTCTATATATCTCTATGGGTATCTCTTGCCTACTCTATATATATATTATCTCTATGGGTTATTTACTATTTTTGAAATATGTGACAAAATTCTCGGATAAAATACGTATCCACCCGAACATCAAGCGTCAAGCTTGTCGTCGCTGCAAATTATTGAAACTTGTTAATTCCAATGTCGCGAGTTGTCAGATTGGATGATTTGTGGCGAATTGGGAGATTTTCCCCATGCATATACGACTAAATTTAAATTTGGTCAATAAAGCGCAAATTAGGTGCTTTTTATTCTTTAGCATTGGCAACAATTGAGAACTATGAAACTTTTATAAAATATATTATTTTAATTTCAACACGACTTTTTTAATTAAAAATTTTTAAGTCTGTAAATTCGTTATTTTGATGCTTTGAATTTGGTTCCGTCTTAGATAATAGATATATCTTGGGGTATAAAAAGTATTGCAGTTCGACTTTAGGGCCCATTATACTCACTCCCCCTTCTACTTCAGTCTGACGGGATTCGTTTCTCCCAATCTTGACAATAGTCAAGAGCTTGGTTATCTGGTTTTTCTAATGTTCACAAGGTGTTTTCTAAGGTGTACTCGTTGTGTGATGTACCGAATATCTTGTATCTGCTGTAACCGAGACATGCATTCTTTATAAAGTTTTAGCGTAATTTTTATCTTTTCTATATTCGAAAATACTTCAAGTGTGTTAAAATTAAGCTGATTTTCCCATGCAATGTATTAAAATGTAAACATTTCAAAAACCACTTGCTAAACTTTCCTAAAATTTTCAAAATTGATTCGTGGATCACTTTAAACTGCATTCTGTGAAAAAGCCATAATATTTGATTTTTAAATATCAAAATATGATAAAGAAAGCTTTTTTATTTTTTGAGTAATAAAATTGTCGTTTGTCATAAGTATCTGCATATTCTGGACTAATATATTTTTGAAAACTTGAGAAAACAAAATATTCTACGCAATTTAAGCTTACTTTTTAAGTTTACTTTTTTATAATAAAATAAGTTATTTTAATAATTTTCTAAATAAACATTAATTCAAAACAAAAAAATTAATCTAATACACTCACTTAAAATTAATTTTAGTTTGAAAAATAAGGTACATGTATGGTGTAAAACGGTATAACTAAATAGAAGTTTCGATCAGATTTTTGGTTATAAAAATTTATTACATAAATTTGGAATAATTACAAAGTAAAATAAAGTGAAAATTGAAAATATTTAAAAAAAAAATATCTTAATAAATAATGATGACCTCTAAAAATAAATTATCCCTAGTTCATTGACTTGAAACTGAACTAAAAAAATAGTGTACCTTTTATCCCGCCGCTGAGAGCGCTGACGGCTGACTGTAAAGAATGAGAGAAAGAAAAGATGGAATAGATTGTGTTTTGATGTAAACGTTTTTGATTAAAAAAAACTTCAGCCGTAATGTTAAATGTTTCTATAATTATGTTTTTAATATAAGAATATTTATCTCGAAACTAAATACGTCATAATGTAAGCAAACATTAAAACAACTTAAAACTTAGAAAGTGTATAATGATATGTCATTAAAATTTTTTGTAAATATTTAGAGCCATGTAATCTGTTATTTTTTTTAAATGTAATGTGCTTTGAACGATGTGTCAAAACAAGTAACTTAAAGTTTAAGAAGATAACTCTGAAAAAATATGACTGATAATACAGAAACACAAGCACATGAGCTTGTACGAAGGAAAGAATGGCAACGAGCTATTGAATTATACGATAAAGTTCTATCACAAACAATCTCCAAGAACAATTCAAAAGAACGTATTGTGGCATGTCTTTTGGGTCGCTCTGAATGTTGCTTGGAATTGGGACGTCATGAAGCTGTTGTTGCTGATTGCAGAAAAATAATTAAACTTCTTGCTGATGGCAATGAAAATAATAACGGTGCACGCGCTAGGAAACGGCTTGTGTATGCTCTGTTTTCGCTTCGCAGATTTTCAGGTGTGTGCTTTTTGTTTTGTTTTCTCAAATACTCAAATTTGAACAAGTTGAAATGTAATAACCTAAATTTTTGTTGTTATTGAAATCGAGTTGAACATTTTTACCAAATTATTTTTTTGTTTGCCTTGGTGACAATCAATATTTTTTAAGTAATTTTTCTTTTTTTACTTTCGAATGGTAATAGAAGTAAGGAAACATTTCAAAATTAAAATAATTCGAAGTCGAGTTTTTAAAGAAAATGGATTCTTTATAAAAAATATGAAAATAAAAACTGTTCGTGTGTACGTGTCCATCGACCTCACATCTATGTTGTTGGACCAATCTAGTTTAAAATTTGTATTTAGTAGCTCTAAATCATCCTCTAGAAGTACTTTTTAATAGTTTTTCAAATTTTGAACGATTTAAAACTAGTTTCAATGCAGATTTTGTTTAACGGTGCCGTTTGTCGTTTCTGCTTTATTCTTATTTATTAGTTCTAAAACCTCCTCCAGAAGTACCTTTTAATAGTTCTTCAAATTTTGGTAGATTAAAACTAGTTTCCATGCAGATTTTGATTAACGGGCATCGTGTCTTAGATGTACATTTTTTAGTTTTACGAATTTCGAAATATTGACTAACAATAATTTTGATGAACTTTAAATTAATAAAAATTAGAATTTAAGGGAGCAACAATTTCTTCTGGACTTAAAAAATTAACTAACTAAGCTGAGTAAGATGTGAGGATGCTCGGGTCCGTTGCTAGTTTCAGCGCCATAAATTTTGACTAATCTCTTACAAGCAAAATATTTCTGACTTTAATATTAAAGGCGAGAAATTCTGTGCAATCCATTTAAATTTTGGAACTTCTACTTCTGGCTAATATTCTCTGTTTAAAGTTATTCGGAATCTATAAGTTTTGTAGATTTTTTCATGGTTTTCTATTCCACAGTTGGAATTTGATAACTTATACAAAGTTATTCCTATTTGAGATAAATATGCTTTTAGGCTTGATTTTATAAGATTAGCATATTATTTGGCATAATATTAAAATTCGATTCCAAAGTTTGTAGTAAATAGCGTTGTCAAGCGTTTTGAACTCACTTCGAGTTATTCGAGTACGATTAAGCTTACATTTTAATGGATTGAACGAGACGCAATTGACGTGTTGATAAAACGGGAGTTTTTATAATTAATTATCGATAGGACTAAAACAAAGAAAATTATATAGAAACTTTCTTTACGGGAAAAAAACAGGATAATTTTTAAAAAAATTATCTTTCTTTACGGGACTTTTTATGGTCAGTGCAATACTCCTACGGGAGGCATGATGCGAGTGTTCACTCTGAAGCTCAGATCAGCCAAACTGATGAAATCTGTCAGATAAGATCACATCTAGCTCTTTTTTAAATAACTAGATAAATTTCTTTAGGGTGGGAGTAAGATCCAAATATTGGTACATTTCATATTCATGACGAATTTGTTTTTTAAATTATAGAAGCTGAATTAGCAACACGAGAATGGTTATTATCTGGAAATGGTTCACAAGTCCATCCAGAAGCTGTCAAAACATTAGAACGTTTACGATCAATCTTACAAATGGCGAATGGACAAAAAGGCGGTAACGTTCGAATGTTACAACAAAAATTAGACGAAGAACTTGTTGCCTTAGAATCACGATTTGAAGCCTTAACTGGATTTGGAGGAAACAAAGAGAATCAGCGTAATAAAAATCGTAACAAAAACTCGGATTACGTTGATGATAAGAAAAAATTACAAATGAAGAACAATTATTCCGATCAAAAATATCCAACGGAAATTGCATGTTCGTATTGTCGTATAACATTCACGGATCGTACCGAATTACGATCACACTGTCAATCGGAAAGTCATCAAACAGTTATTATGTCAGATGAAGGTCGTGATTGGAAATGGCGACCCCCACCACGGGGATTTAAAGCTGACACCTACACACTATGTGAAAGTTTTATGGACGGTGGGGCGTGTCGTTATGGCGCTCAATGTGTAGAAGCACATGGCTCCGAAGAACTTGCCGAATGGCGTGAAAGATTCGAATATAGACGAATGCGTTTACAACGTGCATGCGAAAAAGAATTATACGGCAAATCTTACACAGAACAAATTTTAGAGAAATGGATTCAATCTCCGAATCCTGATAAAGTATTGCGAGAGAAAATTGAAGGAGTTGATGATACGTGTTCCACGGATTTAGCGACTACCGTCTCATCGAAATCGAGTAAACGTGAATGGATATTTTCAATAAAGACTCGGAAAAATCTAAAAGCTGTAGCGCTGTTACAAGACGCGCATAGGAATCATTTCTTTTTGAAGCAAATTATCTTAGGAACAAATAATTCACAGAAAAAGAGTAAAAATAATAAATTGGATGTTGAATTAACGACCGATCAAGAATGGTGTGTACAAAGTTTCGACGCATGCGAAAATCTTAATACAATTGAACACCGCGTGAAAGTGACATTTGCCACAGATATTTTCGGTACATTTCGTCAATCAGTGGTATTCGATTTTGGTAGTGATCCAGTGTTAGTTAAACATTTATGTGTTGATGTAATTCCAGTTACGGATGCGGATAAAGTGAAAGAAATTCGTAAAGAAATTGTTTTATCTGCAGCAGAACGATGGGATACAGAAAATAGTAATATTGTACCATTTACATCACCAATAAATCCAATTACATCGACATCTGCTATAGCAGATGAACGTGACTTAATAAGTTTATACCCAGCACCCAGATCCGATACATTTACGCTAACGCATTCAACAATTGTTGAGAAAAAATTAACGAAAAACAATTATCGTTCACGAATGCATGAGCTATTGTGCGTGGAAGAAATGGCACGATATGAACAAGTAGCGCGCTATAATTTAACGACTAAACTACGAGTTACCCATAGTTATTTGTTAGCCCCAAATGGAATTGCTACAAGCACAGCGAAATACTCACATTCGGGTGAATTATTCGCACTGTTAACACTTGGAAAAGATGTTTCTGAAGATACATCTGCGGGTCGGTTGATACTTAATAATTGTACGTCAGTTTTACTAACTGCCACAGATAAGAGTGAGCAAAAAGATGAGGAAAGGAAAATTTATGAAGCTTTGATTGAAGATAAAGGGAAAAATGTTGTGTATCTACGATTATCTGCGATTACAGTGAAAGAATTTAACTTAAAAAGTGATACAGATTTTTTGTGTGAAATACAATTTCAATTAAATCGGATCTCATACTGTGAATGGCACTATGCGATTGATAAAATCGCTGATTTTCGTGTGATTTTTCCTGATATTTATTTGGAACCCAACATTCCATGGACACCACAACGTCAATGGTCTGATATTTTAGATTCACGATTAAATTTAAAACAAAAAGAAGCGGTGGTTGCAATTACAACGCCTGTAGCATATTCGTTACCTCCAATTTTAATAATTGGCCCATTTGGTACGGGAAAAACTTATACGTTAGCGCAAGCTATTAAACAATTATTATTACAACCGGATACTAAAATTTTAATATGTACACATTCGAATAGTGCAGCGGATTTATATATAAAAGATTATTTACATCCATATGTGGAAGCGGGTCATGAAGAAGCTCGCCCCCTACGAATTTATTATCATAAACGTTGGGTAGCAACTGTTAATCAAGTTGTACAAAAGGTATGTACAGATCATTTTAGATAGAGCCTTAGGTATAATCTTAAGTTATCTATAAATAATCTTCCTAGTTTAATTTTTTAATAAATGCAAAAATAAAGTTGTCTAGTCAGTTTAATCTGGTTATTTCGCAGTCAAAAACTGCCAACACAGACAAGAACTTACCGTTAGCTGCAGTAGCAAGGTATTCTTAAGGAGTTATTTTAGTCCAGAGAAGGGGCTATTTAAAAATGGCCGCGGAAAAAGTGATGTGCTGGTCGACATGATTTTTGGGTTTTGATGGCAGGAACTACAATGAAAAAAAATATTTAAAGAAATTTAAAATTGACTGCTGTTTGAACAAATTTTTTGTTACTTTTTTTATTTTATAAAGATAACAAAAATTAATGTTTTGCAATGCTCGTAGCTGTACTACAAAGCATCATGTAGTGAAGGCACATGCCAAATTTTAAGTCCAATGGAGAAATCGAACTCGAGATATCATGTTGACCAGATTGAAAAAAGTAGTTTCGTATTACAGTAGTTCCCTATTTTTCCCCAAATTTAGTTTTTCCTAAACTAAATTTTCCAAATTTTTAAATTTCCTTTTAAGAACATATTTATAATGATCTATACTTTAAGAAGATCAAAAAAAAATTCAAAATTCTAGACTAGAATATCCTTTTATCTACATTTTGTTCACGAATTAATGCTTTGTCATATCCCCATTTTGGTTCCTACTGTCGTTGCATAGCACTCGAAGAGGATGTCTAGTGACCGGGAAACCAAAAATTATATGAAGAATACATTCAATACTCTAGTTTTGGTGCAGTAAATACGAGGCTGTACATGTGGGATAAATTTTGTATTTACGCCAGAAATATTGGATGCATGACTAAAAATTGCAAACAAAAGTTGTTTATTTGACTTTTTTCTTTTGCAAATTTTTTCATTTATTTGTCTGACGTAACTAAAGAATTTACGCCACATTTAGGCTGTTTTACACCAAATCTATGGAGTGTATGAAAAAAAGTTCAAACAAAAGTTTTTGGCTGTTATGAAATAAACATTTTTTTGTATTTAAAGATTTTGTATTTAAACTTATTTTGCCCCGTTTAAAAGATAAGTTACACCAAGGGAACACGGATGCATGAAACACAATCATAGTTATTGCGCTATACCTTATAACTAAGCAACTTTTGATGCAACCCTTGAAAATACAATAAATATACGGAAATTTATTTTCGAAACAAATATTTTTTTTTAAACTGACTTAATAAAATACGATATCTACGAAATGACCATGAAAATACGATAATTACAAAGTCTTGTCTATCACCTAGGGAACTTAAGCGTCTGCTTGAACTAGGGAACTTAAGCGTCAACGGGATCTCCTTTTTGATAATTGAATAGACTGTATTATTTAGAATAACATACTTCGATCTTAAAAAAAAATGTAAACAATTTGTACTGTGTTTTGATTGTGGAGTATTTAGGTCTTGACCGAAGTTCCTTAGCACCTGAAGCTCCTTACCTGTCCAGGAATAAAATTTGCATCGAAATCTGTCTTGTTTTAACACTCCACCTTCTAGATTTAATTTTAAAGGATCAATCTTTCTGAAATGAACTCTAACTCTGAATTTCTCTTTCAGTATTGTTTAATAGAAATGAATAGTGGTATGCGGCAATTTCGAGTACCTACATTAGAAGATATCATGAAACATCGTATCATCGTTGTGACCCTTTCAATTTCAATGTATCTATCAACAATGGGCTTACCAAAAGGACATTTCACTCACATCTTACTAGACGAAGCAGCTCAAGCAATGGAATGTGAGGCCATAATGCCACTAGCATTAGCTAATGAACATACACGAATTGTCTTGGCTGGTGATCATATGCAATTAAGCCCTGAACTATTTAGTGAATTTGCCAAGGAGCGTAATTTACATGTATCGTTGCTAGAACGGTTGTACGATCATTATCCAACAACATTTCCCTGCAAAATTTTATTATGTGAAAACTATCGAGCTCACGAGGCAATAATCCATTTTACTTCAGAGCTATTTTACGATCAAAAGTTAATATCAAGCGGTAAACAACCGAGGCATGAAAAATTTTACCCGTTAACATTCTTCACAACACGCGGAGAAGATGTCCAAGATCAAAATTCAACTGCATTCTATAATAACAGTGAAGTTTACGAAGTTGTCGAACGCGTTTGTGAGTTACGAAAACGTTGGCCGGCGTCTTGGGGTAAATTGGATGAACAAAGTATTGGTATTATGACACCATACGCAGATCAAGTGTATCGTATTCGATCTGAGTTACGAAAACGACGTATGGGTGGAATTTCAGTGGAACGTGTACTGAATGTACAAGGCAAACAATTTCGTGCAATATTTTTATCAACTGTGCGTACTCGCCGAACTTGTACGGGACTGAAACCGTCTGGTGATGATATGGATTATGGTTTTTTATCGAATTCGAAATTATTAAATACGGCTATAACTCGAGCACAAAGTTTAGTAGCTGTTGTTGGTGATCCCGTTGCGCTGTGTTCCATCGGGCGATGTCGAAAAGTTTGGGAACGTTTTATTGATATTTGTAATCAAAATAAGAGTTTATTCGGAATTACCTGGTCCTTTTTACGAAGTCAACTTGATGGGGTTGAGTTAAAAAAAACGTATGTCCTGAATCCGCTTGCGCCTGAGTTTATTCCCCGCCAAATGCAATCTGAAGCATATATTAAAATGCCAGTTATAAATTTTAATACGTCTATACCCCCACCACCGATTGGTCAGCAACAAAACAGCTTACGACAACAATTACAACCTCCACCACCATCATCTTCAGGGAATAATGGTGGTACTACAAATACAGTTGCTACATTACCATTTGTATTACCCCCAGGTGGTGCGCCTATGATATCTTTACCATGGTATTGTTTCCCACAAGCACCGCCCCCGCAACAATTAGTAAGGTCATTAGCACCACCGGCGTTAACCGCAGCCCCTCCAGCACCAAATGTACAATATCCACCAAATAGTACACCATTAAATCCATGGACAGCCGCCGCTGCAGGAGTTAATTATTCTTTAGTATCCCCTCCAGCAGCAGCAGGAGGAGGTGGGCGGAATACTCCAACAAATTGGCCAGCAAAAATTTTACCAAACAAAAAACCAATTTTAGGGAATTTAAATATTCGTACACCAAATATGCCACCATCGGCATCGTTACGCAGTCCTGGTGGTGTACCATTCCCCAATAATGTCTTAAAAAATAATAATGGTTTTATACCATTACCCACAGTGTCTCGTGGTGGGAATGAAATTGATTTAAACCAACAAAATATTATTCAAGATGGTGGAAATCTTCTTCATGGTAACGATACAGCTGCTATATTTTCCAATATACAAAATCGTATACCTCCACCGGGTGGTGTCGGTCCAGGTCCAAATCAACTGACACAATTAATGCAACAACAACAATTGCAACAAATAAAATTTCCACCAGGACCTGGTGATTTTAATAAAAAACCACTTGGTAGTAGCGATAAGGAACAAATACAATTTTTAAACAATGTACATTTCCCGGAACGACATCAAACGACACGATTACCAACATCCACGGATATTACAAACTTATTACCGATTAATATGACATTAGCAGATATGCTTTTTCAACCACCATCTCAACATGTTGAATGGTATCGACATTTAATCGATATATCTGGTATTGATACAGCTAATCGATTTTTAGAGTTATTAATTCAAGCAAAAAAACAACATGAAATATTGTTGCAGCAGCAGCAACAACAACAACAAGCGGCAGTTGTGTTAAATTCAACAACAACAAAGCCAATTGTTGATGAATTTTGTAATCAACAACAACAATCGTTTCAACATTTACAGTTAATACCGCCTTCATCAACAGCATCAACGTCATGGTCACTTGAATTACAACAACAACAACAATTACAAAACCAACAACAATTACAAAATTTTCATCAAAAACCAGTTTTATTACGTGATTTGGAATCAACACTCATACAAAATAATCAACATTTTGTTGATGAATTTCGAGAACAACAACAACACCAGCAGCAACAACAACAACAGCAACAACAACGGATTCCAGAAACAATAAAATTACCATGGGAACAATATCCTGTACAACAAAGTGTACCATTATATCGACGACAAAGTCAATTTATTAATCAACAACAAGAACAAGAGAAGCAACAACAACAATTGAATCAACAGCAACAACAACATACGTTAATATCAAATGCATTTGCTGGGTATGCGCGAGCGTCATTACAACAACAGCAACAGCAACAAGTGTCAATTGAACAACAGAATCAACAGTTAAGACCGCAACAACAACAACAATTACAACAATACTATAACAGTAATGGCGGTTTACAACAGCAACAACAATTGAATCCATCATATCAACATCAATTACAACGACAAGTAAATGCTGATTTTGGTAATATGAGTTTATCACGTGATGGTACATCAACCGGAGCAGCAACAACCGCAACAATGGAAGAAATATTATATCATCATCATCGTCAGCAACAGGAAACAACGTATGCGAGTGTACTGCGACAAAACAATAATCAACAACAATCACAAGCAACAACAAAAACATCAACAAATAATGAACAAGAAAAAAATGGTGATCCATTTGCTGTGTTACGTGAATTAGGACATAAAGCAACAACAGCAACAAATGGAGGTTTGTATCAGTATTTTTCATAAGTAAACAAAAATAACAAACAATTGTGTGTGTGTGTGTATGTGCAACATAATATATATTAATCAGTGATATAGAGGAAAGTAAGTAAGGTTAAGATTTCATAAATATAAGGGTGAAGGCGTTGAAATACTCAAATCGTCGTTTGAGTGTTTCAACTAACTGTTTGTTTCTGTAAGTGATTAGGGAGAATATTCAAAATATATTCATTAATTTTTCCCCATTCTACTGATCGGTACAATAAAGATTTGAATGTCAGAAGGTAGGCAACCCTTAAATATCGGATAGGCTTTTTTGGTAATTAAAAAAAAATATGTGTTCTATTTTGTATAACATAATTGGACCTTACACATTAGCCGGATAGAATCCTATGATCTAAATAAGTGTTACTTTAGTTCAGTAGGCTCTTTATAATCGAAGCCCTTCTAGAGTAAAATATCCTGTATCAAAATGAGAAGTCTTAATTATATACAATTACATATAATTTAATGCTCCCGCATTTCTAAAGAAATATTTGTGAGGATTGATTATCCTATTGGAACAAATTATCTTGTGTCTTATCGCAATTCAGATCTTATATACTTGTTCTACGTCATAAATATTTATCCTTTGATCGATGGGCTCCCGCATTTGAAGCCCTTGGTTACCTAAAGTAATATAAATCATTGTTTTCAACTGAAATTGCGAAATCATGCCGTTTTATTGAAAAATGTTCAAATTAATCTATGTAAGACTTCAAAACCCGAAAGATTCGGCCTTTAAACAGTTAAGAGAATTGGATCTCCTTTAAACATACTACAACCGTCAAAAAGATTCTATCCTGTATTTTGAATGTATATCATTTCTCATTTTACTGGTAAATATTAAGCGGATAGACTTCTATAAAGGTTTTGAAATTAAAAATTAATCTCTTTAAATTAAAGAGTTTGCCACAAAATTTTAACACAAAAACCTTTTAAAAAAATCACATTTTTAAGAAACAAAACAGTTTGACAAGATTAAAATCAAAATTGACTATCTTCAAACATTGCCATGTCGATATGAGAACTTACTACATTACCGAATCTTTATATCTCTGATCATTTATATTAAATATATAAATATTAATTAATTATAAAATAAAAATATTGGTTTCTTTTACTTTTTATTGAATACTTTCTTATATTAAATATAAAAACAAAATAAAAAAAATAAAAATATTGAATGTGATAAAAAAAAATTAAAAAATATTAATTATCGTAAATAAGGAAATATTATTCACATATTATTATATTTAAAAAACAAACAAAAAATTTTTGTCATTTAAACAAAAACAAAATAATAATTTTTACATAATTTTGTGCAGTATAATTAATTATCATTATCATCGGCATTGTGTGATTGATTCAATAATTTTTTATTTCGTAGGTTATTATATTTCATTATTTATTTTTTGGTCCAATCATTCGAGTAATTTTCTCATACGGTGCGATAGAATACTGAAATATTATTGTATTTGTAAAATTAAATGACGTAATTTTATACAGAAACGAATCCAGAGGGAAGTTATGTATAAAAAAAACATAAACCGAGATACAGCGATGTAAAGTTAGGATAGTAAACATGAAAATACTTCACATTTTCTGTTGGTAAACTTTTTTTTAATGTACAATAAATAGTGCGTATCTTTGTTGCTTGGAACTTCAAAAATTTTTACCGAAAATATGAAAAAATGTCTTGTTTTGCACATGTTTGCCTATTTTTTCCTTAACTTAAAACCGTTAAATCCTAGTCCAGCTTAAGTTAATTTTTTGCGCGATTAAATTAATATAAAAAAACTATTCTACATATTTTTCCTGGAAATGGACCGTTTCAAGTTTATAGGGACCGAAAACAGGAAAACTTACCGTTTTTCCTGATTATATAAGATCTCTCTGAGTTAGTTTTTGCAAATTTCGGTATTTAATTTTGGATCAAAATACACCAGAAAATGTAATATTATCTCAATATTCAAGCGTCCCATAGAAATCGTCTTAATTATTTGCTCTAATGATTGGTCTATTTGTTGTATTTCATTATTTTTTTTAACTGAACTATTCTCTATTTAAACTATAAAATTTTGAGCAATTTTTTTATGGTAACAAAAAAAAAGTAAGAAAATATGAAACAAAACAATATTCATGAAATAAGTACGAATGGCATCTGTGGCGCCTCATTTGGCACATATTTAAACTAAATAATTGAAGTAAATACTTTTCGTATAATAATTTTATTATAATACGCCAAGCTCCGGGGAATTTTTTTTCTGCAATCTTATACTGAAGCGATTTTCTTGTTGGAACACGTTCAGGGATGTCCCCTGAATGTAAATTCAAGTTGGCGGTACGGGGGGACTTGCACCAAGGAGTACTCCTTGGTGCAATGTAGAAGGAATGAAAATCACCCCTCAATATATAAATCTAAGATATAATATGAATTGGTTTTTAAATGATTGTTAAATTTCAACATTTAATTCAATAATGTAACAATAGAGGCGCGTCGTAACGTTTTTTCTATTAAAAAAATTCAATTTTTACTGATTATAACAAATTCAACTAATCTTAAAGAAAGTTGGCAAATGAAGCGAACAAAAATGTCTGCCTTATGTCAAAAAGATTTTGAAAAAATTTCGTTTACATAAATGTTTTAAATTTCATAAAAGGTACCATTACTATTTTACCTATTATTTCTTCATTTCATTTTCATAAATTCTTTTAATAAATATTAATATAAAAATTCAAAATCTAACCTATAAATTGTCACTTTGTGATCTGTTACTGTCATTCGCACGATTTCAAAATTGATCGTTTTAAAGAAAGCTTTAATTTACCCCCCAAAATGATTTAAAAAAATGCAGTTTAAATTGAGATTAGTCTGAAAATTGTATAGCTATTTGAAAGCCCATTTAAAAAATAATAATTTTGCACTTGATTTTAAAAACAAAATGGCTTAATCAATTTTTCTAGTTTTTCGCGAACACTTATTTTTAGTAGATACAAAACATTTAGATGCATATTTTCTGCTGCTTATTATCAACGCATATTTTATTAAAAACATAGTTTCATTTTAGAATATTCTACTATTATATTAATTACGTGAGGAAGTTATTGCATATAATTTTTAGATTAATTTGGGCGTATTTGTGTGCAAGCTAAATCAAAATGGTGTGGAATTTCATTTTTATAATAAAATAAATTTAGTAGAAGTATTTTTCATATAATCTAGCGCACAAAATTCTTTGCAAATCATCATAGCTCTGAAGTAGCTTTGTACATTTACCCTGCAAAAAGGTCGGATATCTGGCATTTTTTTGTACCTGTATATGCTGGTATCTTTAACGAAAAATCAAGTTTGACAAATCGAAAACCGCGGCTATATTTTCTGTAGCTTATAATACACCGAGATTAGCTATAGAGGTTATATATATGTCAAAGCACGCTCTACAGGTCACAATTTTAGTCTAATCGGCATTAAAGAACAAGTTCGTTAATGGGCAAAATCGGATAAAGAGAAAGGTGGTTTTGTAGGAAAAGGGAATCACAAAATTTGGTATATCTTTCTTAGTTTTGGCAAAATCAAAATATGTAGAGTTATAGAAAATTATTTTTACTTTAATTTGGTTTCTAACCATTTTTTCTATTACTCTAATATTTAAAGAAATATTTACAATTTAAGATTGAAAATCAAAACCCTAAATATCTCTCTGTATATATATGTCTTAGAAAAATTGATAGATAATAAATTGTAGTAAAGTTTATTTTCTATAACTTTACTACTTTTATATTTGTCTAATATTAAGAGAGATAGTCTATATTTTTTGTTTTTTTCTTTCTCTAAGCCCCTATTTCCCATTGGCCGTTTCTACTCATTAACGAACTTGTCCTTTCATTATTAAATGCATATTAGATACGAAATTTCATTTCGATCGGACTAAAATTGTAACTGCTAAAGTGTCTAGGAATACACGGAAAATATATGTGTCTGTAACCACTCAAGCGGATTCAAATCGCCACGAACATTAATAAGATAAAAGTAATTAAGATCTATTTCCAAAAGAGAAGAGATGTAATTATTTTGAGAAAATTCGCTAAGCTGGCTCTTTTAAAATTCGAAAGAGCTTCCAAACTGAAAAAAAACCAATTTGATGGTTTTTAGACCACAGAAAATTTAGCCGAGTTATTTTAAATTAGAAAATTTGATTTCTTGCTCGAGTCGAAACAAATGTATGCATACCCCACCTTTTGCATATCATCTTATTCGCGCCAGACATTTTTTTTTTTTAGAGCCTTGTGAATAACATAGCTTTTTTATTCACCCAATCAGAATACAATCATTGGAAAATATAAAAAATATTTTTACAACAACATTTCACATACAAAAATAAAAAATAATTAAAATGGACAAAAAAAAATGCAATTGGGAAAAAAATTTAATTAAAAATATTTTTGAATGGTTGTATTGTTTAATTTACTTACCCCCTCTCCTATCCTTATTTAAATAATAAAAATATTACAAAAATAAATACAAAAAAAAAAAAAAAAATATTTTAAAAAAATCCATAAAAAAAACGTAAAAATTCCAAAGAATCTCTGAATTATGGATGGCCTGTTTTTTGAAAACAAAAAAAAATTATATATATATATAAAAAACAAAAGATATGCAAATTAATTTCATATTTAAAAAAAATTGAAAATTAAGAAAATTTACAAAAAAAAAAAGTACTGTACCTTAGAATTTGTAAAATTGTAAAAATACATTTTATTTTTTTTCCTTAATGGAAAAAGAAGAGTCAATTTTCATTATTTTTCTGGTTAGTAAAAATTAAGTTTTAAAGAATCAATCAAAATTTATTGATGATGTAGAGCTCTGTTCTGTCATTCGCAAAGAAGACAGGTAGGTTCGACAACGAACGCAGGGTTAGAGGAAACGAATCAGAAGTTGTAGAGTATAGAGGTGGTTGAGGGGATAGGTTCCTTAGAGATCGGTATAAAAGACCTACCTGCCAGACCCCGGTCGACCCTTCAACACTACTACTATTGATGATATGTTTTTATTGATTTTGAGAATTTTATAAATATTTATTTTGGAAATTTTTTGGATAAAAGTATATAAAATACAAAGAGGGATAAATATTAAGAAACGAGAGGCTATTAAGGCGGCTACATTATTCCTATTCTCGCTGAAAAAATTTTGAAATCGATGTAATTATATAATATCTAGGATGGCGATTGACTTGGAAAATCTGCATGTGTCAAAGATTTCTGAAATTCTGGAAAAGTTAAGAAATATTCGGGTGATTTTAGTCTCGATTAGAGAAAATGATAAAATATTTTTTGTTATAAAAATGGTTTTAGTGCAATTTAGGAAATTTTGACAAAAAAGTGAACTGTTACTACCACCTAGTTAAAGATTTTAGAGTTAATTTTACTATGGGTCGACACAAGCTCACGCCATTTTTTTAAATTTTATAATTGAATTTTGCCTTATTGATTCGGTTTTCGAAAAAATGCTTCGGCTAAAAGTTGTTCATTAGAAATATAGTAACAACTTTTATTCGATATTTTTTTCGAAAACCGATGGAATAAGGCACAAATCAATTATAAAATTTTCAAAAAATGACATCAACTTCAGTGGCCAAGTGTACTTATATCATAAAAGTGGCGTTCTTTTTTCAATATTTCACAGTTGATTTGTGCCCAATCCATTTGGTTTTCGAAAAAATGTCTCTAATGAAAGATGTTCTTCTTAAGATAGCTAACAACTTTTTCCCAAAACATTTTTCGGTACAAATCAACTATGAAATTTTGAAAAATAACTCCACTTTTGTTGCCATGTGTTTTACGTTCACGTTCATAAGGTGGTATATATTTTTCAAATTAACTTATTCAGAATGTTTTTCCGAAAAAATGTTTCGATTAAAAGTTGTTCCTCATAAGATAGCTAACAACTTTTGCTCTAAACAATTTTTCGATAATCGAATGATTTCGGAACAAATCAATTGTAAAGTTTTAACAATATACACTAATTTTGTATATGATATCACCATAATCGGTAATATTTTGATCACGAGATACTTTCAAAATGATCAGAAAATTATCCACGTTATCAGTAAAACATCGGGAATATCAATACTCTGATAATGGGACTCATGGAGTAACAGAGTGGTGATATCTGGGCTTAAACCACTTGTATGTCGAATTTTTCGAAGTTTAGAAATAATATCTCCATTTCTGGGCAATCGCTTTATTTTTCATTCAAATTAAACATCTTATCTATCAAAATTTCATTTATTTAATTGTAATTTTATTTTGTATTGTAATTCGAGATGAAATTCAGCGAATTAATTTCTTTAAATAATTATGTAAATTTGTTTTCATCTCAAATAAAACGCATGTAATCATTAATTGTTTCATTTTGATCGAATATTCGCACAAATATTTAAAATTCGAACACATTCCAAAAGTTATGGAAAAAGCATTTCTGAAGATGGAAATCCCGAAATTCGATCAATAATAATAGTTTGATCTTTTATGAGAAGACATTGAAAATCAATTTCTTAACAAAACACTTCAAGAAATAGACTTTACGTCAATTTTTGATGTCTTCTCAGTGGAAAGAAAAATGATTCAATTAATAATTATTCATAAAAAAAATTATAATAAATCCTAGAATATTTAACTGGAAATGCAATTTCAACAGAAAATATTCTAACAAAAAAATAGTGTGTTTAAAAAACACTCGAAAAAAAATCGATGAAAAATTGAATTTTTATTTTAAAAACATATAAAAAGTATATTAATAAAAAGTTTTGGGGGTTTTAGTCCCGTAGAAGGTTTCCCCCTGAAATAAAAATTTATACTTGACACTCACACAAAAAACTTTTCAATAAGATTCTAAAAATTGTGAAACACATTTTTCATAACAATTTAAAAACATTTTTTTATGATCTTGTTGAAAATTTGTATTTTTCATGTAGTATAAAATTTTACTTTATTACTCAAAGTGATCCAAAGAAAATTGTTGAGTACTTGTATTTGCCATTTTTATTTAATCTATCGTTGAATTTATAAACTGTGGAAATTCATTAAGTTTAATTCCATTTTTGTGGGTTTAGGTAATTAGTGTCCCTTTTTACTTCAGATTACTTCTAAAAATTATACACCCTTTGCTGTTATTTTAATTCGCTTTATAATATGTGTCTAGAGTTGGCTGTGTTTTCTGAGACCTTAGTTTTTATTCCAAAATTATTTTTGTGATATCATGGCGAGTTTTGCGAAAAGTAATAACTCACCCCTACCATCTTCTCGACAATGTTATCCATCATGCATTATTTGATTAGTCCTTATATCCATTTGAGTTCTCGAGGCTCAACTCACATCTGGATACGATATTAAAAGAAATTTCAGAAACTCACTATGAGTATACGATATTGTTCCTAATGTGACTTCGTTCTGAGAGAAGCTAGTCTCGAGACTTTTTAGTCTCAAGTGAGCAGACACTAGGTAATACTCAGAATGTTTGTACTGTTTGTAGCAATGAGTGTTGACACTTGCGTTTTATTAATATGCTAGACAGATTTAAATTTTGATTGACTTCGAGTTGAGATGTAATCACCTAGTTATTCAAATACCAAAATTCTTACCACAATACCCGAAAATTTCTTCGTGAATATTGTGATAAGAAATTTGTTATTTGAACGCCTAGGTTAATCTTGGGATGTTTCCAAAGATATGGAATAATGGTTTTATCTCCATTGTCTTCTACCCGTATTTTGTTTTCCAGACTTTCTGAGCGTTATGAACGACTTAACATGTTCTTTGATAACGTTTGACATTAATTAACATCTCGGGGTAATAAAGTAAAACTTTATAAAAATTAAATATATAATAGAAAATATTAAATAAAAATCAAATAATTTCTAATATATTATTTACAACAAAATTTTAACATTTTGTTAAACTCCAAATTGTTAAAATTTGAGCAAAAACTAAACATATTAGCTAACTAAAAAAAAAAAACAATAAATAATAATTGTTCTTAACATTATACTTTTCTACTTTTAATTTTTTGCGTTCTTTTATTAAGATTATACACACAAAACGATAACAACTCTCAGAAACTAATAGGGTACTGTTTAATTTTTAAAAAATATACAAAAAAATAAAATAAATATTAATAATGTATTTTTTAAAATGGTTCAGATCTTGGATATTTTGTTTTTCGTATATATTGGTTGGATGATATGATAAACAAAAAAATTCACTTTATTTTTTATTTATTGATAAAAATTGAAACAAAACCAAAAATGGTTTAAAAAAAATGGTGTATCATGATGCCCAATGTGTATATGAAAATTCCATAGATCTGACAAAAAATATTTCTTGTACGTGGTATTATAATTAATTAATTAATAATTTTTACATTTTCTTTTTAATATTATTATTGTACATTTATATAGAATTGTATGTTATTAAAAAAAAAAAACTATGTATAGACAATTATTATTAATTTTAGTCAAAATATACTGACTGATAATGATACTACAAATTTTTTATTTATTTTTATCACCTGCATACATTGATGGCCATTAAAGAGATATCTGAATGGCTTCGGCTGAACACTTTAGCGTCAAGCAACGTCTATCCACGACGATATTCAAACACCAATAAAATCCCAGAGTTACGATACTCTCTAAATGAGTTGGTGACTAGGGTCAAAGTGCATCTGTGCATCCGGGGAACTGTAGTACTCACAAAACATACAGGTGTACCTTTTGCGAACTGAAAGTTACTCCTGAATGAAACCATATTTGGCAAAGCCAATATAAGATGACGAGAGGGACGTACTTGCGGTACTACCAGGCAGATCTGGTCAGAGTACAACTAAGGCGTTCTGAAGATATTATTTTTTTACGGAGATCGTCTACAGTCAACGTTATAGCAGACACGACTAGGCACTGGCTGGACGCCAGTTATGTAGAAACATAGGACTTCCAGTGCGCCACGGCTATTGTAAGAGCTGCCACTGTGAGGAAGAAGTGATGATTCACCTTTGTCATTATCTAGCTCTTATTATGAAGTGACTCGCCCTTTTGGGTTAACCATTCTTTGACGACCTCTCTGAGGTATAGTATACGGCGTCGAGGCCCTATTGCTGTACCTTAACAGCTCCAAATGGTTTAAGGAGTAGTTGGTTAGGATGAGTCTGCCTCATTTCGGTATCACAATGAACTTCACGATCTGAGTGTGTCTGCATCCAGGACACCCGCTACAACCTAAGCTAACCATCACCTACATTTAATAAGCCAGTGTCCAGGTGATGAAAATGGAAAAATACCTGAAAAAAGGTCATATCTGGATTTAAGGTATGTTTATATATATCCTAGCTGTTTCCTGCGACTTCGTCCGCATTTATATAAAATACATTTATATAGCTATCCCCCGTGGTTTATATAAAATTAGAGTCAGTTAAAATTTTTGTTGATTTTATCATTTCCACAGAAACAATACTTCTAAAAAATAACTATAAAATTATTTTATTAAAATTTTGTTTCAATTTTGAAATATCAACTTTGATTGTTGTTTCCATAGTAACTATAAACTTTATTATCTATTGAATATATATATTTTTCTTCCGACTAACTTTACAAATATCAATATTTAAGGCTAACTAAGAATTTTAACGTAATGCTAGATAGCCTATAGCCTTCCTCATGAATGTGAGTATCATACACAAAAAGAATTTTTTAAATCGGCTTGGCAGTTCCAGAGATTAGCGCGTTTAAACTAACAAACAAACAAAAAACTCTTCAGCTTCATTATATTAGTATATATATATATATATATATATTAGACTGGTTCATAAAAAATAACCTAAGATGTATAAAAAATAAGATTTTCCAGGAATTTTAAAAACTTTGTAAATGATAATTTGAAGAAAACCACGTTTTACGAAAAAAGTCTTTTACTATAAGTCGGATAGTTTTGATGAAAAAGTAGAACAATCTTGAAATTTACGATAAATTCATTTTTGATCTCAAATAACTTTTCAATGTGATTGAAAAATGATAAGATACTTTTTTTGTAGAACGTTCAATTATCTATAAAAATATGTTATGCTCATATCGATCTGTTCATTTGTTAACAAACTTCCAAAGTTTTTCCCATGTTATTTAAATGGGGAAAAAAAATCGCGATGCGGGACCTCTAAATATTAATATTAAGAACCCAAATTTTAACAGGATCATTTTTCGACATGCCAAATAGTATTTTCGAGGTAATTTTCGAAAAAAAATTGATTTACATATATATATATACATACATATATATATATATATATATATATATATATATATATATATATATATATATATATATATATATATATATATTAGAAAGAGGGGTACCGCAAACGGGTCCCTAGCACCTAGACAAAGTAGTCCTCTGTGCCCTCCTTGAAAACAAACTGTCACCCGAAGGCGAGAAGCCTCCGTGTGAGGGGTGCTATTTTAAGTAGATGAAGATATAGGATTCTGTCGAGGCCAGACGCCACACTGAAGGCCCACAACTTCTCCGCCGGGATTGCTCCCAGGATTGATGGATCCAAAGTTTCGGACCCAAACATTCTATATCTGACACCCTGCACGCTTCCGCAGGTGCATATAACATGTATGGAGGTCTCATCGTCCTACATGTGGAATCATCCAAGATCCCCAAGTTATGAAGGTGGTAGTTCAATCGACAGTGTCCTGTCATGAGCCCTACCACCCTTCTCAACTGCACAAAGTCCCAGTAATCGAGATGAGTCTGTTGCAGCCACTCTTTGATTCGGTAAATTACGGAGCATCTTGCTTTGGGAATGATAGGCTCAGGTGAAAGGGACGCTTGAGATGACCCCTCCCGTGCCAACGAGTTCGCTACTTCGTCCTCTTAACGCCAGAGTGACCCGGTACCCAGATCAGCCTGACTGTGTTACTCAGTGCCAGGTGCATTAACCCCCGCACCAAATAAATCTCCGGCCCTTGACCCATCCGTATAAAGATATGGTCCGGGAAGGGGTGAAAAGTTATGTACATCTGGATCCCATTCCTCACGGGAGGGAACGATTACCCGAAATTTGCGGTCAAAACGATAAATCGGAACAGTGGAATCCTGTGGCATTTCCACAGTGGAATCCTGTGCCATTTCATTATACTCGCATGACCTGTGTTTGTCCTACAGTGCATTGTCTGCAACTCCTAAGTCGATAGGCAGTCGTCATGGCCTCCGCTTCAATCATTAAATGAATCGGTGGAATACCTAGAAGCGCACCCAGCGCAGCAGTAGGAGTTGTTCGCATGGCTCCAGTGACACTGCATACGAATCTGAGCAGGTGGTCTAATTTTTTCCTGGCTACGGCCAGAGAGGTTCTTGTCCACCATACTACACAGCCAAATGTGAGCATTGGCTTTACAATCATTGTAAATAACCAGTACACCATGCGAGGTTGGAATCCCCAAGACTGTCCAAATGCTCTCCTGCACATCCAGGATGACTCCCAGATGCTTAACCGTTCTGGTTTGTATAATTTGAATGCCAGATATGCTGATCATCAGTTGAGCAACTCTTCGTCTCCTTGTAAACAGTACACAGCCCGTTTTTTTCCGGTTTGACAAAGAGTTCTTTGTCAATGCACCAACGCTCCACGTACGAGAGCGCTTCGTCTCTGCCTTTGACAAGTATGGATATGTCATCAGCGTAGCCTTGAGCAAATATCCCTAATTCTTTGAGACCGGTTAGTAAGCTATCCACTACGAGGCACCACAGTAATGGCGAAAGAACTCCACACTGCGGACATCCTCTACCCACAAAGCCTCTAACCGATTGTCTCCCTAAAGTTGCGGTAATGCACCTCACTTCGAGCATGCTGCAGATCCTGCAACATGCTCGCACTGACGCACGCACTGACTAGAATGCTTACAGGCAGAAGCTCTCTGGGCTACTTGCTGGGGTACGAATAGGTTGCACAAGAAGAAAGATGTAGAATCTGCGGTTAGTTTACTTCAGGATGCCATGATTTCGTCGTATGAAAACAACTGTCCTGCAAGTGTTACTACCGGTTCTAGAGATGTTCCGTAAACAAAAAAAGTTATATATGTCACGGTCCGTGGCATATATAACTTTTTTCTACATCTTCCTTCTTGTGCAACCTATTCGTACCGCCGGCAAAGCTTTTTACCTATCGGGGTGGAGAGTCTCAAATGAACTTTCTCTATCTGATCATAGATACATCAAACCGTGTACCGTAACCTCGTATCGCAATCCCAGATGCACTGACTGGGATGCTTACAGCCAGGAGCTCTATATATATATATATATATATATATATATATATATATATATATATATATATATATATATATATATATATATATATATATATGGTGGTCTATATAGCTTATTTTGTCCAGCCGCTTCCGAGATATGAATTTTTTTTAAAAACGATATTTTTTTTTTGAATGCCCATAACTTTGTGAAAAATGATCCGATTGGGATGTTTTTTTTTTTAATTTTCGTTTTTAGGCGCACTTAACAAAACTAGAAACAAAATGGTACAAAATAATCAAAACCGTATTTCAAAACCATAAGATTTTCAAGTTCTAAATATTAAATGTTGATTTTTGAAAAACACGTTCAATTTCTTCAAATTTTTCCTAAAAATACTGTAACTCATTATGCAACTTCAACCAGTCCAAGTGGCCGAGCGGTCTAAGGCGTTATGTCTGCGTAGTATGCTTACTTCGAAACTGAGACGTTATGGGTTCGAATCCCGAGATCGGCAGTTGGTCAATTCTTAAGAAAAAAAGGGGCGGTTAATTGACTAAACTGTCGGCGTATGGATAAGAACGAAGTAACCGGCTATGCTTGAGAAGGTTTTCTGCAGTTTCCTTCAGGAATCCAGATGAATATTGGCATAGTTTCTATCATAGTCGGCTGCAGCCGCATATCCTACCAATTCGTATTCTATACACAAAAATTCCTTCCACTCCACTTACATCCTCACATCCTTAGGCATCACAATTGACCTTATGGTCGAAGTGTAGCCCGTCCAGGGCAGCTTCTACAATCTATCTATCTATGCAACTTTTAAGCCCGGCACGGTAATGGGATAACGTTAGGATTCATGTTTTTTCGAATTTTAAAATTTTTATTTTTTAGTAATCCGTACTAAAAGTACATTATATAGCCCAGTCAATCTACGTTAAATAATAATTTAAAAAAATATAGTTTTGAAAATTGGTCAAAATGTTCTTTGAGCCTTCCTCTATAAGAAAATCGATCGCTACGTGATTTTTAAAAATAAACATTTAATATTTAGAACTTGACAATCTTATGGAAATACGGTTTTGATGATTTTGTATTTTTTTTTCTAAAAGTGTGTCTAAAAACGAAAATTAAAAAAAAAAAACATCCCAATCAGATCATTTTTCGCAAAGTTATGGGCATTCAAAAAAAGTACCGTTTTTTTTGAAAAATTCATATCTCGGAAGTGGCTGGACAAAAAAAGCTGAAAATTGGCATGAAGGCCTCTCTCTCAATAGATACTGAAGGAAAAAAAATTATGGAGAAAATCGGAGATGCAAAAGGCCAAAAGCTAAATGGTGTCCGATTTGGCGTGGAATGCCCTATATATATGTACCACATATACTATGGTTTTAAACAAGACGATTGAGCTAAATTTTCCGCAGTAAAAGTTGTACCGTTTTGGCGCTATACGCTTTTGATGTTACAGTATATAACAGTATCACCATACCCAATTTTATCAAATACACTATACTCAATCCGATCTAATTTTTATTTGAAATAAACGATTTAAAAACTGCAAATTCAAGAGCGTACAGCGCCCAAACGGTGCAACTTATTGGGGCAAATTTAGCTCAATCGTCTTCTTTTAAGCCATAGTACATGTGGTAAAGCGTTGTACAAATTTTAGGGCACTCTGTATATGTAATGTACAGGGTGCAAAAAATCGCTAAATAAAATTCCATGACTTTTCCAGGTTTTATAAAAAAAGTAAATTTTCAGGTCTATACAAATTTTCAGAGTTATTCATTTATAACAAAGAAACTATCTTCCAATTCATTTAATCATAGCCAAATTTTTCTCTTGAACTGAATTGATAAATCAAAAACCATTTTTTAGATTATGGCAACGTAACCAGATTCAAAAACCCACTATTTTTTATGTGTATTTTCCATTTATATAATATATAATTTTCCAGCGTTTATCGATTTTAAGATACAACATTGAATTCCCTGACTAAAATTTAGAGTATTTGAAAAAAATTTCATAGTCGAATAAAATATGCCTGGGCCACAAATCAATTTTTTATTTTGCTGACGTCACTAATTTTTACTTTTCCAAAACTACTTTTTAGTTGGCTAAATTAGATTTTCCATGACCATGAACAAAATTTCATGACATTTCCAGGTTTTCCCTGATCTAAATTCCTTGGCTATCCCTTAATTTGATTTACACACAAAAACTCTTTACTAGTGCGTCCTACGTGAAAAATAAATTTATTCCTTTTGTAGAGCATAAAATATATATATATGCTACGATTTACTTTCATTATATGCTTTTACAAACCTCATACTTACCGAAATATTTAGTTTCAAAGTACAGGATTGATTTTAAAAGTTACAAAATAGTATTAAAAAAATACACTTCCATTCAATAGATTTGAACCAGTAAGTCACATTCTGAGCATATATATTAATGAATATATGTATAATATTACATACCGTAACACTTAGAATGTTTTAACTGGTTCAATTTTTATGAACGGGAGTGCACATTTCTTAAAACAATTTGTTCCAGTTTTGAATAATTTAGAAATGTCAGAATCTCTGAGTAAGGTTAAACGAATTTCCGTCACAACACCTCGAGGACTAGTCACTTACAAAATTTGTTGCCAATTAAATGAGGAATAACTTTCCCATTTAAACATGGTACTTTTTTGGAAGAAAATGGTGAAAAAGTGCATTTCAACCCCCTCTCCTCACTAGAGTCTATTTTGCGTGAAACTTATTGAAAACACTCAGGTATCGAAAATAACATGAGGAATTAAAATGTAGATAATTTTATTCTCCATATCTTGAAAATGTGTTTTTGCTCAATCTTGGCACTCAGTGCATTTAGTAGAACATTTTGGTTGCTTAGCTTGACTAGACAATGTGGTGTTATGTTATACATTTGTCTGTCAGGAGTGGGGACGTAGGCATTCTATAAAGCAATTGGTGAATCAATCTACATCAAAAGATAGCGTAATTTTCGTAGTAGTCTGATTTGTTAAAGGGGTGTATTCTGAGCATAATGGCGAATTTGAGGGATCGCCCGAGTGTCAGTGGCGTCACTATCGCGAAAAACGCGTTTCATTCAATATCTCGAGAACGGTTTACTTAACGCAAAAAACTATAGAAACCTTTTCTCTTATAAATTAAATTTCCTAACTTTTTTATTCGAAACTTTTTTTTCTATCATCAATATTTTCCGAGTTATTTTGTTCGAAAGGCACAAACTTCCCTATTTTCGTCGGTTTTTCCGTCGATTGACATTAACTTATTTCGTGAGAGACATTAACATATGTGAATAAGTTTTGTCTCTCACGATTGAACTATCAGATATAGGTTACGAATTGGATGACGATTTAGTGGCCGCAATCATGTTAATTGGATTGTCGAAAAGTTACGAACCACTCATTATGACTTTAGCAGGATGTGGTGTGCTAGTTACAAGTGACTTAGTTAAAAACAAACTTCTGCACGAAATTAGAAGTGAAAAGGATGTGTTTGACGAAATTGCTTTGTACAGTATAAAGCAATCGGATCAGAAATACAACCATAATTATGTAAATAGGCAGAAGAAGAAGTTTGTTTTTAGATGTTTTAGGTGCCACAAAGAGGCTCACAAGTCCTCGGATTGTCCCAAGAAAGAAGGTGCTGTGCAAAAGCAAGTCGGAAAACCCTGGAACATGTTTTCGGCAATGGCATGTGATATAGAGCAGCGTGCTTGGTTGTTGGATTCGGGAGCGACAGCTACAATGGCACGATATGATGATTGGCTTCACAATAGGAGAAATTGTGCTGCTTCCGAAGTAACTTTGGCAAATGGTGGTATTACGAAAAGTGGAGATATGGGTGACGTAGTAAGTAATGGGTTTTCGGAGCAGAAGGGGCTCATATGTACAGAGAAAGTGATTTTCAAGTAAGAGGAAGTATTGGCCACTGCCAAACAAAAGCAGGGACTTTATTACCTGGATATAGAATCGCACATTGTACCTGAACCACTTAAAATCGAGAAAAACAAGGATGTTACAAATTCCTTGGAAAACCCTGTAGTAAATTTATGTTTCAGCCAGGACATATGACATAAAAGAATGGGACACCTGAACAATTCCAGTTTGAAGTTGCTTCGAAATATAGCAACCGGTATCGATTTTAAAAGTGATACAAATACTGGTGTCGTGTTCCACTGAAGGGTCCAGGGAGGCGAGCAAGCACCCAGCAAACATACAAGTCAGAAAGACTTCAAAAAGAAGTCTTATTGAAGACTTCATTAGGAAGTACAATTATGACGTCATAATGGCGTCTTTTTTCAGAATTCTCAATTGAGATATCCTTAAGACATCTTTTTTTATGGTTTCACAAGAAGTCAGAAATAGGAGCCCTTTAAGTAGTCTTTTTTTCTGTCTTCGTAAAAAGTCGGAAATAGGAGCTCCTTAAGAGTCTATTTTTACTGACTTCTTATTGAAGACTTCATTAGGAAGTACAATTATGACGTCATAATGGCGTCTTTTTTCAGAATTCTCAATTGAGATATCCTTAAGACATCTTTTTTTATGGTTTCACAAGAAGTCAGAAATAGGAGCCCTTTAAGTAGTCTTTTTTTCTGTCTTCGTAAAAAGTCGGAAATAGGAGCTCCTTAAGAGTCTATTTTTACTGACTTCGCAAGAAGTCAGAAATAGGAGCCCTTTAAATAGACTTTTTTTATGTCTTCATAAAAAGTCAGAAATAGGAGCCCTTTAGAGTCTATTTTTTCTGACTTTTCAAGAAGACAGAAATATGAGCCCTTTAAGTAGACTTTTTTTCTGTCTTCCTAATCATTCAGAAATTGGAACCCTTTAAGAGTCTATTTTTCTGACTTCGCAAGAAGTCAGAAATAGGTGCCCTTTAAGAGTCAATTTTTTCAGACTTCGAAAGAATTCAGAAATAGGTGCCCTTTAAGAGTCTATTTTTTCTGATTTCGCAAGAAGTCAGAAATAGGAGCCCTTTAAGTACACATTTTTTCTGTCTTCGTAAAAAGTCAGAAATAAGAGCCCTTTAAGAGTTTATTTTTTCTGACTTCGCAAGAAGTCAGAAATAAGAGCCCTTTAAGTAGACATTTTTTCTGTCTTCGTAAAAAGTTAGAAACAGGAGCCCTTTAAGAGTCAATTTTTCTGACTTCGCAAGAAGTCAGAAATAGGAGTCCTTTAAGAAGTCTTTTTCCCAAGTTTTTTATATTTTTACTCAATTTAGCGCACGCGCATTTTTGTTATAGTTTTTATTTTCTCTTATTCAGCTTTTATTTGGAGAACTTGTAAAGGTATTATTATAATTTAATTTATTTATATAGTGTTATCAAGTATTTAAAACCAGTTTAAGTGCGTTATTTTTAACGTGGATTATTTTTATTTGGTTTTATCTGTAAGTATCTTAAAGGTTAACGCATTAAAATGAATTTAAAAAATTAATATCATGATTTTCTATTTTTTATTAAGATTTGAAACCAAGATGTCTGCCAAGGTGATGATCATCCCATCTTCGAACCTATTCCCAAGAATATCAAAAAATTAAGTTTGAGTCAAAAGTTAGCTCAATGGAAATATGAGTTTAACATTACTCAAACTGCATCTAAATATTTTTCGGAATGTAGAGTCGATAGAAGACTTAAAAAATTTTCCAAAAGATTGCCGTACATTATTAAATTCTCCTAAAAATACCCCAATTCGTACTGTTGCACCAGGAGAATATTTTCATTATGGTCTAAAAAAAGGATTGATTGACCAACTGAAAGCGATCGATTTGGGCCAGTTTAAAGAAACTATTCAAATCAACGTGCAATTGACAGTTTGCCAATTTCAAAGAGTTTGAAGAGTCAACTCTATCCAATACAAGTCGAAATTTACTCAAAAGTTTCTGTACCTTTTGCTGTTGGAATATATCATGAACTTAGCAAACCAAATGATTGTAATGATTATTAATATAAATTTAAATGTAAATATAAATTAAATGAATAAATATTTATTAATTTTAATATAAAATTGTTTATATTTTTTTAGCCTCTATTTTTAGGAATCTTAAAATATTAATTTAGTCTTAAAGAACTCTTAAAAAAGAGCTCTTGAAGAGGCCAGAATCAAGAACTCTTAAGATCTCTTAAATATGAGCTCTTGAATAGGTCAGAATCAAGAACTCTTAAGATCTCTTAAAAAGGAGCTCTTGAATAGGTCAGAATAAAGAACTCTTAAGATCTCTTAAAAAAAAGCTCTTGAAGAGGTCAGAATCAAGAACTCTTAAGATCTCTTCAAAAGAAGCTCTTGAAGAGGTCAGAATCAAGAACTCTTAAGTTTTATATTTTCGAAGTCAGAAAAAAAAGTTCATAAAGACTTAATAACGAAGTCTTCAGTAGTTCTTGAGGTGGCGCATTGGACATCCTCATGAAGTCCTGAAGACCCCATTTGACGAATAATTTAAGACGTCCAAATCTTTAATAAGAGCTCTTAAAGAACTTTTAAAGACGTCATATTGTTTACTGGGCAAGTTATTAGAGCTGTTCATATGGATCTTTGTGGGTCAACGAATAAATCAATTAACAATGCATACTATTTTTTCACCCTAATCGACGACTTTAGTTGAAAAACTTTTGTATATTTTTTAGCAAACAAATCGCAAGTGCTGTCAACTTTTAGAACTTGGAAAATATACGAGGAAAATCAAACTGGTGAAAAATTGAAGTGTCTTCGTTCCGATAATGAAAGCGATTACGTAAATGATAATATCTTGAAGTTGTTGGTTGAATCTGGTGTCAAGCATGGCACAACAATTCCTTATTCACCTGAACAAAATGGTGTGGCTGAAAGGACGAACAGAACAATTGCTGAAAATGCTCGAGCTATGCTCTGTGACGCTGGATTGAGTAGGTGTCACTGGGCAACCGGTCACCAACGAAGGTGATAATGAACAAGCTACCAGAAAAAGTCTGGACGGGAAGGAAACAAGACATTAATCATTTATGTGCTTCGGTTGTGCCGCATATAAGCACATTCCAAAAGGGTTGCGTAAGAAGTGGGATTTCAAAAGTAAGGAAATGGTATGGGTACTGCACTGAATCAAAAGGATGCCAACTGTTAGATTTGCAAAAAAGCCCGTGATGTGATATTTGATGAAAATATGTTTCCAGCCAAGATGAAAAATTTTGTTGTCGACAAGCTGAATGATATTTCAGTAGAACAAATTTGGGAACCGCCCGATATAAGAGAAGTTCAAAACATCGAAGATGTTGTAGATGTGGTGGGTAATGCTATGAACGACGAAGATGTTGGGAATGAAACTCAAGTTAATGTTGAAAACGAGTGTCGATATCCTTTAAGAAATAGAACCAAACAGGACTTCCTTGTTCTCTACTTAATGGGTACATTTGCAAACACTGCAGAACCAAAATCGGTGAATGAAACATTGTCAGGTCCGAATAAAGTGTGTTGGAGGTAAGCCATGGAAGAAGAATTGAATTCACCTCAAAAGAATGGCACATAGACACTTGTTGATCTACCTGTTGGACAGAAACCAGTGGACTGCAAATGGGTTTTTAAAATCAAACACGATTCAGATTACCCTGTTGTAAGGTACAGTTCGATAAAACTGTTGTTTGCACTTTCTGCAGAACTAAATCTGACCATTGACCACCTTGATGTTACAAGCGCGTTTTTAAATGGAGATTTAGCTGAGACAGTCTACATGAATCATCCGGAGGTGGTAGATATTGCAAAGGGTAAGGTATGCCTGTTAAAGAAAGCAATTTGTGGCTTGAAACAAGCGAGCAGGGCTTGGTACGAAAAAATCCATTTAGTACTTACAGGTATGGGTCTCGTGCGTGGACCTGGCCGGGAAAACATGTTGATGATGTGTTGATTTTTAGCAACAACATTTTAACAGAAAAAACAAAAACAGATTTAATGAAAAAATTCAAAATGAGAGATTTGGGAAAGGCTAAGGATGTATTAGGCATGAGAATTCGAAGAGATAGTTCCCGAATAATTGTAGATCGGACAGCTTATATTCAAAAATTATTAGAAAGTTTTTCTATGTCTGATTGTAAGCCAATGGCTACTCCAATGGAGGCTGGATTAAATCTCAAAAGGGCTGAAAAGACTAACACTTACTTTATCATATCGGGAGTTAGTCGGTTCTTTAATGTATTTGGGTGTTGTTAGTAGACCAGATATATGCATTGCGGTCAGTAAACTCAGTCAATACAACACTTGTTATGACGAAGAGCAATGGGTTGCCGCAAAAAGTTTTAAGATATCTCAAGAGAACCTCGGATTTATGTTTAATCTACGAACAAACGGGAGACGTAATTCGTGGGTTTGTTGACGCAGATTGGGGAAACTGTACTTTGCACAGGAAATCTTGCACAGGTAATGTTTTCACAATGAGTGAATGTGCTATTTCATGGGAAAGTCGAAAGCAAAACACGGTTGCGTTGTCTAGCACTGAAGCCGAGTATATGGGCATGACACAAGCTAACAAAGAAGCAATATTCTTAAAGAATTTCCTCTCTGAATTAGGCTTGTTAAAACACAGCTCCATTAGTTTGTATAACGACAACCAATCGGCGATAAAACTGTTCGAGAACCCCATGCTTTATAGTAGAACGAAACACATTGATGTTCAGCATCATTTTATTCGAGAATGTATAGCTAGAGGCAGGGTCGGACTGAGCCTAAAGGGCCTGGGTGGCTTCCCACAAGCCCGGGGCCCGGAACGGGATTATGGTAGATACTATCAGAAAATATGAAATATACAAATTGTTAATTACCAACTATATATATTATTAGGTAAATAAAGTTCCAATTACTTAAAATAAAACAAATCGGAAGCTAGCCAATAAACTTTTTTTTAAAAGAGGAGAAGTTTCAGCTAAGCTATCAATAACTCGATCGTAAAAGCTGCTATTCTCGTCATCCTTGATAAGATCCGATTTTGTGTTTAATATAATCAACGAATCCAACAGTTCTTGCCCCAATAGAGAGTGAAGTCTCGTTTTAATGCGCTTCCGCGCTGAAAATCGTCTCTCACAAGTCCCTTGCGTCAACGAAATTGTGAGAATTACACAATATGCAACATATAAGGTGGTGTACGTGCTGATGTGCATGATATATTGTGATAAAAGTTTACATACACATAGTATGCAACTTTGGAGACGTCTAAACCGCTTCGGGAAAAACACATGGCATCCTTTTCAGTTTGGTCTAAAACATCTTCGTCGTCTTTTACCTCACTCTGAGAATCTGAGTCATTCATGTCTTGCTGCTTAGGTGGAACGTGCTCATCCCAAAGAGTTTTAGACAGTTCAAAAGATAAATAATCTTATGAATAGATTAGATACATATTATATTAGATTCGATTACTATATAATGCATCTCTTAAACAATGTCAAATGTCGTGTATTATGATACACGTCAAAATCGGTTGATTCGTTCAAAAGTTATCGCCGTTCAAAAATTTCCAAAACAAGTTTTAATTTTTCAAGTTTTAACTATCTACTTTACATGTAGGTCGCAAGAGCCGGGCCCTAGGCTGCGCGGTCCCCTACTATACCTACCGCTTGGCTTGTAGCAAACCCCGCAAGCCAGACCCGTGGGGGGCCCGCGCACGCTAGAGCCCGGCTGGCTAACGCCACCTCGACTATATGGTCGGTGCGACGCTGGCTAGAGGAAATATTCAAATAAAATATGAATCAATTGACAGCTGAGGAAATGGTTGCGGATGTTTTCACTAAAAGTTTGAACGGTACCAAGCATTGGAAGTGCATTAACAGCATTGGAATTCGTTACGTCTAAATTAAGTATATTATTTTTAATTTTGTTTACATTGAGGGGGCATGTTGAAGTCTCAATGTAGACCCTGCAGTAATGTAATCCGCTATAATCTAGTTAACTTATGATTGAAATGTTATCATTATGAGTGCTTTGTATTATTGATGTGTCATTATTGTAAAATTTGTCGATGTCTTTACATAAATATTTTCTGCATAAATTACCACTTTTGTATAATTGATCTTCGAGTACATTTCTATAATCTTTATATTACAATAATTTTGAATGCCCACGAACCCAGCCAACTAAGCCAGGTTATCCAGTATCTCTTGATTGATTGATTTTATATTGGGGTCTAAAACTATTGCACTTCGACCTTATGGTCCATTGTGCTCCCTCTTCTACTTCAGTCCGACGAGATTCGCTTCTCCCATATGTTAGCAATAGCCAGGAGCTTGCTTATTAGGTCTTCCTGAAGGTTCATATATTCGGGGTGAGATGCTCCGAATATCCTGTATCTACTGTAACCCAGAGGTTTGCAGTCAAAGATAATGTGGCTGGATGTTTCTTCCTCCTCGCCACACAATCTGCACACAACGAACCCGTTATGGAGTCCCATTGTGTGTAGATACTTCCGCAGGGGATAATGTCCGGTAATGAATACGGTAACTCTTTGTTGCACTCTGAAGCAGTACCTTCCCGAGCTCTTGCCGCGGTACTTTTTCCCAGTGATATAGTATCTCGGCATAATTCTTTTAAAAAAAAATTCATATTTATGAATTATAGTTATTTTTATACGAATTTATTTATAATTTTTAGAATTTTCAGACTTTTTAATTTTATTTCTCAGAATCGACATTTTTTCTTTACTTGTATTGTTATGTTAGTGTTATCATTATTATATAACTCGGCCTTGCGCACTCCGTGCTCTAGATAATTTTTATTATCTTTTTATGTCAATTTATTCATTTTTTTTGTTGATTTTCGTTTGATGTCAAATAAAATAATAATAATTGATTTGTGCCTCCTTATTCATTCTGTTTTCGAATAAAAGTTGTTACTATATTTATAATGAACAATTTTTAACCGAAGCATTTTTCGAAAACCGAATCAATAAAGCAGAAATCAATTATAAATATTTTTAGTATCAACTTTTGTGGTCAATAGTACTACATTTCAGAAATACTGGCTTTACAGAGGGATATTTATTTAGCACATAGAGAATTGTTTATTTTTTTTCTTCTAAATATCGATCAACTTTAAATTCAATTCTGTTGCCCGTCTGCCCTGGTCACAGAAATTAATTAGTGGGACGACTGAGTTAAGTATAGTTAATACTTAGTCTAAGTTCAACTTGAAATTAGTTTATACCAGCTTTTTCGTCCGCCTTGATGGTTGGTGAACAACAGTGGGTATTTGTACTCGAAAGTAAAGTATTATTCGACAGTACTTGAAGTAATGTTACTGTAAGTATTAAAGATGTAACTTACCAATACTACAAAAGTACCTCAAATACTTAAAGTACTGCCCAGCTCAATGAATTTAATTTTTTTCAGCTATGCAATGAAATTTTCCTTTCTTGTTATTTTTTAAATATTCTTTGGGTAGGATTATTTGGATTAGGAGAGGTTATTAATTTTATCAAATAAAAAGTAAACAATATATAGTTGTGGACAAATAAAAAGTCATGTGTTTAAATATTGAATTATATATATTTACAAGTAATGATTTATGTAATAATATGTATAATAATAAATTTTTGTAAAACAATTCTAGGTCCTTGGTAGATGAAATATATAATGCAACTTACTATATATATATTATGTTAACTGAATTTTTTTTTTTACTTTTTGCAAATTTTTAATTAATATATAATAAATGTATAATATATACAAGGTACTGCTGTTCACGTTACAAAAGGTCACTTTTGGGTTGTTAAAAATTGTTCATTTTTTTTTAAATATTTGATTTTAAGTTTTTTTAAAATTTTTTTGATGTCTCAAAATTTTTACTAATTTCTTTTTTTGAAATGAATATTTTTTGTTTTTAGCTTACACAACTATTGTTCTTCAAAATTTTTGTTTATTGAATATTTTGTTGCATCCATAGTTGTTTATACTTTAAATTTAAATTGCTAACAATAACCAAGACTTCTTGGTCCTTCTAACCGTATATATGTATATAGCCAAAAGAGTAAGGATTTTTCTGATGATTACAACTATTTTACTTATGAACCTAAATTACCAACAACAACAAAGATAACATAATTTATTTTTGGTCCTTCGAACCGGATATTAAAGAATAATATTTGTTGTATTTATTGCAGAACAGCGATCCTCCATATTTTTATTTTAATGGTGAAATAAAATCCACAACAAATATCAAAATTTGAACTAATCGACGCAAAATCATAAAAATCTGTACACATATTGTTAAATATCGTTTTGGATTAATACTATTAATCCAAAATGTATGTCTTTTTTTGATTTTTAGTATCGATTACAACTATTTTACTTAAAATATATTCAAAAATTGAAACCTTAAGTTAGCATTTTAAGTTTAAGTATAGACATCTGTGTGAACATCAAATCTGATCTCTCATCAATTTTGATATCTTTTAAATAAAGAATAATAATTAATATAATTGAAAGCCCCACCAATTATATGTTATTTTTTTGGGCTACATAATTAGATTTGGTTACCACAAAATATATGCCAGAAACGTTTAACAAAAAATATTTCATGCAATTCTGGCAAGACTTTTTTAATTTTTAAATTATAAATAAAATAAATTATATAAAAAATACAAAAATAAATAACAGAAAAAAGAAAGAAAATATAATAATATTTTTAATAATTTCAAAATTAAGAAAAACACTAATAAAAGAAGAGGAAAAATGAAAATTTATTTTGCGAGGTCCCTAAATATATATATATATATATATATATATATATATATATATATATCTTATATATATATAAAATAAAAATTGGATAAAAATTTTTAAATATAAAATTGGAAAATATTATTTTCGTGTGAGCGCGAAAGATGAGCCTTTTAAATTAGACTGAGTTCGAGTGAATTACGATCTCAAGAGTCAATTATTTTAATAAATAAACAAAGATAGCATACTACATAACATTTTGTTAATCTACATTTTTGGTCCTTCGAGCCGGATATTGAAAATATACTATTTGTTTAAATTACATAAACAGCTATCTATTAATAATTTTATTTTAAAATGCGAGGGTTATTTCAGTTAATACCTCTAAATAATTTAAATCAAGGCTCAGTTTCACAACACTAAATCGTAAAAATTCAAACGTCATTCAAATTAAATAAAAAAAATTAATATTCTATCAATTATTTGTATGTGACCATATTAGTTTCTTGCGAGTTTTTTGGTCCCAATAATTTGTTTTTACAAATTTTGTAACGTAAAAAAACTTAATGAAAAATATTTATTATTTACAAAAAAAGAAAACTATTTAACAGAAAAAACTTAAATATTTACAAATAACTTTTTGGCAATTTTATAATATAAAACAATTGAATAACAAAAAAAGAAAATGGCCTTAAATAAATCGTAATTTTATTTCGGAGTAACCAAACCCAAAAAATCCCTCTAAATATATAAATATTTATATATGTATATATATATATATAAATTCGAAGAAAAAAAAATTTCTCACTAAGTACACTATAAAAAAAAGAGATAACATAAAAAGAAAACAACAGAAAATATCGATTTTAAGTAGCTAACAAAAAAATAAATAAGATTTATCTGCCATTTTTTCCTTTTTTTTTTGTGGAAAATTTACAAATTATTTTGATGATTGACCTTTGAACGACTTTGATTCAAATTAAAATAAGATTTTTGTAATTTTTTTCTTAAATAAGTAGAAAACCGTGAAAAACGTTTAATTTTCCAAATAATTTCTTTTTTAAATGGATTACATTACAGAAAAGTTCAAATCTATGGAAGCCTGACAGGATTTTCGTAAGGAGAGGGACTAAAATGTTGTAGAATTATCCCCTACTCTTGAATGCTTCGAGGAACTGAACCACCTGGCACAGAATAACACAGTCAGACTGATCTGGGTACCGGGTCACTCTGACGTTAAGGGGAACGAAGGCGGACTCCACCCATTTCACCTGAGCCTATCATTCCCATAGCAAGATGCTCCGTAATTTACCGAATCAAGGGGTGGCTGCGACAAGCTCCTCTCGATTACTGGGACTTTGCGCAGGGCATGCGGCATAAGCACAGCTTGGCCATTCGACTGTGCTCGGTTGAGGCTCAATAGAATGCAGTTGAGAAGGGTAGTGGGACTCTTGACAGAACACTGTCGATTGAACTACCACCTTCATAACTTGGGAATCTCTGATGATCCCACTTGTATATACGCACCTGCAGAAGCTTGCAGGGTGTCAGACATAGAATGTTTGGGTCCAAAACCTTGACCCCAACAATCCTGGGAGCAATCCCGGCGGAAAAGTTGTGGGCCTCCTGTGCGGCGTCTGGCCTCAACAGAATCCTATAGCTTCACTTGCTTTCAATAGCACCTTTTACGCAGAGACATCTCGCCTTCGGGTGACAGGTTGTTCTCAAGGAGGGCACAGAGGACCCCTTGGTCTAGGTCCTTGTCTAGGTCTTGGTCTAGACCCATTTGGGGTACCCCTCTTTCGAATTATTATTATCCTCTACTCTAATAAAAGAATATATTTATTTAAAAAGAAAAACTCGAAATAATTTTCACAATCGTCTTATTTAAAAAAAAATTTTACTGTTTTTTTGTTACAAATGTTTTTGTAAAGACTTTCTGGTTGCAAAATACTGAATTTTGCCGGTAAGTCAGTTAACAGGGGACAATTTTACAAATATTAAACGTTTTTAATAATTTTATTTGTTTGTTTATAAAAAATATTTCTGCGATGTGAAAATAAGTGCATTTTCATTTATTTTTTATGTTTTTTATACAAATTTTAGAGAATTATTTTTGTTTATTCGCAAGTAATTTAACAGTTTTTGTGTGTGTGTGTCAGTTCAATTGTATCTAGATACAATTTTGACGCGAGATCGAAAGTATCATAGATAAAATGTACTGATGTATTGTTTTATTACTAAGCATTTTTTAAATAGATTTAGAATTTTTTTACTCGAAGAGTATAATTTTTTATACACATAATTTTGTACATTTTTTAATTTTCAACAAACTCAAAAAAAGGAACAAATAAATAAATTTTTTACAAATAACAAACACTTAAATTTTTTCGTTTTGTTTTGGTCATTTATGCTTAGGATTTTTTGTTTTTGAGGCCCCATTCCATCAACTTCGATAAAAAAATTTAATCAATTGTTTTGTAATCCCACTTTTCCTATTTGACCTACTTTGTAGTTTTAACTAATCGAAAATTAAATTTTTCGAATCAAAGGTGGTGGAAATGGGTCTTAACTGTTTAATCACCACTTTTTTGTTTTGAGATCATCATTCTTCACACTGATACCAAATTAGTTTTACACTTCTTTTTTTTAAACTCTTACACGACATTTCATGCGCCGATTCAATCCAAATGATTTTGTTTGGAGTACAGGAAGTTCGTATATTAAAACTGTATTTTGAGTCATTTTTAAGAAGCAAATTTCTTTCTTTTATTTTAGCTATCTATAAAGCATTATAGTAACTTTTAAAAAAGGTATTTTGGAAAAATTCTAAAAAGAAATGTCTCTTAAATTAAAAAAAAATACCCCGTCAGATTCTTAATAAAACAAATTTAAGCAAATAAATCCAAAATTATTAATTTTTTAAGAAACTAAAAATATTTTTAAAATCAGAAAATAAATTCTTGTTGGATTCCAAAAAAAAGAACATATTTTCAAATTTATTGAAATTCGAAAAAGAACTAGTATTGATAATTTGGGCCAAAAAAAGAGTCATATGTTTTCAGGACAACGGGAGAGGGGCTCATGATTTGAAGTGTAATTTAATGAAACGGCTCTCAAATATTTTTCAAGCATTGTGTCTTTCAACAAAAATTAACAGAAAAAAAATTAAACATGGAGAGCCTTATTAAGTTGTTTTTCAGTGGCGAAAAGATACCGTGTGTTCGATTCTAAGACATTGTTATAAGCACTTTTGGAGAGAACACGCGGTATATTATTTTGTTTCTTTGTTTTTTGCAAATATAATTTTTTTTTCACTTATTACTCTAAAAAGACTTTACTAGGCCACTACTATAGCAAAAAATTGTAGAATATTTTTTTATATATTTATTTAAATATATTTTTTGTTTTATATATTATCATTTTTTTTAAATTGTGGTTTATTTTTTTTTTATAATTAATTTTAATAATTATTTACAAAAATATACAAATTTTTCTTTTCTTCCATAATCGGTCCTCTCTGTCCACGTAGGGTATAATAATAAATTTTTAAATTTTATTTTAATTTATTTTTTTTAAATATTTTTTGTATTTTTTTTTTTTTATAATTTTTAATAATAATATAATAATTAATGATAATTAATCTACAATATTTTAGTTAATTAATTTAAATATAATTAATAGTATACAAAATTGAAAATTTTTAAAAAATTTCTCTACGCACGCGGCGCGTTTTGTTTATAGTATTTTCTTGTTTGATTGTTAAAGAGAAAAAAGTGGCACACTATTTTTATTACTATCTTATTTTTATTACTTAAAAAAATAGCAAACAATCGATAATAGGTCCTTTACTCGATGGTGTGTAGCAAACAATCGATAAATCGATTTTGTTCATTTTAAATGCACAAATTATTATTTTTTTATAAAACCAAAATGCAAAAAAATTTGAAGACACAAACCCGTTTACAAATGTCCCATTTCTTCTTTCTGGAGAGTGGATGTTAATGTTCATTTTGGTAGAGTGGATCATCATTTGTGGACCATAAAAGATAATCTTGTCACATTTCTTTTAATCGTTGTATACCAGCTCGCACATATCTCACTAAATGTTTAAATGAACTATGCATTGTTAGAGGTCGACAATATTGATCTAATTCGATGAAAAATTCTAGAAAAGTAATGAAAAAAAAAAACATTTATTAAACATGGAAATTTCCTCGAAAATCAAAATTATGGTTATTTTTCATATATATTTATTTGTGTATACTTAAGCGTCAACAATACGATGTTTGTCCAAATTCCATTTCGGTTAGGTAAGACAAACTGTAGAAGACTAGTGTATACTATATAGACAAATTTCATTGAATGAATTAAATACTTGTATGAAAAAATTAACTCGTCAACCAGGAATCGAACTTCGGGCCTCTGGATATCTAGTTCAGTGTGCTTACCGCTACACCAAATGGTTATTTTGTTTTGATATTCGCCAATTTTTCGAAATTTGACGTTCAAATTGAAGCCCAATATGTAATTTGAAAAATTTTAAATAAACATATTTTAAAATATAACACTATCTAAAACACGAAGGGAATATTTCAAGATATTCTTCCCCTTCTCGACTAAGAGCAAAGTTGTAAAGTTTAACTTACCTTTATGCTTTCCTTTAAGGACCAAAAGGTCAGCTTGCTCCCATAATTCGTGACATGAGAGTAGGTAACTAAAATGTTGTGTTTGTTTTTGCATTGCTTGATGTATACTCAATGAAACGGGCATTATTGGTCCAATTGATGCCACTAATTGTTGTTGTGAATTTGGACCACCAACAGCAACAATATTACTACCGCCACCCGTATTCGTAACACCACGTGATGCCAATTCATCACTACGATATCCCGATGATTGGCTACCCACAGATCCTACGGATCCTGCAGGTGATGGAGTTGGTGATAATGGCGATGGAGTACCTTGACCACCAACCACTGGACCTAATTGATCTGGCTGTAAAGGTGCTGTATGTGTTGCCTATAAAAAAAACAGAAAAAATTTTATAATTTAAAAGTTTATGAGAACTTAACATTTTAAATTAAAATAAAATTTTACCTTTTGATGATAATCCGTTAACATTTTTTGATATTCTTTGGCCTCATTTTTTCTCATTTTAAATAATTTCAAATATAATAATGACTGTGTCCTTAAACTGTAAAAGAAAATATCATAATTAGTTTTAAAATAAAGATAGGCGGGGAGAAGGAATTTAAGTTTTGATATAAAAATGCTAAAAATTGTCAATTTTACGCTTAAAATTGAGAAACACAGAAGAGTCCTGCAAGGTTACATATGGCGCGTTACATTTTATTATAAGCGAAAATGCATGTTTTACGTGATGTCCCAAAAAAATCAAGATATATTCCAGAATATGCGGATGTTGCCTCAATATATTTGGAACACACTACTCTTAAGACATACGTCTAGAGCTAAACTGACTGATAAAACGGAACATTTTGATCAAAAATTAAACTTGGACATTACTTTTGTGGGTTTGACTCTTCTTAACTGATGTGAAAATATGAATGAAATGAAATTCAAATGAATAATTAGCACACAAGGAACTGTTCTTATTGACTTGACAGGACTAAGATATAATTAATCTATCTTAAATGGGAGGGGATACTAATAAGAGAAGGGAAATATAAATACTAACCTTAAAATAGCTAATTTATTATGAATATTTCCTTGTGGTGAATTATCTTGTTGACTTCTGAATTTGGATGAAATATATCTAGAAAAAAAATCGATTAAAATCTCACCAGATTAAATTTAATTATTAATAATAATTAATTAAAATTCAACTTACTTAATTAAATGTAATGTATCTTTATACATTGTAAACGCTGCTTTCTCTGAAACACTATCATGTTCCATTGAATGTCCAGTTAATAGGAAAAGTAATACAGCTTCCAGGTATTGCATACCTTGGGCAGTCACATCTGTTACACGATCAGCGCCGTGCTTTAAACGTTTCGCCTCTGATAAATACCTGTTTTGATCCCTAAATATTAAACAAACAAATACAATATTAGTTTATTTGGCAACGATTATAGTTTTTTTTCTAAAATTTCCGGCTGAAGAAATATTAAAAAGAAAAGTATGTTGTGTCTTTTTATAGTATACTACAACACACGATGCTAAAAATTTCTTAGTTTTTATAATAACCTTTGTTTGGATAAGTCTAAAAATTGGAAAGACAGAAGTATTATTTAAAAAAAATGATAATTACATGTTAAAAATGGGACTTAAGGTTGTTCCTTTTAAGAGAAATAAACCAGAGTTTTGAGAAACTTTAGTTGTAAGACTGAAGATACATTTTTATTTGGCAAACTTTGTCAGCCAGATTTTCAGAAAAGACGTCAAAAACCATATTTAATAAACGCAAATCTTAAAATATTCTTTACAGAAACAATTCTTAAAAGCCTACCGATGCTCGCAAACTACCAATATGTGCCGATATTTTTGTTAAATGTTCCTAGAACTCGCCACAAGATTCGACATAAATTAAATAAATAAATGCTAACTATTTTTGGCCATATATTTAAGCTTTGAAAGCCTCACTGTGGCCTGACTTTGGCAGACAAATGTCTTCGAGGACTGTCAAGAGCAGTCATATCAACTTCGAAACACTTATATATTAACTTCGAAACACTTTTCCTTATGTTCTGTGCATTTCCATGGAAAACATTTAATAGTAAAACGTTTTTCTAATAACTAAACTCAAATTATGAGCATTAAAAAAAGTGATTCACAAAGAAAATTGTTAAAAATAAAACAAGAAATACAACCACTTATAATGTTTCTGAGAAAAGGAACAATTTTCAATCAAAGCAATGGTTTCTACAAACTACTCAAAGGGTGATCAAGGGTGATCATTGCTGCGTTTTATTACAGAAGTGTAGAAGGTTTTTAATGAGGTTTATTCCGTAACTGCGCAACGTTTTCATTCTACAAAGGTTGTAAATTTATATTCTTTATCGTAAACAAATCCTAAAGACCATTTGGATCGTCCTTCCAACTACAAAGAAAAATATTCAAAATAAAATTTGACTTACCGTTCTTCAATGTCAGACAAATCTTCGACAACATTTTCAAAATAGGAATAATAGACTTTTTGTGAGGGAATTTGTTGATTTGCTCCACCATTAGGAGTCGACTGTGTCGTTGATTGCTGTTGTTGCTGCCACGAAGATGATGAAATCGTCGTAGCCGAAGAGGAACCGGGTAAATCTAAAGAAACAACAGCAGCCGGTGATGATGCTTCAATTTTAGGTGTAATTCCTTCCCGTTCATGGTTTGTGGGTGGTTGATCTTCTGTAATTTCACCTTTTCGTCGTTTATGTCGTTTCGATTCACTACGTCCTTCCCTACTACGTTTATTACTACTACTATGACTCTTTGAGACCCGACTACTTGTGGTCGATAGTGATGACACTGAACTTATACTTAGATCACGTTTACGTTTTAGTGATGTTCCCGAAGAAGGTCCTTCGCCACTAGGTATATAATTCGGTGTTGACGCACAATTTTTACTAATTTTAGGAGTTCGTTCATCACTCTTTGTAACACTTGGTGACACTTCAACACAATCATCGTCTTGTTCATGTTTGATTTCGGTTTTAATATGAGGAGTAGTGGAAGGAGTAAAAGATGACGAAGGGGTCGAACAAGGTAAAATTGTACTAGATGATCGTTTACTTGGTATATGTGATATCCTTGTTAAAGGTATACGACATAATAGACTAGGTCGACCATCTGATAAATAAGTTAAGAGGGGAGGAGTCAAAGTACTAACAACACTTTCATTAACATTGTCAATTGTTGACGTCCGTTCTGATTCACCACACACTGATTCAACAACAATAACACCTCCTTTACCTTTACCCCCACTTTTGCCACCACCTTTACCTCCTTTTCCACCTTTTCCACCACCTTCCTGATGATCACCACGTTTAATTGAGAATAGTTTACGTAGTGTATCATTTTTCTTTTTGTCTTGGACGGGTTTCATTTCGGTTTCAACTTTGACAGGACTTTCAGCCTTTGGTGGACGTGGTGGGGATACACTATGCTCAGATCCCGAACTTGGTGGTGGAACAACACGTGTTGCGGGTCTTGACTGGCGTGAAGCTGCCGCCGTAGCACTAACCACATCGATTTCACTATCTGATTCAGACGCAGTCGGTAATTCAGCAATACTTTTTGTTGTACTTGCTGCCTTACGTTTATTTCCACTAGGTCCTGCTGAAGATGATGCCACCGTACTATTCTGTTTGATATCACTGTTCTGCTTGCGTGTAACTTTTGGTTTATTACGTCTCGATGATGCCCAATCATCGTCATCGTCATCAGATTGTATTGGACTGGTGAGTGTTGGAACAGGTGCCAACATACGTGACGATTGGAAAGCTGGTGTTGGTTTAGTATCTTCGTCTGAACTACTTGATGATGGTAGTTCTTGACGTGGTGTTCGTTTATTCTGTTTCGTAGGTGGCCTTCCTGGTCGTTTACGTATTTTAGATTCTGTGTCAGAACCGCTTCGTGGTGATGGACCCGATCCAACAACTTTTGGTGGTCTGCCACGTTTGCGCACTTTTGTTTCGGTGTCTGATCCACTCATTGATAATTTAGTTTTTCTAGGTCGACCTGGTTTACCTTTCGGTTTACTGTTTTTCTTATCGTCGGAGGGTAATCGTGTAGATGATGTTGAAATTTTGTCTTCACTTACACTTGTCACACGATGTTCATCATCTGAATCACTTGATAGTGATGATACAGACTTGGTACGACGTCGTACTCTTGGTGAAGGACCAACACGTGATGGTCCTTTAATTGGTATACTACTAGTCCTTTCATTATCACTATCATCGTCACTATCAGACACAACTTTTACATTTGAAACCACTGGTGGTGGTTTTCGTCGACGACGCGTGGCTGTCGTTGGGACATTTGATTCGTCATCTGAATCGGATAAACTCGATAACAATGGAGGCGCAGGTTTTGCTAACACTTCGACAACACTACAATCAATTTCCGATTCATCTGCTAGTTGTTTCTTTGGCTCTTCTAATGGTTCCGGTTCGGCGGGTGCAAATGCACTTAAATTCCACCGATCCTCTTGTTTTGGACGTGGACTTGATGGTGTATGACTTTCATCGAGTGGTGGTGGAGTATGTGGACCACGTTCTGGTGCTGTTATATCACCAACACCTTCAACGGAATCATCACTACTTGATTCACTATCAGAACCACTGTCTGAACCGGATTCACTTGATGAGCTGGCCAATGGTGACATTGGTGCTATTGGTTCGGGTGGACGTTCTAATAATGGTGTCATAGCAGCAGTTGTTGGATGATTTTGTGGTGGAGTTGCTGGTAATCTGTAAAAAAATAATACAGAATGTTTCATACAAAAGTTGTTTCAAATAAATAGTTTGAATAATAATATTGAATTTGATGGAAAATCTGAGACTCTATATAGGCAATATTCGAATATAGCGTTATGCACATTGAAATGGAAAAAAACCGTATCCAATATTTTTCTTTTTAATCTACAATTGTATGAGTATCCCATTTAGAATTTCAAGGTTGACAAACACCTCCGCTAGGTTTTCTTTAAACATTGGGCACGTATTTTTTCTTATTTAGATTCGTTGTTCGAGTTTGGGTTCAAATTTTCTTCTTTTTATTTCTTTTGATCTTACAATAAAGAAATTGTTTTACTGTTGAGTTAATAACAGTCAGTTTACGAGAAAAATAAAAAAGTATTTAAAAATATAAATAATAATATAACTTACGGTTCGAGAGGTGCAACAACAGTTGTCGATGGAATTACTTGGGATGATTTAATATGTTTAATATCATCATCACTATCTTCTGATAAACGTAGATCATGCTCCAGATCACTGCAAATGAAATGGTACGAAAATAATTAACACATGAAAATATTATTTAAAATTTATACTACATTGTATGTGTGTAAATGACGGTATGTTTGTGATTAAGGCTAGAATACACGATGCAACCTGGCGGACGTGGTGAGCCAATTAAATATTCATTATTATTAACAGTACCAGGCGGGTTGCCTTAGCTAGAATTTTTCTCTCTCATTTACCATTTTTGGTAGGATTTTAATTAACCCCCCCCCCCCTTAAATTTTCCTGAAATTGCAAATTACATTGGTGAAGAAACATCATCTAGGCGGAATAATAAAGAAAGTCTCTTTTGGATTCTAGGACCATGGATCAGTTACATAACCAAAGCGGTTTTGCACCATTAATTTGCTTTGATACATATCCTATAATATATACAGCCCTTTGTGTATATAATACACTCATCTATACAAAGTCTAACCCACTTCTAGAAATGTTAGAATGATGCGGTTTTTTGCATTCGATTCGGAATAACGAGTTTTTTATATACAGTAGAAACAAAAGAACAACCCTTTGCTGAAGCCTTTGTCTCTCTAGCCAAATTACCATTTACCATCTTTGATTATAGTTCAAAGATAGATTCCTTACATTTTTCCCGTGTATTCTAACCTTAAATATTCTTAACTTTTGAGTTTATTTCAAAACACAGATTTGTTTGAGAAAGATAGATAAATATAATTGACAGTGAGAGTAAAACACTTCAAAACAGAAGTTGTATCAAAGTATTAAAAATATACATTAAATCAGACGTGTAATATATAATCGGTAAGACCAGGATTTTTATGTTTTTATTTTCCCAATAGAAATCATTTTTTCTCCTTCTTTAAAAAAATACCCCAAAAATGTAGAAGTACAAAGTTTTTCAGTATAACTTCTTCAATCCAGTTTTTTATGAAGTTAATATTTAATATTTTGGATTGCATTCAAATCCGATCTCTGCCTACATAAAAATATATGTATATAATTTTTTGATTGCAAAAATAAATAAGGCAAAAAGATATATTAATAAGCATCGCTTCCTACGATATGTGTTGGATATTTAAATTTATAATATATATATATATATATATATATATATATATATCATAATATTTACATTTTAAATATTTCTAAACTATAAACGTTATTTAAATTTAGTATGTCCTACATTATTATTTTAACACAATATTTTCTAACATTCTAAAATGTTTTTTTGAAATACGACTTTTTTTTTGAAGTTGTCTCTGCAATTTTACATGTGACAAAAAAATTGATTTTAAAACTGAAAGAACTATAAACTCGGGCTTGCGCACTACCTTGCTCTAGAATTGCTCTAAAATTGTTTAAATTATCGGAGTTTTGTAGTTTTAAAATTTAACCTTTTGTAAATAAATTTTGAAGGCTTAATTCAAAAGGATTAAGTATTGAAAGTTGTAAAATGTAGTTTAATGAATCGATTACGTATAATACATTAAACTGTTATTTGTGTAAGTACAAGAGTGCGCAGAACATGAAGGCGCATAATCCATGTTTTCTAAGTTATTGCACAGATGAAGATGAACGAAGGTTATTTCATAAACAAAACTTGGTAAAAGAATGAAACAATATACATATATTCGAATAACTATAATTTCTATCTGACTAAAATTTTTTTGGGTAAATGGCTTCTAATTGAAAAAGGTACAGTATATATACCTTATATATAGACCCGGAAAATATAAGGGGCGAGGGGGGGGGGGGAATTAAAATCCTACCAAAAATGGTAAATGAGAGAGAAAAATTCTAGCTAAGGCAACCCGCCTTGTACTGTTAATCATAACGAATATTTAATATATAGACCCACACCAGTATTACTTTTGCGTGAAACTTTTCAAAAAAGTTGCTGTGCTTAGAGATATTCGAATGTAATTTTTTCTTACTGTGGGGTTTGATAGAAAAAGAATAAAAATGAGATCCTCGACAAATTAATTTAAAAAAAAGCACTGTTTTCGAAATAATCGAATTTCCTTTGTTTTCACAGATTTTTTTATATGGAAAAAAATATAAGAGAAAAATCTTCGTTAATTTTACGGGAATGAAATTTTTATAATGCTTCGGGCAGTTTCTGAGATATATTATGAAAGTATTGAAACTAACTATGATTATATTTTTGTTTATACTAAAGTTATGTTAACAGGATAAGTTGATGGCGAGTTTTGATAATTGATAAATTGTAATAGGGAATATGAATGAAAATTTTTTTTCACATTTATTTTCAGAATATGAAAATACTGTTAATACTGTAATAATATTTAAAAACGAAATTAAAATCCGACAAATATCAAGGAAGCTATAAGCTTTTAAAGATTATTATCTGTCTCTTTCTTGCAAAAATACTAAAAACGGAGTATTTTAAATGGTGAAAGTGTAATATGACGTCACATAACATATCAAGAGGGCTATCACCCTCTTTGTCTAATCGGGAATTTCAATCATTCATATCTCGCTTATTTTTAAAGTTATTTAAAAAGTAATTTTACCTTGATATTTGTCAAGTAAACATGCTTCAATTCAAGTGAAAAAAAATTTTCATGCATATTCCCTATTCTATTAACTATTAAAAAAACAATTTTCCCATGCGAATTCATCAATAAAAAGCGTAAGACGGCGACACAGTTTTAAATTTATTTGATATACTTTTTTTTTGAATTAACATTTTATTTACTCAAAAACGTTATCACAGAAAAAGGATTTTTTTCAAATACAGTATAGAGAGTTAGTGGATTTGATAAATATTATTTTTTAGTCCATATAGAATATTGTATAGAGTCCTTGTGTTTGAAAATGAATAAATAATTAAATTTACGTCGATCATCATCATGGAGATGAAAAAATATGACATATTTTTCAATTTTGTTTTTTTAAGTTTAAAAAACAAAAAATTGTTGCTCAAATATTAATAAAAAAACTAGATGATGAAAAACATAGGACAGCACTAACTCACGTAGGACACAGGACGATGAACAGACCGGGACGAGTATGAACCCACATGTATACATACAATATATATCTATAAAGCTTTGCCGGCTGCTGTCTGAACGATTAGTTTTCGTCTGGAACATTCGACGGTGTTCATGTTCGTCTGGTATGTGTATAATATAACATAATACTATTATTATTTATACTTTATCAAAATTAAATTGTTACTGACATCATTTAAATTTAATTCCAAAACGAGTAAAATCTAAGCTTTAATTAATAGATATCGCACTAAAAAAGTAAAAAATTATTTAAATAGTTGTAAATAATTTAACTTTATTGCGTTACCATTTAATAAAGCCTTTTATTTTAGTTTTTTGAATATATACAAGTTTTTTTAAGATTCAAAAAATCAACTTAATTTCCCAACGATTCCATATTTGCTAACGTCTCCACCATATATTTTTTTCGGGGAATATTTTCTAATTTCATAATTAGTTATTGTAAGAATTAAATACATTAACAAAATTTCAGTTTGATCGAAAATAGAAAATGAGTTGAAATTAAATTTTGAACCAAAAAAGCTTATATAGTTATTTTTCAGAAATAGATTTATGTAAAGTTTCGAAAAAATATCCCGAACAAAAGTTATTATTCGTCATAAAAATACTAACAACTTTAATAATAAACATTTTTTAGGCAATAATCCATTCAGAAATTTAGAAAAATATGCGCCTGTTTTACTATACCAAGCCAAATTAAATCAAAGGTTTCTAACTAATATAATATTATGTTCTTTGCTATTGCTCCGATTTTTGGATTTTACCACAAGAAGAAAGTTCGTTTGTTTAAGGTACGGGGGTGGGGACTGGTCCCTTTTTACGAGTTAATAGAATACAGAAATTAAATATTAATTGAAATTAATAAAAATAGAAATTAATTAAAGAAAACTTACCCAGGTAATCGAGATGACGATATGTTATTACGTTCTGAAACAGAAAAGAAAAAAACATTAAATAATTGTCTCAAAAATCAAATATTTTTTGTCTCACTTTTTGAGACCGGAAAACTTTGTGGCTAAAATCGTAACAATTGACTACCTTTCCTTGTAAATATTAAATAATATTGAAAATAATATAAAAGGCTTGTTTAAGTATATTTTGTTCTTTATTTTTAGAGTTCAGTATCTAAAAAGCGAAAAACGAAATCCTTCTCAAATTATCTTTCGTAGAAATTTATTTTCGTATATGTTTGTATTTTCCACGAAACCAATTCTCAAAAATTTTAAGGATCGCAAGGCAAGCTTAAAATTAATAATTCGATTAAACGAGTGTAAATTTATAAAGAAAAATTTATTGTTACAAACTATTAAACATTTCTTATTGTTCAAAATATCGTAATTAGCCTAATTGTAAATTTATTATAATTTGAATTATGAAAAAACGACTTAATTAGTGCAATGTCATTCCGTTTTATTGTTACAATGCAAAAAAAAACTATAAATATTGCAAAACAAATCAAGAAAAGAACAATTGAATTTGTGATTTCCTGAGCCATAGGACTAATGTTGGCGCAAGGAAGGAGAATTATGAGACGAAATAATATTCAAGTTTTAGCCAAGACGAGATAAAAAAATTCTCAAATTTGTGAAGTAAATGTTATTTCAATATTTTTCCATCGATATTTGACGCAAGACAAACGAGATAAGATTTTTCTCATTTTCTCGACGAAAGCGTACACAAATTTTTCCTCTCAACATCCGTGGCATGAGAAAGAACTGACAACTAACGAAATAGAGAAGTTTTTTTTTATTTCTCGAAGTCACGAAATGAGGATTTTTATTTTCGAGACTATTCTAGAATTCATTACCGAGCATTATCCCCTGCGGATGTATCTACACAGAATGGGACGTCATTACAGATCCATTGTGTGTAGATTGTGTGCCGAGGACGAAACATCCAGCCACATTATATTTAACTGCGAACCTCTAGGTTACATCAGATACAAGATATTCGGTGCATCTTACCCCGAATATATGAACTTTCAGGAAGACCTGATCACCAAACTACTGGCTATTGCCAAGATATGGAAGAAGCGAATCTCGTCAGACTGAAATAGAAGGGGATATATATATCTATCTATTCTAGCATCCCGCCAAGGAGTAGTGGACTCGTTACTAAATCTCAGTATACTTTAATATTTGGATAACTTTACGGACTCACTACATATGCCCTTTGTTATTTCGGTAACTATATGTTGTTACTTCACAAACTATCAACAAACTATTCGGACATTATTTATTAGACAAAATAAAGTTTGGTTTCAATCCCAAAATCTGTCTTTATTTAATAACTTGTAGATTAGGATTTTAGATCTAATTGGAATCCTTTCTTCAACTGCAACACACACATACTCGTACATAAACAGTGCACTTACATATAAAGTTACATGTAAAATTGCATCAAAAAACAAACTGTCTCTATTTTGATATAACTAAAAACATTCCTTAAAAAATAAGACTGCGCTTGCGTAGAAAAACAATCGATTGAAAACTTAACGTGTAAAAAGGGTATAATATTGTAATGATTCTAGATTTCAGGACAAGAGTAATTACCGACAAAACAATTGTTGCGATTGGTTAAATAAGAGTTTCTCTAAATAATATTAAAGAGAGAACTCTAAGATTTTTCGAACTAAATTTCGATTTTTGCCCCAATTTCCTAGATCAAATGTTACTTTTTGCTAATTTGGTGAAGGTCTGCACCTAGATTTTTGGTATGTGCGCAATTTATACTTTCTAAGAATCTACCAAAATGCTTTGTCAACCAATCAGCATCGATCAGGTGTTAAATGATCGCCAGCGTTTGGCCAACGATATTGAAGTATTGGACCACGTGATTTCGACAGTTCAGGATCTCAAAAATAATATTAAAATTACAAAAATAAGACCGACTTACGAAACCAAATCGTTTCAATTTTTCTAAATTGGTTTTAATTCCAACAATTCAATCTTAGTTTTGAAATTTTTTTATTTTTTTTTGTTACATCGGATGTGATTTTGACAGTTAAGAATCTCAAAATAAAATTAAAAACTACAAAAAACCAACTAAATCATGAAACCAAATCGTTTTAATTTTAAAATCAGTCTTAATTTAAGAGTTCCTCTAATTTCAAAAGTCTAGGTTAAATTATACAAACACAAAACTCTTATGGTGTGAGTCTAGCTCATACTTAACCAATGTTTTTTTTTTTTTTGTATGTGTGTGTTATTGAATGGATGAATGATAAACTAAACACCTGTTTCATAATGTTTAATTGTGTAGCCAGTGAACTGTGTGATAATGTCTTCAAGAAACAACAACATAGCCGGCCAACTCTCATGTTTTGTTATCATCTCATTTTTAAAGTTACTGTGAACACACACCGAATTGAAAATTTGATCCAATGTGGTGTTTGTGTTATGACTGTCTGGGATGCTTAAATGTCGATTCAATTATTTATTTATACCTTTGCTTTTATAATGTACTCAATAAATATTATATAAGCGAATATCATCTACTATTATATAATTTACAAACAAAAAACAGATTAAAATTGTTTATTAGGATTAAGGTTTTTGGGTGATGTTTGATAGCGGGTGGACTCCACACTCTACCGAATTCAATCTGGTATTCGAAGGGTTAAGAACGTCGGATGAAAATTATAAGAGTAGGACATCTCTTTATGCTCAAAAAAAAGTCTAACCTTTTAGAGATTTATTAGTATATTGTGGGTGGGCTGTTTGAGCAAAAGGCTATACTGAATATTAATCATTTTTTTATTAAATATGTTTTTAACAAAACAAACTTGACCGATTTTTGTTTAAGAGAGCTTGTTCTCGAAAGCTTTATGCTTTCAAGAGATATATTTTCAAGAGCTAACCACCCGATATCTACACTAATATTATAAAGCTGAGCCGTTTATATGTTTATACGCGCTAATCTCAGGAAACACCAATCAAATTTTAGGAAAGTTATAGGCTATAAAAAAGTTTGCATGTCATGCACCGTAGCAGCTACGCTAAAAATCTAACTTTTAAATGATGTGGTGCCAGATACAGAAAAATTTGAATAAATAAAAATGTTTATGTAATAAAAAAAAAATCTTTTGTATGAAACAATTTTTCATACAACAGATAGTTTTGGCAAAAATTTTGGTGCGAAACCACCAAATATACATATACTGGCAGCTTATATATTTAAGCGTATGGTTGTTTGTTTGTCATTAAAGAGTGGGGATTTTGTGATGCACATACTAAAGTGTACTTTCATCACATGTGTACTGACTGACTTCATACAGTACCAGCCGGACACCTAGTAATAAATAATATTTAACATTGATTTACAATAGAAAAAGCTGTCCAACACAGTCTGTATATATATATATATATATATATATATATATATATATATATATATATATATATATAAATTTATTTGAGTAATAAAACATGATTGTATATTTAGTTAGCGAGCAGGCTACTAATATCCTATTATAGAGTCTATTCAAGCAGTAAACATTGATTGGCTGTGACTGTTTACAAAGGTAATATATTGAAATCAATTCAAATCAATATTATTAGGTTGATAATATTAAAGTGATATGTTTATATAATAATAATATTATCTTAATGATACACAATTTAGATAATTAATTTTATATAATTATCATATTAATATCGATTTTTTTAATTTATTATTAATATATTTATATATTATCATATAAAAGAGACATTGATACAACATCTTAAATAAACATCTGTAATTTTATCTTTTGTTTAGATAAAATTCTTTGTTTTACAACGGGGAGGGGGAGAGACTGGATGAACAAAAAAGAAAACAATATCATGACCAGCTCTTTTGTAGTGTAACAGATTGCTGTACTGCAATTCCAAGACTACAATAATTTTAATATAAAAAAAAAAATACAGACGAATTGAGAACCATCCTCCTTTTTGAAGTCGGGTTAAAAATACAAAACAATTAGAATTGATTAGACTGAAATTTAATAATTGATTTAAGGACGTTGGGTCGGCACAATATTATGTTAATTAAAAACGGACTTAATAACTTCATTTGAAAAGAATTATAGATGTCGCTCATTTACTCCCAGAATCCGTTGCGAAGATAAATATACATAATTACTTGCATTAAAGTGGAATCAAAAGATGGTAAAATGCTATCGTATTATTTTTTCTGTTACTCTAAAGTTTACAAAAATGATCAGGTAATGAATTATAGCAAACATATTTTTCTACAACTTTATTCCTTAAACATTTTTCGATTGTTCTAATAATAAGAGAGATATCTTATATTTTTCTTCTTTGTCTATGCCCCCTTTCCCCTTGAACTATCCCATTTATTAATAAAATTGTTCTTGCAAATACCAAAATCATTATCAGATACAACATTTCATTTTGACCAGACTGCTGAAATTGTGATTTATGTATTTTAAAAAAAATTCGCCTAAGATGACAAAGCTCCTGTGAATCGAATATTTCTTAAAAACATTTACATATAAAATATAAAAGTTGATAGAAATGTCGTTTTATTTTTTATAAAAAAATCAATAATACATTATTTTCTTTGAAACCATCATAATGATATACTTATATCACCCTCCTTTCTACACCCCTCCCCCCGTGTCCCAATTAACTTGCAATTCGTCGTATTATTGTAAGTAAATATATTGCAATTATATATTATTTTTTTCTTTCTTTACAACAAAATGAAAGACTTTTGTTAATAAAGAAATAATGACTTATTTTATAATTTATAAAAATTAAATAGTTTGATGTAAATATTCACAGATGTCACTACTTGTCTCGTAAATAAATAAAAATGGTTTTATTATATGATTATAGCAGATGTTTTTTTTTTTTTCAAATAGCATTAATATAATACAAAAAGGCCAGGCCACCATTAATTAATATTTCTATATACACATACCGTCTGTTTAGTTTACATCTTCGTATCATAGATCCCACAAGTATGAGAGAGTACATATGTACATATACATTAAGCAATGTGTATGAGAAGGAGGTCTTATAGGTTTGATATACAAGAATATTTTTCAAAATAGTGAATAATATTCATAACGAGTATGAGAGAGTACATATGTATACATTAAGCAATGTGTATGAGAAGGAGGTCTTATAAGTTTGAGTGGTTGGTGACCACTCGAACAGTGTTATGAAAAATATGCTTGTTTATGTTTATCAAACCTATAAGACCTCCTTCTCATACACATTGGTTAATGTATATGTACATATGTACTGTCTCATACTCGTGGGATCTATGATACGAAGATGTAAATTAAACATAGTGTACATATATATATATATATATATATATATATATATATATATATATATATATATATATATATATATATATATATACCGTCTGTTTAGTTTACATCTTCGTATCATATATCCCACGAGTATGAGAGAGTACATATATACATATACATTAAGCAATGTGTATGAGAAGGATGTCTTATAGGTTTGATAAACAAGAATATTTTTCAAAATAGTGAATAATATTCATAACGAGTATGAGAGAGTACATATGTATACATTTAGCAATGCGTATGAGAAGGAGGTCTTATAGGTTTGAGTGGTTGGTGACCACTCGAACAGTTATGGAAAATATGCTTCTTTATCAAACATATAAGACCTCCTTCTCATACACATTGCTTAATGTATATGTACTCTCTCATACTCGTGGGATCTATGATACAAAGATGTAAATTAAACATAGTGTATATAATATATATATATTTTTGGATATATACATATATATTTTTGGATATATATATATATATATATATATATATATATATATATATATAGATATTGGATATATTTTTGGATATATATATATATATATATATATATATATATAGATATTGGATATATATATATTATAAAAACGGAAATGTAATTTAATATATTTGTCGTTTTTAGTGGTTTTTTTTTTGTAGTGTTTATATTACAATTTCCTTTCCATCGAAAATAATAAACCAAATAGTATTAAATAGTTATTAACTAATGGTTTTATCTAATTTTGATTAATGGTTTATGTATAGCCGCCACCATTTATGATATTTATTTATTATCAATGCAATATGAATATTTAAGGATGTAGAAACACATCGTCAAAAAATGTTGAAAATTCTTTTAAGCTAACAAAATATTGTTGATATAAACAAGGGATTGAACTCAAGAACTCTGGGTTTCCGGACCAGTGCTCTGTCACCTGAGCTATTTATATGCTATGGTAGATGCGTATAATTTCTCACAATCTCTTGCAAATTATAGTTATTTTCACCTGTTATACCCGGTATCATGTATATACCTGGGTATATTAAGTTTAGTCCCGACTTTGTAACGGTTGAAAAAAATTATGGTAGGTACAGGTGTCATAAATTGACCTAATTAGCCTATTTCCGTCCGTCAGGCCGTCTGTAAACACGATAACTCAAAAACGGAAAGAGATAGCGACATGAAATTTTGTATATGTGTTCTAGACCTATAGAGTTTGGGCAACATAGGCAAAACTAATCTGAAACGTAAGAGATAGAACAAAATTTTAAAGACAAAAAATGTCCCTTCTTTTAAAATAAACAACTTTTGTCAGAAACTTTTTTCATAAATTTAGTATATACCAAGTGTTTAAGCAATGGAACTCAGTTAGTATTTTCACGTGTTCTAATATAATAATATGAAACAGAAATATAATTGATCATGTATTAAAAAAAGATGAAAATACACATATATTTATCGTTTGTATTTTTATAAAATAATGCCACATATATTAATAATTGATACTGCTTTTTCTTTGTAAAGATCGTGTAATAAATTCTTCATTATACATACATTATATATGATTATATTTTATATATAATATATTTTATCTCCTATGACCATTTTAAAATTATTTTTATGAAAAAAAAGGCATCAGCTGTGTACTTAATAAAATGTACAGGTGTGCATTCATATCAGTTTATATCATCATCTTCGTCATTCAATACAGTAAATAAAGGACAGACACACACGGACACAACTAACACATGACGTACACGAAGAAATACGAATAGATAAAATAAATATAAAATATTATGTATACACTTTCAATCTTAAACAAATTAAAATAAATATCTCTGTATTTAATTGAATTGTGTTTCTCTTTGATCACAAAACAATTCATTATTAAGTCTAAAAAGAATACACATTAAATGTAACAAATTCAACACGATTTAATTGTTTAAATACTCTATATATACTGAGTGCAGTATATCAGTGAGATTGTGGTAAAACTTTGAAATTGTGAAAAATCGAAAAATGCATAAGTCAAGTTACAGAAAATTAGTTTTACTATAATTTTGTTTCATATCATATTTTTTTCTGTTGCACTAATATTTACATAAATATTTACAATTTAAGATCCTAAATATCTCTGTACACATTAGAGTTTGAGAAAAATGTTTCGGGAATGAATTATAGCAAACACGATTTTCTATAACCTTACTTTTCATAGATTTTTCGATTGTTCTATTATTTAGAAAGATATTTTATATTTTGTGTTTTCTCTTTCTCTATGCCCCCTTTCCCTTGAACCATTTATTAATAAAGTTGGCCTTGAAAATATCAAAATCATATCAGATACATTTCAGGCATTTCATTTTGATCAGACTAAAATTGTGACCACTAAAGATTCATTTATCTATTCTAAGAAAATTTGCTAAGTTGACGCAGCGTGACCGATCAATATTTCTAACCGTTACACACTTGGGACTGAAATTATAATACCCTTATATACACGATGTAATTATCAAGAGTTACCATTGGCATATCAAATATGCAATAATGTATAGAAAAGATTCAATAAGTTTAACAGAGACTTATTTGTAAAGAGGAAAAGAGATAGATATACAGATATATTATATCAATAGTTTATTATACTTTTGATAAACAGACATAAAATATGTGTATATCTGTCTATTTTCTTCATTGCAAATAAATGTATGTCTCAATGTTGCAGTTTTGCTATTGCATTGGCTGGTCTTGAAGATTACAATCTGTATATATTATATACACAGGGGGTTTAAAAGATTGTTCACTGTTTGGTTTATAAAAAAAACATTATGTGATATCTATAGCAATTTGATTAAATTGTTATTTTCTAAATTATAAATATCTGGTGTATAAACAAACACTCAGATAAATTCTATATACAGATTTAAATAAAATTTGCAGTGTTTTTATAATTTAAATTTTTCTCTAACGAATTGCTACTATGCATATATTTTGCATACTCATAACATAACCTTGGAATAATTAATTTTTTTTTTAAATTGAAATTAAAATGAATTTTTAAATTTAACATAAAAATTATTTATTAGCACAACAGAAAACTGGCGAAAGAATTTAAAATATTTTTGATTTAAAATTAGTATTATTATGATGCATATCAACAAGTGAAAATAACAACTAACTGAGTTAATTGCTTAAATGCCCGGTGTATACTGCATTTATGAAAAGAAGTTTCTGGCAAAAGTTTTTTATTTTAAAAAAAGGAACACTTTTTATCTTTAAAATTTTGATCTCTTACGTTTAAAAGATAAGAAGTTCATTTTGCCCAAATATAGTAGGATTTTGCCCATTTAATTTCTAGAACACACTTACAAACGTTCAGCTCCCTATCTCTTTGTTTTGGAGTTATCGTGTTGACGGACACAACCACGGACGGGAACAGACACATTTGCGGAAATAGACAAATCAGGTCCTTTTATAAACACCTGTACCAAACTTTTTTTTGTCTGCGATCAATATTTTCAACCGTTACAAATAATATATGTGTATACCAATCTCCTTTCCTCTTATATAGGGGTGGCGCATAAGTAACGTTATGATTTAATTAGTATAGCATAAGCATATGTAACGTTACTTATGCGCCACCCATCTTATATATATATATATACGTTGTTGCATTTTTGATACGATAATAGCTTATCTTCAGGATTACATTCTTATATATTAGCTCTCATACAAAAATAAAATTCAATTTGATATTTCTCTTTTCAATTTTATTATATTATTTGTTATTATGTAAACTTTTATTTATTTATTAATTGATTGTTTTATGTATCCGCATTTTTTTTTATATTGATACAATAATATAAATAATATAACAGGAAATTTTTATAATTGAAATAATAAAACCTCCAAGAGCCTCTCTTGGTGCAGTGGTATGTACTTACTGATATAATGTTCTCGTATTATCATAATCAAATTGATATATAAATCATTATTTATTAAAACATATAAACAGCTTGTCGATATCAAAATATAATATTTAAAATGCTCACCTTTTTTGGTAGGGTTCAGTACCTCGAAAGTGACACAAATAAAACACGTTTGTCTGTCTGTCACGTGACAAACAAATTGGTGATACACACATATTTCGATAGTCAACGATCATGGACTTTCTATCAGGGATGTTGCGAATATCCGCATCTGCAAATGCGGAGCTTCCGCATAGATTGGGACATCTGCATCCGCAATAATCAATGCGGATGTTCATGCGGATGCGAATGTAATACCAGTTGCGACAAGAAAGAAATTGGGCGGGGCCAACGAATGGCGCGTGCCGTTTGGGACGTGACAATGACCAATGGGAGCGAAAAAATTGGTGGCAAGATCCGACGCGTTTGTTGTGGTGCATTATTTGTTTCTCATAACTTTTTTTTTCTAAATTCGCGAGTGCATGTTTCGGATGGCAAAAAAATGTTTTTCATTTTCAAAAATGAAAAACATTTTCATCCGATGGCCTCGTCAAAATTTTACGTTTTGCCCCCTCCTCCCTATCTCCGCCCCCGTCCATTTGGGGTCAATTCGGACGATGCGGGGCGGAGGTTCAGTACCACTTCAACATACCCAGATTACCATTGCCATGGCCTTGAATAGAACGTAGTAGCCAAATTTTAATCATTTTTTACACATTTTTATTTATAAAATCTTAAAACAAAAAGGTTTTTATAAATTAGCAATAGAAATATTAAAGTATTTGAAGGACGCCCCTTGGTCCGCTTCGTTCGCAAACGTTGAAAATTTGGATAGTGACGCAAAAAGAAATATATTAGTTCTTTGTTTCTACAATTTTTTCTTTGTTTTAATTTCAAAGCTATATTTTATTTTATGATTCCAATTTAAAAAAAATTATAATAGGAAATATTATTTTAATTGCTTTAAAAAAAAATTATGCTAAATATTCAATATCAATCGGCAATAAATAATCTCGAGGAAACGAAGATAGGTGGGGGAAACGTAAATTTACATAGTGGTAGAAACAAAACAATATTTATTTGTATTAAATAACTCTCCTCCACTTTCACCCCTCCTCATTCCTTTCTCTCCCAATGTTTTAATAATATTAGTAAGTATTAAATTAACTTCCACATAGAAAAAAATAACTCAGTCAGGGTCACAACATCACAATATACCACACAATACAATAATAAATAAATACTAGCATACACACAAGTATTCAACATAATAACAAAATAATTCGATTGAATTTGCATGTTGCCAACATTTAAATAACATGATTTTTTTTTTATATTTTATTGAAGCAACAAACCAATTTTAATTTCAAATATTTTTAGAGTTGTATTATATCAATTTCATTATATTATTGATTTCTTATTTATAAAAAAAACTTGGAAGAAATATAATCATAAATAAGATTAACATATTTGTATATACATGCGCAGAAGATCATGGCGCATAAGTATACGCCAATACCTTCTACGTCATTACCTAGCAAATAAATTCAAATTAACAAAATTTTTCATAACTTTATCATTTGACTTAAAAAAATCTTTTGCGTCATCAATTAACTAAATGATGTTTAACCATTGCAAGTGGTCCAGTTGATGATTAAGGCACTGTACTAGGAACTGGGGGGTGGGGGGGTGGTTACTGTTCGATTCCCAACGGCAGTTGGTCAATTAAACTAATTTAAAAAAAAATTAATGGGGCGGTTAATTGACTAAACTGTTGATGTACGAAAGTAACCGACTATGCTTGTGAAGGTGTTCTGGAGTTTCCTTCCCCAAACTGCAGATGAATATCGGCATAGTTCCTATCAAAGTCGGCTGCAGTCACAGCCTACCAATTCCTAGTCTACATACAAATTTCTTGTCTTTTAAGGGTCGACAAAAAAGGACTAGAAAGGCCTAATTACCAGGCTTCGATCTCCCCACTGCTACTACTACTACTAACTAAATGATGTGCGTGACGTCAATTCATTAGATACTTTAGTATACACGTTTATTTATTGGATTTGTTGAAATGTCAAAATATGTTAATCCAACTTGAAGTGGGAAAGACAAAGATATGAATAATTGATTTGTTTTCTTTATTTAAACAAATAAATTGAATTAGTTATAATATTTGAAACTTCTACTTCATCTAAACTAAATTAGAACAATTTAATTCAAATGTACAAAATCATTTTTAAACATAAAAAATATATACTGAATAATCAGCTGTGAAATACTGATTAATGTCTGACTAATGCTGTGACATCACTCGTATCGTAATTGAAAATATGTGAATTTAATAAATTTTAATTAATTAATGGACTTATAAAATATTATGAATATCTTTTACTAATAATTACTATCTGACAATTAAAATTATCATAAAATCTCACAAAGGCACATACCAAATTTCTAATAATTAATTTTTATTCACGACCATTCAGAAATATTTTAATTATTTAGAGATAAATGAAAATCAATATTGAGCCATTTTCCACATATGCAATCATTAAAAAAAATCGTTGCTGCGCTAATTTAGATTTTGCTTAAACTTTGTGGAAATGTTCTTTAGAGCCCCAAAGACGAAAGCCTACGGTGATTTAATTTTTGCACACACCACTTCCGGTCCACGGGATGTTGGGTTTTGGGGTTTACGGTTATAGCTGTACAAATTTTAATTATTAATTTATTTTTTTTAAGTGTTTTAATTGTTCTAAATTATATACGACATAATTTTATAATAAAGGTTCCGACATAGTTATACAAAAAGTATTACTTGAAAGTATAGTAAATTGTAAGTAGCGAAACAAATTACCTACTTTATGGTCGAAGTCTAGCCTGTCCAGGGCAGCCTCTACAACTACCTATCTATCTCTACCGTAGTCAGTTGAAAATCACGAAAAATCATTAAAATATACGTAAATTCAATTCCATATTATTTTATATATTGATATGAGTTACGTGAATTTTATTTTTTTCTCAGAAACTACTATTTTTTAGCTTTAAAATGCCACCTTAATCAAGTAGATATCTCTAATAGAAAAATTTTTAGATCTAAAACCTTAAACCTCAAAATTACCACTTTTGAATTGCTTTATTTGGTGTGGACCAGAAATGGTGCGTGCAAAAATTAAATCACCGTAGGTTTTCGACTTTTGGCCCCTAAAGAATATTTCCACAAAGTTTAAGCAAAATCTAAAACATGTCGGCTTTGCCGATATGATATGAAATGCCTCTATTTCAAATTAAAATCAGCCTACATATACTATAAAATTCAACGCCCTTTAATTTACAGCCACTGTAATCTTATTAAAAAAAAGACGCCAGCCAGACATCAAAATGTAAACCCCCTCTAAAAATCCGACATGTTCATGTCAAAAGTAAACACACACCCCAATATTTAAAAATATGTTTTTCTTCTTCTTTATTTTAAATACAAAAATCAATTCAAAAAAATCTCTCCGAAATGCAAATCATAATGCAGAGAAAAAACAACAGAGATTCGAACCTAATAATCAGTTGAAGCAAATTATATTGTCAAAAGTTTTGTTATATATTTTTTTTTCTGTTGCAACAACAAAAGAAAATTGCGTGTTGCAGTTTTGTTCAGAATTAAATATGCATTTTATTATTTTATTAAACAATAATAAAATGTTTTTTTTTTAAATATATAATTTTTGATAATTCTTAGAATTTATATATATCCTTGTTCTTTAAAAACGAAATGTAAAGCATGAAGTTTTTAACCCTTTGCTGGTGATACTATATACCGTGGAGTTAATAAGAGAATAGATTATATCCTTGCATAGTATAAAATAAAGTCCCCCAGCCGCGTCAGTCTGTCTGTTCGCGATTTACTCATAAACTACTGCACCGATTTTCATGCTGTTTTCACCAATAAATAGAGTGGTTCTCGAGGAAGGTTTTAGTATATAATTTGTCAAGTTTGTGTATACATTGGCTGAAATATAATGATATTTTTTGGAGGTGTCATATTATAAAATAAGTCCTCCGCCTTTCGATAGATGGCAGTAAGCAACCAATGTGTTAAATATGCTATTCATAGATAGCGATGCATACAACAAATACGTTATACACAACATGAGTACTTAAAAATTTTGCCAACAAATATTATGTTACTTGGTTATAATGCGTTACAAAATTTTTGCGGGCGAAACCGCGACGGGTAATGCTAGTTATGCATATTGGAAGATGGAAAGTAGACAACGAGTCGTACAAAAAAGACCTACTAACTTGAGCTGGGCCAAGCAGGCTTATTTCAAACCAACTGACAATCGTGTAAAGGAAACAGAGTAGACGACACAAGGGTTTTAAAACTACGACATCGTATCGTAGTAGTTTAACGAAAGTCGGGCAGCCGATAGAGGGGGGGGGGGCGATAACTCCCAGTGCTATGGCTGACTGTTGTTTCGTTTGAGTCTAACCGGGTCAGTTTAGTGGAGGTTTACAAATGCATCGCTTCTCATCTACTCGTAACCGGTACATTCGTACATGCGGGATACATTCTCTGAATTAATGTGTTCTGGCCTTGAATAGTATTTTTGATCCGTGCAAAAAGGTCGCCGAATCTTGTAACAATCATACGAAAATAGTTAACTCAAACCGAACATTAATGCCCCCAATTCATCTCTTTTCATAAGCATTGGATGAACCCATTGCGTCCTATTATTCCTTCTTTTTTTAAAACGTCTATGATACAAGATACAAGCTAGTAAATGATCCTGCTCCACGTTGTTCGTAAGTCAGTAAAGAAAAATTGTCAAAATGTGGAGATGGAGGAGATCTAAGTTTAGTGTCGTGGTCCACTAAATGTCTTTTAGACGACTGTCGGGTTGGTGTGAGAAAAGCCTCACTTGTGTTTCTAGTGTGGTAGAAGGCAAGCTTCTACCAGGCAAGCTTTCTAGTGTGGTAGAATTTGTTACATACGATCTATTGAAATTACATGAATCTGCATTCAAATGTAAAAAGCTGGTAAATGTCCCGACGATGCCAATTAAGGGTTCATACCGACCTACTTAATAACCGGCAATCAAAGAAATCATTCTTTGTTGGCTAAGTACAGTTGCGATCAATAAAAATAATCCCAACAACAAAAAAACTATATACATATATGTATCACATTTTATTATGAAACATTGATAGAATTTTAAGTAGTAGTACCAACATAAAAATAACTATTTTCTTTAATTTTATGACACTGGAAATAAAGATGTTTTAGGAAGTAAAAATGGTCGAAAAAAAAAGCATAACATAACAATATATAAAGTATAAAGAAACCTCCTAAATTCTTAATATACGTCTTTTATTATAAATCATTATTTATTATTTCTGGATTTAGGGTATTTTCGTTTTTATTATATTGTGTGACGAAAAGTTCTTTTCATTGTTATCTGTTCTGTTGTTTTTTTATTTTTGTTTGGATGGTGGCACTGAGAGATTGGACATACTACAAAAAGATATATTTTTTTTTTTAATTTATTGTCATTGAAATACGATTGATGTGTTTTTTCTAATCTTTTGTTTTTTAACGCACTATATTTATTTTTCTGTCTATCCGTAAAAAATTCATTGATTCAATAAATTTACACATCATTTCTTCCAAATTGGAAATAATTTTATGGGAAAAAATTTTCTAGCACGTAAGACAAAATGGTTTGAAAGGCAAACAATAATACAGTTTGTATGCAAAAACATTGAATATAGGAATTGTACACTTGCTTAAACTGTTCATTGTTATAAAGATTATTAATGATAATTAAATATTAATATGAAAAAATTAACCTCGAACCAAAGTCAAAGAGAACTCAAAGATAAATCTCGGTTTTAGAATTAATTTTTCAAAATATGTGTCATTTCCTAGATCAATTATTTGTATTTTGACAGGCATCAAATTAGTAACGACTAACATATTTTCAATTCCATATCCCGGAGATAATTACGATTAGCTAATTCCTACTGATGAAGACTACTTTGTTGCCGAATTACTTTTTTATAAAGTACAAATAATTGATCTAGAAATTGGTGCAAATTTTGAAATTTAACAGTTTATTGTGTTGAAATTGACTGATGCACTTCTTTGTAAACAAATGGATTTATTATTTGCCTGAAGTTTCCCTGATTAGTTCATATTTTATATCATCTAAAAAGCTGGTAAAAGTCACACTGAAATTGTGATTAAACTATTTCTTGTATGAATAAATTTTTCATACAAAAGTTGTTTGTTTAGATAACCATTTTTTATATTTAAAGATTTTTTCTATTTCGCACCACGATATGTAAACTTTTTCTAGCCTATAATCTTCCTCAATAAACGGGATATCTAACGCAAAAAGAATTTTTCAAATCGGGCCTTTGCGTTCCTGAGATTAGCGCGTTCAAACATACAAATTATCCAGCTTTATAATATTGGTATAGATTTAAATGTTCAGTGTTTTTGGATACAATCTGTATAATATTAACCATAGTTGACTCGAGCAATATGGTGAATCTAGAGCACGGTAGTGCGCAAGGCCGAGTTTAATACAAACTAAATTTGACTAGAGAAGCCTCTCCTCTAAGATTTAGAGCTTCTCTAGTTATTAGAGTCTAAATAATAGGTAATCTATCGGATATCCAATGACTGCCCCAAATACAAACATTTGGGTCAAAACGAAGAAAACTACCTTGTAGTGTACGATAAACATGAATTCCAGTGGCGTTCCTATTTCAAACGTTTGCAGTCAATTTGCGCCGAACTCATTTAGTTTTCGAAAAAATGTTTCGAGTGAATTGTTCGTTATAGACAACTTTTGTTCTAGACATTTTTTCGAAACCCGAAAAAATTCCGCACTAATCAACTGTAACATTTTGCATAAAGGACAGCCGCTGTTTTCATAAGAGTTTATAAAATTTATGTTATACATTAAATCAGAATTATAATAATTTAGATAAAATTATAATTATTTCAAAATTAAAATAAAGAATTAAAATTTGTATTAAAATTCATAACCTATATTGCTATTAAAAAATTAATAAATTATATTTTTTGACATTTGAATTTTGTTAACAATTAAAAAAAATTTTTTATAGGTTAAAATATATGAATAAATAAATATATCTATATTTTCTAATAAATTTTTGAATTATTGCTCAATATTTTTTTTCCTATTAAAATACCATACTTTTTGTTTTCAAGCAGTCGTACACCGAATAATGTTTCCAGTAAATTATTTCTATTTTATGTGAGGTGATTTTAATAGTCCAATATTTTTATTAAATTATGTTAAAAAAAATATTTTTATTTGATAAAATTGGATTAAAATTAATCTAGCATTTAACATAATCTATTCTACTACCTTCCTTAACCTCTTCACCCTTCTGTCGATTCATTAATACCAATTATACTCAATAATATCATTTAAATATTAAAATCTATTTTAAATAATGTAACATTCATTTGTTTTTTTTTATTGTACAAAAATTCTAAAAAAACGGGACATTAAAATTAATTATCAATAAATATGATATTGATTCCACAATAAAAGTTTAATTTAAAAAGATTAGACTCCTATTTTTAACCCGACTTCAAAAAGGAGGATGGTTCTCAATTCGTCTGTATTTTTTTTTTTTTAATGTGTGTTACCTTAGAACTCCCATTTATGAACCAATTTTGAATTTTTTTTTTGTTTTAAAGGGTTTGGTTTCCCATTGGTCCCATTGGCACCAAATCGCATTCTGATGAAGGGATCCCCGGGAAATTTTTTTTTTGAAAGGGTATACTCCTTCATAATGGGAAAATAAAAAAATTTTTTTAAAAAACCGACTTCAAAAAAATTGTTACAAAAAAAAAAAATTTTTACAAAAAAAAAACAAAATGCATGTAAAAAAAACTGAAAATCTTTTATGAAAAAATGCACTAAAAATTAAAAAACAAGGGATAAAAAAAATGTGTTATAAAGAAATGCACTAAAAGTTAGTAGGTCGTTTAGTTGGTCTACCCATATTTAGACAAATAAAACAAGTTATAGAACTTCAAAGTCACTAAAAAGCGAGAAATAAACCTATTTTGACAAAATGGAAACCCGACTTCAAAAATCAAATATTCTATAACAAAAAATGCACTAAAAAGTAAAAAAATAATTGCATATTCTTGTGCCAATTTTAGTTCACCTAAGCAAAAATTTTTAAATATATATGTACAATTATTGTTATTTTTGGAGGCGGTGTCCAAAAATTATGTGAATTTCTCTATGCTGACACCGCCTCCAAAAATAACAATAATTGTACATATATATTTAAAAAATTTTTGCTTAGGTGAACTAAAATTGGCACAAGAATATGCAATTATTTTTTTACTTTTTAGTGCATTTTTTAACCCGACTGCAAAAAAGGAGGATGGTTCTCAATTCGTCTGTATTTTTTTTTTTTTTTTTTTTTTTTTTTTTTTTTTATGTTTGTTACCTCAGAACTCCGTCATTTATGAACCGATTTTGAATTTTTTTTTTTGTTTTAAAGGGTTTGATTCCCGATTGGTCCCATTGTCACCAAATCGCATTCTGATGAGGGGATCCCCGGAAAATCGAGGAAAATACTCATTTTATATGTGATAACCGATTTTTGCGAATTTTTTTTTTTTTTTTGAAAGGGTATACTCATTCATAATGGGAAAATAAGAAAATTTTTTTAAAAACCGACTTCAAAAAATTTTTTTACAAAAAAAAAACCGACCCCAAAAAAAAAAATTTTTACAAAAAAAAAACAAAATGCATGTAAATAAAATTGAAAATCTGTTATAAAAAAATGCTCTTTAAATTAAAAAAAAAAAAAAAAACGGGTAAAAAAAAAGTTTTACAAAAAAAAAACCGACCCCAAAAAAAAAAATTTTTACAAAAAAAAAACAAAATGCATGTAAATAAAATTGAAAATCTGTTATAAAAAAATGCTCTTAAAATTAAAAAAAAAAAAAAAAACGGGTAAAAAAAAAAGTTTTACAAAAAAAAAACCGACCCCAAAAAAAAAAATTTTTACAAAAAAAAAACAAAATGTATCTAAATAAAATTGAAAATCTGTTATAAAAAAATGCTCTTAAAATTAAAAAAAAAAAAAAAACCGGGTAAAAAAAAATGTGTTATAAAAAAATTCACTAAAAATTAGTCGTTTAAGTAGGTCTACCCATATTTAGATAAATAAAACTAGTTATAGAACTTTAGAGTCACTAAAAAGCGAGAAATAAACTATATTTTGACAAAATGGAAACCCGACTTCAAAAATAAAATATTCTATAACAAAAAATGCACTAAAAAGTAAAAAAATAATTGCATATTCTTGTGCCAATTTTAGTTCACCTAAGCAAAAATTTTTAAATATATATGTACAATTATTGTTATTTTTGGAGGCGGTGTCAGCATAGAGAAATTCACATAATTTTTGGACACCGCCTCCAAAAATAACAATAATTGTACATATATATTTAAAAATTTTTGCTTAGGTGAACTAAAATTGGCACAAGAATATGCAATTATTTTTTTACTTTTTAGTGCATTTTTTGTTATAGAATATTTTATTTTTGAAGTCGGGTTTCCATTTTGTCAAAATATAGTTTATTGTTATAGAATATTTGATTTTTGAAGTCGGGTTTCCATTTTGTCAAAATAGGTTTTATAATAATATATTTTCATAATACATAATTAAAATAGCAATAACAATGTATATAAAAATGTGAAGAATGAACACAATTTTTACTTATGAAATTTTGCAAAATTTTGTTTCGGCAATCTGTTTGTTCCCGTTTCATGTTAAAACTGTTTTAATGCGGTTTTCACCGGATAGTACTTTGCAAGGTAACATACATATAATAGTCCCCGCGTGATTGTTGGATCTAAAATCATCCTTTCAACGGTTTTAGATTAAATAAGGGGCGGCTAGCCTTAGTTGATTTTTGTAAAACATTTTTTCCAAACACAAGACCCGTATTATTTTGGGAGAAAATAATCCACATTATTTTTACAGAAAAATGACCAACTAACAAAGTTAAAGAAGGATTTTGCTAAAATAAAAACGGTATTGAAAATATGCAATATGAAACTTTTGAGTCCGTAGACACTGAAGAGTTGAAGGGTAAGCAAGAGTCTTAATCCCAGGTTTTCGTAATCTAGCCGTCACTTTAAATGTTTATTCCTTAGGACTATGAAATCTGGTGGCAGAGTATTCGGGCTCAACTGTGATAGTTACACATGCGTTACTAGGGTTATTATTAATAAAATAATCAAAAATTATTATTTTGTTAATGAAACTGTTTAAATGTAGCCGCACTAAAGCCCCCATTTTGGAATATAACATAATGAGCCACTTAACCAACTCCTCTATAAATTTTAAGTAATCCAAAGTTTTAATATAAATTTATATCAATAAAATTTTCCAAAATAAAAAGAAACTAACGTCAGTTTTATAAAACATTGCCATTCAAATAATAGAACAATATTTATCACAGTGTCAAATTTATTAACATAGTTGTTACAAGTTTAAATTGTAGTAAAAATTGTTGTAGTTAAAATTGTATTTTCCTATAAGGTTTCCAATGTTAAAAATTAGATTTTTAATCGTTGATAACTTTTTCAAAACAATGAACAACGTACTCAAATTTGACAATGCTTTATGAAACTGAACATGAGTATTTTCAATCGAGTTCATTCATTAAACAATTGATATTTAGATAGAAAAAATTCATATTTTAATCGTGGGTGTGGTTGTATTAAACTGAGAGTAAAAAACAATTAATTACAAAATAAAATTTCATAACACTTACTTTTTTGTTTGTTAAATCAATAAATTAAATTTAAAGTTCCCTCGAAGGGAAAATAATTATAAACAATTACATATATAATTTTTATATAATTAGTAAAATGATTATCTATATTAAAATGGTAATTTTAACACATTTTAAAAATCACTTTATTTATTTATAAATAATGTAATTTTATTTAAATAAATTCAGTTTTATAATATTATAATTTTTCTCTTTTAATATTTAAATTGTGTTTGTTTTATTTCATATTAATCAGTTTCTAAAATCTATTATTAAAAGTTTGTATCTCGAAGGCATCATAATTTTTTAATGTAAAAAAAATTATGTATTAATCGATAGTAAAACGTTAAAACACAAATCTGTATTACAATATTAAGAACGTTTATGCCTTGATATTAGATACAACTTTTAATCTAACAAGTTGAATCACGTCATTATATTTCCTCAAATATTCAAAACCTTACGAAAGTTTTTATGGCTGAAATTAAACTCAAAATCTGTTAAACTTATTGTCCTTTTTGTATTTATTGTATTTGTCTCTAATTATACTACGAAGGTCTGTCTTTGAATAAGAAAGTGTGTTTTAATACAGAATTATATTAAACAGAAAGAGACGTACGTATTATTTTACTCTTTCCTATTGGTTGATAGAAAATCGACATGGCTGCTGCTACATTTTTATAAAATGTCATCGGGAAACTCATATTCTCCTATTACCAAATATGAAAATTTTTAACTTTAGAACCGAGTAGTTGCAGTAATTTCATCGCGTGACGTCATCCGTGAAGGCATTTTCTCCTATTATCAAATATGAGAAATTCTTTAGTTTTCGTTATTATCATGAGGGTGCAAAAAAACTAGACGTCAGTAAGAAGCCGATGGCGATAGAAGTGAAGCTTTTTATGGAATGGATAATATTGAAGTAAAGAAAAACTTACTTAAAACTATAACAAAAATGATTTGTAACATAAATGAAAAACAATGAGCAATAATCTCGAATTAAACACTACAGAAGTTTCACTTGCATGCACTAATTATATACGTACATATAACAATAAATATGTACATACAAGTGAAACTTCTGTAGTGTTTAATTTGAGATTATCTGCACATTGTTATTGATTTATGTTAAAAATCATTTCTGTTATAGTTTTATGTAAGTGTGGGTTTTTTTAATTTGTAAAAAAAGGTTCTAGCCACAATGATAATAAGTTCGAATCAAAACAAAATTGGTATTATTGATTTTTTAACGAGTTTTCCATCTCATTTGAAATTCTATTTCAAATGGCTTATTTGAACAAACTTAGTTTTTTAGCCAGACGATAAAGATATAACATTTATTCATTTTCATTGGATTGTTGCATACATCATAATTTTATGGAAGACAGGCTTTGGCAGCAGAAAATTATGTTTTAATAAAAACGAAATAAACGATTGCAAAAACTGATATTAAAAACAATTTTTTTCTTCAGTATTTAAATAATAATTTGAACAACATTTTAAAATAAAATAAAATGTATATATTTATACATTTTGAAATATAATGATAGAAATCTTTCTTCATCGTAATAATATTCATAATTAATATTTGTTTTGTTTGTGTGATTTTTAGAAACATTGTTGTCTATTACATGGATGTAGTACTTTATTATATGGCATAATTGTCCTTGAATCTTAATAATATTTCCTGTGTTGTCTACTAGAATATGTAATTGTTTTAAGTCATTAGAAATAACAAGTAAAATTTAATTTCAAACGCAATTCCCCAACGCAAAACCGTAAAAAATTTATAACCTTAATACAAAAAAAAACTTCCGGTAACCCCCACCAAGGAAACCAGCTATTTAATAATAAAACCGCATTCAAATCGGTACACGCGTTTGAGATGTACGATGCCACAGACACACTTAGGTTTCAAACTTATAACACGCCTTTTTTTGCGTCGAGGGTTGAAAAAAACATGCATCCTGGTATAAAAGATGATTATGTGAGGCTGTTTAAACCAATGTTTATATTTAGCCTCAAATTTAATAACGAATAGAAGTTTTTTGGTGATTATTAAGAGTAACCTTGGGACATATGTACTGTACTAAAGGCGTCTAGATATTGAAGTCCAAGATCTAGCCGCGAGTACACTATATTAACGACGCTAAAGTAGACTCACACTCTTATTTTACTCTTTTCCTATTGGGTGATAGAAAATCATCATCGCTGCCTATTTTTGTGAAACGTTATCGGCAAACTCATATTCTCCTATTACCAAATATGAAAAATTTTAGTAGTAATTACATCGCGTGACGTCATCTGTGAAGCCATGTTCTTCTATTATCAAATATGATAAATTTTTTACTATTCGTTACTATCAATGAGTATGCAAAAAAACTAGACGTGAGTAAGAAGCTAATGGCGATAGATGGGAAACTTTTTATGGAATGGAATGGATATGAAATAAAGAAAAACTTACTTAAAACTATAACAAAAATGTTTTGTATAAATATATACTTAAAACTTATTTTATATTCGCCAACTACTATTGAAAGATTATTATAAATACCACGAACTATACAATAAAATGATGGACTGTGAAATAATATATATTATAGAATTGATGACGTAGAGAAAAGAGTAGTCAAACTAAGTACTTAAAATGCAGCACATGATATGTTTGGTAGTATGTAATACGTGCATCAGAGCGCATCATGAGAACTAACCAACCGGAAATACTATATTGTATTGTGTTTGTTGGTTGTACTTGTACAACGGAGTCGAGTATAACAAACACAACAAACAAAACATGAACAAACACATTTCTAAAAACAAAACCAAACACTAAAACAAACAACAAATAAATATTAGCGAAATGAACGCCATCATCATACAACAAAGTTTACTTACTTTGTAATTATGATTAATTATAATTATCATTAAATTTCTAATCTTAAATTTTTAATCTTTGATATTTCGCAAGTTTAATCACTTAATTTTTCCACAAAAATTCGATCATTTGAAAAAGTTATCAACGATTAAAAATCAAATTTTTAACATTGGAAACCTTATAGGAAAATACAATTTTAACTACAATTTAAACTTGTAACAACTATGTTAATAAATTAGACACTGATAAATATTGTTCTATTATTTGAATTATATAGTTAGTTTATTTGTTATTGAATATAAAAAAAAAAAGCATTATCGGACGTTAGAGTTAATTTTTAATTATTTTAATAAGTATAATTGAAACTATTGCGCTGAAAAAATATACACAGTGATTCAAATAGAATGAAACATGTATGATATAATTTTATTGTGGACTTAGTAATATTTTATCAATATACTATATTGTATTTTGTAGAATTTTATGTATTGCTATACCTAACATATGAACGTCCTTGAGGCTATATAAGATTACTCGTTCTGCTCGCAAGAGACCTCCAGCCCCATGAGCCCCGCGGCGGACTTCGGCCTTGGCTTCACGTCTTGGAAAGAATACAAAAAACCGAACCCTTCTTACATGAATAGAAGTAAAAAATGTAATTTTGAAGAGTTTTTCCCCATTTTCGTGGTTTGAAGCTATTCTTAATCTTAATTTTGTTCAAATCAACATTTAATGTACAAATAGCGTCAAAAATCGAGCATCATTTGATAATCATATAATTGATTTGTGCCATACTTATTCGGTTTTCGAAAATATGCTTCGGATAAAAGTTGATCATTATAACTATACTAACAACTTTTATTCAAAACATTTTTTCGAAATACAAATAAATAAGGCACAAATCAATTATAAAATTTTAAAAACTGACATCAACTTTTGTGGTCCATAGTACATATTTTCACTGTACTTTAAATAAAATTTGATTAAAATTTATAACAAAAATGTAACCGCCCCACAAATAATTTTGTGACGTTTATCGGAACAAAAATCAATTAAGTTTTTATTTCTCTTGAAAGGTGTAAATAAATTGTTTTTAATTGCTTGTAATAAATATTGTGGTTTCATGATCTGAAGACGTCAATATTTAATAATTTTTAATGAATATAATTATTATTGCGCATTGACAGTGCATATTTTTATCTAAAAAATTCGATTACATGGAGATTATGTGGGATGACGTAAAACTTTTCTCTGAAATGCATACCAATTTGAATAATCGGACGTCATGCAAATCACGCTCACATAATCTGACACAACAAGAATAAACAAAAAGACAAATAATCAATTTTCTTTTCAATATTCAATCTTGGGCTCTGAAAAAGTCTATTTCCTATGAATGGAGTGTGTTCTAAGATTATTGTCTCGATTTATTTCTTGGAAAACAAATTTGAACGATTTTGAAATATTTTTATCATGAAACAAAAAAAATCGGTCAACTTTTTTTTATTTTTCTAATATGCTTGTTATTTATGTGAAGTTCATTAGGTCAAGATTAAAAAAATTTATTTTTAAACTTGATAAAATGCGTTACTTTATTTATGTTTCAATTATTTTGTTTAACAAAATAATTTAGTTTTAAAATTTGTTTTTATAAAATACTAGCGTCCCGCCCCACCTTCGCACGGGTAGCACTAATTATCTATAGTCAGATTACACAAAATTGAAAATATGTCACAAAATTGCCAAAACACAAAAAAAAATTATATATTTTTTCCCGATCGCTACCAAATTTCATAGGATCAACCGCTGGGCTAATCTGAAGATTGTCTGAAAATTTCATCCAAATCGGTCCACCCGTTTTGAAGTCCATAGGGAACATACATACACACGTCGATTTATATATATATATATATATATATATATATATATATATATATATATATATATATATATATATAAAGACTAGGCAATGAGCACGACCGCTTCATCCGTGAATCAAGAGTCAAGAATAAGAAATAATTATTAAGAATGTTCCAGCATACCACCACTTTTCGACAGATTTTGATCATTTCTCACAGGCTAAAAATAACGTTTTTTAATAAATCCCGAAGTTTCAGAATTTTTGACCGTTTAGAACGCGAGATAATTAATATCAAAGTTATCATTCTCTCTCACTCTCTCTCATTAGAAACATGTAAAACTTCATGCCCGCCAACTATTACCTGTTATATTAGAAAAAATACTCGACAGAATTAAAAAAAACAAACTATAATAGATGCAGTACTAGAAGAACCGAATTTGGTCTACATCCAAAAAATTAGCCACACAACTTTGACAGACTATGAGAAAAAAAATTATTAATTCGTTTAACATTTCATGGTCGTTGTAGGTAGTCCATAAAATTATCATCGAACTTAGTATTTCATAACATGTACAACATTTGATTGACGTCTATCATCAATGATGATGACCTATAGTAGTATCATAATCATTACCCCTACTCTTATCCCTACCATACAAATTTATCTCACCACTATTTGATATTGTTTGTTCATCTATTTATTTGTCTGTATGTATTTTATCTATCCAACATTTACTAAACGTAAACCCTTAAGCCCGTTCTACACTATTTCCAATATGTCGTCATACGTATACGCAACAATTCTTTGTTTATGATATTATGGTATTCCACAATCTTACGGGAAAATTATCAACTCGATTGGAATCATAATTCTAGAAAAGATTGAGCGGGATATGGGAGTAATTTTTCTCATCCCATTGAGCAACGCGACGCGTCAAGATACATTCTCGATTATCTCAAAGTTAAGTACAAGATTTTGTGGAGTAAATACTCCTTTTCTATATTTTTTGGAGTATTTGATACGATTTGTAACGAGATGGGCTTGTTTTTCAACGACAATTAACTATAAGACGAGGGCGATACAGAAGAGATTATGATCTCATTTTGTTTCACAGGTGCACTGCACGTAACGTTTAAGTTATACATCTAGCAACTATTGTAAATCGGACTTAACCGTCCATTAAAAATACCAATGGAATGGAATGTTATATGTGTATTCCATGATATCTATTATTTGTGAAACATCAATAACATTTCAATCATATTATTAACAATATTGTTTTGTCTGTTATTGGTTTCTCTTTTCTATTTCCATTTATTCAAAATACCAAAGAGAGAGTGAGAGAGAATATAATATACATGTCATATTCGTAATAGTTGTGTTGGGTAGTGGTAGTATCAATGGAGGGGGTATACATACTATAATATTATTATTACAATTATTTGTTATGACATAACTTATGTTATATAATATAACCAATTTATAGATCTATATAGGTATGTTAAAAACCGTTAAGATAAAAACTATTTTGAGGTTATGTTTTTAATTTAATTATCTTAGCGGATCTATTTATGATTGCGTAACGGATATATCAATTTTACGTGTGATGGTTAGAAGATGTGAGATATGATTTTATTGTTCAAAGAAGTATGAAAAATTAAACCTCTATAGAATAAGACCGTGGTAGATTGAATTATAAACCCCAGAAATCCTTAAGCAATTAATATCTAAAGAAAAATGGAACGTGAAGTTACCTTAGAATGTTCTTAACAAACTCTTGTCTCTAATAAGACACTAACCATGCCTGTAAAGGAGCATTGTACGCAAGGAAATGACAGTGATTTAAAACTTAGATGCTAGGACAAGGGAAATTTCTGCTCCTTTTTTTATTATTAATCTTACCAAGTATGGTTCGTCAAAAGGAAAAACGAAATCTAAGAGCTAATAAATGCTACAAACTTGTAATATACGACTTGGAAATCCCTTGAGGAAATCATCAGATAAGTCAGTTCAAGCTTCTGGGATTGAGACTGTATGGTTTTCCTCACGAGGATTTCCAAATACTTTACGGTAAAAACGCGGAATTTCACTTAGGGAAAACTGTGTAATCTTGACCTTCGAGAATACCTGCTTAGTGTAGGGTGGTCTTAAAGAATGAATAAACGTTGAAGAATTTTATTTTGTTTAAATCGAGAAGGTATATACTTGGAACAAATATAAATTTTATTGTAATATTTTTTTAAATAAAAAATTCCAAAAAACAACAGTTTTTTTTTTTTATAAAAAAAGACACAGCATAGAGAAATTTATTGCATTGTCTTGTTGTAACTACAAAACAAAAAACGACAAACCAATAAAAATATAACATACACAGTTGAGTATTTAAGCATAACAACAGTAGCTAAACTATATCAGACAGTCTCAGAGAGAACACTACTTGCATTATTAGGGAGCTATAGACTAACTAGCTAGCGAGTATATAGCTAGCTAGAACCATTCATTATGAACTAAAATACGATAATTTATTATCGTTGAAACTTTGATAAATTTGTGTGTGAACATTTTATATTGTAAGGGCAAATAAACGATTCCATCTATGCTGTTGTATTGGACTATTATTTACAAATAGAGTGAGATGCAAGAATAGTGGAGAGCTTATTAATATCAATAAATCTTTCAAATAAACTAATTTTTTTTCGAAAAAAAAAAAAAAATCATTTCGATAAAAAAATTGTTTACTATCGTAAATAGAAAGTTTAAAAAATATTATTTTAAAATCGAAATAGTTGTGAAGTAAAATTCATTTCAAGTTAAAAATATGATCCTCTGCCAAAGTGTGGAAAGTTGTTAAATAAATTTCAAAGCAAAATACCTCCAAACTTTAGACTGCATTCATACTATTAGCTAAATATTTGAAACAATATAATCTACTTTTCACCAAATTTTGCAAAAACAAGAAAATTGTTCGTGATATGAATGAAATTATTTATCGAAGCGTAATTCCAGCTATATAAGTGTCACTGTTAATCCAGACTTCTGCCAACACATTCCGACTACAATAACTCGAAAACTATTGGATATAAAAGAAAATTAGTACATTTTTTTAGTTAACACTTGGTCCCTCAAAATAGTGTACTAATAAATAAACGAAATATGGTGAATAGGTGGAGACGTTTTCGAAAAATGTGCGGAATAGTCAATCATTATTATTAAGTTTTGTGGACTCTTACAGAACAGGTTCAGTTTGATAGTTAATTTTTTGTTTTCTTCCAAAAAGTCCAATAATAGAAGCGATTAATAAGCAGTTAAACACTTTAGGATCATTTATGTGCTCGAAAGATAAAATATTCACACTGCTATATGAAAACACGCGCCATTAAACGAGGTTATCGTACTAATTAATGCTTTTTTTGTCTTAGAGATGTGACTCGTCAACTCAACACGTTTTCTAAATCAATTTTCTTTTAATTGTAGCGCTTGCTACTCAGTTGTTAAAGTAATATAAACTCCCTCGCGTTCCTCCCGCCTCTTTCAATTGAATAAAAAAAACACACAACAGAAAACAATACAATTAGATAAAAAGAGATAGAGAAAGTGAAGACAACAACAACAAAAAAAGTACATTTTGAAATTGTATTTTAGATGCTAAACAATCGTTAAGTTTTACATGTTGTGCATTTTAAAAACTCTCAATTGTATTAAATTCAATTCACTTTAGTATAACGTTTTGTCTGTTCGTTTTCTATACATTGTTGGTTGCTATTCGGTCATATATTATATAGGCCTGTATGTATGTATGTGTTGATCACCACCGCACGTCATAGGTTCAGGTCAATATCCACATCTACTGAACGTACAGTGTGTGTTTCGCCTCCTCTTTGTAATAACTACTAATAAATTATATCATATTATATTTACCTGACGACTAAACACAGAGCACATAGCAAAGCCTAACTGACTCTCTGTGACTGTGAGTCTCTGGCTTTGACCTGCCTGTTAGCCTACCTCTTAATGCGCCTATAAACATTTATTTAACAGTAATAAAATTAAAACGTAGATTCTGTTTGATAAATTTAAAAAAAAAAAAAAACGTTTTGTTTGTTTATCAATAGTTTTTTCGTTGATCGTTTCAAATTTAATTACGTTTGATTGGACGGTTTAAAGACTGTTTTTATTTAAGACACACAATAATTAGTTATCAATCGATAAGAATCAATAGTTTTATCGCGTGCCTTTCTTTAGGCTTCGTGATTAATTATCTTTCGTCGATTTAAGAGATATATAATGATGTCCATTTATAAGATGTCGTTTTTCATTGCAAGGAGTTCATATAAACAAGTTAAGGTTGGCTTAAATTGATCAAATAAACGGTCGAGTTAGGAATAGTACGTTGGACGAATGATACGAGTTACAGGATAGTAACCAAATTTTTACAGTCTAGTTTAATATTACGATTATTTAATATTTCGAATATGTATAAAAACGAAAGGACTCGACAGAGTTGCTAGTCCAAGTAAAGCAAATCCATTTTTATTTCTAAATTAAATATCTAAAATACAGAAAAAGGAAAGATAGCCTTCCTTGGTACAAGTGGACAAATTTACATATGAATGGAAGGTTCATCTAATTTGTTTTTTAAATAAAGCAGAATGATGTCACAGCAATAAAATTATATTTCTCAGTGTCGTATCACGATCTTTTCTACCAAAATTTGGTAATTCATACTAAAATTTACATTGTTAAAAAATTTCTTATTTGGCCACAAAAAAAATCAGCTTAACTCGAGGTAATATTTTAAAAGGTCAAAATTAATTATAAATATAAAAAAAAAACCTAAGTCTCATCTATCACGCACTTATGTACAAAGTCAATCCCCCCCCCCACTTCCCCGTGCACTAACAATCAAAAATTAAAAATAATTAAAATACAATTATAGAACTGTTTGTAATGTCTCTTACGTGTTTGAAAATTTATAATTATGTTGTTGATTTGAAAATACTCACCTGAAACAAAAGAAATAAAAAATTAATACAAAAAATTTTTAATCAAAACAATAACACAAATATTGAATAATAAAAACTAATAATGGTGTTAATTGTTAATCAGTAAAAATAATATTTATAAATAAATGTATTTCTACGCATCAATTAAATTTGGAAAGAGTAGATAAAAATATAATTGAAGGTTATAAACGAGCAATATTTACTTCTTTTTTTTTATAATATTTATTTTACAACAAAAATAATAATAATGACAATAATAATCTATAAATAATCATCTTGAATATGCAATGGGCGGGCAATGTCTTCGTATTTCTCAAAAACTATAAAACCAACAAAGTTGGAAATGGATCTTGCCTTGAAAGGGTCGGTGTATGACTATATATCCATACATGAAAAAGCCTATTCTATTAAATCAGGAAAAATTAATTCTCTTTAACTCTTCATTCCTCTTTAACTGCTAAATAATTATTTTAAAATCAACCAGCCATTACAAAACATTCCCCACGAATCATAAGACGCTAACAGACATTTCCCACCATGAACGCCCCTATACTACGTAGGGACCAGCAAGGGAGCGCCGTAAATTTGTCACAAGAAATAAAATATTCCTTATATTACATCGTCTTTAATGATGTCACTTTTCGACAGATTTTGCTCATTTTTTTTCACAGGCTAAAAATAACGTTCTTTAATAAATCCCGAAGTTTCAGAATTTTTGACCATTTAGAACGCGAGATAATTAATAGCAAAGTTATCGCTCACTCTCACTCATTAGAAGCATGTAAAACTTCATGCCCGCCCAACTATTATCTGTTGTATTAAAAAAAATACTCGACAGAATTTAAAAAAAAACTAGGAAAGTAAAGATAAATATTTATTAAATAAATTTTTTTTTTAAATCGCATTTTACCGTTTTGTTTTCGAAATATAAAAGTTTAAAATAATTTTTTTTCTTTTCAAAATAACATTATTTGTATATATGAACAGTGAATTTGTCTATATGTTGCGTATGTGTGTATATGTATTTGTTCTATAATAAAATCAAACCGGTTATATAACAAATTTTTGTTCTGATTATATAAGACAGTGCTGGAACGTCTTTAAGGGAGTTATTTCTGGAGTATATTGTTATTTAGTAATATTCGATTTTTGAATATCTATTGATTAATAAAACAAAAGTTCCTATCCCAACAACCTTAAAACACTCTGTACACTGATAGAAGAAATTTCTTGAACCAAGTAAATATGTTTTCTTCAAAATAATATACTCTGAGAAAGAAATCCAAGAAGTTGTTTACTTGAATAAGTATCTTCAAGTAAACATATTCTTGAATGAAAACAAGGATTTCTATCTCAGAGTATATTATTTTGAAGAAAACATAATTACTTTGTTCAAGAAATTCCTTCTAGGTGCTAACACACGTTTCTTTTTACATTGACCTAAGAATAATTTAAACAATACATTCACGAATGAGATTAATTCCAAAAATATAGTCTTTCTTGACAAAAGAGGTCATTTTTATTTATTTTTAGGAACGCAGAAAAAAACCGATTTAACCTTTTATGTACAAAACAAAAAATAATGAGGGTCTTAAATGAACTGCCTTGAACCGTTCAATTACATTTTGGTGTGATTGACAAATATTTGTTAATTGAGAAGGAAAATAATAAAATTTTACATGACAACAACAACAAAAAAGCGCGCGCGTGTATCATCACGACCACCATCTCAGATAGATATTATTACTGAGTACGTTGTACACCAACTTGAAAATGTGAAAATAAAACCTTGGACTTGGGTAGCTATGTTATGTGTAGTGACGTAAAAAAAAATAAAAATTAATATAAATAAAAGAACAAGTTTTTCTCATATAATAATTTTTATATACTGTTCATAAATACTCGATTGCATACATTTATCACACACATATAACCCATAAAGTACACTGTGTTTAATAAATAATAAATATTATAATATTTATTTAAAACAAAATAAATGACTCTATGCCACTTTTATAAGTTTGATGAAAGCCTTCAATTGATCTCAAGCGCAGGATTATCACCATTTTATTCGAAATTAATCTCTCAAAATTTCATAGAAAATAGTTTTTAGGAGAGATATTTGTGACGAAGTAGTCTAACACTCTAACATATTTAAATTTACCAAGCGTATAAGTAATTTATACGTCAGAAGTTTATGGTTCGAATCTTAAATGCTATAGTTTTAAAGTTAAACAAGTAATGAATATTATGTATTTTTAAAAGGTAGAAAAATATTATGGTATCTATTAAATAAATTGAAATTTATTGAAATTTCCTCACAATAAATTACATTACACAATGTTTCGTAATTTATTTAAAAAATTTTGTTTAAAACTTGTAAACAGAACTTTTTATTTAAAACAATATTTGATTATCCTTCTGAAAACATGTTTACGGGTTTATTTTAAAAAAAAAACTATCTATAAATACTTAACAAATTGTAGTAAAAGTATTTATTGACTGTTGGGGTATTTAGAGAATCAATAAGAGTTTATTTTTATTTAATATGACCTCCTTATAAGTAACTACTAAAATAATACACGTTTTATAAGAAATTAATTAATAATTGACATTGAAATTATAAATTTTTTTTTTTTTGAAAAACTATAAAATAACATGCAATATTCATGTTTATTATAATCATCCATATTATTTTATTATAAATTTTAATGTGGAAAATTGTTTTAAAACCCATTGAAATATTTCAATTTTATATATATTATATACAGGCCGTTTTCAAAAGCATTTATAATAGGGAAACAATGTTAAATAAATAAGTAAAATATTAACTATAAAACCATACATACACATACATCTGGCTATAGCTTGTGGTGCATGTCTGTATGGTGTTTGTTTGATGTCATTTAAGAGTGGGCATGTTGTGATGCACATTATAATTCATAATTTTTATCATTGCGTATGTGAATGCATGGGAAATATTGGGTTGTGTGTTTTAATGGTTTTACCGTATTTCAACAATGGGTTATTACACAATAATAGAAAAAGTGCAAATTATTAAATAGTACTTTGGTGGACATTCAGCACAGGAATATGTAAATAAATTTATTTATTGTGGCATTTGAGGATAGGCAATCGGCAAGCATTCGAACAGTTACTCAAATGATTAGCTGTTTTGAAAAATGGGGTAGTATATCTAGTTGCAAAGACTGCCACAAAGATAAAGATGATTAAGTCCCGGATTTCTTTTTCTTTTCTTTTTGGGGTTTTATTTTAATTTTAATTTGTGTGAATTGTTGTTTTATGTTATATCGTTAATAGAATACTATCATTTATTTTCAAACATTCGACATACAAATAATAAAGGCTATTGAAAAAATAATTTTCAATTGTTAGAAGTAATGCTAAGCTTAAGAAGACAACAATGAACATATTTAACCCACTCTCATTACATGTTAATGCATACTGAGTACAAAATAGTGCAGCAAGCATACACAACAGACACACTAAAGAGTACCCCCACTATTTTTAATTCTATATTAAGCATATTGTGTATAGTTATTATAGTAAACAATATTTAACATTGATTCTCTATTAGTTATTATGAGGTCCAGTTTCTTAGGAATTAGTTTTCAAAAATTGAAATTTAACACATAGTGGATAGGGAATATCTGTTTAATCGCATATTTATCATGAAATTGAACTATAAAACTGATGAAGGTAAAAACTTGAAATTAAGTAGTTAAACTATCGTAGATTATGTTAAAAATATAAACAAAGTCTTCTGACGTGTTGTTTTGAGCATATTTTCATATAAACAACGAAAAATGTCTGTCTATCTCTTATATCGAATAGGTAGATACTTTTGTGTTTCTTTCTATCTTTCTCGAATATGCAGGACGGAATTATTTTTAACATCAGAGAACATGTTTGGAGAAGTAAATAAAAATTTTGAGTACAAAATTCTTAAATGATAAAATGCAGCCCAAGCCTTCAGACATTACTTCCCACCCAACCAATGAAATATTTTCTGTATTCGAAATATACAAAAACATACTTTTTATGATGTTTTAACTTCGTTTGAGAACAATTGTCAGCATTGATATGAGTTCAACTTTATAAATACATAAAGCCCTTACATTTATAAACTTTTTTATTTACATAATTAATTTGTACATTTATTTTTAGAGCGAGACAAATATTTGATTTGGCTAGAACGAGACATATATTTTATATGATATGATAATAAACAACTTAAAAATTTGATTACGGCCAAACTTTAAATAAGTGAAATATATATATATATATTATATAAATATATATATATATATATATATATATATATATATATATATATATATATATATTACTTTAATGAAAAGTATATGTTGAATGATTATGCATACCAGGAAATAAGATTTTTTTTGTTTTGTTTAAATATTTTGATTTCATTTAATATTAAAATATTATGATTATATATTCAAATCAGTAGTCTAAACAATCATTTTAATTTATTAAAAATAAAGGATAGAATTATTGTTATGTTTAACTCTATCTCTTAAAAACGTGATATATTACTTTTAAGAAACTTACTTGTCAATCTGTCATTAGTTAATGTTCAAATCATTAATCAATACGAATTTTAATAAAAGGATTTAGAGTTGACGGGCTATATAAACAATAGACTCGTTCATAATAATATTCTAAGAGCCTGCGGCAAGTTTACTTCTGCCAGTCTACAACCTTAAAATTTCGGGTACGTACTGAAATAAAAATTCGTCAAAATCGGCTTTATATCCATCAACCATAATGAAGCTGTATATTAATTGTATTTTGTTGACCATTATACAGTAATTACTGTGTAGCACATACAATTTTTTTTAAATAAAAGTCTGCCTGATTTGTCCGTTCACTAAGATGCTTGATTGCGTTGTTTAACTAAAAATACGCGTGGTATTGAGAAAATAAGCGTATTTATTCGATTAAGTAAGATCTGACTGCGAACGAATTGCCCTTCTTTGTAAAATTCAATTTTTAAATAAATAGACCACGTTTCCCAATATTTGGGTGTCAGTATCGAGCAATAAAAAATCGGTATTGATAATAGGGAATATGCATGAAAATTTTTTTTCACTTGAATTGAAGTATGTTTACTTGACAAATGTCAAGATAAAATTACTTTTTAAATAACTTTAAAAATAAGCGAGATATGAATGATTGAAACTCCCGATTAGACAAAGAGAGTGATAGCCATGTTGATATGTTATGTGACGTCATATTACACTTTCACCATTTAAAATACACGTAAAACTCCGTTTTTAGTATTTTTGCAAGAAAGAGACAGATAATAATCTTTAAAAGCTTATAGCTTCCTTGATATTTGTCGGATTTTAATTTCGTTTTTAAATATTACAGTATTAACAGTATTTTCATGTTCTGAAAATAAATGTGAAAAAAAATTTTCATGCATATTCCCTATTATCACCAATAGTCTACAAAAGGAATAAAATAATTCCCAAAACTATTTCTCGAGGTCTCTCTTTGATATTTGTTCTCTAAGACACATAGGTAATACAGTCTCGTGGATTTCGGGTTGATTAATAAAAATGGACAAACATAACGTCTCTCGAATATTTTATGAGAACAGCGGGAATGTTAAATGTCCCACCAACATTAAATACCTACTTAATTTTTAGTAAGAAGTCATTCAAAATCACCTCTAATATACAACACTGAGAGTAACTGACTAAATCCATTATAAAATTACGTTTGATTACCTTCTTTTTCCATATTTAGGTTTTTGTTAGTAAACTTTCTTTTCAAAAAAGGAGGTTTGTGGTAAATATTCAAAAAAAATTATAATTATTGAGTATTATTTAAAAAAAAAACATTATGAATAATAATTAGTTATATGAAAATCGATAAATAGGTATAAAATAATGATTTTAATGTTCCTTCAAGGTAATTAATATACCATGAAATATATATTATAATACATTACATTGTTATTGAATGTTATTAAACCTTCTTTATTTACACTTACCTCTCTCCGCCCCTACTTTCCCCCTTCATTAGTTATAATATCCTCGCCCTCATAATAATGTTAATTATTACATTTTAGAATCTAATAAATTAATTTCTTTAATTACGTTTAATTTATGTATATATATTTTTTTTACTTTGGTGTACAATTTTCATTTACGTCTTTAGAAACACAAATTAGAGAATCAGTATTTTATATCATAAATTACAGGTAATTCGACGTAAAGTGAAGGATGTTGTCCGACAAGACTGAGTAAAGATTGTAATGGTAAAGAAATTCGCAATCGAATAATAATGCCGCAATGTCAACTTGAATCATTTCAACACATAAACCATCTGGTTTGGGAGGTGCTTACCGATTATTGCAAACACAAAAATCATCTATCCCTCATGAATTAGAGGGACCGTGCGACTTGTGGATACCACCTTCTGACAGAATGTCCTTACAGAAATAGAATGTTGCAATGAGGGCGAGTAGATTCGACAACGACTACAAGGCTAGAGGAAACGAATCAGCTATGGGAGAGGATAGACGAGTTTGGGGGATGGGTTCTTCAGGGATCTAGAAAAACCTTCTTGTCAGGCTACGATTTCCCCTCCACTACTACTTCTAGCCCATATCTCTAAATTCGTATTTAATAGTTATAAAATATTCTCTAGACTCAAATTTCGAAACATTATCACTGAGGTTTACAAAAAGATTCCAATTAGTTTTATATAGTTTTATAAATCTTACTCAATTATTATGTTCCCAATCTTTATATTAAGCGCGAGAATTTGTTTGAATGCCATACCATTTACTATGTGCAGAGGACAAAGTAAACTTCAATATTATGGGTTATAAGACTCTTTGCTTGTACTCCACGGCCAGATGTTCACAGACAAAACTAATGGACATTTTCCTATACGATTAATTTGTCATACAAATAACAATTTTAGCATAATTGGTTACAATGAACTGCGACAGAAAAAAAAGGACCAATGACCTTGATATAATTAATATAAGTGTTTGTTTCTGTTGTAATATTTTGTGATGTATAGATATAGATTATAGACTGTTTTCAGGTCATGTAAAATAAAATTAAAAAATGAAATACTCGAACATTCATACATATATATATATATATATAAAAATCATAAAATATATAATTTGGTATAGTATGAGTATTATATCTTCTGGTCTGTTGTTGTATACTGAGTAGTTGTGGGTGTGTAGCAGAACTAAAAAAACGAGGTGTTTGATTCATATTTCTTTTTACACACAAACCGTCTATCAAAACATATTACTCATATTATTTGTTATAAGAAAAGTACCACGGAATTATATAATTACTGTGACAATTATATATATTATACACTATTTGTAATGCTTATAAAATTGTAATCATATATACACGAAATATATAATTAACGACTGTGGTGACGTTTTCAAAGAATTAACACTAAAAACGGATTTTTTTTACAAAAATAAAACCTATTATGACAAAATGGAAACCCGACTTCAAAAATAAAAATTCTAAAACAAAAAATGCACTAAAAAGTAAAAAAATAATTGCATATTCTTGTGCCAATTTTAGTTCATCTAAGCAAAATTTTTTAAATATATATGTACAATTATTGTTATTTTTGGAAGCGGTGTTACATATATATTTCAAAAATTTTTGCTTAGGTCTAACTAAAATTGGCACAAGAATATGCAATTATTTTTTTACTTTTTAGTGCATTTTTTGTTTTAGAATTTTGATTTTTGAAGTCGGGTTTCCATTTTGTCAAAATATGGTTTATTTCTCGCTTTTTAGTGACTTTGAACTTCTATAACTGATTTTATTTGTCTAAATATGGGTAGACCTACTAAACGACCAACTAATTTTTAGTGCATTTTTTTATAACATTTTTTTTTATCCGTGTTTTTATTTTTAGTGCATTTTTTCAGTTTTTTTTACAAGCATTTTGTTTTTTTTTTTTTTGGAGTCGGTTTTTAAAAAAAAATTTTATTTTCCCATTATGAATGAGTATATATGCTTTCAAAAAAAAAATTTCGCAGAAATCGATTATCACATATAAAATGATAGTTTTCCTCGATTTCCAGGGGATCCCTTCATCAGAATGCGATTTGGTGACAATGGAACCAATCAGAAATCAAAGTCTTTAAACAAACAAAAAATTCAAAATCGGTTAATAAATGACTGAGTTCTGAGGTAATAACATTAAAAAAAAAATACAGACGAATTGAGAACCATCCTCCTTTTTGAAATCGGGTTAATAATTAAAAATTAGATTAATTTTATTTATTTTTTTGTAACGGTTTATCAGAAAAGTTGGCAATACATCAAATTGGTAGCGATTTGAGATTAAATTGCGGTGGGTGTGAAGAAATAGAGTTTTTCTCAGTGAGATCTCATATCTAACGTGTCTTCCATGTGTTTTACTGTCCATTGAAGAGTAATATGTCTTTGGTGAACCTGAAAGTGTCTCTTGTAGAAACTTCTTCAACGTTTGCATGTACCTTTAGCTAATATATTCAGACATTATATTATCGAATGATAATTAGTGAGAACTCTAGGTTTTTGAAATAAAATTTCAAATTCGTCCCCTTTACCTAGATCAGTTTTTTGTATTATAAATACGTATTTCGACTACAATGTAGTCATCATCAGTATAAATTAGCTAGTCGCACTTTACTCTTTGACAATTAGAGATAGATATAAAGTCGAGATCAACCGACAAAAATAAAAATAAATAGAAAATTAACTAGATTAAAATATACTAGATTTAAAATATAATAAATTTTAAATTATATTGAAATTGCTCTTGTTAAAATTTCCTTCATTCACATTTGTTCCTGTTAGTTTTACTCTTATTAAAATTACTCTTATATTGTCGCAGGATATGTTACTTGTTACTAATTTGGTGACAGCTTCACACAGTGAAACTGTGTAAGAAGAGTGACCTGACAACACGTGTATTGCACTAATGGCGGTTATGGCGATTTCTAAGATTTTAAGTCCGAAGGTATCAAGTGAAAAGTCTTAAATCTTTTAAAATCAAGATTAAGTATTGGAATTGATCGCGAACGAATATGGTAGACCTCAACTGTCCGTTATGTCTTTGTCTAATTTAGAAAGCAGTAAAATTGTAAGGACAAGAACAGCAATTAAGCTTTAACTTCCCGTTGTTCTGCCCACGTCTTTTAGAAACAGATCAATGATAGAAACCAAGATTATTAATTGACATTCATGTATAACTGAGGATATTCTGGAGAAGAAAACTGAATTGCACGCTGGATTTTCATGATAACTTTCTTGGAGAAGTGATGATTCGAAGTATTCAATTAAGAGTATATTTTGATTAAACGATTAATTACCAAAATAAAGGAGCAACAAAAAGATAAATGGAATTTATATAAAACATGATGTACAAATAAATTTTGCTATCTATTATAATACAGTATAACCAACAAATGTTTGGCATCAAGCGTTAGTAATAACATCCCTTAATGGTAGGTATACTATGATGCTATAATATAATATAAAATATACAATTAAGAACAGCATGATGTTGTTCATATATAGAAAGCTTCTTAAATTTGTTTTGGAAAACTTTTTAAGTTCACAACATAATTATTTAAATGTCAGATTGTAAATAATCATATTTCATATCTAACGAAACAATATTTAAAAGAACATATTTTCTTTATGTATAAAATTTTCAAGTAATAATAATTTTACACTTTCATAAACATTTATAAAATTTTATTAATTGTTTCTAAGAAACCATGCATAAATATTGTATATGAATTGTGACGGCAACCTCTTTGTAAAATCAACGGCAGTCGTCTTTTTACTATCCAAACTTGGTTTACTGTCAAATCGTACTTGAAAATACGAATTTTTCTCTTATTAAATATTGTAAAGTTGTAAACGTAAAAAATGCTTACAGCTTTATATCTAAAACGGTATGTTCCTTTATTTTTGGATTCTAAAAGTCATTTCTTCCTGATATTTAATAAAAAATAGTTTCTTTACAAGAAATACCTCATATAACCCTACGTACATGCAAAATTTCAACTTCCTAAGTTTTAACAATTATCGTATATCACACATTCAAGAGAAGTAATAAATATATGAATTATATTTTATATATCTATGATCAAGTTGCGAATTCTATCAGTCTATAGATATATTTTAGTGACCTAATAAAATATGATCAAATATTTTAAAAGAAGATTACTGATTTTGGAAAATATTTCCATATAAAGTAAAATATTTTAGATATGAATTTAAATCTGGAAACTTAGTGGTTTTTCTATTAAAATGATTTAATAGAATCAAAATAGAAAACCACATTAAATAAATATTTATTCTATTTATACTTTCAATTTTATGCGCATGTGTACAATTGTTGATATTAATGTAAATGCATATAATCCTTAAAAAATATACAGGTGATTCATAAAAAAACATTTTGTTGTTCTAGAACATGTCTTTCTAATCTAATACATTATTTACAGTCAACGTTAAAAGTTCAGCTAAAATTTAAAATTTGTGCCATATTTATTCGGTTCGGTTTTCGATAAAATGCTTCCGATAAAAGTTGTTCATTATACTAACTATACTTACAATTATTCGAAACAATAAATAAGGCATAAATCTATTATAAAATTTTAGCTCGACTTTTGGCGTATGTACCTATATATATTCATAAAAAATTTTAATATTATTCTTAAAAAATTTACTTAATAATGTAAATAATAAACTTCTTCTCATGGGCTTTGCCTTTAATTTTGTTTGGAATTATTAACATTTTCCTCAAAAGTTGTTTCTTCAATAGTTATGAAACTGGATGTTGTTAAAATATGTGATAATTCCAAGAAAATGATATACATCTCATATAGATTTTAAAAGGATTTACCACGAATTAAACTCAAACATTGCGGGTATTATGAATTAATACAAATATCAATATTGTTATCTTTCATTCTACTTTCCCATTCACATTATTGGTAGGGGGTGAGATATAGTAAAGAAGGGGTTCATAAAAAATAAATACAAGTGTATAACTAGTGACTGACTACTGATACGGATCATAAAAATATTGAACCCCTTGTAATATAAATATATTGAACGATTTTCGAATACAATAAATAAAAGAGGGGGTAGTAAAATACAAGAAACAAGAGTAAAATGGTCGCAAATAGATTCACGATATACGATATTATGTCATCCAATAAACATGTTTTTGTATTGTATCTATACTCTATATAATATATAAATAGAAAAATCAAACCCTTATAAAAACCATTTTACTTTTATATATACAATATTTCTATTCTTATATGCTTGCAGTGCGGTGTAATCTTTAAAAAAAACTCGTGTGAGGGAGAACAAATAAGTGAGGGAAAACAAAAAAGATTTCACCGCTCTTCATCCTTCCCCCATCCATCTCACCTGAAATATGGCACTTCTTTCCTAAATACAGCACATGCAATAATTTATCTAGAACATTTTTAAATATACAATATTTTGTTACAATAGAAGTAAGGACCCCTCAAGGGAATTTATCTGAAGTCATTAATATCAGTTAACTAACCATTTGTATTATTATATAAGGGATGATTATTTTTAAGAGTGTAGTAATTCTTTTAGGATGATTTCGTATCGCCTTGTTACACCATGTGTGCTGTATTTCCGTGTTTATATAATACTTCCTTGTTTAAAGGCATCCAACTAGCCATAATTAACTTATCTTTTCGGCAAACAAATTAACAATGGATTCATTTATAGTGGTAAACATTATCCGGTGAGTCACAACTCTAAAATCGTTTACTTAAATACTTCCAGTCAACTAACAGTAAACGCCAAAGTATATATCTTTCCCGAAAAACGAAAATTTCAAGGGGATGCAAGATAATCGTCTTCACGGTAGCCATAGCGAGAGTTCAGATTTTTGGTATCAATTAAAATCATCAAAGAGTTCCTATCGTGGGTGCCTTTTTCTTGAAACAACCCTGTACGATAAATATATTAAGAAACTAAAATATATATACATTTTCTCACGCTAATATTATATTGTTGTTTTCAATTTTCCAACCAGGAAACATTAGAATCAATTTAACTGAAATATATTTCATAGCATGACGGAGTGAAGTGAACACAGAGAGGGGAGGATTAATAAAAATAATAGGGGATTTTGGTGTGTTCCATTAAATCTGTCGTATATAAGGATAGAGGACTACCTTACCGCATAATTTATAAGGAAATGGGAAAAAAAATAAAATAACAACGCACGTCAAACATAAATCAAGGTTACCGTATTCAAATTAATGATCGAATATCACGAGAATCATTCATACATAATTTCTGAGTTTAATTTTGAATGAAAACAAGAAAATAAAAATGTTTGACTTGGAAATAGTTCCCTATTATACTAAATATATAATTCTCTAAACTTTTTTTAAAGTTACTTTAAGATGTTGTATTTACTTCCAGTAACCATACTTATCAATACTTTGGGTAAATAAACTTGAGTTACAGTTCTTTTGCTTTATTGCTATGCATAATAATAATATAATTATAAGAATCCAATCCAATCAATATATGTGGGTACCCCATCAATTCTTCTTAAAATGTTTTTTTTAAAAACTCAATGAAACATCTCAGAAAAAGGAGACAAAAGGTGTGGTACGATAAACACATACTTAATTTATCCACAAGGGATGTTATAAAATATAATAATAATTAATACCCACTTCCGTCTTTGGAGTACGTCGTACAGTGCAATAGCCTTAGACAGACGGCAAAGCCATCATCCTTTTCAACAGATGTCCTAAGATAAACCCACAATATATTATCGTTTCACCTGCGTGTGGAAACAAGGACAAAACACACTAAGGCCGCTTTCTACATTATTAGATAATATTTTATTAATCATAATTTTTGTGTTTGTAAAAACTGATGGCATCAAAAACATTACAACACGCATATGAAATCGATTTGCTACCTTTGTTTAATCAATTGTAGACTGGATATATTACATCTTTGTCTAACATAAAGGGAAAAAGAACTTTTATTTATTATTTAAATAATATAAATATTATAATAACCATATGTGGTAAAAAGGACAGACTAAGAAACAAGGCGTATAAAAATATTGAGACAGAATATGATCGAAGAGTTATTGTCGTCATATGGTAATCAAGCCCCGCTAGGCGATCTAGTGTTGCCGCGAGAAACATGAAATTCAAGACGAGACAAAACAGTATTCACGATTTATATTCTTTTAGTATCGATTAAACTCGAGAAACACAAATCTATTTCTCGAGAAGCTAATTTTTCTATTCTCTTTCGTCGCATACTTATGCGACAAAAATGAGCTAATTTTTTATCAGCTTTGTACACGGTCTCAGTACAGCTTACCTGCCTTAGTATCAAGCTGCTTATATTGGGCGATAAAAGACTTGTGCAGCTACCCTTATTTTACATATTATTGAGAAAGTTCAATCTCCTCACTAAACAGATAAGCAGAGGGGTGAATTTGTGAAAATAGAAACTGTTGACGTGCACAATTGAGCTTGTATGATGGTGGGCATTACAAAAATCAATTCCTCATAACTTAGTTTTATTTGTTTCAAAGTGGCAAATACAAAGAATTGAACAAAAACACACACACAAAGTACAATGACGTTATCCGTCGAAATAGATAAATAAAAAAAATTAACGTAACGCAATAAATTTATTTTCAAAAAATAAAATATAACGTATGAAAATTTCGAAACAAAACAAATTCTAACTATAATAGAAATTTTATAAATAAGTCTATTACGTGTATAAATGCACATATATACATACTTAGATAAAGAACAGTGACGATAATATTGACTATCTCATTCTAACTTTAAATATTTTCATATATATCTTTCACTTATTACAAACAAGAGAAAAAAAACAAAACACTGTTATATTATGTTATATATGTATTGTATGTTTACAAATGCGTGCGCAATACTTAAATACATAAAGTGATATGTGTATGTGAGTGTGATAGATATAGCTAAATGTTAAGACGAGTGAGTGAGAGAGGAAAAGGGGGGGGGGGAGATAGTGTAGTATAGACTATAGTATTAGTGGTGTTTTATTATCTTATATTATACACACAATATACATATAGGTATATTATATGTATATATATATAGATGTATATATATATATATACCACATATTATATTGATGTAATAGATAGGGGTTTGGGTCATAGCAGGATACCATGCTCTTCTCCCTTCAGTCAGTGGACTACATGTGTATTATACATATATTACTAGATGAAACACATTGAGAAAATGATCCATGCAATTGCAGCTTTTTTACAACACAATACTTCAATTTTTCCAGGGTTTCCAATAGTTTTCGTCTATCTTGGATTTAGACCTAAAAGAACATTGGACACTTATTGCTTACATTTATACTGTGGTATGAAGTTTTCCTAAAATAAATATCTGAATTTTAGTTAATTTTAGTTTTAGCGATACCAGTGAGTTACGGTGGGAATTCGGCAGTCTCGATCCTGATTCACAAAGCTGGAAGATTGTATCAAAAGGCAGGAAAGAGTGGAAGAATCTCTTAAAAGAGGCCAGAACCCAAACAGGGCTAGGACTGCCTTCACAATGTCTTTCTGTAACATATATTTATTCTACTTTTAAATGATTTTTAAAGATAGATTTTCGCTAAAATTTAAGAAAACTTAAATAACTTTGAAGTAAACGCCGTGTTACATCCGTATAAGATAAGATCTATCAATAGTCCTTATAGTTTTTGAGATATGTGTGGACAGAGGATACGTCGAACACAGGACTCTCAAATTAAACGTATGGCTGTACTCTCTTAATGTAAACCATATATCTTAAGTTCTTAAAAATTATTTTCAGTATAATTTAGGATTATTTGCTTTTATGAACACATGACGAATCAGTTTTTGAATTTTTTTTATACAAGCGTTTGCTCGTACAATTGTTTTTGGTCAATATGATGTGTTCATTCAATGGCCCACTCTTTTTCCACGATGTGTGGATATTCTTCTACGACAACAGTTTCTTTCTAGAGAGTTTTTTTAATAAATGAAGTATTTCGACAGAATGAATTATTTCGTTGCAACAAAAAAAAAACAATTGTAGAATCAAACACTCCATTCTTCTACGTTTAAGTAAAGGTTTTTCGACTCATTCGAATCAGTGTTTACACCTTTTTATCATCAAGTGTTTGCTCTTACAATTGTTTTTTAGTCAAGAGGTTGCGTTCGTTCACATGGCCTTAGTTCCACGATGTGATATACTTCTACGATAATCCTTTTCTTTCTTGGTAGTTTAGTCAAAGAAATTTTTCGTTGCGACAAAAAAACAATTGCATAGACAAACACTCCATTCTCTCTGAAATAAATCAACGGGTTTTCCTTTGTTACTTAAAAATACCCAAATTCTTGAAAATATTTCCTCAACTATCATTGTTTAACAAAAAAAAGAGGTAATTAATTTAAGTCTGCCAGCCAGTTTGATTACATAGATGGCGGTAGGTCGGTTTTCTATTCAATAGTTCCACTCTAGAATGACAATACAACGATTGTGAATGTTTTAAATATTATTATTTATCAAATGAGTATTGTGTTGCGATAACTTAGGTGAGGGAGGGTTGAAGGAAGAGGTGAGGAAATTATGTTGGTATTCTCCTCGTATGTGTGTACAAGAAGAAGTGTATTATTATTATTTTACTAAAACACATGTGCAGTAAAATAAATGTAGTGAACTACAGATCATATGCATGTATGTATAATATACACGGGGTTTTGGATGATATGTGTGTTTGTATATTCAATATCTATGCGATATGTTGCGTTCCTTTTCTCCTGGTCGAAAGTCTATCTGTCTGTCTGTCTGTCGCGGACAGACCAATGCACATATGTTTATTATAATCATATGTGGAATATATAAAAAAAACCTTTTTTTTCATTTAAGTCTGTGTAACTATTTTATCTTTTTTTTTTATTCATAAATAATTTTGGTTTTATATTATGGCACGAGTCAGGCAACTTTTTTTGTGTTTTTTTTTATATAAAAAAAAGTTAAGATGAATCAAAAAGATTTTGTATGAATTATATTTAACGATTTTGAAATCTGCCTCGAATGATTAGGTCCTTGTTCCATTCAACTGTCTCAAATTTCTTCATGAACTGCATCTAACTTGACATCGAATTGGATTTACACAATTGCAGTTAAAACACTTGGGGGTAGGTTAAGTCTTATTACAAGACAAAAGCGAAGAACTTATAACTCAATTTCATTGAAGCATAGACTTCCACAAGACAATTTTAGGAAGTAAAAACATCATAAAATTGATCAACTGAAAAGACGAAGACGATTTGATACAGAAGTAATGAGAGTCAAGACGAATACCAAATACTTCGCCTAACCATCTAGATCAAAATATAAACAAAGCAGTTTAGTTTAATCACGGTTTATTTGTATCTGTCAAAATAAAATATAAAGTCAATGCATACTTTTATCCCTAAGGTAAACGGTCGTATTGATTCACCATAATATCAAAGAAAGAACTGGTAGAGTGTAATAAAAAATAAGAAAATCCTCCAAAGAGGTCTTGTGTAGGTAAGAGTTTAAGACAAAGGATTTAAATGCAGCCATATCGATTTATAATGAGAGTATAATCCAGACCTATTAACAAGACTAGAGATATTTACATACTTAAGCAAAAACATAATTAACACCTGGCTTACAAAACAAAACATTAATATTCACCCTGTATTGTAAATGCAAGCAAGCGTTGAAAGTAAATAATATTCTAAATAAGATCATATAAGAAACAGGTAAGAAAAGTAGTGAGATAATCAAATGTAGAATAATCAACATTTAATTGGACAGTGGGCACAAGTTTCAAGTGCATCTGTGTTTAACCACTTAAGGCAAAACTTAAATAATAATAATAAGTTTGTTTGTGCAAATGTGTATAGCTTTTATTTTTTTTTTAAGTTTACAAAACAAAATTACAAAAATAAAATAAAAATAAATAAACAGCAAGAAACATTCATTTCTCTATGCAGTGGTGTAGTTAGTAGTATACATTATACATACACTAACTATTTAGCAAACAAATACTTCTTGAAGAGGATTGTTAGTTAGAGGTTTGTTCTGGTTGCAATTCTATAGACTTACAGTTTACACTGTTACTTAGTTCACAGTCAGTCTGTCCAACCTTCCGTTCTCACTGTTGTGTTTTGTGTCTAAAGACATATTGTATTTATATACATATACATATATATATATATATATATTTATCTTTGTCTTACAATTCATAAAAGCAGGTGGAATGAATTAAATTTGTGTGTGGAAGCCATTGTCAAGTAGAATATGCATTTAAGTAGCGTTTTTAAACATTTAAGTTACCAATAAATCAGATCGTGAAATTATTAGAAACCAATCAGAGATTTAAAAACAATTAAATAGTACAAAATGGGTTAACCTTGAACGAAAATCGGATTTGTCGTTAGTGCAAGCTGCTTTAAAATTTAAATAAGCGTGTGGGTGAGAAAAATTCCATGTAGGTGTTATTTTTTCATACTGCTGATATTGTTATCGGAATAATGATAAGTGAAAATATATTTTTTTAATTTTTTTATTTCAGATTACTTTAATTCATTTAAATGATTTGAAATCATTTATCAACTATAGAGTTACGGGTGTTTATTATCTATATAAATCTATTAAATACTTTTTAAAAGGGTCTCTAATACTTTTATGAAATACAAAAAGGGTTGAGAATATTGTACACCTCACACCAGTATTAATGAACAGTAAATAATTTTAGGGAGAAACTTAACAAAACATAAAAATGGCATGACATGTGCACCGGAAAAAGTTTACCTATAAAATATAATATCTAAAGACAGGCGAAATTCTTTAACTGACATTCGTCAAATCCTGTATACTCAAATGATCAGCCAACATATAAATGTCAACTGATAGCCAGAAAATTACTTCTTTCGTGGACAACTCAAGAAACAGAAAGACGCAATGCTCTGTAAGAATCTTCCAAGGCACAAGCAAGCAAAGAATTTTTACGATGAACTTAATACAAAACCGAATTTGATATTTGGGTGCAGGAAAATTTAGTTCCTTCTCTAGATTCAATCCAGATCGTTTCGTTTTAAACGATCAGCCTGAATAAAGTACTGAAAGTTGGCAGGTTATTCATATTCACTAGCAACAGAATGCAACATAGATCTTTTTTATGCTGTGGCGCATTGAATCTCTTTAAAAAATTAGTCGTCACTCATTCGAGAACTAGGACTTTGTTTGAAACTATAAAAGACGACACAATAAATCTCAAGTTTACAGTGACAAGAGACCTTGAATTTCTAATATATCCATTTAAGAAATAAATCGCTTTTAAAACATAATATATAAATTATAAACAAACTATATTTAAGTAGACTAACTAACACTCACTAACATAAACAAAGTAAGTGAAGACAAATCTATGATATATATCAGAGGTGGGCTCAGACAGCTCGTCTGAGCCTTACGGGCTCTCCATAAGCTGGGTGAGAGTAAGTATAGAAGGTATGTTTTGAAGCAAGACGGAACGATGTTTCAATACAGGTTGCCTACCGATTACTACCCAATAATTTATTCAATCAATTTAGAAATAGTTTTATAAAATTGTTTATTGTTTATTGTTTAAATATTTTTTACAGTATGGAGAGATACACAAAAAACATAATAATAATAATAACAATAATAATAATAATAACAATAATAATAACATAATAACAATAATAATAACATAATTAATAACTAATAAATAATAACATAATAATTGATGGAAACCACGGGAAGACGGTAGGCGTCTTCCATCAGGAGAACGATAGGAATAGGTAGGGAGATGAAATAAAGAGATAAAATGGAAAGGGATAAGTATATAAAATAATTAAGAAACAAACAAAAAATTATTCGTTTTCTATTATTATTCTTTGAATAATTTTGATAAATTTTCAATATCAGGAATATATGTATTTTGGGATATTCGCATTATATTTTCTAAATGTTTATCCGTAAGGGAATTTCGCGAATCTGATTTTATATGTTTCATATGTGAAAATCCCGATTCACATAGATAAGAAGATGCGAAACAACTACTAAGTTTTTTATATATTTTTAATAATTCCGGATATTTAAACGAAGATGGGTTTTCTGCGACGATTTCCCAAATACTTTTTGTGCTTGTGTTCATGGCTCCTAATAAATTATAATTTGTTGGAAGGGTAATCATTTCGTTTAATAACGCGCAATCATTGGAATCCGGAAAAAATTTGAGAAAAACTTCTATTAAAGTGGAAATTTTAAATTGTCTATTAAAAGGGGCCATTAAAAAATCACTCATTAGATTTATATTTTCAAAATCTTTAAATCGATTATTAAATTGTAAAATTACCGTTTCTAATAAACATTTATATTTTAAAAACAATTCAGTAAAATCACTCTTCACACATTGTTTCGCAATGTGTAATAGTTTAGGAAAATTATTTGGAATTTTTAAACCACCAAAAAAATTTACCGCCATCTCTAAAATTTTTTTCAATTCTATAATAGTTCTAACCGCGTCCCAAATATAAATATTTTTGCCCTGTAATTTTAAATTATGTAAATTAACTATTGAAGTTAAATCTACGAGAAAAGCTAAAGTTGCTGTAAAATCAAAGTCTCTTAGTTCAGGGCAAGGCTCACCGATTTCTTCATGAAATTTTACAATTACATCTAAATTTTCATAAAATCGTGCAAACATTTGTCCCTTACTAAGCCACCTAACTTGAGAATAATATTTTAATTCCCTAAATTCCGGATCGTTTTTTTTCGCGAATTCGTTAAATAAACGATGTTTCAACGCGCGCGTTTTAATCGAATTAATTTTTTTTATAACAATATTTTCAATTTCCGTAACTGAAAGGCTTTTCATGCATAATGCCTGCTGATGTATGATACAATGAAATGATAAAAGATTTTTTAATTCAGGGATTTTTTTAAAAAGTGCAATTAAACCGTTATTACAACCCGTTATATTACTTGCACCATCCGCGGTAAGTGAAACAAATTTTTCTAAAGGTAATGATTTTATTCGTGCAAGTACTCCGGCATAGAGATTTTCGGCGGTCGTTTCGCGATGTAGGGAAATCATCGCAAAGAGTTCTTCTTTAACAAATAAATCATCGAAAACCATACGAATGTAAATTAACATTTGCGCAGTATTTGTTGCATCGGTCGATTCATCCAACTGCAATGAATAGCAATAACAAAACTTAATGTCTTCATTTAATTGACTTGTCATGTTATCATCAATTGCTTCTACTCGCCGTGTTATTGTTCGACGAGAAATTGGGACTTCTTTAACGAATTGTTTACATTCTTCTTCAAGTTCGGTCCCACCGAACATTGAGTCCACATAGTCTTCCACTACCGTCTGCATATAGTCACATTCACTAAATGGCTTTCGCGATTTCGCGATTCTATACGCTGTTTTGAAAGATAACGCGGTTTTTGTAAACTCATCCTTATTAATATATAATTTTTTGGCGGACGATGGTTCAAAATAATTTTTTTTTAAAACAGAAATTACGCGATCGCGTTCTGCTGTACCTATTTCGAATTTATCAAACTCGGCAGAATGTTTCACGGTATAATGACATTGGAAATTACTTTTTTTTATATAAATAAAAGTTTTACCACAAAATAGGCAAATTAGCTCTTTATCAGTTTTCTTGTATATACCAAAATGATGCTCCCACTCGTTGATGCCAAAAACTATCCTCCTTTTCTTAGCAAACGGCGCCGCACCTCCACTGCTGAACTTATCCAAGACTGCTTGCGATGTCTTCTCCATTATTAAATTCACTACTTTTATTTTTTTTTAAAAACAAATTATGCGAAAAATAATTTCCACTACTACAAATAGTACTTTTCACTTTTTCAATTCAAAGTAGACTAACTCGAAGAACTCAAATTCCTACTTTATGTAAAACTTAACTTAATTCATCAAATTCCCATGACATTATACTGAGCATACTCCATACGAAGAAAAAATAATTAAATCAGGTAAATAATTCTTTATTAGTTCTCGGATATGAATAGTAAAATATTTAGACAAATTATTTGGAATTTCCAAAACTATAATTATATTTAAATTATCCTTTGCAAAAATTTCCCTCTTTTAGTTTTATTACAATGGTCCAGCGGTAAACTTAAAGGTTCAAAAGATATGTATTGAATGATGTATTGAATCAGAGGTGAGCAGGAGTTGACTCGGTCAAGCTCTGAGTGAGAGGTAGGGAAGAGAGATAGAGTTACTACAGGGTAACCTACCAATTATTAATATTTTCTTTTTTTAATTAAAACATTTTCTGAAAAAAATATAATAATACCAAATCTTTTTTATGGTCACTATTATACAAAGTAAATAATACAATTCAATACATACTCATTCAATACATCATTCAATACATATCTTTTGAACCTTTAAGTTTACCGCTGGACCATTGTAATAAAACTAAAAGAGGGAAATTTTTGCAAAGGATAATTTAAATATAATTATAGTTTTGGAAATTCCAAATAATTTGTCTAAATATTTTACTATTCATATCCGAGAACTAATAAAGAATTATTTACCTGATTTAATTATTTTTTCTTCGTATGGAGTATGCTCAGTATAATGTCATGGGAATTTGATGAATTAAGTTAAGTTTTACATAAAGTAGGAATTTGAGTTCTTCGAGTTAGTCTACTTTGAATTGAAAAAGTGAAAAGTACTATTTGTAGTAGTGGAAATTATTTTTCGCATAATTTGTTTTAAAAAAAAAATAAAAGTAGTGAATTTAATAATGGAGAAGACATCGCAAGCAGTCTTGGATAAGTTCAGCAGTGGAGGTGCGGCGCCGTTTGCTATATATTAATAAGGATGAGTTTACAAAAACCGCGTTATCTTTCAAAACAGCGTATAGAATCGCGAAATCGCGAAAGCCATTTAGTGAATGTGACTTTATGCAGACGGTAGTGGAAGACTATGTGGACTCAATGTTCGGTGGGACCGAACTTGAAGAAGAATGTAAACAATTCGTTAAAGAAGTCCCAATTTCTCGTCGAACAATAACACGGCGAGTAGAAGCAATTGATGATAACATGACAAGTCAATTAAATGAAGACATTAAGTTTTGTTATTGCTATTCATTGCAGTTGGATGAATCGACCGATGCAACAAATACTGCGCAAATGTTAATTTACATTCGTATGGTTTTCGATGATTTATTTGTTAAAGAAGAACTCTTTGCGATGATTTCCCTACATCGCGAAACGACCGCCGAAAATCTCTATGCCGGAGTACTTGCACGAATAAAATCATTACCTTTAGAAAAATTTGTTTCACTTACCGCGGATGGTGCAAGTAATATAACGGGTTGTAATAACGGTTTAATTGCACTTTTTTAAAAAATCCCTGAATTAAAAAATCTTTTATCATTTCATTGTATCATACATCAGCAGGCATTATGCATGAAAAGCCTTTCAGTTACGGAAATTGAAAATATTGTTATAAAAAAAATTAATTCGATTAAAACGCGCGCGTTGAAACATCGTTTATTTAACGAATTCGCGAAAAAAAACGATCCGGAATTTAGGGAATTAAAATATTATTCTCAAGTTAGGTGGCTTAGTACGGGACAAATGTTTGCACGATTTTATGAAAATTTAGATGTAATTGTAAAATTTCATGAAGAAATCGGTGAGCCTTGCCCTGAACTAAGAGACTTTGATTTTACAGCAACTTTAGCTTTTCTCGTAGATTTAACTTCAATAGTTAATTTACATAATTTAAAATTACAGGGCAAAAATATTTATATTTGGGACGCGGTTAGAACTATTATAGAATTGAAAAAAATTTTAGAGATGGCGGTAAATTTTTTTGGTGGTTTAAAAATTCCAAATAATTTTCCTAAACTATTACACATTGCGAAACAATGTGTGAAGAGTGATTTTACTGAATTGTTTTTAAAATATAAATGTTTATTAGAAACGGTAATTTTACAATTTAATAATCGATTTAAAGATTTTGAAAATATAAATCTAATGAGTGATTTTTTAATGGCCCCTTTTAATAGACAATTTAAAATTTCCACTTTAATAGAAGTTTTTCTCAATTTTTTTCCGGATTCCAATGATTGCGCGTTATTAAACGAAATGATTACCCTTCCAACAAATTATAATTTATTAGGAGCCATGAACACAAGCACAAAAAGTATTTGGGAAATCGTCGCAGAAAACCCATCTTCGTTTAAATATCCGGAATTATTAAAAATATATAAAAAACGTAGTAGTTGTTTCGCATCTTCTTATCTATGTGAATCGGGATTTTCACATATGAAACATATAAAATCAGATTCGCGAAATTCCCTTACGGATAAACATTTAGAAAATATAATGCGAATATCCCAAAATACATATATTCCTGATATTGAAAATTTATCAAAATTATTCAAAGAATAATAATAGAAAACGAATAATTTTTTGTTTGTTTCTTAATTATTTTATATTGTACTTATCCCTTTCCATTTTATCTCTTTATTTCATCTCCCTACCTATTCCTATCGTTCTCCTGATGGAAGACGCCTACCGTCTTCCCGTGGTTTCCATCAATTATTATGTTATTATTTATTAGTTATTATGTTATTATTATTGTTATTATGTTATTATTATTGTTATTATTATTATTATTATTATTGTTATTATTATTATTGTTATTATTATTATTATTATTGTTATTATTATTATTATGTTTTTTGTGTATCTCTCCATACTGTAAAAAATATTTAAACAATAAACAATTTTATAAAACTATTTCTAAATTGATTGAATAAATTAATGGGTAGTAATCGGTAGGGACAACCTGTATTGAAACATCGTTCCGTCTTGCTTCAAAACATACCTTCTATACTTACTCTCACCCAGCTTATGGAGAGCCCGTAAGGCTCAGACGAGCTGTCTGAGCCCACCTCTGTATTGAATGAGTATGTATTGAATTGTATTATTTACTTTGTATAATAGTGACCATAAAAAAGATTTGGTATTATATTTTTTTCAGAAAATGTTTTAATTAAAAAAAGAAAATATTAATAATTGGTAGGTTACCCTGTAGTAACTCTATCTCTCTTCCCTACCTCTCACTCAGAGCTTGGCCGAGTCAACTCCTGCTCACCTCTGATATATATTATACATATTTTTTTGTAAGGGCAATAAACCCTTAATATATATTTTCTATAGAATTACTTAAAGTATATTTATTAAAAAAAGAGGGTTTCAAAAAAACATATATTAAAATTCTCACGATCAAATAAGTAACAACAAAAAACCAGAGTACCAAAAAATTTCTAAGCAATAAAAGAAATGAGTCTTTTTTTAAAAACAGTTATAAAAATGAAAGTTTTTTTTTTGAAGACGGAAAAAAAGAAGTGTAAGTACAGTTAGATACATATCCGAACAAAAATAAATAATTCAATTAAGCAAAACAAAATGGCTTAATAAAGTGTTACCAACTGTATATAATTATAATTAACACATCATATATATATATATATATATATAAATATATATATTTATATACTACTAACCATAATTAGATGATGTAACTAATTTTTTCGATCCACTTGAAACAAAAGTACGCGCATAATCCGTTTGTATAAATGCATTTGCCACCGGCACAAATTGACATGCCATAATATTGTTAAATCAACACAAAAAACAAAAAAAATATTTCACAAACAATTTTTTTTTGTTATTTTTTTAAACAGATCATTTTTATTTATTTTGCTTACAAACATAAAATAAAAATTTTTTCAAAAATATATCACACAAAATAAGCATTAATTTTTTTTTTATTTCAACACAATTATGGTATTACATCATCATCACAAAGTAAAAACAAAACAACACTAGTCAGATTTTCGGACACAATATTCATAATTAAATTATAAATAATTTATTTGTCACAATTAAAAATTGTAAAAAAAAAACAATTGAACAGAGTTATCGCACACACACACTAGAACAACAGCGCTGTTAGATACACAGTGGTGAGTTTGAGTTTCATTTAAAACACACAATAATAACAGAAGAACATCAACACAACAACGATACGATACGATGAGGACTACGGAGAAGGTATCACAAACAACCGTTACAAACACTCATGACTTACTAGTCTTTGGTGTACGTTTGAATACTAAAATGTAATTGGTATAATCTTAAGTTACCGCTTCTGTATGTATGTGTGTGTGTGTATGTTGTTAGTGAGTGCACATGGCGTGCGATTCTATTGGCGCGACTTTGTGACATCACAATACACATTATATACAATACATATATACCATATCGTCACATCACATCGGTGATATTCGTTTACATTCGGAATGAGCGGGCTGATAATATATGTATAATATGTATAATATTTATAATACCGGGTGTTAAGATAGTTGTACTATCTTGGGAATGAAATGTTTTCGAGGTAAAGTAAATTAGGTATTACATGTCCAGATTGAGCCCCCAGTAATAATATTTATTTTGCAGCTTGGATGGATATGCGTAATATAAAATGATATATTTAATGTCTTATTCTATGTCCAAAAATAAGTAAGTGTGGGAATTGTATTGAATTATCCATTGATTTGAAAAATAACATCAACAAATCTTTTACTTTTAACAGGACATACAAAAATCAATGACAGAGGCCACGAAAACTGATCTTTTGACATCAATACTGAAGTTATAGATCTCAACTTTTGGAACATTTGGTGTTTTTGAAAAATTTATTCCAAATACTCATCACAGTTTCAAAACAATATTTGAATTCTTAATGAAAAATATCACAGAATGTAGCACGCGAGCTCTATGAAATCATCCAAAACACCCACATCATCCAAAACACTACACTGACGTCATTTTCCTGCACAATTCATTACATCGCAGCTGCCATCAAGTAATCCAGCAAAGAAACAAGTCCGTGTACTTAGGATTTAAAAAAGGAAGTTATTCCAAAAACAACCTTGAAATCGTAACGTGAATACTAAAATATAAATAATACTTAAAGTAAATAATACAAATAAAAGAGTCCATAATAAAATATTTATTATACCTGGTATAAAATATATAATTATATAGTATATATACCAGGGTAGGTGTTCATAATATGGCCAAATTAGTATTAGTCCATTTCCGCAAAGTTATCCATTCATCTGTAAGCACGATAACTCAATAACGAAAAAAGATAGCGAGCTAAAATTTTTTTATGTGTTTCTAGAGCTAAAAAATGAGGGTCAATTTCGTGAATCGGACCATATTGGGCAAAATGGGCAAAATTGTTTATCTTTGAAACCGTAAGAGATAGAACAAAAATTTTAAGACAAAAAATGTTCCTTTTCTTTGAATAAACTTCTTTTGTTTGAAACTTTTGTTCATAAATTCAGTATATATCCGGTATGTAAGCAATTAATTCAGTTAGTTGTTACTTTCACTTGCTTTTAAAACGGTTTGTTTCTTAGATATAACTTTCGACGAGAGCACTCGGTATATTAATCAAGTATAAGCGTACTAAAATTAAAATAATATAGATATACATTAGAATAAATATATGTTAAATAAAGATAACAATATGTATGTATATACATTATACTATATACATATATTATTCAAGTTTATACGTATATGATTTTCACAATAAAATTGTAATTATGTTATACATTTGTGAAGAAATATACTGTGAATAGTTTATAAAATTACTTTATACAATTACTAGAAAAAAGTTTTTTTTTACCTCTATATATATATATATAGACTACACTACAGTATAGAGGTTATATGTTCAATATCCACAATCATTATTGAATTTCCATTGAATCTTTCTATTGCGATCTTCTGATGTTAAAATTATAATTTTTTCCATATAGGTGTCTGTGAGTATGAAATTTGATAAAATTTTGCAAACGGTTATTTTACATCATAAAATCATTTTATGAATACTAGATCCTTAGATATTTTTTTCGAATTAGCCTTCTTTTAGGAGATATAAAGACATAGAGATTTAAAAGTTTATGTATTCGGTGTATTCGTTTTTAGTGTTCAATTTGACGCTGTGCATGCTGAGTATGCACGCTAATGGTTGAGGTCAAACGATTGACTCGCCACAGACTCATTTATCCATCGAGGTACGGCAGCAATCGTGAGTGCCAAATCGTACTAACTCCCAAAACGAATACTGTAAAAGCTTTTGTTTATTTATTTATAAAAATACTTAATAATTAATATCTCGTATTCAACTATGACCATTCTGTATAGGGGTCACAGCTGATTTTTTTTTTGTGACGTTTAGTTTTAAATAAAATTATTGTATTGATTTCTAGAGAAAAATATTATATATATGTATATATATATATATAATTTTTTTAAATATTCTTTTTGAAATATTAAAATGAATCAATTATTAATAACATTGGATCTTATTCGTAAAAAAAACTTTTTACAATATTTTTTATTAAAAATGTCAAAAATTTTTTTTTAAGATTTCAAGGACCAAACGGACTTTTTCCTCCTTGGAATCACTTCCTGTGGTCTTTCACAAACATTTCTACCCATTTTCAACCATTTTTACGGGGGAGTTGGGGTTAAAACTAATAAGACCCATAACATTTTATATATTTTGTGGCATTATATATGCCACAAAAATATATATGTATATAACATAATAACATAATATAATATATATATATATATATATATAATATATATGGAGTTATTTTTGTTGTAGATAAATATTTTTCTACAAAATAATATATTTGAAAATAAATTCTTAAAATTTTTTTGTTTATACTTCACAAAAAAAGAAAGAAATGATAGTTTTTCGAAAAATAAAATGTTCTCAGTGTTGTTCTTGGATGTCAGTTATAAAACTTTCTATTGTAAAAAATTATAAGAAGATAATAAAAAAGAATAAAAAGATTTTTCTTCTTTTTATTTTTAATTTTGTAACTTTTTTGCTGTTGAAGTTTTCTGTTTTTTAAGCCGCCAAACAACAATCACTTTATTTCTTTTGATAATCATTATTGGAAATGTATTGGAACATATGACGTGTAACATTTCCACTTCTCATGTGTTCTCCTGCCCTTAGTTGATATCAGTTGGAGTATATACACTGATCTCTAAATAACTGGACAGAGAATGCTTATGGGTCTAAACGCGAAATAACAGTACCAACTTAATGATAGTCAATGCCGCCTCAACTAGCCAAGGTACTAAAACTTGATGTGTGTAGTGGAAATACATGTGACAGCCACACAAACTCTAACACACATTCTTATCATACATACATGCCGCGCAGGCGCGCTGAAGAAAAACTTACATCCTTGGCTAGTTGAGGAGCGCTTCAATATGGGTTATTGGCGTAGCATAGAATAATCTGTCCAGTTATTTAGAGGTCAACGAGTATATTAGATAAGGAGTTTTATAAGAAAAATTAAAAAGGGTACAGCTGCAAGAAAACCCAACACACACAATAATTGTTTTGAAAATAATTATTTCTTTTGATTATAATTATTGTAGATGTAGTGCTTTGAAATAATATAAATAAGATATAATATAAAGTAGATATAATATAAATAAAATTGATTGTAAATAATATAAAAGCCGAATATCATTAAATAAAAAAAGAGGTAAAATACCGTAAATTTAAAGGACAATAAACATTAAAGAGGGTTATACAATATATAGAAGGGAGATCGATATAGTTACATATAAACATAATAGAGAAAGATATTACGATGACAAGAAGCAACAATCTAAACCTATCTCAAATAAAAGAGGGGGTTGTTCGTACGAATCTGTTGTGCATGTGTGTGAATTTCATAATGATGACGACAACGAATGGACGATTTTCTCTCTCAGAGACGGAGTCATCGCCGTCGATATAGAAAGACGTCCATTATAATATGTTCCGTCACACTTCTCTTAAAAAATGTATGTTCGAGCAACAGATGTAGAATTTTTTAATAACAGGTGTTGAATACATGAGTTAATTTTTAACCGCTGTGTGGTGGCAGGTGATAATGATTTTTTTTGTGGTTTCATTTGTGTTTTGGCGGGACAAATATCCAGTTGCTTTGATATATTACGCTGCTTGAAACCAGATGGTGTAGTTAGTAAATCGATCTAGACTTGTTGCCCATGAAGTAAATGCAGGTGAATGGCGCTAATTATTAATAACTTTTAATTTCATTTTGATATAACGTCTATGAACTGCCTCGAATTATCGATTTATTTTGGTTTACTAAGGAGTTGGACAACAAAAGATCTATTGTAATAAAACATTTCCTTTTAGAGCTATTGCATTTTTATAGCAGCATTGCACCTTCCTTTGCTTAAGACAGCACTTGATGCGGTCATTATAAGCAAAACTTATCTATCAGATGAGTTATCGAAAATCAATTAATAGAAAGAACTCCGGAAGAAGGCTTTATAAAACGTCAAACACAATGACGTCACAACGTTAACATAAGTTTCCCAAATAATTGTTGCTCGAACAAAAATATTCAAGCAAAACATTATGCTCGTCATCATCAATTGGGATTGTAACCATGGTAACAAGGCACCCTTAAATAATAATACATGAGAGTGGAGGAGGGAGAAGGAATCCGTTACGTCGTACGATACTGACGATACATTTTGACGGTATACGTTTTATATAGTGTGTGTAGGTCGCTCGTTGGTTTGTTGTATTTGTTTGTTCGTATCATTCACTCGCTTGCTCGCTTATTCTCATCAAAATAATCATCGTGTCGTCGGTCTCTCGTATCATCCGTGAAGATTGTTTCTTTGGCACAACAAAAAAGGATACACACACACACACACATACACACTCACAACAACAAGGGTTGTACTTTGCCGAGTTACATAAAAGGTACTGATGGGTAATAAGCGGTGGTGGTATGAAGAGGGGTGGTATGAAAAGGGATAAATATGGGGGTGGTGTTGTAATATGTAACATTGTCGTTTGTAGTATTACAACATACAATATGGACCGATGTACGTGGTGTGGCCGTTTGCTATATTACTGTTGAGTCTTTGATTCAGGAGCGTAGTTAGTTAGAGACTTCTAAATCAGTTTTACTTTGATTTGACTTTTTAGAGGGAGTAGTTTGCTCACTCACCCCATAATAAACATCTTATATTACGCTCATGCTCTGAGAGAATTACAAATTAGGGCAAGTGGTATTAAAATCTTCATATTATTTGTATGTTATATGTATATCATGATTACTAGTTACAGTTGCGAACTGGTATAGGCTGCTTCTGAATGTTATTTACCTACTATAAATCCATCCTCCCCTCCCTAATTCCCACCACTACTCCGACATTTAATGATTTATTTTAAATATTCCTTAAATGTTATCGTCAAAAAATACAAACAAACATAACATGATGCTAATTTAAATTCTTAGACATATTTGATTGACGATTTGACTTGTCTTTATCGACATTTACTCCCCTGTACTACCTGTCACATATCGTCTCGGAAGGAGAGGGTAAATGGGGGAAGAGGATTTTATTTTATTAATATTTTTTTAGGTTAATTTGAAATATCCTAATGATATAGATAAAATAAATTCCACTAATTTGCATATAATATCTCTCTCTATTGTTTTTTTTTCAATGTCAACCTAACTAGCACCCTCCCTCTTTCCTTCTTCTTTTTGCTCCTCTCTTTTTCAATTCTTTCGTCTCTTTTGTTTTTGATTTTCCACCATTTGCGAGTATTGTTAGTATTATCAATAACATTTAACATACATATTATAATGCAAGCAGGCACACAGATAGGAGAACAAATTTACATTTAATTAGAATTAAAATGATCGGGGTAGAGACGACGGGGTAGTATTATAAAGGGATGATGTTGATCATGATAATATTGTATTAATTAATGATTTTAAATACAAAATTAAATCATTAAATAACATATTTTATTAAAGAACTTTATTACTATTTTAAAAGCTTGAAACTTTGTTCAACTTTTATTGTCACTTTTATTACAAATCAGAATTACAGCAAATAATAGTTAGAAGGGGTCATATTCTTCAGCCAAACTATACAGTTTAATAAAACAGCGCATTAGTTATAAAAATAGGTACTATTAACTGCACAAAATTAAAATTCCATTATTGTTCGATCTGTAAGTGATTTCTATACTATCATCAGTGCTGTTTTCACATTATTGAGGCTTGTAAACTTATATCGAGACAGTTAAGTCTCAAATAGACAACTATCCTACAGATTGATCAGTAGAAGATTTAAGGAAGGAATATTAGACGTGATAGAAATATATACAAACTCTTCACCAGCGAGTCTATAATAATAATAATAATAATCAGAAAGAGGGGTACCGCATACGGGTCCCTAGCACCTAGACCAAGGGGTCCTCTGTGCCCTCCCTGAGAACAACCTGTCACCCGAAAGCGAGACGCCTTCGGGCAAGAGGTGCCATTTTAAGCGGATGAAGCTATAGGATTCTGTTGAGGCCAGACGCCACACAGAAGGCCCACCACTTCTTCGCCGGGATTGCTTCCAGGATTGATGGCTCCAAAGTTTCGGACCCAAACATTCTATATCTGACACCCTGCAGGCTTCTGCAGGTCCATATAACATGTATGGAGGTTTCATCATCCTCCATACAGGCTCTACAAGTCCAGCGAGTCTATAATATTATACCTAGTGTTGGATCTACTATATTTTGAGATGTTGAATCTCGAAGATCAGCGAGTTTTGTTAACTTGGAATCAAAAGTATTGAGACTATTCCCCGATGTTCAACATACAAGCTAACATAGCATTAAGAGCTGTATCAAAGGCGAATTATGAAGTGTCTGAGATAAGTCTCTGGGACTTAACTCACCAGAGCAACAAGAGAAATTTCGAAGAACCATAAAGAGACTCCGAAACTTGTTCTTTTGCTGTGATGAGTTTAATCTTAGAAACCATTATCGAGTATTTAATATCTAGTTGACAGCCTCTCTAAAGTAAGATCGCACACGAGGTACGAATCTCACACTGCTTTCACAGACATCAAGAGATACTATTTAGTCTCAAGTGACGGCACGGCACATTTAAACGATAGATTGTTAATATTTCTAGAAGCAGTCACTTACCATGCACATAAATAAGTAGAATAAATACAAAAATTCTAAAAATAAAATACGAATTATAAATTCGAATGCAAATAAACAATATACTTCGTAAAATAATCGATAATAATCGGTAAATTTAAAACGATTACACTATTATTTTTAAGTACACTAGTCTCGTCTCTTCACTCTGATTGTATGTGATATGTGGAGTACTAATTTCGTGTAAAACCGTTTTAAAAATAATGATAAATCGATTGCACAAGTTGATTAAATTTAAGATGACTTAATTCCTATCAATTTATGAAGTGACTAAGTTATATATAAATCTATACTGATCGTTTACATCAACATATATACATACATGCATATACGAGTACATATTCAAAACGGTTTTTAATATTGTTGGTACGGCAGTGTCCCCAAATTCCCCCGGACGTAACTTTAATTCCCCAAGAGCGGCGCGATAAATTTAATTAAAATCCAACAATCCTTACGTAGTATAAAATAAAGTCCTCCAGCCGCGTCTGTCTGTCTGTTCGCGATAAACTCAAAAACTACTGCACCGATTTTCATGGTGTTTTTACCAATGGATAGAGTGGTTCTCGAGGAAGGTTTTAGTATATAATTTGTCAAGTTTTTGTATACATTGGTCCTTACGTATTATAAAAATGATTCATGAGGAAGGTATAGTTGTATAATTTATTGATGTATAGGTGTATAATTTATCAGTCCTTGACGGGAGAAAATATTAGGTTACTTGGTTATAAGGGCGTTACAAAATTTTTCCGGGGAAGCCCCGACGGGTAATGCTAGTTATGAATAAAACCAAGTGAAAATAACAACTAAGTTAATTGCTTAAATACTCAGTGTATACTGAATTTATGTAAAAAAGTTGTATATTAAAAAAAAAAAATTTTTTTGTCTTTACATTTTGGTTCTATCTTTTATGGTTTCAAAGATTTTGCCCATTCACGAACTTGACCTTACTTTTTTGCTCCAGGTTTTTGACTTATCGTGTCCATGAACGGACAGACGGACATGTGGAAATCGCCGAATTAGGCCATTTTATGAACACCTATGCCAAGCATTTATGCCTGCGATCAATCTTTTCAAGCGTTATAAAGTCGAGACTAAACTTAATACACCTTGTATATTTACATATACCGGGTATACAAATTATGAATAACGAATAATCTATGTTAAAATTCAAGAACGATTATATACCCGGTATATAATATATTCCAGGGTATATTAAGTTTAGTTTCGACTTTGTAACACCTATGTGTCTGTGAACACAATAAATCAAAAACGAAAAGAGATAGTGAGTTGAAATTTCGTATGTGTGTTCTAGAGCTTAAAAGTAAGGTACCTTTATAAATGGGCAAAATTGGACCATGTTTGGGAAATATGGGCAAAACTGCTTATTTAAAACCGTAAGAGATAGAACAAAAATTTAAAGACAAAAAATGTTCCTTTTTTAGAAATAAATAACTTTTGTAACAACAGTTTTTTTCATAAATTCAGTATATACCGAGTATTTAAAAAATTAGCTCAGTTAGTTGTTATTTTCACATGTTTATTTATTTATATTTAATTTTAATATATTGATTTTTAGCGAATTTCCTGAAAGGAAATAAGAGCTATTGGTCCCGTACCGAAGTCAAAATTTCGCAAAAATTTCTTCAAATGTCGATCCTACCTAGTAGATCACCATCTGTAAAATTTATATATTTATATCTATATATATATATATATATATATATATATATATATATATATATATATATATATATATATATATATATATATATATATGTCTGTAATCACTCTAGCGGTCACAGTTTTCATTTTATCGGAATGAAATTTGGTATTTGAGGCGCTTTTGGTATTCAAAAGGTCAAGTTCGTTAATGGGTAAAATCGGACGAGGGGAAAAACGGGTTTAAAGGGAGGGGGAAACACAAAATTTGACATATCTCCCTTAATATTCGAAAAATCGAAAAATTTATAAGAAGTAAAGTTTTAGGTATTAAATTTTACTGTAGTTTTACTTATCATTTATTCTGTTACACTAATATTTACAGAAAATTGACGGTTTAAGATTGAAAACTAAATACCTCACTATCTGTGTACATATTAGAGTTTGAGCAAAAATGATAAGGTGATGAATTGTAGCAAACATGATTTTCTACAACTTTATTCCTTACGCATTTTTTGATTGTTCTAATATTAAAAGAGATATTTTGTATTTGTGTTTTCTTCTTTCTTTATGCCCCCATTTCCCCTTCACGTATGACATTTATTAATAAAATTGGCCTTGCAAATACTAAAATCATATACGACATTTCATTTTGATCAGATTAAAATTGTGACCGCTAGAAAGTGATTTATGTATTTTAAGGAAATTCGCTAAGTTGACGCAGCTCCCGCGTAACGAATTTTTTATTTTATTTATAAAATTATTTAATAATACACAGGTAGAGTTGGGAAAGAGTAGTTTTAACTCTGTTAAGGACCTAAGAATTTGCCTTCCAGTCAACAATAAATACAAATGAATCAACGTATTGATTCTACCGTAAGATAGAGGCTTATATAAGGATAAATAAGGATTTTAATAAAATTACAAAATTTTGATAAATGAGCGCTACTTTTGTGACTATGTGTATATATGTCTACACTAATATATAAATACTACTATATTTATAATTTTATTTGTTGCTCTAATTTCAAATAATAAAATAATTTATAACAACTTGACTCCGACACGACACGACAATCAAACTTACAATATCACATACTGTGTGTTTGCTGTTTGTTTGATTTGTTTGTTGAATATAATATTTATTCATCATTCATAATAAATGTTTAAAAAATATGATGAATCTGTGTTAAATTATCATCTACATCCATTTTAATAAAAGACTTCCGTATCATTTTATTTTATTTTTTTATTTTTAGATAATTGATTTCCGTTTTGAAAAATAAAACAATTAACTTGTGTTTGATAAATTTATAGCATTGTACCACAATTCGAGATAAAAATAATATTTTAATATTCCACACCCTCTACAAATTTTACAGGACCATATTCTGGATATATCGAATTAATAAAAAAGTGTTTTTTTCTAAAAGCCTTATAAATAGCCAATTTATTTATCCATCTATAGTTGATGATTTTTTATGTAATTATCTTTTTGTCTCGTCACTCTCGATTATAGGAATAGGGAATATGCATGAAAATTTTTTTTCTCTTCAATTGAAGCATGTTTACTTGACAAATATCAAGGTAAAATTACTTTTTAAATAACTTTAAAAATAAGCGAGATATGAATGATTGAAATTCCCGATTAGACAAAGAGGGTGATAGCCCTCTTGATATGTTATGTGACGTCATATTACACTTTCACCATTTAAAATACTCCGTTTTTAGTATTTTTGCAAGAAAGAGACAGATAATAATCTTTAAAAGCTTATAGCTTCCTTGATATTTGTCGGATTTTAATTTCGTTTTTAAATATTATTACAGTATTAACAGTATTTTCATATTCTGAAAATAAATGTGAAAAAAAATTTTCATGCATATTCCCTATTCTTGACTAGAACAACAAAAATTTAAGTCTAACTGCTATCTTTGTCTTCATAACTTGTATTACTGTCTGACCTGTAAGTGATTTTTATACTATCATCAGTGCTGTTTTCACATTATTGAGGCTTGTAAACTTATATCGAGACAGTTAAGTCTCAAATAGACAACTATCCTACAGATTGATCAGTATAAGATTTAAGGAAGGAATATTAGACGTGATAGAAACATACTGGGTGCTCGTAGGTTACGAACACAACTGAAGGTATGGATAGAAAATTGAATTCTGAGACGAAAAGTCCTTTACCATTTTTGAATCAGATGCATAGGTAATTAATTATTAATTAAAATAGACAGTCCATCAGGGGCGCGCTGTAGCGGCAGAATGCTAGAAGGGAGAGTCGTAGGCTACCGCGAGAGAGGTAGGCTACCGCGAAAACACTCGCGCGCTTGCGAGACTATTCTCCGAAATGCAACTTACAAGATAACACAGCGTTAAGATCTGTATCAGAGACGAATTATAAAGTGTCTGAGACAAAGACAAATCTCTGGGACTTAACTCACTAGAGCAACAAGAGCAATTTCGAAAAATCATAAAGAAACTTCGAAACTAGTTATTTGCTGTGTCGAGTTTTGACTTAGAACCCATTCGATTCCCTCAGGAGAGAACGGAAAGAATAAGTTTAATACTTACCCGATCGAACAATTTCTTACTATTCTTTTGATGAGAAAACTCACGACCTACGGCTTTCTGGATCATTTGACTTTCCAATTAAGCTATCGAGATACTATGTTTATTTATTTCACGAAAACAATTCAGAATATGTAAATAGAAAAAGAAAAGTACAATTTCTTTCTATTGTAGGTATTGTCTTACATCACATCGTTTTTATCATCGGTTGATCTTGAAAATCATTAATTCTGGAAAGATTTCGTGGTTTTGAAAGTCTAAATATCAGTATAAATTAGAGGCGAAAAAAAAACTAGAAAAAATTACATTTAGTGTCTAGAAAGGATAAATCTAGCTTTGTTTGCACACGATGTTAAAATTGTATTCCTTGAAAAGCCTGTTAGATCGAACAAGCATCCGAGATTACTACAAATTTCAAACAGAAAGGCAATAGTCAAAATAGATCTTAAATGAACACATCAATAATTGATTTTCATAAATGAGTCGAAATGAATAAATATTTAATCTAAAATCTCGAAAACGAAGCTTGAAAACATTTAAGTTAAATTCCGTTCCGTGTTCCGGCAATTCAATTTTTCGGATTAAAATCTGAGAGCCATCCTGTATAGCGTGGTTTTAATATTTATTTATTTAATAAATTCAAATAAAATTGAATGAATATAAAACTTTCTCATAAAAAGTTTTTTTTCTTCAATTGAAACACGATCGAACTTTCGTATAAAATCGTGTATAGTCGTGGTATACGTGTTTCTATACTTATAAGTATAGAAACATAATTAATTATGACAATATTTTTTGAATGAAACATAAATTTAAAATATGTTTGAAAATTTAATTATTTATCAAAAACAAAGATAATTAAAATTTTATATATATACAGGATGAGTCGTGTGGAACGTACCAAATTAAAGAAGTATATTGTACACGTGAAAATATGTTCTTATCCGATTTTCATTTGTTTTCGAGTAATAGCGTAATTAAAAATTTTATCTAGTGTTCAAATTATTGAATCACTTGTTATTTAACGTTTATGGAAAGAAAATGAAAATCGGATAGCAACATAAGAGGCTTTTTTCCTGGAGTTTGGTTCGTTCCTTTCGAATCACCTGCATATATTATATATTCTAAAAATATTTTAACCACTTTATATTATTTTGAAAACAATTTTAAAATTCAAATATAGCTGACTGATACTACAAAATGAACGAATGACAACGACAATTTATTTATTTTTTCTATTATAAATAAAAAAAATTATTTAATATATTCACATAAATTTTATAATACAATAAGTTTAGTGTTGTTCTTTGTAATATTTATAAATATACAGGCTGTTCGGAATAATATTGTTACTATCGGTAAAGTTACTCATGACGTCTTATTCCAAAATGAAGTTCTTTCTAGTTTTGCCCGTGGAAGAAAAATTATTTTTGTGCTCTCATCGAAAAACAGACAAATATCATCTAACCTCGTTCCATCTCACGTGAAATACCGAATAAAATATTGAATAGTGGCAATACACAAGCTCCAGAATTACTTTACTTTTCGAGAGTTATCTATCTCTCAATTCGTCAAGTCGAAAGAGAAATCATTTTGCGCTCTCAAACGACATAAAGAGTTTTGTACTCTCAGTATGTCTTTCTTGTATTGTCCCATTCGGGGTTTGCCCTTCATTTTTCCGATATAAACTAGAAAATAAACACAGTATTCGGAAAATTACACAAAATTTTATATTTTGCTTCGTTTCATTTGTCATATCAAATTTAGCGCGTTCTTTTTCGGAAAACTTCGAAAAATAGGTTTAAACTTCGTAGTAATTCGGTTTTTAGTTTGCTATTTTTATGTTGTGATAATATATACATATTTTTGCATTATGTTTTTCAGCACTCAGTATGTTAAGATAATGAATATGAATATGTTTAAACTTCGTAACAATTCGGCTTTTAAATCGGTTTTTATGTTAAGCGATAACACATAAACATATATTTTATTTATATATATAAAAAATTAATAATCAATTTTAATATTTTTGTTTTAAAAACAGTGAAAAAAATCGCTTATGAAGAGCATAGAATATTATTGTGAGATAACAAATTATTTTATTAATTAATTTTTAGAAATATGTTAATTTTATTTTACAAAGTGGCTCACACAAATGATGAAACTATTTTGAATATTAGTATTTTGGTGCATATAAACTTTAAACAATCTATTTTTATCCTCTTAAGAGAAAATATTGATCTAATTATTTAGGATATAGACAGGTTGGTATTTAAAGAATACTTAATGATTATTCTAAAGTGAACCATATCCAATTCAAGAAACAAAGAGTTTCAAAATTGAATTAAATAAAGACGGCATAACTCGAAAATTATCTATCAAGTCGTCAAACTAATTGAATTTTGTATTTTTTGGATCCCAATTACTTCATAAACGATTTCTACACATAGTAAATTGGATCCAAAAATCATGAAAATTGTGCTAGTTTGATGAATTTAGTGAACAGTTTACGAGATATCGTTTGAAATTGTACAAAAAGAGGGCAAAAATAATAAATAATTAATGGAAAGAAAGAAGACTTAAGTCATTTATTTTCAAGAAATGAACAGTTTAAATCAAACTAAAAACATAAATTCGTAAGGAAATAAGATTTTTTTCTTATTTTCACTGACCGAAACTTAGTTTTCAGGTTTTCAAGGTTTTCTAGGAAAATCATCGCGCCAGTAAATAATGATTTGCAGAAAACACAAAAGCAATTTTTTATTTTTCCACTTTATTTGAATTACATGTTTTTTTCTGGGAAAAATTGATTAAAATTGTGTAAAGGAAAATTTTATGAATAATTATTTTGATCAATCTTAAACATATTACCAACAAAATAAAATTATACAAAGTATTTTATAAATAAATCAATTAAAAAAAAAACATAAACAAATTTTTCGAGTTCAGTGTACAATTTGGCAAATTATCAAACCAAAAAAGTTGGTAGTGTTTACAAAATATTATGAATTTTCGCAAAATATTTATTTTTTCTACATATATTTTATTATTTATTATTTAAAATTGTTTTGTATATTTGATTTCTTAAAATAAATTTTAATATGCAATTTTCGAAAATAAAATGAGAACATTTCGTGTTCTTTTAAATATCAAAAATATAAAAATTTCCGTTATATATTCGTCATCTTGTTCGTCTCTCTAAACTTACAACTAAAATCCGAATAAAATTCTCTACAATGAGAAAAATCAATTATCTGATAAGAAAAATATATATTTTAATTTAAATATCGATATAAAAAAAAAGTATATAAAATTTTTGTTCAGTGAGAAAGGGTGATGACTACTCACATTTGACTTTCATATACTGTAAATACAAAAAAATTACAAAACCCTTAAAGCAATAATTTGAGACATAATAAAATATTTCCTCTACATCATCTTGGAAAAGAGCTTATAACCTTCAAAGAACTTAACGGATTTTTCAAACAAAGCTAAAAACCACCGCAAGGAAATTAAAAAAAAAAAACTGAATTCAAATCGGTCCACGTGTTTGAGAGTTTCGATGCCACAGGCAGACCCACAGATAGTCACACATAGACTTCAAATTCATAACACCTGTCTTTTTGCGTTGGGGGTTAAAAAAAAGAAATTATTTAAGATGGCAGCGCCACCAGTGTGTCGTAATGGAACTAATACTATAGGAAAACTTTATTGGGAACATAAATTAAAAATGTGGTAAGGCCTCCGCCAGAACGATATGCTTACGATTACACCACGGCTACTCATAGTGATTAAATTACATTTTTTTATTCACATATATTTTTATCTTGTACGAATACGCTCGTATTAATTGAGAACTTAAGCAGATGGACATGCTATCTGGTGGATAAATTAGAATCTAAAGCTAGCGGGTTTAGATAAACAACTTGGAAACTACTGCTACTAAGTACGTTGAAATATAAAGCTCCGCTCCTTTCAGAAATTCTACGTTTTTCTGTAGAGAGGGGGTAAGGAATGCATTATACAAAGAGTGTAACAGATCGCTACAGGAATCCTTTAAGTTGAAATTGGCAACGTTGTAAAAATACAACGTATATAAAAAATTATATATTGTATATAAAAATATACAAGAGATATCACTCATATACTACCAGAATCCGTTTTGAAACAATTAGCTGGATAGATAAATAAATCTATTTATAATTAATTACTTGCATTATAATGGAATCTACAGATGATAAAATTATCAATATTTATTTTTGCATAAAAATGGATTGAAGTCTTCATGCTCTAAAATGTGATTATATGAATGTAAAAAGAAATAATATTTAGAAGAAAAAAAATCATAAATAATTGAAAAATAAAGTATTATATTTCTTATATATTTGAAATAACACCTAATAAATGTTAACCTATAAAAATAAAAACCAATATATTTACGATTATATTATACCCATAACTACCCGTTTACCAAAAACATTATTAATACATCTGATTAATAGTTATAGGAGAGACGGGCTCGATAGTAAACCTCTTTAATAACGCTAATCTCAAGTTTTTATTTTAGATTCGGGGAATATATATAGCGACATACGCAGGGTACATCATGAACCTTACGGTAATGAACCAACCTTCTTAAAGAGACTTAATTTTATCTGAAACCGAAGTTGTGTTCCTAAAACCAAAAATAGTACATAAGCAACTCTAGAGGAAGTAGAACCCGAAGCGGCGTAAAGAAAAGACAGATAGAAACCATAGACGAATTGAAATATAAAATCAAACACATGCGCTGAACATTTTAAGGCATACTAAGGCTCATCCAGAGCTACAACCACCGTGGTATATATTTTTAAAATTTTTACTGTTTTTGAAAAAAAGTTTCAAACAAAAGTTCTTATATGGAAGTATTCTTATATGAAACAATTTTTGTTGAAAATTTCGACAGAATGTTCTCATACTTACGACTGAGTTCAGATCGATCTATCTAATGTTAAATAATATTTTTAATATTCCTGTATAATATTTATATCATATAAATTACATTTTATATTATAAAAAGCCATATCTAACCAATAAATTAAAATAAATAATGATTATTAAAAACAGCATGATATTAAAATCTAAATTCACTGCTTTTTTAAATATAAATATCATTGTTAAAATCTATATATATATATTCAATATTTACTTTTTATCGATAAAAATTTATTCAATAGATTTATAAAAGAGAGATAAAATCAACTTTCTTTCCCATTAATATGTTATAAATATGAATATAATAATTGATACGGCATCCTAAAAAATACATAATGTATATAATATGTATATTGAACGATAATAATAATATTATTAGTAGTGTTTATTTGAGTATATGTATTTAGTGTTGGACATAAACATATTTAAAATATGTGTATTCAAGAGTTAGAATTTTATGCGCTGATGATAAAATTAAATAATGCGATATGACTAGACAATTATAAAGGCTTATATACACTCACATTGTTTACATACAGGGTGCAATGCGTCTTATTAAACGTAGTATACAACAAGGTACGTAAGACTACGAGCAAATCGATAATACTCAAATTATGAAAAACAAGTGAAAATAACAATTAACTGAGTTAATTACCTCAATACCCGGTATATCATGAATTTATGTAAAAAAGTTTATAACAAAAGTTTTAGTATACAATAATGTGACGACAGTAAGACTACGAGCAGATCGATAGTACTCAAATTATGAAAAACAATTGAAAATAACTAACTAAAATGAATACCCGGTATATAAAAAAGGAGCATTTTTTGTCTTTAAATTTTTGTTCTATCTCTTACGGTTTCGAAGATAGGCTGTTTTGTCCAAACATGGTCCGATTTTGCTCATTTAAGAACATGACCTTACTTTTTAGCTCAAGAACACACACGATACATTTCCGCTCGCTACCTCTATTCGTTTTTGAGTTATCGTGTTGACGGACGGAACACAGCTCCGGAAATGGACTAATTAGGTCATTTTATGAACACCTATACCAAAATATTTTTTCTGCGATCAATATTTTCAACGGTTACAAAGTCGGGGCTAAACTTAATATACCCTGGTATTACATATTATGTACCGGGTATAAAAATAATCTATATCGTGTAGTTAAAGCATTATAATTGTAATTATGAATATTACTAATCACATACAGAGATAAAAACTAAACACTATATTATTATAGACCTCACAAACCCTAACACTGTGTCTCTGTCCTCTTTCGCCTCTTTTCCCCTGTTTCTCTCCAACAATTTTATCGACTCACCCACCTCTGTATATATATTATACATACACACATTTTAATAAATATTACATTATGTATAAAATAATGTTTAACGCGCGCACACTTTTATTACTTTGTACAGAGTGTGATTCAATGAAAACACTTATGTGATTTTATACAGAATGGACTTCAATCCAGTAAACAAACTATATCTTAATAGTTTTTTGGTCCTACATTTAAATCTTGGACCAATATAGCTTAAAATTCATTTCTAGTAGTCTCACAACAATTTTTAGAGGGACTTTTATTTAAATTTTCTAATTTCAAAGACTATTTTTTTACAAAAAGATTTCAATTAGATTTGTAAATTCTTGTAAACCTCTTATACGTAATATGGTTCATGTCTTTAAGTTTGATCTTTGTATTTTTTAATATGGAAAGAGATAAACATTTAAAGATATTTCGCACCGTTTAAAAGTTAGGATATAGATGCCGCGCATGCTGATGCATGGAACAAAAAAACAAAAAAGTGTGTAGCCTAAATGTTACCTGGCAATATTCTCTACCTACTGGTGAAAACCACATCAAAATCGGTCCAGCCGTTTCAACGTGTCGCAGGAACAAAAAACACATAAAGATATGAAATATCTTTGATATATATTATCATGATATTGTAAAGTAGATGTTTGTTATATTAAATAATTATTATTTAAATAAATAATAAATATATATAAAAGATATAATTGATCTTTATTAATTTGATTTATGAAATGTTATTATTTTTATATGTAAATTACCAAGGTTATTATTCACAGCAACTGTGATAATAGAGGGAAGTTATAGTTGAAATGCAACAAATAAAAAATGAAGAACAAAATTATAATAATAATTTAATGATGAAGCGACACCACTACATACTTCCCCCCATCAACTAATAAAGAAAAACGAGTAGAAAAAGTTTGTAACATAAAAGAACATTGTTCACGCGAAAAAAACTTTAATAGTTGATGTACATCTTATATTTAAAAACAAAATAAATTAAGAAAAGATTAACATTGATCAACTTTACAAATTAATAAGAAGCACAAAATAATAATAATAATTTAATGATGAAGCGACACCGCTACAATATTAATCAAATTTACACTGACTTTATAACAAACATAAAGAAAAGTTTGTCCTCAATATTCGTTTTGTGATATTAATTTCGTTGTGAAAATGACTATAAAAAAATCGAAAGGATTGTAAACAAATTATATATATATATATATATATATATATATATATATATATATATATATATATATATATATATATATATATATATATATATATATTTATATTTATATATACATCACTTCAAACTAGCCACTCTGTAAATTCGAGCTAGCTATCTCTGTTTAACATATTAATGTTAATGTTATAAATGATAAATGTTAAGTGATAAAAACCATATTATTACATATATCATTTAAATATATTTTATATATATATATATATATATATATATATATATATATATATATATATATATATATATATATATATATATATATATATATATATATTTATTAATTTAAAATTAATATTAGTGAGTGAAAATAATGTTGTTTAAAATATTAAAACATATACTCGTGCATGAATATATAATAAAAACATTAACAAAATGTGTAAAGGATATCTATAATTCATTAATATACAGGATGTTTCGAATTGGTCAGAAATGATGACAACGACATCTTCATATAAAATAAGAAAAAGTTTTTATATAATAATCATGTCCGGAAATGCTTCATGTTTGAGTTATCATCGTTGAAGAATATTTAGACCAAGCTTAGAACTAGAATCAGATATTCCGACTAATTTATTTTCACAGAAGGCATTAGTCACAATCGCTCCAGAATGATGTAAAAAAATAGCAACCCTGTAGTGCCTCCTTTTAAACAAATCATTAAAAACATAAACGAATACCACGAATCGAAAGCTTTTACAAAAGTATTGAATAAAAGTTTCTTACAAAAAACTCTTGGAACACTTTACGATTCGTTTGCTTAGTAGAATGCATCAAAATTGCGTTCGAAAAATCCGTAAACTCGTAAACGGTAAAGTGATTATATTTTTAAAATTATTAACAATAATAATTGAAATAATTTTTCCAAACGTACACTCCCGTTCAATAAAATTGAACCAACCTGAAATGATAATTTTCTTATATTTCATAAAACTCCTCACTTTTGTAACTCTCTATGTAAACAAGTCAGTAATAGAGTAAGAATATGTAATGTAAATACATGTTAAGTGTTATATCTCCCTTTTACGTATAAAAATAAAATAAAATATTGTATCTGTCAAAAACATTTGCTACAAGAATAATCAAAATTGTGAGAGACTAATTCGGTTCAGGTCGGTTTAATTTTATTGAACGGGAGTGTACAATACAAGTTCTCCCCTTTACGTTTTCTAAACAGAAATTATTGATCGATATAATTACAAAACAAAAAAAAAAACTAATGTAAATAATTCAAAACAACAATTAATGTTCCGTTAAGTTTTTAAATACCAATTAGAAAAATAATTTATGAACGGTTTTTTTTTTCTTCCATTTTATGTATAAAAATCAAGAAGTTGTTTTATAGTATTTCATGTTAAAAATCAATTTTGTTATTTTCAAGTCAAGTTTACAAACAACGATTTAGTGTAATACAGTAGATCCATGTATAGTTACCGTGTAAATAAGTAAAAAAAAACTTCGCTAAAACTATTTTATTATTATTATTAAATACAAGCAATAAAAGCGGAAGTCACGTGATATATCACACCGCTATATTATTTACTGTAATATTACTATTATTGTTATGATATTATGTTTTATAAGACAATATTTTTATTATTTATAAATATGTATATTATAATGTTATTTTATTTATACAGTATGGGAAATTTTTTGATATTCATTGTGACGTCACTAAACAAAAGACACAAAAAGTTTAAAAGTCTGTTAGATATTTAAATATGGTCTAAGATCCGGCATTAGTAAACCTTCCCTCATCTGTTAATTAACTTAACAGATGAGGGCTGTTAACTGGCAGATAACAATATTATAAATATAGGAGTGCAATGTCTGCCACCGTAGTCCTGCTGCCTATATCATATTAATTAATTAATTAGTATGATATAGTGTCTTTGTTTGTTGCTCGAACAAATATATTTGTCTCTCTCTCTCTGCGTAGAACACATTTAAAAAAAATTTTATTACTTACAATTTTTTTTATATAGGCTGCAAATAATTTAATTTTATATTTATTATATAAAATATATTTTATAATATCACAGTCATTAAATTTACAAAAAATATGTTCTACGCAGAGAGAGAGACAAATATATTTATTCGAGCAACAAACAAAGACACTATATCATATTAATTAATTAACTAATTAATATGATATAGGCAGCAGGACAACGGTGGCAGACATTGCACTCCTACATTTATAATATTGTTATCTGCCTTTTAAAAATTATTTCATTCAATTAACAGATGAGGGAAGGTTTTCATTAATGCCGGATCTTAGACCAATAGTCAAATAACAAGTAATCAAGACATGTGTCCATCGGAGAGTCAGAAATTATACAAGTTCTATTCTACCAAAGCAACTGGGTAATTCAGTTGGGAGAGTTATTGGTTTCAATCCCCAGCAAAGATATTTCATATAAAAACCTTGATGTCAAAATAATGTTACAAAACAATAAATTATTAAATCATAGTTCCAGTAATTATCCAATTAAAAATGTCTCGGTTATATTTTTTCAACAAAAACTCGGGAAAATATTGTTTCGGAATGCATCCAAGAGGCTGTTCCATAATTTACTTTAACAAAATACAACTTCGGGCACATCTTCGGACATTATCACATACGAAACAATAGATCGATCATGTGTAGACTGTCCGGCGAGGATCTTTAACTGTAAATCTTTGGATCACCTCGAATGTATGAATCTTCAGGAAAATCGGTTAAGCAAGCTCCTGGTTATTGTCAAGATATGGCAGAAGCGAACCTCGTCAGATTGAAAAGTAGGACGAGGGACAACTTTTCTTGATTTATCTATCTAATATATTAACAAATTTTATTCGAAATTGATTTTCCCAAAAACCGATTGAATAAAGCACAAATAAATAACTTATTAAATTTTGGAAAATGAGCGATACTTTTGTGGACTGTATATGATAAGTAAAAATTTCCAGTACTGTTAGTAAAACAATATATAATACACAAAAACACTTTATATATTATATATATATATATATATATATATATATATATATATATATATATATATATATATATAATATATATATAAATATATATATATATATATATATATATTATATATATATATATATATATATATATATATATATTATATATATAAATATATATATAATATATATATATATATATTATATATATATATATATATATATATATATATATATATTTATATATATATATATAGCTTGTATTTTAAAATACACCCAATCTGCAAACAATGTATACTGTGGCGGATTTACCGGGAAGCAAAGGAAGCAATTGCTTGGGGCCCCGCTTGGACAGGGGTCCCAAAAAATGGAAAATTTTGAAAACACATTAGGAAATTTGAAAAAAAATAAATAAATAAATAATGCAAAATGAAAAAATCCATGTCAACAATATCGATCATCCATTGTTCCCAAACGATTTTAAATTAGTTTAAAACTGATTTAGGCTTACTGTTTATCGAAAAAGACAAGCTTCGAAAACTTGACTTTGATGATGTCATTCATCAATTTGCGACTGAGAAAAGTAGAAAAAAGTTGTAATTTAGTTAGTAAATTATAAGTAAACTGAATAATATATTGATTTTGCAAAATTAACTGGTTATTCATTATTTTGAAATTTTTTTTTGGGGGGGGGATTAATTTTATAATGAGGGCCCCAAAAACCTGACGTTGCTTGGGGCCCCGCCATAGGGAAATCCGGCACTGAATGTATAGTGCATCCCCAGACGTCCCAACCAAAGACCGATCTAATGCCAAATGTCTGTGGTGAGAAAGTATCAAACAAAGTATACCATATCATAGTACACTACATATAGACAGCGATAGATACACTATACATTGTTTGCAGATTGGTTGTATTTTAAAATACAATCAGTATATTACAAGTTTTTAGTTATTTAATTTAATGATTGTTATAAGGTTGGTAGTCTGTATGGTATTATCATCAACGAACTAACTAGTTATGTAAACAAAATGATAAACTTACTAACAACTTTTGTTTGATGATTGTATATATAACAATAATGTTTTATTATTATTTAGTATTGAAATATGATATTCATTATGAAATACCATAATTATGGTATTATTGTGTTGTTTGAATAAAGATACCACGTACGTGTTTCACTTATACTAAAATGAGATAGTATATCTCAAAGAATTTATTTTTGTTTTTACGTATAAAATAATAACTTATTCCACATAAAATACTTAAATTTATTCCTCCGAAAAAAGAACAGGGAAAAATATCAAGAAAACAATATAATAAAATTATCGGAAATATTAAATTACAAATCAACTTATCTATACATAGCATAAAAGGAAGTCGCCCTCCGCGTCTGTGTGTTTATCCTTCTAAAATCTAAACCACTCAAGGGATTTTGAAACGGTTTTCACCATCTTGTAGATAATTTTTTCCGGAAGGTTTATATGTATAGTACATCCTAATTAAAATTTCGGTGCGAAGCCGGGTCGCTAGTTAATAAAAAAAATCATAATCAATTAAGAGTAGTCGAAATTGATACGATATTTTGATACAGTGTGTTCACTTTAAAACGTACGTAAAAATAAATATGGACGGCCATTTTGTTTACAGTTTGATGGTAAGATTATATACCGTACTTTTAGTTTACATCTTCGCATAGCAATGTCCCACGAGTATGAGAGAGTACATATGTATACATTAAGCAATGTGTATGAGAAGGAGGTCTTATAGGTTTGTTTTGTTACTATTGTGTGTTGTATGTGCCTGTATAAATTTTAGAGAGTGGGGATTTTTTGTTGAATAAAAATATTATTAATTGTTTTGATAATATGCAATCATTACTATGTGAATGCTTTTGGAAAATACGTGTTTGTGTATTTTATTTATTGGTATTTTTACAACATGGGTTATTTATTACACAAAAGAAGAAAAAGTGCAAATTGTTAAATGGTACTTTTCTGGACATTCCGCACAGGAATGTGCCAATTTATTTATTGTGGCATTTGAAGGTAGACAATCACCAACCACTCGAACAGTTATGAATATTATTCACTGTTTTGAAAAATATGCTTGTTTATCAAACCTATAAGACCTCCTTCTCATACACATTGCTTAATGTATACATATGTACTCTCTCATACTCGTGGGAGATCTACTATGCGAAGATGTAAACTAAACGTACGGTATATATAATTTATTTAATTTATTTGTTTGAATTTGAATTCTAAATATTTGATAACTGTTGCTTTATGAATATATTATTAAGACAGCTATAGCTACTGAAAAGAGTCGCATTCCTATTTTGTTCCTACTATATTATATATGAAATCATCTCCCCCGTATCCCCTTCTCTGTTTTATTCATTCATATGTCTTTTTGAAAACTTAGCTATTAAAAATAAGTTGTTTTTCATCATACATATTTGTTTGTATATTTGCTGTAGGTTTATGTAAATCGCGTTGTTCGTAATAATATCAAATAAAAGAAAAGAAATATTGTAATAATATCCATTTCATCAAGGTTACTACAAAATGTTATTCGCATAACCTCGAAAACTTTAGTTTATCTAGAACTGTAGATGGCATTTATAGTCATAAACTTTTTCGGTAAGTATTATTTTCTGAATTGGGAACGTGAATTTTCATGGTTATTTTAAAATCTCTTTATAAAAATGGTATAAAAATTGAACATTAGCTAAAGCCTGAAAAACTTATTTTTGAAATTTAGGTATTAAAAACTGTGTTTAGTAGCGACATCCGGTTTATCGTGTTCATCACCGTCATGGTAGTCGGATGCGTCTCAGATTTAGAAGCTTCTTCTTCTTAGTGAAGTGTATCAGTGGTGTTTTTCCTGGATTAATATTTAGTCCCACTAATTCACACCAATCGTTTGTACTATTTATCGCGTATTGAATAATATCCTTCGATCTTACTCCTGGGCTATGATAACTATGCCATCGGCACAGCCCTGGCAGTTAAAGTCAGAGTCTGCTAGTTTGTTGAAAAGGCTGCGTTTGATTTCATTCCATCTGATTTTAGTTTTGTATATTAAAATATCCGAATAGTACTCTTTTGATAAAAATAACTTGAGTTAATTGGAAAATTAAGACAACATATCTTGGAAAATATCCGTCAAATCGTCAAAATCAATAGGATTATATTTTGATAGATACCGAATCGATAAAAAAAGTATCATCAAAATCGGTCAAGAACTGCGAACTGTAGACGTGTCCTCATACATACGTACAGACGGTGTCCTCATGGGCGGAGATGTATTTGATTTAAAAAAAATTTATTCAAATCATAATAAATGATTTAGAAAGAAAATAAAAAAAACCCTATCATCTTTTGGAGGAAGATATCCTCTTTCCAAAACACTTAACTATCAGTTTGTATTTGTAAAAAAATTATCCGAGTTATAACTCCTTCTATAAAACTTGAGAGTGGCGCGCTAGTCGATAATTCTGCGCACACTCGTGGATTATTATCATTATATTGAAATGTGCAACTATTATTTAAATAAATAACTTGATAAATAAATATATATAAGTAGTTTTTGTAAAAGGTACTTACTTTTTGGTGTTTCAAGTAATGAAGAAGGAACATTATCCGTGAACTGGAACATAGAAAATATAAATTAGATTGTTCAAACAAATAGAAAATTGATTAGGCATGTAATAAACTTTATAATTGTTATTATTATATATCTATAAATTATTTAATGAATATTGCTATTACGCTTTATATTATTACTTTATTTTGAAATTGTTTTGTATTTACAGTTCTAATACATACAACTAAAGCCTCATTTATAATATCATCACATTGAATTAGATTAAAGGTTGTCGGGACAGTATAGCTCCAAGTAAAAGATAAAAGTTTGAAATTTTCATATATTATTAATCAACTGTGGTAAATACAGATAAATTAATTGTTTTGAGAGAGATCTAATGTCCAGATTTTGAGTAATTAATTTCCAACCGATAAAGATACAAATTTAAGTAGTTATCGTAGATTATGTTAAAAATATAAACAAAGTATTCTGACGTGTAGTTTTGACGATATTTTGATATAAACAAAGAACAAATCTATCCCAACAAACATAATTCAGCATTTTTTCTTGTATTACTGAAATTTGAAACTATCGTTTAAGGTTACTTATAATTTATAAGACGATATGTCCAAGAAAAGATGTCAGAGACAATTGCTACGTAAATTTATATTCCTGAACCAGGAATGACCTGAGTCTTAAAATAAAGGCATAAATATTGATATTCACACAAGAAAATGGAGACAGTCATAATTAGTAATTTGGAATGTTGTTTCAAAGAAACACTGCGACGTGTGTTCGAGTGTGATAAAAATATACAAATATTTTATTATTATTCGGTGATCGCTGTAATCCGGCCGGGCAATGGGATTCGCGGGGGTGGCGGGCTGCCATGAGCCAATTCGTTGTCAGTGTTTTGTTTATCGCGTTTCGTGTAGTATGTACAGTGTCAATTTAGGGCGCTCGCTAACAACATGGCGCCGCCACGTAAACATTCAACATTAACATTAAAAGACAAATTGCGGATTATAGAAATGTTAGATAAATTATTAAAGATTATTACCATGGCATACTATAATCCGGACGCCTCGATAATCCGGAGAGGGTCTTGTTTTTGCCTCTCCGGATTAACGAGGCCCTACTGTAGTTATAATCTCTTTACTGCGAGTATGAGATCGTTTATAGCTATATCTACCCAGATCGTACTCGGAACCACAAATGGGTCTTGATTATGATCTAATCCACAGGAATATTAACCTTTTAAGCCCCAGTGGAGGATTTATCCACTTAACCGTTTTTCGTGGATTGCTTGATTTAATGGAATCACTCTAAACCTTTTAAACTTTAAGTAAATTAAAAAAGCTTCTAGATCCTAGAACCCCAATTTGGTTTATAGTGTTTAGTCAGAGTTAATATTTATACCTCAAAAATGGTAAGAGGTGGAAGACAGGTTAAAAAAAACTTTTGTTTGAAACATTTTTTCCTAAAATTTATAGATTTGCCATAATTTCGGTTCAAACATTGTCAATAATCAATATCGATGTGTCTGTAGCCATTCTCTTATAATATCTTGAGAGTTTGAGGACAGTTTGAAGACTGTTGAAATCTATTATTATTTTCTTTTTTAATAAATATTTACAAAAATCAATTTCAATATTTTTTTAGTATTTTGATTCAGAAAAACAAAATTAGATAAAAATATTTGATGAATAAAAAGTTGTGTATATTTTTTTAATATAATGTTATGATGTTGTTTAGCGGAGAATGAAAAATAAATATATACATATTTTATTTATAAAATTTAAATGGGTCAACAGTTCCCTATTTTAAAAATGTTTTTTTAACACATATCTAGATATTCACTTCTACACACATACACATGATATGTATATCTCATTATCTCATTTCTCTTCTGTTTTTATTATATATACAAACGAAAAATATTGTGTTAAGCTATTTTGCACGTAATAAAATGAGAATATACATCTACATAGGACAGACAGACACAAACAAACCGAATAAAAATGTAAATAAATAAATAAGGTAACTATTATGAGAGATTATATTAAATATATATATATTAGGGTGGGTCAAAAATTTTGTTTTTTAAATTTTAAATTTGGTGTATCCAAAAATTGGACACCTTAATAAACCCAAATCCCAATACATGTTTTGTAGGGAATTAAAAGCTCTACAAAAAAGATCTCTTTCACTTTTTTCGTAAACCCAACCATTTAAATGATATTAAAAGTCAAAATTTAAAGAATCATAAAAAAATTTATTGATTTGTATCATTAAAATTAAGCTATACATATTTATGTAGTAATTAAACGCTCTACAAAAGAGATCTTTCTCACTTTTTTCATGAACCAAACCATTTAAATGATATTGGAGGTCAAACTTTGTAGAATTAAAAAAAAAATTTTGTTTTGTTTCTAAAGTTAATAACTCGCTGATTGGTAAGCATTAATATTATATTGGTTAGCAAAAATGAGAATAAATATTTCCGTTAAAAAATTAACTGATATACAAAAATGGTCTCTATTAAATTAATCGATAAGTGTAAGTGTTTAACAGATAGAAGCAAAAAAAAATGTTTTTTTTTCAATTCTACAAAGTTTGACCTCCAATATCATTAAAAAATCATCAAAAGTGTAAGAGAGCCTTTTTGTAGAGCTTGTAATTCCCTACAAAAATATGTTTTGGGAATATGTTTAATATTAGCGATAAACAATTTTTGAGATACAATGTGACTAAAGTGAAAATGGAAAACTGCGATGAGGAGGCCCTTTAATATTAATAGTTCATATTTGGAGAGGCCCCGTTTAAGATGCTTAGCAATCAATTTTTCAATATACCCAATTTTAATAAATAATAATAATAGGGTTTAACCTCCGTTTTTGAGACACGACGGTCTATAACAGAGGCCACCCACATCATTATTTTTTCAACCTTTATTAATTTTTACTTTTACATTTTTATGATTTGAGTGGAGGATCAGGAATTCGTATGCAGAGAAGGAATTGGTAGGTGCAGGAACTATGCCGATATTCATCTGGAGTTCGTGAAGGGAAACTGCAGAAAACCTTCACAAGCATGGCCGATTACTTCATTCTTGTCCATACGCCGACAGTTTAGTCAATCAACCACCCCATTAATTTTTTTTTAAATTGTCAAACTGCCGGTATCTGGATTCAAACTCATAACCTCCCAGGTCCAAGTAGAAACAACGCCTTAACAAGCGCGGCTCTTTGGCTGGTGAAATTTTAATTATAAAAAATAATTTTTTCAACCCACCCTAATATATATATATATATATATATATATATATACATTTTTTTGGATACAATTATTCGGTATTTCTTTTTTTGCTTAAAAAGCACAATTTTTGTAGTGTATATTCTATATCTATCCCTTTTTAATTGTTATTAAATAATACATTCTTGTAATTTATAACAAAATAAATTAAGTGATGTGTAAATTTTTATACATTTTTTGAATACAAAGAAAATTGATCGGGAGAGACTACTAACTAAATAAATAAACTTAAAAGTACGTTCGAAAATCTGTGTATCGAGTACTATGGACTCCAAAAGTGGTGTTCTTTTTACAAAGACCTGATTTGTGACGAATATAAATCGGCTTTCGAAAAATTATTTTAATAATGAAAAACTTTTATTTGAAATATTTTTACAAAAACCAAATGGGATTACGCAGAAATTTGGAAAAGGAGTGACATTATAATGGTATATGAATTACTTTGTACTGATACAGATTGTCACGGGCGTAGATATAGCTTTCATATGAGAGGCGTCCAAAAATGCACAACAGTAAACTAGTTTATGAGCCCGACTTCACGCCAGAAGAAAGCAGAGCTCTATATAATAATAGCGTTTTTGCGTATGCTAAGGGAAACCAGTCCAAGTGGCCGAGCGGTCTATGACGTTATGTCTGTGCAGTATGCCCACTTGGAAACTGGGAGGTTATGGGTTCGAATCTCGACATCGGCAGTTTGTCAATTATTAAGAGAAAAAAAAGGGGCGGTTAATTGACTAAACTCTCGGCGTATGGACAAGAACGAAGAAACCGGCTATGTTCGAGAAGTTTCCTTCACGAACTCTAGATGAATATCGGCCTAGTTCCTATCATAGTCGGCTGCAGCCGCACATCCTACCAATTCCTAGACTATACACAAAAATTCCTTCCACTCCACTCACATCCTCACATCCTTTGGCATCACAATGGACCTTATGGTCGAAGTGTAACCCGTCCAGGGTAGCCTCTACAATCTATCTATCCATCTATGGAGGAGAGGGTTCGGAACCACTAAGTACCCTAAGGAGACTTCTAAATTTATTCGGGTTACATGATTACATGTCACTTCCAAGGCTGTAATCATGGTAGATACTTTACGGATGAACATACCCCAATTCACATAGAGAAATATTTAGAGCCTGAAAGTATTTTAATAAGTTCCTTGACCGACACTAAAAACTATTCCCTGAATCTTCCAGGTAGCTTACTGCTCTTCAATTGTTTGATACCTAAGAGAAGTTGCAAACTCCTAATGTTTATCTGTTAAAAGTATGTATATGTCAGGTGGTACATTTTAATGAGCCATAATGTAAAATAAATAAATAAAATAAAATTGATATAAAATTCACTCATTTATAAAATTAATTGTAATTATTATCATTTAAAGAAAAAAGAAGCAAATAAATAAACTCATATCAAATAACTGTAAAATTACAACACAAGAGTACCTATAATGAAAGAAAACCTAATTGGCAGGGGGGGGGGGGTAAAAGTGTTATTAAATTGAGGTAAAAATCATCAGAAAGTAAATATATATATATACTCTCCCCCCTCGCCAATTATAGAGATTGGAGCTAGTAAATTATTATATCGAAGTAAATCTATTTAATAAATAACTTTTAGATTTTAATAAAACTGATTAAAAATAAATAATATCCATAAAAAATTGATCCTAGATTGAAAATTGTTTAAATTTGTTTAAAAGTATTGATATCGAACAACCTTAATCGTATAAAGTATCCTATATAGACACTAATATTTATAGAAAAATATTGAGTGAAAAAAATCTGTCGAGATTCGAGCCCTGGACATTTAAATATATTATACAGTTTAAAAACAAGTAAAAAATAATAACTAACTGAATTAATGGCCATAAATAACCATTATATACTGAGTTTATGAAAAAAAGTTTCAAACAAAAGTTGTTTATTGTAAAAAAAAAAAGGGGGCATTTTTTGTCTTAAATTTTTATTCTATCTCGATAAAGATCGATATTATCTCCCCTGGTTGGGGATTCAAGGTTTGATTTTGCCCACTCACGAACTTGTAGATACTTTTTAGCCGCCGTTATCTTTTTTTATTATCATGTTAACGGACGGACGAATATGAGGAAATGGACTAATTAGGTCATTATATGAACACCTATATCAAAATTTTTTTCTACGATCAATATTTTCAACCGTTACAAAGTCGGGACTAAACTAATTATATCAATTACAAAAGGTATTAAAAACAAATTTGAAAGGTATTAATATCATTTTCATTGGCCGAAATTTAGTGTTGTCTTATCCACAATTTCCAAATTTTGATCAAATTTTATAGTAACGATTTTGCCTCCATTCATAATTCGTCATTTTATGACTTTAAAGCAATAAAGTATTAAATATATTATTCATATTATTGAAATCCCACTTATTTGAAATATGATCATACCCATTAATGAACGAACGCTCATTGACTAACCTTAAAATCATAGTCCGACTTTTGAACACTGATTGTACATAACTACAGAGCCATTAACATTTTAATGAAATTCTAACAAAAACTTGGATGTTATTGAATTAGAATAAAAAAGTATATAAATGTCCGTATTACCAACTTAACAATATTTAGACTACATAATAAATAGCGTTAAATAACGCATGTTAGTTTTAATAAACATTTAATTACATTATTCACGTACAACAAAAAAAAAACAGGGGTGTGAAAGTAAGTCGTGGGTAGCTTTTATAAATGTTTGAAACATAAACTAATATTTCCTTGTACAAGAAGTGGTGGTGGTGGTGGTGGTGCAAGAGAGGAGGAGACAAAAGGTAGAAAAATGAATGAATAATATGACATGGTATTACAAATTATAATTTATAAAAAAAAAAAACGAATTATGGTGCGTGTTTGAAAATGATATTCATTTCGTTTTTTATTTACATAAAATTATTTCATTTGAAATGTGTGTGTGTGTGTGTGTTTTTCCAACATTTTTCCTCGTGTTTCACTATTCATAAAAAAATTTATAAATTTGTATAAATATTTAAAAAGTGATAAATTCACGCTGTACACATGCTGGCTGCTGCTCTGAGTGAATGGGGAAAATCATTTTATTTTTTGTTTCAATAATTTAATTTTTAACAATGTTTTTTTTATAGAAGTTGATTTAGTAAATTTTTTTTTCAAGTTAATTTTATTTAATTTTTACAAGTGAACACTTTTAATGAGAATAAAGCATTTAAGGATGTACGAGTACTGAAGCTTCAAAAAGATTAAGTAATGATTTGTTGTTTACATGTAATTGAAGTGCGTGCATATAAATCAATTATACAAGTTTCAGGGGGGGGGGGGTTACGGGGTTCTTGAATTATTTATTTCATGTTAAAGTTCGAGTTTTAATCGAACGAGCTCTTATGGAGAAACCCATATTTTCACATATATTTTGGAATATTTTGATAATTTTCACTTGGAATAAAATAAGACGAATAAAAAAAAACTACGCAATAGAAAATAGAAATATTAATAAAGAGATTGATCCAATAAAATTCCTGTATGACGGGCCTAAAAAAAGATATTTAAGAAAACAACTGATATTTCGGGTAAAATTTATTTCTGTCTGCGGTAGCATAATTACCGAAATATCTTTTTTGTTACCCTATAAGATTTTGAAGAATTTTATAAATGGACTATACATCAGCGCTCGTACTCATTTAATAGGCTGTGGTGAGTTTGAACTCGATTACTTCAATTTAGCAGTCAATCTGTTTGTTTTGACTAAAGGACGTTCATGTGCGAAAATGAGATCCGAAAATGGGAAAACCCCCTCAAAAATATGTATTCTTTACAGCAATACGTGCTAGAAGGATTCCATTTTTTGCATTCGACGTGGAATAATTTGTTTTTTAAATTATCGATAATAGGTTGAACCTATTTCGAATGGTAGAGTTTTGTCAGGTATCTGCACGTGGCAATTGAGCTCAAAACGTCTATTTTAAACAGTGCATGATACGAGAAAACCTATATTTTCACAAAGCACAAGCAACTTTGGTTAAAACATTTTTTTAAATAGTTTTAGCTTACACAATGCAAATAAAAAAATTCATCCCCAATTTACATGTGAGAAGGTATCTTAAAAAATTTTTTTATTTTATAACCTACCAAATTTCAACTTTATAGCAATAATAATCTGTGACTAAAACGACTGTGACATACAGACAAACATGGCGAAATTATAATGTTCCTGTTTTGAGTATACAACCTTAGAAAGTGGTTATGGATGGGTTTCTGTTTAACATATACTAATGAGTTATATTATTAAATTAATTAAACAGATTTACAAAAAAAAAAAAAAAACCATATACAGTTTTAAAAGTTAATTATTATATAATAAAAAAAGCTTGTGAAGTACATATTATAACCTTATAATATTGGATAAAATAAACCTTCTATAAAGTCCTTACAAACATATTATTAAAGCCTTAAATATATGATAAACACTAACTGACTGCATTCACTACATATATATATGTGTGGTATAATAATCTTAACACTTAGTTGACTTATTACCACCTCTTTGTATATCTATCCCTACTATTCATCCCACTCCTCTAACTCTTAATAGTCTTATATATCACTGTTTAACACAACTAGTCACTAGAGTGACTGCTCTTCTTCTTAACTTAACTGTTGTATAGACTATAGACTGCTTGCTATAGTAAGTAATAATGTGAGTGTGATTTTGTTTATAAGATTTAATAAGATTTATTTTAATTCATATAGGATTTAATTCATAAGTGTGTGTTTATTATATGTATAAACATACACGCTTATGTGTAAACATGTTGTTTATTCACTAAAAATATATTTACTCAAATAAAAAGATTTTAGTTAATTGACTTCTAGAAGATAAAAGGGCGTAATATAATTATTTACTAGTTTTGAAAGCCAATTATTTTAATATCTCTATACAGAAGAGAATCTGTTTATTTAATTGAATTGTGATTTTAATTATATAGGTTTTACTAATTAGTTGAGACAGTTTTATTTATTTTCAGTAGTATCCAACTCGTATATGTACACAAGGGCACAAAAGTAGCGCTCATTTTTCAAAATTTGATTGTTGATTTATTCCTTATTTATTCGGTTTTCGTAAAAATGCTTCGGATAAAAATTGTTCATTATAAACATACATACTGACAATGAGCGTTACTTTTGTGGCGATGTGTACATATACAAGCCAAATGCAACCCATTTCATGATCGACTGATTGCATAATTAAAAAAAGAAAAACTTAAAGTAACATAAAACGTAATACCAGTCCGAGTGGCTTAGTTTTCTAAGGCGTTCTGATCGGAACTAGGAGGTTGCTGATTCAATTCCAGACGGCGGCAGTGTGTCAATTAAATTTAAAAAAAGGAAAAAGTTAATGGGGCGGTTAATAGACTAAAATATCAGCGTATGGACAAGAACGAAAGTAACCGGCTACGCTTATGAAGGTTTTCTGCAGTTTCACTTCAGAAACTTCAGATGAATATCGGTATAGTTCCTATCAACGTCGGCTGCAGTCGCAGAACCTACTAATTCCTAATCCACATATAAATATCTTTTAGGGGTCGGTAAAAAAAAGCCTAGAAAGGACTATTTGCCAGACTTCGACCTCCCGTCAGCTACTACCACTACTACTACTACTAACATAAAACGTAAATAATTACCTTTCCAACTAATGATGGTGTAAATTGAAATGTTGAATCCAATTCTTTTCGAGGTGTTGCTGCAATTGCTGTTAACGGAATTGCAACTTCAGTCATTTCCTGTAACAAAACGAAAACGGATTCAGTAAATGAAATTTTAAAAATGCCATACACTCAGGTAATTTTAAACCCGGATATTTAACAATATATTTATTTAAATAGTCTTAATAGCTTTGGGTATTCCCAGATGAATATTTTTATAAAAGATATGAAATTCAAACATTTTTTTTTTAATTATTCGAATAGTTTGCGTGCATTCTTATTCTTATCAATAAAAAATCGAACAAGTGTGGGCAAGAAAAAATTTGTGTACGAGATTTTGAGAAAGATCTCACTTTTTAAGTGATTTATAGAAAAATCTCTTTGATTTTTTAGAGCCTGGAAATGCTTTCTTATTCTTATCAATAAAAAATCGAACAAGTGTGGGTAAGCAAAAATTTGTGTACGAGATTTTGAGAAAGACTTCACTTTTTAAGTGATTCACTTCTTAAGCTGGTTGTAGTTTTTAAGTCCATGGATAAATATGCGATTTATCGGGCATTCTTTATCTACTATGTGTTAAAACCCTTTTACTCTAAAATTGGACGTCAGATCTCTCTTAGAGGACTCTCTTCTCTTAAGGAAATCTAATGTAGTGCTTTCAAAAAATTCTATAAATCCACCAATAAAATTTATCAATATTTTTAACAGTGTCTAATTTATTAGCATAGTTGTTAGAAGTTTAAATATAAAAATTAAATTTTTTTAAAAAGCTCGATGTTAAAAATTTGAGTTTTAATCATTTTTTCAAATGATCGATAGGTGGTTTTGAATTATTAAAGACTTGCCAAACATCAAAGATTAAAAGTTATATCCAATATCAAGTCTTACGCATGAACGTCCTTACATAATCAATATTGATTAATAACAGTCGCAACAACTTTAATTTTATTGTAGAACAGAGTCTATACCAGAGGTTTTGTCGAGTATGGATTTTCGAAACGGAATACTTAAAACAATTAGCACAAACATCATAAAAACCTAACCTTAAACAATCCATGTAAAAATGTGTTTATTTAAATGTAAATAATAATTAACCAACCTCCTAAAAAACAAAAATACAACAAAAAAAGTTTGTTTTTAGATAAAAAAAAAACACATAACATTCTCAAACATTTATTATGGTTTGTTAATTTGTTTAAAAAAATTTTTTTATTACCAGTGAAAATAGAAAATGGGAAATATATTTATATGTATGTAAAGAGGTGAGCGAGTTACAGTACATAGTGCAATGGTGTGGGGTGGGATTTCGAGCATAGGAGTACATATAGAACCCATTTATACCAGAAACAGAACGACGAAACGGAAAAAAAGGTGAAACACATTAAATTGTTTTTATATTACATGGAACATTGAGTTCCTGTTTCTTCATTCTATCCGAAAATATAAAAAGGATAATATCACATCTCTCCTGGAAAAACTATGTAATGTGATGATGCTCTCTCGCACCGAGTACTTGACAGAGTGGTTCAAGGAAAAATCGTAACACAACTAGACAAACATATAGTACCTTAAGAGATTTCATGCGTGAGACTTTTAATTTTTGATATTTGGCAAGTTTAATCACGTAATTCAGAATTCTCAAAAATTCAAAACCTTTTAGATCATTTGAAAAAGTTATCAACGATTAAAAAACAAAAGTCTTATGGGAAAATATAATTTTTTCAATTTAAACTTGTAACAACTATGTTAATAAATTAGACACTATGATATTCTTTGAATAATACAGTTTATTTAAATTGAATTAAAAAGAAAAAGCCGGTAAACTTTTTAAAAATATTTACATATTTTATGTAACTTTGCATGAACAATACTATCAAAATATAAAAGACACACCTTCTATAATATAATAACAGAGTGAGATAAATACAATAAATATAAAAAGGACAGAGAGTTTGACAGATTTTTTGAGTTTACTTTCAGTCATCAAATGTTTCATTTCAAAATAGTGTTATCGAATGTTAGAATTAGTTATTAATTATTTTAATCAACATAGTAACTGATAACATAGAAACTATTTTTGTTGCGCTAAAAAAAACTATACACAGTTAAAATAATGAATTTTAATTTAAAATGATACACTATATTTTGGATTTAGTAGAATTTTATGAATGTGCTATATTCCTAGTACAATACGCGTCAAGAAGTTGATGTTACTTTTTAAAATTTTATAATTGATTTGCGCCTTATTGATTCGGTTTTCGAAAAAAATTTCGAGTAAAAGTTGTAACTATATTTATAATGAACAACTTGATCCGAAACATTTTTTCGAAAACCGTATTAATAAGGTACAAATGAATCATAAAATTTTAAATTTTAGCTCGATTTTTAGCATTGGCTGTAGATGAACGAACCTCCTTAAGTGGCTAATTAATTCGTACCATATTGTATTTAATATGTTATTCAATAAAAAAAAAACGAAGTCGTCACCGCGCGTACAAACACACAATAATATACCTTTCACATCCATACAACACTCTCTCTCTCAAAATATATTAAACAAAATATATTAAATGAATGAAACCTTATGTAATAATAAATAGACCACACGAATAACTAAAGCTAGAGCTTACATATGACGCAGCAGAAAAAATAAAATAAAAATGTGAACAAAAATACTACGAAAGAAGTGTAGTGAAAATAAAAATTGAATAATTTGTAATATACAGAGAAGAGGATGAGTAGAAATGACATCTATACGTGATAAATTTAACTGGAAAAAAACAACCGAGGGATATATAGTTGTTAATAATTGAAATTTATTAAAATGGAAAAAAATAATTTATATATAATTACATTAAATTAACATTGAACATAAATAAATGATTGTATGGGTTAATATTACAACATCATAACAAAAAAACTAATCTTATTACATCATACGACTTCCGTATGTATTATGTTAATTGATCTGAATCGATTGGGCTGTTTAAGTAATTTAGAGTTGATCGATCAACTTAAGGATGTTCCAGCATACCACCACTTTTCGATAGATTTTGCTCATTTTTTTCCAAGGCTAAAAATAACGTTTTCTAATAAATCCCGAAGTTTCAGAATTTTTGACCGTTTAGAACGCGAGATCATTAATATCAAAGTTATCACTCTCTCTCTCATTAGCTCAAATATTATCTGTTGTATTAGAAAAAATACTCGACAGAATTTAAAAAAAAAACTAGGAGCAAAGATAAATATTATATAAATTTAAAAAAAAAATCGTGTGTTACCATTTTGTTTTCGAAATATAAGTTTAAAATTTTTTTTTTTTTTGAATTGCATTATTTTGTATATATGAACAGTGAATTTGTCTATGTGTTGTATATGTGTGTTTATGTAGTTGTTCTATAATAAAATCAAACCGGTTTTTTGTCCTGATTATACAACACAGTCCTGGTGGAACGTCCTTAATCAGTCTGTATACTATATAGTGAGTATTGTTGGTACTGTAGGAATAGCTGTATATCATATACAAATATATCATAAGAGACCTATGGGAGACAAATGGACTTGTCCGTTGTGTTCGTTAGGATGCTAAATAATGTGTTAGGATGTTCAAACCTTTATACATGTAGCATAGCACCTCTTACCCGGAGACGTCTCGCCTTCGGCTGACTTCGGGTGACAGGTTGTTCTCAAGGAGGGCACAGAGGACCCCTTGGCCTTGGTGCTAGGGATCCATTTGCGGTATCCCTCTTTCTAATTATTATTATTATCCCAATTTATATTAACTAAATGACCTACTTGTTATGTTATTATGACGTTAATCCATTTAAATACTATATTTGTAATTTAATATTTGTAATTTGTTATATTTGTAATTTGAACTCTTCCATACAGAACGTTTACAATAATTGACGTAATTAATTACGTATAACATTGTTTATTAAATAATGACCTTTTACCTTCAACTATTGTAAATTTCTCATTATAAAATGTACAAAACACTAACTGAATGAACGAACGGACGGACATACTAACTGACTGATTGGCCAATGGACTAATAATAAATATAAATAAACTATTTTAATTACTTTTATACATATGTAGTTAATTATTTTTGATTAATACATTTTTACAATAAACATAATAAACTATTTAGTGTGAACAGTCTCAAAATACCATAATGTTTATTAATGTAATTAAAGGGTTAACAGGATGTCGTATATCTTGAGATAAGGATCTCACTCGGTATTGGTATTTTTTTTATAAGATTGGAATATTTAAAAAAAAATACTTTCAATTTTAAATAATGATCCATTACATAAGACCACCAACCCCGCCCGCTGCCTCCCTCAGTTTGCATATTAGAACTGTAGATATTATTACACGATACCGTGACGTGACCATTACAAATATTATAATATACAGAAAGAGAGAGGCCACGCCAGTAAACCCTGTTTCATAGATAACCTATACAGGATTTTACCTAAATATTTACCTTTTACAGTTTCTGAAGTAAATATCAGAGATAAATATAATGTTGAATTGACTAATAATCTTAAAGACATTGAATCACCTCGTCAAGAATGTTGAGAAAGTCAAAATAACTTCTGTTTACTTTTTGGAGTGGATAGATTTTAAACATTGCTGAGAAAATGTACCGCAAATAGTGTTTTGGAATGCATCCAAGACGCTGTCCCTCAATGCACTCAACCTGAACGTGATACAACTACGAAAGGTTAGGGGGGTCCTCACCGGACATTATCACCTACGAAAACATTTACACAAAACATCTTCTCAATGGATCCATTATGTGCAGACTGCGCGGCGCGGAGGAAGAAACATGTAGCCAAATCATCTTTAAGTGAGAATCTCTCGATTACAGCAGATACAAGATATTCGGTGCATCTAACTCTGAATATATGAACCTTTAGGAAAACGAACTTAATAAATAAGCTCGGGCTATTGCCAAGTTGAATTTGACTTTAGGGGCCGTTCATAAATTATTTAAGGCGTTTAGCGGAGGGGGGGGGGTGTTGACTGAATATTATAAGTTCTTACCATAGGCAGGAGGGGGGTAGAGAATCTAATATTACGTAAGATTTTGAATTGAAAATTTTACCACTTTCGCGCTAAAAAATGGCATTATTGGATAACGCCATCTGTAAATCGATTTCAGACTGGTTGGTCAGCAAATGGGTACATAATAGTTGGTAAATAATATCCATTTCTTACGAAAATTTCTTATTAAGGGATAGGGGGGAGTAGTTGAAATCTTATGTCTTACAGTAGGAGAGAGGGCCAAATTAGCTCTCAAAACCTCTTACGTAATTTATGAACGGTCCCTTATACGAGTATCGATCGATCGAAGTTCGCATAATATTATATCAATTATTTAGTTAGTAGTATTATTATGAATCCAGCTGATTATTCTGCAGAGGATTCTGGGAGTATATGAGCGACATCTATAGTATAAAATCTATACTATAGATGTCGACATCTATAGTATATAACTTTTAGGATATACAATTATGTAATGAAATGACGCAGAATTAAGAGTCATGACCTCTTATACTATTTCAAAAAAACTATTTGTTTTAAATATAGTGGAAGATTTATAATGAACTCATAGTAAAAACCTAATAATTATCTTCTTTTTTTTTTTTTGGTTATAACCGTGTACAATATCCTATGGTAATCGTATCTGCTTTATATGATGGATTAAGTTTTTAATAATTATTAGAATTTGATATGTTTCGATGATGACATAATTGGGTATTGTCTTTTTTTTATTAAAAGTTTTTATGTAGTTATTTTAATATTTATTTAATGACAATAATTTTAAATTATCAAAGGTTTTTGTTTTTTATTTATTAATGTTCACAAAAAAAAAAAACACAACGCTAGTATTTTGTAATAATGAAAACGTATATCGATGTTGTTTTTATTATTATTAAAATGAATGCGCGAGTAAGTACTTAACAAAAATTCATGGGAAAAAGTATTTTTATACAATGTTTGTTTTATTTATTATTGCTACAATTGTAATCCGTTCAACAAAAACAAGAACCATATTGTGTTTGTAATGTACTTCGCTATTAAATCTCAATTTACTTTCATTTTTAGATACATTTGCGAACACGCATTCCCTTTGTAAATACGGTAACTATCAACAAACTATTGATTGATTATTCATCAGGCAAAATAATCGTTTGGTTTCAATTTCATTAAATTGCATTTTGATTAAATATTTGTAGATTAGGATTTCAGATTTATTTGGAATCTTCTCTTCTATTGTTCTAAACTGAATATTTTGAAATTGTTTTACATACACTCGCGTTCATAATAATTGAACCAGTAAATCACATTCTAAGCTTATATATTACTAAATATATGTATAATATTACATACAGTAACACTTAGAATGTTTCAACTGGTTCAATTTTTATGAACGGAAGTGTACATTCTTGAAATTGATTATTATGTTATAATACTGATCGATTATAGATCGTTGAAAGATCTGAATGCATCAACGTAACTTATGGTAAATTTCTAATACATAAAAATTATCTATTATAAAAAATGAGAATTTGAGTAATATAACGGGTGATTTATTTAGAGGTACTGTCTATGGATTTTATGAAGCGTGAGTCGTGTTAACCTATCATGATATTTTTATTCAGTATAGTTTGATATTTCATCATCGCGATCTACCGAATCGTCACCGATTCAGTCCTTGGGTTCTTGAAAAGCTTGAAGAAAATCCACTGTTTTCGACAGAAATTTTGTTTAGTGATGAGGCACATTTCTGGCTTAACGGATATGTCAACAAACAAAATTGCCGTATTTGGTCTGAAGAGCAACCTGAAGAGATTCAAGAGCTGCCATTACATCCAGACAAAACAACGGTTTAGTGTGGTTTATGGGCCAGTGGAATTATTGGTCCATATTTCTTCAAAAACGAGGCCGACCAGAACGTAACTGTCAATGGCGACCGTTATCGTGCCATGATAACGGATTATTTGTTTCCTAAAATTGAAACCCATGATCTCCAGGACATTTGGTACTAACAAGACTTGCCACACAGTACGTGAAACCATGGTTTTATTGCGAGAACAGTTTGATGAACAGTTAATTTTGCGCTTCGGACCGGTGAGTTGGCCGCCTAGATCCTGTGACATCACACCCCTAGACTTTTTCCTTTGGGGCAATGTAAAGTCCAAAGTCTATATGGATAAGCCGCGTACGAATGAGCAACTGGAAGCCAACATTACTCGCGTTATTCGCCAAATACCAATCGACGAAATACTCGGACGCGTCATCGAAAATTGGAACTGCAGAATGGACTATGTTAACCGCAGTTACGGACAACATTTGAAAGAAATAATCTTTAAAAAATAAATTTAAAGAATGGTTCTTTTATATGATAATAAAGATAACCCAATAAATTTGTTTATTTTGTTTAGTTTTGAAAAAACTACCTCCATATGAATCACCCATTATAATATGATTTGACTAAACTAATACGTTTTGGCTAATATCTCTGGAGTATATAATCAGATATCTCCGTAGTAGCTATGAACGAATAAATTCAGTCATTCTATTCGTTAAAAATTCATCAAAATATTCCGAAGTTCACTAATTCAAGAATTGACATTCTTGACGTTAGTAAAAGTTGTATGTAAACGTGACAACGGAACCTTTTTTTATTGTGGTCTATAAATTGCATGATAGTTGTTATATTTCCTAATTATATCAACAACAATATTTTATTTATTTATTGACAAGAATCACGATATTTGAATTAATAAATAAAAGTAACTGTTTTGTTCATTGAAATTATTTTTTAAGTACATTATTCGTTCTGTGATTATTGACTTCTCAATGGTATCGATTACAATAAAAATATACCGTGTGTTTTTCAAACTACACCCAATCTGGAAGCAATGTATGTATCTATCGCTGTCCATATACAGCGCACCATGATACGGTGCACTCTGTTACTCACAGACATTTGTAGAATGCAGAATGTAGAATATGTATTCATTGATATGTATACAGACAGTGATATGTACATCAATGTCTGTGCACAGTGATCGATGATGTGGACAGCCTTGTTCCACCGAAACTGCACTCTACAAATGTGAATTTAGGTGTAAAAGAGTGAACCGTGTCATGATGCGCTGCATATGGACAGTAACAGATGCACTACACAATGTTCCTATTGGGTCTATGTTAATAGACAATATATTGTATACAATCTACTACGGGACCATAACCTTTTTACTTCAAATCCTAGAACCAAACAAGCCGTATAATGAACTTGTCTCTGAGTGTTACATTTCAAAGTGCGACCCATGTGGTCCACTCAATTCGTAAATTTTTAACGGCGGGACCACCGCTGGAAGTTATTTTTCATTTCCATTGAAATCTCAACGAAATCGATATCATTTTTAGTTCTCGAGATTTCTTGTACGGCCTGCGTGTTTGCGAACGCACACACACATACAAACATCTTTCAAAAGTGGTGTTAATGGACTCCGGAGACGTAAAACGTGGAGATATGGTGAAAATTTTGATTTCGATTATCGGACCGATTACCATAGCAATATTTTCATTATGAAAAAAAAACATTAATTTGAACGATTATTTATATCGAGAATAGAATCGAAAAAATAAAATTGTTTCGACTTATCCATTTCTTGGAAAGAAATGGAACAGAAATTTATACTAAAATTGATTACTAACTTGAAATTTTCAAATTAATGACTTTTTTGAAGTTTATTTTAAAATTATTAACTGAATATTCGAGACCAATGTAAAATCAGTCCTTTCCAAAGTCAAACCAAAGCCCTATCAACGAAACAATAAAGAAAAGAAATTTTGGGTGGATAGGCCACACCTTAAGAAGGCCATGTAATACCATCAGCAGACAAGCTCTAGGCTGGAACCCCCAAGGAAGCAGAAAACATGGAAGACCCAAGATAACCTGGAAAAGGTCAATCGAGAAAGAGACAGCAGAAGAAGGAAAAACCTGGAGAGAAATACAGCAAATGACCCAGAATCGAGTATGGTGGAAGGAATTTGTTGCGGACCTACGTCCCCCAAGGGAATACAGAAATTAATATAATATAATTAATTGAATATATTTTATAAACCGAATAGAACAACAAATCCTTTTAAAATCCTTGAAACTGCTGTATGTTTTCTACGTTTTTTTTAAATAGATCTATTCAATGTTTATTTAACTTTAGTAATTAAAATGTGACCTAGTTAATATACTAATTAATTCTATTTGAATTAACATGATTATTAATAATTATAATTAATAATTAAACACGGATCACTATTAATACACTGATCAATTATTATTATCGACAAAAGAGAGATAGAGAAACACACCAGAATAAAGTGACCGAGATATTCTCATAATAACAATGGACGAATAGTACTTAAACAATAGTATTCAACACTATTGTTAATCTTTCAAGCCGTATCGAAGCATTTTAAACAAAAGACATTTTATATTACAACGTCAATATAAATAAATTTAAAAAAAAAACGCAATAATTTACGCAAGTTGATGATTGATCTATATAAATATATATGATGATACTTTTGAATTGTATTGTATCTGAAGAAGCTATTATTTTCTAAACAATTCATGTTGGATTTATAAAAAAGAAATAAATCTACTACTAACAATTTGTTAAAGAGATGAAATAATTTCTATAAAAAGACGACACGAAATTAAATTGTTATTTTTTTCGATACAGATCATTGATCTTATACAATGTAATCTATAAAAATGACAATAATCAATATGTAATTATGGTTGAGGAAGCGATTTAAAGATTATTTTCTTATTGACTTAAGTAGTCGGTATCTTTCTTAAATGTGAGAAAAAACTTTAAAATAGAGGTGAACAGAATAATTTTTGTTCATTCACTGTAACAGTTGTATCTAGCAACTTAGTCCACATTTTTTTTTCTTCAAATAATAAGATTAATGTAATATGCAATAAATAAAAATATTTAGTGGTGCTGTTCTCAGAAAAAGAGACAGTTGAGTGTGCTTTGTATGTATCCAAGAAAGACAACAGTAGTTGCAGGCAGGCTGCCAGACTATCTATATTAGGGGTGGTCAACTTTTGTGTGTATAAGATCTACTTTTTATCTTAAACATGTGTCGCGATCTACTTGGACTATTTGTTCGAAGGTACCATATGAAAAAAATTCGTTACGCAGAAGCTGCGTCAACTTAGCGAATTTTCTTAGAATACAATCACTCTCTAGCGGCCATAATTTTAGTTTGATCAAAATGAAATATAATATCTGATATGACTTTAGTATTTGCAAAAATTAAATTTATTAATAGCCAAAATAGAACGATGTATAACGATTATAGTTTATAGTTACTATGGAAACGACAAGCAAAATTTTTTACAATAAAATATATTTCTTGTATTCGTGTCAAACAAACACGAAATATTAAATATATCTCTTAATATTAGAATAATCGAAAAATGTATAAGGAGTAAAGTTGTAGAAAATCAAGTTTGCTACAATTCTTTACCTGATCATTTTTCTCAAACTCTAATGTGAACAGAGATATTTAGAATTTTAACTTTCAATCTTCAATTGTAAATATTTCTGTAAATATTAGTGTAACAGAAAAATGATAAGAAACAAAATTACAGTAAAACTTAGTACCTACAACTTAACTCCTGATTCGCTACATTTGGTGATATTGGGATATTTTTCTCGATTGGCATATTTTCAAAAATCTTCTTCAAATTTTCTGGTTTGTAAGATTAAATCAGTTTGTAAAATTATAATTTCATTTTTTAATACCTTTTGCTCTATATGCAATATGTTCACACCTAAATCTTTTTTAAAAGGAAAAGATATAAATTCTACAAATTTCTTTATTTTTTAAAAATCTTGAAATCTTATCAAATTTTTTAATTACTATTTGTTTAGACATCACGAGCGATTGACCAAATTTGGCATTGCGATCGACCAGCCATTTATTATTTTAAATATTAAACGCTTTTCGGTTTCTTGCGAGGACGATCAATGGATTTAGACCACAAGTACCAGAAGTGGATCAATGGATTTGGAAAGAAGTGTATCGAATATTATAGTAAGCCAGAAGGGATAACACGAAAGAAGTGTGAGATTGAATTGACAGTCAATAAATATATGTGTATATACGAGTAAATATGTTTCGTGTTACCCATTTCAACTTCTTATTCAACACCCATCGTCGCATCAGTAGAAACATAATTCAGCAACACTTACCTTTAGTATATGTTCAACTTCATGTCCACCAGCACTATGCGAAATATCTGATCCTCCAACAGATCCAATAATACCATTATTTAAACTATTGTTTATCGAAGAAGATGTTGTGGAATTACTACCCACACTATTCATTAATGACGATGCACTATTATTATTACTATTACTAGCCCCACTATTTCGTGACGATGATGATGATGACGAATGTTCTACATGTATTCGTGGTAATGTACGACCAGCATTATGTAATCGTGCCGATGACGATGACGACGATGATATTTGTGTTGGTGGTCCTTTAGCTGGCACAATACCATTCGATCGATGATTGTTTGTACCAGTACCATGCTTTACAGGTTGGCCAGGGTACCCGCCCCTACCTTCATATGGTGGCTTCCCGTCAGCTGGTTTTATAAACCCACCACGTGATGCTGATTGATGGTGATGACTATTTGTACGATTTGATGATGACGAGGAATTATTACTATTATTACTACTACTATTTTGGTGTGGTTTCTTAAATTCTGGTTGTGGTTGTAATCGTGATGCTACCGCTGATGCCGATGCCCCCCCGGGGGCTGGACTCGGTGGTGGTACACCGTCGATTCCAATTAACCGTGTGTGTGTACTGTTATCCTGTTCGAGTATTTTTTGTACAATTGCATAGCTCCCAAGATTGTTTTGTATGTGTTGAGAGACATGATCATTGGAGGATGGATTTACCTGTAAGCAAAAAGAAAATTTTATTAGTTTTCCATTTTTTATCTAATTTACTGGGAGAAATAAAAATTGAAGGAACTTGGATGTCTACTTTTTTTTGCTAAGGAAGTTTCAAAAAAACACCAGACCCGGAAGAGATGATGGAAGGAGATAGATAGTTTTATTTGCTTTACCAGATAGTTGACTGAAGATAGTAATGCTACTTTTCGCTAAAGAAATTCATTTTCCTCCGAAAAATTGTAATAGTTTTCAATCCAGTAAAACTAAGTTTAGGGCACAGAGGACCTCATGATCTAGATGCTAGGGCCCATTTGCGGTACGCCTCTTTCTAATTATTAAAAACGAAGTTTGAGAATCATGATGTAAGAAGCTTTAATTCCTTCGATAAGATTTTCAAAACCGCCTACTACTTACGAGCGTAAGAAGTAGGCGATAATAAGAAACTCCTTCTAGTGTACTAGCTCTGAGCAGTTCTATTTCCGTCGCTAGAGAATTTGACATAATCAATAAACTAGAGAGAAACATTCAGACAGTTTTCTTGAAGGACTACAGATAGATCGAAGGTCAATAATCTGCCTAAAACAGAGGGTGTTATATTTTTAGCTACCAAGTGTAAAACAATTCACCCTTATGTCTTATTCTTATATTTCATCCCCCATCGTAAATTTTACTTTATGAAACACACACTCCATTGAACAAAATACGGCGACCGAACGATTACTCTAAGCAGTCACAACTGTCTGGTTTGCCTGTGTGTCAGTCTGTCTTTCTCACTAAGTCAATCGTCGTGTCTTTTGTGTTACTTTTAATGAGATGCGATGATAATTTAATTAAAGTTAACATCAACAAGCAAGTAGTGAACACTTTAAAAGCTCTTCAAAAACACTTTTATACCTATTCAGTGTTACATATAATATCATTATAGAAAATAACTTTTATTTAAAAAAAGTATATGATTTTTTTGAACTTAATGCCAAAATTTTAATTAGAACTCTTATTTTGAGATTACACACTCATATCAATTATGTTCATTTATTAATTAGAGAATAATCATATAGTTTAATTTTTTATTTGATCTGATTAAAAAAAACTAACTACCAGTTAATTTAATTAATCTTCTAATATCAGATTAAATAAGTACACCCCTCTATTAATGAATTCAGGAAGTTCACTGACAATTTAAAATAATAATATTATGGAACGGATATTTTTTTAAAAGAGAGTACGCGATATATATTTTAAATGTTGAATAAACAACACAATAAAATTGTAAGAGCGTTTGACTTTTTAGATTGTATGAATTCATTATCAAATACCGTGTGTTTCAAAAACGAGGTGCCATACTAAGAAGTCAAAAATGAAGTTAGAAATTAAAAGTTAAAAATTTTTTATATTTATTTTATAGATAGTTTTAAGATCTTTTATTAAAAAAAGGATTATTCATCTATTCACTAGCATTATTTTATTCAATATGTTTAATTGTACTTATAAATCAACACCAATAGAGGTCTCTGGCATCATTTACAACTACATCAAACCTATATTAAAATCTATTCAATATTTCTCCTCCAAGTAAAGGTGATTTTTTAAATATGCTTAAAATAAGTTGCCCTACTTTGGAATATGTTCCTCTTACGTGCAGTGCATATAAGATTCATTAAATTTGAATTTGAGTCAACTTGCTACATAGTATTTGTACTGTTCTAGTCGTGTGTATTTATGAAATTAAAACGCACATTTCAACTTATATTCTGTTTTTGTTAAATGTAAATGGTTAATAATTTATTTGTCCAATTTTGTATGTATGTTTTCGAGTATGTATGTATGTATGTATGTATGTATGTATGTATGTATGTATGTATGTATGTATGTATGTATGTATGTATGTATGTATGTATGTATGTATGTATGTATGTATGTATGTATGTATGTATGTATGTATGTATGTATGTATGTATGTATGTATGTATGTATGTATGTATGTATGTATGTATGTATGTATGTATGTATGTATGTATGTATGTATGTATGTATGTATGTATGTATGTATGTATGTATGTATGTATGTATGTATGTATGTATGTATGTATGTATGTATGTATGTATGTATGTATGTATGTATATATGCATGTATGCATGTATGCATGTATGTTTGTATGTATGTATGACATGTAAGCCATTGTACGATAAACAACAACAAAATTCTTATTATTATTATTATTGTTCAAATATCATAAATTATTTTATGTGATGTGATATGTTTTATAAAAAATATTAAATATTATATTAAAAAATATTATAACAGTGTATTATTATAATATACAACATAATAATAAATAATATTATATTTTGGTACACTAATGCCATCTATCAACACAAGTATGTAATTATTATTATCATGTGAATTTCATTTATGTTTTACAAACAAATAATCAGTGAGTTTTGTAATATTCTCTTGTTAATACTGTTATTTATTGCAGTTTTTAAAGGTTTTGTTTAAAAAGGGCAACTTTAAGGTATTACTTTCGAAAATCTCCATGTTTCTATAGGCTTCAATGGTATCAGTGATATTTTTGTGCTATGATATACTCTCGATGTAATTTGAAGCGAACTAAATGTTTTTCATATAAATTTAAAAGATAATGCAAACCATTAGGATTCGAACCACAGACTGCCGTCTATTTGGGACGGTACACTAGCCAATTAAGGTATATATTTTTATTTGTACGGGAATTCCCTCGTACTATTTATATTACAAATTAATTATTGTCTTTTTGGGAATTTATTCTGTCTGGATACTAAATACAATTCAAATCTATTACGATTATTAAGAATTGTATTTGAAACAAAAAAATTTTCCACTGTCCCGAATAGAGAGAAATCTAAGTCGTGTACATCAATTTTTCCATTGATTATATTTATAAATGTATTAAAAATTGCTTGTAAAGTGACAGTTATTTCTGCATAAAAAAATAAATTCTCATGCTTTGCAAGATTCAATTTTCATAAAAAAACAATACACCAAAAGATTAAAATGTGTGGTTAAAAAATTGACTTTGATGATTATATTATTAGTAGAGCTTGACTGAATGATGATGAAGTGAGTGACTGTTTAACTTCAGAGTAAAGACAACACACAAATCTATCGTATGCTTTTTGATACGAATGTATCTATATAAATGTTGCTGTTGAATCTATTCGTGGTTTTCAACTCTGATAGTATTAAAACCCCGTTTTCTCATATGAATTACTGAAATAGAACCACATTATCTTCACCACATTATCGTATCGTATGCAATATGATGAAGTTCATTTATTAAGATTATTATTATTATTAATATTGGTTGTACGTACTTAGTGTACTGAAGAGATAGATTAATATATATATATATATATATATATATATATATATATATATATATATATATATATATATATATATATATATATATATATATATATATATATATATATATATATATATATATATATATATATATATATAAATCTATCTCATATATATATATACATAGCTAGCTATTGATATAGATTATCATAATCAAGTTATTGTATTATAAACTGCAGGTAACTTTATTACTCTAGTTGTAAACTAATCGTTATTATGTGGTGGTCTTTTAATCAAAATTAATTATATTAAATAATGTTAATAAATTTATTTATATTTAGCTTCTGGTATTTTTAAAACTACACGCCGGAATTTATTAATAAAATTATTTTATTCACATGAATATTCATTTGGAATTAAAATATACTCGTTAAAATAGTTAAAGGTTAAATTTAGTCACTATTTATTAATGAGAGACATCTATTCATACATACATGTAATACTTCTTAAGGTTTGAAACCTTGAATATTAATTTTATTTTACTTGACGATCAATCGCATCTAGGAGGCTTGGAAAAACGCTATATTCGATGCTGGTTATAAACCTTCTATATAATTGAAATATATAATACGTTAAAATACTTCTGTTTAATAGTAAACATCAAACTATATACGACGAACAACATTTCAGATCATCAAGAATAAATATAAACAAGGGAAAATAACAACTAACTGAGTTAACTGCTTAAATACTCGGTATATACTGAATTTATAAAAAAAAGTTTTTACAAAAATTGTTTAGTTTAAAAAAAGGAACATTTTTTGTCTTTAAATTTTTGCCCTATCTCTTACGGTTTCAAAGATAGGAAGTTTAGCCCATTTTACCCAAACATGGAACGATTTTGCCCATTCACGAACCAGCTCTAGTCAACACACATACAAAATTTCAGCTCGCTAGCCCTTTTCGTTTTTGAGTTTTTGATTTTTTTCTACGATTAATATTTCCAACCGATACAAAAACGGAACTAAACTTAATATACCCTGTTATATATTATATACCGGGTATAAAAAAATTATCACGAACAACACACTAAACGTCAAAAACAATGTCTTTTTTCAAATTTCAATTCTTGAAATCCTATCGAGATGGATATCAAATAGAAAATTTCGATCTAAACCTTTTCGTTAATTAGTACTAATTAAATAATAATAAAAATATTATTTTTGTTTATTAATTAATAGCAGCATATAAAATAAATACAAACAGACATTTAATTTTAACTATTCCTAAATGACTGTAATAATTTTAAAAGGAGTGGTTTTGTTGAACTGTTTGTTGGTTATGTGTGTTGTATAATACGTTCTGTTGTTCAAATTATAAAACAGACAAACAGACACACAATGAACTGAACTGAACGCAAGCGTTTAGAGATGAGAAAAGAACGAATGGTAAAACACGGATGGTTCATGGGAATTTTACATTTTGAAATGTTTCTGTTAACATATTTTATTCATAAATTTTATTTGTACATACATAAGAACACGGTATTTCAAAATTTTGTGGAATACAATATTTTCATATTTTTGTAATTGTTCTGTTTATACACAAACATCCACATAATTTTTCTTTAGTCAATGATTCCTGTATAATTGGGAAAAGGCACTATTAAACTCGATCAGGTATATATAACTAATCTAGCTCCATCGAACAGATGAACTTCGAATGTATTCATCATAAAATTATAATTTTTATACCTGTATATAATATATACCAGGGTAAATTAAGTTTAGTCCCGACTTTGTATCGGTTGAAAACATTGAACGCAAAAAAAAATTTGGTGCAGGTGTTCATAAAATTACCTAATTAGACCATTTCCGCAAGGATGTCCGTCCGTCTGTAAACACGATAACACAAAAACGAAAAGAGACAACGAGCTGAAATTTCGTACGTGTGTTCTAGACCTAAAAAGTAAGGTCTAGTTTGTGAATGGGCAAAATCGGACCATGTTAGGGCAAAACTGTTTGTTTATCTTTGAAACCGTAAGAGATAGAACAAAAATTTAATAACAAAAAATGTTTCTTTGTTAAAAATAAACAAGTTTTGTTTGAAACATTTTATCAGAAATTGAGTATATACCGAGTATTTAAGCAATTAACGTAGTTGTTATTTTCACTTGTTTTTTAAAGAACTTCCATGTATATGTAATTTACCATAAATAAATACATTAATCGCTATGATTGTTCAATCTTAAATATTTTCGATTTTAAATAAGTCTTAAATGATTCTAGATCAAATTTGGATTGGAATTTTTGAAACAATGTGTACTTGACAGAGCATAAACCAAAAGATATTTACGTTTTATGTGTATCCTACACAACAAAACGAATCCTTTTCTACACAATAATACATAGTTAAAATCCCTTTACAATATCAATTCATTATTCACAATTATCCTTTTTGAATCATTAATGTGAATCCCTATAGTCCTTAATATTATAATGTACCCATGGGTAGACAAGAGAGGTACATCATGTTTTTTTGAACAGAAGGTGTTTGCCTTGTATATTATGAAGTTAAGCGTACCTCTCAAGGTTAATCTCATAGACTTATTAAATTCATACGCCTCTGTATCATCTCTAATTGGATATTTTGTATGTCTATTGTTTTTATGTAATATTTTCTTGAAAAACATTTTGTAAAGTTTTGTATAATATTTTAATTTTATATTAACATTTAGAAAAAGGATAGATAGATTGAACCAATGAAAAGATGGAGCTATATAATTCAAAATATGGTGTGCTAGCTACGTGTAGCATCATGCTTGTCTGCTTGCTTGCCTGTTTGTATAATTCCATTGAGAGTTATAAAATGGTTTATTTTATTAAGACATAAGAAAATGAAATTAATAATAAATTTAAAACCATTTCATTCGTAAAAAAGATTTATATATATATATATATATATATATATATATATATATATATATATATATATATATATATATATATATATATATATATATATGTATATATATATACACATGTATACATATTCGTACATATATAATTATATGTCATAATTATATCCTTAAGAACTTTCTTAGAGAGAGAAATTATCCTATCTCTTTGATTTAAATTTAATTTAAAACAAAAAAATTATAATTATCCAATATTCCATGAGTTTGGTGTAGTTTGGAATCGGTGAGTTTTTCTATTTAAAGCATTTTGTATTTTCACAAAAAAAAATTCGTTACGGGTTCGTTAGGATCTGCGTCAACTTAGCGAATTTCCTAAAAATACATATATCACTCTAGCGGTCACAGTTTTAGTGAAATGTCGTTTCTGATAAGGCATTTAGCATTTGTAAGGCCAATTTATTAATAAATGGCATAAATCAGGGGGAAAGGGGATATAGAGAAAGAAGAAAACAAAAATATAAAATATCTCTCTTAATATTTAAACAATCGAAAAATCTATAAGGAGTAAAGTTGTAGAAAATCACGTTTGCTACAATTCATTACCTTATCAGTTTTTCTCAAATTCACTAAATGTGATTTAAGAATTTTAACTTTCATTCTTAAATGTAAATATTTCTGCAAATATTAGTGTGACCAAACAGATGATAAGAAACAAAATTATAGTAAAACTAATTTTCTACAACTTTACTTCTTATATATTTTTAGATTTTTCCAATACTAAGAGAGAAGTATTACAGAAGTGTATGCACCCATACATTTCTTCTAAGAATAATGATATTATTAAAATAAAAAAAGATATGCATACACTAATTGGTTTGTTTATCCTTATCCTTATTACATAATATAAAATCAAGTCCCCCAGCCGCATCTGTCTGTCTGTCTGTCTGTTCGCGATAAACTCAAAAACTACTGCACCGACTTTCATGCTGTTTTCACCAATGGATAGAGTGGTCCTCGAGGAAGGTTTCAGTATATAATTTGTCAAGTTTTTGTATACATTGGTCCTTACATATTATAAAAATGATTCATGAGGAATGTATAGTTGTATAATTTATTGATATATAGGTGTATAATTTATCAGTCCTTGACGGGAGAAAATATTATGCCGTGCGTTGAAGCCGTCCTTGCCGTGCGTGGAAGCCGCGACGGGTAATGCTAGTAATAGACAAAATAAACCAACAATTATTATTTTTGGGAACAAATATATTTAGTATATCAAATAAATAATATATTTTATGTTCACTATTAAAATCTTTGCTTGACTGAGAGTTAAACTCAGGTAAGTTCAATTTTTTTTAGAGGAATATACGTACAAATCTAGTCAAATAAATGCTTTTAATAATAGAACGTTCATCACTATTCAACAAGCCTTATATTGAATTAATCCAAATATCAAAAGAGCTTAGAATTGTTAATTATTGTCCAACAGAATTGTAACTGTAATTTGATTTGCAACAACAAAATTGAAATCTATTGATAGCAAATAATTGAGTTTTAAGATAAAATAATAAATTTAATATACTCAATTATCAATTCTTTATAGGTATCTATCTATATGTCTATATATCTCTACAACACACATATGTGAGATCGATATCTTTATCCTTGGGTTATTGGTGCAGACAGCAAGCACACATATAAACGAACAGACTTCTTCAGTCCCCTCTGATCTGAATGTTATCAGACAGAGACTACATCATCATACATACATATATATACATGCAACAACAAAAAAAAAACTAATTCAGTAAAGAAACCAAACGTTGAAGATATGTGGAATAAACATATCTTATTTTTAACCCGACTTCAAAAAAGGAGGATGGTTCTCAATTCGTCTGTATTTTTTTTTTTTTTTTTTTTTTTTTTTTTATGTGTGCCACCTCAGAACTCCAACATTTATGAACCGATTTTGAATTTTTTTTTTTGTTATAAAGGGTTTGGTTTCCCATTGGTCCCATTGGCACCAAATCGCATTCTGATGAGGGGATCCCCGGAAAATCGAGGAAAATCCTCATTTTATATGTGATAACCGATTTTTGCGAATTTTTTTTTTTTTTTTGAAAGGGTATACTCATTCATAATGGGAAAATAAGAAAATTTTTTTAAAAACCGACTTCAAAAAATTTTTTTACAAAAAAAAAATTTCTACAAAAAAAAAACAAAATGCATGTAAATAAAATTGAAAATCTGTTATAAAAAAATGCTCTTAAAATTAAAAAAAAAAAAAAAAACGGGTAAAAAAAATTTACAAAAAAAAAACCGACCCCAAAAAAAAAAATTTTTACAAAAAAAAAACAAAATGCATGTAAATAAAATTGAAAATCTGCTATAAAAAAATGCTATTAAAATTTAAAAAAAAAAAAAACGGGTAAAAAAAAAAATTCACTAAAAATTAGTAAGTCGTTTAGTAGGTCTACCCATATTTAGACAAATAAAACTAGTTATAGAACTTCAAAGTCACTAAAAAGCGAGAAATAAACCATATTTTGACAAAATGGAAACCCGACTTCAAAAACAAAATATTCTATAACGAAAAATGCACTAAAAAATAAAAAAAAAATTGCATATTCTTGTGCCAATTTTAGTTCACCTAAGCAAAAATTTTTAAATATATATGTACAATTATTGTTATTTTTGGAGGCGGTGTCCAAAAATTATGTGAATTTCTCTATGCTGACACCGCCTCCAAAAATAACAATAATTGTACATATATATTTAAAAATTTTTGCTTAGGTGAACTAAAATTGGCACAAGAATATGCAATTATTTTTTTACTTTTTAGTGCATTTTTTGTTATAGAATATTTTATTTTTGAAGTCGGGTTTCCATTTTGTCAAAATATAGTTTATACTATATCTAATATTAGATGTAGAGGGTTTTCTTTTTATCCTTGAAAGAAAATCAATTTTCTTTTTTAAACGTTTTTTTTTTATATTAAACACAAAACTATTTATTAATAATCTTTTTCTTTTTCACAGTAATTTTCCGTGCAATATTTTTTTAAAACTAATATTGGAAAATAATACTAATTTTACCTTTTATTAAAGAAAGTTTATATAAAAGTCCTGCTACTTTTGGATATTTTTTTATCCATCGAGAATAGACTAGTTGAAACTTGTTTGAAATGGGTTTTAATATGCTAATAGTCAAAAATTGTGAATATGCATGTTATAATCTCGTTTAAAGGCCCAAATAGTCAGTTTTATACTTTTACAAAAACGCTGTACGACCATGAGGGTTTAACTCGCGACGACTGTCATAATTGTTTTGCATATAACTTAAGGATATTGTCAGGGATATTGGCCGGACAGTATTTTCAAGAATTTGAATGACAGTTTAAAAAAAATGATTTTTATTATTAAATTTTAATAATAATCTTGTATTTTTATGAGTAGGAACCGGCATATTTCGGTTCCTTAAGGACTAAACTAGATTACTAAATTATTTTTAAAATAAAATTTGCTGAAGTGTTAACTAGCCCATTTTGGTGATATAATAAAGTGACGTCAGACTATTCACCACTTTGATGTAGGACGACATCTATCGGCTTGACTGACAACTATAGTATTTACTATTGATATCTTAAGTAGAGCTATCGATAATGATAATGATACAGATTGAAAACGCATGTCACCCTTGTCATGTAATAAATGACATGTAAAAATATTACTTGATAGATAGTGGTGAAGTGACGTCACTAAATACATCGTGTAAGCTCGTATTAAACTTAAAATGTTATCGAACATATTTAAATTTAAATCAACTTTATATATTAGATAATTATAAATGGTCGTATCGTTAAATCTTTATGAGGATCGTGTATAAATAATTACTATCGAACAATTAAAATTAAATTTCTGATTAAATCTCATTGGTGCGTGCACCGAATTGAGCTTATTTTGACAATAAAATACATTTAAACAAAAAAATTTAAAATTATTGATTTTATTTATTTTTTGTTGTATTTTTAAATGTTAAAAGGTGATGTTTTGTATAGAAAAAAAAATCACGTTTGAAGTAGTTAGTAGGCTTAAAGAAGAGGCCACCAACGATGTTTTTTTTTGTTTTGTTTTGATACCTAAACATAATAATTATGACGTAGTCTAATAATAAAAAAAATAAAATAATATCAACGCATTTTAAATAATTTATCTTGACCTCCCTCATTATACCCATATTTGTATATAATTCATCATCCTAGGACTTTTATTTTTGGAAATTTTCAACTATGAATAATTGAAGATTGATATAAATTCTCATATAAATATGAAAAATTCCAAGAACCTAATTTTATAAAATTATATTTCCTTAAATATAAAATGATGTTGGTGCTCTTTATAATTGAAATACAACATATTTAGAATTTATTATTGAGAGGGCGGCTTATTTTATTGATTGACAATATTGGCAGAATCGTAACCAAAGGCGGGTTTTACTGCACCAACTATGGGAAACTATTCTTGATCATTTTTGTGATTTCATAGAAATAATTACTAAATTTTTCTGAAAGAGATGGTAATCTAATCGACCCAGTTATTTTTAAGAAACAAAGAGTTTTACATAAAAATGGGATAAAGAGGATATATATCAAAAACTATCCATCAAATCTTTAAACCAAGTAAATTTTTGTATTTTTTTGGAACCAATTTACTTTATAAATTTGCATTCAAATCGATTGATCTTTTTCTGAGAGGTTTACCCTGAAAAAATTTCAGAAGATCGAAAATAGTTTGATCTGAATCTACTATATAAGGATAAATAGGACCCAATAAATTGATTAAACGATTTGGTGTTTACGAAATATCGCCTGAAATTGTTTAAAAGGTGCAGAAATAAATAATAATTATTCAAAAGAAAATCTAATGAAAAAAGACATGGCTTACGAAATTCAATTCTTTCAAGAAGTAAAGAGTCACATCATTCGTCCCTAACCGAGGCTGCATTTATTTTAATTTTCTAGGATATCAAACAGTTCAAGGTGTTGGCGTTTTTTCGTTTTATATATAAAAGGAATATTTGAAAAATTCACGAACAATTGAAAAAAGTAAAATTCACTCATGAAATATTATTGTGTCGACTACGGCCCTGAACAATCGTCGTATATTGAACTCGATGGGATTGTGTGTGACCTAACCTTGATGAATTAAAAGTTATAAAATTAGCAAAGAATATAAATATTTCTACTAAAAACATTAAAATCAATAAATTTGAACAACAACGCATAGACAGGATATCATAACGCCTACAATATTAAATAGTAATTGATTGATATATTGACAACAGATATTAATAAATTCTATACTTACGAAAGAGAGATGGGTCACGAGATTAGGAGGGGCGGAGACGGAGACAGAATGGGACCTCCTTATAGTTACGTGACTGACTGACAATTCAAGTCGAAAGTATTTCTTTTATTATAAAATAGATAATATGTTAAGAAAACTTTCATAAACAGGGTGTCTCAAATTTTAATACACAGGATGGCAGGATTTCACGCGACAAAACTAACTACTTAACTAAAAAATTCTATTTTAAACCTCATGACTAAACTAAACCAAATGTTAATCATTTACATGAAATGAGAAAAAAAGCTCTGTGATGGACCGTAATTTAATAAGTGTTCCGTTTTCTAAGGTACGGAACGCTAAAAAGAAAAACACTTGAACAATCATCTGAAAGTATAACTAATAAATTATTATAGTCATCTTAATAAAATATATTCGAATTCGAAGAAAAATAATTTTTCCTCGAAGATTTCGATAAATGAGAAATAGAAAAACATTTCTAATGAAACATTCAGAAATACCATGAAAAGTCCTTTGTAGTTACATTCAAGGAATAAAATGATTTATAAACTGTAAATAACGATAGTTTACAACAAATTTTCTGAGAAGATTTACAGTGAACAGTTGAAAATGAACATTTTCTAAGAATGCAACAGTTTCTCTACATATAGTTTTCTGTGCCAAATAAAACATTTCGCGAATACAAGGGAATTCGTAAAACAGCAAACTAAATACATTTATAATGAAATAATACTGGGAAATATTCTAAGATATTATATAACTATACATAGAAAAACTTCTACTACGTAGAACGAAACATAGAATACTCAGAAGAGAATTAAAGTGTGGTCATGATATACTTTTAAGTAGAATATTTAACAAAATCGACCAATTTAGAATTTTCTGAATTATATGAAATGCTTCATACTTTTTTATATATACAGGATGAGTCATTTTAATTTGTCCCGTTAAATACCTCCAAAACTCAGCGGAATCGAAAAATATGTTTGAAAAAAAAAAGCGGACACAAAAGTTGATGTCATTTTTTTTTCTAAAATCGAATCAATAAGGTATTCGCTCCGAGCGCAACCGTACTCAGCGCCATACGTGGTCAAAAAAACAACTTCATGACCAATGACAGTGTATAAAAACTAAAGGTGTTTAACAAAAAGTTACAGTTAATTTAGCTTTTACATGTTGTTTATTGAAGTTATTTAATTATTTTTGTTAAACGCCTATGGTTTTTTATATACTGACATTGGTCATGAAGTTGTTTTTTTGACCACGCATGGCGCTGAGTACGGTTGCGCTCAGAGCGAATACAAGTCAATTATAAAATTTTAAAAAATAATATCAACTTTTGTGGTTCATAGTACCCCCCCCCCCCCAGTGGGATATATATATATATATATATTTTCTAGGACTTTTAAATTTATTACGGATTACGGAATTTTTTTGAAGTGTGAATGACTACAATTTTGCATTAGTAGTACTACGTAGGTAGAAGAAATTTGCTTAACATTAATTTGTAGCACCACGTACTACTCCAATGAAAATTGTAACATTTCGATCTATTTATGTGTCTTCTATTTGTTTATAGTAAAGGATAAACATAGCAGAGACAACAGTGTAATAGTAAGCGAATGAGAGAGTAAGAAAGATTAAAATGATTATAAGATAAAGATAACAATAATAAACGTATAAAGTGTACATATATAGAACAATAGAAAATAATAAGGCATATGACGTACCAAACATGTACTACTAAAGCCTCATTTAAAATAGTATACGTTCAAATATTTTTAATAATATAATGTAAATCTGCCGTCCAAGTAGCCGAGCGGTCTAAGGCGTGTCTGAGGCGTTATGCCTACTTGCAATTGTGAGGTTATGGGTTCGAATCCCGTCATCGGCAGTTTGTCAATTATTAAGAAAAAAAAAGGGGCTGTTAATTGACTAAACTGTCGGCGTATGGACAAAAACGAAGAAACCGGCTACGCTTGTGAAGGTTTTCTGCAGTTTCCTTCACGAACTCTACATGAATATCGGCATAGTTCCTACCAGAGTCGGCTGCAGCCGCATACATAACCTACCAATTTCTAGTCTACACACAAAATTCCTTCCATTCCACTCACATCGTCACATCCTTAGGGATCACAACGGACCTTATCGAAGTGTAGCCTGTCCAAAGCAGCCGATACAATCTATCTAATGTAAATCTACACTATAATGCTTGTTTTTATATACTATTAAACTATCTCTAATGGTCACAGCTTTCATTTTATCGGAATTAATTTTAGTATGTTAAATATTAAAGAACTTAAATATCAAAAGCATCTGGCTTTTGATATGAAAGGTCAAGTTCTTTAATGGACAAAAATGAATGAAATGCAATTTTACTGCTTATAAATTTTTCGATTGTTCTAATATTAAGAGAGATATTTTATTATGTTTTTTTCTGACTCTATGCCCACCTTTCCCCTTGACCTATGCTATTTATTAATAAAATCTGCGTTACGAATTTTGTTTTTTAGAAATCTGAAAAACCTATAAATATATACCGATATGTAGGAGTGCCTGTCCTTCGGTCCTATATATCACGGGATTAAGGGGACTAAGTAATCCAGCTCGAAATTTCGTTTAGTTTTTCTAGCTAGTTTATATGAATGTAAAATGAGCTTTAAGTCGAAAAGCAGACATATATTATTGATTCAAAATAAAACAGAGTTACATATATATGTATAAATATATATATATATATATATATATATATATATATATATATATATATATATATATATATATATATATATATATATATATATATATATGTATATATATAATATACATAATATATACAAACACTCAAAGTTGTGACTACTTGGTAGATAGGTACTACGAATAAACGTTTTCAGACGTAGATATATATATTTGTACGAGAAAACATTTCGTAGTATTATTCTGGCTGCGCTGATCATGTATGTACGGAGTGAGTATATGTATAATAATGATTCACATGTGTATAATGCTAAAACAGTGAGCAAACAGCGAGCAATCGAACGAAGTAGCTAACGTCATATAACATACAATCGTTTCGTTACTAACTACGGTATTATGCGACGATACAGACAATACTACGATACAAAAGTGAGTGGAAAACTATAGTTGTTACAACATATGACGTATATAATATTGTAACGAAAAAAAATTTTTGCAAAATAATACAAAAGTATACATTAACAATGTATATAATTCAGGTATTTATTAAGTATACCAAATAACATTTACATTTCAATTATTAAATTTCAAATTTTGCCCCAATTCCTAGAATAATTAATTTGTATTTAATAAATACGTATTTCGACTACAAGGTAATCATCATCAGTATGAATTAGCTAATCGTAATTATCTCTGGGATATGGAGTCAGAGATATGTTGCTCGTTGCTAATTTGGTGCGTGTCTCACAAGGTGCGTGTCTCTCGAGCTTTTTAAACAGTCCTTTATGGTTTTCTGTATTTTATTTACGATTGACTGAACAACTATGTAGTGGTTATGTGTTTTATGTCAAATTATAGAGCTTTCAAAACTATTTGGAATAATTATCTTGGCTGAAACCTTAACCGCTCAATGTCGTAACAGAAATACTAGAGCATTGTTACATTAAACGAGTCTGGAATGAAACAAAGAATCCCACAGATGTTGATCATTTTCAAGTTGGTCTTAAAATTGACCTGTGAATTTTAAAGTCGTCTTTCATTGATGTCTTAAAAGGATTACTTTTAAAAATACCTCTTAGATTATGTTAACTGAAAAGGAGGTTACCTACAACTAGAGGTGGAAATCGGTAAAACAGAATTTATAATACCGGCTTCGAAAGATTGGCAACGGAGTGAATATTTACAACTGTCATATTTAGGTACAATTATATTTGAGGATATAACTTATCATTACTATTTACGTGTATTTAATGTTTTTTTAAGAGTTCATTAATTATTTAGTTCTAACTTGATATACAGCTGTCTAATTCTAACTTAAAGTACGAATGATTTTTGTGTCTAGTTTAGTTAATATCTCGAAAATTGAAGTTTTATAAAATTCCCAGGGAAAATTCTTTTCTTAAACGGTGATTATTTTTTAATGGGCAAACTCAAAATTTGTAGATTAAATTTAGATTGACTGGAAACATTAGTCCTACGACAAGTCAATACTTTTGCTAACGATGTTAAACTAGAAATTCTCCAATTTAAATATTGGTAAAACTAGGTTAAACAAACATTTTTGGAGAAGTTAATGTGATTCTGACTTATCAAAAATATTAAATCGAGTATAAAAATTGTAAACGTTGATAAATGATTGTTTAAAAATACATAACAACTCATCGTATCGCAAGCAGATAAAATATGTAACACCCTTTGGCAACAATCAATATTTAAGTAACTCGAAAATACATCTCGTTTATACACCTACAGACAGACAAAAACACATACAATCTCGAAAAAACAAATCTTTTTTTAAAATGACGACATAACAAATGTTCTATAATATATAACAATATACAATGTATTTAAAAATTGTATCTATACTTATGGAAAAATAAAACTTATTTTGACAAAATGGAAACCCGACTTAACAAAAGATGCACTAAAAAGTAAAAAAATAATTGCATATTCTTGTGCCAATTTTAGTTCACCAAAGCAAAAATTTTTAAATATATATGTACAATTATTGTTATTTTTGGAAGCGGTGTCAACATAGAGAAATTCACATAACTTTTGGACACCGCCTCCAAAAATAACAATAATTGTACATATATATTTAAAAATTTTTGCTTTGGTGAACTAAAATTGGCACAAGAATATGCAATTATTTTTTTACTTTTTAGTGCATCTTTTGTTAAGTCGGGTTTCCATTTTGTCAAAATAAGTTTTATTTCTCGCTTTTTAGTGACTTTGAAGTTCTATAACTGATTTTATTTGTCTAAATATGGGTAGACCTACTAAACGACCAACTAATTTTTAGTGAATTTTTTTATAACACATTTTTTTTACCCGTTTTTTTTTTTTTTTGTAATTTTTAGTGCATTTTTTTATAACATATTTTCAGTTTTTTTTACAAGCATTTTGTTTTTTTTTTTGTAAAAATTTTTTTTTTTGGGGTCGGTTTTTTTTTTGTAAAAAATTTTTTTGAAGTCGGTTTTTAAAAAATTTTTTTTATTTTTCCATTATGAATGAGTATACCTTTTCACAAAAAAAAAAAATTTCGCAGAAATCGATTATCACATATAAAATGAGGATTTTCCTCAATTTCCCGGAGATACCCTCATCAGAATGCGATTTGGTGACAATGGGACCAATCGGGAATCAAATCCTTTAAAACAAAAAAAAAAAATTCAAAATCGGTTCATAAATGACGGAGTTCTGAGGTAACAAACATAAAAAAAAAAAAAATAAAATAAAAATAAAATAAAAAAAAAAATATAAAAAAATACAGACGAATTGAGAACCATCCTCCTTTTTTGAAGTCGGGTTAAAAAGAGGAATTTAGAGTATATGATGCTCAATTGACATAGCTGTAATACAATTTATTGAATGACTAAGACATCTGGTGGAAATAATTAGAAACAGAGTAGTCATGCTCAACTGTGATAGTTATTAATAGGGTTACGTTAATAAAATAACAAAAAATTATTATTTTGTTAATGAAACTGTTTAAATGTAGCCTCACTAAAACCGCCATTTTGGAATATGACGTCATGAGAACTTTACCAATACAATATGGAAAAATTCTTTTTTCGTTTATTATTATTTGAAGGATTTAATATTATTGAGTGTGACCAGTTGTGCTATTGACTCTTGGTGTTCCTTTTACACAAATTTTCAGTTGATTTGTGCCGAATCAGTTTCCGAAAAAAAAAAAAATGTTTAGAACTTGTTAGTATTCTTATTTATAATGAGAAATTTATTTAATACAAAAATTGAAGGCAAAATCTCTAATGGAAGTAATAATGCTTAGATTAGTAGAGAATAGTTTTTAAAATAGGGCTTCAAAAGTTTTTCAATTAAGAGTTGGTTAATTTTTGAATACTCGGTAAAAGCAAGAAATTTTATAATGTGTTTAGTTTTCATGAAAATATCACACATTTTCGGAAAAAATGATTTATCGATTTTATTTATTTATTTTTTTTAAATGCGATAACGTTGAACAAATCAATTTAATTTGTTTACAAAAATTATTAACGTCAACACATTTTCATGAAATCATTTGTTTGTTTGTTTTCCGTCTCACTTTTATAAAATATTTATTAATTATTAGATTCCAAGGTAAAATTTACTTACACCTTTCTAACCAGTGCAGAATTTTCAAGTGAAAATGTGGAAATAATATAAATTGAAGACAGTCCACAATACAAAAAGATGAAAGCAAGACACAATTTAAGCCCTCTGCACACGGGGACAGTAGTGGTGGCTAGAACTGGCAGCCTGTGAAATAGCCTGACATTAAGTCACACGAGGATAGTAATGACTTCCATTACTTGGCAGCTAGTTTTCTGTGGACGTGTGAGAACATGAGTCCTAGTATTTTTTTTTTAATTTTGACTACTTTTTTAAGGCCCCTCTAAAAATAAAATTCTGACCCATCTACAAAAGTATATGCAAATAAATAACAACTGATAAAAATAAGATATTGTGTAATTATTTTTGATAGCAAAATAATTAAATATTTAAAATATTCAACTGATAAAATTTTTACACGTGTTCGTTATTTTTAACCCGACTTCAAAAAAGGAGGATGGTTCTCAATTCGTCTATTTTTTTTTTTTTTTTATGTGTGACCTCAGAACTCCGACATTTATGAACCGATTTTGAATTTTTTGTTTTTTGTTTTAAAGGGTTTGGTTTCCCATTGGTCCCATTGGCACCAAATCGCATTCTGATGAGGGGATCCCCGGAAAATCGAGGAAAATCCTCATTTTATATGTGATAACCGATTTCTGCGAAATTTTTTTTTTTTTGAAAGGGTATACTCATTCATACTGGGAAAATAAGAAAATTTTTTTAAAAACCGATTTCAAAAAATTTTTTTACAAAAAAAAAACCGACCCCAAAAAAAAAAATTTTTACAAAAAAAAAACAAAATGCATGTAAATAAAATTGAAAATCTGCTATAAAAAAATGCTATTAAAATTTAAAAAAAAAAAAAACGGGTAAAAAAAAAAATTCACTAAAAATTAGTAAGTCGTTTAGTAGGTCTACCCATATTTAGACAAATAAAACTAGTTATAGAACTTCAAAGTCACTAAAAAGCGAGAAATAAACCATATTTTGACAAAATGGAAACCCGACTTCAAAAACAAAATATTCTATAACGAAAAATGCACTAAAAAATAAAAAAAAAATTGCATATTCTTGTGCCAATTTTAGTTCACCTAAGCAAAAATTTTTAAATATATATGTACAATTATTGTTATTTTTGGAGGCAGTGTCCAAAAATTATGTGAATTTCTCTATGCTGACACCGCCTCCAAAAATAACAATAATTGTACATATATATTTAAAAATTTTTGCTTAGGTGAACTAAAATTGGCACAAGAATATGCAATTATTTTTTTACTTTTTAGTGCATTTTTTGTTATAGAATATTTTATTTTTGAAGTCGGGTTTCCATTTTGTCAAAATATGGTTTATTAATAAATAAAAATCAAATATCTCAAGTTTTAGGTTCCGTAGTCAGGAACCCTTATAAAGTTATAAAATAAAATAATTTAACAAATTGAATTATTGTTTATTTGGCCTAAACGTGTAAGCCGTAAGGTATCGTATAGGTTTTGCTGAAGCTATTCATGTGTAGAATTGAACATAATTTTCCAGGTATTTAAGCAATTAACCCAGTTAATTGTTAAAATTAAAATGATGGATATATAGATTAAAAACTTAGTAATAATAAATAAAATTGCATTTTCATTTTTATAATAAAAATGAAAATGTTTTAATTAACCAGAAAAGTAGTCTCAATTAATTATAATTTTAATAAAAATTGCATGTATTTATAACATTAATATTATTATAAAATTAAAATAATAATATAGTCTAGACATAATTATTTTTTTGACTTTATAAATAAAACTTGTGTCAAACAAAACTCTGTGTCTCTTTGGTTTTAAAGGGAGGGTAATTAAATATTAATTAATAAAAGTTAATATTTTTACCTCGAATACCTAAATAAATTTCAAAAAAAAACCGATACGTGGTAAAATTTTAATTTAATTAAAAAATATTGTTATGTGTCAATTTATATTTTCATAAAATGACAGATAATGTTATTAAAATAATTTTCAAAACAATATAATTTTATTTTATAAATAAGGTTCTTAACAAGATTAGTCAAGTGTGAGCCGCATCTAGGATTCCGTACTTTGATTTGCCAAAATTTAATAGGAATTTTATATTCCTTATAAAAATATTTATTTGAAAACTTTTTATTTTTATTTTTTAATTGTTGTTTTGTAAACTAGCGTCTATTAAATTAATACATACTAACATATATGGTATCCTTTCGGTTATATTATACCAACGGGAGTAACTAGCGTTTAAAATTAAAATTTCGTTATGGCCGTATCATAAAGCAACATGAAGGCATATGCCAAATTTAAAGTCGATTGAATTAATAGAACTCAAGATCAAGTCGAAAAATAGTTGGTTCGACTTTCAAACGCGTTTCAAATCCGAGCCGAAGAGATACCTGATCCTATCGTATAAAAATGGCTGTAACTTTGTTATTTTTAAAATTTTTATATTTCATTTTAGGGGCACATATTTTTAAATATCAATACTTAAAAATGAAAAAAAAAATGTAATTTTTCTAAATTCTAGACAGGAATACACGCTTAAGGTTTCTTAAAAACTGATTGTTACACATGTTTCGATCACTGCGATCATTTTCAAACAATGTTTGTTTGAAAATGGTCGTTTTGTATAATAGGCTTTATGAATTTTTTGGTTGCTACAGAATCCTAAAACACATGAATGCCCACAATCTGTAAATAATGTCTTTATTACAACAAAATCAAATAAATATCGTCCATAAACTAGGCGAAATGAATCTCTTCTGACAACAATATACACCAACGATGGATGCAATATTGGATAAACAAAAAACCCACAGGTTATGTATGACATGTGGGTTTTATCCTACAAGGTCATACACACATGCCGTCTCAATAAGAGTACAATAATTGTTTTTTCCACACTTTTTATCTGTTTGTTGTTGCTGTTGTTGTTATGGATGCAATCCATTTATATATACAGGCAGGTATTTTATGATTTATTGTTTAATAAATAATAAGTTAATTATACAAAATAAACATGTTCACACAACAAATAATGCCAATTTTAAACAAATAAGGTGGTTAAGTGCTCCTAGTGTGCTATAGTTGAATCGTTTTACAGATGATCCAAAATGAGGAAAAAATACTTTTTTTAAGTAAAATGGTTTTATTGTACAATCGATGATGTACAGAAAATTATACTATGAATCAATCCGCGATCAGCTATAACTGTCTTCTTTGTCTTTAATATTTACAGTTAAATCGTTTGCGATACGCCCCACGATTTTATTTGAGCCTGTTTCATATTGATCCATAATATTATTTTTTAGCTTTTATATTTATAAATATCTGTGTCTTTCTGCTTTATAAAGAAGCATTATTCCAATTGGGAAAAATATAAACGCATGTAAACGTTTACAGTTGCGCGTATCTAATGAAGTGACGTCACGCACTTGACTTATTGATGACTAACTCAAAACAATAAAATAATAAGGTACCATCCTGATGAACTTGTAATATACTCGATTTTATGATCGAGTATATTACAAAATCGAAACCTAAACATGTGCGAGGTATAGTGCATATGTTCTTGAGTTACCTTGTAACTACCAACAAACTCATAAATGATTATAGAATTTCGAGAGACTAAAATAAACATTGAAGTCTATAAATTCTGCTTATTTAATCTTTCTCTCAGATTAAGTTTTAGTTCGAATATACCCAGATATCTTGGTATATTCCAACAAAATCAAAATCTCCGTTTTACTCGTTCTCATCCCTTCCCATTTAGGGATAACGTACGATAGTAGTGTTATCCATTAGTCGACAGTTTCTACAAGTCGATTAAATTATAGAAGTATATTCATTTTCATTTGTAAAGAAGCCTCGAATATCGTCACAGTTTGAGTGGATCAGTCTATTTTTAAAATGACGGGGAGGAAACATATTAATGTTTCCCTCACTTTTAATCCATAATATAACTATATGTTAAATACATGGACCTCCTACTATATAAATACTTTAAATAAGTTGCCCTTCTACTTTTAAATAAGTTTCCCTTACGCGCATATAATAGTCAAAACAAATGAATTCAGCTCTACGTCCATGTATAAATATTTTACAAAACAATACTCGAAATATATCGCGAAAACAACTATGTTTGTCAAATAATAAATATATACGTCATACTCGTCAGTGTAAACAAACAGAGATACCAACATAATATTTTAATAAAAAAAAGAAACATTTTTCCTATTAAAAAATTTTATTCAAAAGCGCGAAAAAAAAACCTTTTTTTTCATTATTTTCTTGTAACGAACGAAGGTTAGTTATTATGACGTAATATTGTTATGTGTTATGTTTTTTTTTTGTACTTTTTCCATAAATGCAAAAATATATAGAGTATACTTATTCCATGGTGACTGTGCCTGCCTATATCAAAGAAAATAGTTTCCATTATTCAATATTTGACAAAAAACATAAACCTGGTTTATAAAAAAAAACAGTTGAAAAAAATTCTTAAATAGTGTGGGCCATCGAGCTAGTCCTCGGTTTTTTTCTGGTTATGAGAAAAATTTCCTGACTATTGTTGAGGTCTCGTAACAAAGTTTGTTTTGGTGAGTGTGATTAAATATAATGAAAATATTGTAAATTGAAAAGTATTATTTGTACTTGAACTGTACACAAAATGTTTGCAAATATATTATGTCTCATATTTTTATAATCTGTCTATCACAAAAAAAAAAACAGAACGAAATACTAGAAACAATGACAGCAGACTACAAAAAATAGGACAAAACCGACGTTACAACCAAATTAAAATGCAGAAAATTATAAATATTTCGACTAAAACCTGAAACTGTGAATTTTGAAGTTGATTCATGGAGATTTAAGGCCACGATTTTATGAAGCTAAGACTCGGTCTTATCCTGTAGCCATAACTTTAACCGCTCCCGTATATGAGTTAAACGCGGCAATCAGGTAAAATAATTAATTTCGAAAAGCGCTCTTTTTTTCTATATTTTATTTTTTCTAAGATTTATAGAAGTTATAAATCTATTTATTATGAACAACTTTTATCCAAAACATTATCTCGAAAACCGAATGAATAAGACACAAATCAGTTATAAAAATTCTATGTAGAATTTTATAGCTTTTATGTGAAATTATCCATACAAAATGAAATGAAATAAACTTCTGTTATGTATAAATACATCATATTATATATTATTTTATTTTTTGGCCTCGTATTTATGTCGAAACTATTGGATGCATGAAAATATATTTCAAACAAAAGTTGTTTGTTTTTATATGATACGACATTTTTTGTATTAAAATATTTTCCCTATCTCGCAGTGTTTAAAAGATACGTATGAATGGAACCCGTTAAAACTGGCAACTATGAGGTGAAAACCTCATAAAAATCGGTTCAAACCGTTTATGTATGATTGAGTAACAAACATCGTTACAAACTTTCATATTTATGTATAACAAAATTACCTGATACTATATTTTACAATATTCGGCATGTCTTGTCGAAAATTTTAACTGAGTCAAACCTAACTTCCAAAATGGATGGCTGTTAAAAAATTTCAACCTTAACATACGCGATATATGTTCACCTGCTCATTAAAATTGAGTACACAAAATACGGTATCAAAAATGATTATTTTATAGCTCCTCCGTAAATCGTTTCGGTATTTTCCGCCATATTTCACACCCAAGCTATCCATGTTGTTATAAAACCCGACTATATAAATATTTTTGATGAAGATAACAGGCGATTGTGTATATATAAAAAAAAATACTTGGTATAATCAGTTATGGAATTATTACGTGTTTAATATTAAAAAATATGTTGTGAACGCCACGTCTGTGTACAGACTACATTCTGTACACAGAAATTGTGTGGCAAATTTACACCACCTATTCTAAAAATGTCAAACATTGATTGTTTATATTCTACATTGGAAAAAAATAAAATAGTGGACCAAACTTCGCCACGTAGTTGGTTATCTACAGGCAAATGAATAGCCCTTAACTCTAGCTTGTGACATGTTCTATTGTCATAAATATATTGGAGTCGTAAGACTCAATAGTGAAAACTTAATATCGATTTTGGGCTTTGAAGACTAAACGACCACTAAATTACATATTATGGTGCGTCCACATATGCGCGCTGCGCGGTACGCACGCCGCTCGTGCGCATCAAATTCGTCATATTTGGACAGTGCGATTTTTTCGGTGTCGATTTTTCCAAAGTACACTTTGCATGTTGGCAGTTCATATTTGGACGTGTTCGTGAAAGGTTTGTCGTTTTAACGCGCATGTGTTTAACTTGAACATTTTTCAAGCTGAACTAAAATGTTAACATTTTAATTAATATCTTTAGATTATTTTCAGGCTTAAATGACGGGTTTTTGTAATTGATTCAACTTCACTGCGATGAATATATGAATATATGTTCGTGGGTTTCCTATAGATCGCTGGAGGTTCGTTGAAATCAACAATTCCAACGAACCAAAGGCGAGCACACCGCTCGGGGTTCGTGGCGCGTATATGTGGACGCACCTTAACGTTGTTGTCAGTATATATAGAGGTAGAAAAAATAGGTATAGTTCTATAAAAAAATAAAAACTCTATAAAAAAATAAAGCTCTCCATAAACAGATAGTCATACACACACACACGTATGTCCGATCGATCTCTATCTCTCTTACAATGTTTGTACATACATAATAAAAAAAAACAACATGTTATTAATATTATGGCATAGTCGACATAAAAAATGTGTACATTTCACATAGTAAAAAGCTTTTCATTCTAAAATAATTTTTACAACATCAAGATCTAGTTCAAAAATCACTTTTAACGGAATTCTTTCGGACTTAATTTTGACGTACTTTACTAGACGATTACTGAATCGAAAAGTGGTCCAAGAGTTTTTTGTTGGGAATTTAATGCTCTACAACTTTTAAATAAGACATTTTTTCGATACATTGCGAGTTATTTATGAAAAACTAGGAATGCTTTTTAGTTTTAGGGTTAAAAAACAAAATTTTCCAAGGGTGCCATATTTTATATGTTCAATCGAACATCATTTTGAACCTATTTTGACTAATGTCATTCTGTTGGGAATTTGTGGATGTCTTTCCCTTTTTTTGGCACTTGCTTGCTGGGATTAATGATAGATTTATTGCCAAACTTATATAAAACTAGATTAGGCCGATATGGATTGTTAAGGCCCTTTTCTATCATTGTCAATAAGAAAAATGTTTTGAGTATTGATTACCATAAAACATTTTATCATTTATTCGTAAATTATTATTTGACCGGACCACCATTAACTTTTCAACGGGTCTCTCTTATATTGAGAATATTTGCTATACTAAAAAGTACTTCGTAAAAATATCCATGAATGTTGAAATAGTTCTAGTTTATTCTCTAACAAACACAAACATGTTATTATATAATATTTCTTTTGACAGTTTTTAGTAGCTTTAAAGCTCTCATATATATATATATATATATATATATATATATATATATATACGGTGTCCAAAAAGTATGGACACGGCATAATAAATCGTATAAGGTATTTCTAACAAAAAATTTTCAAGCGGTAACCCCTAGTAATTTACTAATCAGATTTGGGGGGCCGGTGGACACACAGGAGCGAAACAGTGTCAAACTTTGAAATTAAAAAAGGAAAGCCATATTTTTCATTGCGTATTCGTACTTTACAGAAAAAAATTCGTATCTTTTGTAGAAAAACTTTCTCTTAAAGCTGCTTTGTTCTCTCGCCAGAGGGCGTTTTGACGTTATTTTATTATTATTTATAATAATAAATTTATTAAAATCGAACTATTAAATAAAGTTTATTATAAATCGAAATTCACTATTATGGGTTTCCATTTAAAGTTTCAAAGTTAGACCCTGCTTCGCTCTTATGGGTCCGTCGGATCCGAAATCTGAATAGCGCATTCGATTCCTCAGGAAAAATTACTAGGCATTTTTTACTAGGCTATTGAATATTTTTAGTTAGAACCACCTTAAACAATTTATTATGCCGTGTCCATACTGTTAGGACACCCGATATATATATATATATATATATATATATATATATATATATATATATATTATATATATATATATATATATATATATATATATATATATATATATATATATATATATATATATATATAAATGTCTATGTACGTATGTAGAGAAATAAGCTCCTTTTTAACAAGTAAATTATATTCATCGTGCAATGAATATGAAAAATATACATCCAGTATTATATCTCGTATTTTATATCTCACCATTTCTGTTTCACATACATGGTATTTTCAATCTCTCTCTTCCCTATGATATGATCCATTTTATTATAGTTTTGGAAATATTATCGTAAAACATTTTATATGGATGAATTTCTATAATAATTATTAGTGATATTACGAAACTCCATAATGTATAACTTCATTTGTTGCTGTACAATGAGACTCTCATTCGAAGGATCCCTTCCTAATCTGTAGAATCATTTCTAAACCATTCATTCGATTACGATCAAACTCTGGGTAGTTGTTTGTGATCGCTTGGCTTTTTTTGCCAATAATGCTAATTTCCTTCCCCAAGAGGGGGGGCAAAATTTATTTCTCAACAGCTTTAAGATTTAGAAGAAAAGTTTAAAGACACAAACTTCCTTTTCTAAAAAGAAACTTTTTTTCATAAAATTTATAGCCTTGCCATAATTTCTGCGACATTATGGCAATCCATAATTCATAATTTCTGTATTAATGCGAAGTGTTACTACAAAACGTGTCAGCTTTGCATATGTAAATCTTAGGAACAAAATCGCATTGCAATTCATGACGGATACAGTTAGTTACTAATACAATTAGAACAAAGCATCGCTCATGGTTTAAACTTGGATTATAAAACACAAATATAAATAAAATAACCATGAATTCAAACTGAGCTTACAGATGTTCATGTCCGCCTTTAAGAGATAATTATACATTTTCTTCTAAAATTAACTGTTCTTGCTCATAATCGTTCCGTAACTTCACTAAAAAATAATACTCATATGAATTTCAATGTATGTCTGAAACTAGGTATGTATTATTACTTTGTTAAGTTTACTCAAAGTATTACTTTCAAAAGAAAGTATTTTCGACTAACTTTCTTTCGAAAAGATTGTAATATTTTCTAAGATTTACAAATAATTTTTTTTCTTCCTTTTATCAGAGAAATTCTTTTATTACATTTTTTTTAACATATTTAAAAATTAAATTATATTTATCTATTGTAGTTGCACTGAAAAATCGCTGAGTGACCATGGGACAATGGGATCGTTATTATTTTTTTGTTTTAAATTAGTAAAACTTTCTTTGTTGTGAATTTGAAAGAAACGCTTGCCTTTTACCGGATTGCTAGAATTATATGAATAGGGAATATGCATGAAAATTTTTTTTCACATTTATTTGCAGAATATGAAAATACTGTTAATACTGTAATAATATTTAAAAACGAAATTAAAATCCGACAAATATCAAGGAAGCTATAAGCTTTTAAAGATTATTATCTGTCTCTTTCTTGCAAAAATACTAAAAACGGAGTTTTACGTGTATTTTAAATGGTGAAAGTGTAATATGACGTCACATAACATATCAAGAGGGCTATCACCCTCTTTGTCTAATCGGGAATTTCAATCATTCATATCTCGCTTATTTTTAAAGTTATTTAAAAAGTAATTTTACCTTGATATTTCTCAAGTAAACATGCTTCAATTCAAGTGATAAAAAATTTTCATGCATATTCCCTATTGCCGCATTTCTGTGAAATCTCTAAATACATATTACGTTTCGTGGCGAATGTCAAACGATATTTTTTGTTAACCACAAATTAGATGATTTTAAACGAAAAGAAGCAACAAAGATGAAAAGAAACAAAAATTGTCCTCACTCGAACCATAATGCTTCTAATGTGACCGGAATAAATATATTTGAGATCGTTACACGGAAAAACTATATACATTTTCATTATATATATATATATATATATATATATATATATATATATATATATATATATATGTATATATATATATACTATAAGAGAAAATGGACAAATACATAAGGAAAAACAATAACTAAAGAGCAAGAAAATTTGATTTGATACTTTTATACGTGTTATTTGTTAGTTAGAAAACTCTATCGTTCCCTCCTTGTTATTCCTTTAACATATCCCTTATGTCCCACCCTGTACCCAATAAATAGCCTCTTAAGATGTACTACAGATATATTTTATGTTTGAATCAGTACCATATAAAAATTTGTTATAATGAGAATGACAATGATATCAAAAGTTTTTTTTTTTTTTCTTCTATAATAAAAATGATTCAATCCACCTTGAGACCACCCTTCACACAGTAAATAAACATATTTATTATACAGGGAGTTTGACCAAAACAAAAGCTGGAATTAAACCATACATCGATAAATAGTAAATACTTTATTTGTGAAAGCAAATTTGACAAATACTTTATTTGTCAAAATTTGCGAAACTTTGAAACGTAAACAATAATATGAATTTTTAATTAAATTAAATACTGATATGAAAAAATTAACTCGTCAACCAGGAATCGAACCTCGGGCCTCTTGATATCTAGTCCAGTATGCTTCCGCTACATCAAAGACGACTGTGACGTAATAGCCAACTTTTTCAAATCATTCTTATTTTTATTTATTTAGACAGTATTACTTCTGTCGAAGTTATTATTAATATTTGTTTATTTGTGTATACTTAAGCGTCAACATAACGATGTTTGTCCAAATTCCTTTCGGTTACGTATGACAAACTGTAGAAGACTTTAGCGTATACTACTCAGACAAATTTCATTGTCGTTGAATTTTTAATTAAATTAAATACTGATATGAAAAAATTAACTCGTCAACCAGGAATCGAACCTCGGGCCTCTGGATATCTAGTCCAGTATGCATCTCATAATAATGTCAAAATACTAAACTAGTCTTAATCTTCAATAAAAATAATTAATAATTATTTTGAAGAAAAAATCGAAAACTTAATCCCAATTATTTTCGCGAATGAAAAGTCAAATCGTCAAACCCATTGGATTATCTTGTTTTTGGATCTAATTTACATTATAAGCTAATTTTGATTGAAATCGATTATGTAAAATACTTTAAATGATTTTTTTTAAATTATTTTTCCTGGCCGAAATTTCTTGACTTTGTAAACAGAATCGCTAAATTTCTACACATTTTCAGGTTTTTCAGATTGCTTAGGATATCCAGGCTGATAGACAGACACATAAAAAGTTTTCAGTTTCTGAACTCTTATGGAATCAATGTACAATCGGCTACCAAAAGTACAGCAGATATTTTAATTTCAAAAAGCCAATGAGTTGATAGTAAGGTGTGAACATTTGTCAAATAATTGAAATTCCAATAATATTAATAATAAATTTTATTATATTTATTCAATTTATTGCTTGAAACCATTAAACCATAGGCGACAATTTTACTGCAGGCGAATATATTTGGACGGACGTATTCTTAATATGTATACCATAAATACGAATTTGACTACTAAGAGCGTATATGTGATTTCTCTGGAATTGAACACCCGGTATTTTTTCGACACACACATAACATATATAAAATACCCCAAATCACTTCCTAGAAAGTTAATAGCTTTTATGTACATATATGACCTTATCGTCACACATTTTTCCTTTCCATCTAAACTTTTTGTCGACAGTATGTTTTTTATTTCTATTCGACGTAGAAATATAAAATAAAAGACACACAAATTATTTCATTTCCTCGAAATGATGAATCAAAAAAAAGGACAAAAAACCTTTTGTTTTTGGTAGTTTTTCAGTTTCTTTCTTTATTCTTATTTGAAAAAGATTAATTTGAAATTTTATTACATAGATTGGCGTGGAAATTTTATTTTATTTTTCATTCGTTCTCTCTGATGATGATGATGTCGTCATATTTTAAAATCAATTTTGATGTATTCCGATGACGAGAGGAATGTTTTTGAAAGAATGCTTGTTAACCAAATAAATAAAGATGCGATGTATTGAAAATTGATTTTGTTATCTTTCTCATTTGATTAACGTTACTTGTCAAATCTAATTCAAAAATATGTATAGTATATTTTTTAACAATTACAGTTAAACCCGTCTGTGACGACCATTAAAATCATTTTTCATTTAAAAGGTACTATTGCACGAGGTTAATACTAAAATGTTACAATTTTCCTTACCATTTGTTCATTGATTCTTGTGGAATTTCAGGTTAAAGTTTGTAACTTGTAGCAAAATAAAACTTTTACTAGGAAATTAAAGCATTAATTATGATATTCATACAAAAAGAAACCGAAGTCATCGAACACTGAATTAGCTTTCGAAAGGCCAAGTTCGTTAATGGGCAAAATTGGACAAAGTGAAAGAGGTTAATTTAGATTTAAGAACTTAATTTAGATTTAATCCCTTAAAATTTTTTCTGTTTCTGTAATATTTACAAACATGTTTATGATTGAAGATTGCAAATTAAAATCCTGTTTATAGTTTTAGAAAAAAAGGTCAGATGCCAAATTGTTATAAAGTTGATTTACTACAACTTTACTAATTTTTTCTGTTGTGTTTTATTCTTTCTTTAATACCCCCTTTCTTCTTGACCGATTTCACTCGAACGAACTTGGTCTTTCATATATGAATAGTATATCAGAGAAAAAATTGCATTTCAACTGGACCAAAATTGTCAATACATGGAAAATATATTTATTTATATCTTTGCATCGGTAGCCACTCTAGCAGTCATAGGACACCATGCGTAATAAGGTAAAAGGTAATAAGGTAAGGTATAAATAAGGTAAAAGGTAATAAATCTGGTTCCAAAATAGAAGATATGTATTATTTTTAAATTATTTTTTGTAAACTATTAGCGTATACTTAATTTGACATTTAATTTAATTAATATGTCTAAATATTGATAACATTCTTTTTGACATAAAATGGTTGAAAAAGCATACACATCTAGGATGGGAATCGAACCTACGATCTCAGGCATTCTAGATTAAAGTCCTGACTCTGAGCTACCTGAGATGGTATGGTAGTGGAATGCATATGATCTCCGACTATCTTTTAATGTAAATGTATTATTAATTTGTTTATTTACTATTTACAGATTTTTAAAAATTTTTATTTATTTTTTTAAACTAGCGTTTATTTATCTGTTAATATGGTTGCCTTTCGGTTATATTATACCAACATGAGTGACTAGCGTTTACTTAATTTGATATTTAAGTAATATGTCTGAATATTGATAACATTCTTTGACATCAAATGCTTGATATGAAAAATGTATTTATATTCAGAAAATTCGCTAAGTTGACTAACCTGTAATAATCTTTCTGAACCTTTTTTGACAAATGTCCTTCCGTTAGAAATTTGTGGATTACTTTCTCTTTTCAAACCTCCTTGCTTGGCTTATTTACTGAAAGTAAAAACTTCTTGATTTGTTAGAAAGCCCCTTACTTACTCGTCGAACTCTTGATGCAATAATTATCTGAGATTACCGTATTATTTGTATTCATCAGTTTTACTACAGTAAAAAAGGATGTCATCACACAATATATAGTGTAAAAAGTATATTTGAATAAAGATAAAAGATAATATACATAAAATTGTCATATAAATATATAATAAATTAAATAAAGATATAATAATTATCTCTGAGATATTTTCATTATGCTTTTATTATTAATTAAAATTGATTCCTATCATTTTATCAACATTTCACTTGTATTTTAAGTGTTTTTTTGGTGTTTTAATGAAGGCGCATTTTATATATACCCAAAAAAAAAGTATAAATAATATAAAGCTTATTTTATACAAGCTATCTTTTTAGACGAATCCTTCGATTAAACACGTCTATGTGCTAGATATAGTATATTCATAAAATTATACAAAATCCATAATAATTTTTATCATTTTTTGTCATAAATTAAAAGTAAAATTCATTATTTTAATAAACATACTTGTAAATTTGTACAACTGGGTACATTTTTTTAACGCGAAAACAAATAGTTTCAATTAATATGATTAAAATGGTTAATTCTAACGTTACATAAAAATTTATCAGTGTCTAATTTAATAACATAGTTGTTACAAGTTTAAGTATAAAAAATTATATTTTCCCATAAGGTTCTATGTTAAAAATTCGGATTTTTGATTATTGAAAATGAAGCTTGAACACATCTTTTATTCTTATTTTTCGAAGATCTATTGACTATTCAATTTTCCGGATTAAATTACCGTGTATACAGTAAAAGTGATTCTTATAAAATAGGTTTTATAATAAGATTTCTATTGTGTTATATTTAATGATTATCAATCAAATTTGATTTGATTTTACCTAATTTTATTTAATAGAAGGTATTCATTCATTCAAGTAAGTACAACGTTTTTATTTTCTTTTTTTATATTATATCTTTATATAGCATACGGGCAGGCATCCATAGTCACGAAGAAGGTACTAACGTACTGACAACAGACGTTACTATACCGGTATACACACATTGACGAGTTTATTGACATCTAGTAAAAGATATGAGAGATGTTCATGGCGTGTGCTTTACTTGATTGCTGTATAGTAAGTACTACTACGGTGGTTTTGGTTTTCTTTATACTTCAATTATTTTATTTTTACAGAGAAATATATATAAATTATCTAAATTATTTAAAGAATTTCAATTCTTATCTAATTATTACCGGAATTTAAAAATTATTATTATTTTATTTTAGTTGATTTTAGTTTCAAGGAATTCTTGTTTGTTAAATGTTATAGGTGAGAACTTGTTTTTATCTTAACATGACAACAGTTATGTGATAAAAATGAAATAAAGTTAAAAAAAAAATTAACATCATTTGTGTAAAATAGAGCATGAAATTGATTTTAAAAAATCATTTATTTTTACTTCCATAGAGTAGATTTGACATAGTAAAAAAAATTCATTACGCAGGAGCTGCGTCAACTTAGCGAATTTCCTTAGAATAGAAAAATCAATCGCTAGTGGTCACAGTTTTAGTCTGATCAAAATGAAATGTTGTATCTGAAATGATTTTGATCTTTGCAAGGCGAATTTTATTAATAATAAATAGCATAGGTCAAGAGAAAAAGAGGGCATAGAGAGAGACGAAAGCAAAATATAAAAATCTCTCTTAATATTAGAACAATCGATAAATGTATGAGGAGTAAAGTTGTAGAAAAACAAATGTTTGCTACAATTCATTACCGGATCATTTCTGTCTAAAAATCTAATGTGTACAGACATATTTAGGATTTTAACTTTTAATCTTAAATTGTAAACTCACTCTGCTTGCAAGGGGTCCCGCGAGGTGACCTTAGGCCTTGCAATGAAAAAATTGATGGGCTGCAATGAAAAAATTGAACTTTTCCCGTCGGTTTGAAGCAATATCTCGTCGAATGCCAAAAACCGCATCTTTCTAGCATGTCTAGAATTGCCTTCGAATTTGTATACATGTGTCAGTCAGTCAGTCAGCTTCACTTGGGGCTATATGTTATATTAGATATTTCTATAAATATTAGTGTAACCGAAAAAAAAATGTTGTAAGTTCACCAAAAATAGTTTCGTTATTTTAATTTTTAGGTAGAATTGGCCAACTACTTGCTGACTTTGTTGGGACCTTTGTTGATTTGTACATTATTTATTCGGTTTTCGAAAGAATGCTTCGGAGAAAAGTTGTTCACTATAAATATACGAATAACTTTTATAAGAAACATTTTTCCCAAAACCCAATAAATAAGGTACATTCGGCGTCAAAAGTCCACTATCATTTCAAAATTTTATAATTTTAATTGTGCCTTATTTATTCGACTTTCGGAAAAATGTTTCGAAAACCGATCATATAAGGCACAAATCAATTATAAATTTTGGAATGATAGCATTTTGACGCCGTATGTACAAATCAAGTAAAAATTTTTGTAAAAATAGCTACTACTTTTGCGGCCTATAGTACAATACTGGAAGTTACAACGATGTATTTGGACACACATCAATTTGTATTTGTATATTATTTAAAAAAAAAAACATTGAGAGCATATATAAAGTAATAAATTGTTTCGATTTGAATGAAAATATTACTTATCCTTCGAATTATTATTGCTGTATGCCATCATATCACGTGATATGAAGAAATATTATTAAAAGACTGATAAATCTTTTTATTTTGACACACATAACAGAAAAACAAACCGGGAATATAAAGAAACAGAAAAATTACTTTGTTATCGGTCATTTTGTTTTGATTTTTATATACTACCTAAAATATCAGTCACAATCTAATTCTCATACACTCACACCCAGTGTCACCCACTTCTTACAGTGCCATACGGCATACAATATGAAGAACAATGAAAATAAATGGTCTTATGATAAAATAACATTTTTTTTTAAGATATCATAAATCTTTTATCCTTTTCTAGTTTTATTAATATTTATTGTATAAACGTTGTACAAGTCGAACTTTGTCATTGGTTTTTTTACATATATTATTATTAAGTAGTTGTGTCTATATATTTATTTTGAATAAGATGCGATCGAACGTGTTTTGTTTTAAATTTATTTAACTTAACCATTAAAGTATGAATCAAGATTTTATATTGTTATGTCATAAGTATATCAAGTCCGTATAAATAGGATATATTAACTTTAGATCTAACTTTATAACGATTGAAAATATTGATCACACACATAAATGGAATAGGACTAGGAATAGGTTCATATAATGGTCTAATTCGACTATTTCCGCATGTCCGTCCGTCTGCGGTAACAATAACTAAAAAATGAAAAGATATAACGGGCTACAATTTTGTGTGTGTGTTCTACAATCTACACCTAAAACTACTCTTCTTTGAAACCGTAATAGATAGAAAAAAAAATTTAGGGACAAAAAATTTTCCTTTTTTATAAATAAACAACTTTTGTTATAAAATTTTTTACATAAATTCAGGGGATACACCGGGTATTTAAGCAATTAACTCGTTTAGTTGTTATTTTCACTAGCCATTTTAATTATTCATTCAGAATCCATTTTATCCATTCATTAAATGCAATAATACAATTTTGTAATCATATCGCTTTGCCCTACTGACCGCTCATTGGCAGACGTTTGAAATCCTAAGTGAATATATAAACCATCATTCTCCACACATACTCGCAAAAAGTACGAAAAATTGATAAGTAGTAAGATCGACTGGTTATATGCATGGTTGAAGAGGCCATGATCTTCCAGGACATTTCCACATAGTCAAGTAGTTTTAAATCTTTGAAAATATACGTTTTTTGCGATAATTATTCGATATTTATAAAAAAAAAACCTAAAAAAACTTACGTAATATTCAAAAATCTGATATCAACTATATAAATTTAATTTGCTGACTTGGCAAAAAATTTGTTTGATTAACTTTGGACGTTTTCCTGAGCTCAGCAATTTGCGACAACAAAACAATTGAATTAACTTAAGCTTGAAATTGCTAACACATAATTTTATGTATGATAAAAAATGATTAATAGTTATTGCAAACCGTTATCAGGTTAAGCTGTTAAGGTCACACGCCTTATATTTCCGGTGTGCAGTTGATACATTACATGTATTATGTTAGCCACGCATAATTCAATTTCAATAAGCAATTCCGGCCGCTAAAATCGTTTAAATAAAATCATTTTATAAAGTACCTATAAAATAACAAAAATACGTGCTTAAAAACAGTAATTCTTTTTTTTTGTTTATTATTTTTTATGACGTCTAATCATTCAATCTTGTTACCGACTATAATAAAATGTTATAGTTAAGAAATAAAAAAAAGATTGTAACACTATATACGAAAGATGTTTTATGATATGAATTTCTCTATATTTAAGGTAGTTGGTATAATAACATTGTAAAAAATTCATTATAGACTTATAGAGTATAGACCAAACAAGGAGCATTAGGTAAATTAGTCCTATTAATATTTTTACATTAGAAAATCGATCGTTTCCAAATTTTGTATTCCTTTTTACTATTTATTTAACTTATTTTTCCTAAAACAATGTAATAATATTATCTTTGAAAATACCTTACGGTTTTTTTTAAGGTAAAGTTAAATTTCTTTAAGATAAAGCTCTCAAAAATTTCATGGGAAAATTTAATTCTATATTAATTATAATAACCTCTTTAAATATTTATTCAATTTTGCCACTTATCTTCCCTTGTCACAAACAAATGCAAAATTTTCCATCGAAACGAAAAACAAATAATAATTATAAATGTGAAAAATGAAGTGCAAACTTGTATCACATCACAAAATTATTTTTAATCAAGATGAGAAGAAAATTGTAAAAAGAATAAAAAAGAAAACCTTTCAACATTTTCATAAATATTGAATGTAATTAAGATTTTCACCGAAGAAAAGTTCTATGTATGAAAATGAATTTATATACACTTGAGTTAAGCTAACAGAAAAAAGAAAATCAAACAGAGATGAATATATATGGATATTTATAAAAAAAACAAAGAAAGATAAAAGTATAATGTAGATCATATACAGGAGTGTTCTGAAATTCATTCAAGAAAACTATACCACGGAGTGCAGTGGGTGTAGAGCTGCAAAAAACAAACAGTTTAATAAAGTTTTTTGATTTGACGCTTATTTTTTAAGATATAATCAATTAAACATTGATAAATTCAACCAATCACAGAGCGCATAGTGTAAGGAGGCGTGACCTCAGCAGTAGAGCGGGGCGTTTTACCTTTTGAAGGCTCGCAGACGATAAGAGGCCCCGTCTCCTTACACTATGGGCTCTGTGATTGGTTGAATTTATCAATGTTTAATTGATTTTATCTTAAAAAATAAGCGTCAAATCGAAAAACTTTATTAAACTTTTTTGTTTGTTTTTTACAGCTCTATACCGTGGTATAGTTTTCTTGAATGAGTTTCAGTACATCTGTATATAGCATGTCTCATTTTAAACATTTCACTTGAATAATTTCTTCATTGAAGCGATTTTGGAAAGCATGACACGGCTAAAAGTTGATTTGTTTAAAGGGGGTTTTGATTTTCTTCTTAACTATGGCCATCTAGGTTATTTGAGCCTCAACTTGTGTTTGGCAGAATAAGATATAAAAATAACATTAAAACTGGGTACTAAATTCTATTTTGGATAATAATTAACTATTTTATGGCCGTTCGATTTGGAAAAAAATTATTTTTCCAATATAAGATCAGTTTTTGAGAAAAAATACTTAGTTTTTATACTCCTTGATTAATCGATTCTGTCAAACAAAAATGAGTTCCCATTTGAAAAACACAAATTGACATTCAAATAACCTTAATGACAATAGTTATAGTAAAAATCAAGATCAACATAAGATGTCCCCCTTCAACAAAACAACTTTTAGCCGTGTTATTTTTTCTAAAAACGCTTTCTTGAAGAAATATTCGGATACATTGTTTAAAATCAGAGCCACCCTGAATATACATATATATGTATATAGACTTGGGAAGTTTTCACATCATTTTCTCCGTTTTCTTTCATCATCATTTAAAATCATACTTCATTAGTTATAAAATAATATGACAAGCTTTCTAAAATATTTTTACAAGATTACACCTTCAATTTATCTTACCATTATGGACGAGAATGGGCGGTCGTTTGTATGTGTTAATAAATTCTACATTCTCCCATATCTTTGTGTCTTTTAATATTTGAGTTGGTTCCTTTTTAAATTTAATTGCGGTTTGACAAGACCTTAACAAAATGTAGTTTAAATTTTATACGGAGAGTTTGTGAAACAATGAAAACAATTTAATGAATCAAAAATTTTTTAGTCTTTATTTTCGAGCTATAGCCCTGGGGAAAAAGGAATCCTCATAGTCTCGTCATGTACAGCCTGGTTTATTCTTTGTTTATTTTTTTTACACAAACATAATTATTAAATATTGGTTACTAGAGTTCATATATTTAGTTCTAACTTGATATACAGCAATTTATTTCAAATTTATGTCACGTTTCCAGACACTTTTCACAGTAGGATTTTATGAACAGGGAAATTTCTTAAAATATGGCTAGTGAAATTTTTCATTTTTTTCCGTATATCCGAACATATCATCGAACGTATCATCTAAAAAGGCTTTCCCAATATTCCTTTCCCATGTTATAAATCAAAAATTGAATATCTCAAAAACTGAACCGTGAATTTCACTCAAATTTTGAGAGCTCATTTATGAAATTATAAATCATAAATGATTGTTGATCATTGTCGCTTAAATAGGTGACTTTCTTAAAGTGGACCCGTTGGTGGAGAGATACTCCTACCAATTCAAGTGCAGTTTTTGGATATACAAAAAAATTTACAATAAACATTAATTATTCGGTTTTCGAAAAATGCTTCGGATAAAAGTTGTTCATTATAAATATATTAACAATTTTTACTGGAAAAATTTTCCCAAAAACCGAATGAATAAGGTAAACAAATAAACTAAACAGTTGAATGAAAAATGAACGCTATTTTTGTGGTCCAGACTCCAGAGTGTAATAATATTTTCAGTAAGCCGGTAACACCCATATAATGTGTTTAAATCAATACCATTCAAGAATAAAAAAGCGTATCATAAACATATTTATATGCAACCATTAAAAAAAAGGATCAGTTTTGTATGTGTGTATATTATATACAGGCTGTCCAAAAAGTATGGACACGGCATAATAAATCGTTGGTGTCTCTAACTAAAAATATTCAAACGGTAACCCCTAGTAATTTTTCTCGAGGAATCGAATGCGCAAATCAGATTTCATGTTCGGTGGATCCACTAGGACGAAACAAGGTTCATTTAAATGGAAACCCATATTTTTTATTGCATATTCGTATTCTACGGGAAAAAATACGTATCTTTTGAAGGAACACTTTTTCTTAATAGTGCTTTGTTCTCTCGCTAGAGGCCGTTTTTTTCGAAGAATTTTTGAAGAAATTCTACGAATGAATGAAAAATAATAGAATTTAATAGAATAGTGAATTTCGATTAATAATAAACTTTATTTAACACCCTCTATCGAAAGAACAAAGCATTATAAAAAAAGTTTTCCTACAAAAGATACATTTTTTCCCCGTAGAATACGAATATGCAATAAAAAATATGGGGTTCCATTTAAAATTTCAAAGTTAGACCCTGCTTCGCCATTAGGAAAATTACTAGAGGTTACCGTTTGAAAATTTTTAGTTCGAATCATCTTAAACGATTTATTATGCCGTGTGCATACTTTTTGGCACCCGATATATATATTTTTTCCATCTCCTTTTTCTCTCTCGATATAATATTCACTTTTCATCGTTCTTCCTTCCGTTTTTTGTTATTCACTGCTCATACATGCCTCTTTTACCCGCTCAACACGTTTTGTGCCAGCAGCCAACCGCTCGAATGCTGTGCAAATATTCACTAAATATTTCGTTGTAAATATAGTGCAGAGTAATTAGTGTTTTGCTTTAAAATAATTTTAACGTCGATGGAAGTTTGTGGGATCATCAAAGAAATTATCCCTTAACTGTGTAAATCACTCTGGAATAACCGCCCTCTGCCGCATTTTTTTTACGAGATTAAATATTTTTGTTTCCTCTCCACAACCGATCAGTTTATTGAAAAAGTTGTTGAGAGCAATTTTCTAAGAAAAAAATTTTTTGTTCAAACAATTTTTTCATAGCGTCAATAGTTTCAGCAGAAAAGCGAAATAGTTTAGACAAAAAAAAAGAATAGGCAACAAAAAATATGGCCATTTTCTGGTGCTTCATTCTCCGTATTTTTCGCTATTTCTGTCTAAACCAGGGATGTCAAAGATACGGCCCGCGATTGCAATGTGTGACAGACAGAAGAATCATGACTTCACTCTATTCCTCTACGGAAGTTTTAAAATGCGCACACTACAACATTTATAAGTAATTTCGAGGGCAGCGCGTGCCTAGACAAGCGAGAGAGGTAGACAATAACGCTCTTACATTTTATACACAATATTTCAAGAGTTTGGATAACTACCCGCAATTAAAAAAGCATGCAGCACGCATTCTGTGCATGTTTGGTAGCACCTATTTATGTGAGCAGATGTTTCCGTCATGAAAATAAATAAGAACAAACATCGCACAAGACTTACGAATGAACATCTCCAATCAATTCTTAAAATAATTACAACGAATATGATACCTGACATCAATGAACTGGATCCTCGAGCTCAAAATAATTACCCTCTTTTATAACTTTGATATGATTTTTAACAACCGTATATTATATACTATATAATTAAGTAAATAAAATGTTATAATAATTCAGTACATTTTTTTTTATTTGAATCTGGCCCGCCTACACATTCTAAATTTAATATATGGCCCTCTGCAAAATTGAGTTTGACACCCCCAAAAATTACCCAAACAAAAAATGTGACGATTTTTATCTCCTACAAAATTGCTCTGAACAACTTTTTCAATAAGCTGAACGTTTGGGAAGATATTTAGGAAACAAAATATAAAACCCCGTAAGAAAATGCGACAAAATTTGGTTGCTGACCATATTTGGAGGTTGGCAGAGGTTAGTTAGCCCCTCTTACGATTCCACAAGGTTCGAACGACGTTTAAATTATTTTAAAACAAAACACTAACTACCCTATACTATAAATGTTTCGTTGTAAATGTACGATACCGAACGGACGAGTTTAAAAGAGCGAGAAAGAGAGATTACAACAACCTCCTCACCTCGATCGACAGAAAGATCATCCCATGTGATGTGTTTGATGACGTACACCCAATTGACTTTATCTGTGTTGTTATATTTTTTTTTTTTTGTCGATAAATGGAAAAAAAAACCTTTTTTTATTGTTGAATAAATTACAATATTAAATTTTTGAATATCAATTTTATATAAAAACAAATAAAATAAACCTTTGAAGTCATTAAAAACAAGAGGTTTAATATTTTTAAGGTAGTTCCCGCATACTATGAGCCACAAAAGTAGTGTCGTTTTTGTCAAAATTTTATAATTAATTTGTAATTTATTTATACGATTTTTGAGAAAACGTATCAAATAAAAGTTGTTAGTATATATATTTATAATGAACAAATTTTATTCGAACCATTTTTTCGAAAACCGAATTAAAAAAACACAAAACAATTATAAAATTTTGAAAAGGAAATATTGTGGTCTTGTCAAAAAAATACAGTCTACAATCTCAGTTTATTCATATATGTGATATGGATTTTGAGCCCCAAACTTTTTAATACGATTACTACAAGAGACCTACCTTCAAAACTACTAACCATAAATTATATTTTCATATCAATTTGCAATAGGGAATATGCATGAAAATTTTTTTTCACTTGAATTGAAGCATGTTTACTTGACAAATATCAAGGTAAAATTACTTTTTAAATAACTTTAAAAATAAGCGAGATATGAATGATTGAAATTCCCGATTAGACAAAGAGAGTGATAGCCCTCTTGATATGTTATGTGACGTCATATTACACTTTCACCATTTAAAATACACGTAAAACTCCGTTTTTAGTATTTTTGCAAGAAAGAGACAGATAATAATCTTTAAAAGCTTATAGCTTCCTTGATATTTGTCGGATTTTAATTTCGTTTTTAAATATTATTACAGTATTAACAGTATTTTCATATTCTGAAAATAAATGTGAAAAAAAATTTTCATGCATATTCCCTATTGTCATTCGAGTAGCTTTTCGTTTATATTGGCTTAAAACTTGCAAGCAAATGTCGATAAGAAATTAATAAAATTTTTAATATCGAAATTAACCATCGGCCGATATTCAAAAATTCATTATTCAGAAACAACAATTTCAACGTGTAAATAATTTGTATAATTAGCTAGCGTGCATATAAACACAAAGAGAGGCTCAATTCTTTAGATTCTTCCATTGACGTCATACAACGTCTAAGAGCAGCGCGACGCGACGTGTTGTCGTCAAAACACGTGTTACATAACATTTTTTTATCAATTTTTTTTTCTTTATAATTAACAAAATTAATTAATAATAATTATAAAATGTTAAATAAATTAATTACCTACAATGAAAATGGAAAACCGGAACGTATCATTTTTCCATAAATATATATATAGCCTACATACATACGGATAATAAAATCACGTGCGTTAATAAACTCGTGACAAATTCACCTCACCGCATGGGTTGAGTTTGTAAAACATTCATTGGTTTAAAGGTGACGTCTTTTCCATAATATAAATCGATAATTAAAGTGAAGTATTCGAATGTATAATGAGGAAGTTAGACGAAGATAGAAAATATAAAACAGGTGTAATTAGCGTGTAAATATAAATTAGATATTATTAATTTTCTAGAAATTTTATAATGACATTAAACGGAGCTTTCTCCTCTTTTTCTCCTTCTTTTTATACGAAGCTTTATATACTGTATCTTTATTCTTTAGATAAAATATTTGTGGAAAAAATTAATACTTCCAGATTTAATCTAAAAAAAAAAGAACTAAAATTTCTTAGCCATATTTTAAAACTTTTTCAAGTTTGTGCAAGGGCCAAATCGATCCAGGCATGTTCATTCAGCAAAAGTTCGAAAACAAAAAATATTCTTTAATCAAAAACAAACAAAAACCCTATTTAGAACTTGTTTTCATCAACTCAATATTTTCGCCGCAATTTGGATTTCGAACATGTGTAGAAATATAAAATAAACAGTACAAATACTATTAAAGAACTCAGTACACACAGGATATTTAAAAAATTCAATCAATTGTTACATTTTTTGTTAAACTCTATTTTTTTATTTAACTACCACCAATGAAGATATAACAGAGAATTCCCGTCTGAGATTTATACCAAAATTTAGTTTGAAGCCATATAAAATATTACAAATTTTGCAAAAAGAAAAAAATTCAATTTGAATATCGCGTGTTCTCATGTTTGAAGACTTTATTGTATATCACAGTAAAATATAGTTAAATAGATGAGGGTGTTATGGGGGTATGTTTAGTTGTACGCCCCCTTGACATGATTTAATAATGTGAATTGTGTTTAAAGTACTGTTTACAATTGTCATACAATTAAAATACATGCAAGACTCCATCCCAACAAATTATATACTTAGAACAAGACAAAAAGTCCGTGGCAAAATTAACAGAACCCTTTTTTTTTATATTCAAACTTTGTGCCTGCATGTTAATAAATAGAAAACCTATAATTAATTTTTTTTAACAAGAAAAACACTACGTATGAGAAAAATATTTATGTTAGCTGAAAATTAAACACTGTAAATAATTAAATAAATCAGCTGCTATCTATCATTAATTACCCGATCAAATGAGTATATGCATAATCAAGGCTACCATCTATGATTAAATACCACAGTTTGACTAGATATTGAACATTACTTATTAACAAAAAAAACATAAAATTTCCGTTCAAGAGCCCAAAGATTAATATCTATTAACTGTGCGAATTTCATACCAATAGATTAAAAGAGTAGTGTTTAAGTTAAATCCAAAGTTATACAGACAGAATTGACGTTTAATTTTAAAGTTTTAGCTTCACTTCTGTATATTTTTTTGCTTCAAACTTTGCACCGACTTTACAGCTACTTCTATTTAATTGATTCTCCTGAAATTTTTACTAATTTGGTGCAGGTGTCGTAATTATGGGACGTCTTAAGAAAACTAAGTAAAAATATTCCATGACTCAAACTGAGACTTTGATAAGATTCGAATAAAACCGGCGTATAACAAATGATTAACAATAAATATTAAAGATATTCAATATAACTCTCTAGCGGACACAGTTTTCATTTGATCGTAATGAATTTTGGTATGTGAGGCGCTTTTGGTGTTTGAAAGACCAAGTTCGTTAATGGGCAGAAACAGACAAAGAAAAGGAGGGTTTAGAGTAAGGAGAAAAACAAAAGTTGGTATATCTCCTTAAAAAATATATAAAAAGTAAAGTTAGTAAAGTTAGTAGTTAGTAAATTTTGTTTATCATTTTTTCTGTTACACCAATATTTACATAAGATTAAAATCCTAAATATCTCTGTACACATTAGAGTTTGAGAAAAAATAATCAGGTAACGAATTGTAGCAAACATGATTTTCTACAACTTTACTCCTTATACATTTTTCAATTGTTCTAATATTAAGAGAGATATTTTATTTATATTTTCTTCTTTCTTTATGCCCCCTTTTCCCTTGACCTATGCCATTTATTAATAAAATTGAAATCAGATACGACATTTTATTTTGATCAGACTAAAATTGTGACCGCTAGAGAGTGATTTATGTGTTCTAGGGAAATTTGCTTTGTTGACGCAGCTCCTGCGTAACGAACTTTAATTGTTATATTTGTTCTTGTTATTATTTTTATTGTTTCCATTCCAAATATAATAATAATAATATGAATTGACGCACACATGTTCACGTACATGTTCAGTGAATGTATTTGTTATTGTCGATGGACTGTGAAACTTGAATTTACTATACATACAATGTTTTATTGAACAATATGTATGTGTTGTATGATTGTAAACATGACTGAATATGGTATAAAAATTATTAAAAACATAATTGTAATAAATTAGTTTTAAATGTAATTTGTGTTGATTGCCAATGTCATTTAGTTATTATTATATTTTAGTATTTAGTACAACTACATCGCACATACTCACATCAAAACATAAGCTAAAAAAAGCATAGCACGTACCAACCGTGCACAAATACATAGTTTTATTGTTGAATGGTTGGTTCTGATTTATTTTTGCAGTAGTTGGAAGGTCATTTTGACTTAACGCATTCAATAATATGGTTACTTTTTTTACCTCTATATACACGTAGAATATATAGAGGTGTTGTTTTCAATACTGAAAATCGATGTTGAGATTTTACCGAATTTTTACGTTTTGAGGTCTACTGATACCAGAAAAAAAAGCCATATTTGGCCAAATGTAAGTTATGTGTCTGTGAACAAGATATCTCAAGAATGGATATAGCGAAAGGCGTAAAACTTTAAACGTAAGTTTAATAGTGTCGTCTCACGCGACTGCAATATTTTAACGAATGATAAAAAACACAAATAGCTAAATCGAAAATGACCCTTTATTTATAATGAGTATATTTGAGTATTTCTCAAAAACGATTGCGACATACTTTAAGGAGTAGTTTATTGGTGAGCGAAGTAAAACAATTTTAGAGTCAGAGGTACAAAAATTAAACTTAGGTATTATAGAATTACAGGCTGAAAAATCCAAAATCCACAAAGCGGAAATGAACCTTTAGTCTTAGCTTATTTTTTTCCTTTTAGAAATTTTCTCAAAAACAGTACATTGAGCAAAAATTTAAATTTTCAAAATTGCTTCTTTCAAAAATATGAAGAACTTCTGTATCAAGCATTTTTTCGTAAACGGAATAAGTTAAGTTTATACGCGCATTAAGGTAAAGTAGAGATAACGAGCTGATTTTTTAATGTTATTCATCAATAAGGTTATTATTATTAATCAATACACATAAATTAACTTATTAAGAGAGATCTGATGTTCAGTTTACAGAATATGGAATATCTGTTTAATCGCACGAAATCATGAAATTGAACTATAAATGCTAAAGACAAAAATTTAAAAAACTTGAAGTTAAGTAGTTAAACTATTGTAGGTTGTTAAAAACATAAACAAAGTCTTCGGACGTGTAGTTTTAAACATATTTTGAAATAATCAACGAAAAATGTCCGTCTATCTCGATCTATCTCTTTATATGTAATAGATAGTTTTCTTTGTCTGTTATATACAGTCCCGTTCAATGAAATTGAACCAACCTGAAAGGTTAATTTTCTTACATTTCATAAAACTCCTCACTATTGTAACTCTCTGTGTATTATTTATTTATAAACAAAGGTAAGTAGTATATTTTTTAAATGTGAAAAAAGAAATGGAAGTTTTATATTTTTTATTTATGTAAACAAGTCAGTGATAGAGTAAGAATATGTAATGTAAATACATGTTAAGTGTTATATCTCCTTTTTATGTATAAAAATTAAATAAAATGTTGTATCTGTCAAAAACATTTACTACAAGAATAATCAAAATTGTGAGAGGCTGATTCGGTTCAATTTTATTGAACGGGAGTGTACATTAATTCCTTTCATCTTTGTTTTATTTGCTCTATCTTACTCGAACCGCACCGCACGCTCGTACAACCTTAAGCTCAATAATTTAAATACTTTCGTTCAAATTTAATTTTGATAGCAAGTGAATACCATTATGTGTGTATACCGTCTGTTTTGGACTGCTTTGCCAATAGAGAATCAATGTTAAATATTATTTACTATGGTAACTACGCAATGCTTCATAAAGAAATAAAAATAGTGGGGGTACTCTGTAGTAAGTAGTGTGTGTGCATATGTAATGAATAATAATATTATAAATTAAGTGGGCATCACTAAATCCCCACTCTTAAATGACATCAAACCAACACAAGCAGCTCAGATGTTTGTAAGCATGTTTATGGATGTATGGTTTTATAGTAAATATTTTATTTATTTAACATTGATTCCCTATTAGAAATATAGGGAAATTAGCATTTGAAAACAGGCTGTATACACTCTAACTACAATATCGAATTCAATGGTATATGCTAAATACATTTGCCCATATATAGAGGTCGTGTGAGTGCTTCACAGAAGATTTTTTATTTATTTTTGTTACATAGAGAGAGAATTATGTTTTAAATATTTAATGTTTTTTTTCTTTTTCTATTATTGTGTTAAATTTATTTCACTCAGACATGTCATGTATGACGTCAAACGACGTTTTATTTTTGAAGTATAATTTCAATTGATTTACGTCTGATGAATTGTCTGTCGTCAGTCAATCATCATGCGTGCGCAAACAGTTTTAAGATTTTAGAAGCACTTCGCGTGTTTATTAATCGAACTAGTAGGATAAATAAATTTAATATTATCGCCTCATTAATTTTCTTTAAATTAATTTAATTAAAAGACTGCCACCGTTGGGAATCGAACCAGCATACTCCCAGTTCTGAGCAGAGCTCTTTTAAATGGCTCGACCACTCGGATTGGTTCATTCAAATCTTCCCTATTGAAGTTTCGTGAGAATTGGTTAATTAGAAATAGGTTCCTTGCGCATTACGTAGTTTTTTGGCAAATATACACGAATCGAAAACTAATTTTTGCATGCACTCATCAATGAGTGCACGCAACTAATACGATTTGCTTAAATCGTGGTCACAAGTAGCCTCCTGATTGGTTCAAAAAGTATTCGATCATTTAAAAGTAAACGATCCGATTTTTAATCATTGTATGTTTTTAAAGATCGAATGTTAAATTTTAATTGGATTACTTAATTACCATTAAGGATGTTGGGTCGATACAGTCATGGTTGGTTTAAAAAGATAGTCAATTTTAAAATTTATATCGTTTTGTTAATTTGGTAACGTTTGTATTCAATTATATACTATCGATGTTGAATATATACTTAAATCGAAAGATGGGAAAATGTGGTAATTTGTTTGCATATTTTAGTGATTATGCATATTAGCCGAATACATAGGTATATCCCAGCGTGCATTAATTGGTGGCAAAAGATTTTTTTTTAGCATTGTTAAAAACTCGGCTAAAACTTTTGGTAGGCGAAAAAACTCGAATTTTTGGCACTTTTAAGTTTTTGGCTTATAACTCAAAAACAACATATCCTATAGAAAATTTTCTCTTTGCTCTTACTAAAGTTAAAGTAGTCAAAATTCCCTACAAAATGCACTGGTCAAACTTAATTTTATTTCATCTTAACCCATTACCTACAGGTATTTGAAGATTGATTTTTTTCCAAAAAATCTTACTGCCATATATAATTTGCTGACATATTACTAAATATTTGATTTTCTTCATAAAATCACGTCGAATTTAATGATGCAATTATATGGATTTTTCTCTCAACCAACATCCTAACCTTTATGGAAATGTTAGTAGTAAAAGGGCGGTCGAAACCTGGCAAGTAGGCGTCTCTAGACCTTTTTTACTGACCGCTAAAGGACAAGGAATTTGAAGGTAGACTATAAATTGGTAGGTTGTGTTAGACTCCTATCAAGGTCAGCCGACTTTGATAGGAACTACGCGGGTATTTATTGGGAGTTTTGTGAAATAAAACTGCAGATAAACTTCACAAGCATAGCCGATTATTTTCGATCTAGTCAATCTTGCCAATTTAGTCAGTTAACGGTCTAATTAATTTTTTTTTCTTAAATTTATTTAATTAACAAACTGCCACCGTTAGGAATTGGACCAGCAACCTTCCAGTTCCGAGCAGAACGCCTTTAACAGCTCGACCACTCAGGTTGGTATATGGAAATGCTAACTGATCTCTTTATTAACCGACTTCAAAAAGGTGGATGGTTCTCAATTCGTCTGTATTTAAAAAAAAAATGTTAATATCAATAATATTTCATAAAGAATTTCAATGATTCATTTTCAAGTGAAATCTAATGTCCTTAAGAGTACTTTTTACATTGGAATCAAAAAAGTACTACTTCGAGTACTATTTATTTGATAGTCACATGTGCGAGTACATTAACTATATTTAAATGGTACAGAGACATTCACATACTTGCATTTCAGTACTAAAAATAGAAACAAAAAACAAAAACAACAATTTAAAATGATCTTTGACCTCATTATTCACTTGAATACATTTACATGTAATGTAAACAACAACAATTGTAATAGACCTGTACAAATACAATCATTCACTGGTCTTTATAAGGACGTTGGGTCACACTTGATCAAAACTAATGAAAATTCTTTAAAATCAATTAATTATTGTTGATATTAATTAAAAAAAACTCGAAACGTAGGGGCTACGTAGACCTTGGCGACCATTTAATATTCATTTTAATTACATCGTAAATATTAGACTTAGAGAAAAATGTTCAGGAAATAAAGTTAAGTAAAATTTACTTTCTAAAACTCATATATTTTTCCATTTTATCAATATAACGAGAGATATTTCAAAATTTTCGTTCACCCTGACCCTTTTGTGAGCCGATTTTGCCCACTAACGAACGTCACATATTCGGATAGTTTACACAAATAACTGTAGTGATCCAACGTTCTTAAGTTTCATTTTATTAGAAATAAATAAGGCGACTTAAAATTACAAAAATTTTATATTTAGTAAAAGTGAAATAAATTTATCATAGCTTATATTGTTATTGAAATTTTATTATTTATATACTTTTAATAATAAAATTTTTTTACATTATTAATGCGACACGATTTTGTGCTATGACCCTGTTAGAATGATAAATTGCTGTTAGGCTGAGAATAGACATGCCTGCCAATGAAGAAGCAGATAGATTGTTATGCTTTGAAATAATAGTTTTAGATTGTAGACTATTTTAGAGTAAGTTTTTTTTTGTTTTGAACGTACAATCATTTCCCTATAGTGGTGAGTAAGATGGCGGACAAAACTGTATTTTTAGAAGTCATGTACTTTTCTCAAAATTGAATAGTCTAAGTCTTATTCATTCGGTGTTTGTTTCGAATAAAAATTGTAAGTATATTTATAATGAACAAGTTTTATTCGAAATTTTTCCAAAAACCGCATGAATAAGACATAAAATGACTATTCAATTTTGAAAGAAGAACACGACTTCTTCTTTGCTCCGTAGTACAGTTCAAATTTAAAATAGTACTAGAATAAGAATTTTATTACCACAGAGCAATAAACCAGTAAGGCATGGTCAATCAATTGAAGAACGAGGGAAAATTTTCCTCCTACAAATTCAATGGAATGGACTCCGAGTCTCCCATCCTCCATGTTCAACGGCCTCCAGAAAATTTCGATACCGTTTTCCAAAATTTATAATTAAAAAAGTTGGGCGTCTTGTCAAAAAGAAGCTACTTACAAAGTACCAGCTTGATGTTCATCATCGAGAAAACCCCTTGGGCTCCCGGATTAACATCTAACAAGTGAATATCGATAAAAATATAAACTCGATAATATCATCAAAGCCAGAGCATAGAGAGATTAATCATTTTGTACTCTGGTTTTCTATAAAGAATGCGTTTGAACAATTACTGTCGAATGCAATAATGGCGTCTTTATAATTTTATTTTATAAAGATATAGTTTTAAAACTTACAGACATGACATGAAATAATAAAATATTATAACATAACACATAATGTGTATATATAATAAACAGTTAGGAATTTTAATGTTAGAATTGGAACACAAACATTACTTTATCTTTTAAGAATAACAAAAAATACAAATAATAACAAAACTCAAAGAGGCAAGTAATGTTCATATTAAATGTACACTGCTGCACATTAAAACTGTACCACAAACTTAAGATAGTTGTTACGCTGATGGGCATGCTGATAATTATAGAATGATACAAATTTTTTGCACACTTATTAAGGGTATTATTTATTATACACTCTCACTTCAATTTTAAAATCGATTGACCGTCTCAAACTCGAGAATAACTTAACGGAAGTTCGAATCATTAACATGGGAAGCAATGGAGAATATCTATTTTAAGCTGCAGTATTCTATCAGTTAAACGAATATTTTAAAAACATAGTTATATATTATTGGATTTGTTCTGCGTAATTGAAAAAAAAAACCGAGAATTATTGACCCATATTGTCTCATTGTTTAGTTACAACAACGCAAAGTGAAGCATTTTGAAAAAAATATACTTGTCGGCATGCTGAACAGATACACCTAGGTAGTATTCGTATATACGTATAGACAAGTATCTTATGTGTAACGTGCCTACCGGTACAGTCTTGGACTAAAATTATGGCTCATTATGCTAAACGCTCCTTCACTCTTACTATACCTATTGGCTCCACAATTTTTTGACAATGTTGTATCACGCGACAACTATCTTAAAAACACTTTCAGTACAAACTAAAGCTTTCATATAACGTATGCATTTAAATTAGATAGATAGGTACATAGATACATCTTGGGGTCTAAAAAGTATTGTACTTCGACCTTATGGTCCATTGTGCTCCCCCTTCTACTTCCGTCCGACGAGACTCGCTTCTCCCATATGTTGGCAATAGCCAGGAGCTTGCTTATCAGCTCTTCCTGAAGGTTCATGTAGTATTCGGAGTGCGATGCACCGAATATCCTGTATCTGCTGTAACCCGGAGGTTCGCAGTCAATGATAATGTGGCTGTCCATTTCCTCCTTCTCGCCACACAATGGACCCGTTATGGAGCCTCATTGTTTGCAGGGGATAATGCCCGGTAATGAATCCGGTAACCTTCCACAGTTGCATCCTGTTCAGCTTCAGTGCATCGACAGACCGCCTCTTGGTTGCACTCCGAAGCAGTATTTTCACGAGCTCCTGCCGCGGTACATAATTCCTAAAATAGGATCTGAGCCTATGAATGCATTTAAATTTCTTAAAGAGTACTTTTAAAGTAGGAATGAAAAACTATTTCCCGCTGTTATATCTATAAAAAAAAAAGCATTTTCCGATCAACGTTCCAATTTGTCTAGTTTTGAGGCAAGTTTTTTCATCTTCAAACCTTTTCTTTTCACGTTTGTACTAGGTTTTTCTTTATTTATCCAGTGAGTGAGTGATTGTGTATTGTAGTTTGATGCAATTTTATTGAGTAGAACTGTACATAAGGAAAAATTAAAAATTATTTAAAAATATTCTCACGTGAATAAAAGAATTAATAACCCACACCATTAACTAAAACTTAAACGACTCGTTTAATAAGTTTGACATTTCTCGTTTGAACCTTTTTTTGAATGTCTCAATTAGAATCCCGTAGGTGTGCTCACTTTTTGAAACATTTTAATAATATAAAAAGATTAAATCAGAAACGTATTTAGTCTTGAACAAATTTACCAAACAAACAAAAAATTAAAATATTTATTGGGACAAAACTTAAAAAAAATTGGCGACCATATTATTAAGTTTGAGTAAAATATTATACAAAAGTCGTTACCCTCCGCCTTATTTACAAACAATACCAGATATATTTATACATGAATAATATATGATTAACATTCACTAGTGAGAGTGGATATTATTAAGTGCTATATGAGATATATGGTTTTTAGAAAAAGTATACCAGAGATTTATTAGGAATAGAATCAATCATCTATTATCTATTGCTACAACAGTCAATAACATTCTTAAGATATTTTCAATTAAATTTTCAATTTATTTTCAAATAAAATGATAATATGAAAGTATTTTTTTAAGGCGTCGTCTATCAATGCCCCCATAGAGTTCGATTGTTTTAACGAAAATATTTTATATACAAACTCATGGACAATATATTTGTACAACTTTGTATATTTTTTAGCGCGAAAAAAACATGAAGTTTCAATTATGCTGATTAAAATAATTAGTAATGAAAATTATAACGTTTGACAACACTATTTTTTTAAAATCAATTAAATACACTGTATATATATATATACATCATATATTTTTCCATAACGCTGTCTATGTTAAAATTTGGATTTTAAATCGTTGATAAATTTTTCAAACGATCGATAGGAGTATTTAAATTTTTAAGGAATTTGCCAAATATCAAAGACTAAACGTTTTATCCCATATCAAGGCTCTTGAACTCTTGCACGTCCTTTAAAATAAAACGACAAATGTAAAAAAAAAGATGATCTATTCGTAATATGTTGATGAATTTGTATGTTATATAAATATAGTCTCGTTTTTAACTAAATAGTTGAGTTCGATACCGACAGATGAATAAACCAAACCATCACACTACTATTCTACTACACACTCATACAGGAGGCAAACAGCCTCAAAACATTCTCAATGTCGTTCATTGCACTTTAAATAAAGATACAGCGTGTTTACTGTAAATTGCACGCTTATAAATAACAACGCATCTTTATATATCTAATATAAAAATAAATTTATGTCAGGGGTCTAATTAAAATTTCGATAGGGTCTTCAAAACAAAATTTGGTTGTATTTCAGCTGTCTTGGAGGGATGTATTTGGTCTAATTTTTCGATATTTTTTCAAACCCGTAATTCGAATCAAATTTGAAAGTGAAATTTCATAATTTTTGAATCAAAATGGTCTAAACACCTGATTTTGTAGCATATTGAAGACAAAAGTTTTTCTCGTTTTTTAAGATTTTTTCTAAGATCCTTAAAAATTCCAAAAAATTATTATCTTCTAATTACACATGTTCGAATTAAAATTGTGGTGAAAGTAATCAATTCATGAAAAAAGATTTCAAACAAAAGTTGTTTATTTTAAAAAAAGGAACATTTCTGTCATAAAATTTTTTCTCTATCTCTTATCGTTTCAAAGATGAATGGATTTATCCATCTGGTGGGGGATGCAAGATCCAATGTCGCCCATTCACGAACTTGACCTTATCTTAGAACAAGCATAGAAAATTACAGTTCGTTATCTTTTTTCGTTTTAAGGGTATCGTGTTTACAGACAGACGAGCGGACATTAGGAGAAATGGAGTATGTAATTAATTTTATGAACACCTATACCAAAATTTTTTTTCTGCGATTAATATTTTCAACCGTAGCAATGTCAGGTCTAACCTTAATATACCATTGTATATATTGTATTATATACCGGATGTAAAATTAAAAGGATCATTTAACCAATCGAACCATAGACCTCCGTCAAACCGGGACAGAGAGTAGACCAGAAATATGATGTTTCCATATGAAAATACTTTATATAAAACAACTTGTATATATTTTAGTTCGTGACAAACGAACAAGCAATCTTTTAACATTATATATAATTTTTTTTTTGTATTTATAAAACGCGCAAAATTCACTAAAAGAATACAAAATACAAAAAAAAGAAAATGAAACCAAAAAACTCCTCCTATACCAGCAGCGAGCGAGCGTTAGGAAACAAGAACGACATAACATAACGTAAAGATAAAATACTTGTTAGGTTATGTGTGTATAGATATTATATTCCTTTTTCATTCTTTTACATTATGTCTATTTCAATCTTTCAGAGAGAATAATATCTTCTGTCTTAGTTTATCACTCTCTCCTCTTCTCTGAGTTGATGATGATGATAAAATAAGTGGAGTTCGTCGTTCTTCAATTTGTGAAGATGGTGGTTTTTATTTTGCATCGTTTCGTACATATTGGCCACAAAAGTTGTGCAAATCTGTCACAATTTTATAGTTGATTTGTGCTATTCATCCGGTTTTTGGGAAAATATGCCGAATGAAAATTTTTAATATATTTACATTGAACAACTTTTAGACAAAGTGTTTTTTTAAAAACCGAATGAATAAGGGACAAATGAATTTTAGAATTATTAAAAATGGGTGCTTTTTTTATGGCCATGTGTTATTGCAAAATTGGTGTACGTTTTCCAAACTGTTACAGTTAGCCCAGACAGTAGGTTCAATTAAATATAAATAGTACCGTGCAAAAGTTTGGGTAAGCTATTTTTTAGCTTTACGAAGGTTGGGTAAGCTATTTTTTAGCTTTACGAAGGTTGAGTAAGCTATTTGTCCGACTTTTTGTACAGTAAATGTGGCTATACAAAGCTTATTTGTACGAATTCTATTCGGTTTCTAACAACTTTTATTCGAAACATTTTTTTTAAACCGAATGTATTCGGCACAAATCGAGTAAAAACATTTGAAAACTATAGAAGCAGTAATTAAATATTGTGTGAAAAATGCCAACAAATATTTTCACTATGAATTTTTGATAGGCTTAGTCGTATTTATTTTATAGCTTTTATTAGTATAACTTTTAGTTTATAACTTAAGTGTTCATTGAGAATATACATTCAAAAAAGCAAATATAACTATAAAAAATAATATAAATTGCCTTCCTTCTTGACAGCTGATTGGCTGCGACTAGAAATTCACAGTGAATATATTTTCTGACATTTTCCACACAATTTTTGATTAGTGATTGTACTTTTGATTGCAATAGTACCATCACATGCTCTCTCCTATCTTAATAGATATATATATATATATATATATATATATATATATATATATATATATATATATATATATATATACCTGTTTCTATTATACCACGACCATGTCGCTTACTTCCCTATATCTACTACATCAAAAAGTAAACCCACACTATGCATGTAACATTCATCGATTGAGCACACCACATTCAAGCATTTGGGTTGAGTCTAATATTATCTCCAAGTGAGGACATTGCTTTCTTCATATCATCAATAAAATCAAACATAATTTTTATTTATTTGTATATTTACATAATATACCGTGTGTTCACTGTTTAAAAAATACTAGATTCACCCTCTATAACCATAACAGTTAAAAATATGGCTATTAAAGGCGTTGTGTCGGTACAGAATGTTATTTTAAAAGTATTCTACCCTAAAAGCAATGAAATTTTGTTAATTTGAAAACGGTGATTTTAATGACATATAGATATCACTCATACAATCCCAAAATCTCTTGCTGAACAGTTAACTGGGTAGATAAATATACTTGCTTAGATAAGTAGATAAAAAGGTAAAGGGTAGATAAAAAGTCCTTAGTAAACTAAGTAAGTTATTCAATTAACACTTGACATATATTAAGAAACTTAGATTGTGATACCCTGTTGCTTAGTAATTGCTGCCAAATTAGGGGATTTTCCCGTAAATTTAGTGGATAAACCCGACAATTGTGTAAACGACAAAAGGTTTTTAAAAGTAATGAGATGTTTCACATTAGCCCGACATCGTGGCCTAGTCGTTTAACCGACGACAGGCGAGTCAGACAACCGCTAAGGGGCTCGACAACTCCCAATGCTGTTGTCCACTGTCTTATCGTTTTAGTCTAGCCGGGACAATGTCGTGGAGATTTAAACAAATGGAACGCTTCATATTTACCCGACACCGGTACCTTCGTACACTAGTCTGCACTTTGTCTTCTTCCAGTGCAACATATTTTTAGGCGGGATATATTCTCTGAATGATGTGTTCTGGGGTCGAATAGCATTTTCGATCCGTGCGAGGTCGTCGTAGTTGCAACACGAAAATGGTTAAAAAATTTATCTTCAAAATTTCTTCTCAAAAAGAACTATGAATACCCCCAACTCATTTCTTTTCCAGAACCCATTGCATCCTATTTTCTTCTTCTTTTATTTAAACGTCTATAACACAAAATGCGAAGATGGTCGAGTTGGTCCGGCTGCTAGTCGGGTACATGTGAATAGATCCAAGTTTAGTGCCGTGGTCGGATAAATGCCGTTTATGCGACAATGGTAAGCCTTCCTTAGGTTAGATAGATAGATAGTTACATCTTGGGGTCTTAAAACAATTGCAATTCGACCTTATGGTCCATTGTGCTCCCCTTCTTCTTCAATCCGATGAGATTTGATTCTTTTCTGAATCACAATACAGATTGTAGAGAGGTAGATTGTAAAGGCTGCCCTGGACGGGCTACACTTCGACCATAAGGTCCATTGTGATGCCTTAGGATGTGAGGGTGTGAGTGGAGTGGAAGGAATTTGTGAGTAGACTAGGAATTGGTAGGATATGCGGCTGCAGCCGACTATGATAGGAACTATGCCGATATTCATCTGGAGTTCGTGAAGGAAACTGCAGAAAACCTTCTCAAGCATAGCCGGTTACTTCGTTCTTGTCCATACGCCGACAGTTTAGTCAATCAACCGCCCCTTTTTTTTTTTTAATCTTTATAATTGACAAACTGCCGATGTCGGGATTCGAACCCATAACCTCCCAGTTTGCAAGTACTGCATACTGCGCAGACATGACGTCTTAGACCGCTCGGCTACTTGGCTTGGTATACAGATTGTAGTGTTTGATATTTAACGATGTCAGGTAAGGGTTCAAAAATAGTTTGTATGGACGCCTATAATATATTTGTATGAGGTTTATACAGTTAGTTTAGTTAAAGTTTTGTGTGAATCTGTATTAATAAGTATGCTGTTACAGTTCTACCTTTAATTACAGTTGGCACCATGTCAATTTCACTTGATACTCACTGACTTTACTGTAATTTTATTTTAAAATGAAGTGAAGTGAAGTCTACTTTAACACTTTCATATAATTACATCTTAATGGATGGTTTCGAGTCTGTGTGTTTCTTTTCTGATTAAATTATTCTTTGGCTCATTTAATGTATGTCACGAGTAATATAACAGCAATTCTATCGAAAATAAAATATTTAGGAAAAAGTAAAAATCAAGTAAATGTTAGATTGACCAAATACTGTGCATATATTGAGTTCTTTATCAACGTATGTACAATTTATTCTAAGCATGGCACAGGATGTATTTTATTAGATAAACATTTTTTATATTTAATGACTTTCTCGCACCGTACGAGAGTGGTCATCTCAAACGCCCCTTTCACCTGAGCCTATCATTCCCATAGCAAGATGCTACGTAATTTACGGAATCAAGGGGTGGCTGCGATTACTGGGCTCCTCTCGATTACTGGGACTTTGCGCAGGGCATGCGGCATAAGCACAGCTTGGCCATTCGACTGTGTTCGGTTGAAACTCAATAGAATGCAGTTGAGAAGGGTGGTGGGGCTCTTGAAAGGACACTGCTGATTGAACTACCACCTTCATAACTTGGATCTCGAATCTCTGATGATCCCACTTGTAGGGCCTGAGGACGATGAAAGCAGGGTGTCAGGTATAGAATGTTTGGGTCTATAGCTTCATCTGCTTAAAATAGCACCTCTTACCCGAAGACGTCTCGCCTTCGGGTGACAGGTTGTTCTCAAGGAGGGCACAGAGGACCCATTTGCGGTACCCCTCTTTCTAATTATTATTATTCTCGCACCGTTAAAAATTCTGCGTCGCTGCCACACGAACACGGATGTCACTGAAGACCTATGCCACTCAAGAATAGAATAAGCTTGTTATCCGTGAAAAATTTTCAGAATCGAATCAGTAGTTTCAAGAATTAAATCACACCAACTTACAACTATTAATATAGATATATTAATATAGATATCTGACACCACTCAAGATCTATTTTGATTAATACATTTCTGTTCAGAAATTTATGGAAATCCCGAAACCAGTTCCTTACATGATCTAACTCTGATAAAAATGTAAATTATAGGTTCCAAAAATTCCAATATTTTGCAAAATAATTATAAAATAATAACTCACAACACTCCTCTCTGCGCAATAAACAATCTACAAAAACAAGTTAATTTACCACACAAGGTAAAGAATATTGACCTTGAGTAATTATAATTCAGTTTTTTTTAATATAAATAATTCAACTGCGCATGTCTCATGTGATTACCATCATCATATGTTTGTTATTGCAACAAGATCACACTGTGAAGTGTTTTTAAATAAAATTGATAAGATGACCTTGGTGCCGTTATGTCGTTTATTTACCTCCATATAGCTTACACGTTCTACATAAAAAAAAGCATTCTAGCGATCACAATTTTAGTCCGATCAAAATGAAATTTCGTATCTGACTTGTTTTTCGTATTAGAAAGGCCGAGTTCGTTAATAAGTAGAAGCGATCATGGGGAAAGGGGGGCTTAGAGAACGAACAAAACACAAATTATAGAATATCTCTCTCTTGATATTAGAAAAATCGAAAAATGTAACATAAGTAGTGTTGTAAAAAATCAATTTTACTACAATTCATTTCTTGATCATTTTTTCTAAAACTGTAATATATACAGAGATATTTATAATTTTAATTTTCTTAAATCGTAAATTTCTGTAAATATTAGAATACCAGAAAAATGACAAGAATCCAAATTGCGGTAAAATTTATTTTCTACCAAATTTTGTGTTTCCCTCTTACTATAAAGTCCACTTTTTCAATTTTGCCCATTAACGATCTTGACCTTTATAATACCGAAAGCATCTCACACAATTAATTTCATTTCGATTGGATTAAAACTGTGATATATACCCCTAGATAAAGCCAGGAAATTCCATGAAAATGTGAATAAGTTGGTTTTGATAAGGAATTCTTTATTGCTGCCGGAAATTTTTGTATTTTTAAGGTTTTTTTCAAAAATTTCTAATAACGAAACATGCTCTAGAGCAGGGATGTCAAAGATACGGCCCGGGGGCCTGATACGGCTCGCGATCGCAATGTGTGACAGACAGAAGAATCATGACTTCACTCGATTCCTCTATGGAAGTTTTAAAATGCGCACACTACAACATTTATAAGTAATTTCAAGGGCAGTGCGTGCCTAGACAAGCGAGAGACAGTAACGCCATCTCTTAGCAACAAGCGGAAATACCACGAAGGCTAGAATCTTCCACGCGCTTCGAGTCTAGACTAGAACCTTTCTTATTGATATAAAAGGAGTGCGTCGGCACGACGTTAGTCAGTTGAGTCGAGTAATCGAAGCGATACGGTCGGAGAAAGATTTTAGTTAATTTAGTTGTACTGCGACATAGTGATTGTGAAGGTATTGTGCATTTGTTTGTGTCGAATATGATACCTGACATCAATGAGCTTGTCAAAAACAAGAGAAGTCAGGTATCTGGATCCTCGAGCTCAAAATAATTATCCTCTTTTATAACTTTGATATGATTTTTAACAACCGTATATTATATACTATATAATTAAGTAAATAAAATGTTATAATAATTCAGTACATTTTTTTAAATTTGAATCTGGGCCCGCCTACACATTCTAAATTTAATATATAGCCCTCTGCAAAATTGAGTTTGACACCCCTGCTCTAGAGCTTCACTAGTATCAAATAATTTTTTTTTAAATTTATAAACAATGTATATAGATAGAAATTGTGTGGGTTCCGTCAAACCAGATTCTTTAAGTAATAAATATTGTCATTCCGTTTATTAAAGAATGATACGTTATTTGAAGGAGTGTTTGTTTAATTAACTTGAACTAATTCACGTTTTTTTGTATTGTGACACTGAAGAATAACCAAGTAGCAGCCATTTGGAATGTTTAATCTCTTGCTTCAAAATGAACCGTTACAAAAAATGTTGTAATATTTTAAATAATATGGTTAGGTCATGGTATATGTTTGAGGGTCATCTTTTTTTTGAATGGAGTTAATAATGTCCGTTACTGCCTTGAACCAAAAAATCGTGATTTTTTTTTTTTGCGAAATTACTCGTGCATAAGATGATGTGCCTACTATTCCAGGTGTAATAAACCTTGCAAAAATGATGTAATATTTTTTAAATGCAAGTCCGGTACTCACAACAAATGTATCATCGTTCTTTTTTCAAAATTTTGGTAATTGATTGGTGTGCCTAATTAATTCGGTTTTCGAAAAAATGCCTTGGATAAAAGTTACTACTTTTGTGGCTCATAGTAGTACAATCGTTAAAAAAACATAAATATTTGGCGAACAGGATTTGGCTAAGAGGCAAAAAATAAAGTACAAAAATTTGATTTTGTATATACGTTTGTAGAACCTTGCAACATAAAAGAACCTTACAGGGCCGGAACCATTCTGTGGATTGGATGATCACTTTTATCGAGAGGAGATTAGAAAGGGAGAAGACACTAAGAGAGCCACATCAGTCTAAGTGGCCGAGCGGTCTAAGGCGTTATGCCTTAGACGTTATGTCTACTTGGAACTGGGATCGAATCCCGACATCGGTAGTTTGTCAATTATTAAGAAAAAGAAACGGAGCGATGTTTAATTGACTTAAACTGTCGGCGTATGGACAAAAAATCAGTAACCGGCTATGCTTGTGAAGGTTTTCTGCAGTTTCCTTCACAAACTCCAGATGAATATCGGCATAGTTCCTATCATAGTCTACTGCAGCCGCATATCTTACCAATTCTTAGTCTATACACAAAAATTCCTTCCACTCCACTCACATCCTTAGGCATCACAATGGACCTTATGGTCGAAGTGTAGCCCATCCAGGGTAGCTTCTGCAATCTATCAAAGAGAGAATCTATCTATCACTCTGGAGGAATCTTTCAGGGCTCATGCAGATCAAGAATCGTCTCGGGAACTTTAACCGCAAAAGATACAACACCAGCATTGGCCTGAGCAATAATAGACTGCGGCTACTGGCCAGATTTCTTACGGGGCATTGTAGACTCAGGGGACACCTTAGGCAGATAGGCTTTGGAAGTGGGAGCAACTGCAGGTTTAGTGGAAAAATGAAGCAAAGACTGCGACGCCCTCATACACAAAATAATAAAATGTCTGGAAGTCAACCTGGGTCTGTTCAGGAGAGCTACCATAACTAGACCCAATCCAGATACTGTACTTCCTAAAAGAAACAGCGCTAGATGACGTGCTTTAAGACGATACCATTCCTTGTCTGGCACCAGTTGGAGAGCAGAATAGATCTTATAGTTCGCAGTGCGCCAAATTTCTCTCATTATCATTCACTCATTCATTCAAGAACCTTACAATGTTAGTTAAGGGTTTAAAAACATTATAATTTGTATGATGTTGTGTTAAAACAAAAAAACTATTTTGTAACTACTATGCAACTGTAAGTACATATAAAGTTTATCAACACATAACACAATGTAAGCAAATTTGATAAATGCGATCATAATAAAATATATAATTATTATATGCATTTATTTTAACATGTTAAAATGTTAAATATTTGTGTTTTAACAATTTATATTGTAATAGAAAATATGTATACCATATGGTTCGAAAAAATCGTCCACATATATTATTAATTCGATTTAAAAAATATGCTCCTTCAAATGTTCTTATTTACTACAATCGTTTAAGGGAATACCGCAAAATGTCCCTTCTTAATTTTCAAACAAAAAATTTTAATCAATAGAGACTCTAAAATACTTGATTCAGGAAATATAGCTTGGGGAAAAAATAACGAAAAAATACATTTTTTGAGTTAAAGTTGTAGTTAAGGTCTTCAAGTTCGTGAATTGGTAAAAGCGGTCCATGCATGTGCGGTACGCGACTGAAGTAAAAAAAAATATTGGCAGATTAGGATGTTTGAGGAAGTATTCTTATCTGAAATTATATTTCAAATTTTGCCCCTATTCCTAGAACATTTGTTTGTATTTTATAAATACGTATTTCGACTACAATGCAGTCATCATCAGTATGAATTAGCTAATCGTAACTATCTCTGGGATATGGATTCAGAGATATGTTGCTTGTTGCTAATTTGGTGCCTGTGTCACAATGAGATTAAAAAATTCTGTCCTTTTATACGATTTAGCTGAGGGTATAATCTGACTTGAGGATTATTTAAGTTGCCTGACTACTGGATTAGGTGTGTGGAAAGCCCCACATATTTATTGGCGGTATTCTTTGGTGACTATGCGGCGTTTGCTTTGTCACTAAAGTGAGTGTACCTACGTTAACTTTGACATTCAGGTATTGGATTTTTATTTTTGAAAATGGTTTAATTTTATTAAATCAGAATTTGGAATTGGGCCATTGTCTAAATTCATTATCTGTTTTCTCAATTTGTATATGTAGATGCTTTCGTATGCATCTAATTCTGTAGGGTTTTGTACCGATTTAAGTAGTTTTAGATTCGATTTATCAATTTTATGGTTGTTCTCAATAACGTGCGCCGCTATACAAGATTTTTCGGTACTCCCAAATTTCACATGAGCCAGATGTTCTTTGATCGAATACCGATTTGGCGACGACTTTGACCAACGTAAATTTTCGAACAATTTTGACAATTAACACCATATATGCCCGATTGTTTTTCATTACTAATTTTATCCTTAATTTTATCCTTTATATCATTGTGACACAGGCACCAAATTAGCAGCAACAAGCAACATATCTCTGAATCCATATCCCAGAGATAGTTACGATTAGCTAATTCATACTGATGATGACTACATTGTAGTCGAAATACGTATTTATATAAACTATATTTTGACAAAATGGAAACCCGACTTCAAAAATAAAATATTCTATAACAAAAAATGCACTAAAAAGTAAGAAAATAATTGCATATTCTTGTGCCAATTTTAGTTCACCTAAGCAAAAATTTTTAAATATATATGTACAATTATTGTTATTTTTGGAGGCGGTGTCAGCATAGAGAAATTCACATAATTTTTGGACACCGCCTCCAAAAATAACAATAATTGTACATATATATTTAAAAATTTTTGCTTAGGTGAACTAAAATTGGCACAAGAATATGCAATTATTTTCTTACTTTTTAGTGCATTTTTTGTTATAGAATATTTTATTTTTGAAGTCGGGTTTCCATTTTGTCAAAATATAGTTTATTTCTCGCTTTTTAGTGACTCTAAAGTTCTATAACTAGTTTTATTTATCTAAATATGGGTAGACCTACTTAAACGACTAATTTTTAGTGAATTTTTTTATAACACATTTTTTTTTTTAATTTTAAGACCATTTTTTTTATAACAGATTTTCAATTTTATTTACATGCATTTTGTTTTTTTTTTGTAAAAATTTTTTTTTTTGGGGTCGGTTTTTTTTTTTGTAAAACATTTTTTTTTTACCCGTTTTGTTTTTTTTTTTTAATTTTAAGAGCATTTTTTTATAACAGATTTTCAATTTTATTTACATGCATTTTGTTTTTTTTTTGTAAAAATTTTTTTTTTTGGGGTCGGTTTTTTTTTTTGTAAAACATTTTTTTTTTACCCGTTTTTTTTTTTTTTTTTTAATTTTAAGAGCATTTTTTTATAACAGATTTTCAATTTTATTTACATGCATTTTGTTTTTTTTTTGTAAAAATTTTTTTTTTTTGGGGTCGGTTTTTTTTTTGTAAAAAAATTTTTTGAAGTCGGTTTTTAAAAAAATTTTCTTATTTTCCCATTATGAATGAGTATACCCTTTCAAAAAAAAAAAAAATTTCGCAGAAATCGGTTATCACATATAAAATGAGGATTTTCCTCGATTTTCCGGGGACCCCCTCATCAGAATGCGATTTGGTGCCAATGGGACCAATGGGAAACCAAACCCTTTAAAACAAAAAAACAAAATTCAAAATCGGTTCATAAATGTTCAAGTTCTGAGGTGACACACATAAAAAAAAAAAAAAAAAAAAAAAAAAAAAAATACAGACGAATTGAGAACCATCCTCCTTTTTTGAAGTCGGGTTAAAAATACAAACAAATGTTCTAGGAATAGGGGCAAAATTTGAAATATAATTTCAAAAAAACCTAGAGTTCTCTTTGATTATTTTAATAATCTTTATATTCTTATCTGGTCGCCAAAGATTCAATTTCAACAGGAATTTGAGTGTACTATCAACTCCAAGTTTATCACTCATTTTTCAAAATTTTACAGCCGATTATTTCCATTGAATCCATTTGGTGTCTAATTGGAGCACATTTATTATGAGCCTCTTTGTATATACAATAATAATATATATTTTAACGACAAAACTTTTGATAATTGTAATTCTAATTTACAGAACATACATAATGAAAATTTTCTACCAAAATTACACATGTTTTAAATAATAAGAATTTTGTTACTGTGCAAATTTCCGAGTTGAGTTTATTTATAAAGTTTTAATTGAAAATTTTGTTTAATCATTTCTATAAAACTCAAATCTCAAGTTATCTGAATTAAACAAACTGAATCCTTAATAAAAAAAATAAGAGTTTTCACTTACTGGTTTTTTCCCAATTGAAAAAAAAAAACATTGCACCAAAGGAAGGAAACATTCCAAATTTTCTAAGTAATTTTACATCATTATTAAATGAATTTACTCACCTGAAACAAAACAAACAATAAATAAACATAAATCATTAAATAAAATCAATTAGACACACTTAAATTATAATTAAAAACAAAAATGAGGTCATTGATTGGTTATTGACAATATTTTAAAACAAAACGTATTTGGATTATTATTTATTTTTATAGACAAAGTTTATTGATTTCACTGATATTCCCGGAATACAGGAAATTGTAAAATTATCTTTCATGCTCTTAAACTAAAATTATGGACCACGACCTGATTGATCACTGTGCTTATTTTTTATATGTAATCCATCGAAAATTATGGTGTGATCATGTGGTCAGAATTTTCAACCATGAATAGATACCGATCATTGTGCCCAAGATAGACATTTGCAAGGATATCCAAATCAATTATTTGTATCCACTAATTTGAGAGGTGGTCAAAAATATGGATCAAGATGGTTTATTCAACTGTACATTGACGGTTCTATTTAATACCTTAAGATAATATAAAAGTGAATCAAGACCCTAGGCCAATATGGATCGAGATGGTTTATTTAACTGTCCATTGACTATTTTATTTAATACTTAAAGATAATATTAAAAAAAATTCGTTACGCAAGAGCTGCTTCAACTTAGCGAATTTCCTTAGAATACATAAATCATTCTCTAGCGGTGACAATTTTAGTCTGATCAAAATGAAATGTCGTATATGATTTTAGTATTTGCAAGGCCAAATTTATTAATAAATGACATACGTCGAGGGAAATGGAGGGTATAAAGAAAGAAGAAAACGCAAAATATAAAATATCTCTCTTAATATTAGAACAATCGAAAAATGCGTAAGAAATAAAGTTGTAGAAAATCAAATTTGCTACAATAGGGAATATCCATGAAAAATTTTTTTCACTTGAATTGAAGCATGTTTACTTGACAAATATCAAGGTAAAATTACTTTTTAAATAACTTTATAAATAAGCGAGATATGAATGATTGAAATTCCCGATTAGACAAAGAGGGTCACAGCCCTCTTGATATGTTATGTGACGTCATTTTACACTTTCACCATTTAAAATACACGTAAAACTCCGTTTTTAGTATTTTTGCAAGAAAGGGCAGATAATAATCTTTAAAAGCTTATAGCTTCCTTGATATTTGTCGGATTTTAATTTTGTTTTTAAATATTATTACAGTATTAACAGTATTTTCATATTCTGAAAATAAATGTGAAAAAAATTTTCATGCATATTCCCTATTCATCACCTTATCATTTTTGCTAAAACTCTAATGTGTGCAGAGATATTAAGGAATTTAAATTTGAATCTTAAACCGTCAATATTTCTGTAAATATTAGTGTAACAGAAAAAAAGATAAGAAACAAAATTACAGTAAAACTTAGTACCTACAAATTTACTTCTCATAAATTTTTCGAGTATTAGTGGAGATATGTCAAATTTTGTCTTTCCCCTTACCTTTAAACTCCCCTTTCCCCTTATCCGATTTTACCCATTAACGAACTTGACCTTTTGAATATCAAAAGCGCCTCGAATACCAAATTTCATTCCGATAAAATGAAAACTGTGACCGCTAGAGTGACAATATATATATATATATATATATATATATATATATATATATATATATATATATATAAATTTTACAGATGGGGATTTTTGACCAATCTATTAGGTAGGATCGATGGACATCATGGAAAATTTTTACGCAATTTTGACTTCGGTACGGGACCAATAGCTCTATTTCCTTTCAAGAAATTCGCTAAAAAGTGAATCAAGACTCGACTATATTAGATTAATGCGACTAAGACTTAAATATACATCATAAACTATGACGTAAAAGTAGTTAAAATAAAATATTTAAATATATTGAAAATAAAACAATCAAAAAACAATACGGTTAACATACTATAGAGTTAGTTCTGAACTGAACACGGTACATAGTCAATAGAAAATAGAAAATAGATGTTTACTGTTGATAATTTGAAATACCTTTAACATAGTGTGTGTGTATTGTGGTCAATGCCTTCAAAAATGAACATATTATTATTATACAGGCTGCTCACTCGAATCAACAACTATCATTTTATTCCGATGGATCTTATTATCTGTATGTTGCTTATATACACTGCCCAGCAAAAAAAAGGCGCACTTTGAAAAATACATGGACAGTCTCAAAAGCAGTAGAAAAACAATAGGGAATATGCATGCAAATTTTTTTTCACATTTATTTTCAGAATATGAAAATACTGTTAATACTGTAATAATATTTAAAAACGAAATTAAAATCCGACAAATATCAAGGAAGCTATAAGCTTTTAAAGATTATTATCTGTCTCTTTCTTGCAAAAATACTTAAAACGGAGTTTTACGTGTATTTTAAATGGTGAAAGTGTAATATGACGTCACATAACATATCAAGAAGGCTATCACCCTCTTTGTCTAATCGGGAATTTCATTCATTCATATGTCGCTTATTTTTAAAGTTATTTAAAAAGTAATATTACCTTGATATTTGTCAAGTGTAAACATGCTTCAATTCAAGTGAAAAAAAATTTTCTTGCATATTCCCTATTCTAAAGGGTGTACATTAAAATAAAACGATCGAAATTCTGATTTTGAGATCAGTCATCACGTAGCCCATGGTGAAATCCTATAGAAGATCTTTGCGATGATCTTGCTCGACGTATAAGAGGATGAATTAACTCTCCTGGTAGCTCACTTAAGCTCATAGTAGCCTTAGTGCCTGAATGGGAGGTATACAAGGTATAGAAGTAAAATTAACATTACACGTGATATTATTTATATCATCTCGGAAACTGAATTTCATATTTGTTACGATATCTCCATTTGAAATCACTCATAATTAGTATTGACAAACAATTAACAAAATAAATAGGTAATTAACTAATTGTCACATTCTTATAAAGTTAAATTGATTCTATTCCATGGAACATATTAAAACAAAAACAACATATTACTTTAGACATATATTATATATATATATATATATATATATATATATATATATATATTATATATATAAAATTTATAACATAGAAGATAAATGCAAATATTTAATTTAACATTTTAACATGCTGCGAAGAAGATTATTATATACACTAGCTAACATACATACATACATACATACACTGCTACACCCTCCTCACACCCACCTCTGAACGTCATCATCATACAAACATATTATATGAAGAAGTGATGCATCTCTAATACTAACAAAATCAGTTTGTTATAGTTGTTGGTGGGGGACTAAGTGGGAGAGAAGGTAGAAGAAATAAGTTTTATAGATACGTTCATGTTTTCTTTTGGTATATATATATATATATATATATATACAGTGAGTGTTGGCAAGCTTTTCCAATTGAGAATTAATGTTAAATATTATTTATTACTGACTGTCCGTGTGGTCATTATATGAAGTCAGTCAGTACACATGCAATGAGAGTCATCACATGTATAATCATCAACCATACACATGTATGTGTATGGTTGTTTGTTTGTCATTTAAGAGTGGGGATTTGTGATTCACATACTAAGGTTAAGAATTCAATGAACATATTTAACCATTACATGCGTACTGACTGACTTTATACAGTAACCACACGGACAGCTAGTAATAAATAATATTTAACATTGATTCTCTATTGGAAAAGCATTCCAACACAGTCTGTACAGTTTCATATACATATAATATGCATAGGAAAACACGTTGAAAAATCAACGATACTCTTTTTAAAAGGTTTTATTCAGCTTCTCTTCGTATATTAATTCGCTTCAAATCTTGGACCTCACTTTTCAGATATGTAATATTTAACCCAGATGGTTTAATGGTAGAAATATGGCATTAAACCGAAATTAGAAATTTTAGTGGAGCTAGTGTAAAAAATTATGTGAAATTATTGCCAGCATTTGTTATTGTCGCTAGGACTCTAAAGTATGAGTTTAGTATACACTCATGCAAAATTTCGTAGCTCCTGTAGTTTTTGACATATGAACATCGGGCATTCAAGACAAATATACATATAATAGTAAGTAGATACATTCACAATTCACAAATGTTTATAAACTATTATATAGAATGTATTATAATATGTGTTGTATATTTTATAGAAGGAAATAGCTTGAAGGCGTTCAAAATATTATGGTAATCATAATGTACTGTGATTTATTGCAAATATATCACTTGCGTTAAATTATCATCGTTCATCGTTTCACTCCACTCACGTGTATAAAACACGTGCAACGTTTTTCTTTTTTATTGCATTAAACATATTCATTTTTTTATAAAAACAATTTGTTTCATTCTTTTTAAAACTTTATTATTTTATCATAAATACCATTATTTCGTTAACTATACACAAAATAACATGTTCGAATATTAAGTTAATAGTTGACTTCAAATTAATACTTTCAATGATACCAGAAAATCAACCGATCACGTTAATCACTGTGGTGTAATCAGGAACAACTCATAAATTATTTATACAAAACGTATCATGTTGAATCTAAGACAGGGATTATTAACTTTAACCCAAGTATTCAATATCAATTTTGTCAGATTTAAAACTCTATACGACATATTGGAACATAATCATCTAAGCTACAAAACGGACAAAAGTCAGTCAGTGCATTTTTTATAATATTTCAGATTGTACGCTAAATATAGAATATATGCACTTGAATCGACCGACTTAGGCTTATTTAACATCAATCCGACAGTCCTATAAAGACATGTAGCCCGATTACGATACTAAACTTGGATCTATTGACATATACCTGACTGGCAGCACAGCGTGTCGGACCCACTCGACCATCTTCACATTTTGTCTGGTTTTCTTCAGTCGTTTATGAACATGAAGCGGGATCAGTTACTAGTTTATATCTTGTATTGTATTCTTTAAAAAAAAATACAATCGGTTTATCCAATGGTTATGAAAAGAAAAGTTGGCTCTATTCAATGCTCTTTTTGGGGAGTTGAAAAAATATGAAGATAAATTTTTTAACTATTTTCGTATTTTGTTTCGACGTCCTTCTTGCATGGATTGAAAAAACTAACTAGCGGGATATATTCAGGGAATGTATCCCGTCTAAACATATCTAAACATATGCAATGGAAGAAGGCAAAGTGCAAACGTTTATAAAAACCACCATTACACTGGCCCGACTAGACTCAAACTGCACGGCAGGCGACCAGGGCGCTGGGAGTTGTCGGGTCCCAAGGCGACTGCCCGACTGTCGTCTGTCGGTTAAACGACACAATACCGGTCTAATGTGAAACATCTTATTACTTTTTAAACCTTCGTGCAGTGTACCCGGTGTCGTTGACACGATTGTCGGGTTGGAGTGAAATGAGCGTTCACTAGCGAGCGTGATAGATCACATCCATTCATTGCCCAGAAAAACTGGTGTATGCGGTGTACGTAACCGAAAAAAGTATCCACTTCAAAAACTTCTATTGTAAATCCTTTATAGTATCCTTAACATACAAAAATTCAAACCATTAATTATTTTTTTTGTCGATTGTTTTTTTTTTTCATAGCGATCGATATGGGCCGGCCAGGCTACCATATAGACACATGATACAATTTTATTCAGACAGCAGACTCTGTTGTTATATGACATACACAATTCAATTATTTCGAACAAAGTGTGTTTGATTGAATGAAAAGAATCGAGAGAATGAACGCGGTCTGGAATAGAATAGGGGGGAATAATAATCTGCTAAAAAAACAATTGTGTCTACTGTTCTTTCCTGTGGTCAATCAATTCAATATCCAATTTTTAATTGTTTTTTGAGGCTTCACAATCTATTAATTTAAAACAAAACAAAAAAACGAATAATTATTGGAAAAATTAATTGATTTGAAAATTTAATCTGTTGAGGACAATTAGTTCATGGACTACAGACAGATATTTTAACCCATCAGTGTGTATAATCTGAGATAATGATAGTTTAGCATTTGGATATGCTCCCAGTTGGATAAAATAGAAATTAGAGCTAGTACCTACAAGTTTTCTGTTCGCACTCTAGTCAAAAACTTATTAACTACTGTAAGTAGGTTGAAATATTTAACTCCGGTCCTGCTAGAGATCTTAATACTTTAGATAGCGCTTATATACTCTCAGAATCCATTGCGGATCGATCAGAAACGTCATGTTTTATCAATTATTCTTATCCATTCCGTAAAATACCACTTAGCATCATTTTCTTATGAAATACCACAAAATATTTGATATTCTTGATAAGATCACTGTCTTATGGGGTTTTCTGCCCAACCTAAACTTCCTAATAATAGGGAATATGCATGAAAATTTTTTTTCACATTTATTTTCAGAATATGAAAATACTGTTAATACTGTAATATTTAAAAACGAAATTAAAATCCGACAAATATCAAGGAAGCTATAAGCTTTTAAAGATTATTATCTGTCTTTTTCTTGCAAAAATACTAAAAACGGAGTTTTACGTGTATTTTAAATGGTGAAAGTGTAATATGACGTCACATAACATATCAAGAGGGCTGTGACCCTCTTTGTCTAATCGGGAATTTCAATCATTCATATCTCGCTTATTTATAAAGTTATTTAAAAAGTAATTTTACCTTGATATTTGTCAAGTAAATATGCTTCAATTCAAGTGAAAAAAAATTTTCATGCATATTCCCTATTATAAAAATTGCATCAATTTTTTTAAAAGATATTTAATTGGTTTCACAGAATTTTTATCATTTTTGCCGAAGTGACCCAACAACGTCGTTAGTAATTTATTGTATAAACAATTTTGGTATGTTCAGAAAATCATGAAAAATTCAATTTCCGGTATCGGAACCAAATGTAGAAATATACTAAGATAATCTGGTATATTCAATCTAAAACCTGAATAAATATAATTTATTGGACTTTAACAAATCTTTATTTTTGCCTATTTAATAATGAACACAAATCTGGCGATATATATATAGCACTAAGGCGACTACACCGTCTGTTTTGGAAAACTTTGCTAATAGAGAATCAATGCTAAATATTATTTCCTATAGTAACTACACAATGCTTCATAAAGAAATAAAAATACTGGGGGTAGTCTGTAGTGTGTGTGTGCACACGTAATGAATAATAATATTATAAATTAAGTGGGCATCACTAAATCCCCACTCTTAAATGACATCAATCAAACATCATACCACAAGCAGGCAGATATTTGTATGTGTATGCATGGCTTTATAGTAAATTTATCCCATTTAGAAATACTTTTGAAAACAGACTGTATCCTGCAGTCCAAGTTCTAGTACACAACAAGTCCAAAGGGTTAAAAATAATGAAATGAGAAAAAAATTAAAAGATATTGGATAGTCCTTAACAATCATCAAAATAGATACAGCCTAACAATGTATTTTAGAAAAAGCTGAGCTGAAGTTTCTGTTTATTTTTTTTTTAAATAAAATATTATTTAGGTTATGATACGATTTTATTAGTAACAACTTTTTGGCTTTATGCCAAAGATTTCTCTTATTATTGTAGTGTCTAGAGGGAGGAGGGAGTTGGGTAACCAAGGGTGGTAAAGTGACGTGTGACACGGTCGGAAAAAACATACAAAATACTATTGTGTATACTGTATACCAAATAGACAATATTGTATATAAAATAATGGCAACTCCACATGTGACATTTTGTAACTAACGTTTAAATACATCTGTCCTAAAATTGACAGTAAACACTTCAATACAATTTTTGTAATTTTTAGGTCCTAAGTATATTATAAAATTACTTTCGTTTTAAATATAGTTTAAGGATGTCTTTTTGAGAGACCAAATTTCGAGACTTGTACCGGAGACTTCATAATGAACCTGAAATGAGATTATAAATTTGTGTTGATTACATTCTTACTGTCTCCATTATGAGTTGAATCTCGAGATCATTTTGTCTCTGATGGATATCTAACTTTATTTTCAAAATAACGAGAGTCAAATTTGATATTTAATGTAGTTTCAGTAAAAAAAATTTCACCAGTACATTTAATCAGTACTCTCATTTTAAAGATTTATTCGCCAGATTCAAGAAGAATTAACTATACCAAACTATTGTGGATCAGTCATAACAAATAACATTTATTACGTAAAGTTAGGGTTCTAACCCCGCTTCCTCTACACCAGAGGTGGGCGCAGACAGCTCGTCTGAGCCTTACGGGCTCTCCATAAGCTGGGTGAGAGTAAGTAAAGAAGGTATGTTTTGAAGCAAGACGGAACGATGTTTCAATACAGGTTGTCCCTACCGATTATTGCCCAATAATTTATTCAATAATTTATTACTTTTATTTTTTTTGAAAAACAAATTATGCGAAAAATAATTTCCACTACTACAAAAAGTACTTTTCACTTTTTCAATTCAAAGTAGACTAACTCGAAGAACTCAAATTCCCACTTTATGTAAAATTTAACTTAATTCATCAAATTCCCACGACACTATACTGAGCATACTCCATACGAAGAAAAAATAATTAAATCAGGTAAATAATTCTTTATTAGTTCTCGGATATGAATAGTAAAATATTTAGACAAATTATTTGGAATTTCCAAAACTATATTTCTATTTAAATTATCCTTTGCAAAAATTTCCCTCTTTTATTACAATGGTCCAGCGGTAAACTTAAAGGTTCAAAAGATTTATATATATTTTTTATATATTTTTATTTTATTCATAAACAAATATGATATATACTAAAAAAGTACATTTTATGACCCAAATTACCAGCCCAAAATTCCAGAGTATGTATTGAATGATTGTATGTATTATTTACTTTGTATAATAGTGACCACAAAAAAGATTTGGTATTATTATATTTTTTTCAGAAAATGTTTTAATTAAAAAAAGAAAATATTAATAATTGGTAGGTTACCCTGTATTAACTCTATATCTCTTCCCTACCTCTCACTCAGAGCTTGGCCGAGTCAACTCTTGCCCACCTCTGCTCTACACTACCCCAGTTCGTCAGAACAACACATGTTTAAACACACTCAACAATTATTGTATCATATATAAATATATACCGGAAATAAAAGGAAAATCAAAACACTCCAGAAATAAATTACTGATACTGGTACTGTTTAAGCGATCGTGTTCGATACAACCTGTCTAAAGTTACATCTTCCGAATTAAATATCAAAATGTAAAAATAACGTTTAGTTATTGCTCAAACTTGCTGGCCCTTTAAGAAAACACCGGCCCAGTTTTTAATCTCCATTCGAAGATAACAAGTCTCATAAAATAATTCACCTCAATATTAACCTTAGATAGATTGTACCGGCTACACTTCGACCATAAGATCCATTGTGATGCCAAAGGATGTAAGGATGTGAGTGGAGTGGAAGGAATTTTTGTGTGTAGACAAGGAATAGGTAGAATGTGCGGCTGCAGCCGACTCTGATAGGAACTATGCCGATATTCATCTGGAGTTCGTGAAGGAAACTGCAGAAAACCTTCACAAGCATAGCCGGTTCTTTCGTTCGGTTACGCCGATAGTTTAGTCAATTAACCGCTCCCTTTTTCTTTCTTAATAATTGAACAACTGCCGATGTCGGAATTCGAACCCATAACCTCCCAGTTCCAAGTAGACATAACGTCTTAGACCGCTCGACCACTTGGACGGTAATATTAACCTTGGTGGCCCTAAGTCAGCCGGTTTCTAGCTTTTAAGATTATTATTTCGTCTTTCTTCAAAATAAATCGATGGACGCTACAAAATTTCCCGCATAAAATGTATTATTATTATAAAAACAGTACAACTTTATTATAAAACATTTTCCAACAAATGAAATAACATTCAATTTAAATTGGGAAGAAAAAACATGCCAACACTATTTGTTAAAGAAAAGTTAAGAAAAACCCATATGATTTATCTAAAATTGAAAATTAATTGTAATATGTCTACAATAATTTTCATCATAAAAAGTTTGGGAAAGAAAATGGTAGAAGAAAAACATTCAAAGAAGAGAGATAATAGAATGTAGATGAAGAACTACTGTATGGGTATTATGGCGCGCTTCTTAAGCGGAATGAGATTTTGAAAAGAGAGACTAATATAAAATGAAAAATCTATATACTGTGCTTAGGTTTTAAAGACTAAATAATTTATTATTTATATTTAATAAGACGAAGAATATAGAACCGAATAAAAAATAATATAAAAGGAACCACCACTACCAACCAATAAGAAATACCGGTCGTTTTTGTTTTATCTAACTTTACGATGACATGAAGGTGGGGTGTGGGGGGGGGGAAATATACACAAGAATATGATGTACAAGGTATTTAAAATATTTTATCCATTATATAAAAACAACTTTAGAAGGTTTGATGTTGTTTACCAATTATCTTTCGATTTTATGCTATTCTATATATTATTTCTGTTTCTCTTTGATTTAACAAACACAAAAAGCCCACAGGGTGACGCTAGAAGCGGGATTCAAAGTAGAAGTAAAAACCATCCGTCATATCGATAACCCAGCTGAATTTCTGAATTTATTAAATTTATAATTTTCTCATCCAAAAATATATGTAATTCACGTTCTTTTGATGATTTGGTGAGCGGTTTACGAGATATCGGCTGCAATAATAATAATAAAAGTGCGGTGGACTCTCAAAAATATAATAATAAAGTGTATTCCTACTTGGACCTCACTGCATGGATATAGTCAAGCGACAGTGGGCTATTATTAGTTTTAAACGTAGAAAAGAAGATATAAATTCGTAGAGAGGGCATATCTCATAAACTATCTTCTTTATATTGTAGAATTTTGCGGCCTGTGTTGATCTTCAGGCGTTATAGCATGGTATTGTGTTTATACGTTACGAATAAAAATTTTCGGTAGTCCTGTGTATGAATCCGTCATCCAATTAGATAAGATTATATTTTATATGTTTTTAGTGTAATATTCCAGACATTTTCCAGAAATAAGAATTTCAGATATTACAGACGGCCTCCCGTTGCACACCTTTTTTGAATAAATTTTTAATGCAAATTATTAATTTCGGTCGTAAGTTAGGGAAGCATTGACTATGAACATTCTGCTGTAGAGTATAACTTTTATAAAATCAATTCTTAAGAAATAGCTAACGGGTTTACAATAAAATTGCTTTAACAAAAGAGATGTAGAACTAAAATGTTTTATAATGTTGTTACCTTTGTTTAATGCAACCGGAAATAGTTTTAACGTGGAATTATTTTATTAAATATTTTAAAAAATATATTAATAAATGATTTAGACTTTGCTAAAATATTTACAGCAGAGTACATTCAGAGATTTTGGATACAAAATTATTAAATTTATAAACTTAAATAGTCTTAAAATATAGTAAAATCACGATACCTGTCAGAAATAGATATAAATAACTAAACTATTTAAATATTTCCTCAAATTATTCAGTGATCCCTTTTTTTATAACATCAATAATCCTTTATTTTCTAGTAGTAGTAGTAGTAGTAGTAGCGGTGGGTAAGTCGAAGCTTAGCAAGTAGGCTTTTCTAGGCCTTTTTACCGACTCCTAAAGTACAAGGAACTTGTACGTAGATTACGAATTGATTGATTGTGCGATTGCAGCCAACTTTGATAGGAACTATGCCGATATTTATCAGGAGATTGTGAAAGGAAACTGCAGGAAACCTTCACAAGCATAGTCGGTTACTTTCGTTCTTGTCCATACGTCGACAGTTTAGTCCCATTAATTTTTTTTAAAGTAATAAAATTGAAAACAACCTCCCAATTCCGAGTAGAGTGCTTTAAACCACTGGCCCACTAGGAGTGGTCACAAATCAACCCATTGGATAGGGAGCAACGATGTGCCACAGGTAGACAAAGGCTTAAATCTCATAACAGCTCTGTTTTGTTCGAGAATTACAAAACGCCCTGGACACAATATTATCATTGATAAATAAAGCCCCCTGCACATGAGGACATTCGTGGTAGCCAGTAGCACTAGCCAGTAATGGTCGCTAGTAATTATCCCTCTACTGTCTTCGTGTGCAGGAGTACTACCGCTTCAACGTCAACAAACTCAAACAGATTTGAGTTTAATGGATGAAAGAACCGTTAACAGGGTCACGTGACCCAGTGGCAACAATGTTCACACATCCTCTGACCATGTTGCACTCACCACGTCCGCACAAAACTGCCAAGTAATGGAATCCATTACTGCCCTCGTGTAATCCTTTTGTCGGGCCATTTCTAGGCGCCACCACTGTTCCCGTGTGCAGGGGACTCAAAACACCTTCAATGTACTTAAAAGCTCCATATTAATAGTTTGGAGTTGCAGAACTATTATTTTTAGAGCCTTGTGGTCATTGAGTATTTTGATTAAATTTCAATATAAAACGTACAGGAGTGTGTGCTTTATCAATATCTACATTTACTACTCCTTACTGAAAATGAAACATTAATCATTATTAAAAAAACAGTCCACCCAACCGCACCTCTTTCCAGACCAACAAACCACACATACGAAATTAAATAACTATGGAGAGTTAGTTCATCGATATGTTCTAGCTATAGAGTAACAAAAACGAAGAACATGCTTCGCCACTTAAATATTACTATTTAACCTAATTTATGGCAAATAAATTTTTATGATAAAAACATTTTTTTGTATACGTATATATATATATATATACAGGGTGAATCGAACCAGGTGCATAATAGCACACTCCTCCACTTCCTTCCATGATCCTACTATTTTCCAACAACATCCAATAGTGGAGTACTTTTTGTTAGAGAGACGGCCTGTTCGTAATACAAATGTTGTTTTGTATGTTGTGTACGGGTTTGGACGGACATGGAGTTCTTATGTTGATGTGTGCTTGTGGTACCCACTCTAATTACACTTTAGTGAATAACAAATCATTGGTAATGTTATTCAGTTGAATTATAGATTGCAGGTATCTATCAGTATAATTGTGCCATGCCCGCCTGGCCTAGCTTATAGGATGGTATCTGTGTTATGAATGACTATCTCCGTAACAGGAGGTGTTCTATTGGATGTTGTTGGAAAATGGGAGGATCATGGAAGGAAGTGGAGGCATGTGCTATTATACACCTGGTTCGATTCACCCTATATATATATATATATATATATATATATATATAAATATATATAAATATATATAAATATATATAAATATATATAAATATATAATATATATATATATATATATATATACATATATATATGTATATATATATATATATATATATATATTTTGTCTAACGGTGTGTGCTATTTATAACACACACACACACACACAGACCACCACATCATCAACATCGTTTTTGATGTGTAATAGAACATAATATAATGTGTTAAAAGAAAACGTCTCTCTTTATGAAACGTGCAAATGTAAATTTTCTCTTTTTAGTGATTTAAATTCAATTTTAAGTATATGTATGCTGCGACTTATTTTAAAAGAAAAATTTTATAAGCTATTAATTTTTATTTAAATTGAAATTTAACATTTATTAAAAAAAAAAGAAGTATGGTGCTGTAGTTTCTCAGAACTGAATAATAGAGATAAAAGTAAATGAAAAAAAATGATGGAGTTTACCACCCATATGACAACTAACCTAATATATACCGTACGTGTTGGTGAGCATTGATAATAGAGAACCAATGTTAAATACTATTTACTACAAAATAGACCCAATAGGAACATTATGTAGTGCTTCTATCACTGTCCATATGCAGCGCACCATGATACGGTGCACTCTGTTACACCCAAATTCACAGACATTTGTAGACTGCTTTGTTCCACTGAAACTGCACACTATAAATGTTTGTGAGTTTGGGTATAACAAAGTGCATCGTATCATGATGCGCTGTATATGGACAGTGATAGATACATACTTTTCTTCCAGATTGGGTGTAGTTTAACAACCACGCTGTATAGTATATACCGAGGTACTATGTAACCAGTCAAGTAGCCGCGCTGTAAAGGCGCTGATAGAAACTGGGAGGTTGCCAGTTCGAATTCTAGCTGTGAAAAATGGATATTGACTAAACTGCCGGCTAATGGATAAATAACCGGCTATGTATGTGAAGGTTTTCTCACGTTTCCCTTCATGAACTCCAGACGTATATCGACATAGTTCCTATCAAAGCTAACCACGCAATATTTATGTATGGTTATAAATTAATAAAGGCTAAAAGAAATAATGAACAGGGTGGCCTCAGTTTTAGACTGTGGAGTCTCAGAAACGGAGGTAAAATCCCATTATTATTATTAATTAACCTAATTTTTATACCCGGCTATATTAGTATAGGGTCTTATAAGGTGGACTCCATGCTACCAGGTGTTACACCATGTTTTATTTACAAAACTATATGATTTGTCCTGTGAATGTGATGTAAAAAAAAAAAACCATTTCCCCATAAAAATCAAATATTTCCATTTGATTTGGAAAAAACATTTCTACACAGGGCCACAAAAGTAGAGCATATATTTCAAAATTAAATAATTAATTTGTACCTTATTCTAACGGTTTTCGAAAAAATGCTTCGGATAAAAGTTGTTCTGTTTAAATTAACTACCAACTTTTATTTGAAACATTTTCCCAAAAAACGAATGAATTAAGCACAAATCACTAATAAAATTCTGAAAAATGAGCGCTACTATTGTGTCCTCTGGTACAACACTTTACACATCAGAGTGAGTATAAATACAGAGTAACATAACACACAATACTAAATAATACTATTTAAAAGTATGTATTGATAATTATTTATTATTATCACGATTTAAAATTCAATTTCCGTTAAATACTTTTCCTATATAGTCATACAACTACCTCGAACTATCATCAATGTGGTTGGTGTACATTCGGCTATCATAAATGGTAACCAAAATGGCATCCAATGGCTACAGTATACATAGTTTTTATTGAATCACTAGTTCATTGGAATATTTAGAGTCCATTGAACAGTATTAAGAATGAGAACTAACATAAGGGTGGGGCTTAAAAAACATGATTGTTTATTGTGTGCAACCGAAAGAGTAAATGTGTGTTACGTCAAATAATTATTTTTTCTAAATTTTAAATATTAATTTTTTAATATTTTAAATTTTTTGAAAAATATGTTAGTTACAAAATTTTGTTAATGTAGGTATTTTTCTATAGATACTATAAGGTCTATTAGAGATCTGGGCTGGCTATAACAGAAAGAAAACAGCTATAACTGAAAAAACGGTTTAAAATTTTGAACTTCTGGTAGTTTTCCTGGAATCGTTTAGAAAATTTACCTAAAGTCTTTTCTTATCATTATTTCGCTCTCTCCTATTCGTTTCGAATTCAACCGTACTCGAACCGTACGGTTGCGCTCGGAGAGAATTGTTTTCTCCAAACAATTTAAAGAAGATGCTACACACTAAATTTGATTTTTTTTTTGGCTACCAGATTTCGTGACCAAACTGGTCAGTTATCAATAGTGATGATATATTGTAGTCACTGGAGGCTATTTATACCACTATCTATGATAGTCGAGTGTACCTACTCGTTTGTACTCGATAATCATATTTACCTTTTATATTCTAACCGAACCGATAGTACATTTATATATTAAATTCAACATATAGAGGTACTAATGGCTTCATAAGTAGTATATACAGATTTTTTAAATTTTTTCAATCGATTTGTATTTTGAAACTATTTGATTTTCGAAAAAACTTTTCAAACAAAACATGTTCGTTATAGAAAAACGAACAACTTTTACTCTAACATCTTTTTCGAAAACCCAAAGGATTTGGCTCAAACTGTAGAACTTTGAAGAAATGTTTACAGCCATTTATGAACCCGCTAGTAGTATCTCTTTTACCTATCTACAATTTTAATATTTCACTTCTTTTTCCTACTTAGTTGTCGTCTGTCCGTTCTTTTCTATTGTATATCTATCTCGTTTTGTCTTTGGAATTGTTGTAGTATGATATTTGACATTTCTCTCATTTTAACGAATAGTTTTTTTTTGTATTATGTTGGATTTTAATTAAAAATATAGGCTTTTTTTTATACAGACTGGAAATTTTGTTCATTTATTTTTCGATGTTTTGCTATTTTTGTTATTAATATGGCTCAGATATAAATTATAACAATTTGAAGGCTTTCGTCCATGAGGCTCGAGCTCGATTCCCGGTATCGAAACCAAAATTTGCTGGTAATATTTACAAATATTTTTTTAACCTCAACACACAAGTTTGTTTGTAATTACAAAGAGTAAGTCACCTGGCGAATTCGTAGTAAAACAAACGTCTTAATGTCCACCATAGATAATAGATAGAGATAGATTGTAAAGGCTGCCCTGGACGGGCTACACTTCGACCATAAGGTCCATTGTGATGCCTAAGAATGTGATGATGTGAGTGGAGTGAAAGGTATTTTTCTGTATAGACTAGGAATTGGTAGGATATGCGGATGCAGCCAACTATGATAAGAACTATGCCGAGATTCATCTGGAGTTCGTTAAGGAAACTGCATAAAACCTTCTCAAGCATAATTAATTCGTTCTTATCCATACACCGACAGTTTAGTCAATTATCCGTCCAATTTTTCCCTTAATAATTGGCAAACTGCCGATTCGAACCCATAACGTCCCAGTTTCCAAGTAGGCATACTGCGCAGACATAACGCCTTAGACTGCTCGGCCACTGGGACTGGTTAATGTCCACCATAGCCGTTTATGATTGACGACGATCGGCTATAAACTGATAATCATAAACTGTGGTCAACAAAAGGTCAAATTAAAAATATAAAATTGAATAATCATTATAAAAATAAATTACAAATCGATCTAGTGTTGAGTTCGACTCTAATACACATGGTTCGTATTATAATTTAATAAATGTAAATATATTTTTATGGATGTTAGAACTTGGACGAATCGCGAACAATCATTAATTAATATTATGTTTCAACTTTTTTATATATCAGCATCCATACAATATTCCAATGATACAAAAATTATTATACACTGTTTGCCGTATTTAAAACTATATGCAATAGTGGCAAAAACATCAGTATTTTTGCTCAAATGAACAAAAGTCAGTACCCTTTATATGATATATACTTTATATTTCCGTGCATGATGGATCATTTATTCGTGGTCCAATAAATGACCTAGTATAAATTGTGTGCGTTTTCATTGTTAAAATTTGCATTATTACACGATATATTTGGATTGCACAGGTAAAAGAAGATAATCTTGCGTCCGAACTTAGGTACGGACCCATAAATACGACTATAAACTCATAAAAAATATGTAAAACAAAGAAATCGCAATATCGTAAAAATTATCATTAAAAAATTTACACACAGAACATTAACATAAAAAATATTAGAACTTATAAATCCTCGAACATAGTGAATATAGTCACATTCGTCTATGTCGTAATACCAACCTAAAGAATATTAAATAGCTACACACTAATACTAAGCAAATAATATAGAACTTAACGACTACCACTAAACATTGGTGGTGTTCAGAACATCTAAATCCTTAGTCAAATAAATGAGTTAAAAAGAATATCATAGTAAGTTTTTTGCCAGGACACTTGACAGATACTAAACAACTTAAATTGTGACGCCATTTTGTTTAATAAGTGCTGTCAAATCGGGGAATTTTCCCCCTAAATTTAGTGGCTTTAATAAAGACCAGTAGAAAGTCTAGGCAATTTATTCTTGGGATTGTCGTATATTTAAATTTTCGTATTCAAGTTGTATCAAATGAATCCGAATTATTTTGTATTATTAAATCCACTTAATTAGCGGAAAATCCTCCAATTTGACAGCACTGCTGACAAATGGGTATGCCCTGAGTGAATCACGCTTAATTTAGGGGTGTATTCGTTTTGGTCGCTCGCGCGCTGCCAGCGTTCATGCTTACAAGTGCAATTTATGGCGTTCGTTTTGGCTTATGAATGCTAACTCTACTCTTGAAAATGTCGGTCGTTTTGGAATTATAAGTGCGTGTTAGCGTAAGTTAGCATTAATAATCAATATGGCTGAAGAAAACATTTCAGCTGTTTTTCAATCTATATATTGTTTGTTTGAGTGACTTCAAAAGCCCCTATCACCCTAAATTGAGAATTTGAAGAAAAAAAAGTCGGTAATGTATGTTTTTAGCGAATTTCCTCCAAAGGAAATGCAGATATGAATACATGAAATATATTTTATTGTAAAAAATTTTGATTGTCATTTCCATAGTAACTATAAACTATACTAAAGTCATATCAGATATTATATTTCATTTTGATCACACTAAAATTATGACCGCTAGAGAGTGATTTATGTATTCTAAGGAAATTCGCTATCTTGACGCAGCTCCTGCGTAACGAATTTTTTTTTTCTAATAAACAAACGCTTATACAGTGTTTATTTTGGAAGTTAGTTCTGTTTAGCGATGAAGCTTTTGTGGCCTTACCTCGATAGAGAAAGTGCCTGTGAGCGTGGTGTCTATCATGGAACTCAGCATACACAGTGGCAAGACGAACACTAAAAACAACACTTGTTAATGCTGAACGCTTGTAAGCATCCAAAACGAATAGATTCTGACTCACTTTGTTTATTAAGGACTTACTTATGCTGAACACGACCATTGAATATAAAATAAATTACCCTTGTCATTTATCAATAAATAAATATATACATACATATCTTCTCACAAAATCGAAAATAAAATATCGTTTCGTAATCGTAATCCAACGAATACACAAATGTTAAATACATAAAAGATACTGTTTTGAATTATAATAAAGTGTGTGAAACCCAACTAATATTGGTAGTATTGTATCGTATGATAGATATCGTTACGTATTATCTTGTATCTTGTCTCGTATCTCGTATCGTAATATATTAATAGTTTCAAAACTTGAAAATTAATAGTTTGGGTTTTGTCAAATTGTCAATTAAATTTCGAAATATAATAATAATGTTTTTGGTGTTCATTCAATATCATTCTTTACAGGGTGATTCATTCGAATGTATTACACTACACACACAAAAACAAAGTAAATTTGGTTCTCAAATCCTCGAAATAGATTGACCGATTTCAAATTTAAAACATAATGAATTTGATTTTACCTAATACAATGTTATTATTGTTTTAGTTCATGGTATTTCGATTATCAAGTAGTCTTCAATAGTAAATCAAGCGTTTCTTTTTAACAATTCGATAAAAAATAAACAATTGAGATGTGTTCCGAATTTTTCACAAATAACTCGAAATGTATTAAAATTTAAAAAAAAAAACAAGTAATGTAACAGCTTGAATATCCAGTATATACTGAGTTGTAAATCAATGATTGAATTGTTAACAATTCGCTTTCCAAGGAACATTTAATCACAAATTATGAGAAAACTAATGAGTTTTGACAAATTTTTCAAACAAAAGTTGTTTATTTTAAAAAGAAGAAAATTTTTCACTAACTAATTTTTTTTAAATCTCTTGCGGTGTCAATGTTGTATATTTCCCCCTGGCGGGGGGAAACACGTTCCGAATTTGCCCATTAACGACCTTGACCTTACTTTTTGGCTCTAGAACACAAACAAATTTCAGCTCGTTATCCCCTTTCGTTCTTGAGTTTACGTGTCCACGAACAGACGGACGAAAATTTTATACTCATATAATGAGTATAAAAATGTACGGATAAAAGTTGTCGAGCATAAAATTTTCTCCAGAAAAACTCTTGGATCACTTTTCGATTCGTGAATTAATATCCTTAGTAGAACGCGTCAACATTGCTGTCGAAAAAATCCACAACTCGCGAAAAAGTACAGTGATTTATAAAGTATTTGTTTAAATAATTTTTTCAAGTTTAAGATTTTCGTCAACAAGAACAATTCAAAGAAGCTCGTTGTTTTTTAATGACCAATGAATTGTGTAATTAACTTCTGTAGTCATGAAACTTGGCTATGATTTGAGCTTCAGACGTATAATGAAGGCCTAAAGCACTATTAGTAAAGTATGTCACCCAATTATGTTTTAGAGATCCGACGTTATTGTATTAAGAGAATTCGAACGAGCTTCTTCACAATTTGAAATGACCCTGTATTATAAAATAATAATTCTACTAATATTAATAATAAACTTGCATGTTTAACCTTGGTGTTGTATAACACATATAGGACGGAAAAACGAAGACGTATAAGACGAAGGAGACGTGCGCGGTTGGGGAGTTAGTTTAGGTTATAGTTAGTTAGATATAGTGAATTAAATATCCATATACTCTTAACACAGGTACAACATAGCTCTAGCATAGATACAAGGACTACGATAATATTATTATGAATATCTAATCCAAGAGTATAAAATTTATTATTCATTATTAAATATTTTAAAGTGAATGTATTCTAACGTTCATGAAACGTATCGTAGATCGTTACCAAAGAGCAAATATATAGAATGTTCTTCCTATAGTTTTATCTTCCTCAAGTCAACATTACATAATTATACCCGGTATATGTAAACATACAAGGATATATTAAGTTTAGTCCCGACTTTGTAACGCGTAAAAATATTGATCGCAGACATAAATGTTTGGAATAGGTGTTCATAAAATGGCCTAATTCAGCCATTTCCGTATGTTTGTCCGTCTCTGGACACGATAACTCAAAAAGAGCTCAACTTCTAGAGCTAAAAAGTATGGTCAAGTTTGTGAATGAGCATAATCGGACCATGTTTGGGTAAAATGGGCAAAACTGTCCATATTTGAAACGGTAAGAGATAGAACAAAAATATAAAGACAAAAAATTTGCCTTTTTTTAAATAAACAACGTTTGTTTTAAATACCCGGACATACCGGGTATTTAAGCAATTAACTAAGTTAGTCTTAGTTAATTTTCATTTGTTTGTACTCATTTTTCATTCGATCAGGTAGTACTCGAAAAGTTATCCGAGTTTTTTTATAAATTAGACGAAATGTAGTAACAATTTCGAAAACAATGCTTTGTTTAATATAGTTGCAAAACATTAAATTTTCTAAAGAAAACTTTTGGGACACTTTTCGATTCGTCAATTAGTTTGCTTAGTAGAGCGCTTTATAGTTGCGTTCGAAAATATCCACAACTATTAATAGGGTTGACTTTTCAATTATTAAAAATTTACAAGTAATTTTTTTAACCTATCTTTTAATAAACACCCTGTATACTTCTCTATTTACGTTAAGTGAGGTAACATTATTATTATCTATATTATATCAGGATTATTAATTGATCTTTAGTTGAGACATAAATCCTTACACAGCAAGCAAGGATAATTCACTTAATATTATTTAATAACTGTTTATAGAGTACTTCGTAGAATAATGAATGTATTCTCATACAAATTCGTACGAAAATAAAGGATTTTGTTTAAATTTTCGGAACCACATCACACTTAAATTAATTGAATCAAATGAGTTGTGATTAGAAAATGAATACAGGAAAAAAATCAGATTAGTTTACAAAAAAAAGGACATAAAGGGTATACGTAAAAAGTAAGTAACACACAAAAGACCATTTCACAATAAATAAAGAAATTTTGTGGAAGAATCCTTTCAACAAAAAGGATACAAAATATTTTTGTAAAGATATTTTTTACTTTTTTTTTTTTGTAAACGGAATTTCAGTGGTGACTGATTAAAACATATAAAAAAGATACAGAATGTTTCATGAAAATATGGGATAACATTTATACAGTGATACTATTAGATGGTTTCATAACAATTTGACCCCTTTTATGTATTATTTAAAGGTACAATTAGAGGTACTATTTAAAATCAATTAGGTACTATTCGGCGGTATAAACTGTGAAAGTTTGTATGATTTACGAAAAAATGTTCCAACCAAAAGTTGCTCCTTATACCGTGTGTTTTTTATTTTAAACTACACCCAATCTAGACACAATACTCACAGACATTTGTAGAATGCAGAATGTAGAATATGTATTCATTGATAGGTACACAGACAGTGATATGCACATCACTGTCTTTGCACAGTGAGCGATGATGTGGACAGCCTTGTTCCACCGAAACTGCACTCTTCAAATGTCTGTGAATTTGGGTATAAAAGTGCACCGTATCATAGTGCGCTGCATATGGACAGTGATAGGCACTACACAATGTTCCTATTGGTATTGATAGGGATAGTGGTTAAATACTACACAAATTCCACTATTTAAAACCCACCATAATTGCTTCACTGTGTCGGTTTTATTTATTTTTGATATTAAAAAAATTTCACTTATCAAAATTGATCAGTTTATTTGTGCCGAATTCGATTATCGATAAACTGTTTAGAACGAAAGTTCCTAGTTTTTTTTATAACGAACAACTATTATTGAAAACATTTATTCGAAAATCATATCGGCACAAATCGATAAGAAAAATTCGTTACGCAGGAACTGCGTCAACTTACCGAATTTCCTTAGTTTACATAAATAACTCTCTAATGGTCACAACTTTAGTCTGATCAAAATGAAATGTTGTATCTGACATGAGTTTAGTATTTGCAAGGCCAATTTTACAATTAAATATCAGAGGTCAAGGAAAAAGGGGACATAGAGAAAGATGAAAACACAAAATATAAAATATCTCTCTTAATAATAGAAAAATCGAAAAATGTATAAGTAACAAAGTTGTGTCAAATCATGTTTGCTACAATTAATTACCTTATAATTTTTCTCAAAATCGAATGTGTATGGAGATATTTACAATTTTAACTTTCAATATTCAATTGTAAATATTTTTATAAATATTATAGAAAAAATGATAAGAAACGAAATTATAGTAAAACTAATTACCTACATCTTACAAAATTTCCAATTTTTCTAATATTAAGGGAGATATACCAAATTTCGTGTTTACCCGTCCTTCTTCTAAACTTTAACATCTAGTAAGTAGGACCGATGGACGTATGAAGAACTTTTTACGAAATTCCAACATTGGTAGAAAAACAATAGCTGCATTTCCTATGGAGGAAATTCGCTAATATGAAAAATGAATTCCACTGATATTAAACCATTCTGTTACATCTTGTACCCACCGGTATGTATCAATCAAATCAAGTGTGTTAAGTACATTTAAAGCTTACGCAAACTTTTCAATAGATGAGATGGCGAGAGTCAGTCAGTTAGGTACAACACAAAACTGAACGGACACCGACGGACAAACGAACTGACAAACGACACAAAAAAGATTTTGTGGTGTTATATTGCAAAAAAAAAACTCAACGTTACGTTTTATCAATAAATAAATGGAATGAAAACTGATGGCTTATTTTTTTCTCTTTTCAACCATGTTTTTTTTTTCAATTCTCGCATACACATACACACATTCACAGAGACAACACAATTGATAATATACACTGTATATAGTAGCACGGTGAAAATGTCATTGAAGGAGTGGAGGAGTGTGATGAGGGTGGGTGGGGATGGGTTGAGTAGTGGAGAATGTAGGGAAGCAGTGGATATATGTATGTGTTATGTAGGACGTTATGAGGAAATGAAATTTAATTCAATTCGGTGAAAATGAACAAATCTTTTTGTTTGAACATTGAAAAAAAAAATTGTACATACGTTTCCATATTAAAATATATAAAAAAAAAGTATACAGGCTGAGTACGTTAAAAACGGTTAAGTTATAAACCATATTTTGACAAAATGGAAACCCGACTTCAAAAATCAAATATTCTATAACAAAAAATGCACTAAAAAGTAAAAAAATAATTGCATATTCTTGTGCCAATTTTAGTTCACCTAAGCAAAAATTTTTAAATATATATGTACAATTATTGTTATTTTTGGAGGCGGTGTCAGCATAGAGAAATTCACATAATTATTGGACACCGCCTCCAAAAATAACAATAATTGTACATATATATTTAAAAATTTTTGCTTAGGTGAACTAAAATTGGCACAAGAATATGCAATTATTTTTTTACTTTTTAGTGCATTTTTTGTTATAGAATATTTGATTTTTGAAGTCGGGTTTCCATTTTGTCAAAATATGGTTTATTTCTCGCTTTTTAGTGACTCTAAAGTTCTATAACTAGTTTTATTTATCTAAATATGGGTAGACCTACTTAAACGACTAATTTTTAGTGAATTTTTTTATAACACATTTTTTTTTTTACCCGTTTTTTTTTTTTTTTTAATTTTAAGAGCATTTTTTTATAACAGATTTTCAATTTTATTTACATGCATTTTGTTTTTTTTTTGTAAAAATTTTTTTTTTTGGGGTCGGTTTTTTTTTTGTAAAACATTTTTTTTTTTACCCGTTTTTTTTTTTTTTTTTAATTTTAAGAGCATTTTTTTATAACAGATTTTCAATTTTATTTACATGCATTTTGTTTATTTTTTGTAAAAATTTTTTTTTTTGGGGTCGGTTTTCTTTTTGTAAAAAAATTTTTTGAAGTCGGTTTTTAAAAAAATTTTCTTATTTTCCCATTATGAATGAGAATACCCTTTCAAAAAAAAAAAAAATTTCGCAAAAATCGGTTATCACATATAAAATGAGGATTTTCCTCGATTTTCCGGGGATCCCCTCATCAGAATGCGATTTGGTGACAATGGGACCAATCGGGAATCAAACCCTTTAAAACAAAAAAAAAAAATTCAAAATCGGTTCATAAATGACGGAGTTCTGAGGTAACAAACATAAAAAAAAAAAAAAAAAAAAAAAAAAAAAAAATACAGACGAATTGAGAACCATCCTCCTTTTTTGCAGTCGGGTTAAAAAGAAAGGTTAAAGATAGAATATTAATGATTAATTTTATAATTCTACAAAACCAATGTAGAACCATTTATTAAATTATACAAAAATCAATTTTATCATTTTTTATCGTAAAATAAAAATTCATTATTTAAAAAAACATGCTTGTTTCAATATTATTGTATAACTATACATTTTTTGGCGCAAATAAATAGTTTCAATTATGCTAGTTAAAATAATTAATAATTAATTCTAAGGTACGATGATAACACGATATTTGTTTAACTGAACTGTATAATTTAAAAGAACATTTATCACAGTATAATTTATTAACATATTTGTTACAAGTTTAAATATAAAAATCATATTTTCCCATAAGCCTCTGTATGTTAAAAATTTGATTTTTAATCGTCGATGTTAAAAATGTATATATATATATATATATATATATAAATATATATTATATATATATATAACTTAACCTTTCAAATACCAGAAGCGCCTTAAATACCAAATCTCATACCAATCGGATTAAAACTGTGACCGCTAGAGAGTCCACAGACACAAACGTATATATATATATATATATATATATAAATATATATTATATATATATATATATATATATATATATATATTTCAATCAAATTTTATGTTTCCCCCTCCCTCTAAACCTTTTCCCTTTATCCTTTCACGAACTTAACCTTTCAAATACCAGAAGCGCCTTAAATACCAAATCTCATACCAATCGGATTAAAACTGTGACCGCTAGAGAGTCCACAGACACAAACGTATATATATATATATATATATATATATATATATATATATATTTATATATATATATATATATATATATATATATATATATATATATATTTATATATATATATATATATATATATAAATATATATTATATATATATATATATATATATATATATATATATATAATATATATTTATATATATATATATATATATATATATATATATATATATATATATATATATAAATATATATATATATATATATATATATATATATAATATATATTTATATATATATATATATATATATATATATATATATATATATACGTTTGTGTCTGTGGACTCTCTAGCGGTCACAGTTTTAATCCGATTGGTATGAGATTTGGTATTTAAGGCGCTTCTGGTATTTGAAAGGTTAAGTTCGTGAAAGGATAAAGGGAAAAGGTTTAGAGGGAGGGGGAAACATAAAATTTGACATATCTCCTTTAATATTGGAATAATCGGAAAATATATAAGAAATCAAGTTTTAGAAAATTAGTTTTACTATAATTTTGTTTCATATCAATTTTTCTGTTACACTAATATTTACAACTTAAGATTGATAGTACAAATCCTAAATATCTCTGTACACATTAGAGTTTGAGAAAAATGACTTGGTTATCAATTGTAGCAAACATGATTTTCTACAACTTTACTCCTCCAACATTTTTCGATTGTTCTAATATTAAGACAGGTATTTTATATATTGTGTTTTCTTCTTTCTCTATGCCACCTTTCACCTTGGATTATACCATTGATTAATAAAATTGACCTTGCAAATACCAAAATCATATCAGATACGACAAAAATTGTGACCGGTAGAAAGTGATTTATTAAGGAAATTCGCTAAGTTGCGCAGCTCTCCTACGTAACGAATTTTTTTTTAAATAATTAAAAAAGAAAAGCATAGCACTTAAAAAGTAATATTATTACAATAATATTCCTGTAACAAAATACAGGATAACATATGTTAGGTAAAATAATAAAAACAGGATACTATATACATAGTTACTCCTCGCTTGTTGTTGTTGCCATAAGTTGTTTTGAATACTTTGTTTGAGACTGCTTTTGCTCTATGCTTTTGCTTATGCTTATGTTATTGCTTAGAGCCATTGTTGTTTATGTTATTTTTTTTGCTTGTTAGAAAAAACAAGCAACAAGGAAAGATGAATACAGTTAACATAATAAATTAGATAAAGAGCAAACAATACATTATATACATGAATTGAATAAAGAGAAACGTATTACACTCCATAGCACAAGGAGTAAAATATAATAGTGAACACATTCCTTCCTATTATTTTATTACAATACAATTTTATCTAGGACATATTATTTAATGTAGGGCATAAATATGACTCTATTTAAATATTTATACAGTATGTTTCGTTTTCATTTCGATTTTATGCATCATTTTTAAAGGTCAAATATCTACTATCCTAAATCATTATGTTATTTTAAATATTTAAGTTTACACGTGACCTTGGTCCTTTTATTTTACTTGATTATCTATAAAACAAATCTATTTATAAAGGACGTTTATGCGTCAAACTGTGATCTTCGATAAATGTTTCCTTAAAAATATAAAACTCCTTATCGATCATTTCAAATAGTTAACAACGTTTTAAAAATCAAATTTTTCACATAGAACCTTATGAGAAAATATAATTTTTCATATTTAATCTTATAGCAACTAATTAATAAATTAGACAATGTGATAAATATTAGAAGTATGTGATAAAACACATGCTTCCATGCAATATGCCAATTTTGGAGTTATTTTAACTGCCATCTAAGTGGTAGAGAGTATAGTATAATACTCTCAATCTTGATCTTTTGGTTTTATCATTTTAGAAATCAGCTTTCTTCCTTCGAAAAATTCGCCTTTAGGCAATTGAAGACACTCGAAGTAAAACAATAAACAGATAGGTATATCATGGGATTTATAAAAGAAATATTGTTCCCTTCTCTTCAGTCTGACGAGATTCGCTTCTCGCATATTTTGGCAATAGCCAGGAGTTTGCTTATCAGGTTTTCCAGCACTACAATAATTTATTTTTGTCGGGAATGTCAAATCGATAGAAAAGAGTCAATTTACTAGATATTCCATGGATTGCTGGTCGCCATATGTACTGTACATTCGATAGTGAAGAATTCACCAGTAAATTTTGTTTGACCAGTCAAATAATATATAAGCTACCTAAATTTAGTTAAAACATATGTTTCCTTTGATTTTAAATAGTTCCGTGATATCCTAACTTAGTCCTCAAAAACAAAACCTTTCAAATTGTCAGTAAAAATTGCACAAATTGACCATTGTTTTGCCAGAAACATACAATGCAGTTCTCTTCAAAGTGGCTGCTCTTGCATTGACAACTTGAAAATTAAACTACCTAGAATAATTGAATTATCCTTCATATTTCAACAAACAATACACACATATCCACATCCTGTATTTTAGTAAAAGGACATTTCTCTTCCTGTATTCTATGTACGAACTTCTCTGGACGTATGTGTGTGTCTGTCTATAAATATTTTATATATGATACCACACATTTGAATTACCCTATATCTTTGTTCAGTTATCCAAGCACACGAACAACTCTTGGATATTAGTAGGAGTGGGATGAGTAGTGGGGATATATAAACTCCTGTATGTATGTAGATATAATAATGATGATGAGAAGAGTTGTAGTATTTTAGTCTAGGTGGGAATGGCGTATTAGGGACGAAAATCGTGCTAATTAGAATGCCGGACATCTTTTGGCAGAATGTCCTTTTCAGAGCTAAAATGAGGTATCTAGCCTTCGGCTCAACCGAAATGGGGAAATCTGAGGTAAAACATGTAAAGTGGAGCTCAATCCTGCCATTCGTAAAGAAGAGGGGTAGGTTCGACAACGAACACAGGGCTAGAGAAACCGAATCAGATGTGGTAGAGGATGGAAGCGTACGAGAGGATGAGTTTCATAGCGGTCGATAAAAAAAGCCTAGAAAGACCTACTTACCAGATTTCGACCCCCTCTACTGCTACTACTACAAGCGGTTTACGTGGTATCGGTTGAAATTGTCATATAAAAGAGGCTACGAGAGAGCGTATCTCCAAAACTATTCGATAAATCGTCAACTCAAGTGGGCTTTAGTGTTTTTTGGGTAAAATCGAAAAATATATTTTACTCCCGATTTGTGTGAAACACACTGCATAAGGTAAATTGATCCCAAAAAAAACACGAAAATGGTGCTAATTGAAAGATTTGGTAAGCGGTTTGTAAGATATTATCTAAAATCGTACATCATTCTGAAGGAAATAGAGATGACCGAATCAATTCAAGAAATAACCAGAATCTAGTACCTTTAGCCTTATCTAGAAGTCTTAGACTTCAGTATCTAGTAGCCGTAGCGCAATAAATATGCCGCAAAGTTACAAGTTGTAACCATCAACAAACTTTATATTCATTCTGGCCAAGTGTAAAAATATTCCACACTTTGTCAAAATCTCAAACATCCAGATTTGACTTATCCAGTCTTTCTACGTTTTGTACAAGTCTGATATACCGTACGTTTAGCTACATCTTCGCATAGTAGATCTTCCACGAGTATGAGAGAGTACATATGTATACATTAAGCAATGTGTATGAGAAGGAGGTCTTATGTGCCTATGCGTTTTGTTGTGTTGTATGAGACAATCACCAACCACTCGAACAGTTATGAATATTATTCACTGTTTTGAAAAATATGTTTGTTTATCAAACCTATAAGACCTCCTTCTCATACACATTGCTTAATGTATACATATGTACTCTCTCATACTCGTGGGAGATCTACTATACGAAGATGTAAACTAAACGGTAGGTAGAGTAAAGTGCATGGGATAATCCTCATAATAATACACACCACCATCGTTTCGTAAATGATCCAAAATTTGAACCAAAATATTTTTTACTCATATGCTACTTCCTCCTAGACTATAAAACATGAATGTCCTATATGTTCGGTTTGGTCGTTGTCATTCGGTTTTACTTCAATGACATCGGTACAAACATACATAATACACACACAGATACAGAACGGTCGTCATCGTTGCACACATGATATGACACACAACAATATGGTGTTGTGTATTGCAATGTGACATTCCATTATCATAATATGACAGACATTGTTGTAAAATGTATTTTATATATAGCTCTGTTTCTGTCTATCCACCTACGTAGATCCTTTCCTCTCTCTTTCTAACTTTACTGTTATTGTAGTTTAATTTGATAAATAAAATAAACTAATTAAGAATTTTAAATTGTTTCATCTTCTCCATTTTTTAAATTTATTAACTATGTGAGGGTGTGTTGTGAGGAGTTTATGCAATGATTTAATCAATTTTAACGACGATTTCTAAAGCCTGGGTAGATATCGTGTGCTATGTTCAGATTTATTACATATTTTATAGTATAGGTCATCATGATGGGATACGATTTTGTCCTTGTATATAAAATAATAAAATTGAATTTATATTCTTCATTTTAAAAGTCTGTGACACTTCACATTTACTGTTTCAAATATATTGCATTTGAGTGTACACTTACATCAAAATACCAGTCCAAGTGGCCAAGCGGTGTAAGGAGTTATGTCTGCGCAGTATGCCTACTTGGAAACTGGGAGGTTATGGGTTCGAATCCCGACATCGGCAGTTTGTCAATTAAGAAAAAAAAATTGAAATTTTTTCATCTTCCCCATTTTTTAAAATTATTAACTATGTGAGGGTGTGTGTGAGGAGTTTGTGCAATGATTTAATCAATTTAAACGACGATTTTTTAAAGCCTGGGTAGATATCGTGTGCTATGTTCAGATTTATTACATATTTTATAGTATAGGTCATCATGATGGGATACGATTTTGTCCTTGTATATAAAATAATAAGATTGAATTTATATTCTTCATTTTAAAAGTCTGTGACACTTCACATTTACTGTTTCAAATATATTGCATTTGAGTGTACACTTACATCAAAATACCAGTCCAAGTGGCCAAGCGGGTTAAGGAGTTATGTCTGCGCAGTATGCCTACTTGGAAACTGGGAGGTTATGGGTTCGAATCCCGACATCGGCAGTTTGTCAATTAAGAAAAAAAAAATTGACTAAACTGAGGTTAATTGGCTAAACTGTCGGCGTATGGACGAGAACGAAGTAACCGGCTATTCTTGAGAAGGTCTTCTGTAGTTTCCTTCACGAAATTGAATATCGGCATAGTTTCCATCATAGTCGGCTGCAGCCGCATATACTACCAGTTCCTAGTTTATACACCAAAATTCTTCCACTCCACTCACATCCTTAGGCATCACAATGGACCTTATGGTCGAAGTGTAGCCCGTCCAGGACAAGCTCTACAATCTATCTACATCAAAATAGTGAAAAAAGAAAACACATTCTACAGAGGATCTTTGAGACTTAATATAGTTCTAATCCGGAACGCCACAAGTCGTGAATTAAATTCTCAAAATCAGGGTGGCTACAAATATAGCAAAGAGAAATAGCATGACTTTTCCAGGTTGTCTATATCTAAAAGCTCATGGTTTTAAAGGGTTTGTACGTGTCAACGCGTGATATTCATGTAAAACAAAAAAAACATTCAAAGTCGTTTTTACGCACAAAAATTTTAGCCTAAATCGCGGCTAGTTTTATACAATGTCTTTTTTTATCAAATAAATTACGAATTTTTATATACTTCTTATAAATTTTTTTTCTTTTAATTCATCGAAAATTGTAGGTTGTTAAGTCGTCGAAACTGGTTGTGGGTTAGAGGTTGCGTGTCATTCATAGACTGTTTTTCCCTTTGTTAATAATTACAATTACAAAAAAAAATTTTCCAGAATAAAAAGTTTTATCTGTATCAAGACGATGAAATAAAATTTTAAGAAAACTTTTCTACGTCAAAAACTTTTCACATGAAAACCTACACTAAAAAAAATAACAAAAGTACATTTTCACAAGTCAGTTCAAAAAATTGAATGAAGTATGAGGTAATACAAGAATGTCAAAGATACGGAATGAACATAAGTAGTATAAGGAATCTTTGGTCCACAACAAAAGTAGCGATCTCTATTAAAAATTTTATACCTAAATTTAGTTTTATCAAATTGGTTCATTTCGAAAGCGTAGCCAGATTTCGAAATCAAAATTTTTTACACCAAAATCAAAATGTAGATTCAAATTATTTTATGAATCTATTTCTTTCCTTCCTAAACTTTAATTCGAAATTGCATGAGATATAGAAAACCATGACAAAGTTGTCCCTTATTAAAATACTAACAAATTTTGTTGTTGGTATCGTCTAATTTAAAATAAAAATATTCGGTATTTGGATAATATTCACATAAGTTTAAAAACCTTAAACCCAACTGGTAGTTTAGGGGCTACGGTGGAACATACTCAAAGACAAGCATACATAGACTACGAAAAACATAACGATTCCTATTGACTTTGTCGTAGTCGGGTAAAAATTACATGTTAGTTTTAAAAATTGCAACGTTTCATTAACTATTTTTAAACTTCATCAGGCAAACTAAACAATGACATTATTAATATATATATACATATATATATATATATATATATATATATATATATATATATATATGCATCCTTACATAGTATAAAATAAAATGTTTTCACCAATGGATACAGTGGTTCTCGAGGTTTTAGTATAATTTGTCAAGTTTTTGTATAAATTGGTCCTTACATATTATAAAAAAAGGTATAGTTGTATAATTTATTGATGTATAGGTGTATAATTTATCAGTCCTTGACGGGAGAAAATATTATGTTACTTGGTTATAAGGGCGTTACAAAATTTCTGCGGGCGAAGCCGCGACGGGTAATGCTAGTATATATATATTTGGCACAATCTTGTTTCGATAAAATGTAAGGGTCATTACTGTAAAGATCCTATCCTATCGCAATTCGAATATTAGTATGAATCGAGCCTTAAAGTTTCGCTTCATCTGTTTTAGATTCCTATCCAGTGACTATTTTTTTTAGATTCATTTAAAAATCAGCCACGTATGAACTCCATTCATCTATCAATGAAAAATTAATTAAAATTCATTTAAAATATATTTTCTGTCTTTGTACAGATAATTAAATTAGACAATGATATAAAATGTGATTTTAAATGAATACATGAATTAAACAAAGTGAAAAGTATACAGAATAGAAATAAATGAATAAAAGATAGAGAGAGATAATCTGATAAAATTTATAACGATTCAAATATTCAGAGAGTGCAAATATAATAATGTACAGAGAGATAAGAAAATAATGACGCTACAATTCCGTATAAACTCAATTAAAATCTAGTCTATGTAAATGGACGACTTATTTTTCCATGTTTTATAACTACAATCATTTAAAATCTCTCGTTACACCTCGAAGAAATTAAATACAAACGGTCTTGTAAAAGAAAATGAAGGTTAAATTTTATACTACAGCAGAACCAGTTGGTCTTGGTGTATACATTTAGATTTTCATTTGTTTGAATAAAATCCTGACGTCAAACAGGTACACTACCCAGCAAAAAAATTGAATCTAACTGAAAGATTTTGTGTGTAACAAGTTTAATATATCAGAGGTGGGCACAGACAGCTCGTCTGAGCCTTACGAGCTCTCCATAAGCTGGGTGAGAGTAAGTAAAGAAGGTATGTTTTGAAGCAAGACGGAACGATGTTTCAATACAGGTTGTCCTACCGATTATTGCCCAATAATTTATTCAATCAATTTAGAAATAGTTTTATAAAATATTTATTGTTTAAATAATATCTTTTACAGTATGGAGAGATACACCAAAAAACATAATAATAATAATAATAATAATAATAATAATAATAACAATAATGATAATAATAATAATAATAATAATAATAATAATAACAATAATGATAATAATAATAACAATAATAATAATAATCTGAACTTATCCAAGACTGCTTGCGATGTCTTCTCCATTATTAAATTCACTACTTTTATTTTTTTTGAAAAACAAATTATGCGAAAAATAATTTCCACTACTACAAATAGTACTTTTCACTTTTTCAATTCAAAGTAGACTAACTCGAAGAACTCAAATTCCCACTTTATGTAAAATTTAACTTAATTCATCAAATTCCCATGACACTATACTGAGCATACTCCATACGAAGAAAAAATAATTAAATCAGGTAAATAATTCTTTATTAGTTCTCCGATATGAATAGTAAAATATTTAGACAAATCATTTGGAATTTCCAAAACTTTAATTCTATTTAAAATTATCCTTTGCAAAAATTTCCCTCTTTTATTACAATGGTCCAGCGGTAAACTTAAAGGTTCAAAAGATTTATATATATTTTTTATATATTTTTATTTTATTCTTACACAAATATGATATATACTAAAAAGGTACATTTAATGACCCTAATTACCAGCCCAAAATTCCAGAGTATGTATTGAATGATTGCTTGTATTATTTACTTTGTATAATAGTGACCATAAAAAAGATTTGGTATTATTATATTTTTTTCAAAAAATGTTTTAATTAAAAAAAGAAAATATTAATAATTGGTAGTTACCCTGTATAACTCTATCTCTCTTCCCTACCTCTCACTCAGAGCTTGGCCGAGTCATCTCCTGCCCACCTCTGATAATATATTTATTAGATACAAACCAATAAATGCATACCGTTTTATACCCAGTATATGTAAATATATAAGGTATATTAAGTTAAGTCCCGACTTTGTAACGCTTGAAAATATTAATCCTTGACATAAATGCTTGGAATGGGTATTCATAAAATGTCCTAATTCGCCCATTTAGGCATATCCGCCCGTCTGTGGATACGATAACTCAAGAACGAAAATAGATAACGAGCTGAAATTTTCTATAGCAAAAAAAGAGGTCAAGTTCATAAATTGGGAAAATCGGAACGTGTCTCCCCCCACCAGAGGGGAAAATATACATCTTTGAAACCGTAAGAGATAGAAAAAAAATTTGTTCACAAATAATCCTCTTCTTTTTAAAATAAACAACTTTTGTTTGAAAAATTTTCTCGTAATTTGTGCTCAAAGAGCAAATGGCATACTATTATCATAGTCCAATGAAGGCGGACATATGTAGAGATACATAATATAACATTGACATAACTCAAGTATATACTGGGTATTCAAACAATTAACTCAGTTAGTTGTTACATTACTTGTCTTTTTTAATTTTAACATTGTTATAATTCATAGAAGAATTGTTATTGGGTGCATTCACGGAAGTGTAATCACCCATATGAACGCAACAAATAGTTATACACATATATAAGCAAATTTTTGTTTTGACACCGTTTTATAATTAAGGGGTTACACGGGTTTAGAAGGCTAAAAAAAGCATATTTTCTCAATTTGTTTTCTAATATAATAAATGTAATATAATATAATTTATATATATCAAAGAATTGACAAATATTTTGTTAAATTTTCATTTCAAAATTTTGAAAATTCAGCCATTGGGACCTCATTTCCTGTGATCCCTCAGAATAAAGTTCCCTTCATACATTTGATTCTAGAAACAATGTATAGTGTATCTATTGCTGTCTATATGCATTGTACTATGATATGGTGTCTTTGTTACATACACATGTGGGCACACTCACACGATGGACGACGGACAATAACGACACGATGGACGATGTATACATGTACGAACGAGTAAGGTGCAACTACATACATAAATGTAGTTAGAAAGTGATAAGTATACTAGTTATATGTTATACAATCCTGATTTTATTGCAATTTAAGAGTAACAAAGACACCATATCATAGTACACTGCATACAAACAGCGATAGATACACTATATATTGTTTGCAGATTGGTTGTATTTTAAAAAACAAGCTGTAAATATATTTGTTCATACATAATAATATAATTATTAAAACTTTGGCTTTGTTTTCTTTACTTTTCAGATGAAAACTTATTTGAGTGTCTCATAGCTTTATTATTTAGAATCGATTGTTTTCTATGAATATTAATTCTAAGTAAGATAAAATTTCGTATTGAATATAAAATATATAAATTCATTTATTATAAAATAATTTGAAAAAGATGAAAGAATGAAGGACTAATAAAACTGAATACAAAATTTATTATTTATGACATGTTTTGAATGCAACGAATGAACTCGAACGATGCTTTCTAGGTAGAGATATTTTATGTTTATGAATAAATAAAAATATTATTAAAACGTAGTAGCTAGAGCTCTAGCTAGATAGAGCTACATGTAATACTGTAGTACTACGGGCCACTAAAGTAGCGTTCTTTTTACAAAATTTTATAGTTTATTTGTACTTTATTTATTCAGTTTTTGAAAAAATGTTTAAAAGTTGTTAGTATGTTTATAATGAACAACTTTTATACCAAGAATTTTTTTTCAAAACCCGAATGTAAAAGGCATAAATGAATTATAAAATTTTGAAAAAAGAATACTGCTTTTGTGGTCTTGTGTATTACCTACACGAAGTTACATTTTATTGTAGTAGGTATCCAAAGGAGAAACTTATAATTGGTTTTTCCACATATATATATATATATATATATATATATATATATATATATATATATATATATATATATATATATATATATATATATATATATATATAAAGTCACAAGTTAGTTATTATTATTAATAAACAAACTAAAAAAGTTTTTCTAGCATTGCCTTGGTTTAGTTGGATATTGTATGAAAATTAAACTTTCCAGTCAAAACATCATAACCCCCCCCACACCCCTTACCAGTTTTATTCGTATTTGTCCTCATAAATTTTTGATTACTATTTGGAATCGAAATGATATTAAATAGAAAGATTAACCTAATTCTTTAAATAATAAAACAGTCCATTGTAAACAAAAGCCACGTAGTACTTGTGAAAGAATTACAAAAATTTACCAAAACTAAAAGAGGTAGTATTGATTTTCAAATTTCAAGCTGCGTCAAATGCGAATTTTCTTAGAATAGATTAATCAATCTTTAGCGGGCACAATTTGAGTCTGATCAAAATTAAATGTCGTATCTGATATGATTTTGGTATTTTCAAGGTAAATTTTATTAATAAATGGCATTGGCCAAGGGGAAAGAGTGGCATAAAGAAAGAAGAAAGCACCAAATATAAAATATCTCCCTTAATATTAGAACAATCGAGAAATTTTTTAGGAGTATAGTTGTAGAAAATCATGTTTGCTACAATTCATTACCTAATCATTTTTCTCATTCGGGTTTTAACTTTCAATCTTAAATTGTAAATATTTCTGTAAATAAATATTAGTGTAACAGAAAAAATTTTAAGAAACAAAATTATAGTAAAACTAATTTTCTACAATTTTACTGTATTTTTCGATTTTGGCAATATTAAGGGAGATATGTCACATTTTGTGTTTCCCCCTCCCTCTAAACCCACTTTATCCTTGTTCGATTTTACCCATTAATGAACTTGACCTTTCCAATACCAAAAGCGCCTCAAATACCAAACTTCGTTCTAATCGGATAAAAACTGTGACCGCTATAGAGTCCGTACATACTTAAAAAATTTTATCGATAGTCATTTTTATTTAACATCTATTAGGTAGAATCGCTAAACATTTGAAGAAATTTTTACGAAATTCTATCACTGGTACAAAAGTAATAGCAGCATTTCCTTCGGAGGAAATTCACTAAAAAACTAAGGATTGTTTGAAGAAAGAACAAATTTATTTTAGAAAAATAGTAAAAACAGAAGTTCGTAAAGAATTCGAAGAAGAAAAATTGTTTTTTGCCAGTTATTTACAAGTTTTTAGCGAATTTCCTGAAAGGAAATAGAGCTATTAGTCCCGTACCAAAGTTAAAATTTCGGAAAAATTTCTTCAAATGTCGATCGATCCTACTTAGTAGATGTTAAAAATCACCATCTGTAATATTTATATATATATGTATATATCTATGGACATTATATATATATATATACATATATATATACATACATATATGTGTCTGTAATCACTCTAGCGGTCACAGTTTTCATTTTATCGGAATGAAATTTGGTATTTGAGGCACTTTTGGTATTCAAAAGGTCAAGTTCGTTAATGGGTAAAATCGGATAAGGGGAAAGGGAGGTTTAGAGGGAGGGGGAAACACAAAATTTGACATATCTCCCTTAATATTTAAAAAATCGAAAAATTTATAAGAAGTAAAGTTGTATGTACTAAATTTTATTGTAATTTTGTTTCTTATAATTTTTAAGAGAAATATGCGAAAATCCGACATTAGCGAATTCCTGAAAGGAAATAGAGCTATTGGTCCCGTACCGAAGTCAAAATTTCGCAAATATTTCTTCAAATGTCCATCGATCCTACCTAGTGGATGTCAAAAATCCCAATCTGTAAAATTTATACATATATATATATATATATATATATATATATATATATATATATATATATATATATATATATATATATATATATATCTATGGACATATAATCAGTTAGAGTCTGTAATCACTCTAGCGGTCACAGTTTTCGTTTTATCGGAATGAAATTTGGTATTTGAGAAATTTTCAAATTCGTTGATGAGTAAAATCGGACAAGGGGAAAGGGGGATTTAGAGGAAGAGGTAAGGTACTAAGTTTAACTGTTATTTTGATTCTTCTCATTTTTTTCTGTTACCCTAATATTTACAGAAATATTGACGATTTAATATTGAAAATTAAATTCCTGACTATCTCTGTACACATTAGAGTTTGAGCAAAAATGATGAGGTGATGAATTGTAGTAAACATGATTTTCTACAACTTTATTCCTTACGCATTTTTTGATTGTTCTAATATTAAAAGAGATATTTTGTATTTTGTGTTTTCTTCACGTTGGTAAAGTTAGCCCAGCCTTTTTCGAAATTCAAAAAAATAAAAGTTGTGCTGAATTGTGCTAGGTTTGTGCTACTTGTGCTGCGAAACAAAAATTTTTTTTTTTTAATATTGTAAGTTCTATGAGCTGATAAATAATTCGAAAAAAAGTTAGCCCAGCCATTTTCGAATTTCGAAAAAAAAAAATATGGTTGAATTGTGCTAGATTTGTGCTATTTGTGCTACTAGAGAAAAAATGGAAAAATTAATTGGAACACCTTAAAAAAAAATTTTTTTCTTTTTTTTTTTCGATAAATTGGCCAACCACTTTGTAATTCGACACAGGAATTTTTTATCGCAAAAGTAAAGGTTGTGCTGAGTTGTGCTAGCATCCTAGGCCACTGTGCAGTTGGTAGGAAAAATTATTTCATCGAAATAAATGATTAAACTGTGATAATTGTGGATTTCATAAGGCCAACAAAATTCACGACCCTCGTACGTGACACAGGAATTTTTTATCGCAAGAGTAAAGGTTGTGCTAAGTTGTGCTAGCATCCTAGGCCACTGTGCAGTCGATACGAAAAATTATTTCATCGAAATTAATGATAAAACGTCGATAATTGTGGATTTCATAGGGGCAATAAAGTTCACCACCTTCGTACGTGACACAGGAATTTTTTATCGCAAAAGTAAAAGTTGTGCTGAGTTGTGCTAGCATCCTAGGCTACTGTGCAGTCGATACGAAAAATTATTTCATCGAAATTAATGATAAAACGTCGATAATTGTGGATTTCATAGGGAGAACAAAGTTCACGACCCTCGTACGTGACACAGGAATTTTTTATCGCAAAAGTAAAGGTTGTGCTGAGTTGTGCTAGCATCCTAGGCTACTGTGCAGTCGATACGAAAAATTATTTCATCGAAATAAATGATTAAACTGTGATAATTGTGGATTTCATAGGGGCAATAAAGTTCACCACCTTCGTACGTGACACAGGAATTTTTTATCGCAAAAGTAAAGGTTGTGCTAAGTTGTGCTAGCATCCTAGGCCACTGTGCAGTCGATACGAAAAATTATTTCATCGAAATAAATGATAAAACTTCGATAATTATGGATTTCATAGGGACAACAAAGTTCACCACCTTCGTACGTGACATAGGAATTTTTTATCGCAAAAGTAAATGTTATGGTGAGTTTTGGGCTAGCATCCTAGGACACTAGAGCTTTAAAAATTTGTTTACCTGTATTGTGTACCTTATACCATAACATATGTTTTTTTAGAATTATAATGATCATGATTATAATAATTATAATGATCATAATTCAAATTTTAATAATACTCCATTTTCAACTGCACAGTAAATCTAACAATTGAAATTATTAACCCATTAAAACCAAGGCCGAAACTGTGCTAAACTAACTACGTCATTCATAGGCAAATGAAAAAAAATACCTATGTTTTTTCTTTTGTCATTTACAATTGTTTATAAAAATGTATTTAAACAAATTATGCTAGAAGTTATTTTTTTTCCAAAATAGACTGTACCAATCGATTCTACGGGAAAAATTATGAAGAAAACTTATATAACAATTTTTTGCCAGCGTTCAATTTGTTAGCGTAAAACGGTAATAAACAATTGAACAATAAATGGAACTATGGCAAAAAATGATTATACCTATAGGTTTTCGCCTTAATTTTTTTCGTAGAATCGATTAGTGCAGTCCGTTTTGCAAAATAACAACTTCCAGCATAATTTGTTTAAGTAATTTTTTATAAACAATTGCAAATGACAAAAGAAAAAGCACGTGTATTTTTTTTCCATTTGCCCATGAATGGCGTAGTTATAGTTTCATGCTATCTAGCACCAGTTTTGGCCTGGGCCTTAAATGGGTAAATAAAAAAAAATTTGTTTAAAGATTTTGTGTCGTTTTCGCAATCGTTCGATTCTACAAAAATCTTGAGAATCAGCTGATTGCTTCCATAAAGCATAATTCCGTCTTTTTACCCGAGCGAGCAGTCGGGAGTTCGAAAAAAACATGTAAACACATGTAAGAAACGCCGAAATAAAAAATGTGGACACAGCTTATATTTTATAGTTGGTACAGAATCGCGTATAGTCGCGTAAGTAATTATAAGTAATCTCGAAAGAAGATGTTCGCTCGAAACTCCCTCGAGAAGTGATCGTCGTCTCACTGGTCGAAGCGTCGATCCCTTAGCGAGCCGTGGGGCTCACTAGCCCTTTGTCCTAGCCACTTATCGCCTCAGATAAACAGCTCGGGTGACCGTCACCAAAAACCGAGACGTTGGTCTCAAGTGGGTCCCTCTCGTCAACACGAGCATCGAGAGAAACCGTTGCGTTCACACAACGATTTATGTAGGATATTGTTTTCGCTCGCTCTCACTCGCACTCATTCCGTGCTGTCCGACAGAGGACAGTTTCTAGAATAGTTCAACAAACAATTTTTTCAATTTTGTTTTTGTCATGTTTAATTTAACAGGATGATCATTTTCGTTCAACTTTATTAGTTATTGTGACACGCTTGCATTTGAGACTCTACAGCAATACAAGGTATGTACAATTTTCTGCACCGTAATTTTATTACTAAGACACATATTAATAGTCGTTGCCTGTTCCTCCTGAACAATTTTGCATTTATCTTTTCAATGATACTATTTTCTAGATAGACCATATTTTTTTTTAATATTGAATTTTTAAACATTCATTTATTATAAACATTTATTTATGTAATTAAGTTATTTAATGTAACTACATATTAAATTTCATAATTTTTCACGAGTAATAGATTTATGTAGAATATATTTGAAAAATGTATCAAACAAATTATTTTTTTGCCTTGAAAAATAACTTTTTACTTTCTCTAAAAAAAAATTTCAATACATTTTTCTAAAATAATATATTTATCTAGGAAGTAGCATCATTGTAAAGATGTGTGCAAAATTTTAGCACTCTTGATTAAGGTAGTTCAATAGCGACGCGCAAATCGGAAAATTGTTTTTCACTTTTTCGTATATATACAAGATGGTTTGCGGGCCACTTCAATTGATAAAAGTTGTTGCAAATTGACTAAAGAACAACATACTTGAAATTCAAGGTCATTCAAGGTCACATGTACTTGCTGTATGATTACAAATTTTTTTTCTTAAGATTTTTTTGAAGAACTAAATGAAGCTTCTTTGATGATGTATAAAACAGTGAGAAAAATTTCAGAAAGGTTTACCGTGTCAAAGTCAAAATATTCATTCTTGAAAATTGCAACTTTTAACATGGGCTCTTATGAGAGACTACCGAAAATTGTTATTTTTAACAATAAATATCTCGAGTTCCTTACGGTGAAACCTCTTGAAATTTATTATACACGTGCATATGACATCATAGAATGTTTATCCAGAATTTAAACGAAATCGTAAGAAAACGATTTAGCTATTTAACTACCTTAAATACTGTATGATTTATCGTTCACGTCAAGTGACAACTCTCCTTCTGATCTTTTGACATTCCAGAAAGACTGAACTGTAAATCAACCGTTTTTAAATATGAAAAAATAAGTAAATCAATTTTTCGTAACAGTTAAAAATATGAATTAACCATATGCCATATTTCGAAAAGATAGAATCAATTATTATTAGAAAAAAAATCATAACATTTTTTTTTAAATCGCGGGTCCATATGTATATCCCTCTTGAAGATGAACCCTTTAACTCATTAAGACCGAAGCAAAAACTATTGTAGATAGCACAAAATAAAACAATGCTATTTAAAGGCAAATTGAAAAAAATACTCGTCTTTTTTTCGAGTTATTTGCAATCGTTTATAAAAATTATTCGAACAGATTATTCCGAAAGTTGTTATTTAGCAAAACAGACTTCACCAATCGATTGTACGGAAAAATTACTATAAAAACCTATACAACCATTTTTTGTTAGACTTCAATTTGTTAGCGTAAAACGACAATACTCTCCATCATGCAATTGTATATGATCGTTTTACGCTAACAAATTGAAGTCTGACAAATATTGTTATATAGGTTTTCGTGATAATTTTTCCCGTAGAACCGATTGGTGCAGTCCGTTTTGCGAAATAATAACTTTCAGTATAATTTGTTTAAATAAAGTTTATAAACAATTGCAAATGACACAAAAAAATATAGGTATTTTTTTATTTGCCTATGAATGGCGTTGTTAGTTTTGTGCTATCTATCCCAGTTTTTGTCTGGGCCTTAATGGGTTAACTGAGATTATATTTCGTCAAATGAATTACTCGTAGGCAGATACACGGAAATAAGAGTTTTTTTTCTTATTGTAATGATTTTGATAATTTGTTGTTCTAGAATCCAATGATATTTTTATATCAAGATGTCAACGAGAGAAAAAGTAAACGAATTGGAGCGGCTCCTCAAAATGGAGAACTTCAAATCAGTCATCGGTAAAGATGGAAAAGTCGTTCCACCTAGTTGCGAAATTTACATCGATTTGGCAGATAATATGGACAAGGAGTTGTACCTTTCGCCAAAGTACATTTACACGATCCTATTGGAAGATAGGTACAATGTACGGCAAAATATCATCGAACATCACGGAATAAGTTGTCCTCCGCCCAACACTACAAACATCAGTTTAGATGAAACGACTGAAGAATCCACGTTCCAAATTGATGTATCAGATGTTTGGGACAGCATAAAAAATGAGGAGGTGACGTGCAAGTTCGGGGATCGAGGGGAGCGAACAGTACGAACGTTAAAGCGACGGGTATGGACAAATCAAATTTTTGAGAAAGTATTTGATGCGACCCACATTTGCTGCCCTCTCACATTTAAAAGATCGACCATATCTAACTCCGGGTGGTTCGTCAAAGTTGAAGGCTCATGCCCTGAATGCGATTGCCAATTTGAAGGTAAAATAGCAAACAAGCCAGAGGAAAACAAAGCAATAATCATGGATTGCTCACTACAGAACTTTGATCCAAATATCAAACATTATAAAAAACGGCAATTGAAAGGCTCAAAACGCATTGCCATTGCCAAAGAACTCGTCGAAGGCAAAATGTTACCATCAGCTTGGCGAAGATCACAAGCAAAAAAACTGATGGCAGTAGGTGACGATGAACCACCTCATATTTTCACCGGACCAGTGCTAAGAAAGGCGAAACAAGAAAGACAAGATATGCTACTCGGTATCAAATCCAACAACATCTACGAAAGTCTCCACCATCTGAAATACAGTTTAAAGCACGAAACAGCTATCAGATCCATTGGTCTCGATCCAATTTTCGTTCATTATTGGACGAATGAACAAATAGCGGTTTACGAACACCATCACACGACCATATGCATTGATGCTACTGGTTCGTTAATGAAGAAGGTGAAAATGCCGAACGGTGAGTTATCGCCTCACCTGTATTTGTACCAAATCACAACCAAGGTCATCGTCGGAAATCTACCAGTTTTTCAAATGGTCTCGGCAGTCCAAAATACCAACAGTATTACGTTTTGGCTGCTTGAAATTCTGCGTATAGGGTCAACCCACAGGCAAAATTTTCCAACGCCAAAAGAAATTGTTACGGATTTTGACCGTGCATTAATAGGCGCAGTGGTGAGAGCATTTGCAAAAATGGCCACTCTTGCCGATTATCTGTCGCTGTGTTTCGAAATCTTATGCAAGAAAGAACGGGCCTTTCCACCTTGCCTACTACGTCTCGACATATGCCACTATATGAACATGATTTCGCGATGGAAGTGCTGGAAAAACACATCTTCGCGCGTAAAAAAATTTTATATGCATTGCATGGCTGCCTTACGCGCGCAAACTACCTTCGACGGAATTCTATCAATTTCGAAGGCAATTTTCGTAATATCACTGGATCCAAACTACTCCGAAAATGTAACTGAAAAAGCCAAGCAAATTTTAAAAACAGCAGTTCGCAGTGTTCCCGAGTTAATGGAAGATGAATCCGCCGAAGATTTCGTTCAGGAGTTCAATGAAGACGAACAAATGGAGACATCAAACATCTTCAGGTGGGTATCTGGCATTTTTAAAGAATGCACCAACGCAGTAGCCACACAAGAAGACACTGATGACGTCAATGGGTATTACTGTCCGGAAGTGGCGATGAACTTGAAAAGATTGATGCCATATTTTCCTCTCTTTTCTGACACGTTGCCTCCAGTATTTGGTTACGGATCGTACGCTCCATCATCGGCTGCTGTGGAATCGGAGTTCAACGACCTGAAAAACCGTGTCTTGAAAGATGCAGGAAAACCGATACGTATCGACAAATTCGTCAGTCGACATATTTTGTCGTTCCCAGGGAAAATCCGGTTAGCTTTGGCGTCGCAGAATATAAAAAAAGAGGACGCATCAACTGACGAGATTATCGTGGAACAAAAAAATTTCGGCAAACACACAGCGAAAGCAAAACGATCACCTTCCTTCAGCTTTGGCGTCGGAGAATATGAAAAAAGAGGACCCATCAACTGACGAGATTATCGTGGAAACGAATAATATCGACAATAACACAGAGAAAGAAAAACGATCACCTTCCGAAAAAAGCGATGACGATTTTCAAGAGATGAATGAACTACGGGCTGAGCAAAATTGGAGAAACAAGAACAAAGTAAAGAAGTCATCGAAATATGGTCCTCCGTTTCCACGATTTGATCCATCATTGCAAACAGGCATAACGCTCCCCGCGATCCCAAACGGTAACCACTGCCGCAACGTAAGTTATCAAGGAAAAACTTATGTAGTAAGAAACACATGTGCATTTGACAGCATATGTCAAATTTTGGCGCACAGTTTGCAGAATAACGAGGCATATAAAAAGGCATGTGAGAGTATAAAATCCCCTATCTACAGTGTGGCGAACGAGTTGATCGAAAAAGGTTTGAGTCAAAGTTTTTTCCAACGGAGAGCCGTTCTCTTGGCGAATCTGCCCATCTACGAAAAAACCGAAACGAGGACGAAAATAATCAAGGTAAATGCACAGGTCAATATAGGCAATCTCGCCGAAGCTTTATTCGAAGAGTGTCCAAGCGTTACAAGGGACGAGATTTGCCGAGTGTGTAAAAAAAAAAAACAACGCAGCAACACCGTTTTGTCGGTCAACTTCAATACAATCAGGGATAAAGGATTTAAAGAGCTGAAAGAAGCTGTACAGCATTACACCATGCCAGGAAAGTGTTGTGGACTGGAAACGAAAGTACATATTCGATACGATCCACACCTTCTAATCGAAACAGACATGGGTGACAGAACCGAAATGGCGCTGGAAGATCTGCCACAACGAATCGAAGTAGCTGGAGAGAACGTAAGAGAGAGTAAGCAATATTGTCTAGCCGGGATCATTGCTTATCACGGATCCTTCGACGCAGACAGTATGGGGCATTACACCAGCTACGTCAAAATGGGACCAACATGGATTCATTTTGATGGAACCAGGAAAACCCCTGTACAGACGGCATCGAGCCAAGATAAGATACATGGCCACATGGTTGTATATATTATAAACCAATGAGGTTCTCCTCGTGAATAGAAAAAAAGAAAGGTTTTATTCAATATTAATAAATAAATTTTCTAAAATATATATATTATTTAACTTTGTTGCCCCTATGAAATCCATAATTATCGAAGTTTTATCATTTATTTCGATGAAATAATTTTTCGTATCGACTGCACAGTGGCCTAGGATGCTAGCACAACTTAGCACAACCTTTACTTTTGCGATAAAAAATTCCTGTGTCACGTACGAAGGTGGTGAACTTTATTGCCCCTATGAAATCCACAATTATCACAGTTTAATCATTTATTTCGATGAAATAATTTTTCGTATCGACTGCACAGTGGTCTGAGATGCTAGCACAACAACCTTTACTTTTGCGATAAAAAAATCCTGTGTCACGTACGAGGGTCGTGAACTTTGTTGTCCCTATGAAATCCACAATTATCGACGTTTTATCATTAATTTCGATGAAATAATTTTTCGTATCGACTGCACAGTAGCCTAGGATGCTAGCACAACTCAGCACAACTTTTACTTTTGCGATAAAAAATTCATGTGTCACGTACGAGGGTCGTGAACTTTGTTGCCCTTATGAAATCCACAATTATCGCAGTTTTATCATTAATTTCGATGAAATAATTTTTCGTATCGACTCACAGTGGCCTAGGATGCTAGCACAACTCAGCACAACTTTTACTTTTGCGATAAAAAATTCCTGTGCCACGTACGAGGGTCGTGAACTTTGTTGGCCTTATGAAATCCACAATTATCACAGTTTAATCATTTATTTCGATGAAATAATTTTTCGTACCAACTGCACAGTGGCCTAGGATGCTAGCACAACTCAGCACAACCTTTACTTTTGCGATAAAAAATTCCTGTGTCGAATTACAAAGTGGTTGGCCAATTTATCGAAAAAAAAAAAAAAGAAAAAAATTTTTTTCAAGGTGTTCCAATTAATTTTTCCATTTTTTCTCTAGTAGCACAAATAGCACAAATCTAGCACAATTCAACCATATTTTTTTTTTTCGAAATTCGAAAATGGCTGGGCTAACTTTTTTTCGAATTATTTATCAGCTCATAGAACTTCGCAGCACAAGTAGCACAAACCTAGCACAATTCAGCACAACTTTTATTTTTTTGAATTTCGAAAAAGGCTGGGCTAACTTTACCCAGATAAATTCTTTATGCCCCCCTTTCCCCTTGACGATGTCATTTATTAATAAAATTGGCCAAGCAAATACTAAAATCATATACGACATTTCATTTCGATCAGACTAAAATTGTGACCGTTAGAAAGTGATTTATGTATTTTAAGGAAATTCGCTAAGTTGAAGCAGCTCCTGCGTAACGAGTTTTTTATTGTTTAAAATCAAATAAAATTCATTTAAACAAGTTTTTAATAATTATTTTTAAAAAAAAGTAAATATTATAACTCGTAAAAATAACCTTCAATATTAGTTTTGAATTACAAGTACAAGGTTTATTACATAACATTTAATATTTTAATCATAATTACTTTATGCTACACTGTTAAAGCTGTCCATACCAGAGGTGGGCGCAGACAGCTCGTCTGAGCCTTACGGGCTCTCCATAAGCTGGGTGAGAGTAAGTAAAGAAGGTATGTTTTGAAGCAAGACGGAACGATGTTTCAATACAGGTTGTCCCTACCGATTATTGCCCAATAATTTATTCAATAATTTATTACTTTTATTTTTTTTGAAAAACAAATTATGCGAAAAATAATTTCCACTACTACAAATAGTACTTTTCACTTTTTCAATTCAAAGTAGACTAACTCGAAGAACTCAAATTCCCACTTTATGTAAAATTTAACTTAATTCATCAAATTCCCATGACACTATACTGAGCATACTCCATACGAAGAAAAAATAATTAAATCAGGTAAATAATTCTTTATTAGTTCTCGGATATGAATAGTAAAATATTTAGACAAATTATTTGGAATTTCCAAAACTATAATTCTATTTAAATTATCCTTTGCAAAAATTTCTCTCTTTTATTACAATGGTCCAGCGGTAAACTTAAAGGTTCAAAAGATTTATATATATATTTTTTATATATTTTTATTTTATTCATACACAAATATGATATATACTAAAAAGGGACATTTTATGACCCAAATTACCAGCCCAAAATTCCAGAGTATGTATTGAATGATTGTATGTATTATTTACTTTGTATAATAGTGACCATAAAAAAGATTTGGTATAATTATATTTTTTCAGAAAATGTTTTAATTAAAAAAAGAAAATATTAATAATTGGTAGGTTACCCTGTATTAACTCTATCTCTCTTCCCTACCTCTCACTCAGAGCTTGGCCGAGTCAACTCTTGCCCACCTCTGGTCCATACACATACAGTGGTCATAAATTTTTATACCTGGTATATAATATGTAGGAGGGGCTTTTAACTGTAGTCCCGACTTTGTAACGGTTGAAAATATTGATAGCAGAAAAAACTTTATTTGTATAATTGTTCATAAAATGACATAATTTGTTAATTTCCGCATATCCGTCTATCAGTCTGTGGACACGATAACTAAAAAGAGATAACGACCTGAAATTTTGTGTGTTCTAGAAATAAAAGTAAGGTCAAGTTAGTAAATAGGCAAAATCAGACCTTGAGTGGGTGTTTAACCAATTAACTCAGTTCTTATATTCACTTGTTTTTATACCCGATATATAATATACACCAGGGTTTGCAATCCCGTTGTTTAAAAAGTTTAAAAATGTTGATCGCAGAATAAAATTTTGGTATATGTGTTCATAAAACGACCTAAATAGTCCATTTCCGCAAATGTGCTTGTCCGTCCGTCCGTCAACACGATAATTAAAAAACGAAAAGAGATCGGGAGCTAAAATTATATGTGTGTTTTAAAAAGTAAGGTCTAGTTCGTGAAAGGGCAAAATCGGACCTTGTTTGTGCAAAATTGCCTATTTTTGAAGCCCGTAGGGGATAGAACAAAAATTAAAGAACAAAAATGTTCCTTTTTTAAAAATAAACAACTTTTGAAAGAAACTTTATTCAGTGTATACCGGGTATTTAAGCAATTAACTCAGTTAAGGGGCCTGGTTAAACTTTTTGTTTTTACTCGCCAATCGCCTTTTCCCACCACGCATGCGACTCGAACGTCAACTCGCACGTTTTTAATGAAATGACAGTAGCTCGTACGCTTAGGCACACTCCGGGCGCATTCTCGGCTGCTTCACGTGTTTATCTTGTTTCAAAAGACAAAATGACAGCGGATAGATGGACTTCCGAGTAAAATTTAAAGTTTGTGGACAAGGATCAAACCAACTTATGGAATTTTTTGGATCCAAATTATAAGAAAAGCGCAAAGTATTTTTGTAACTACTTATATTGTGGTATGAACTATGATCAGTAGTATTTTGCGACAACATTGCACGGGACATGTACATGCGAGTACAGACATGCAGTAGCTGTCTACTGTCACGCCAGCAGTTCGCACTCGTGTGACCGGGTGATGCGAGTCGAGCTACTGCCATGCCAGCACAAATGGCAGTAGGTGTTTACTGTCAACGCCAGTAGCACGCACCGTGTAACCAGGCCTTTAGTTGTTATTTTCACTAGTTTTTTTTTTACTTCCAAATATTTTTTAATTTAATAATTATAATGAAGGCCATACAAAATACTGTTTTTCCTTAAGAAAAAAATTAGTTGTACAATCTGATTAGATCCTGATGCATTATTCGATTGTATATGTAATACATTCAAGGTAAATATTTATTCATTTTTACAAATACAAAAATTTTAATATTCTCTACAAAGTTCAAGGACTATTTATTTCAAAATAGATATCGTGTGTGCACTTTTTATTGTTTACAAGAAAAAATGAAATTTTTTTTCAAATTATTTTTTTCTCAAGCTTTTCCCTTGATGAAGTCTGATTTACACTGTAACTAACGACTTAATTCTATAACATGCTATAATTAAACAGTTAAGTGTTGAAGGGTGAGGCTTTGTAATTCACTAATTTAAAACAAGTGAAAATAACAACTAACTGACTTAATTGCGTAAATATCCGGTATATACTGAGTTTATGAGAAAAAGGTTTCAAAAAAAAGGTATTTATTTTTAAATAAGGACATTTTTGTCTTTAAAATTTTGTTCTATCTCTAACGGTTTCTAAGACGGATATGTTTCCCGTCTGTATGTCTGTATTAAAAAAAATTTTTTTTTTTAATGTTTGTCACCTCAGAACTCCGACATTTATGAACCGATTTTGAATTTTTGTTTTAAAGGGTTTGGTTTCCCATTGGTCCCATTGTCACCAAATCGCATTCTGATGAGGGGATCCCCCGGATATCGAGGAGAATCCTCAATTTATATGTGATAACCGATTTCTACGAAATTTATTTATTTTTTTAAGGGTATACTCATTCATAATGCAAAAATAAGAAAATTTTTTTAAAAACCAACTTCAAAAAAATTTTTAACAAAAAAAACCGACTCCAAAAATGATTCACCTAAGCAAAAATTTTTTAAATATACAAAATGTACAATTATTGTTATTTTTGGAGGCGGTGTCCAAATTTTATGTGAATTTCTCTATGCTGACACCGACTCCAAAAATAACAATAATTGTACATATATATTTAAAATTTTTTGCTTAGGTGAACTAAAATTGACACAATAATATGCAATTATTTTTTTACTTTTCAGTGCATTTTTGGTTTTAGAATATTTGATTTTTGAAGTCGGGTTTCCATTTTGTCAAAATTTTTTTTATTTGTATATAAATATTTATCACCAACTAAAATATGTTAAATGTTCAAATTAAATTAAATATTTGAACAAATTGATTAGAACTAATAAAATAAATAAAAATATTTTATAAATTTAGAATTATTAAATATAATCAGTTTACAAATATTATTAGTGGTTCTATTATTATGGTGTTTATTTATTTTCACTTAGTTTTTTAACCATTATTTACTGGTTCATTCATTATTTAAACATTCAACAACATAAAACCAAACGATTCAGTAGTGCAATATTTGGAATCTACTCTCATAATAGATCTTCGATACCCCTAACACGCAACTATTTTGTTTTAACAGTTATCTTTGGAAAGAAACATGGAACGTTGGCGCACGGTTTATTTTCTAGATTAAGGTAAATTTTTGACCAAAATGTGTCGATATATTTTTAAAATAATTTTTCAACTTAAGGTAGTTGTTAATCCATGATAATCCGACAGAAAATACAAAAAGTTCCAAATACTCAATGATATATGACATGTATGTTATTTGTATCAGAGACTGTACTTAAGGATGTTCCAGCACTGAGTACACATAATTACACATATTATTGGCACTTAGACATACTATGAAATATTTCCGGTACGGTGATCTGGCGACGTTGCTCTGTGCATATACCTATATATTATTATTGCTTATGTCAACAGTAACAATTCCCACTATTTAATTGATGCAATTTGAGAGAGATTGGCGCACAACGTTGTCAGACCACTATTTACCAAAAAACGGAATGTGTTATAATTGGACAAAAATAATATTTTAAATTATTATATAGTCCAGTCAATGAAGACATAAAAGGCGGCTTTCGCTACTAAAGGTCAAGGAGAGCTCTAATTTGGCAGAGTGTTACAATTTGGTGTCCTAATTAATATTCCAAATTTGCGACCTTGAGCGACCGCCGCTCGCGCCACCATATTGGAAGAATGGTATCAAAAACCAGTTTTTCGAGAATATCTACTCCCAGCGTCATCTAGATTGGAAATAGTCCTGAAACTTTTGTGGGAAACATTTTTTGATCAGATAAATAGTCTACGAGTAAGAGCGAAGTCAAGATCAGCAAATTTTTACAATTTGCAAAATCGCTACATTTTTTTGTAAGTCTATTCCATACGATACTGAATTCGGAAATAGAATTTATGTCATAGATTTTATATATCTGCTACATAGAGTCATATGGCATCGCAATGAATCGTTTGCATCGATCTGCACAAGCTATGTTCAGTACGTGCAAAGGCATTATGGTTCCAACGTAGTCGTTATTTTTGACGGGTATCCAATTGACGCAGCTACCAAAAGTACGAAAAGTGCAGAAAGACTTCGTCGTTGAAAAAACAAACTTCCGCTGACGTGTATGGATTTAACTTCCCAACCAACATTCTAGACGTTATGAAAATTGAACTGATTTTTAACACACTTTTATTAGCTTCACTTTTAACTAACTTCTAATAGGGAATATGCATGAAAATTTTTTTTCACTTGAATTGAAGCATGTTTACTTGACAAATATCAAGGAAAATTACTTTTTAAATAACTTTAAAAATAAGCGAGATATGATTGAAATGATTGAAATTCCCGATTAGACAAAGAGGGTGATAGCCCTCTTGATATGTTATGTGACGTCATATTACACTTTCATCATTTAAAATACACGTAAAACTCCGTTTTTAGTATTTTTGCAAGAAAGAGACAGATAATAATCTTTAAAAGCTTATAGCTTCCTTGATGTTTGTCGGATTTTAATTTCGTTTTTAAATATTATTACAGTATTAACAGTATTTTCATATTCTGAAAATAAATGTGAAAAAAAATTTTCATGCATATTCCCTATTGTCGTATCGAAATGAAATTTTGTATGTATATGTAGTTCGGATGACAAAACTATAATTTGGTATCTTGGAGCTGATCTGACTATGGAACCCGGAGGTGGGTAGTGGAACTCTTCAGTGGCTACTAGTAAACCCCTCGAGTTTGGGCTAATACGATTTGTTTTGACGAGTTCAATAGATTGGGCTTGGTTTTATAATTTAGATGCGTGATAAAAGCGTGTTTTTTAGTTTGTTTAAACTACATATTTTTATTGTTTCATGTATTGTATTATTTTTATCGATTTTGTTCTTAATAGAAAATACCACTTGTTTTTTCGAAAATAGACCCACTATGTTAGAAAATGTCTTTGATAATCTTTTCAACAAAATTAATGCAATTTGTACTTACAATGTCTTGATAAAAGTAAGGAAACTTAACAGAAAACTTTGGCAAAACTTACCTAGAACAAAAAAAAAACACAATATTAGTTAAATGTTTGTAACAATCGGCTTCTTAGCAACTTTGAAGGTATCAATCCTCTATTTTGGTAACAAGTATCTTTGATTGAGTTTGGCTTAAGTAAGGGGGGACTCAATAGGGTTAAAACTCTACATTCAAACAATTTTAACCACCAACAATATTTAGTCCTTAAACAAACACCTAATGTTTTCACCGTATTCGCTATGCGCACAATTTGCCAAGTCTAACGAAAATGCAAAATACATCGGGAGAGGTTTATATATTAGACGGGAAAATGAGCGATTTATAGATAGATTGTAGAGGCTGTCTTGGACGGGCTAAACTTCGACCATAAGGACCATTGTGATGCCTAACGATGTGAGGATGTGAGTGGAGTGGAAGAAATTTTTGTGTAAAGACTAGGAATTGGTAGGATATGCGGCTGCAGCCAACTATAATAGGAACTATGCCGATATTTATCTGGAGTTCGTGAAGGAAACGGCAGAAAACCTTCACGAGCATAGCCAGTTACTTCGTTCTTGTCCGTACACCGACAGTTTAGTCAATTAACCGCTCCTTTTTTTTCTTGATAATTGACAAACTGCCGATGTCGGGATTCGAACCCATAACCTCCCAGTTTCCAAGTAGGCATACTGAGCAGAAATAACGCCGTAGACCGCTCGGCCACTAGGGCTGGTGAGCGATTTATATCTCAGCTATAGTTTGCCACATTGTTAAAAGATGAATTTTATATAAAAATTATATAAAAGTTACTCATACCGTCTTATAACAAAATGGCGGCTTTAGTAAGACTACATTTAAGCAATTAGTTATATTTTTCGTAAAAAGAGTTGAGTATCATTAACATAATCACAATTTATTAACGTAACCATACTAGCAACGCATATGTAACTATCACATTTGAGCCTCACTATTCTGTCAAACTGTGCACATAGCGAATACTAACCGGTAATATATGTATCTTCTTGATACTGAATCCTAAATAAAAAATACCACACAATATTTAGAAATCAATAAATCATATTATGATTGATACTGTATTATAGACAGGTTTTGGTAGAGGTATTTATAAAATATTTATATATTCATCATATTTATTAGATTTAATAAATAAATAATATATGGTTGTCACCGATTTACAAATTATATTCAAACAGATTCAACACAGAAAATTATTACTATACGAACCAACCGATCAAGTCACCTCAACCAATATTCAATCGTTCAATCATTTTTTTTATTTTAAAACAAAAAAAAAAAAACGTTTTCTGTATTCTTTTTTAACTATTTAACTTTTTATAAATTAATGTTATGGAAAAATTATTTTATTGGAATGATTTTTGTTTTAATTATTTAAATGAATTTTTTGTTTGTTTGTGTCTTCTTCTTACAAGTTCAATAATCGTGACGTAATACAAATTTTTGAATATATAAGAACAAGTGAAACTAACAACTAAATAACTGAGTTAATTACTTAATACCCGGTATATGCTGAGTTTATGAAAAAAGATTTCAAAAAGTTGATTATTTTTAAACAAGTGAAAATAACAACTAACTGAATTAATTGCTTAAATAGCCGGTATATACTGATTTTATGAAAAAAAGTTTCAAACAAAAGTTGTTTATTTTTAAAAGACGGACATTTTTTGTTCTTAATTTTTTTTCAGGCAGTTTTGCTCATTTTACCCAAACATTTTCCGGGTTTGCTCATTTTTACTTGACCTTAACTTTTAGCTTTAGAGCACACATGCTATTTCTTTTGATTTTTTTTGTTATCGTGTTTACGGACGAACTACTTTGCGGAAATGAACTAATTAGATCATTTTACAAGGTCGAAACTAAACTTAATATACCCTGGTATTTATTATATATCGGGTATAAAAAGGACAATTTTTTGAGTTGTCTTGAAATCTTACGGTTTCAAAGATGGAAATTTACCATGCAGGCGGGAGAAACACGGTTCAATTTTGCCCATAGACGAACTTGATGTTTCGTTTTAGCTCTAGAATATACGCACAAAATTTCAACTCGTTAACTCTTTTGGTTTTTGAATTATCGTGACCACAAACGAGCGGACATACGGACAAACAGGCGGACATGCGGAAATGAACTAATAGTTCATTCGTAAAATTTCAAATTAGTAGATTAGTCAAAATTAAATAGTAGAGACCTTAATTTTATACAAGATATAGAAAATAGTTTCAGACAATACTTGTAGATAAAAAAATTATAGATAAATGAAATTCATGTTTTCTCTCTTTTTAATAATTTTAACTATGAAAAAAGTATAAGTTTTATTTATCCATAATTTTATGAACTACAACTTTTGTCTACAGCTGTACTAAACGTACTTTATCGTTTCAACAGCGTAAGATAGAGAAAATCTTTAACAACAGAAAATGTTTATATCATTTTGTTTGAAACAATTTTTCATACATCCAATAGTTTTCTATGTACACTCCCGTTCAAAAAAAATGAAAAGACCTGAAGCGAATCAGTCTCTCACAATTTTGATTATTCTTGTAGTAAATGTTTTTTTACAGATACAACATTTTATTCAATTTTTATACGTAAGAGTAAGATATAACACTTAACATGTATTAGCATTACATATATTTTTTAAATTCTCACTCTGTCACTGACACCGTATATACAAATAAAAAATATAAATTCAATTTATACTTCCATTTCTTTTTTACACACTTCAAAAATATACTACTTATCTTTGTTTATAAATAAATAAAATTATACATTATACAGAGAGTTACAAAAGTGAGGAGTTTTATGAAATGTAAAAAATTTAAGGTCTGTTAATTTTTTTTGAACAGGAGTGTATATTATATGTCGTAAAATTGATGATATTAATATCACATTATGAAAAACACCAGCAAAATAGCCAGACAGAAAAACAAATAAAATAATAAAACAATAAAAACCAGCGCGTGTTATCGCAGCTCATACGATGACAAGTTCATAAAACATGCCAAAACAAACTATAAATTAGTTGTGTGTGTTTGTTGAGGTGATACCTTGAGATGTGATTAATTTACAAATGAAAATATAAATTAAAAATATTTTTATATAAATTCATTTAAATAATACAAACTTGACATAAATAAAGTAAAAGATTCAAAAACACCTACTTTCCTTGCTTACTACTCAGATAGTTTACTTTAAGTCATACAATTTAAAACTGCACATATTTCATGGTACCCATGGCCACAAAAGTATCGCACTTTTTTCATAATTTTATATTTAATTTGTACCATATTTATTCGATTTTCGAAAAAATATTTCGAATAAAAGTTGTTCATTATAAATATACTAACAATTTTTATTCGAAGCATTTCCCCAAAAACCGAATAAATAAGATATAAATTAACTAAAAAAAATTTGAAAAATGAACGCTACTTTAAGGGACTATAGTACAATGTGTACAAGTATTTTATAGTAAAATTCATTGCAGAGTGATCATCATAATCATAACTAGATTTTTTTAATATTATAAATGAAATAATCTTTATATTTCAGGGCAGTTAGGGTTTCGCTTTAAAATAATTTTAACGTCGATCGGACCTTGAAGGATTAATTGTTGGAGGGGTTAATCCTCAAATGCAAAAACAACTTTGGGACCATGGCCTTCTTCCGGTGGTCCCAAATATGTAAGAATATTTGTTTCCTTGATATCTCCGCGACCGTTCGGTTTCTTAAAAAGGTCGAGGGAAATTTTTTGGGAAACGAAATTTTTTCCTCACTTTTTTTGTTTGAATTATGTGAAAAATTTTTTTGTACCTTGAATAGTTTAGACATACATAGCGGAAAATAAAGTAAAGGCGGCACTACAAAATCAGCTAATTTTGTGGCTACAAATAAATTGTTCAAACAAAAATGTAAGGATTTTTATTTCTCAACAACTTTTTCAATAAACTAAACGTTTGGAAAGATATCAAGGAAACAAAGATTCTTACACCTGTAAAAAAAATTCGACAGAAGGAGGTTGTCCCAAAGTGGAGTTCGCAAAAAGAGGAGGATTAACTCTTCTTACGATCCCACAAGGTTCGATCTACGTTACAATTTTTTTTAAGTATTTTGGGCTACTAGGGTACAAAGAAAAAAAGTCGGTTATCAATTATACTATAAGATTTAGTTTTAATATTATACAGTATTGGCAATTGTAAGTAAGAATTGCTATGTTGTGATTTATTTTTAGAATTCAAGGTTCATTGATAGAAATGATTTAATTAGCTATAAGCGTTGTTTTAGAGAAAAACAACTTTAGATGAACTTGTCTCATTTGGATAAAGAATGTTAAAACAGGGTGGGGGGGGGGGGTTGTAGGCTAAGGAAAATGAAATGGCATAATGTGAGTTATGTCACAACCGATTTCAGCTTTAACATTCATTGAAATGATTGAAATAAGTTCCCTTGTGTATATATTTTCGCATAGTTTCCAATAGTGTACATAGAAGATCTCGTTAAATCCTGAATACTTTAAATTTTCTGATAATACCGTTTTTTGACAAAAATTTTTCTTTTCCAAAATACAGTTGATCAAACTGTAAGAGTTACGTTAAAATTTGTGTCGAAATTACAAATTTCGAACAAAAAATAATTGAGCACAATTAATTTTTTAATAATTCAATTAAAAAATTGCACAAACTTTTTGAATCCATTAAGAAAGATTTCGTTTATAAAAAAAGTCATCTTTATTCCAAATTGCATTTAATTGATTTGACCATGGGGTAAACTCTGTGATTTCAAATGCAATGACCCCATTATTTAATAATAATAATAATAAATATTGCAAAATGTAAAAAAAAAGTGAATAATTTTAATGTTGTAAATTTGATTCTGGGATATATAAATGTTACGAAATCAACCAAACAATACAATTTTTAGGATAGACTAATTTTAAAGAATATATCACTGTTTAAGATACACAAAAACTTTAATTAATCTATGCATTGCTCTATTGAGAAATGGAATCACAAAATTTGGTATATCTGTCCTAATGTTGGAAAAATCGAAAAAATGTCTTAGAAGTAAAGTTATAGATAATTGATTTTACTATAATTTTGGTTCTTATCATTTTTTCTGTTACCCTAATATTGACAGAAATATTTACAATTTAAAATTGAAAGTTAAATTCCTAAATATCTCTGTACACATTAGAGTTTGAGAAACAATGATCAGGTAGTAAAATGTAGCAAACAATTTTCTACAACTTTATTCCTTTCAAATTTTTCTATTTTTTTAATATTCTAAAGAAATTCGCTAAGTTGACGCAGCACCTGCGTAACGAATTTTTTTTTAAATGTATTGTTAAATATTTTAGTAGATTATCTCTGATATACTTAGCACCTTATCTAGAGCACGGTAGTGCGCAAGGCCGTTCGTTTCACATAACTACAAAAATGATAACAGGATTATTTTCAAATAATAAACAATGACCTTTGTTTAGCAGATAGTGGCGAAAAAAGCATTTATCAAAATTATATACAAGTTAAGACAAAGATGAATACTACAATTAATTCAGATAAGACTTGTTTTTTTTTCGTTTTCCTAAACTTTTGTGGTTGTTTTAGGGAATATGCATGAACATTTTTTTTCACTTGAATTGAAGCATGTTTACTTGACAAATATCAAGGTTAAATTACCTTTTAAATAACTTTAAAAATAAGCGAGATATGAATGATTGAAATTCCCGATTAGACAACGAGTGTGATAGCCCTCTTGATATGTTATGTGACGTCATATTTCACCATTTAAAATACACGTAAAACTCCGTTTTTAGTATTTTTGCAAGAAAGAGACAGATAATAATCTTTAAAAGCTTATAGCTTCCTTGATATTTGTCGGCTTTTAATTTCGTTTTTAAATATTATTACAGTATTAACAGTATTTTCATATTCTGAAAATAAATGTGAAAAAAAATTTTCATGCATATTCTCTATTAACGTGTGTTATATTTAGATAATTTATTATTTTTGTACAAATGGATGATGATATCCGACAACTCATGCTTTTATGTTATCGACCAAAAAATATGATATTTATTAATCGGCTTTTTTTTGTAAACAAATTCTATAAATATAATTATTTGGACGCCAGTTTCAAAACATAAATTTTGTTTTTTTCGTTTTTTTTTTGTGATAATTAACAATTTAAAAAAAATTTCAGGGCCGTTACTGATTTGTATACAAAATGTATATTTAAATTTACATTCAAAATATTTTTAAAATTAATATTTACTCGTATAACAAGTTGAATATTTTTGTTTTTCTAGTAATTGGTCGTTTATTTCAGAAAGGTGATCACAAATTCTAATGAAGAAGAGCCTAGGTTTCGAAATGATTAAATTTGGTCCGGGTCACATAATTCTGATAACATGATCAATCTTATTGGTGTCACTAATTCAGTCTAATTTCAATTTAAAGTAACAGCTAAAAATCACTATATTAAGGACGTTCATGTGCTTTTTCTTAATCCATTTAAATCAACTGTATAATCCAAAGAATATTTTAAAACAATATTTAGTACAGCGTCTAATTTATTAACGGAGTTTAAATTATTAAAAATATATATTTTCCCATAAGACGCTATGTCAAAAATTTAATTTTTAAATCGTTGATATTTAAATGATCGATAAAATGTTTTGAATTTTTAAGTAAACTTAATTACGTCATTAAACTTCCAAAATACCCATGATTAAAACTTGTATCTAATAACGCATGAACGACCTTAAAAACCAAACAAATAAAATTAAAAACCTTTAAAATCCCTAACGCAATAATATGAAACATAATAAAAACTTCCCGTTACCTCCACCAAATTTATATGTAAAATGATAATGTTAATATAATAAAGCCTATATATGTATATATATACAGCCTCTTGAAAAAGAGCTGATAATATTAAACGATTGAACCGATTTCAGACATAGGTAAGAACCACAGATAGACACAGAAAAAAACACACGCTTCAATCTAAGCTATTTTTTTAGTGGTATTTCAAAAGTTGTATTTTTAAAAAGATATAAATTTTATATGGACGAAGCCGTGGAGTACAACTAATAATAAATAAAATGTTGATCTGTCAACAGACATAAAAATAAGTGGATATTTAAAAAAAACGCGTTATAAATCTCTTTACCGGAACATAATCGGAACTTAAAAACTATACATCTGAAAAGAAAAAAAAGTTTTTATAAGCAGGAAACAATAATTCACAACTATTTTCGAGTTTTCTCCTTTTATAGTTTATACTATTAAACAAAGACAGACAAATAAATATGTGACGAAGATTTATTTGGTAAAAATATAATCTCGTAAAAATCTATTATCATATATAAAATTTTCTTTAATATCCTCGATGCAATACCACCATCTGTTTGATATTTTTCACTTAAAACTATTTCAATCTAGGAAGTCCGAATGAATGGTGACAGATCTCAACTTTAAGATATGCATAATTTAAAACAATATATCTATAAATGTTTGTAAACGACCGTACAAGATCGAAACATATGTCACACGATTTTATTATTAATTTGTTAAAAAAGATAGTAAAATGAAAATTTTTGGAAGTATGTTTCAATTTTTTATAATATCCTAAAGGAGTAGAGATTTTTCCTAAACTATTTCAGGAAAATTAATCGATAATAAAATCGATATAAGTGGTCTCTGAATTTCCATAAAAGTACAAATTTCTGAATAGTTTATCCATTTTGTGTACCATTGAGTCTACAACGAGTAATTTGTCCCGTAAAATATTGCAGAAACAAATATGGCGCATATATATATTTGCATAATAAATACAATTATTGATTGAAACACTTTATCTTATCAGAAAAAAGTCATTAATTACATATGACCTGAAAAAAATTATTTAGTACAAAATTCTGAATCATTATTATTTCTTTATTGAAATAATTATTTCGAAATTCGAAGATAAATTACAAACAAAGAAATGTTTTACAACATATTTTCAATTAGAACTTCATATAATTTTCACTTAAGGTAACGCCTAGACGAATAACATGGAAATTTCAGTATTATTGAAATTTCTAGTTACTTGATTGACGCTTAATATTTATTTTATTTCAATTCGGATAAATAAATATAATTGAGTAAAATATTTTTCTAAAGAATTTAAGGCAGGACCATTACGATACCTGATAGGGATATTCAGCGGTTAAGCTTGTACAGGTACAGGGTGTAAATAAAACAAAAATGACTAATTTAAAGCTTAATATTTCGTAAACATTTCACTATTTCCAAAAAATTTTCATGACATACCCCCAATACTTTAGAAAGATGTTTCCAACCATACCCTACACGATTGGGTAGATACAAATAAATAAAATAATTCACACCAACTTTACATGTAAGAGAGGTATTCTAAAGTTTAGAAGTAGAGTAAACAAGTAAATAATTGTTTATTAGTTCTCCGATATAAATAGTTTAGGCAAATTATTAGGAATTTCCAAAAATCTAATTCTAAAATCTAAACTATAGCTAAACCATCAAAAAATTTACAAGCGGTAAACGTAAAAGATCAAAAGATTTATATTTTATAATTTATATAACATTTATATTTTATTCATACCCAAATATATTAAAAAGGTACATTTTATGCCCAAAATTCCAGAGTATGTATTCAATGTATTGTATACTTTGAATAACAGTGACCATAAAAAAGAGTTGGTATTATTATATTTTTTTCAGAAAATGTTTTAATTAAAAAAAGAAAATAATAATAATTGGTTGGTTTCCCTGTATTTACTCTATCTCTCTTCCTACCTCTCACTCAGACCTGAGTGCACTCAAAGTTTGCCCACCTATGTTCTAAACGAGATTTAGAAAGATTTTTTTAGAAAGATTTTGTTTCATAACTTTAACGCCTACATCTTATCATCTTTAGTTTACATGTAAAACAGCTATAATGGTTCCTGTTTTGACTAGATGTCCCTAAGAAATAAAGACTTAATCTTTTTAAAAAGTACTGTGGTCGTACTGCCTTATGTAAATCAAAATATTATTTATTATCTAAAAAAAAACGAATTTCTTAGAATAATTTGAATAAATAATTTTATTGACGATATTAATGTTTTATTGTCAAGGTTAAAGCCGTATTTATAGTCTTAAAAAAGGTAGTCAATCTTAACTACCTACTTCAAAATCAGTTGAACAAAATGCGATTAATCGATCACTATCAATTTATTTCTATATAAGTTTATGACCCATTTCTACAAAAGTTTACATCGATTTTCTCTGTCTTAGAAAGAGATAGTTTTATGATTGCAAAGTTGAATTTTTACCAAAGTTGTTGTAATGATCCGATTTTTCGAATTAATATTTCGATACATCTTCACGTTTCAAGGTCGTTTTGAGAGAGAGATGTCTGTGGTTGCGTGTGTGGTACGTTAGTGAACATTTTTTTCTTCTCGCATATCCCGAGAAAAAATAATTATATCGACTCCCGATTAATTTCATTCGCCGAATTTTGAATACCCGATTACGTTTGATTGGATTATTTTTTTAACAGAAAAACGACTAAAAAACTGTTGTTTCTGCATCCGAATTTTCGAGGCAACTAAGTAGATTGGTCTCTAGTTTTTAAGGGCATTAAATGGAAATTTGGCAGTGTGGTCATACCAGCCTCTATTTTACCATGTTTTTGTAAAGGTACCCAAACATTGTTCAGTTATTTCTTAAAGGACTGTGACCTTCAGATATAACTGCGTATAACTGAATGTATTTTTATGATTAATAGCATTTATTTGAAACATATTCTTTCAAAAATAAAATACCTAAACGGAACAAATCGATAACAAAAATTTTGAAAAAGAAACACCAATTTTGTAGACGCTTGTACAACTTGTTGTGTAATATGAATATAAAACTTTTCCATAAAACATTAGGTACAATAATTTTAAATAAAACATGTGTATTTAAAATGATAATAACAATAAATGTGATTTAAAACATAGCAGAAGAACTCAACTCAAATGCAATGACATTGTTTTTAGTTTGTTGTTTTGTTATTTTAATTTTAATTACTTATTATTTTACATTATTCATACTACAATTACAATTTACATTTAAACAGTACATACCAACATACCTAAGTAGTTTGTCTATATGTATATATTATGTATGCAAATTTATATGTATTTACATCGGGTACCGGATGTTACTGAACTTTTTTGATTTATTTAAATATTTGACTTGAGAATTCTTAATGTTTTCATTTGAAAATTTAAAATAAAACTAATTTTCTTCTAACATCTTGTTTTGAATATTGTTTTTAAAAAAACATGCGGTATGAACAATTTTAAAAAACATAATTGTAGTTATTGCCCGTTTTAAACCGTAAAAGTTTTGATGTAAATTTTCAACCGTAATAGAAATAGTTGATATAACAAAACTTACATTACTGTTCACACGATGAAATTCACTTGAAATATTTCTTTCTTTGTCAACCGCATCAGTCACATGGTCTAAGTCAATCAATCACAAGAAAGGAAATATAATATATACGCAAACACTGCACTTACATATAAAGTTACATAATTATAACATTGCATGTAAAGTTGCTTCAAATAGAATCGTATTTTTTTGATATATCTAAAATTTTACATTAAAAAATAATACTGCGCATGCTCGGAAACACAATCGATTGAAAACTTGTTCATATAATAGAAAGTGTGACATCGATAATTTGTTAATGCCGATTTTGAAGAAGAAGTGCTATCTATCTATAATAAACATAAAGCCTATTTTGACAAAATGGAAACCCGACTTCAAATATCAAATATTCTATAACAAAAAATGCACTAAAAAGTAAAAAAATAATTGCAAAGTCATGTGCCAATTTTAGTTCACCTAAGCAAAAAATTTTTTAATATATATCTACAATTATTGTTATTTTTGGAGGCGGTATCAGCATAGAGAAATTCACATAACTTTTGGACACCGCCTCCAAAAATAACAATAATTGTACATATTTAAAATTTTTTGCTTAGGTGAACTAAAATTGGCACAAGAATATGCAATTATTTTTTTTACCTTTTAGTGCATTTTTTGTTATAGAATATTTGATTTTTGAAGTCGGGTTTCCATTTTGTCAAAATAGGTTTTATTTCTCGCTTTTTAGTGACTTTGTGGTTCTATAACAGATTTTATTTGTCTAAATATGGGTAGACCTACTAAACGACCAGCTAATTTTTAGTGCATTTTGTTATAACACTTTTTTTTTATCCGTTTTTTTTTTTTTTTAATTTTTAGAGCATTTTTTTATAGCAGATTTTCAGTTTTTTTTACATGCATTTTGTTTATTTTTTGTAAAAATTTTTTTTTTTGGGGGTCGGTTTCCCGGGGATCCCCTTATCAGAATGAGACCAATGGGAAACCAAACCCTTTAAAACAAAAAAAAAATTCAAAATAGGTTCATAAATGGGAGTTCTGAGGTGACACACATTAAAAAAAAAAAAAAAAATACAGACGAATTGAGAACCATCCTCCTTTTTGAAGTCGGGTTAAAAATGAACTATTTCTCTATCCAGAATGGCGATCTGAATGCGAAATGACCGTCATGTGATTCCTTGACTTTTTTCTGAATACAGGAAAAATAACCTAATCCGCATCCCGTCATTATGAGCCAAAACCAAACTACTTGTAATAGAAATATTAGATAAAATAATTATTCAGAAGGAAAATCACCTCATCCCAACTTGGTTTTTGATTTTTTAAGAGGATACTTCAATAAAGCATTCATTTCCATTTCAATTTCACGTGTAAATAAATGTCTCAATAAATGAAAGTAACAATTTTATTTGGTACACATATTATTTCAGAAAAAAACAATACATTTATAAAATATTGTAATTAAAATAATATTTAAAAAAAACTGTGAACTTTTTTCAAAATAATCATATTACAATATTATAACTAACCAATGAACCTAACACGATTGTGTCTGTTGACTAATGCTAACGCTGACAATAACGAAATAACAATACGAATGAAAAAACGACAGGATAGTCGGTGGTCACTAAACATTACATACATACATAAATATAACGGGTGGTCATTTAGTACAGATTGAGACAGGTGAATAAATCGAAAAGTAAAAATATTTGAAAGTCTAAACTAAAGGATGATATATTTGATGGTCCTATCAATATTTTTTTTCACTTAAAAAATAAAATAGTGTAAGTGAGTGTAAGTGAGAACATCATGTGTTCAGAGTTAAAACTGAAACATAACTCTATAGACAGAGATAGTATAGAGATCAATGACAAATTCAAGTCGCCAATCCAAAGTGATAGGGAATTTGTTCATAATTCGGTACATGAGATGCAATACTATATGAAATATTACGATGGTTAGATAGATAGATAGACTGTTGAGGCTGTCCTGGACGGGACACACTTCGACCATAAGGTCCACTGTGATGCCTAAGGGTGTGAGGATGTGAGTGGAGGACAAGGAATTTTGTGTGCAGACTAGGAATTGGTAGGATGTGCGGTTGCAGCCGACTTTGATAGAAACTATGCCGATACTCATCTGGAGTTCGTGAAGGAAACTGCAGAAAACCTTCACAAGCATAGCTGGTTACTTCGTTCTGGTCCATACGTCGACAGTTTAGTCAATTAACAGACTCCTTTCTTTTAGAGAATTTCCTGAAAGGAAATAGAGCTATTGGTCTCGTACCGACTTCAAAATTTTGCAAAAAGTTTTGCAAATGTCCATCGATCCAACCTTGTAGATGTCGAAAATCACCATCTGTAAAATTTGTATATATATATATATCTATGGACATATATATATATATATATATATATATATATGTGTCTGTAATCACTCTAGCCGTCACTATTTTGACCTGATTGGAATGAAATTTGGTATTTGAGGTGCTTTTGGTATTCAAAAGGTCAAGTTCGTTAATGGGTAAAATTGAACAAGGGGAAAGTGGGGTTTAGAGGGGGGGGGGGGTAAACACAAAATTTCACATATCTCCCTTAATATTCGAAAAATCGAAAAATTTATAAGTAATAAAGTTGTAGGTACTAAGTTTTACTGTAATTTTGTTTCTTATCATTTTTTCTGTTAGGCTAATATTTACAGAAATATTGACGGTTTAAGATTGAAAATTAAATTCCTCAATATCTCTTTACACATTAGAGTTTGAGCAAAAATGATGAGGTGATGAATTGTAGCTGAAGTGATTTTCTACAAATTTATTCCTTACACATTTTTCGATTGTTCTACTATTAAGAGAGATATTTTATATTTTGTGTTTTCTTCTTTCTTTATGCCACCATTTCTCCTTGACTATGTCATTTATTAATAAATTTGGCCTTGCAAATACTAAAATGATATACGACATTTCATTTTGATCATACTAAAATTATGACCGCTAGAGAGTGATTTATGTATTTTAAGGAAATTCGCTAAGTTGAAGCAGCTCCTGCGTAACGAATTTTTTTTTTTAATAATTGACAAACTGTCGATGTCTGGATTCGATCCATAAACTCCCACTTCCAAGTACATACATCGCCTTTACAAGCGCGGATACATCAAATGAAATTATTTCTTTGAATTTCAATAATGAATAGTTTGTGTTCAAGTGATAATCACTTTCAATCAATAATTTTAAAAACTTGCGCCAGCTTAGGATAATAATTCTTCCAACTACGCCTCACAATACTTGCAAGTACGTTCAAAGAATTGATTCTTTCAGTTCGCCGAAAAATTTACCGCATTTGTTTTACTGTATATTTACATGTTTGAATTGAAATGAACAACCTTGTATAATGAATGTATAAATGGTTGTATAACCTAAACATAAAACATTTCAATAATATAACGACCATACGACCAACCAACATATTATATGTGTGACGTAGGATGGGTGAGTAGTTTCGAATGTGATGTGTGTGCGCAGCACATGACAGTGTACGTCAGAATCCAATAGAGAATGTGATATACATTTCAACAATGTGAATACATTATCATATCTATCTTTACATACAATACGTATAGCACATAGTTTAAAACCTCATACATAACTCAGTACACAAAAGTACAGAGTGATCTAATCAATCTTATCATGACAGAAACATAAATACCAAGTGCCAATAACCCCATAAGTTATTGTAGAGTGTCAACTTTATAATTCAAAGAACATTTTTAAATATTATTTATTTACAGTGTACAATTTATTAGCATAGTTGTTGCAAGTTTAAATATAAAAGATAAACCTTCCAAATATCAAAGATTGAAAGTTTTATCTAATATCTAGTTGCACGCATGGACGTCCTTTAACAAATTACTGAAAAAAATTACAAATATTCACGAGCTATTCGTTAACGAATAGTTAACGAATCGAAAAGTACCCCGATGGTTTTTTATAAGAAATTTAAATATCTAAATTTTTATACCCAGTATTATGTAAATATACAGGGTCTTTTAAGTATAGTTCCGACTTTGTAACGCTTAAAAATATTGGTCGCAGAAAAAAAATTTTGATATAGGTGTGCAAAAAATGACCTAATAAGACCATTTCCGCATGTCCGTCTGTCTGTGGACACGATAACTCAAGAACGAAAAGAGATAACGAGCAGAAATTTTTGTGTGTGTTCTAGAGCAAAAAGTAAGGTCAAGTTCGTTAATGAGGAAAATCGGAACGTGTTTCCCACCGCCAGAGGGGAAAATATACATTTTTGAAACCGTAAGAGATAGAAAAAAAATTTGTTATCAAAAAATCTTCCATAAACTTTAGTTTGAAAATGCTTTCCATTAACTAATAGTTTTCCCATAATTTGTGCTCCAATGTTCCTCGGAAAGCGAAAAATATGCCCATCTTTAAAATCAAGAGATTTTTTAAAACTTGCGAGACAATTTAAAAATTGTCAACAATTCAAACATTGATATACAACTCAGTATACACTGGGTATTCAAACAATTAACTCATTTAGTTGTAACATTAGTTGTTTTTCTCAAATTTTTTCAGACGTAAGCTGAAATGTATTAATTTCAGCTTGGGTCTGAAAAAATTGGTTTACAATTTTAGGGGAATTTGTTTTTTAGTGATTTGTTTTAAATGAAAATCCAGGGATGCATTTTTGTATATGTTATTTCTGATAGTTTCTTGCTTGGTCATCAATTCAACCAAATATGTTTTTTATTCAATTAAATCGATTAACTTGCACTAAAATATTGATATAACAATATACAATAAATATAATAGAGAAATCGAATATATTACCAGTTTAAATGTTGATGGAGTATAATATAAAGTGAGAAAGAAAATATTTATATTATAATAATTGTAAATACATAATAATAATTTTCAAATATAAATGAATTGAAATCAAATTGATTTCATTTTCAAAACCCAATCATAATAATTAATAATAAATAATAATAATAATAATAATAATAATAATAGAAAATACATTAATGGGTGTGCATGTAAATATATACAGGATGTCTGAGATTTTAATCCGGAAAATTGAATAAGCGAAATGAAGCGAGGAACTTTTCAAGTTTCGTTTTCCAGGTATTGGTTATTAAAGTTAATAAAAAAAACTGTTTGTTTTTGAATGTCTCAAAAACTACTTGGTTGATGTCAATTACACTTGGCAAACAAGTGACTTAATTTGATGCAATTAGATTTAATTAAATTATTCCAGGGACGGCGCTGGATAATCCTAAATATTCTAAAGAAAATTTTGAATACGCCACTGTTTTTTTTAAGATTCATATTATTTTTAGATTTGAGTTATTAAAATTACAATTTTTTTCTCTTGCATTTTCTGTCTATCTTGTTTACTTTTCCGAGAAAAAAATAAAATTTCGAACATTTACCAGAGGATTTCTATTTTAGTTTTTTATTTAGTTTTTGCATTTACGTTGCGTAATCCAAAATCCTTCAATTGTCGTTAAATATTAACAAATACTCAAATACAGCGTTTTCATTGTCGTATTTCGAAACCGAAGCTTGAAAATATCAAATATAAAGCTTGAAAGTTTTCAAGGACTATTCAATTTTCCGAATTAAAATGTGAGACAGCCTGTATATAGATAACAATGTTAACATACAATGTGCACAACAGTATTACATAAATAAATGTCAAAACGCGAGAGTTTTGAAATCTATGTGTGTCTACATTTTACAAGTGCAGTCGAATTGTAGTATACCATTTTATTGTATGTATACATTTCACATGTCAAATTGACATGTAAATAAAAACATATAAAAATTATGACAATTATTTTATGTTAGTTTCATGTATAAAAACCAACAAAATTATTATTGAGATGACACTTTATATGGCTGAGAGTAAACTCAAAAAAATCTGTTAAACTATCTGCCCTTTTTGTATTCATAGTACTTATCTCACTCTGTTATTATTACATTATAGAAGGTTTGTCTTTTATATTTTGATACTACTGTTCAAGCAAAGTTACATAAAACATATCAATATTTTTAAAAAATTTACCGGCTTTCTTGAGCTTTTATTTAAATGAAATAACCGAGAATTTCTGGAAAAGTTAGGACCAGCTGAGAGGAGCACCCTGTAAATTTTTTTTGTTTTTAATGTCATTTAAATTACAAAACAAATTATAAAAACCAGATAATTTATAATTGGCATCAAAAATTGCTCCCTTCTTACAGTTTTTGACAACATTATTTACTGATAAATATCATGTTTCATTACATTTTGTTTTTATACGTCTGTTTGTTTGTTTGAGTCGTCTTCGTAGATAAAATAACAGACAGATAGACTGTGGTACACTTAATACTACAATATTGTTGTTATTGTGTAATGTACTATACATGGATGGGTCAAGGCTAGGTCAGCACACTTGAATGTACACTCCCGTACATAAAAATGTAACCAGATGAAACATTTTAAGTGTTACTGTATGTAATATTCATATATTTAGAAATATACTTACTAGTGGTTCAAATTTTATGAACGGGAGTGTACGTATGTAAGTTGGTTTATTTATTTTTAATATGAATTATAAATCTCTGGATTCAAGAAAGGGGGATTGAAGTTTCCTCACTATTCCTCTCAAAGTTCGTGGCTTTACGGTTAACAGGACAAAAATTCGATACGTCAATTTATTGAAAGATTGTGTAAATACATTCCTGATGATGATGATTTGTTATCAATGACGAAACGTTTCACTAATGTGTCACATGTCATGATATTGCCGAAATTCTCGATGAACAGTGAATAAGAAATTAAGTTGTAGAAAATCATGTTTGCTACAATTCAATACGTGATCAATTTTTCTAAAACTCGAATGTGTACAGAGATATTTAGGATTTTAATTTTCAATCTTAAACCGTCAATATTTCTGTAAATATTAGAGTGACTAATATGACAGTACACAAAATTATACTAAAACTAATTTTCTACAACTTTAAATGCTGATTTTTGACATCGGTACAGGACTAAAACCTTATTTCTTTTAGGAGGAAATTCGATAACCTTTTATAAATTTTTCCTACAACGCAAAATAATTGAACAAAGACAGACAAAATAACAATAGCGTAAACAAAAACAAAACGGAAATGACTTAAATAAATGTTCAATAAAGCATTACAAAAATTGCATAAAATTTTTATTTATTTATAATAATAATAATAATTTAAAACAAATACTTGAAAAAGAGTTAAGCAAAGAAAAAAAATATGTTGTGAAACACTCATACGACCTCTATATATAGAATTAAACAAATGTCATTGAATTCTCAAAAAGTATTTTGTAAGTTTATAAATATCAAAAACCAAAAAGACGTTAAGAGCCACTTCTGGTTTGTGGATTTCAATTAAACCAAATTTATTTGGATTTCAAACAATTTATTTATAATAATAATAATAATTTAAAACAAATACTTGAAAAAGAGTTAAGCAAAGAAAAAAAATATGTTGTGAAACACTCATACGACCTCTATATATAGAATTAAACAAATGTCATTGAATTCTCAAAAAGTATTTTGTAAGTCTATAAATATCAAAAACCAAAAAGACGTTAAGAGCCACTTCTGGTTTGTGGATTTCAATTAAACCAAATTTATTTGGATTTCAAACAAACCCTTTACAGTAAGGCCAAAACATTGCTGTCGCGTAAGACGACAATAAATAAAGATCGCAATGTCATTATAAAATTGAACATATTAGGGCATAAATTAATATAATTCAGGTCATTAATATATAATAATAATAATAGCCTATAGTTATCCCATAAATTGGGCAAAGGCCTCCTCAAGAGAATTCCACAATCTTCTGTCTTTGGCTAGACGAGACCAACCACCTTCTGAAAACTTTTTCAGATCGTCGTGCCATCTACGTATTGGTCTGCCTTTTTTTCTTTTATGGCCGTACGGTATCCACATCGTGCTTCGGAACGTCCAACGATCGTCTTTTATACGCGCTATATGTCCTGCCCATCGCCACTTCAGTCTCTTCACAGAGGCGACTACATCCTTTATTTTGGTTTTCGTTCTTATTTCAGATGATGGTATTTTTTGAATAAGTTTAATATTCATCATGCTCCTTTCCATACCCCTTTGGCATGTTCTAAGTTTGTTGTAGTCACCTCTGCTCAGAGCTAAAGTCGCCGTGCCGTAAGTCAATACCGGAAGAATGCACGAGTCCATAACTTTTTGCTTCAAGTATAAGGGAATATGAGCTTTGAAAATGAACTTGAGACTCCAATACCGCTTCCAAGCATTAGTTGTTCTTTGCCGTATTTCTCCCGCAGTTCTGTTCCGAAATGAAATTTCTTGGCCCAAATATTTAAAAGTATCTACTCTTTGAAGAGTTTCATTTTGTATACTCAAAGAGCCCCTATCTAAGGCTTCGTTTGACACAACCTTAGTTTTAGAAATATTAATTTTTAGACCTACTTGGCCGCAGTATAATGATAACTGATTAAGCATTAATTGTAGATGATTTTTATTAACTGCAAATAAGGCTATGTCATCAGCAAATCTCAAATCAGTGATGCGTTTACCATCCATTCTTATGCCAAAATCATTCCATTCCACATTCAGAAACGCGTATTGGAGCACGACATTAAACAATTTTGCGGAAAGCGGATCTCCCTGTCTCACACCCCTATTGATATTGAATATTGGGCCCATTTTTTCCATCTTAATTTGTGCCGTACTAAACTCGTACAGTCTGCCGATAATACGAACATATTTTTTATCAACGCCAAAATACGATAGTGCACTGCTTATATAGCTATGCTTGATTGTATCGAACGCTTTGTAAAAGTCTATCCATATGCCTATATTATATTCAGTAACTTTTTCGATGATCTGATTGATAGTTTGCAAATGATCGTACGTTGAATAACCTTTCCGAAATCCAGCCTGATTAGATGGCTGGCTTTCATCTACCACTTTTTCGATACGCTTTAGCAAGATTTTAGAAAATATCTTATAGATATTGGAACTTAAGCTTATTGGTCTATAATTTTCAATTACACTATGATCTCCTTTTTTATGTAAAAGCACTATCACTGCATTAAACCAATTTTCAGGAATTATTTCGTACGATAATACCACATTAAATAACTCTGTTAGAGTCTTCACTAAACTGTCACCACCATAAATTAAAAACTCGTTGCTGATACCATCGTTTCCAGCACTTTTACCTTTGGATAGTCTACTAATAGCATCGATTACTTCGCTCCGTAAAATTGTAGGAATATTTGAGTTTCCATATTCGTCGTTCATTTGTTCGATGTCGCGACTATTTTCATATGGACTTTCATAAAGTTTACTATAATAGTTTGTGGCTACTTCCATAATTTGATCACGCTTTGACTGAAGTACTCCTTCGCTATTAACTAAATTTGGTAGCCAGTTCCTTGATGGATTCAGTTTTTTGATTGACTTCTTCGTTGAACCGCTTGTTTCGATTATATTTTGTACCAATGTATTATTATATTCGAGTATATCTTTGCGTACTTGTTTTTTGATAACCTTATTCAGTTTAGATATTTCCATTTTATGGAGTTGAGTTTTGGTTTTAATGTTTAGTAAATCTTTTCTAATTGTTATCAACTGCAGAGTTTCTGGGGATAGTTTGCTTTTCTTATCTCTATCAATTTCTTTAAAGATGGTCGACTCGGCTGATTGAACGATTGATAGTTCCATAATTTTGTATTGCTCCTGCAAGTTATTTTTTGACATAGATAGGCTTTGCAGACAAGAATTCAGTTGGTTTTGATACTCTTGTATACTTTGGTCATTGAGTATTAAATCTCTATTCTTGCCTTTAACTATGTGCCTTCCTCTAGTTATTTTCAGATCTACCTTACTTCTTAGTAATCTATGATCTGTGTGGTAGTTGAAGCTGCTAACTACTTGTGTATCCTTTACTATTTGAAGGTTATTTGTGAGAATGAAATCAATTTCGTTTCTAGTTCGCATATCTGGAGAGGTCCAGGTCCATCTGCGCCCAGACCTTTTTTGAAAGAATGTGTTACATATTTTTAGATTATGCTCGAGCGCAAATTGAATTAGAATATCTCCTTTATCATTTCTTTCTCCGTATCCATATTTTCCAAATACCTTTTCCTCTCCATTAAATCGTTCACCTATTTTGCTGTTGAAGTCTCCCATAACAAACAAATAGTGTCTATTTAAGTTGCAGATTTCATTGTGTAGGTCTTCGTAGAATAGATTCACCTCATCAATAGGATGGCCCTCTGATGGCGTGTGTACTTGGACTATTGAGAACAAGCATTTCAAATTCAGATTCAGTGTCAAGATAGCAATTCTCTCAGATACTGGCTTGAACTCTACTATTCGATTTCTCCATTTATTTCTTATAATAAATCCCACTCCTAGATGTCCTGGTTTTACTCCATAATAACAGAAAACATTTTCAGATTCAATTATTTTATACCCCGCTCTTCTTATTTCGCACAGACCAATAATATCATAATTAATCTTTTCTAAGGCATAATGTAATTGTTCGATTCTCTCTTCACCTGCTAATGATCTAACATTTAGAGTGCAAATGTAAAAAGGTTCGTTGTATTTAGTTTTTGAGTCTATATTATTCTCTTGAAGGTTGTAGTCGCTTTCCCCTTCGTTGACTAAACCGCTAAGGGGCAGCTTGTGTTTTATTTCATTATACCTATATTTATCTCTCATTATCAATTTATTTTTATTTGTTTCGTTATGTTTGCATTTATCCGTGTTCCGTTCGCATTTATCGTCATCATCCCTTCCATCATTTTCCATATTCAAATTTGTTGTAAGTTTTTTGAATTTGTGCTGCTAGTGAGATTTTCGTTCCTTGAATTCACTTTAGGTAATGAATTTGTTCGAGGTCTCCAAAAGTCATTAATTTTTGATCCACCTTGTATGTTGGTATTTTTGGTAGAAGTTGAATTCGTTGCCTTTTGGGTGCGAGGTGAAAAGAATGATTTTTTTACTTCAGATGTGTGTTCGCTGGGTGGAGAAGAGGACATATGTCTTTTTTTATGACTATTATCTTCCTTAATTGTAAGAGTCTTGCTGCTATTTAGTCTAATCACTCTATCAAATTTTATTACAGCGTTTATTCCCTTTTTCCTTAGATCATCTACTTCGGGTTGCAAGTTCTTGCGTATTTCTAAGACCTCTTTTGAGTAATCTTCTTTTAATGATATGTCATACTGTTTTAAAAGTTGTTTTTGTTTTAGAATTTCGATCTTTGTTCTATATGATATGACACCCAATATTATTGGTCTACAGCTATTTAAATTTTTGCGCCCCATTCTTCTAACAAAATCGATGTCACGCACACTGAATTCAATTTTCATTATATTTTTAACGAGGTCCATTACCATGTTTTCAAGTTCGTAATAATTATTTTCTGTTTCTCCTACTCCAAAGAATATCACATTACGTTTCCTTAACTCTTTATCAGTAAAGTATAATCTTTTTTCACACTCAGTTATTTTATTTTTTAGTACGGAATTACTTAGCACAATGTCACTTAGTTTACTTTCAATTGAGCACTCTAGGTTTTTCATATCATTTTTTACACATTTTAATTCGTCTTTAATTTCACTCATGTCACTTTTTATTTCTAAAAGAATGTTTATAATTTCATTTTGGTCCATTTTAATATTTTTATTTTGTTTTTGACAGTTAATTTTTGTTTATATACGTTTTAAAGTATTTTGCAGGACAGTATGGAGCACCTATAAGGCTATACTAAATTAGAACAAGATAGACGTATACAGATTCACCTTTGATCTTTTAAAGCTATCTTTGTTTCACTTTAAATTTTGTTTATAAATTCTAACCATATAATTATTATAGTTTTGTTTTTTAAACTTATATTATTAATTATGTTGGTTTTTTCTGGATTTTTAAATAATATGTTAATATAACAGTAATTATTAAGCTGTATTAACACTCAAATTGAATTACTATGATAATTATTATAACAAATTTAGTTAAATTTTACTTAAGCACTTGACAGATCATCACATGCACGTACCGAACGACTGACATACTTTTAGGTCATTAATAGGTCATTGAAAATGCGCAAAATGTCTTTTTCAAATGTTCGGTGACCTATTTATGACCTATTACGTTTTTCGGCTTTATTCATGACCTAAATTATAAACAGGTCGTCGGTTTTATGACGTTATATCTTCATTCCACGACTTTTATGCTCTATTAATGAACTAAAAAGGTTATATTCAAGAAATAACCAAAGAAATGATTATTTGTAGGCTATAATGATATTTAAAATTCAATCTCGGCCAGACACACACATACTTCAAGAGCCAAAAATGGTTTTTATCGTGGTAGGGAGTCTCCATATAGAGGTAAAAACATAAAATGCTTACTTATTATGAGTATGACTTCAGTTTAAACATGACTCAATCCTACCTACTAAAAATAATAACACAGTAAGACCCTTTATAGTTTATAGTTATACATTATAGTGTACAGCTGTACTCAAAATATTATTGCATACTTTATTTACCTAGTGAAAAAAGGTCAGGATACTATGGGATATTCGTTTTTTACATTTATAACAAACGAAGGCATATTCAATCGCAATCAGAAGAATAACCACCTTCGTGTCGATAATTACAGTTATATGACTTCATTTAAATATATAACTTCTTTTAAAAGTTCCCCAATTGTTTGTGGTTTATTAAAGCACAAATTATCCTTAAGGTTTGACGTTTTTTTTGAATTACGGATCGTGTGTTGCTGGTTCGATTCCCAACGGCGGCAGTTTGTCAATTAAATTAATTTAAACAAAAGATTACTGGGGCGGTTAATTGACTAAACCGTTGTATTATGGACAACAACAAAAGTAACCGAGTATACTTTTGAAGGTTTTCTGCAGTTTTCTTTCACAAACTCCAGATAAATATCGATATAGTTCTTATCAAAGTTGGCTGCAGTCGCACAATCTACAAATTCCTGGTCTACATACAAACTCCTTGCCCTTTAGGGGTCGGTAAAAAATGCCTAGAAAGGCCAATTTGCCAGACTTCGACATCCCCTCCGCTACTACATCTACTACTACTATTAAGGATCATGTGTCTTTTAAATGCCCACAACAATTACAGACTTCAGAGAAGAAACTAACACATGATTCCGCCATTTCTCAGCAATTATGATAAGTTTATTCTGCAAATTTTGTCAAAAGCATGAAAAACATATCTACAATCAAGAAAGAACGCTCATATCTTCTATCACAAACAGCCTCCATATTGAGTAGAACAAAAATTATCTTCAAATAAAAATGCTAACTTAGGAACATTCTTTATTTTTGTTAAACCGGGTCAAGAGTCAGTAATCAAGACAGTGCCCGCGTTTAACTATTATTGATCCGACGTGATACACTACTGTTGATAGTCTAATCCAGTAAATCTTCCTTACAGTGGCGAAATTAACACTAAAGTGTATAACAATATTTTGTTGTAGTGTATAATATTTTTTGTATATCAGTATATTGTACCATGGATAATTTAATAAATAATGCGAATCAATCAATATTAATAATATCCATTATTTGTGATCAATTTTTGATTACGTAACATCAAAAATTTATTACATAAAATTATGATTTTAAACAATAGGCTCTTGTTATTATTAATTCAAAAATAGACGATTATTTATCAATATAAATACATTTAAAAAAAAAAACTAAAGCCCCACTACGAAAAAAGTTTGAAAAGCCTTGTCAATATTTTTCGTAGTCAAATGGTCTAAGATCCGGCATTAGAAAAATCTTCCCTCATCTGTTAATTGAATGAAATAATGTTTAAAAGGCAGATAACAATATTATAAATGTATGAGTGCATTGTCTGCCACCGTAGTCCTGCTGGCTATTAAGATTAATTAATTAATATGATATACTGTCTTTGTTGGTTGCTCGAACAAATATAATTGTCTCTCGGCGTAGAACACATTTTTTGAAAATCTAAGCACTTTAAACTCTGTGTTATATAAAACAATTGTTTTTATAGTTGTAACTAGTTGAAATATGTTGAAACCACCTTCATTTTGAAAAGTATTTGTACGAAATCTAATAAAAAAAATTTTGACAAAATGGAAACCCGACTTCAAAAAACAAATATTCTAAAACCAAAAATGCACTAAAAAGTTCAAAAAATAATTGCATATTCTTGTGTCAAATTTAGTTCTTCTAAGCAAAAATTTTTAAATATATATGTACAATTATTGTTATTTTTGGAGGCGGTGTCCAAATTTTATGTGAAGGGTAAATTTTATGTGAAACATTAAAATTTAAATAAATACAATATAATATTTTTTCGAAATAAAAACGACAATATTTTTTCAATTTCTCTATGCTGACTGACTCCAAAAATAACAATAATTGTACATATATATTTAAAAATTTTTGCTTAGGTGAACTAAATTTGACACAAGAATATGCAATTATTTTTTGTACTGTTTAGTGCATTTTTGGTTTTAGAATATTTGAATTTTGAAGTCGGGTTTCCATTTTGTCAAAATTTTTTTTATTCGATTTCGTGCAAATACTAGTTACAAATATAAAAACATTTGTTTTATATAACACAGAAGTTTAAAATCAATTACAATAATGATGTTTGTATCAGACACAATCATCAATTCAAGATAGAATTCTAAGTAAATGCGATTACGTGATTGTTTGGTTTTTATCTTATCACGTTCTAGAAAAATATATTAACACAAATAAACAGATCCTGTGCATATCGATCGAATCATGTTTTGAATTTTAAGGATGTACGAGCACTGAATGAAGCTTCAAAAATATTAAGGCTTTTTTTTACATGTAGTTGAAGTGCATATAAATCAATTATAAAAGTTTCAGGGGGGTTACGAGGGTCTTGAATTAATTACGTAATGTTAAAGTTCGAGTTTTAATGTATTGATCTAATGGAGAAACCCAATTTTCACAAATGTTTTGACAATTTTCACTTGGAATAAAATAAGACGAATAAAAAAAAACTACGCAATAGAAAATAGAAATATTAATAAATAGATTGATCCAATTAAATGACGGTATATCGGACCTAAAAAAATATATTTAAGAAAACAACTGACATTTCGGGTAAATTTTATTTCTGTCGGCGGTAGTGTAATTACCCAAAAGCTCTGGTTTTTTTATGAAGGGTCTAAATTAAATTTTAATTTGAACTTAACGACAAAAAATAATAAACTTTATTGTTGATTTTTATGAATGTGCTATATTAAGATTTTGAAGAATTTTATAAACGGACTATATATAGGTGCTCGTACATCCTTAAAATCGAATTGAAATAAAATGTAAATAAAAAAGCAATCAACTTACCCTCACAGGACAGGTGAAAAGAGGGGCGCCAGGTGGCTCAGCCTCACGCTCTTGTGCTTGTGAGGACATTTGCGCACGAGCCTGCCGCTCCCGCTCACGCATTCGATCACGCTCCACGCTGTAAATAAAACAAACAAAAAATTATTACTGTAATCACTTTTTATAAAAATAAGTATTAAAATTATTACAGTGAGGTTCATAAAAATATTCCCTTATCGTTGTACTATGGGCCACAAAAATGTAGGTCATTTTTCAAAATTTTATATTTAATTTGTACTATATTTGGTTTTCGGGAAAAGTTTCGAATAAATAGTGTTATCCAACGTTAAAATTTTCATTTTACAAAACAACAAAAATTGATAAACTTAATAACCGTGTATTTTGTAGAATTTTATGAATGTACTATATCTAGCACATGAACGTCTTTAACTTTAAAATTTTTAGGTTATTTGTTAGAAACTGGAAAGTGTAAAAAAAATCCAATAGCATTGAAAAGTGGGAAATCTTATTCTTTAATATTAAAACATGAATTGATGTAAAAATAAAAGATTTTCTCAAACTTCGAGAAAGTTTTAGTAATTTTATAGAAATAATAAGAACAGTTTTATATAATATCATAACAAGTTGTTTTCCTCCTCTCGTAACCATTTCGAATCGCCGCCAATTCATATGAGAGTATAATAAAAACTAGCATCCCCTTTTCGTTGAGGTTTTATGAGGATGGTGTGCAGTGAACCTATTAAAGGTCTTTTACGTGTTAAAAACTCGTTATGTTATGATAAAGAATAAAAACTGTTTATAGATATCATGTTCTATATAGAATTTTCTATCTGTTTCTACTGAGGTACTATTTTATATTTCTAAGTGGCTAATAATCTAACTTTCTCTGAATGTAATACAAATATTTAAAATGGTTTAAAATATAAAAAGTTGTGAGTTTTTTAACGTTATCAAAATATTAATTTTTTTTCTTCTCAAAACTAACTTTATTTTGCTACAAAATTAAAATCTGCGAATCCAAAATTTTGAATTCGTGGATGTTATGATTTTAAACTTTATTTATAATAAAGTTTTTATCAAAATTGGAAACGATAAATTTCTGTTCTCTCATGATTTCTCTTACATAGGGCAGAATCTTCTGGAGAACCATTACTCAAAAATAAATAAGTTTGAGCCACAAGCTTAAAAGATATCAAAGTTTGAGGGAAAGGAGATTTTTTTTCTCAAATTATTTTGTCCCAAATACAGTAGAGCCCCAATTATGGGTATTGCCAAATATCCGGATGGCTTTGAGCCAAATAGTTAAGGTAATTTCAAAATAAATCAGTCGAGCCAAAAAAATGTCTTACAATAATCCATAACGTGTTTCAACAGATTGTAATAAATAAATTGCATTTATTTGCAACATGGCCTTGAAAAATAGATATAAAAATAGTACAATCGTACACTTAATTTAAAAAATATATATAATTGAAAAACAAAAACATTAACGACAAGAGGTAGGATGGTGAGGGACACGAGGGGAACAAAAATTTAACTGTGGTTTTAACTTGTGATAAAATAAATATAATAAAAATAATTTCAAACTTATTTATGGAAAAATTAATTTTACACAATAATCATAAATCAATTTTATCTTTTTTTAAGTTCAAAGTAATACTGAATATATATACTCGACTTAATTTATATTTTTATTTAATAAAAGTAATTTTAATCTGTCAAGAGCTTTAGAATTTTGTAATCTCAGAAAAATAAGTATAAAAAAAGTCAAGCCGCGGTCGTCAAGTCACTAAAATTATAATCCCGTCGGTTTGGGTACTAGATCTACCTGTATGCGAAATATCAACTTTACAGGATATCTAGAAGTAGCGTAGAATTATGATGTATCATACTTAAGTTTTTAAGGCATAACCGCGAATTTTGCGTTTTTGAAGTGAAATAACTTTTTAACGGTTAATTCGTTAAAGATCATTGAAAAAATGGTTTCTTATAATTCTGTAAAGTATCGATAATTCGAAATATCAACAATGTAGCTCTTTTCGTTCAGAAGATATTTCGGGGTCAGATCAACTTCTGATATTTCCTGTAGTAATAGCACTGTAGTGAGAAGTCCAAATGTGTCCCTTAAACTCGGCCTTGCGCACTACCGTGCTCTTACTTATGGAAATATTAGAAGTTGATTTGACCCCGAAATATCTTCTGAAAGAAAAGAGCTACAGTGTTGAAATTTCGAATTATCGATACTTTACGGAATTATAAGAACCCGGTTTTTTCAATGATCATTAACGAATTAACCGTTTAAAAGTTATTTCACTTCAAAAACGCATAAAAAAGTTATTCGGAAAATGTTTATCTCTAATTTGTATGTTTTTTTTCAAAATGATTATCTTCTAATAAAAAGATGTTTTGCAGGGTTATAAATTATTTTTTTGTTAATTCGTAATTAATTCGTAAGCTTCAAATAAAAATAGTTCCACTTTGATCATTCCCTTCCTACATTGTGATAATATTCCTGCATCACAATATATCGTGAAGCATGCGTACTGGTACTGGGGAAAACCACCTTAAGTACACTACCTCAAAGGTGCTGCGGAAATGTTTGCATATTATGCAGAATACGACTTTTTCAACTTTAGGAATCGTAATATCTCAGAAATAGTGATTCGTAGGAAAAAAAGTATCTGAACAATTTTTATAGACAATTTCATGATCTACAACTTTTGTCTTACCTATTATTACAATAACACTTAACCGTTAAGAGAAATATGCGAAAATCCGACATTAGCGAATTCCTGAAAGGAAATAGAGCTATTGGTCCCGTACCGAAGTCAAAATTTCGCAAATATTTCTTCAAATGTCCATCGATCCTACCTAGTGGATGTCAAAAATCCCAATCTGTAAAATTTATACACATATATATATATATATATATATATATATCTATGGACATATAATCAGTTAGAGTCTGTAATCACTCTAGCGGTCACAGTTTTCGTTTTATCGGAATGAAATTTGGTATTTGAGAAATTTTTGGTATTCAAAAGGTCAAATTCGTTGATGAGTAAAATCGGACAAGGGGAAAGGGGGATTTAGAGGAAGAGGTAAACACAAAATTTGACATATCTCCCTTCATATTCGAAACATCGAAAAATTTATAAGAAGTAAAGTTGTAGGTACTAAGTTTAACTGTTATTTTGATTCTTCTCATTTTTTTCTGTTACCCTAATATTTACAGAAATATTGACGGTTTAAGATTGAAAATTAAATTCCTTAATATCTCTGTACACAATCGAGTTTGAGCAAAAATGATAAGGTGATGAATTGTAGCAAATTTGATTTTCTACAACTTTCTTCCTTACGCATTTTTCAATTGTTCTAATATTAAGAGAGATATTTTATATTTTGTGTTTTCTTCTTTCATTATGCCCCCTCTTTCCCCTTGACGTATGTCATTTATTAATAAAATTGGCCTTGCAAATGCTAAAATCATATACGACATTGCATTTTGTAAATTGTGACCTCTAGAAAGTGATTTATGTATTCTAAGGAAATTCGCTAAGTTGAAGCAGCTCCTGCATAACGATTGTTTTTTTTTCTTTAAGCATGAAGAAAATTTTTAGCAGAAGTAGAATCGGTGTGCACTTTTGATATTTGATTTGGAATAGTGAATTTAAGACCTGTATCAATTTTCAGCTCTATGCAAATTTTCCCGAAGTAACAATGTTTTATGTGATTATTTTGACTGGATTAATCAAATTAATGTACGGTAGTAACTATTTTCATCTTTGAAAATTGGTTGAATCAGTTATTTGCGAAGCTATTTTGATCGACATAGTAGTATTTCACCTTTATGTAATTAAATCCATGGATCCGTGCGAAGCCGGGTCAGTATAATATAAAGTATGTTATAAATCGTCCCGAATCAACACAGTTGTCACTAGATATGAAGCTTTAAACTGAGAAACAGTACACCTGCATATTCGCGTCTCTAACACAATGAGATTACAAAGATATTTATTGTATTGGAGCAACATTTTATTTTTAATAATAATTTATTGCAGTATCATCAACGCAAGTTCATTGACAATACTTATAAAAAAGTACATCCATAAAAATATTTATGGTTCTTATTGAGGCAGTTAAGTAATTTAAATTTATTGACTAAGATACTTTTATGTTGTTTTTTTTTTTTTAAATAAATACAAATACACAATCAATTTCGAAAAAGTTCAAAGTATTTTTAAAATTTAACGTGGGAAGGATCTCTCTCTATATTCTATGTATATAGAGGTAAAAATAATTGACTCTTATCATAAAAATAATATTTATTCTGTTATCAGTATTTTAATAAAATAATATTTTCAATGAGTTAATTAACTTTGAAAAAAAAAAGAGAAAAATTATTTATATCGTTCAATAAATTATTTTACCTTTTTTTTCAAAAACATTCTTTGTTCTTCTAATCAACTTTTTAGCATCTTGTTTTCACGAGGAAAATTTTGGCATCTTTCTCAAAAATACGGATGTCCCTACCCTGTTTTATCTATTTTGATATACGAACTCTAATAAAAGGACTTCTGAGGGGACACACATTACAAAAAAAAAAAAAAAAAATACAGATGAATTGAGAACCATCCTCCTTTTTTGAAGTCGGGTTAAAAATAATATTAAAGAGAACACTAGGATTTTTCGAATTAAATTTCGATTTTTGCCCCAATTTCCTAGATCAAAATTTTTTGTATTTTATATTTCGACTACAAAGTAGCTATCATCAGTATGAATTAGCTAATTGTAATTATTCTCCGAGGAGATGTTACTTGTTGCTAATTTGGTGACGGTCTGCAGACCGTCGAAATTTTCATATAGGAAATTGGGGCAAAAATCGAAATTTAATATGTCTGTATTGATTAAGAAACTACAAAATAAATATACTTATATTTCAACTCATGGTTTGGTAAAAGCCCATAGGTTCTGTATGCAAATTAGTAATAGTTGCAGTGTTAAAAATCTATGTTTTACCAAATATAAAATTATCCTGCCAAGTAAACCAAACATGATTACCAAGTGTTAAATTACATACTTTGATCATTGATCATTTCCTCAATATAATATAAAATCCAGTATCACAATAACAGAGATTTTTGATAAGAATTTGTAAAAATTCAACAGTATTGATGGAAAATAATGACTGCTGGGAAACTTTTTTTGGTATAGGTGTTCATAAAATAACCTAATTAATTCATTTACAATTACTCAAAACAGAAAAGAGATAGCGCTCTTAAATTTTGTACGTTTGTTTTAGAGCTAAAAAGTAACGTCACATTACGTTAATGAATGAACAAAATCGAACCGTACGTTTCTTACGAGAGAAAAATATCTATCTTTGAAACCGTAAGACATAGAAAAAATATAAAGACAAAATATGTTCCCTTTTTAAAAATAAACTTTTTTTTAAAACGTTTTTTCATAGACTGAGTATACACCGGCTATTTAAGCAATTAACACAGTTACTTGTTATTTTCACTTGTTATTTTAGCATTGCATTATTTTTGTAATTAATAAAAATATTTATTTGCAATATTAATAAACATTGACACTTAATGTGTTCGTATCATCTATAAAGACTTTCTTCTTTTTGAAGTGAAAGTCATAAGTGTTTTTTTTTTTGTGGTAAATTAAGCAAATAAATTTGAAGAAGAAGCGATATTATTGACAGCGTTGACAAATTGTGTAATTTTTATTGCAATGGACTGTACTAACTTCATATGAATTTTATTTTATTAAAATTTATGTTTTTTATAAAATATAAATTAATATGTAAATTTTTTTGGAAATATTACAAAAATAAAAATTTACTATTTTCTATATATATAAATTTGCTAAAATATTATTTTTAAAAAGTTTTTTTTTCCTGCAATGTCTTACACATTGTAAAAAAAATGGATACATTCTAAAAAAAAATCATATTATTAAAAATTCTTTACGTATGAGCTGCGCAACTTAACAAATTTCTTTAGAATACATAAATCACTCTCTAGCATTCAGAACTAAAGTGTGATCAAAATGAAATATCTGATATGATTTTGGTATTTGCATGGCAAATTTTATTAATAAATGGCATAGTTCAAGGGGAAAGGGGGCATAGAGAACGAAGAAAACACAAAATATAAAATATATTTCTTAATATTAGATCAATTGAAAAATGTAGAGCAGTGGAGTTGTAGAAAATCAAGTTTGCTACAATTCATTACCTGATCATTTTTTCTCAAAGTCTAATGTGTACAGAGATATTTAGAATTTGAACTTTCAATCTTAAATCTATACATTAAATAAAGTGTTTGGTTTACGGAGGGCATTGAATTAATTATTTAAGGTTAAAGTTTGAGTTTAAGGCATTTCTCTTATGAAGAAACCCCTATTTTCACATATATTTTGACATATTTTGATAATTTTCACTTGGAATAAAATAAGACGAATAAAAAAAACTACGCAATAGAAAATAGAAATATTAATAAAGAGAATGATCCAATAAAATTCCGGTATGACGGGCCTAAAAAAAAGATATTTAAGAAAACAACTGAAATTTCGGGTAAATTTTACTTCTGTCGGCGGTAGCTTAATTAATTCGCGTTCATCCTGTATTTATCTATGCCATCTTTTACAATTGTATATCAATTTTCAAAAAATTAATGGTATAAGTATTGTCATAAAAAATAAATAAAATGTTATGCAAGAGAATCGCGGACCAATGACAGACATTATTTATATTACCTAATTTAAATAATTAGTCTAGACATGGTACATACTACATACGTATATACATTTGTTCATAGACAACACAACTTACTTCAAATATATATACGACTATTTATATAATTTAAGTATCTACTAAGTGTACACATAGACACAAAAAAAACAATCATTTTTCAATATTTTATAATTGATTTGAGCCTTATTCATTCGGTTTTCGAAAAAATTGTTTCAGATAAAAGTTATTCATTATAAATACATTAACAACTTTCCCTCAAAACATTTTTCTAAAAATCAAATGAACAAGGTACAAATCAACTAAAACAGTTGCAAAAATGTGCGTTACTTTTGTGGTACATTGTATATATTTTTATATTTTAAAATATGCGTGGAATCAAATTATATAAAACTCGTAGTTTGAAAATATAAAATAAGAGATCAATTCTAAAATATATTTGAGATAAAATTGTGGCAAAACCATTGAATCTATGAAATTAAGTACCGAATAAAAGTTGTTATTAAAATAGGAACATTTATTGTATTCGATTTTCATCTATCACGTCTGGTATACAGACGGATCCAAAACTGAAGAAGAGGCCGGGACAGGAATCTACGGTGAGAGACCTAAAGGAAACATAAGCCTCAACTTGGGGTAATATGCCACGGTCTTTCAAACAGAAGTCTATGCCATACTGGCTTGCGTCCATGAGAACCTACGTAGAGTCTAAATAAACCAGAACGTATGTATTTTCTCGAACAGTCAAGCTGCTTTAAAAGCCTTGCCTGGAACTAAGCTCACCTCAAGGATATTCAAGGATTTTCTGGAGGAAATGCTGGAGCTAGCAAAACGAAGCAATTTGCAATTGATCTGGGTGCCGGATCACAGTGGTTTCTAAGGAAACGAAAAATCAGATACCTTAACAAAGTAGGGAGTCGGAATACCCTTCATTGACTCAGAGCCTATTTTAGGAATTCCAAGAACTGCACGTAAACAGGTGATCGAGTGGTCAAATGCTAACACCGTGATCACTGGGAAAAAATACCGCGGCAGGAGCTCGGGAAGGTACTGCTTCAGAGTGCAACCAAGAGGCTATCTCTCGATGCAATCAGGCTGCAACTTCATAGGTTTACCGGATTCATTAAGGGGCAGGGCATTGTCTCCTGCGGAAGCATCTTCACACAATGGGACTCCATTATGGTTCCATTATGTGCAGATTGTGTGGCGAGGAGGAAGAAACATCCACCCACATTATTTTTGACTGCGAACCTCTAGGTTACAGCAGATACAGGATATTCGGTGCATCTCACTCCGAATATATGAATTTTCAGGAAGACCTGATAAGCAAGCTCCTGGCTATTGCCAACATATGGGAGAAGCGAATCTCGTCAGACTAAAGTAGAAGGGGGCGCACAATGGACCATTAGGTCGAAGTGCTATACTTTTTAGACCTCAAGATGTATCTATCTATCTACCTAAACCGAATATACAAATTGCTGTACAGCACATAATAGTCTGTGCGAGCGAAACAGACTTCTCCGTTTTCATCTCTAAGCTGCTTGGTGGTAATGTTTCTAACTGATGGAATATTTAAAGTACAACAGTGATAGAAGTATATTAATATGTAAAGAGGCCTCGAATATCGTCACAGTTTGAGTGGATCAGTCTATTTTCAAAATGAATGGGAGGAAACATATATTTAATACTAAGTATTAAACATATGATTGAAATATGGTTTAAATAAGTTGCCCTTCTACTTTGAAATAAGTTCCCCTTACGCGTATATAACAGTCAAAACAAAAAAATTCAACTCTACATACGTTTGTAATAGAGACATACATTTATAAGTAACGAAGAAAAGAAACAGGCATACACATATATTATGTCTGTTTCATAAAAACAGTAACAATATATGCGTATGTCTACCTCTTTTTCTCTTTATAAATAAATGTCCCTGTTAAAATATATTAATTAGCGTTGTAATTTAGACATCCCAATAGATAATCTTCACGATTACATCAATGTATAAATACTGCGTTACATATAAACAGTTTCGGGTTTAAATTCTGCAATGTTAATAAATCGTATATAAAGATCAACATTATACATGCTATGAAAATAAAATAAAATGTACATAGAGGTTATTTTCATCCATCAACACATTTATCAACCCCCGATCACACCTCTCCCTCTGAAGATGACACATCCACACACACGCATGTTTACACACGTGACCTGAATACAGAATCGTATCAAAAATGACATGAGAAGAAAGAAAAAAAATTACATCCAATATGTTTTCTTCGAAGAAGAAAAAACTTAGAGAAGTAATCTTATTTGAACACAGTCGTTTTTTTTTTGTCACATCGAAAAAAATTTACATAAAATTGATTTTATTTTACCCCCAGTTTTATTCCGCTTTGGATGACAAAAAAAAAAAAAGCATTACCTTAAAGTCGTTAGGACATAATGTTTGATGAGTTCCATTTGAAAATATGTTATTGTTATCTATCTCTTTTTAATAAATTTAATTTTATCTGTGTAAGCGTATTTCATCTACAACGTTGTAATCGACAGTATGAATTTATCAAAGTCATTAATCTCCGGGAAGATATGTTGTTACTCGTTGATAATACAACGTGTCTCATTGAAATAAAAATGAGTTTGGTAAAATGAATATAAATTTTTTTTTAAATCGACCACCAGGTGCGTGTTGGATTACGAACACGGTGCAGGGTTCCGTAGTCAGTACTCCATACATACGATTCCTATACATTCAGGCTGTAAGCGTTAAGATTAGCCATTGAGAAACCGTGTTTACAACAGCGTATATATGAGTTAAACTGAAACATACATTTATTTGAAAAGAGCAAAAGAGATTGTATTATATTCTATAAACTGTATTATTATATTATGGCTGATTCTTAGAAACAGAAATAATATATGTGTACGCCTATCTTTTTTTCTACTTTACAAAGAAATAATTTTGTTCCTATAATTCCTACATTGGCTATATGACGGAGAATCGAACCCCGCTCTCACAGGTGACAGGCGAGTTAAGAAATAATTGTCAGTTCATAAATTTAAAAATGCAACAATGTTTACTGATAGTATTTTGAAATACACCCAATCTGGAAACAGTGTATAGTGTATCTATCGTTGTCTATATGTAGTGTACTATGATACGGCTTACTTTGTCATACTTAAACTGTATTAAAATCAGTATTTATAACATATAACTATTATACTTATCGAGCTCCAGATGAATATCGGCATAGTTCCTATCATAGTCGGCTGCAGCCGCATATCCTACCAATTCCTAGTCTACTCACAAATTCCTTCCACTCCACTCACATTCTCACATCCTAAGGCATCACAATGGACCTTATGGTCGAAGTGTAGCTCGTCCAGGACAGCATTTACAATCTACCTCATTATACTTATCACTCTCTAACTACAATCACTTATATATAGTTGCTTCTTAGTCGTGCATGTATACATCGTCGTTATTGTCCGCCGTGTGAGTGTGTCAACATGTATATGTAACAGAGACACTATTTCATAGTCACTACATGTAGATAGCGATAGATACACTCTACATTATTTCCAGATTGGGTGTATTTCAAAACGCAATCAGTATACATTGTTGCATTTTTAGCGAATTTCCTGAAAGGAAATAGAGCTATTGGTCCCGTACCGAAGTCAAAATTTCGCAAAAATTTCTTCAAATGTCCATCGATCCTAGTAGAAAAAATCTCATCGATCCTAGTAGTCAAAAATCCCCATATGTAAAATTTATATATATATATATATATCTATGGACATATATATATATATATATATATATATATATATATATATAAATGTGTCTGTAATCACTCTAGCGGTCACAGTTTTCATTTTATCGGAATGAAATTTAGTATTTGATGGCGCTTTTGCTATTCAAAAAGTCAAGTTCGTTAATGGGTAAAATCGGAAAAGGGGAAAGGGGGGTTTAGAGGGAGGGGGAAACACAAAATTTGACATATCTACCTTAATATTTGAAAAATCGAATAATTTATAAGAAGTAAAGTTGTAGGTACTAAGATTTACTATAATTTTGTTTCTTATCATTTTTTCTGTTACACTAATATTAACAGAAATATTGACGGTTTAAGATTGAAAATTAAATTCCTTAATATCTCTGCACACATTAGAGTTGTAGCAAAAATGATAAAGTGATGAATTTTAGCAAATTTGATTTTCTACAACTTTATTTCTTACGCCTTTTTCGATTGTTCTAATATTAAGAGAGATATTTTATATTTTGTGTTTTCTTCTTTCTTTATACCCCCCACCCCCTCAATTTTCCTCGACGTATGTCATTTATTAATAAAATTGGCCTTGCAAATACTAAAATCAGATACCACATTTCATTTTGATCAGACTAAAATTGTGACCGCTAGAGAGTGGTTTATGTATTTTAAGGAAATTCGCTAAGTTGAAGCAGCTCCTGCGTAACGAATTTTTTTAATTTATGAACTGACAATTATTTCTTAACCCGCCTGTCACTCGTGATAGCGGAAGTTCGATTCCCGCCAGAGAGTCTATGTAGGAATATAATAGATTATCCTTGTATATACGATCTTGAATCTTGGTTAATAAAAGTTATATAAAAAGACAGTTTTGGTTTTCAACAAGACGTTTATTTTGCTTGAATATTTAATAACCATATGAGTTTGTTGATAGTTACCAGGTAACTCAGGGAAACATTCACTCATTGGTAACTGAATATTGAAGATTTAGAATTGAGTACATTACAGCATCATGAAGATTTATTTCTTGAAGAAAATTTGCTTAGTCGAAGGAGGTCCTACTTGACAAACTAAATAGGTTAGATTAGTTAGTATTTAGTGGGATTCTAAGTGTCGATTAGAGTACCACAAATCAATTCATGCAAATTATAGAGAAGGAACTGTTTTTTACAAATTACCAGATGTATCTTACCAGACCTTAAATTAGAATTGTTATATTTAATTTTTTTCTTGAGAAAAAACTGTTCTTTTATAACATCCGCGAGGTTATACGAAAAAGTCAATTCAAGAAATTTATATTTGCAATGTTATACCCGGAAAACGACTTAATAAATAGAAAAACATGTTTTTCCATAGATACTAATGAATGATAATTAGTAAAAAGAATGAAGGTTTTTTTTTTATTTATAATTAATTTTGAACGAAACACGAATATAGTTTAGAAACACGTTATCTCGAGTGAATTTGAATTTTATGTTAATGATATGATTAGAATGATTAAAGAATGTGATAATATTTGAAAGGAAAACAATTTATCATTATCCTCTTTGTAAAATCCTTATAACGTTATTTTTGTGGTTCAAATAAATGTTTCGCAGACTGAAGAGACTATTATATTTGATACTACATCCCTTCCCCATCATCCTCAAGCTTGATCCAGGTGTTTATACCCTTTATAATCTATTAAGGGTTAAAATCAGTTAAATATTTTCGAAAAGCAGGCCAATTTTATCCATACACAAACCATAAACAAGAAATGTTATAAAAAACTGAATTAATTGTTTAAAACCCTATATATACCGAGTTCTTTATTATAATATTCATAGGTTTTGAGCTGCAATGTGAATAATATTGAGTTAATGAAAAAAAAAGTTTCAAACAAAAGTTGTTTGTTTTTAATCAAGGAGCATTTTTTGTATTTTAGTTTTTCCTCTATTACCTACGATTTAACAGATATATTTTTGTAGGAGGGAGGATGTGCATGGAGCTTTTTGCTTATCCACGGTCGCGAAGTCACTTTCTAGGTCTAGAAAATACACTCAAAAGTTTTCTCTTTTTATTTTCGACGTATTGTGTTGACGGGTAGAGAGACTGGCGGATATTCGGAAATGAATACTTTTTTTCAATGAACAATATTTCCAACCGTTACAAACTTCGAGATAAACAAGTATATAATTATGTGTATAGTAAATTAAAATTTCATTTTAAATTAAAAATAAACTTATTCAATAAAATTAATTGCATCTGAATTGAAATCAATAAAAGTTCATTTAATATTTGCATAGCTCAAGAGAGAAAAAAAAAACCAATTTATATTCCGTGGGAATTCCCAAATACAATGTACGATTATTAACACGTTTATATTAACAGCTTGACTTGTATGAATAAATGGAATATTTTTAATCAGTTTTCAACCACTTCCGAATGTCTGAATCAATCTGAAATTATACAGGCTTATCAAGAATCAATGACAACACAAAGAAAATTTACATTTGTTAGTTCATATTGCTGAAAAAAGTGGTGTTGTTTTCGTTTTTTTAAACTCTATTATTTTATATCTATTTTCTCAAAGCTTATAATATATTTGTAGTGATAGTAAAATAGGTTTTACTGTAACTAATTGTATATTATAAAAGTATAATGCAAATTATGTATTATTTATTGTAACACATATTTTATTATTAACTAAATAATAAAATTGTAGGCCGTTTCCCAGTCCCCCGCTTCTGTTAATTTATTGCTGATAATTGAAAGTTTTTTAATTAATGATTTTTATAGGTTCTTAATAAACATTTTTACAATGCTTTTTTATTGTAAAGATTCAGAATGAAGTCATATGCCTCAATAATTAGCAAACGAACTAAAATTACTTTTCTTTATATAAATGGCGTGTTTTATTAGCGTTTGAGATTTGAATATAATATTTTATACCGTGTGTTCACATTTAAATAGAATCATATATATATATATATATATATATATATATATATATATATATATATATATATATATATATATATATATATATAATTTTTAGTTCTAACTTGATATACAGCTATTTAATTCTAACTTGTGAAACGTAGCCAGGAATTTTCCTACTTTAAATTTATGTATGTGTTTTGTAAATTTCTCGCAAACTGTTCAGTGAATTTTTTTGGAATCTTACAAGGACTCTTAAAACATGAAATTTGAAAGTTTTTTATTATCTGATCATTTTTTCAATGGGAAATCATAATATGTAACGCATCTAAATCGGGTTTCCTTTTCTTTCCCATGAAGTAACTCCAATTTTTAAAAAATGAATACCGCAAAAACTATAGAGTGAATTTTGCTCAAATTTTGAGAGTTGATCATCTATTGTGATTTTCAGAGATAACCTTCTTAAAGAGGTCTCTAATTGAGTAAATTACAAGCGAAAGAAATATCCCATTATTTAATTGGAGAAAATTCTATTATTTCAAAAAATTTGTGCGTTTGCCAGACACAATATAAATCGAAATCGAGTGATCGAGTTGTTGAAGGCGCTTTGATCGAAACTGGGCGGTTGCTGGTTCGATTTCCAATTTGTCAATTAAATTATATATTTCTTTTCCATTAACTAAAAAAATTTAATTGACTAAACTTTCGGCGTATGGATAAGAAAGAAACTAAGCGGCTATACTTGTGAAAGTTTCTGCAGATTACTTTCACAAACACTAGATGTATAGCGGCATAGTTCCTATCAAACATACAAATTCCTTGTCCTTCAGGGGTCGGTAAAAACAGGCCTAGAAGAGTCCTTTACGCTAGGCTTCGATCTCCTCCCCTCCGCTACTAGATCGAAAAATTGACTGATTAAAATATGTGTTAACAGGAATTCCGACTACTCTGGGACCACGGGCTGTACTATTGTTCACCCGGTTGATGGATATGATTACCCATACTGTATAAAATTTGATGATGATTATTGTTGAATGAATTGCATCATTTTAATGAAGAACAAACAATTAAGAATATTCATAACATACAACAATTTTTCATCTCTTTCTCAATACAAACAACTATTATTTATTTATTAATAAAAATTTAAATAAGATTTACTCGCTTTCACTTAATTATACAGATCATTAAGTCTCATGAATGCACGTCAATCAGTTTGTTACTTCTATAACTTTCTGAAGAAAATCATTATTAGTTATCTTAATCTAAGATCAAAATGTTAAATGATTCAAAAAAACATTAAAATGCATAAATTATTCAAACAGGAAAAATTTTTTTTCCTCTGACGCACACAAATACAAGTGAATCAATCCATAAAAAATGGACTTGGTTTGAAGATAGAATAATTTTAAGAAAAATTGATTTATTGTATATTAGCTGCCTGCAGAGGATTCGCATTGAAATTGTGCCTAAACTATTTATTGTATGAAGGTTTTCCCCATCTTGCACCTATTTATGATATTTTTCTTTAGTGGAAGCTCTGGGATTTCTTATTTTTTATTTTTTTGTGGCTAAATTTTGAAATTTTTGAAGTACACCCTATCCAACAAAAAAAGAATTATCAAAATCGGACTACTCTGTAAAAAGTTATGCGTGATCATACATTAAAAAAATATATACAGGTTAAATTGAGTACCTCCTTCTTTCGTCGGTAAAAAGATTAGTTATACCACGCGGAAACGGATATATAGAACAAAAATAAAATTAATGCATTATGTTCCCTAGTTTAAACTGTGCAACTTTTGTTTGAAACATTTTTTTCTAAAATGCATATTTTTTTAAATATGTAAGTGGTAACTTTTCAAATGATCACATGGCATAAACAATATTACATATATCGCTACTTAGAATATTTCCAATGGTTAAAATTTTATGCTTCTAAGTGTACATGTTCACGAAAAAAAGAATAAACATACAGTTCGGGTCCGGACCGTAGATTTTTCGTCAAAATATTTTGCACATGATCCGTAGACGTTTGGACTGTCGCTGGCCACTGTTTGTCTGATGGGCCAGTTACGTAATCGCTTTTCGCCGTTTTTTTCATTCACTTTTCGTCGCTGCCGTAGCTCTCACAAATAGCACTGAACTTTTTGTGCTTGTTGGATTCCTTTCGACGCGAGCTTTCCTCTAAGATGCGTTTTTTATAATTCCGAGAATATTTAGGAGTCTTATGAGTAAAAATCTCCAATGTTTTTGTAATTTTTAATTTAATACCGATTTTCGTTTATATTCCGGTGAATATTGTTGCACCGAAAGGTGAAGAGCTTTCGGTGCAACAATATTCGCCAGAATGACACCAGAATCAATGTCCAAGCTAAATACTAAGCTAATTCGTAACTATTCACGCGTATGCGTCTATACTGATATGAAGACGTTACAAGAAAAACAAATACAGCGCGACGGATACGTTAAGAAATTATCTGTGTTTTGAGTTTAGCCCTTGTAATCGCATTATTAGTCTTGAAGTTATTAGCGATTGACACACAAGAATGTTCAACCACCTGTCTAACGAGATAATAGACTTTTCCACGTCAAAAAAAAAGGCACATTACATAATCTTAATTCAAACATTATTTTCAATCATAAAATTTCCTGTTATCAGCAAAAAAATCACGTATGTAAATTTGCATGTTATTCTAGAATAAATAAATGCAACTTCCGTCTAATAATGTGATTCGTCCGCCCTTCGCATCGTCTCTACACCTCTCTCTCATCCATACATAATCCACATGGTATTAAAAATTACATAAAAACCGATAAAAATAATTAAAAAATTTTTTTACAAAAGTTTGTACCAAATATATACAAAACATTATTAAATAGCTAAGAAAATAAATAATAAATAAGTTTATAAAAATTTATTTAAAATTAAAGTTGACTTGCTGCATGCACGCGCATTTTATAAAATCGAAATGACCTTGTTGTAGTATTAAAAGTATGTACACTCTTCTACAAAAAATTTAAACCAGTTATAACATGTTAAATATCAGTAACGTTTACGCTAAGAAGAATGTGATTTACTGTTTCAAATCTATTGCATTTGAGTGTATTTAGTATTATGATGCTATTTCTTTTTTACAGGGTTGTCCATAGAAAAATACTTTTCCCTGAACTAAGAATTTTATTCGTATCATTAACATATTCATAGTTTTGATTTTACTTTTAATAATCCGGTATAAAATTTAAAAAGACTAAGTAAGACGATGTTCAACTATGCATATTTGAATAATTAACTATCTATTGCATTGGTTTTTTTTTTTAAATTTAAGATATTAAAAAAATTTGAAATCTCAAGTTATCCCAATTAAGTTCCCTGATAAAGTGATTTCGAAATTCCCTTATATTTTCATTATAGAATTAAATTGCTGTATATCAGGTTAGAACAAAATATATTGAACTATGTTTTATAATTACATAAAAATGTATCAATAAATAAATGATATTATGATACAATTATTGTTATTTTTGGAGGCAGTGTCCAAATTTTATGTGAATTCTCTATGCTGACACCGCCTCCAAAAATAACAATAATTGTACATATATATTTAAAAATTTTTGCTTAGGTGAACTAAAATTGGCACAAGAATATGCAATTATTTTTTACTTTTTAGTGCATTTTTTGTTATAGAATATTTAATTTTTGAAGTCGGGTTTCCATTTTGTCAAAATAGGTTTTACTTCTCGCTTTTTTGTGACTTTGAAGTTCTATAACTTGTTTTTTTTTTTTTAATTTATAGTGCATTTTTTCATAACAGATTTTCAGTTTTTTTTACATGCATTTTGTTTTTTTTTCGTGAAATTTTTTTTTGGGGTCGGTTTTTTTGTGTAAAAACTTTTTTTGAAGTCGATTTTTAAAAAAATTTTCTTATTTTCCCATTATGAATGAGTATACCCTTTCATAAAAAAAAAAAATTCGCAGAAATCGGTTATCACATATAAAATGAGGATTTTCTCGATTTCCCGGGAATCCCCTCATCAGAATGCGATTTGATGCCAATGGGAAACCAAATCATTTAAAACAAAAAAACAAATTCAAAATCGATTCATAAATGACGGAGTTCTTAGATGACAAACAAAAAAAAAATACAGACGAATTGAGAACCATCCTCCTTTTTGAAGTCGGGTTAAAAATAACAACTAACTATTAATGTTTGAAATATCATAATATTTCAAACAAAAGCTTTTTTTTATTTTAAAAAGGCACATTCTTAAATTTATGTTCTACCTCTTACGATTTTAAAGATGGACATTTCCCCCCCTGACGAGGGGACAAAAGCACTGTCCGATTTTTCTCATTCACGAGCTTTATCCTATTTATAGCTCTATAGCACATACACAAAATTTTAGCTGTTATCTGTTTTCGTTTTTTTAGTTATCGTGTCTATAGACAGACACGATGGTCGGACAAGCGGATTAGGTTCTAAATAAGAAAGTTGTAAATATGCACACCGTTGCCAATCGGAAGCCAGTAATATTGTAGCGGTATCGCTTCTGAATTAAATTATTATTATAATTTTGTTCATCATTTTTATCTGTTGCATAACAACTATAACTTCCCTCTATTATCACGGTTGCTTTGCATGTTAACCACCATGGTAATTTACATATTAAAAATATAACATTTCATAAATCAAATCAATAAAGATCAATTATATCTTTTACATATATTTATTATTTATTTAAATAATAATTATTTAATATAACAATCATTTACCTTTACAATATAAATGCCATTTCATCAACTTTCTCCAATTTCCCGAACATTTTAGGTAAGTAACAACCTTAAAACGAGCTACCTCGAAATTTTACAAACATCCGAGTATATTTTCTTTCGGTGAACATGTTGGCTATGAGTCAAAAATCTAGACGATCTCTAATTGTATTTGTAAAATTCTGTCATATGTATATTAACAATACACCAATTAATGTGAACAATTTTCTAATAACAACTTTCTATGAGTGTATTCGTTTTGGGCGCTTACACGCTTTCAGCGCTCACAATGTTAAGCGCAATTTATTGGCTTTGTGTGTGTTGGATTATGTACACTTACTCTACTATACTATGGCGTTCGTTTTGGCATTATAAGTACGTGTAAGCGCCAGTTGCCATCAATATTCGATGACAGATGAAACCAGTTTAGATGTTTATCAGGCAATAGAATGCTTGTTTGAGTAACTTTAAAAGCCCCTAAAATCAAGACAAAAAACCCTAAACTGACAATTTGATAAAGTATGTCGGTAATGTAGGTGTTTTTCTAATAAGTTTTTGTATGTTTTTTGTTTTTTTTTTTGATTATTCAGAAAAAAAAAGATTTAAAATGTTCAAAAAATGCAATCAATGGAATACACTAAAAAAATCCCGGCGCCTGTCATACGCGCATATATTATATCCTGGGGCAGGGCATAGGCTATCTTTTATCACAAAAAATAATCTTGAATGGGGTGAACATTAAAAAATTACATACAATCGAACATAGAATCTCCTTCTTTTTTTTTTTTGAGTGAGTTAAAACTTTTGTTGATTTTATCATTTCCACAGAAACTACACTTCTAAAAGATAACTATAAAATTATTTTATTAAAATTTTGTTTTCAATTTTGAAATGTCAACTTTGAATGTCGTTTCCATAGTAACTATAAAGTATAATTGCACACTATAAATCGTTATATAAAAAGTATAAAAGTTCAAAAAAAGTTTAAAATTTTTAAATTTAAGACGTGTGTACAGGACAACGTCTGTCGGGACCGCTAGTATATATAAATATATACATACATATATATATATATATATATATATATATATATATATATATATATATATATAAAGATATATATATATATATATAAATATAAATATATATATATACAAATATATATATATATATATATTATATATATATATATATATATATATATATATATATAAAGATATATATATATATATATAAATATAAATATATATATATACAAATATATATATATATATATATTATATATATATATATATATTATATATATATATATATTATATATATATTATATATATATATATATATATATATATATATATATATATTGTGCACAATTATAAGCGGTCCCGACAGACGTTGTCCTGTACACACGTCTTATAAATTTTAAAATTTTAATCTTTTTTTTGAACTTTTAAATATTTTATATAACGATTTATAGTGTGCTATTATAGTAATATATAATTATTATATTAATAACTATTATAGTATATATAAGCTAGCGGTCCCGACAGACGTTGTCCTGTACACACGTCTTAAATTTTAAAATTTTAAACTTTTTTTTGAACTTTTAAACTTTTTATATAACGATTTATAGTGTGCTATTATAGTAATATATAATTATTATATTAATAACTATTATAGTATATATAAGCTAGCGGTCCCGACAGACGTTGTCCTGTACACACGTCTTAAATTTTAAAATTTTAAACTTTTTTTTGAACTTTTAAACTTTTTATATAACAATTTATAGTGCTGTTATAGTAATATATAATTATTATATTAATAACCATTATAGTATATATAAGCTAGCGGTCCCGACAGACGTTGTCCTGTACACACGTCTTAAATTTTAAAATTTTAAACTTTTTTTTGAACTTTTATTGTAAACATATAATATATATCATATAGCGGATTATAATTTTTCAATACATATATATTAAGCTTTCATATAAATGCGGACGAAGTCGCGGGAAACAGCTAGTTTAATATAAATTTTAATTGTATATTATAAATAGGAGTAACATATGAACGAACACAGCCACCAGTGAATAATACTCTCGCACATATGTCTGTTAAGATGACAATTTTTGATATGATTATGATTAAATTAATTAATTTTCCTGTATCATGTTACAAGAACATATTTACAGAATTACAGTAAACTACTGTTACATTAAATTACACCATCATTGCAATCAATGTTACAATATTGTAGTGTAATAATCATAATAAAAATAATACTGAATAATACGTTATATATATTTATTTACTTACATTAATTATTAATTATTTTTATGTCTGATCCACATATGACATGAAATATATTCCAAGAAATGTTTTTTTTTAATCTACAATTCTTAGTAGATGACCACACCCGATGTCATGACCGAAACAACAATTGAAAATAACAATTAATTGATATGTTAGAACTAAAATTGTAGTGTTATTATTCAGCTGACGAAAAAGAATTTCAAACGACAGTTATTATTATTAAAAATAGCCTCCTAGCGATTGAATGTACAGAGGTGGGCGCAGACGACTCGCCGGAGTCGAACGACTCTCCATAAGCTGGGTGAGAGTAAGTAAAAAAGGTATGTTTTGAAGTAAGATGGAACGATGTTTCAATAGAGGTTGCCTACCTATTATTGCCCAATAATTTATTCAATCAATTTAGAAATAGTTTTATAAAATATTTATTGTTTAAATAATATATTTTACAATATGGAGAGATACTCCAAAAAACATAATAATAATAATAACAATAATGCGACGTATTCTCCATTATTAAATTCACTACTTTTATTTTTATTTTAAAAACAAATTATGCGAAAATAATTTCCACTACTACGAATAGTACTTTTCACTTTTTCAATTCATAGTAGACTAACTCGAAGAAACGCATATTCCCACTTTATGTAAAATTTAACTTAATTCCTCAAATTTCCATGACATACGAAGAAAAAATAATTAAATCAGGTAAATAATTGTTTATTAGTTTTCGGATATGAATAGTAAACAGTTTAGGCAAATTATTTTGAATTTCCAAAACTATAATTCTATCTAATCTAGTTTTCAATTTTATTCAAATCCTTTGCCAAAATTTCCCTCTTTTATTACAACGGTCCAGCGGTAAACGTAAAGGATCAAAAGATTTATATTTTATATATTATATATTTATTTATAAATAACATTTTTATTTTATTCATACACAAATATATTATTAAAAACGTACATTTTATGCCCCAAATTACCAGCCCAAAATTCCAGAGTATGTATTCAATGTATTGTATGTATTATTTACTTTGTATAATAGTGTCCATAAAAAAGAGTTGGTATTATTATATTTTTTTCAGAAAATGTTTTAATTAAAAAAAGAAAATATTAATAATTGTTAGGTTACTCTGTATTTACTCTATCTCTCTTCCTACCTCAACTCAGAGCTGACTCGAGTCAATCCCTGCCCACCTATGGTTTATACTTTATACTTTATAGTGTTTATACTTTTTGGTATTTGTAACATATTAAGTAGGTAACATGTCTGCGATTCACCTTTTTTATTTTTACAATATTTGCCACATAAACTATTAAGTCATAAACATTGTAAACAAAAATTGAAGAATATTTTGCATAACAATGGCATCTTATATTTTTCTGCCAAAATCAATGGGGGTTAATTTTAATACATATTAATGTAGACTGCCCGAAAATCGCATGCGTAGTAAACTCTATGACGGTTGCTATACCGTTAGATAACTCTGTTTATTTCAGAAATAAACGTAGGTAAAAAAACTAACTTAGATATAATCAATGTATTAAAATTAACCCCTATTGATTTTGGCAGAAAAATATAAGATGCCATTGTTATGCAAAATATTCTTCATTTAGTAATTAGTAAATTTTAGTTTACAATGTTTATGACTTTTTATGTGCAAAAATTGTAAAAATAAAAAAGGGGAATTGCCACAACTTGACTAAATATGTTATAAAATATAAATAATATAAATACAAAAAACTATAAACTAAAACTTTGTGTATATCTACTCTAGAGTCTGGACTTTAGGACTAAATACCTAAATGACAAAATCGGTACGTACATTCTATCGCTAGGGGACTGTTTTTAATAATAATGTCACTACAATTTTAATTCTAACATATGTAATTACTCTTAATTACAAAACTGTAAATGTTATATATAGAGCACCTTTATACATTACTTTGTATTTTTTTAACCCGACTTCAAAAAGTTCAATTCGTCTGTATTTTTTTTTTTTTTTTAATGTGTGTCACCTCAGAACTCCGTCATTTATGAACCGATTTTGCATTTTTTTTTTAACACGCATTAATTGTACACGCAATAATAATTAACTCAGTATATAAAAGATATTTAAGCAATTAACTCAGTTAAAAATAAAAATCAGGGATTGAAAACAAACAATTTTAACAATGTTTGCTATGCAGATCCCCTTTATTTACTATTTATCATGACGTGTTTCGATCTTTGCGATCAATTTCAAACTGTAGGTTCTACAACGTTTTGTCTTGCTTATATACCCAGTTTTTGACGTCATTCACTGCTAAAAATTTATCGTGACATGTTTCGATCTTTGCTATCATTTTCAAGACAAAACGTGCTACAGTTTGAAAATGATCACAAAGATCGTAACATGTCACGATAAATATGATATAAATTGGAGCTGTAAAGTAAACATTTTTGAAATTGTTATTTTTCAATCGCAGATTTTTACAATGGAATTCCACAAAATATGGCTCGAAACAATAAATAAAATCATTGGATGTGAAAGAATGTTATCAATGTTTAGGCATTACTTAAATGTCAAATTGAGTAAACGCTAGTCGCTTCCGTTGGTATAATATAACCGAAAGGCAACCATAATAACAATTTGAAAAATATGTAAACAAGTATATAAATAAAATTAATAATATAACAACATCAAAAAGATAGTGAATGATCATATGCATTACACTACCATAACATCTAAGGTAGCTCAGTTGGTAAAATGCCAGAGGTCGTGGGTTCGATCCCCATGCCTAGAAGTGTATGATTTAGAATGTTAATAAATAAAATCAGTTAAAAATAGATTGTTATCACAAGCTGTTTATGAGATGAAGCAGCCATTTAACTTAATATTCCGTATCGTTAATATTAAATAAACAAATAAATAAAAGTAAATAAAATACTATACATTAGTTAGCATTAGCACACACAGTCAGCACACGGATAGTATTTTACTACATCATACTACTAAAATTCACTCTCTTTATTTTTAAATTGTTCAAACGACTAACAACTCTGTTTTCATATTATTTATTTTCTATTTAATATGTATAAATAGATACGACAGAATAAATATTGCGTGTCACAAAAACAACGTAACGAAAATAAATAAGAGAATGGAATGTTTGTTTGGCGATATAATTTGTTTTTGTATCGAAAAAAACGAAAAAGCTTCGTTTATTAAACGATGTAAAATATAACTCTATTGAGAAAAAACAGAAAAACATTTGCTAGTGGACTAAAGTGCAATGATACAGAAAAGAATGAGAAAGCAGGATACCTGCAAGGAACATAAAATCCCTAGACCTACGCTATATCCTACATTCCTCAAAAGAGGCAGGCCTAGAAAAATTCTCTAGCCGATTATATTCACGCACTGGGAGAACAAGAACTTAACTTATGAACTTTCAAGTTACAAAATGTGATATAACCCCTCATTCATTATTCTGGCGTTACTAATAATTTGTTATAGGATTTCTTAGAACATTCTTAATATTTACTTATTCATAATATTTATTTTCGAACATTCATAATATTTACTACCCACATGGTTAATTATTATAAATTATATGCTTTGAATTAAATATTAACTTTCGGAACCATTCAGAATTTCCAAAAATCGAGAAATATATTCATCGTACCAATCCCGTAGGAAGTCCGGAATTATCACGAAAATGAGCGTAAATCAATTTTTATATACAAAACTCCCAGTGAATAGTGGCACAATCTGTGTGAAAAGTATGCTGGCACTATAAACTTAGACCTAAAGGTTTGAAAGATCATACAAACGTAGCCACGGGTTAAAGCTCTATTAAGTAATTACTTACTGCAATAGAGCTCTAATCACACAAAATTCAAAATTTTAATGTCGTAAAAATCATAACTTTAAATTAAAAAATATTTTGGCAACCAAAATCACTGATTTATTCAGGGAACATGTTAAAAATTCAATTGGTGTGGATAAAAGTTTGTTTTTTCGCAAAACTTAATTTTATTTCTTTAATGTGTTACATGGAATTTTGTTACTGACGATGATTTCATTTTCGAATATACAATTTTGTTTCGAGTATTGAGATATTAGTTTTATTATGTAAATGACTATTTATAAACTTAAATTTGCTACAATAGAATACATCAGAAAATTTTTATTTCAACTACCTTGAAATAACTCATTTGTATAGATTACTTTAACCGAAAATATTGTTTTATCTAATCAATTGAGATTTTAAAATTTTTTGATAACTTTTGTACTGAATCATAACTAAAGTCTAAACTATGACATGAATCATCTTAAGACTTAAACAATTGTATGCAAAACATTTAAAAATTAATGCCGATCGTAAAAGCTGACATAGCTTCCAAAAAAAAAGGTATACAAGTTTTATTAATAACTTTCAGAAAACAACCCTCATTTATTTAAAGAAACATAATAAAAGGGGTGTTTTAACAATAGAGAGGTCTTAAATATATTCTTCAGGTATTCATTATATATTTCTCTACATTCTACCTAGAAGTAACAAGTCTACAATAAAAATAAACGGTCGGTATATTTATTGTCTCTCACAAGAGAAAAAAGATACTAAAAATCAAAAAAACTTTCTTAAAAACTAATAATTAAAAAACAATTTTATTAAAAACTTTAGTATACACAAATATTTTTAAGTAAGTATATGTTATTAAAAAAAGATAAAGGATAAAAGCGTATAGAAGACACCAAGTCAGTGATAATTAACATATGTCGATTATTTGTTCAGATAAGTCAAGATTTTTAAATCATTTATTATAATAAAAACAATGTTAAATATCTATATCGATTTAAGAACTGGGATTTGTATGTTTTCCATAATTTTTAAACATGTTGTAAAGATTTAAAGTCCAGATGTTTAAATTTATAGGACACGTTAAATTTCGTCAAAAAGTAATAAAATCCTGACGTACAGCGGCCGAAAAACTAGGTGCCTATGCTTAAACTTGGCCCGACGCACTACCGTGTGTTATATGATATTATTCATGTTAATATTTAAAAATAAATCAGATAAATTGTTATATCGTTTTTGAAGTTTTTTGGGAAAAAACATCCATATAACTACTAACAAGTGATTAATAAGTGTATAAATGTTAAACATCGTGATCACTGGGAAAATATACCGCAGCAAAAACTCGGGAAAATACTGCTTCGGAATGCATCCAAGATGCTATCCCTCGATGTACTCAACATAGGATAAAACTGCGAAAGGTTACCGGATTCATCACCGGACATTATCACCTACGAAATCATCTTGACGCCATAGAACTGCATACCGGAACCCTTACGTTCAGAGTGTGCGGCGAGGTGGAGGAGACTTCTACCCACATCATCTTTTACTGCAAATCTTTCGATTAAAGCAGATACAAAATATTCGGTGCATCTCACCCCGAATATATTACCAAAATATGGGAGAAACGAATCTCGTCAGAATGAAGTAGAAGGATGAGCACAATAGACAATACGGTCAAAGTGCCAATACTTTTATATACCCCAAGATATATCTATCTATCTTTGATGAATATCAACTACTCTCAAACCTGGGCGAGAACTAGATACGCGATAAAACTCTACAAGTGGCAGTAATTACCAGGTCCCGTCATTTTCACCCTTGAAAACCTCTACAAATGAGAAACAGAAACCTCTATATGTGAGAGTCACGCCTGCGCCTCTATATAATTTGTGTCAAATTCAAACAAAAATCGTATTCACTTTTTACTGTATTTTTTATCCCTCTGAGAGTGAGGAAATCCGCTCGTACAACGTCTATAAGTGAGAAACTTGGTTAAGTGAAAAACCTCAATAAACGAAAAAACAGATTCCGGTCTTCTGTCGTGATAGATATTTTTCAAAAAAAAAAACGAAGATATCTCAATGAAATTTTTCTTAGCACAAAAGCGTGTTTGCTAAAATATGCACACAAATTACTTTGGATTTCATTGTAACGTAAATAATTGTACATAAGTATATTTATCTACCTAACCAATTGTTCCGCAAGGGATACTGGTAGTATAACTTGATAAATTTCTTTTAGTATGTTCAGTTTAAAAACAAGATAGACAAATACTTCAATTTTTGAGCATTTTATTTTGCGTATGTACGAAATGTTTATGAACTACGAAATGTTTTAAAAACTGAAATTCAAATGCTTTAATGCGAAAATATACTGAATCCAATCTCTAGTGATTCATAACAAAATATTATTGAAATTGTAAAGAAAAAAAATACAAATTGTCAACCTTCAATTTCCAAGTAAAATTTTAAATTATTTAGATATTTTATTTTTAATTAATATTCTGTTACGATTGATTCTAGTTACGTTCAATTAAAAATGTAATTTTTATCATTTTATTCAACAAATTTTTTATAAATTGAAATACATATGAAGAAGACCCTTTTTTCTAAAATCTGTCCGGGCAAAAACCTACTAACATTTTGCCAAGGTTGGCAATTTAGCAAAACAGCTCTTAAAGCGTTTATCTTCCTTTTATCGAAAGATTTAAATTTTAATTTCGAAAACAAAAGGTTGGTATTTCTATTAGAAACAATTTTGTAATTCGCAGTTTTGCTCTATTTCTTATTGTTTTCGTTAAAAAAAAAACATAGAAACAAATCAATTGAGAAATATTTTCCCTAGGCTCCTTATCAGTATATTATCTGTTTATAACAACAAAATAATAGATCATTTGATATTTTTGAAAAGATTTGTTAACAAACATTAACATAATAAGGAAGATCAAAAGAATATCAAAAACATATGACTCACAAATCAAATAAACATACTTTTCAACCCTAAAGTCAAAGAATTTATCTCCACTCTTAAGGTTGTTATTCTGATTTATAATAAAAACCAAATAGAAAATCCCTAAACAAACTAAATGACTCATAAAATTCTATTCATGAAAAAATATTTATTTATCAAACGTTTCAAAACTTAAATAGAATATCAACCAAAAAAAATACTTGTGACATTATTTTAAAAAACTATACTTTGAACTAACCACACGTCTCCTGAAATAATTTCAAATATTTCTTGTACGAAAAATTGTTAAAAATAGACATTCAAACAACACAAATAGGGTACACCAAACACACACACAACAGTGTTGCCAAATTGAATTAAAGAAAGAACTCTCAAGAAAATCACTTATTGCAATCATAATAATAATAATCAAGAGACGTCGCCGCACGACGATAATATATGCGCGTCTTCATCACACAAATTAACAACATTAAAATTTTTGATAACCTTGATATTATGTTAAAAATAAAAACCTACATTTTACGTTGTTTTAAACATTCCTTGAAAAATAGAGTAATCCTTAAATTTGGTACGGTAGATAAAACAGCTCGATTTAGTATTTTTCAGATATAACGTTGTTTGTTGTCTTGTATTTTTAATCCAAATATCATTTTTGTAAAGAGCACATCAACACAGAAAAAAACTTCAATTTCACATCACTCATATTTTTTTACTCTGTAAAAATAACCCACTTATAATCACAATTTTCCACACTTATTCAAAACTTTCCACACGCACCTCACATTTATTCATGCAATAATAACCCAATAATAGCACACTATTATTTTGCTTTCTCTTAGTAATAAATATAATTCACTTAGTAATAAGTGACGTCAACACTCATTTTTTTTTATCACTTGAAAAATTCACTTTAAAATATCACTTAAGTAAAAACAAACTTTGAAAACACTTAACAAAAAACAAAATGGTTTTATACAATTAAATTAATAATTTTGATTGTTTTGAAGAAAATTAATTTTTGTAGAGTATATTTATTTGATTATAGAGAATGAATTAAGTATCCTCTAAGTATTCACAAATGTCCGTAGACACATTGAACATAGCACCGCCAAATGACTAACAAGTTAGTATTACAAACAGATACCAGCGATAGGTATAACATGGCAATGGTTACACTTGCCAAATGCTTTAATGTGTGTCACTCGCAAACAACAACTGACTCGTCTATTAGAGTGAGTAAGTGAGTGACTACCACTGTATAGTATACACACTTACGTACACATCTACTCACTTACTGTGCATGCATATAGAGTACATAGTACACACTACACACACAGTATGCATACTTACACTATATCTATGTTTGTCTGTACCATAAAGATGGTGTATAGAACTATCTCTGTTATAAATACCGATGTTGTACGACGAATCGAATGTGAAATATCTGTGCGAGAGTGAGACTATACTGTGCATAGTCTATATAGATATAATACTAATACATGTACTGTACACACACTAACTGACGACATCATTGGCTTTTATATGTGTATATTTTTTATATATAAAGTAGTACATTAACATATTAATTTGTTTCATATATTATGGTATGATAATTATTCATTTTATATTTTGATGTAATTGTGGAATTTACTACAATTTTTTTAAAAATTATCTTTTCTTAAGAAAATTCAGCGATTGTACCAAACTATTCCACAAAAATTTATTAAAAGTCTATGAACCTAAAAATACTTAAATATAAAATTATTAAATAAAACAAATATTTCAGATTTTTGTAACAATCATAATCGCCACATTATTACGAAAATCTCAAATATTTGTTTTATTTAATAATTATAATGGATTTTCGTCAAGTAATGATCCATTCAATACAAAACTAAAATACAACTTCAATTATCCGGGACACCTTGAGAAAAAAGTCTGTATTTAAGTGGTTTTAGCAGGAACGACCATTGGATAACCCACCTTCAGGGTCAGTTATTTGCGAAAAAGAGAAAGTTTTAGCCAAGAAAATCAACAGTTTGTTTCATCCTTTATTAGAATATACAAACATAGATTTTTGTTTTAGAAACAGCCATTTTTTTCATTATTTATCCGGATATTTGATTATTCAGATCGAGTCCGGTTCAAATTAATATATGGTAATGTATTTAAATTTTTTGTTATATTGATTATGCATTTAAAGTAACTCCATTTTCAAAATGCGCAACTTTAACAATTAATATCTGCTATAGAAATGGTAGAATTTTTTGAGGAGATGAGTGCCCTATGTGTTTAATATTTGTTAATTTCCAATAATTCGTAAAGTTTTAAAATATGGAAATTCCTTAAAAAATTTTCCAATTCATTGTCATGTTTCACTTGAAATTTCTACATCAAAGGTTGTAAGGACCTTTTTCACGTCCATAAAAATTTCAATTCGAGAAAGAATTGGTTTCGAAGGTACATAATTATTTAGAAAAATATAATTTGAATGAAATTTATAATTGCATATTCATAAATTATGGGTCAAAATGTCCTAGAAATATGATTTTCAATGAAATTCGAGATAAATCCCCGCCTTTTTAAAGGCATACAACTTGAAAAAATTGCAAAATTTAAAAAAAGAAGTTTTTTCTTTCATTTAATTGAAAATTATATTATTAGGACGACAAATATGATTCGAAATTTATTAAAATCCACATAAAAATTTCACACGAATTAAATTTCTAAATGATTAGTCATATTCGTTCAAATTTTCGTCAAAATTTAAAGCCGTATGGTTCCGAAAAACGGCCTTACAAATTTTATCTTAGAAATTTCAAGCTAAACATTAAAATGGGTTGGACATTTTTGATAATACACATTTTTTATTTGATATTTTCAAATAAAAATTTTAATGAGTTGGAGGCAAAGACATGCATTTATTTTTAAAGAGAAAAAGAGTCAAGCATACACATATATTATTTTTAATTCTCAGAAACAATAATAATATATGTACACTCCCGTTCAATAAAATTGAACAGACCTGAAATGTTCATTTTCTTACATTTCATAAAACTCCTCACTTTTTTAACTCTCTGTGTAATTATTCATTTATAAACAAAGATAACTAGTATATATTTTAATTAATTAATTACGTGAAAAAAAATGGAAGTATAGTAAACAACATTTACTACAAGAATAATCAAAATTGTGAGACTGATTCGAATCAGATCTGATCAATTTTCTTACATTTCATAAAACTCCTCACTTTTGTAACTCTCTGTATATTGATTCATTTATAAACAAAGGTAAGTAGTATATATTTTAAGTGTGAAAAAAGAAATGGGAGTATAGTAAAAAACATTTACTACAAGAATAATCAAAATTGTGTAAGACTGATTCAGTTCAGATCGGTTCAATTATATTGAACGGGAGTGTACATGCCTCTTTTTCTTTCCACAAATAAATGCATTTCTGTCTTCAACTCATTTGGGTACATACAGGTAAATTAATAGCACTTGATACTACATACAGATAGCACTTATTAATAGCACTTCAGTAATGAAACTGATTTTGTTGAACCAACTACGCAACACAATAGAGAATATGCATGAACATTTTTTTTCACATTTATTTTCAGAATATGAAAATACTGTTAATACTGTAATAATATTTAAAAACGAAATTAAAATCCGACAAATATCAAGAAAGCCATAAGCTTTTAAAGATTATTATCTGACTCTTTCTTGCAAAAAAACTAAAAACGGAGTTTTACGTGTATTTTAAATGGCGAAAGTGTAATATGACGTCACATAACATATCAAGAGGGCTATCACCCTCTTTGTCTAATTCGGGAATTTCAATCATTCATATCTGGCTTATTTTTAAAGTTATATAAAAAGTAATTTTACCTTGATATTTGTCAAGTAAACATGCTTCAATTCAAGTGAAAAAAAATTTTCATACATATTCCCTATTGAGATTACATGTTATTATTACCCAATTACGACTTACCAAAACATATAAATTTGGCTAAATAGTGTATTTATTACTTAGATAATAAATAAATAGTTCCAAAATATTATGAAACTATTAGTAATCGGTATAAATATTAAAAATTTTGTGATAGGTATATATATATTGTTATCATAAAATTTCTTATCAGTATCTCTTTATAACTCCAAAATGAAGAGTCTTTTGATATTTTAGAAAAGATTTGATTACAAATATTAACATGAAGGAAAGATCAAAAGAATACCAAAAACATATGACTCACAAATCAAATAAACATCCTTTTCAGCCCTAAGGTCAGAAGAATTTATCCCCACTCTCTAAACAAACTAAATGACTGATAAAATTCGATTCATGAAAAATATTTATTTATTAGTCAAAGGTTTCAAAAAAAAAAAAAAATACTTTTATTATTTCCACTATTTCTATTATTTTAATACATATGCTTCTCTTTTCAAATTGTGCCCCAATTCCCAGAACATTTGTTTGTATTTTATAAATACGTATTTCGACTACAATGTAATCATCATCAGTATGAATTAGCTAATCATAACTATCTCTGGGATATGGATTCAGAGATATGTTGCTTGTTGCTATAATTTGGTGCGTGTCTCACCAAAATTTGAAATGTAATTTCAAAAAACCTAGAGTTCTCGTTGATTATTTTAATAATCTTTATATGCTTCCCTGTTTTTCGCTTCACAAATAAATGTAAGTTTGCCATGATTCATTGTCATAGTATTCCTATATATTGTAATCAAACAAAAAATTGTTATGATATAATTATTAGTATATATAGTAAGTGTAAGTGAGAACATCATGTATTCCGAATTAATACTGAACTGAACTCTGTAGACAGCCATAGTATACACTTATAGTGACTAATTCACGTCGCAACCCATAGTGATTGGGAATTTGTTCGTCATTGAGTATAAAGGATGCAAAACTACATAACATACAAAATCTTACGATCTTATTCGTTTAACCCCCCCCCCCCCCCCAGTAAACATGATTGAAATGGGTAGTAATGTTTGGGAAGGGCCACAGGAAGTGATTCCAAGGAGGAAAAAGTAGTTTTCGTCCTTGAAATCCTCAACCAAACCCCCCGACAACTTAATATTGTAAAAAACCACAATTTAATATTGTACTGGTGGGAGGAGGCACTGGGGGGTGTCGGTTAAAACGAATAAGATCCAAATCTTATTAGAAAAAACCTATATTACCGACAAACTTTATCAAATTGTTTGTTTTGATTTGAGGGGCTTTTTAAGTCACTCAAACAAACATTATATTGCTTGAATAACACCTAAACTGTTTTCATCCGCCATGTTGAATATTGATATTAGCATTTACAAGAGTAACGTAAGCGTTCATAAGTCAAAACGAATGCCAATAAATTGCGCTTATAAGCGTGAGAGCTGAAAGCATGTAAGCGTCCAAAACGAGTAAACCCCTAGAGATACAAAAATGAGATACACTATGGACCACAAAAGTTGATGTAATTTTTTAAAATTTTAAAATTGATTTGAGCCTTTTTCATAGTTTTCGAAAACAATTTTCGAATAAAAGTTGTTATTATACTTCTAATAAACAACTTTTATTCAAAGCATTTTTTCGAAAACCGAATCAATAATAAAAATTTTTTAAACGACAACAATTTTTGTGGTCCATTGTACACATTATAGTGGTGTGTATATGAACGACTTTATTATGTATATAATTTGACTATATTGATACTGATTAGTATAATTATCTTTTCGAGTCTTGTTGTATTAATTGGTACTTAAAATTCTTATAAAATATTTACGTATGTTTCAACCAATGTATTTGGTTTAAGTAAAACGTAACTACATAAGTGCGAGTACAGAATGTTTTTATTCATATACCACCACCAAATAAATAATAATGTTATTCAAATTATTAAATGTAGAGATAATATTTTATTAAAATAATATAAAAATAATAGTACAACACTTACTTAACTTAATACACACAAACACTTTAGTCATTTCTTTATTTAAAATGTTTTCAATATTTTTAATTAAATAAAGTAAAGTACATAAGTGAAAAAAAAACATAATTTTAATTATTATTTAATAAAGTAATTAAAAATACTATTTATATTGAAGTGGATGGCATTAATACTTTGACAAGACGGGAAACTCGTTGAAAAATCAACGGTAGTCACATTTTTTGATCCAAACATCTTTTAGTTTTCGTTCAAAAAAAGAAATTCAATTTTGTAGACGTTAAGAAGATCCATTGAAGTTTCAAAAAAGAATTTGGCTTTATTATATAATGAGAGAGAATACATACAATACATTGAATTCATACTCTGGAATTTTGGGCTGGTAATTTGGGGCATAAAATGTACCTTTTTAATATATTTGGGTATGAATAAAATATAATGTTATATAAATTATAAAATATAAATCTTTTGATCTTTTACATTTACCACTTGTAAATTTTTTGATGATTTAGCTTTAGTTTAGATTTTAGAATTAGATTTTAGGAAATTCCGAATAATTTGCTTAAACTATTCATATCGGAGAACTAATAAACTATTATTTACTTGATTTAATTATTTTTTCTTAGAAGGGGGTATAGTGTCATGGGAATTTGATGACACTGGATACAAAAAAGATGCCAATGATAAAGCTGGGTGGGGGGGAGGTTTGGTAATTTGTTACTAATTTCTAAATGGTTTAATTTTACATAAAGTGGGAATACATATAGTTGTTGTTGTTGTTGTAATTATTGTTATTATTATTATTATTATTGTTGTTATTATTATCATGTTGTTTGTTTATTGTAAAAGATATTTTTTAAACAATAAATATTTTATAAAACTAATTCTAAATTGATTGAATAAACTATTGGGCAATAATCGGTAGGCCAACCTGTATTGAAACATCGTTCCGTCTTACTTCAAAACATACCTTTTTTACTTACTCTCTCCCTGCTTATGGAGAGTCCGTTCGACTCCGGCGAGCGTCTGCGCCCACCTCTGATATAAAATATCTCTCTTAATATTAGAACAATCGAAAAATTCGTAAGGAATAAAGTTGTAGAAAATCATATTTGCTACAATTAATATAACTAATATAACCGAAAGGCATCCATACCAACAATAGATATAAATAGACGCTAGTTTACAAAACATCTAGAATGCCAGAGGTCGTGGGTTCTATTTCATCCAGTCTGTATTATTGTTTAGATTTTATAATATTACTTAATAAATGATAAACAATTACTGATGAAATGTTTTTTTAAATGTAAATAACAAGTATCTGAATGGGTAGGAAATATTTATGTGAATAAATGAGGGAGTAGGAATATATTCGATTGTGTGGGTTGTATTCATTTAGACACTTTTTTTGGGTTATATATATATATATATATATATATAAATATATATATATATACATATATATATATATATATATATATATATATATATATATATATATATATATATATAAATATAAATATATATACAGTAGAAATCCGCTAATGAATAAATTTCTAAATCATGAGAGTACTTTCAGACTGTGTAGCTGTAGCTGTGTTTACCTCATGAATTTCTAAACTGATTTATTACCTGAAAGTACTAAATTTTTATTTATATCCTCAAGGTATTGTAAATTTAATTGCATGCACTAATGTATAAAAATTATATATCAAAATTTACTTTGCTTTAATTGGTGATAAAACGACGATAACAAAAATAAGAATGACACGGAAAAATACATAGTCTAGCAGGAAGAAGGTCCATTTCCTCAGTAACTCCTTGAATAAATATGAACTTTACTGACATACCGTAAGTACTCTTAGATTCACGACCACAACGATAGAACAAGTAAAAATCATATTTTATTACAAACTAGCTGACCCCGCGAGTTTCGTACAGCTTTAGAATCAATATCTTCATTAATTTTTTTCGTGAATTTACCGATGTTTTAATAGCTATTCTGCTATTCGGTGCGGAGACAAATCCAACAAATCAAAGATCATAAAAATCGGCCCACCCGTTCTTGAGTTATAAAAATGGTGTAACTAACCCGACTTTGTCTTATAAGATTGAAAAAAAAAAACGACACAAAAAAGAGATTATTATCATTATTATCAAGCAAAGAACTAACACGGATAAACCAGCTTTTAAACGGAAATCGGTTTGTTGGTGTAGAAGAGAAGGTTGAAAGTGATCCTAAAACATACTCTTAAAAATAATAAATTAAAATGCAATTTATGAATTGATATCGTAGGTTTATTTTGCCTGATAAATACTTGACATTTAGTATCGAGTACAAGACATACCTCCACCCACCATTTAACAAACAAAAACCCAGAGAAAAACGTTGGTGACAAACGTTCTGAGGAAAACAACTTTTATAATTGGTGACAATAGAAATATAAGGAGCCTACGAATATAAAATAAATTGAAAGATAATTTATTTTCTGTTTTACAAAAATAACTAACAAAATAGAAACTTAAGAAAATTTAACATTGAATAAGGTAGGTACGCAGGTTTTAGCCTACCAATGGATACAGAGATAGGTTTGTTGTTGACGTCAGAATTATGAAAACCTCTGTATTACAGAGTATGGATCTCTATAATTACAAAATAGTGGAGGTTTTACTTGATTCACCCGTACACAAACCTTTTTAGCGAATTTCCTCCAAAGGAAATGCAGCTATTGTCTTTGCATTGGAATGAAATTTGGTATTTGAGGTATTTGGTATTTATTTGGTATTCTAAAGGTCAAGTTCGTTAATGGGTAAAATCGGACGAGGTGAACGGGAGTTTAGAGGGAGGGGGAAACACAAAATTTGACTATCTCCCTTAATATTTGAAAAATCGAAAAATTTATCAGGAGTTAAGTTGTAGGTACTTAGTTTTACTTTAATTTTGTTTCTTATCATTTTTCTGTTACACTAATATTTATAGAAATATTTACAATTCAAGATTGAAAGTTAAAATTCTAAATATCTCTGTTCACATTAGAGTTTGACAAAAATGATCAAGTAATGAATTGTAGCAAACTTGATTTTCTACAACTTTACTCCTTATTCATTTTTCGATTATTCTAATATTAAGAGACATTTTTAATATTTTGTGTTTGTTTGATACGAATACATGAAATATATTTTATTGTAAAAAATTTTGATTGTCGTTTCCATGTAACTATAAACTATAATCGTTATACCGTTCTATTTTGGCTATTAATAAATTTAATTTTTGCAAATACTAAAGACATATCAGATATTATATTTCATTTTGATCACACTAAAATTATGACCGCTAGAGTGATTTATGTATTCTAAGAAAATTCGCTAAGTTGACGCAGCTCCTGCGTAACGAATTTTTTTTTGAATAATCTAAACCTTTTGGTAAAACACATTTTTGTTCGTGAGCCGTTTAGCGAAAAAAAATTTAGCGTTGGCCATTCTGTCCTTCAACTCTTGAGTGGTTGTTGAACAGAATAGAATGATGAATATCAATCCTTTCCGTAAAGAAATCATGTGGTAATCGAAGAGGAATGCCATATAATAGCTCTGCAGAAGATAGATTAATATCCTCCTTAACCGAGGAGCGAAAATTTAGAAGTACCCAAGGTGAAATTTAGTACCAGTTATTTTTTTTATAGTGTGTTCGCAAAGGTATCTAAATATGGAAGTAAATTGAAGTTTAGTAGCGAGTACACTACAGGTTTACTCGTTTAGGAACTTCGATGTCACAGAGACAATATTCGAGCTAGAAAACTTCCACTCTTTCCATAACTAGGAAAAGAACTGAAAATATTTAAACGGCTAAAAAGATTTTCATCAAACATAGTTCAGAGCCATCCCTATCAAAAACCAGCCTTCAAGTAAAAAAACCGCATTAAATGCTATGACGCCACAGTCAAATAAATACATGAACAGACGAAAACTTCAACCTTAAAAGATTCTCTTTTTTTATCAGGGGTTAAAAATAGAATCAGTTAAGCATTCTTAAATAATTACTCCAAAAACCCCATTAATAGAGATAAAGTGTATTTTGAACTTGAACAGAAAAGATAAAAAACAAGCTGCCTCGAGGCATGCAAACCTTTCCCCTAATATTTTCCAACGTTTTTAAAAATACAATAAAATAAACTCATATATATATATACATGAGAACTATTTTTCTCTTTTACTTATACTAAAAACAATAAAGACAGGTATAGATTGCAAAGAAAATAAATATCATATTTATGAGAAACATTTTTTTTATAGTGTTTGGTTGTCTTTACCTTTTAATAACTTCATTCCGTCTTCTTGCATATGCCAAAAATGTATATATTTTACAAGGATATGAATGACGAGAGTTTCCCCCGTAGCTCTAGGTAGGTAGGTTGGCATTCATCATATTTGTTGTTATTACAACAATAAATTTGAAATTATTTTTGATTTATTCAAAATGAAATTCAATTTATTATATTTTAACTTCTACTGCTTCTGGTGGTAACAGAAAAGATGATTTGATGCGCTTTCATATTTGATTATGTAACATTTTTTTAATAATAATGAGTTTTTTTTTCAACTAAAACATATGGTCGTGTAGAATAGTCTTTAAAAAGTCGATTAAGGTATTTCTTACTAATGATTTGTTCGAATAGATTAAAACCATTGATTCTGATAAAAAATGTTTAAAAAAAAGTTGTTTGTTTCTATTTGATAAACATTATTTCTTTTTAAATATTTTCTCTATCTCACACCGTTTAAAGTCTATATGTTACCTAATCAAAATCGGTTCAACTGTTTTAACATGATGCCGGAACAAATAGACAGACAAACATGTTTCAAATCGGGTTTTACCATGTACAGTAGGACTCCAAGTAGCCGAACACCAATTATCCAAAATACAAGTGGTTTTTGCAGCAGCGAGCAAATCATTTTCGGAAACTCATTTCATGGCCAATTATTTGCGAAAAATCAAAACTTTTTGCCAAAAAATAAACATTTGTCCATTAATCAGTGCACACAAATTTAGGTTGCATTTTTTTTAAATGACCTTTTTTTCACGTGTATCCAATTATTTCGATCAGGTTCGGACCCAATTAATCCGGAAAATTTGAGTTCTACTGTAATTATAATGATATTAACCAAATTTAATATTATTTTGAAAATATTTTTCAAAATAACAATAAAATAATAATATGTACGGAATTGACCATTTATAGTATGTAAACTTTTAATGTTTTATACAATGATTTAGCCACTGATGATGACTGTGTTTTAATTAAAACACTGCTATCTAGATGTTACATCCATTTATATATTTAAGGATGTACCAGCAGTGTGTTATGCAATCAGCACAACAAGCCGGTGTTATGCACAAATATATAAACATACATACACAATACATAGCCAAATACATAGTTCACATATACAAAATAATGTTGATTTGAAGAAAATAAATATATTTAAACTTTAATATTTCGAAAACAAAACGGTAACACACGATTTTTTTAAAAATTTATATAATAAATATTTAGCTTTACTCTCCTAGTTTGTTTTTTTAAATTCTGTCGATTATTTTTTCTAATACAACAGATAATAGTTGGACGGGCATGAAGTTTCACATGCTTCTAATGAGAGAGAGTGAGAGAGAATGATAACTTTGATATTAATTATCTCGCGTTCTAAACGGTCAAAAATTCTGAAACTTCGGGATTTATTAGAAAACATTATTTTTAGTCTGTGATAAAAAATGAGCAAAGTCTGTCGAAAAGTGGTAGTATGCTGGACCAACCTTAAGTAAACTATATTATATTAAAAAAAACTATTGTGGAACAACTTGCTATTTTGATGTTTTTGTTTTTCTTGGTAATAAAAAATGAAAAGATTTGTTTGCTCTTTTCACAACGAAAATACAGAATCAAACAGGATACCTTTGGTTTTTCAAGGGCTTTTCGTTTCGAATTTTTAATAAAAATTTTATCCGAGCATTATGGAATAATTTTTTATCTTAGTTGAATTAGCTGCATCTCAATTTCAAACAGAAAAAAGTCGAAACCGGGCCTAAAACTTTATTTGAGTTAGCAAACAGCTTAGTAACAGTAACAATCAACAAACAAGCGGTTGAAATAAGAAGGTTAATAGCCCACGGGAACTTGTGAATATCTATGTATCCCGACCACTAATTGTTGTTATCCTGTGAGATTTATGACCTTAAAATTTTTTCAATAAGGGGTGTATAATAAATTGCTTATGATTTATAATAATATTTAATTCAATCTTCCAAAAAATTGTGTACCAAAATTATTTTAACCCCTAAATTACTACACGCATATACAAAAATCCTTTTTCATGAGAATAATACAAAGGACCAATTTAATTTCAATACCTTACCCAAGAGGAATAAAAAGTTAAAAGACAAGGCCGCAAGCAATAATGTATAACAAAACAAGTATGTAAGAGCAAGGAGCACACTGGTCCAGGGGGGTGCAAGATGTGTGAACAACAAGGGCGAACAGCTGTGTGTATGTTTTTATTATATAAAATTTTGTCTAGAATATGTAGAAATAAAATAATATATGGTTTACTTTATAAATTTATTAAAGGTAATTTCACACGTAGAAACCATCTTCAGGTAAATACAGGAGTGTTCTATCATTATTAAGGTTGTTGAGTCAGTAGAGCTATCGTAAAGATAAAAATTTTAATATATTACTGTAAATACATATAGATTTATATCCCTTTCAGTAACTTTTTTAATGCAGGCATCACCAAACTTATTGAGAAACGATTATTAGTACATTAATTTACATTGTACTTGTAAAAACATCCTTACATAGTATATAATAAAGTCCCCCAGCCGCGTCTGTCTGCCTGTTCGCGATTTACTCAAAAACTACTGCACCGATTTTCATGCTGTTTTCACCAATGGATACAGTGGTTCTCGAGGAAGGTTTTAGTATATAATTTGTCAAGTTTTTGAATAAATTGGCCCTTTCATATTATAAAAAACAGTATAGTTGTATAATTTATTGATGTATAGGAGTATAATTTATCATTGCATAGTAACAGATGTTCGTTGCTTAGGTGCTGTGTGTTATACATTGTCTGCCAGGAGTGCGGATGTAGACATTTTGACTGTTATTTATATAAGCATGCAACAGACAGCAGTCTGCATAAAGTGATTGATATGTAACAGTGGATCATATATTAATACAATCCATTGTTCATATGCAGACGTATAGGTGTATAATTTATCAGTCGTTGACGGGAGAAAATATTATGTTACTTGGTTATAAGGGCGTTACAAAATTTTTGCGGGCGAAGCCGCGACGGGTAATGCTAGTATAATTTATATTGGAATTTAAAATTGATCAATTAAAATTATTTGTTCTATCGAAACCAAAGGTGGTGGATTGATTCCAGTTGCAAGTTAATAGTGAGGGATGTCAATTGGATTTTAAAATATTTAGTTTTTCTTCAAATCAATAAATCGATCCGCAAGAACTGCCTGAAGTATTTTTAATGTAATCTTCGGAGGGTAAACCGCTAAAGTTTTAGATAAGTACAAACTGATTATTTCACTCACTGAGTAAGGAATTATAAAAGTAACAAAGAAAGTTATATCTTATTATCCCGGAAAACTAGAAGAGGATAAATTGGGAGCTGGTGTATATGTGAAGAACAGTTACGTTAGATCTAGTTTATGCCATACTTTCAGTGACAAATATGGAGGAAGTAGTGAGTTGTAATGAGCGGCGGGTTTATATCTGGGAGGGTTAACGTCTCCTCTGGTTCTCGAATAAGTAGAATCACTGGAGAACCAGGCAAAGGCGAAAAAGGTCCACTTGATGTGAGTATCTGGACACTGTGGAGTTGAGGGCAATGAAACGGTTTACGAACTTGTGAAATTTTTTGAAGTTAATATTTCTTACATATATCATATGTATAAGAAATATAAATATATATATATATATATATATTAATATATATGTAAGAAATATTATAATATATATTCTTACATATATATAGAAATATTGGTCACGGGAACGTGGATGAAAATCTTTGGAGAGCCGAATCCGGCCTGCGGACTGTGGTTTGGTGACCGCTGTTGTAACTCATACAATATATAACCAAAAGTGTGTCCTGACGGAAGTGGAATGATACAAATAGTAGGCTTATAAAATAATATTTTTAGAGGGTGAATCCTTGGTGGTTCAGCACAGAACGGGCCCGTTGAAGGGTGAAACGGCTCCTTTTTATCTATTCAATTTTAATAACAAATCTGTTGTGTAAGTGTGTAACGACCATTCATTTTTTTTGTACAAAAACAAGTTGAACATAACAACAAAATGACGGAAGGAAATCCCCCTTCGTACACACACAACAAACAGCGCATACATACATTTATAATCATTTACATAATACTTCTTAATATGCAAATTATTACACTAAGTCAATGGATAAATTATTAAACATTTAGGTATACTACTTGAAAAACATGTTGGAATGCGATAGAAGATAAAACAATAAACTTAGAAAAAGAGAGATGAAATCAACAGTTTTAAGAAATAAACATATCAAACGGCAAAACATGTCGTTTATTACATAATATAATAAACAAGCCAATGAAAAAGTTTGATGAACGTTACCAAAAAAATGCTTTTAGATATGCCTTGAAATTAAAAGTTTCATTTTCAAGTTTTGCAGTCAATTTGTGCCCAATCCATTTGGTTTTCGAAAAATTTGTCATATAAAAGTTATTCACTATAAAAAGACTAACAACTTTTGTTTGAAATTTTTTTTCCAAAATAAAATGTAAACAGCATATATTCACTGGGAAATTATGCAAAAAGAATGCCAATTTCGGAATCGAGTACATGTGACCTATAGAGAAATTTATGGCAGTATCAAAAGCCTACGGCCTTCAACGTGATATCAGTGGGGCTATTCGCCACATTAATATTAACTTTAATGAAAAAAAAAAATATTCCAAAAGGTGCATTATGTGCCCTTTTCCGCCATAAAATTCAATTTCATTAGTTATTTGGTTAGAAAAATGGTCGTAACAAACATGTATTAAAGTGACAGATAATACTATTGACGAAATGATAATGTCGAAATTCTCTATGGATCGACAGTTCCGGAGATCCGATTGTCCAATGTGGACCTTTTACAGATTATCCTAATATTAATCAGTAGTTTTTAAACCTCGTAATTTGTGATTTGTGAAATGTCTCTTTTAAAAAACAAAGTAATGGCAATCGTCATAGTCATCAGTCATAGCATGTCTAGACCCACTCAATCTACAAACGATACCAAATTATTCATCAATAAACATTTCAATCAATAAAATTATGTTTGTTTTTTCACTAAGTGGCTTCAGTTTATTAAATATTTTCATAATGTTATTTTCATAATGTTATGTGGTGGTTTAGCTGTTGATGATGGTTTCTCAAGTCAAACAAACACCTTTTTTGTTTCCACTAAGAAGCTTTAGTGTATTGAATTTTAAATATTTTCATAATGTGCGAAGTGTGGTGGTTTAGCTGTTGACGATGATTTTACATTGAAATCAATATAATACTTTTTCTGTTGTGGCATAGGTGTATTGAATTTTAAATGTCTTCAAAATGTGTTACATGTGGTGGTTTATCTGTTGACGATTATTTTACGTTGCAATCAATAAAATATTTGTTCTGTTTCTAAAAAGTAGCTTTTTAGGTGTATTGAATTTTAAATATCTTCAAAATGTATTATATGTATGTGGTGGTTTAGCTTTTGACGATAATTTTATATTGCAATCAATAAAATATTTTTTTTTGTTTTCATTAAAAGTGGCTTTTTTCAATTGAATTTTAAATAATTTTATAATGTGTTATATGTGGTGGTTTACCTGTTGATGATATTTTAATCACGTATATTTTTATAACATACAATAACATTTTATAATAAAATAAAACTTATTTTGACAAAATGGAAACCCGACTTAACAAAAGAAGCACTAAAAAGTAAAAAAATAATTGCATATTCTTGTGCCAATTTTAGTTCACCAAAGCAAAAATTTTTAAATATATATGTACAATTATTGTTATTTTTGGAGGCGGTGTCAACATAGATAAATTCACATAACTTTTGGACACCGTCTCCAAAAATAACAATAATTGTACATATATATTTAAAAATTTTTGCTTTGGTGAACTAAAATTGGCACAAGAATATGCAATTATTTTTTTACTTTTTAGTGCTTCTTTTGTTAAGTCGGGTTTCCATTTTGTCAAAATAAGTTTTATTTCTCGCTTTTTAGTGACTTTGAAGTTCAATAACTGATTTTATTTGTCTAAATATGGGTAGACCTACTAAACGACCAACTAATTTTTAGTGAATTTTTTTATAACATATTTTTTTTACCCGTTTTTTTTTTTTTTTTGTAATTTTTAGTGCATTTTTTTTAGTGCATTTTTTCATAACAGATTTTCAGTTTTTTTTACAAGCATTTTGTTTTTTTTTTGTAAAAATTTTTTTTTTTGGGGTCGGTTTTTTTTTTTGTAAAAAATTTTTTTGAAGTCGGTTTTTAAAAAAATTTTTTTATTTTCCCATTATGAATGAGTATACCCTTTCAAAAAAAAAAAATTTCGCAGAAATCGGTTATCACATATAAAATGAAGATTTTCCTCAATTTCCCGGAGATCCCCTCATCAGAATGCGATTTGGTGACAATGGGACCAATCGGGAATCAAACCCTTTAAAACAAAAAAATTCAAAATCGGTTCATAAATGACGGAGTTCTGAGGTAACAAACATAAAAAAAAAAAAAATACAGACGAATTGAGAACCATCCTCCTTTTTTGCAGTCGGGTTAATAAAATATGTACTATTAAAACTTTTAAATTTCTATTGTTGTCACCTCGTCTCTAAAGCTCATCATACCATATTCGTTAACAAAGGAAAGGAGGTGTTCCACTACTTTTTACCCTTTATAAACCTTCAAGGAAATTGTTGTATAAAATTATTTATTTCAAAAATTTAATAAACAATTAATAACAATAATAATAAACCATTACTTGACTATGTCCGTGCGTGCGGTGGGTTTTAACGGACTCTAATGCTCAGATTTACCAAAAACAATGATAACAATAATAATATACACTGCACAGTGGCGCACTTTTTAATTTTTTTATTTACAGTGAGCTCTGGGGCTACGGTTGGATTTCTGGGTCGTAAGTTCATTTCAACAAGTCTTTTTCTAACAGTATCTGCACTAGTAGCAACATTAGGATCCATAAAGACTCTTTGGCAGTCTCAGAAGCCGTGGAGAAACGATTCCTAAGGGTGTATATTAAAAGGAGGTAAGAGGAGGTAATATCCACTGTTAAAATTTTATTTCCTTCTAAAAAGTTCGAAATAAAATGCTTTTTTTAAATTTTAACACGCTTTTATTAACTTGGTATGTAAGTTTGTTTCTATGTATCTATGTAACGGAAAATTTGAAGTCAATTTTAACCTACTTCTAATTGTCGTATCGAAATGAAACTTGTATATGTAGTTCGGATGACAATGCATTTATGGTAAGCATGACCGGAATCGGCAAGGGGAACGGGGGGTGGTTTAGAAGGAAGGGGAACAACAAAATTTGGTATATCTCTCTTAATATTGAAAAAAAAGAAAAACACATAAGAAGTTGTAGAAAATTAGTTTTACTATAATTAGATGGATAGATAGATACATCTTGAGGTCTAAAAAGTATTGCACTTGGACCTCATGGTCCATTGTGCTCCCTCTTCTACCTCAATCTGACGAGACTCGCTTCTCCCATATGTTGGTAATAGCCTGGAGCTTGCTTATCAGGTCCTCCCGAAGGTTCATATATTCGGGGTGAGATGCACCGAATATTCTGTATCTGCTGTAACCCAGAGGTTCGCAGTCAAAGATTATGTGGCTAGATGTTTCTTCCTCCTCGCCACACAATCTGCACATAGTGGAGCCGTTATGGAGTCCCATTGTGTGCAGATACTTCCGCATGGGATAATGCCCAGTAATGAACCCGGTAACCCTCCGCAGCTGCATCCTATTCAGCCTCACTACATCGAGAGATAATCTCTATGTTGCACTCTAAAGCAGTACCTTCCCGAGCTCTTGCCGCGGTACTTTTTCCCAGTGATCACGGTGTTTACCATTTGACCACTCGTTAATCACCTGTTACTATAATTAAGTTCCTTATAATTTTTTCTGTTTCTCTAATATGTACAGAATTAACGGTTTAAGATTGAAAATTTAAATCCTAAAGTTCGTTTCAAGACTAAAAAATAATAATAGTTTAAAAAAATTATAAAAAAAATTTTATAGCTAACCGAACTAGAAAGTAGAAAATAATTTTTATCATTAAAATAATTAGTGTGATTGCAACAAAGCGTGGGGTGCTTAACACCAAACTATAATATCGAATCAATATCCTTAATATCAAATTACAGTAAAAAGCACCTCACGCTTTGTTAAAATCAAATTAATTATTTTGTTGATAAAAATTATTTTCTACTTGTTAGTTCGGTTAGCTATAAAAGCGTGTTTCTTAGTTGTTTTTTTTTTAACTATCTAGAGCACGGTAGTGCGTAAGGCCGAGATTTAAGGGAGACATTCGGACTTTTCACTACAGTGCTATTACTACACCTTAATTTACCGTCGTTTTTTAGGTGCTGTATCTTTTGAACGAAAAGAGCTACAGTGTTGATATTTCGAATATAGATACTTTACGGAATTATAAGAAACAGTTTTTCAATCAACGTTAACGAATTAACCGTTAAAAAGTTATTTCACTTCAAAAACGCAAAATTCGCGGGAACGCCTACAATTCTTGGTAACTAATAGATCAATATTATACGATACTTCCAGATATTTATTATTTATTATTTTAAATTAATTTTTTTTATACAAATTAATTAAAATGTAGTTGATATGCAAAAAAATTCCAGAGAAAATAATTTAAATGAATTTTTCTAAGTGCGCCACTTTTTTTTACTGTGCAGTGTAATTGTTATATGAAAATCTGTGGTGAATAATGCTAAATAATTATACAACAATGTCATAAAGATGACGTAATATTATACAAACTAATTGATGTCACATCAGATGACGTAAAATATATATTTTGTATGTCTAAATAAAAAGAGATAGACAATTATTGTTATATATACATATTTACTACTACACAATATAATATTGTTACTATAGAATTGTGCGTCACAGGAATGTATTGGGAATTGTATGTACAAAACTTTTATACAATGTGTGGGATAGATAGCGAGAAGAGACGAGGAAAGGAGAGCTTTTATCATCATCATATCAAAGTTATGTGGGGTTATGTTACAATATTCACCTACGCGAAGCATGGGAGTGTGTAGGTGTGTGTGTGTACTTCAACTTTTTAGAAAATACTAAATTGAAATTTAATTTAAAAATTATTCGATTTTTGAAAAACAAGAGTTGTACTATGGACCACAAAAGTTGATGTCATTTTTTAAATTTTATGTCAAATTAAGTAAACACTAGTTGTCACCTCCGTTGGTATAATATAACCGAAAGGCAACCGTACTAACAATGGATAGATTACTGGTTTACAAAAAAAAAACATTTAGAAAAATAAAAAGTACTTTGTACTTGTACTTTGTTTTTCGTGAGTACCATCCAAGTACTTGGTACTTGTAGGTCATTTTTTAAATGATCTTGGATTAATTAGAGTGTTGCCAGGTACTTTTCCCTGCTCTGCAGCAACACGTACACGTGTACACATGGTCACAAAAGTTGATGTCATTTTTTAAAATATTATGATTTGTGCATTATTACGAATTTATGAAAAATAGTTGTTTAGTTTCAAATAGGGACTTTTTTTGTTCTTAAATTTTTTTTTACGGTTTCAAAGTTCGGCAGTTTTGCTCATTTTGACTAGATATGTTTCGATTTTGCCAATTCGAACTTGAACTTACTTTTTAGCTCTAGAACACACATACGAAATTTCAGCTCGCTATTCCTTTTCGTTTTCGAGTTATTGTGTTCACAGACAGACAGACAGATATGCGGAAATGGCTGAATTAGGACATTTTATGAACACTTATACCTGCAATCAATATTTTCACCGGCGGACGAGCAAACTTTGCGGAAATGAACTTATTTTAATAACATCCATAGCAAATTTTTTTTCCTGTGATCAATAAATATTATGAACCGTTACAAAGACGGAACTCAATTTTATATACCCTGGCAATATATTATATACCGTGTATAATAAATTAATATTTTAAATCGATAATTTTCGAGATAAATGAATAAAATACATTTGTCATCAAGATGTGAATTTTTGAACAATCCACACACAACCATCGTTAAGTAATCTTTAAAAATACTGAAATTTAACTCGAAATTGACACCATTAAATAATTCTCAGTAATCTGTTTTTTTTTTTTTTTTTAATTTTATTTTAAACAGGAAAGCTATTTGAATATACCACACGTTCAGAAATACAAAACACAAAAATATTTTCTCTGAATATACGACAAAAAAAAATTAGGTCACATTAAATTCTAGTGAAATGATTCACTTATTTCAACTTTTATTATGTTTTTATTATTATTTGTTTGTTTGGGAGACTGTTTTTATGATTTTCTTAAAAGAAAAACAATCAAACATAATAATTATCCACTGCTAATTTCTTCTTTAAATGAAAAGCTATGTCTAATTATTATAAAATACTACTATACTATACTATACAGTATACATTATACTATCTATATTCTATACTACTTACTTAATCATCATTATATTAGTCGGTATAACATTGCAACAAGCATCGGACGACTAGACAAGCCATTGGTATTCCATACAAATGCATTATTATGATTAAAATCTAGTCTATCTCATTCGTTCACATATATTAATAGCATAGTTGTGTCTTTATTGAATGTGTAAATACTTGTGCATTTATAATGTATAGTACATTTATAGTAGTACAACACCGATGATGACCGAATATACATCATTCGTATAAGTCCGGTTCTATGTTGTGTATGTACATGTACATTATTTAAAGTATTATAATAGTGAGTCGAAAAACGTGTTGAAAACTTAATGATACTCATTTGTTCATTCACTTGTGAAAACAACATGCTCTTAATTTTTTTGTATGCACGAGGAACAAACCTTACTTATCAAAAAATTTATAAAAAATTAAATCTTATTTTAACAAGTGAATATAACAACTAACTGAATTAATTGCTTAAATACCCGGTATATCCTTCGAGTTCAATTATGTTGCACGTCTGCCATGGCCAGAGAAATAAATTAGCAGGGAAACAGTGAACAAGTATAAATAATACTTAGACACTAAAAATTCAACATGTTCGAAACGGTTTTACGAAAACCAATAGGATTCGGAACAAATTAACGGTAAAAATAACGATACTGTCGAAGATTTCTATACATTTTTATATCCAATATTTCACAGTGCCGCGCGACTATGTTATTCTACTTCATATTTTCGTTATTTCATCTTGAAATCGACAGCAGATTATTGATTGTCATCAACTATCTCAAATCAATATGATAACCAGTAATGTTTGAAAATCGACTTGATAGATTTATTTACAAACTTAGTGATATATACGTCAACTTAATAAAAACGAGTAAAAATCGAGACGCGACGATGTAATAAAGTATAAAAAACAATCAACCAAACAAAATTAAATGAAACAAGTAAAAATAACAATTAACTGAGTTAATTGTTTAAATAACCGGTATATACCGAATTTATGAAAAAAAGTTTCAAACAAAAGGTGTTTATTTTTAAAATAGGAACATTCTTTGTCTTTAAATTTTTGTTCTTACGGTTTCAAAGATAGGCAGTTTTGTTCATTTTCCCCGTACATGGTCCGATTATGCCAATTCACAAACTCGACCTTAATTTTTAGCTCTAGAACACATACAATATTTCAGCTCGTTAACTCTTTTCGTTTTGAATTTATCGTGTTCACGGACGGATATGCGGAAATAGTCGAAATAGACCACTTTATGAACACTTCTTCCAAGCATTTCCGCCTGCGATCAATATTTTCAAGCGTTACAAAGTCGGAACTAAACTTAATATACCCTTATATATATCGGGTATAGTTAGTACGGACTGTTATAAGTGTTTTGTTGAAGCGATTACAACTCCCCAACTTTCCTCGTGTAATCACGAGCAGGCTAAGTAATCAGACACTAGATAGTTGCAACTATCAAAGCATATTTTCCGTGATCTGTTTGAAAAATAGAATAGACTTATATCTTTGTCCTGCTTTTGTGAATGCTACTATCCCCATGAAAACATTAAGTAAAAGTCATTGTTTCTACTAAATTTAAAGTAAGAAAACGGCCGGAGTTGAGGTGTTTATAGCCCTGTTCCTGTTTTTGTGAAATTGCATAATAATCCATTTCCAATATCAAAGGCAGATAACGAGATGAAATTTTGTGTGTGTGTGTTCTAAAACAAAAATTTATAGACAAAAAATGTTTCTTTATAAAAAATAAACAACTTTTGTTTGGATTTTTTTGCATAAATTCAGTATATACAGGGTATTTAAGCAATTAAGTCAGTTACTTGTAATTTTAACTTATTTTGAATTAGTTTGGATATTGAACATTCGACATTCAAGATAATTATATTATATTTATCAGACAGCTATATGCATACAGCAATACTTGAACAACTATCAATATGATACTAAAATGCAATATGTATAAGTGAGATAAGTATATAATATGTACAATACTTTTAACAACACACATCTATACACACATGTATACATATAATGGTGATACGTGACTTAATAAACATGCTTATTTAACTGATTATGATTATTATTGGGTTGATTAAATATTGTATTATTGTTTATTTATTTATTTTTTAAGTATTGTTTGTTACTGTTAAAAGTGTGGTATTTTATATTAGCGAATTTCCTGAAAGGATATAGAGCTGTTGATCCCGTACCGAAGTCAAAATTTCGCAAAAATTTCTTCAAATGTCTATCGATTCTATCTAGTAGATGTCAAAAATCACCATCTGTAAAATTTATATATATATATATATATATATATATATATATGATTATATATATATATATATATATATATATATATAATCACTCTAGCGGTCACAGTTTTCATTTTATCGGAATGAGATTTGGTATTTGAGGCGCTTTTGGTATTCAATAGGTCAAGTTCCTTAACGGGTAAAATCGGACAAGGGGAAAGGGGGGTTAAGAGGGAGAGGGAAACACAAAATTTGACATACCTCGTTTATATTTGAAAAATCGAAAAATTTATAATTAGTAAAGTTGTAGGTACTAAGTTTTAAAGTAATTTTGTTTCTTATCATTTTTTCTGTTACACTAATATTTACAGAAATATTGACGGTTTAAGATTGAAAATTAAATTCCTTAATATCTCCGTACACATTAGAGTTTGAGCAAAAATGATAAGGTGATGAATTGTAGCAAATATAATTTTCTATAACTTTATTCCTTACGCTTTTTTCGATTGTTCTAGTATTTTTATATTTTGTGTTTTCTTCTTTCTTTATACCACCCCCCCCCCCATTCCTCACGACGTATGTCATTTATTAATAAAATTGGACTTGAAAATACTAAAATCATATACGACATTTCATTTTGATCAGACTAAAATTGTGACCGCTAGAGAGTCATTTATGTAGTTTAAGGAAATTCGCTAAGTTGAAGCAGCTCCTGCGTAACGAATTTTTTTTATTTTATCTCGAAAATTATCGACTTAACAATTAACACACTAAAAAAATCGAACATTTAGTATAAATGAATTATTTATTGTATCTAGAGCACGGTAGTGCGACAGGGGGAGTTAAAGGGGTTTTTGCCTGTGTACGTTACCGTGAGATTACTTCGAAATATTAGGGGATATTTACCCCGATATAATTTTAGAACGAAAAAAGCTACAGTGGTGATTTTTCGAATATATACTATTTACAGAATTATCAGCTACTATCTATTTCGGTTTTGTCAGTGGGGTATTTTTTCAGTTGATTTGTGCCGAAACTATATTAGATTTTCGAAAAAATGTTTCGACTAAAAGTTGCTTGTTATACAAATACTAATTTTCAAACTTGTATTTTTACTGCTACACGTCCAAATTATAGCCGAAAATATACATATTCTGAAAATTTCAAAATTTCAAGCTAAGATTTTTCATGAAGTGGGAACGGAACCAGTTGATTAAAATTTTTTATTCTCGTACAATATGTACACTTCATATCTGAGAACAATTAGCCCTCTACATTCAATAGTACAGGTACCGTAGTCAGTTGAAAATCACGAACATCATTAAAATATACGTATTTTCAATACCATATTATTTTGTATGGATATGAGGTATTTTTCCTCAGAAACTACTATCTTTTAGCTTTAAAATGCCACCTTAATCAAATGGATATCTCTAATAGAAAAATTTTTACAGCCGAAATCGTAAACCCAAAATATACGCGTTTTTAATTGCTTTATTTTGTGTCGACCCGGAAGTGGTGCGTGCAAAGATTAAATCCCAATAGGTTTTTGTCGTTGGGATCCTGAAGAACATTTCCACAAAGTTTAAACAAAATCTTAAATAGCACAGCAACGATTTTCTGTATTTTTTGGTGTTATGTTAAAAGTTATTATTGCATGGGAGTTGGGGCGGATACAAAATGGTTAATTTATTACAATTTTTATTTGATTTGTTCATAACAGGACTTCTTATAGTTTTTCACCTTTACCAAAACTCTTAAAAGTATATTAACCCCTAAAGTGCGACCAATTTTCATTTGCTATTTATAAATTTATTCCATTATAAAGCATTATTTAGTTCCAATAGTTACTGGAACGGATGTATTTACGTTAATTAAAACCAATTTTCCTTGCTTTATTTTGTTACAATTTCCTGTATTTAATTTTTTTTTCGATTTTTGAGGGAAGCAAAAATGGTTAAGTATAAGTTAGTTGGATGACATGCAATATAATTTTGTCAAATTCGAGTTAAGGTTACTAGGTGCATTAATTTACTGAATACCTACCTAGGAAACATAGAATACCTATCTAGGATATTCAATCTGTTTTTTGCCGACTGTGGAAGGATTTGGATCTTTGATTAATGTTCCTATTTAAATCCCGTAAGCTTTCGAACAAAAGTTGTATACATTTTTATAAAGGGAAAATTTGTTGTTCAAAGTGTTGCTTCACTTTTTATCGTTTTGGGAATTTAATTTACATTACTCGATAAAATGACGTGGCAAGGGTAGACTGAAAAACTGTTAGTTTTTTGGTTAATTTTAAAGTATGTATTGACAAATCCTCTATCGTCCAAAAACGACGTAGACTTTTTTTCTACTCTAAGAATATTTGATTTGGCTTTAAAAATTGTGGATAGGCAAAAACTCTCAACGTAAATATAAAATCGTTACGATATAATACGACCCTTACAGGGCCGGAATCATCCTGGGGACTGGTTGATCTCTTCTATCAAGAAGAGATCAGAAAGAAAGAAGTTACAAAGAGAATCACACTGTAGGAACCTTCCGGGGCCAGGCAGGTCAAGAATCTTCTCGTTTTGGATAATCGTCTCAACAAAATTAATGAAATATGTACTTACAATATCGTCTTGATAACATTAAGGAAACAGAAAACTTTGGCAAAACTTACCTAGAACAAAAAAAAAACACAATATTAGTTAGATGTTTGTAACAATCAGCTTTTTAATAATTTTGAAGGCATTAATCCTTTATTTTCGTCCAAGTCTTTATGGATTGAGTTGGTTTGACTACGTACGGGACCCAACAACCTTACAACTCTACATACAAACATTTTCAACCATCAATAATTTTTCATTGTCCTAAGCAAACAACTGTATTATCACCGTATTCGCTATGTACACAGTTGTAAAGGCAAACGAAAATGCACAACATTTTAGGAAAGATTTATGTTTCAGGTGAAAAAATGAGCGATTTATGTCTCACCCGACGTCGGTGGACTCTCCACCGGGTCACAGGACATGTGTGAATAGAAGGGAATGAGATAGCGGATGATCTGATGAGGAAGGGATTATTGACATCCCTTACAGGGTCGGAGCCATTCTGTGGACTGGGTGTGAGCTTCTATCGAGAGGAGATGGGATAAAAAGAGAGCCACACTCTGGAGGAATCTTTCGGGGCTCAGGCCGCAAGTCAAGAATCTTCTCGGAAACTTTCACCGCAAAAGATACAAAACCTACTTTGGCTTGAGCAAAAATAGACTGCGGTTACTGACGAGGTTTCTTACGGACCAGTCCAAGTAGCCGAGCGGTCTAAGGCGTTATGTCTGTGCAGTATGCAGTACTTGGAAACTGGGAGGTTATGGGTTCGAATCCCGACATAGTCTGTTTGTCAATTATAAAAAAAAAAAAGGGGTGGTTAATTGACTAAACTGTCGGCGTATGGACAAGAACAAAGAAACTAGCTATGCTTGTGAAGGTTTTCTGCAGTATCCTTCACGAACTCCAGATAAATATCGGCATAGTTCCTATCATAGTCGGCTGCAGCCGCATATCCTACCAATTCCTAGTCTACTCAAAAATTCCTTCCACTCCACTCACATCCTTACATCCTAAGGCCTCACAATGGACCTTATGGTCGAAGTGTAGCCCGTCCAAGGCAGCCTTTACAATCTACCTCTACGGGGCATTGTAGACTCAGAGGTCACCTAAGGAAGCTACGCTTGGGAAATGAACTTCAGGTTTTTTGGATAAATGGAGGAAACTCCTAATAGACTGCGACAACCTCATACACAAAATAATAAAATGTCTGAGAGAGTCTACCAGATACGTACCCATTCCCAATCCAGATCCTGTATTGCGAAGAATGATTCATACACGTATGAATCGATAAGGACACGCGTCAAAATGGGTACATTATTTTGAACCACAGTGTTATACAAATTTTTGTATATTTCTGTATATGTCTGTATGTTTATAATATTCTCAAAAGAAAACCCAATAAACAAGCAGAACAGAGCAGCTCAGAGCATAATATACACATACTCATACGGACATAGAAAATGGTAAACAGTCGAGTTACTACGTATAGTACAGAGACACAAAACGACTACGAGAAAAGTACTAAACAAAGAATAGATATATATTGGAGACACTAATGTAAAACAGAGATACAAACATATAGATATCTTTTTGACTGTCGTATAGAGAATTGTAAAACGCGTGTGAGAAAATCAATAAATATATATATATATATTTGTTATGAAAAGTAATGAACCAAAAAATAAATATTATCATGATCATAAAAACATTAAATACTGTACCAATAACGTGTCAAACGATGGCACAATGTGTGTGTGTGTGGGTATAATAAACGGGGTGAGGTTTGTAGTTAGTACATATGAGCAGGGCTGGATTTATAAATAAGCTGTGCAAGTTTTAGCCAATAAAAACAAAATAAGTGAAAATGTCAACTAACTGAGTTAATTGCCTGATATATGTACTGAATTCATTATTAACGCGTGAATTGTTTATTTTACTTTTTACACATACACGCAAATGTATAAAAATACAAAATCTATACTAATCCTTACATCGTATAAAATAAAGTTCTCCAGCCGCGCCGGTCTGTTCGCGGCTGGAGATTTTGGATTTACTCAAAAACTACTTCACCGATTTTCATGCTGTTTTCACCAATGGATACAGTGGTTCTCGAGGAAGGTTTTAGTATATAATTTGTCAAGTTTTTGAATAAATTGGCCCTTTCATATTATAAAAAACAGTATAGTTGTATAATTTATTGATGTATAGGAGTATAATTTATCATTGCATAGTAACAGATGTTCGTTGCTTAGGTGCTGTGTGTTATACATTGTCTGCCCGGTGTGGGGATGTAGACATTTTGACTGTTATTTATATAAGCATGCAACAGACAGCAGGCTGCATAAAGTGATTGATATGTAACAGTGGATCATATATTAATACAGTCCATTGTTCATATGCAGACGTATGGGTGTATAATTTATCAGTCCTTGACGGGAGAAAATATTATGTTACTTGGTTATAAGGGCGTTACAAAATTTTTGCGGGCGAAGCCGCAACGGGTAATGCTAGTATATTATAAATCTGTAGAGTTTGTATGTTTGAACGCGCTAATTTCAGGAACTAACAATTAATATTAAAAGATTGCATTTCATGCATCTAGGCCGCGTGGCAGCTACGCTAAAATCCCGACTTCTAATAGATGCGTGATAGAGAAAATCTTTTACTATAAAAAATGTTTATTTAATAAAAAACAAACAACTTATGAATGAAACATTTCATCATACAACAAATACTTTAGGCTCAATTTCAGCGAATTTATCGTAATCAAAAGTAATTGCAGATGTGTAAACTGAAATTGTGGCAAAACTATTAAATTTATGAAAAAAAGTTTCAACAAAACTTATTTATTTCATAATAAAACTTATTTTGACAAAATGGAAACCCGACTTCTAAAATCAAATATTCTATAACAAAAGATGCACTAAAAAGTAAAAAAATAATTGCATATTCCTGTGCCAATTTTAGTTCACCAAAGCAAAAATTTTTAAATATATATGTACAATTATTGTTATTTTTGGAGGCGGTGTCAACATAGAGAAATTCACATAACTTTTGGACACCGCCTCCAAAAATAACAATAATTGTACATATATATTTAAAAATTTTTGCTTTGGTGAACTAAAATTGGCACAAGAATATGCAATTATTTTTTTACTTTTTAGTGCATCTTTTGTTATAGAATATTTGATAACACTTTTTTTTTACCCGTTTTTTTTTTTTTTTTATAATTTTTAGTGCATTTTTTTATAACAGATTTTCAGTTTTTTTTACAAGCATTTTGTTTTTTTTTTGTAAAATTTTTTTTTTTTGGGGTCGGTTTTTTTTTTTGTAAAAAATTTTTTTGAAGTCGGTTTTAAAAAAAATTTTCTTATTTTCCCATTATGAATGAGTATACCCTTTCAAAAAAAAAAAAAATTCGCAGAAATCGGTTACCACATATAAAATGAGGATTTTCCTCAATTTCCCGGAGATTCCCTCATCAGAATGCGATTTGGTGACAATGGGACCAATCGGGAATCAAACCCTTTAAAACAGAAAAAAAAAAAATTCAAAATCGGTTCATAAATGACGGAGTTCTGAGGTAACAAACATAAAAAAAAAAATAAAAAAAATACAGACGAATTGAGAACCATCCTCCTTTTTTGCAGTCGGGTTAAAAAGGAACATTTATTGTTTTTAAACTTTTTCGGCATCTTTTACGCTTTTAAAGGTTGAGATTTTATCCCTAACATGGACCGATTTTGCACATTCACGAAATTTAGCACGTTATTTGCTTGAGTAATCGTACGAGAGACAGACGGGCAGATATTCGGAAATGGGAAAAAATAAAACTAAATGCAACTTGAAACTCTATTTTCAACCCGGAATATACATTCTATACAGCAATTGTAACCTTATGTTTATTTAAGGTTTATCGGACACATGTGTAGGTAAAATCAGCAATGTATAGATAAAAATCTGAATTTTTGATGTTATTAATTGCGATACGTATAAAATAATTTTTTGAAAAAAATCTGACGAAGGGTTTTCATGTATTTAATCATTAAAAATTTGAATTTTAACATGTTGTGAAAGCAAATATTGAATGAACGCATGCATTTTCGATAATGTTGCTCCACCTTCTGTAGATTAAAAAGTAAAAACCTTCTACTTTTAAAAATTAAATCTCGTACATTATTTAATATTTGTTTATTTGTATATATTTAAGCGTCAACATAACGATGTTTGTCCAAATTCCTTTCGGTTACGTATGATAAACTGTAGAAGACTTTAGCGTATACTCCGACAAATTTCATTGTCATTGAATTTTTAATTAAATTAAACACTGATATGAAAAAATCAACTCGTCAACCAGGAATCGGACCTCGGGCCTCTGGATATCTAGTCCAGTATGCTTCCGCTACACCAAAGATGACTGTGACGTAATAGCCAACTTTTTCATATTATTCTTTTCTTTTTTTATTTATTTATTTAGACAGTATTACTTCTGTCGAAGTTATTTAATTTTTGTTTATTTGTGTATACTTAAGCGTCAACATAACGATGTTTGTCCAAATTCCTTTCGGTTACGTATGACAAACTGTAGAAGACTATAGCGTATACTCCAACATATTTCATTGTCATTGAATTTTTAATATGTTAAAATTACATTATGTTAAAATTTAAAAAAAATAGTTTGACGAAAAGTAAATATTTTAATTAAAAAGATAATAAAAAATTCACGAAAATTTTCATCAAATCGTCAAAATAATCTAATCTTCAAAAGCCGATTCTTTATAATTTTTAGTAATTAAATAATTACATAAATCCGATAACTAGTGATGTTAGATGCTATCTAAATTGAAATAATTAATTTACAGATTAAAATTTTTAATTTCTGTTAAAAAGGATGTTTCTGTTTATTATGAAATGTACTGTACTGTCCGATCAACCTTAAAGGAAAGCAAAAATTTGTGTGATTTCTACTGTTTGGAAAATTCAATGCCAAATAACTTATATTAGGTAGTCTGCAACTCACTCCCATCCGTTCGGTTAGAAACACGCGCGAAATCTGTTGCCATTCAGGCACTGGTATCACTGTTCACAATTAACTTTGTTACTACAGATGAAAAGATAAATTTATTCGATCAGATACCTAAATTTCTTAACTAATCTCGTGCCCGAATAATTTTGTCGCGTGGCATTGGTTCACCTTCACTAGCCATGGGGACAACAATTACCTTCACTTCGACCCTGCACGGAGTTCAATTACAATTGAGTGTAAATTTTATTATTTATTTATTGACAAATCATATATTTAAATATTTATTTGAAAATTATTAGTTTTTTGTGTGTTATTTTATATCTAGCATATTTGATATTAAAAATTGACTCACATATTGATTCCTAGTAAAAAAACAGGAGGAAGTAAAAAATGTTTTTACTAGAGGCAAAAAGGGTAGTTATAATTAAAAAAAATTGTATTACACTTGACTAAGAGCTGTCAGATAAATGGAGGGGGGGGTAAAAAATGCAACAAATTACGATTTTCCCTGAGCATTCCCAGGTTTTCTAGTATAACTTTTTTAACTCTTCCCGGATTTTAAAAAAAAATTATTAATCCTGCAGTTTGCAGACACAAGTGGTCACGAACAGATAGACCTCATACTTTAGTTGCTTAATAATCTGTAGTTTAAATATTTGTAAATTATACATAAATTATAAAAATTTAGAATCATAATCTGTTACCTAGAATAAATTTCTAATAAAGGAAAAAAGAAAAAAGGCTTTAAAATTATATAATAGTAAATTTATAATTTTTTTAAATATAAATAGACTGACAATATTTATATCAATATCATCTATACACAATATTTATTAATTCCAACGAACAAATAAACGAAAATACTATTTTATACATATACATTATTTAATATATATTACACAGGGTGCCAAAAAGTATGGTCACGGCATAATAAATCATGTAAGGTGGTTCAAACTAAAAATTTTCAAAAGGTAACCCCTAGTAATTTTTTCCGAGGAATCGAATGCGGTAATCAGATTTTGGGCCCGGTGGACCCTCAAAGGCGAAACAGGGTCAAACTTTGAATTTTTAAAAGGAAAACCATATTTTTTATTGAATATTCGTATTTTACGGAAAAAAATAAGTATCTTTTGCTGGAAAACTTTTTCTTAAAAGTGCTTTGTTCTCTCGCTAGAGGGCGTAGAACAATAATAAAAGATTATTAATAAATTAATAATTAATTATTATTAATCGTAACCACCTTATATATACGATTTATTATACCGTGAGCGTACTTTTTGGACACCCGATATATATGCATTATACACATTATATAATATAAAAATTTAATTACGTCAGTGGTCGCACCCGTAGTGACGTCCGAACTGGCCGAAAATTCTTATAAGAAACCAATACACGCGCTGATTTATCACGTCAGATTCAGAACATGCAAATGGTGATTGTACGAAGGTACTTAAAGCGTCTGGTTGATAGAGTGGGGAAATTTTATATAGCATAGCGGCAAATATTTTTATGGACTCCGTGAGTCCGCGCGCGATTACTATAGGGTTAAAAATACATATCAAATGTTATTATTTTTACAAAATCGATCATAAGATCGAACAAGATAAATAATAAAACTAATAAAGAATTAATCATTACGGAACTCTTTTAGAAAAAATTGAGAGTGACCCTGGAAATTATTTTTTTAAGTTTGGAAGTTTGAAACATCCCTTCCAAACCCAAAATTCCAAATTTTTTTTGTCTTGTTTTGACAAATAAAATTAGTCTGATATTAAAAGCATGTGGTTGAATCAATTTTTTCCCTGATAATTCTCGGTTGAATCAAATTACTAGAAAATTCCAGATTATCCAGGTTGAGAGTTATCCTGGAAATTCATTTTCACAAGGTTGTGAAGTTATCAAAAAATCAAAAAAGTTCATCAAAAACCAAATGGTTTTTCCTCTTGTTTTCTTTTGACAAATTCCTCTAATTATACTAAGTGATTTTGAGCTTTACGAATCTCTACCTTTCTTCTTGGTGACGACAAAGCTTATTGTATTTGACTTCCTGATAACTGTAGACAATAATTATAATCATTAAAAGCTTTCACAAAGGACAGTTAACGATAAAATATAATAATTTTTCACATTACATAAACAAAAAAAATAGATTATTATTGACGCGCACGTCAGTCGTTGTCTATTTAAACCCATTGTGTCTCTGGCTGTCCATCCTCATTCTTCAATTCGTTGTACTATCGACTCCAAAAGTGGCGTGGTTTTTTTTCAAATTTTTACAGTCGATTTGTGCCGAATTTATAAGATTTTCGAAAAAATGTTTGGAATAAAAATTTTTCGCTATAGAACTACTAACAACTGTTGCTCTAAACATTATTTCGACAATCGAATACCTTCGGCCCAAATTCACTCCAAAAATATTAAAAATACCAGTTACGAAGCCGATGATAGTACTATAAAACTATACAATAGTGTGTACATCCTGGTGGTATCGTAATATTCTTCTGCTACCATTACTTTTAACTTACTACTAAACAGACGCCAACCAACAATTTTTAGGGATCCGTAGTCAAACTAGGCACCCATGCATTAATCATATAAGTCCGAATATCGCAGTCATTTTATCGCAGACTATTAAGGGCTACATATCTGAAATTTGGTCCCTTCAATATTGAAAGGTGGGTGAATTTTTTATTGCACATATTATACTCCATCGCGTAAGGCAGAGGTGGACGCAGACGGCTCGCCGGAGTCGAACGACTCTCCATAAGCTGGGTGAGAGTAAGTAAAAAAGGTATGTTTTGAAGTAAGACGGAACGATGTTTCAATACAGGTAGTCCTACCGATTATTGCCCAATAATTTATTCAATCAATTTAGAATTAGTTTTATAAAATATTTATTGTTTAAAAAATATCTTTTACAATATGGAGAGATACACCAAAAAACATAATAATAATAATAATAACAATAATAATAACAATAATAACATTAATGACAACAATAATGATGATAGCAATAACAATAATTACAACAACAACAACAACTATTTGTATTCCCACTTTATGTAAAATTTAACCATTTAGAAATTAGTAACAAATTACCAACCCTCCCTCCCCCCACCCAGCTTTATCATTGGCATATTTTTTGTATCCAGTGTCATCACATTTCCATGACACTATATCCCCTACTAAGAAAAAATAATCAAATCAAGTAAATAATTGTTTATTAGTTCTCCACATAAATATCGGAATTTCCTAAAATCTAATTCTAAAATGTAAACTAAAGCTAAATCATCAAAAAATTTACAAGCGGTAAATGTAAAAGATCAAAAGATTTATATTTTATAATTTATATAACATTTATATTTTATTCATACCCAAATATATTAAAAAGGTACATTTTATGCCCCAAATTACCAGCCCAAAATTCCAGAGTATGTATTCAATGTATTGTATGTATTGTATAATTTGAATAATAGTGACCATAAAAAATAGTTGGTATTATATTTTTTTTCAGAAAATGTTTTAATTAAAAAAAGAAAATAGTAATAATTGGTAGGTACCCTATATTTACTCTATCTCTCTTCCTACCTCTCACTCAGAGCTGAGTGCAGTCAAGGTCTGCCCACCTATGGCGTAAGGTATCGTTTAAAAGGTCTTTCAGAGGTTTTGGGTGTATGCCTAGAAGACCTTTTAAATATAGAGATCTATATACAAAATACTAAGCTTTAAGTGGTCACTTTTGTTAGGGTTTCGTGTCCCCACTCCCTAACAAATAACTCTAGTTAAATATCTAAAAAATTCACAACAGAAGTTTAAACCAACTTATAACATGTAGTTGTGTCTGTAGACAGTTCTTTTTGTATCAACTACGGAACCATATACAAAACGTGGTCTGTCACGCATGATCGGTTTTTACTTTACTTGTTGCAAGGGAAATTCAAATAATAAAATAAAAATAAGGAGTATTATGATATTTATTCTTCGAACAAAGAACAAGATATTGTAATAGTTGACGCGAATGTATGAGCTTGTAACTTCGTAGCTATGTTGAGTGAGCTATACTATTTTATACATAGTGTTTTTAATTTTTTTAAAGACTTTTTACATTAAAAAAAAACAATATATAAATGCAAATTCTTTAATATACACAGCCCTTGGTGTAACTAACTCACTCATTCACTGACTGATCTATACAAAATCAAACCCCTTTCTAGAATGTTAGAAGGATGCGGTTTTTTGAATTCGCCACGGAATAGCTTCAAACTTACGGGAAAAATCGGGAAACTTTAAGTTTTCCAACGCAACCCTCTGCTAAAATTATATATTTTTAAAAAAGGAATATTTTTATTCCTAAAATATGTTTTCTATATATACCCCGGATATTACACAGGTCGGCCAGAATGAGGATCACTATCAACAGATGTGCGGCCACTTTTGAAATAATTATACCACTCTTTTATTTGTGTTTTCTCCATAAACTCATCCATCCCCAAAGGCCTTTTGCATCATTTGAATAGTTTCTGAACTAGTTTTGTCGAGTTTGAAGCAAAATGCGATTCGTTGAAAGCAAATTCGTTGATCTGATCTGTCAGTCATTGTAAACAAAAATACACACTGCGCATGAACTATACGTCCTGTAGGTGTCGGCGAGCAACCGATAAATTCTTGAGGCATTACTGTTGACGTTCATGCCTCGCAGAGGTCGCTCCAACACTCTGGCGCGAAGATATAAAAGCAGGTCGGATACTTTTCGGGCAGACCTCGTATTTACACAATTGCTTGATATTTAGTAGTTTTTTTTTTCTTTTGGGGAGGGAGGAAAAATCTTCAAAAGACACCAACGAAGATTAAAAAGATGGTGTTGTTGGTAGTGTCAGATTTTTACTGTCTAAAAAACCTCCCTCACTCTTTCTTTCCCCGGAGGGAAAGGGGACGGACCAGAAACCGCTTTCGCATTACTTCAGTCCGTCCCTGGATGCGTCCTCAGACGCTCGTCCTGTTAAGCTCTTCTTGCTTTTTACTCTTGATTTCATCATGAGTGCCACTACGTTGTTAGTGTTCGGTGTTCCTCCGAGTACGTCCCAGGCCACCCTCCTTTCTTCAGACCACCTTTCACAGCAGAAGAAAGTGTGGTAGGCGTCGTCTGCTGCTCCGCAGTATTTACAAGCCGGGCTATCTTTGAGTCCCATCCGGTGGAGATACACATTAAAGTGTCCGTGTCCAGTCAAGAACTGTGTCAGGAAGTAGTGGAGAATAATTTTTTTTAGTACTCCACTGTTTAAAATTTATTATTATTTTGTTTTCATATTTTTATTATTCAAAAAATAATAATTTATATAATTATTGGTTTATGCGAGTTGAGAATTTACATAATTTCAACAAACATTTACTTAGATCGGATATGACTTGCGTATATCCAAGCTTACTTCGATATTTCCGCACATATTTCAGTTGAGTTACAAAAAGTACTAGTCTCAAGACAGTTACTAAAATTAGTTGGCTCAGTACAGTTACTAAAAGTAGTTGTCTCACATGAATTAATCAGATGGTATTTTGAATTTTTATTTCTTCAATTTACAAATTGAATATTTATTATGGATTGTGCTGAAGTATCGAATAGGCGAATTAATGGTTTCTATCTGATTGTATCTAAGTATATTTTTTTTGTATAATTTATTTAATTCACCATTCCGAAACTTGTGGTTTTTCAAACTTGTCACATTTCAATACACATTCTATACACATTTTGGCTGTACAATTTATGTATTTTATGTGAATATGCAATGACTTTTTCAATTTATAACTATATTGTTTTATATACGCTTGGTATTTTTGGCCTTGTAGTTTTTCTTTACAGAAGCGTAAAGTCCCCTTTATATACAACTATGTATCTGAATTAAATTTGTAGTGTATATTTATATTTTTGCAAATCAGACATATTTGAACATTTTTTTTTTACTGTAGTGTCGTTTTTTTTTTATATACGATATTTCTTTTTACTACAGTTCAATCTAGTACATATTCATGTAATTTTTTTTATAACTTGTACAACCAAACTTAGTATTTTAAGGATAGTTATACTATCAACATATTAAATGAAAAATTATTTATTTCAAATATATTTTATTTTTACATATATTTTGTTTTGTTCTTTTTTTGTACTTTTTTTTATTTTCAGTATTTCTGATTCGAATCACTAGTCGATAACTTAGACACTTACTGGATAGTAAAGATCTTACTACCTCAATATTATCTTTTTTAATGGGCCCAGCTTTTATTGAAAGACTTTCGGTTCAACGTGTTATTTTTTTTATATTTACGTGTATCGCGTTAGCACCGATCGTTTTCCAATTTTCATAATTCCACATACAATACTCTGCTTTGGATTTTTTTTTCTAAAGTACCGTATATTTAGTTTTCATTATTTTTTTTTTAAAAATACATCATAATACCTCTTTTAATTAAAATTACTAAATTAACTTAATTTCATATTTATGAAAATAATTGATAATTCTATTATTTTCAATAAAGTGTTTAGTTTTTTTTTTTTAAACTAAACACTTTTATTTATTTATTTTTTTTTTAAATACACAGTAGTTCGTCTCGGCATGATCACATTCCACCCATTTAGAAATGTCGGTGATGAGCCTTGCCGTCCATCTACCGGTGTTGCAATCACTCCATCGTTCTTGCCACTCGCCCATAATCCGTTTTCTCTAAGTTCTCTGTGCTCGCCGTCAAGTTGGCCCGCTGTTCGGTGTTGGTAAACCCTTTTCCTTTCCACGGCAAGTAGGTCAATCAGGGCTGCCTTTGCGATGAGCAGTACTGCACTCTCTGAGACAGTGCGGTACGCACATGCTAGTCTAAGGGCCGCTCTTCGCTGCACTGAAGCAAGCTTCCTCTTGTAATAACAGATATTTAGTAGTAACAGTAGTACTAGTAGTAGTAGTACCAGAGGGAAGCTCGAAGCCTGGCAAGTAGGCTTTTCTAAGTTTTTTATACCGACCCGTAAAGTACAAGGAATTTGTATGTAGGCTAAACATTGTGCAACTGCAGTCGACTTTGATAGGAAGTATGCCGATATTCATCTGGAGTTTGTGAAAGGAAACTACAGATAACCATCACAAGCATAGCCGGTTACATTCGTTCTTGTCCATACGCCGACAGTTCAGTCAATTAACCGCCCCATTATTTTTTTTATATAAATTAATTTAATCTACTACCTGCCGCCGTTGGGATCGAACCAGCAACCTTCCGTTTCCGAGTAGAGTGCCTTTAACAGCTCGACCACTCGCACGGTCATTGTTGAAGAATTGTTTGATATTTAATTTTTATCTTAAACAACAATCTGTATATAATATAAATATTTTTTTAATTAGCTTTCTTTAATAATTAACGTTTAAGGTTTGTATGCATGTTATTTTTTTAATTATATAAATTAATATTTATGTATTTTTTGCTTTATTGATTAATAATTATTGAAATGCAAATTTCTAACACGATAGGTATTTTAACAAGATAAACAGATTATTATTTTTTAAATTAAATTTTTTTTAAAAATAACCTAAAGAATGCTGCTGTTGGGAGAGTTACTAATCAGACAAATTTGACTAAAAAATTATAATGGAATTTTATTGTATACAAAAAAAAATAAATAAATTATTTGGCGTTATGACAAACGTATGAACATTTATTTAAAAACAAAAATACCATAGACTTGCAATAAAATCAATTACAGCTGTTTTGCACTGTATACAAAATTGTTCAATTTGATTTTTTACTCACACCTTAAGGACGTTCTAGCACTGTGTTATATAATCAGGACAAAAAACCGGTTTAATTTTATTATCGCACAAGTACATAAACACACATATATAACACATAGGCAAATACACTGTTCATATATAGAAAATAATGTTACTTTGTAGAAAAAAAAAATTTTTAAACTATTATATTTCGAGAACAAAACGGTAAACACACGATTTAAAAAAAAATTTATATAATAAATATTTAGCTTAACTCTCCTAGTATTTTTTAGAATTCTGTCGAGTATTTTTTCTAATATAACAGATAATAGTTGGCGGGCATGAAGTTTTACATACTCCTAATGAGAGAAAGTGAGAGAGAATGATAACTTTGATATTAATTATCTCGCATTCTAAACGGTCAAAAATTCTGAAACTTCGGGATTTTTTTGGAAATGTTATTTTTAGTCTGTGAAAAAAATGAGCAAAATCTTTCGAAAAGTGGTGGTATGCAGGTATATCCTTAGAAAAGGGGGGTTGTATGTGTGATAGCAGTGTTTGTTTGTTTGTCTGTGGCATCGATGCCATCTGTCCATCAATAAGAATAATTCAAAAACAATCTATATAATTAGCTGAAATGTCTAGAAGCGTGTTCTAAAGCTAAAAGCATGTTCAAGTTGAAGAATGGACATTATCGGTTCATGCTTTTCATAACAAAAAAAGTTCGGCAACAATTTCAGCTCAAAAATCTGGTCAGTAAAATATAGAAGCATATATACATGCATATGCAATAAAAAATAGTAAATATACGTTCTTAATGAAGAACTCAGTATATACGGGGTATTTTAACTCAATTAGTTATATTTCTTGTTTATTTTGAAGTGTTCATAAAATGACCCAATTAGTACATTTGTGCATGTACGTCCGATAACACGCTAACTCAAAAATGAAGAGATAATGAGCTAAAGTTTTGTGATACGAACTTGAGTTCGTGAATCAAAATCGGCATCCCCTACCAGGCGAAAAATATCTATCTTTGAAATCGTAAGAAAGACCCTTTTTAAAAAAAAATACTTGTTTTAAATTTGTGTTTTTGTAAACTAGCGTCTATTTATATCCATTGCTAGTATGACGGCCTTTCGGTTATATTATACCAACGTAAGTGGCTAGCGTTTACTTAATTTGACATTTCAGTTATATGTCTGAACATTGATGTCAACGAACTTGTGTATCTAACTTTTTTTTAATAAGCTGAACAGTTTTGCTACAATTTGAGCTTAAAAATGAAAATAAACAATGTAAACATTGATAGTGAATACCGGGTATTTAAGCAATTAATTCTGTTATTTGGTATTTTCATTTGTTTATTTTAATAAGGTTTATCACTTTTGAAACCAACAAATGGCTATTCTAATTACATGTTTCTATTTTTGCATTTACGGAATATTTTCCAAATCTAATAGCATAATCTATTTAAGGATGTACGAGCACTGAAGCTTCAAAAAGATTAATGCTTGATTTTATGTTTACATGTAGTTTAAGTGTTTAAATCAATTATAAAAGTTTCAGGGGGGGGGGGGGTTACGGGGGTCTTGAATTAATTATTTAATGTTTAAGTTCGAGTTTCAATAATGCATTGCTCTTATGGAGAAACCCATATTTTTACACATATTTTGATAATTTTCACTTGGAATAAAATAAGAATAAAAAAAAAACTACGCAATAGAAAATAGAAATATCAATAAAGAAATTGATCCAATAAAATTCCAGTATGACGGGCCTAAAAAAAAGATATTTAAGAAAACAACTGAGATTTCGGTTAAATTTTATTTCTGTCAGCGGTAGCTTAATTACCCGAAATCTCAGGTTTTTTTCTTAAATATCTTTTTTTAGGCCCGGTATTAATTTTAATTTTAACTTACGAAAAAAAATAATAAACATTATTGCGGACTTTTATGAATGGAATAAGATTTTGAAGAATTTTATAAATGGACTAAACATTATCACCGCTCATACATCCTTAAAATAAAAAAATCTATGATTCGAAGAAAATTTATTTTTAAACACACAATATTTAATTGTGTCTGTCCGTCCTCAATATGCTTTTAATTTATAATAAATAAAAATAAATCGTTGTTAATTCTTTTGAGATTAACAAAACATTAGTTTTTATGATTTCCGTATGAATTTATTTTCATGAAATTTGTGTGTGTTTTAAATATTTTTTATTCTTGTAAATTTTTTGGTTTTTCTGTTGCCAAAATTATTTTATCAATTACATTAACGTTCTCTCTGTTTATTTGAAAAAGAAAAAAAAACTAAATATATGTTAGAGAAAACGTGAAAAAAATTCTTTCTTATGCTGATAAATAACCTTGAAAGTTTTGTTTATGTTTGAGAAACATAAGCAAATGATTGAAAGTGAACTTTCATTTCAAAAGTTTGATTTTAATATTTTTTAAGGTTTTACGAAACTTAATACATTGAAGATTTATTTTCGTCGGTTAAGAAAGTTTCACAAAAAATGAATAAATCATACAAACAAAAGTTTATTATCATTTAAAAAAAATTTAATAAACTCAAATTAAATAATTATTATTTTCGATGTAATAAATGACTAATTAAATTATTAATAAATATATTTAAAATAAAATAGAAAATAATAAACAATAATACATAGATTATTTATTGTTTAAAATAATATAATTAACGCATATGCGTATATTATGACTAAATTTATGTAAAATATTACATACCAGATGAAACTTGTTTAAAAATCAATAGTACAATCACAGGTGTGAGCAGTGGCAGATTATCCATAAGGCAAACTAGGCACGTGTCTAGGGGCGCGAGGTTACGAAAGGGTACGCGTGGAAGTTTTTAAACGAAGAAAATAATAATTCCTGAAGTCCTCCCAGAGAGTAAGTCGCCGTCAACGCGATTCTACAGGTTCTAAGAAATAAAGACCTTGAAACAATTTACCCAAACGTTGATATAGCATTCAGAATGTGCGTATCGATGGCAATAGGGAATATGCATGAAAATTTTTTTTCACATTTATTTTCAGAATATGAAAATACTGTTAATACTGTAATAATATTAAAAAACGAAATTAAAATCCGACAAATATCAAGGCAGTTATAAGCTTTTAAAGATTATTATCTGTTTCTTTCTTGCAAAAATATTAAAAACGGAGTTTTACGTGTATTTTAAATGGTGAAAGTGTAATATGACGTCACATAACATATCAAGAGGGCTATCACCCTCTTTGTCTAATCGGGAATTTCAATCATTCATATCTCGCTTATTTTTAAAGTTATTTAAAAAGTAATTTTACCTTGATATTTGTCAAGTAAACATGCTTTAATTCAAGTGAAAAAACATTTTCATCCATATTCCCTATTGCAGTGGTGAGCGGAGTTTTTCTCCTATTGCTATTGCTATCTTCCTATTGCTATCTTTAAACTATGATGATATTATTGACAATTTCGCAAGACAAAAATGTAGACGAAGAAATTTATAAAATTTGATTGGATAAATAATTCTTTTGTAACAACCTAACCAGTGGCGGATTTTGATTTGCTGCCGCCCTAGGCCCCGTCTGATTTGCCGCCCTTTTGATGGCATCGTTTGATATGATGCCGTTTTTGGATGTGATTTCGGATAAGGATTTTGATTTATTTTTTTAAAATTATTTTGATGATACAACGAATTGGATGTAAAAAAATATATAATTTAAAATTTTTAATGAAAAATTGCTTTTATAAACAAAAAAAGCTCGGACTTTTTAACGAATACTAAAAAGATGTTTAATTTATATTAATTTACTTTATTCCTACTTAAGACTGAAAACAAATTTAGAAGTCGTTTCAGGGTGCTCTGTATATAGTGAGATTGATCTTATTTAGAATACAAAAATTAAAAAAGTTTTCGAAACATAAATGTGTTGAAAAAAATTTTTTGAGAAGCTTTTCAATTTGATTATTTCTTTTTTTTTTTTGTTAAATAAATATATAACATTATTTGATAATGGCTATAATTGTCTATTGAAAAATTATCATTGCACTGACAAATTAAAAAGTAAATTCGATAATTAGAATATTTAATACATTTTACTAGAAATTTTGTATACATTCATGGCAAATTTATACCAAATCAATTTTTATATTTGAACTGCTATTATATTTTTTCGTCTAAAAAATTTTGTCATCCCGAAAATTATGCCGCCCCTAAAATCTTGCCGCCCTAGGCCCGGGCCTCACGGGCCTAGGCTTAAATCCATCACTGAACCTAACAACTTTAAACAATAAACAACTTTATTCATAGTCTTATTGTTTTTATATGTAAAATATTAAATCTTAAGTTTGTACTTAATTAATAATAAAAAACAATCGGTTAGCAATTGTTTATGGTATTCACAATAAGTAAACATACATAGCCACATCTATTTCCTGGACGAAAAGACACAGAGACCACGAATTTTCAAGTTCTATCATTCTTGATTTCTTCACTCTCATCACATAGTAAATTTTATAATACACTAGACTTTGCCAGCGGCCTCGCCCGCGTAACTTTTCCGGGATAAAAGTATCCTATGTGTTAATTCAGGGTATAAGCTACCTTCATACAAATTTCTTCAAAATCCGTTAAGTAGTATTTGCGTGAAAGAGTAACAAACAGTCATCCCATTCATCCTCACAAACTTTCGCGTTTATAATATTAGTAAGAGGCAACTAGAGGGTCGCTGATGAGTTGCTAGCCAAGGGCGCTGTGGACATTTAATCTGCCTCTGGGCTCAAAACATCTCTTCGTCAACCGAATCAATTCAACAGAAATCGTATTTTTATACCCGGTATATAATATATACCAGGATATAGTTAAGTTTAGTAACAGTTGAAAATATTGATCGCAGAAAAAAATTTTTTTATAGGTGTTCATAAAATGACCGAATTACTCCATTTCCACAAAGTTGTCCGTTCGTCCGTCTGTAAACACGATAACTCAAAAATGAAAAGAGATAGCGACCTGAAATTTAGTATGTGTGTTGTTCTAGAGGTACAAAGTAAGTTCGTGAATTGGCAACATCAGACCATGCTTGGGCACAACAAAAATTTAAAGACAAAAAATGTTCCTTTTTAAAAAATAACAACTTTGTTCTCATAAATGCAGTATATTCGGGGTATATAAGGAATAGGGAAATGAATAAGCTCTACTTCACATCTTTGTACACTTTAATGTTGACTACCCGAAAATCGCATGCGCATTACTATGAAGATGTTTATTGCTATACCGTTAGATAAGTCTGTTCATTTCAGAAATAAACCTAGGTAAAAAAACTAACTTAGGTGTAATCAATATATTAAAATTAACCCCCATTGATTTTGGCAGAAAAATATAAGATGCCATTGTTATGCAAATTATTCTTCAATTTAGTTTACAATGTTTATGACTTTATTTTATAATATAATATACATCCGACCAAAAACATAAATGTAAGAAAGGGCCGAGTTTTCGGGAAAATCCTTAATGTAATAGTTCCTTCTTAAAAAGTGATGATATGAGAGTAAGGACCGAGCTATTTACAAAGTAAATATCTCTAGACTTTACATAATAGTTCCTTCTTAAAAAGTGATGATATGGAAGAAAGGACCGAGCTAGAGCTATTTACAAAGTAAATAGCTCTAGACTTCAGATAATAGTTGCTCTTTGAAAAGTGATGATATCCCATTAAAGAGCCGAGCTATTTACATAGTAAATAGCTTGGTAAACTATTAACTAAAAAAATTAATGAGGGATAAATTTATTAAATGTAAGAAAAAATTTTGTTCAAATTTATTTCATAAGTTTTCTCTTAGTATGATTTTAAAATTTTATATAACGCGGCAAGTTTTTTTTTCTGATGATTTCAAATATTTTAAAACTTGCCGCGTTATAAAATTTTAAAATCATACTAAGAGAAAACTTATGAAATAAATTTGAACAAAATTTTTTCTTACATTTAATAAATTTATCCCTCATTAATTTTTTTAGTTAATAGTTTACCAAGCTATTTACTATGTAAATAGCTCGGCTCTTTAATGGGATATCATCACTTTTCAAAGAGCAACTATTATCTGAAGTCTAGAGCTATTTACTTTGTAAATAGCTCTAGCTCGGTCCTTTCTTCCATATCATCACTTTTTAAGAAGGAACTATTATGTAAAGTCTAGAGATATTTACTTTGTAAATAGCTCGGTCCTTACTCTCATATCATCACTTTTTAAGAAGGAACTATTACATTAAGGATTTTCCCGAAAACTCGGCTCTTTCTTACATTTATGTTTTTGGTCGGATATCAATCATTTTTGAAAGGCTTAAATATACGAAGCCGAAGGCATCGCACAAAATGCGTAGCGTTTTGTTTCTCTTCGCATATGCTTCGCGTATGCTACGCGTTTCTTTCGCTTCGCGATACTTTACTCATTTTAGATTCACATTTACAAAGGAGACCGCTTCGCGTTATATTACGTCAACAGGCTCTGCTCGCTTTCTGAAGGGCTAAGACATCAATATAGTATGGTTTTAGTATAATATTGGGGACAATGGGAAATCAAATCCTTTAAAACAAAAAATTCAAAATCGATTCATAAATGACGGAGTGCTGAGGTAACACGCATTAAAAATTGTCCTGCAATTTTTGTGTTTTTATTAATAAAACAATTAAATGTGTAACACTTGTATGTGTAACACTTGTATACCTTACATATATGAGATTCTGTACAATATTCTGTACAGTATGTTTTTATTAAAATTTTATAACGCGGCAAGTTAATTTTTCTGATGATTTCAAATATTTTTAAACTTGCCGCGTTATAAAATTTTAAAAACATACTAAGGGAAAACTTACGACATAAATTTCAACCAAATTTTTTCTTACACTTAATTAATTTACCCCTCATTTATTTTTTTAATAAATAGTTTACCGAGCTGTTTAGCTTGTAAATAGCTCGAAACTTTATGGGATATCATCACTTTTTAAGGAACAGCTATTATTTGAAGTCTAGAGCTATTTACTTTGTTAATAGCTCGGTCTTTTCTCGTATATCATCACTTTTTAAGGAGCAACTATTATATGAAGTCTGGATCTATTTACTTTGTAAATAGCTCGGTCCTTTATCCCATATCATCACTTATTAAAAAGCAACTATTTTATTATGATTTTCTCGAAAACTTACCTTTCTTACAAACGGAAAATTTAACAATTTTAATTGTAATTAAAATAACATATGAAGCATATATCGATCTGATTTGTTGACAAGGTTACCGCCTCCTTTTTGATTAGATAGACATTTAGTATTTAAATAAAAAATAGCTAAATTAATATATCAGTATGTTTTAATACTCCAAATAGAAAACATTGATTGTTTTATTGTATTGTTACAATGTAACTTTTTTTAAGTAAACAAGTTTAAAAATAAACAAGTTTATTTTCAATTAGCAATTCGTAATGATGAAAAGAATTAATTAAATTATCTGTTGTAACAATTGCTCAAGGCGGTATATTACCAAATATTCAAGCTGTGTTATTGCCAAAGACAACTGAAAAGAAAGCATAAATTTTATACATTGGATTATTGATAATAATATTCATCGATCATATATCATAGGCCTTTTATTAAAACGCCACAAATTAATGTGAAATAAGAGTGATATATTTTTTATTAAAATAACTATATAAAATTTAGTATATATAAGATGTTATTTGATTTGTTTCGATTATGACTTCTAAAATAATCGTTTATTACAGATAATTGATTATCAACGTTATAGTCTTTGAAGAAATGACTTGACCCGTTGGCTCCACTTCACAAAAAAAAATTCGTTACGCAGGAGCTGCGTCAACTTAGCGAATTTCCTTAGAATACATAAATCACTCTCTAGCGGTCATATTTTTAGTCTGATCAAAATGCCTTAAGGCAGTTTAAGGGATGTTTTTCCCATTTTCGGAGGTTTGCGTTATAGGTAAAAAAATTTTTCAAAGTGTTCTGTTAACTTGACTTTATTTCGGGTCGATTGGTCAAAATTCCATCATTTCATCATATATAGAACTGAAAAACGTAATTTTGGGGGGTGTTTTTTCAATTTTTCGGGAGTTTGCAAAAAAATATATTAAGTTTTTCGAAATAACTTCCTAATTTGTAGCTATTAAGCGTCGATTGCAAAAAACTGCATCTTGTTGTATGTATAGAACAAAAAGGTTGGTTTTGGGGGTGTTTTTACCAAGTTCGAAGGGTTGTGATGGAAAAAAACTGATCTTTCTATCATGAATAGAAGTAAAGAGGTAAGTTTTAGGGATGTTTTTCCCATTTTCGGTGTGGTTGCGATGTAGGTAATGAAATTTTTCAAAATATTCTGTTAATTTTGACGTTATTTCGGGTCGATTAGTGAAAATTCAAACTTTATAGCATTTATAGAACAGAAAAACATAATTTTGGAGGATGTTTTTCCAATTTTCCGAGGCTTCCGTTGCTTAACTTTTAAAATCAACGCATACTGCTGTATTCAAATTGCAATGTCTATTTCTATATGGTATAAAAATTAGTTTGCGTTGAACTAGTCTTAAAACAAAAAAATGTTAAATTTTCCATTTTTCCGATACAAATTTCCAGTTTTCGCAATTTTCCCGTCGGTTTGGGTACTACAGCTATCTACATGCCTAATATCAACTCTACAGCATATCTGGAAGTAGCTCATAATTTTGATATCTAATACTTAAGTTTTTAAGGCGTTCCCGCGAATTTTGCATTTTTGAAGTGAAATAACTTTTTAACGGTTAATTCGTTAACGTTGATTGAAAACATTGGTTCTTATAATTCCGTAAAGTATCTATATTCGAAATATCAACCCTGTAGCTCTTTCCGTTCAAAAGATACAGCACCCAAAAAATGAGCCTAAATTAAGGTGTAGTAATAACACTGTAGTGAAAAGTCCGAAAGTCTCCCTTAAATCTCGGCCTTGCGCACTACCGTGCTCTAGATATCATTGATATCAGATTTTTTACTGTATTTAACTTCAATTTTCAATTTTCTTCACGGATTAGAGCCTCGACCATGGAGACTACACAACGAGACCGAACTCAAACGGGAGAATTTTGACAAACTATGGCAACGTAATGGTAGAAGTTATATTTATTTTCGTGCCACTAGCGTCGTAGTGTCATAGTATAATAAATAGAAGTGAAGTATATATTTGTCATTTTGTTAGATTTATTATTAATAAATAAAAGTTAAATTTAATATCTGTCTCAATTATATTTAAATTGATTTGAATAATTTTAATATAATTTATTTTTACTTAATTTATTTGCATTTTTACAATTCCAACTTTACAGGTTACTATTTAATTATTCGATATTTTATAATTATTTTGTTTTTTATTGTTATGTAATTATTTTGCTAATTTTTAACTATCACTTACTTCAACTAATTACTTTATTTCATTTATTTAAAAAAGTATTTTATTGGAAAAATACTTTGGCTGCAAATAATTTTTATAATACTACATAAATGCGTCATGTTTTTCAATTCAAACTCGTGCCTTATACTCTCTCCACTGTTTTCGGTGTAGAAGGATCACTACTGAAATCTTATTTTTGTCAATTATTTGTTAACATGGAGTTCGATCTCCTTCTGTAGTCTCCATGCTAAAACCCTGTTATTGATGTGAAAACATCTATAGCGAGATTATACAAGTATGGGGAATGAGACAAAATTTCACAATAGACTGTCACGTTTTTTATGTAACAATCGGCTATGTGTCAGTCGACAATCATCGGCATGCGTGTTTTAAATGAAAATTGAACACTATATATATGAATATTTATTGCTATTGTATATGTATATATAGGATATGTTTTCAAATTATGTGCCGGACTCAAACCTTTTTTTTAACCCGACTTCAAAAAGGAGGATGATTCTCAATTCGTCTGTATTTTTTTTTTTTAATGTGTGTCATTTGTGAACTCCGTCATTTATGAACCGATTTTGAATTTTTGTTGTTTTTGTTTTAAAGGGTTTGGTTTCCCATTGGTCCCTTTGGCACCAAATCGCATTCTGATAAGGGGATCACCGGGAAATCGAGGAAAATCCTCATTTTATATGTTATAACCGATTTCTGCGAAGTTTTTTTTTTTGAAAGGGTATACTCATTCATAATGGGAAAATAAGAAAATTTTTATAAAAACCAAATTCAAAAAAATTTTTTACAAAAAAAACCGACCCAAAAAAAAAAATTTTTACAAAAAAAAAACAAAATGCATGTAAAAAAAACTGAAAATCTGTTATGAAAAAATGCACTAAAAATTAAAAAAAAAAAAACGGATAAAAAAAAAATGTGTTATAAAGAAATGCACTAAAAGTTAGTCGTTTAGTTGGTCTACCCATATTTAGACAAATAAAATAAGTTATAGAACTTCAAAGTCACTAAAAAGCGAGAAATAAAACCTATTTTGACAAAATGGAAACCCGACTTCAAAAATCAAATATTCTATAACAAAAAATGCACTAAAAGTAAAAAAATAATTACATATTCTTGTGCCAATTTTAGTTCACCTAAGCAAAAGTTTTTAAATATATATGTACAATTATTGTTATTTTTGAAGGCGGTGTCCAAAAGTTATGTGAATTTCTCTATGCTGACACCGACTCCAAAAATAACAATAATTGTACATTTAAAGATTTTTGCTTAGGTGAACTAAAATTGGCACAAGAATATGCAATTATTTTTGTACTTTTTAGTGCATTTTTTGTTATAGAATATTTGATTTTTGAAGTCGGGTTTCCATTTTGTCAAAATAGGTTTTATTGTTATTTATTAAGATATTTTTAACAGCGAATAGAGAACAGAGGATACTCAATATAATTAAATACATATATGATTATATAAAAATGCAAAACATTAAATTATTGTGATAAACATATAATAAATAGTTATTAAAATAAATAAATAAATAAATTAGTTATTTAAATGTTAGTACACTTAACAAATATTAATAAATTTATTAATTATTAATATAAATTAATACTTTTATAATTATGTAATTGTGTTTATGAATTGAAAATATATTTATATTAGATTATAATTATTTAATGTTGACATTCATGTTTATTAGTCTATTGAATAGACCTTTTAGTTAGAAACAGCATAGTCCGTGAGTCCACCTATGAAATTGTTCATAGAAAAACAATAGGGAATATGCATGCAAATTTTTTTTCACTTGAATTGAAGCATGTTTACTTGGCAAATATCAAGGTAAAATTACTTTTTAAATAACTTTAAAAATAAGCGAGATATGAATGATTGAAATTCCCGATTAGACAAAGAGAGTGATAGCCCTCTTGATATGTTATGTGACGTCATATTTCACCATTTAAAATACACGTAAAACTCCGTTTTTAGTATTTTTGCAAGAGACAGATAATAATCTTTAAAAGCTTATAGCGTCCTTGATATTTGTCAGATTTTAATTTCGTTATTACAGTATTAACAGTATTTTCATATTCTGAAAATAAATGTGAAAAAAATTATCATGCATATTCCCTATTGCTCATAGAATTGCTCTATCTATCTATACATATAAAATTACATGGCCGGACGGACTGACAGACTGACTGATTTATCATTGAAATATGAAACATTAAATTTGGCAGATATGTTCCTGAGAGCTTGTCGAGATTGATTTTAAGAAAGAATTTTTCAAAAATCAACACCTAAATTTTCCGTAGTCTCATAAAATGCTCCTAATACAAATTTTAGATGGGTACAAATATAAAAATCGAAGTGTCTTTTCTTAAGGACGTTCCAGTACTGTGCCATATAATCAGATCAAAAAACCGGTTTGATTTTATTATAGCACAAATACATAAACAACACATAGACAAATACACTGTTCACATATACAAAATAATGTTAATTTGAAGAAACAAAATAATTTAAAACTTTTATATTTCGAAAACACACGATTTAAAAAAAAAATTTATATAATAAATATTTAGCTTTACTCTCCTAGTTTTTTTTTTTAAATTCTGTCGAGTATTTTTTCTAATATAACAGGTAATAGTTGGCGGGCATGGAGTTTTACATGCTTCTAATGAGAGAGAGTGAGAGAGAATGATAACTTTGTTATTAATAATCTCGTGTTCTAAACGGTCAAAAATTCTGAAACTTCGGGATTTATTAGAAAGCTTTATTTTTACCCTGTAAAAAATAATGAGCAAAATCTGTCGAAAATTGGTACTATGTTGGAACATCCTTAAATACAACTTAAAATAAGTTTTAATACTAATATTAAGTAGACCTAAACTTCTCTGTAACTTTATTGACATTGGCTGTTCTTGTATCAAGGAAGATATGACGTTATTAGTCAACTTCCGTCCATTAATCCGTATATCCGTCTGTCTGCGTGTAAACACGATAATTAAAAACCGAAAAGAAATAACGAGCTGAAATTTTATGGGTGTGTTCTAAAGCTAAAAAGTAGGGTCAAGTTCATGAATGGGTAAAGTTCATCTTTCGTTCGTGAATGGGGGATTATCAATCTTTGAAACCGTAAGAAATAGGAAAAAAATTTTAAAAAAATGTTTTCATTAACTCAGTATATACCGAGTATTTCTGCCATTAATTCGGTTAGTTGTTAATTTCACTTGTTTTTAATTCTTTTTGCGTTGTTCGACGAGTGTTTTTTGCCCATTTAAAAAAATATTAACTGTGAATGCGTGTCATAGTTAATAAATTATATTAAAAACTTTTTTTCTATATAAATAAAAAAAACCTTAACAATAAATAATAATTATAAATTATTTGTTAAATATAAGAGAAAAGAACTAGTTACAAAAAGTTCTTTTTTTTAACAAAAATAAAAAATGGCATTAAGTTTTTATATAAGTTCAGTACTACACAATACTGAAGGCTTTTTTTATTTTATACGAAACTTTTATTTTATATTGAGGTTACATTTAAATACAGGTTAATTCATTTATTTAAACAACCTTTAACGAACTATAAATAGGTGTAATGGGTTCTCTGGCACTCGGATATGCCACCTAGCGGCGAAATTTAAAAACTAACCAAATAGATTACACGCTGACAGCTGATATATTTCAATCTAAATAATATCAATATATTTTAATTATTATATGTGATTTTTAAAATAAAAAAAAATCATTACGCAGGAGCTGCTTCAACTTAGCGAATTTCCTTAGAATACATAAATCACTTTCTAGCGGTCACAATTTTAGTCTGATCAAAATGGAATGTTGTACATGATTTTAGTATTTGCAAGGCCAATTTTATTAATAAATGACATACCCTAAGAGGAAAGGGGTGCATTAAGAAAGAAGAAAACACAAAATATAAAATATCTCTCTTAATATTAAAATAATCGAAAAATGCGTAAGGAATAAAATTGTAGAAAATCACGTTTGCTACAATTCATCACCTTATCATTTTTGATCAAACTCTAATGTGTACAGAGATATTAAGGAATTTAATTTTCAATCTTAAACCGTCAATATTTCTGTAAATATTAGTGTTACAGAAAAAGTGATAAGAAACAAAATTATAGTAAAACTTAATGCCTGCAACTTCATTTCTTTTAAATTTTTCGATTTTTCTCATATTACGGCAGATATGTCAAATTTTGTGTTTCCCCCTTCCTCTAAACCCCCCTTTCCCCTTGTCCGATTTTACTCATTAACGAACTTGACCGTTTGAATACCACAAGCGCCTCAATACCAAATTTTATTTCAATCAGATTAAAATTGTGACCGCTAGAGTGATTACAGACACATATATATGCATATATATATATATATATATATTTATATATATATATATACAAATTTTACAGATGGTGATTTTCGACATCTACTAGGTAGGATCGATGGACATTTGAAGAAATTTTTTCAAAATTTTGAAGTCGGTACGAGACCAATAGCTCTATTTCCTTTCAGGAAATTGTCTAAAAATCGATTCAAGTTAATCTAAATAACTGTATTATCTTTTTAAAATTATTAATTATTATTGTGATTTTCTAATTTAAAAGTCGATCTAAGTTAATTTTTTTTGTTCATAGAATTTCCTGCTTGTATAAGTAGAATTAAGTACGTTGCTATGTGTTTGACTGTCTTAGCAGGGGTTGTGATGAGAAAATCAATTTTTCAATTTTCCACATACCAAACAAATTTGTTTTATAGACACAATAAATTTAGTGATAAGTATTGATAGACGCCTAGCTTGGATCCGAAGATTGAGAATTGGAAAAAAAGTATCGGCTAGTTTGAGAGTCTGTTCCAAAAAATATATATGACTTCAAAAATCAAATATTCTATAACAAAAAATGCGCTAAAAAGTAAAAAAATAATTGCATATTCTTGTGCCAATTTTAGTTCACCTAAGCAAAAATTTTTAAATATATATGTACAATTATTGTTATTCTTGGAGGCGGTGTCAGCATAGAGAAATTCACATAAAATTTGGACACCGCCTAATTTGGTGCAGACCGTCACCAAATTAGCAACAAGTAACATCTCCTCGGAGAGTAATTACAATTAGCTAATTCATACTGATGATGACTACTTTGTAGTCGAAATACGTATTTATAAAATAAAAAAAATTTTGATCTAGGAAATTGGGGCAAAAATCTTAGATTTCTTTTTAATATTATTTATAACAATGACCATATTTAACCCACTCTCATTACATGTTAATGTAGTACAAAACAGTCCAGTAAGCATACACAACAGACACAATAAAACTAAAGAGTATCCCCACTATTTTTATTTCTTTATTAAGCATATTGTGTATAGTTTTTATAGTAAATAATATTTAACATGGATTCTCTATAAGCAATGCTTTCCAACACATACGGTATATGTATAGATATATAAGAGAGACATTTATAATAAACACCCTATATATATATATACTTTTAGTGATTTAATGTTTGAACATATAAAATGAAATAAAAAGGAAAAACCTTATTTGTTTTTGACTTATATTTTTTTATGATGCTTTGTCTTCACTACACTGCGAGACACAGAGAACTGGCAACTAAGGCAGCAACTATGAGTGAGTCTAACGTCTATTTATTTATGTTGATCTGTGTCTCTGATAACAAAAAAAAAGTATAAAAATTATTATATTGTACTACTTCGACTACTACTGTGTATTTAAAAAGTCTTTACTCTTTTAAATGTACAGTTTAAAAGAATTTCAATTCATAAGTTCGTTGTTTACTAATTTTCAATTTTTAACCCGACTTCAAAAAGGAGGCTGATTCTCAATTCTTCTGTATTTTTTTTTTACGTGTGTCACCTCAGAACTCCGTCATTTATAAACCGATTTTGAATTTTTGTTTTAAAGGGTTTGGTTTTCCATTGGTCCCATTGGCACTAAATCGCATTCTGATGAGGGGATCCCCGGGAAATTCAGGAAAATCCTCATTTTATATGTATTACCCGATTTTTTTGCGAATTTTTTTTTTTTTTTTTTTTGAAAGGGTATACTCATTCATTATGGGAAAATAAGAAAATTTTTTTAACCGACTTCAAAAAAATGCACTAAAAGTTAGTAGGTCGTTTAATTGGTCTACCCATATTTGGATAAATAAAATAAGTTATAGAACTTCAAAGTCACTAAAAAGCGAGAAATAAAACCTATTTTGACAAAATGGAACCCGAATTCAAAAATCAAATATTCTATAACAAAAAATGCACTAAAAAACTAAATTGCACATTCTTGTGCCAATTTTAGTTCACCTAAGCAAAAATTTTTAAATATATATGTACAATTATTGTTATTTTTGGAGGCGGTGTCAAAAGTTATGTGAATTTCTCTATGCTGACACCGCCTCCAAAAATAACAATAATTGTACATATAGATTAAAAAATTTTTGCTTAGGTGAACTAAAATTGGCACAAGAATATGCAATTATTTTTTTACTTTTTAGCGCATTTTTTGTTATAGAATATTTGATTTTTGAAGTCGGGTTCCATTTTGTCAAAATAGGTTTTATATACTTCTATACTTGACGCAACCAACAGATATGAAAATTATTAAAACAAGTGAAAACAACAAGTAATTGAGTTAATTGCTTAAATACCTGGTATATACTTAATTCATGTAAAAAATTTTATTACAAAAGTTGTTTATTTTAAAAAAAGGAACATGTTTTGTCTTTACATATTTGTTCTAGCTCTTACGGCATTTCAATGGGCAATTTTGCCCATTTACAAACTTGACCATACTTTTTAGCTCTAGACATACACATACAAAATTTTAACTCGCTATCTCTTTTCATCGTGTTTACGGACGGGCGGACAATGAGCCAATTTTTTTCTTCCATCAATATTTTTCAACGGTTACAAAATCGGGACTAAATTAAATATACCCTGATATAAAGATTATTAAAATAATCAAAGAGAACTCTAGGTTTTTTGAAATAACATTTCAATTTTGCCCCTATTCCTAGACAATTTATTTGTATTGTATAAATACGTATTTCGACTATAAGGTAGTCATCATTAGTATGAATTAGCTAATCGTAACTATCTCTGGGATATAGATTAGGAGATATGTTGCTTGTTGCTAATTTGGTGCGTGTCTCACAATGATATTAAAAAGTTTGGTGTGGTGAGACACGCACCAAATTAGCAACAAGCAACATATCTCTGAAGATATATCCCAGAGATAGTTACGATTAGCTAATTCATACTGATTATGACTACATTGTAGTCGAAATACGTATTTATAAAATACAAACAAATGTTCTAGGAATAGGGGCAAAATTTGAAATGTAATACCTTGATATATATTATATACTAGGCATAATAATCAAAGAGAACTTCAGGTTTCTGAAATTAAATTTGAAAATTTGCTCCAATTAACTAAATCAATTATTTGTATTTTATACATAGGTAGATCGACTACAAAATAGTCATCATCAGTATGAATTAGCTAGTCGTGAGACACGCACCAAATTAGCGATTATTGTTAATTTTAATGTATTTGTCTGTTATACATAGATACCTGATGATGTCGGTTAAAACCGAGGAAACGTTGTTTTAAAGTATAAATTATATTAACGTTGAAGAATTTGGTCTTTTCACCTGATTTAATTAATAAACATTATTATTATTATTGTGATTTCAAAGTTTTCGAGATATTTTGTCCCGGTGATATTTTGTCCTGGGATATTTTGTTTGAGGATCAAAAAGTCTACTACGACGCACCATATATATTTTTCTAACACATATAAAACTTTTTGCGGCGTTGTCAATTTTTTTGAAAAGAGAAAGACGAATATATGTTTGTTCTTTTTATTTTAAGTATCTTAATATAAATTTTTTCATTTACCTAATATTAAAAGGAAAATTTAAGATTTAATGTTTAACCCTCCCTCATTAACGAACTTGGCCTTCCTAGATAGATTTTCTTGGAACAATCGGTAAAAAATAAAAAAGTATAAAAAGAAATTTCGACATACTTATTTTTTTAAATCTCTGAACGTGGCTTTATACTCATAAAAAATCAGAACTTTCAATTATAAAATGCTTTTCATTTTTGAATATCATGGTGATTTCGAATTCGATAAAAATATAGGCAAAAACAAACTGACTTTATAAAACTATTTATTATCATTTTGTACGGATGATGGGGGGTTAAATACAATGGGGACTGTTGAGGTGGTTTGGTTATAAATGGGGAATCAATGCACAATTCAGTTCATAGTAATAATAATAATAATACTTATTATTGTTCTCAATAGTTTTAAGATTATTTTTATTAGTTTAAAAGATCTTCAAAACTTTTATAATTTGATTGTTGATTTTTGTTAAAAGACTCTCTCATGAAAAGAAAAAGAATTGTCGACTTCGACAGTGATCAAGTAATAGTTTTTAGTATTTATTTAACGAATTTTATGTAGAATAAAGAAATAGAATAAAGTACAATCTCATGAATAATAAAAAGCATAGGTATGAAATTCGACTATGGTTACACTGTATAAAATAAAATAGTGGTATCAACAATACTATATAATTGGCCGATACTACCTACCTACAGGTAAATGAATAGCATTTAAGCTAAATACCTAAAAATTGATATAATGAGACTATTTTTGTTGAACAAATTACACGACGTAATTAGACGTTCGAAAGAGTCATTTTGCGGGAAAAGCGTAAGGGGGGTAAAGGGGAGGGGGGGGTTGCGCGCCTTTAAGGACGTTCGAAAGAGAAAAAAAAATGCAGAGAAGTTCCTGTAAATTAAATATGTTATAAAAAAAATCAATACGAATTCATTGGTATGCTTCAAAATGTTAGTTCAAATGCGTTTTTTTCGAGATTGAAAGTCATACTTTTAACATTGGGTCTTAAACTACAAATTTAATCTTTATAATCGAATAAAAAATAGTTTAAATGCAGCGAAGTGTTTATAAAACTACGTAAATTGTTGTTAAATAAACACGGATTTATTTGAGCCAAAGGTATGTTCAAATGCATTTTGGAAAGTAATAATGAATTATATAAGTAATTTTATCATTTTAGAGAAGCAAAACACAATATTTTACTTTTTTATTTAAAATAAAAGAAACATTACGAGTCACGACTCACGAGTATTATTATATACCAAATAATAATCATAGAATATTTAAATCTAGTTTCAACGTATACATTAAATCTGTAACGCTGCGGACATGCGCAGACGCTTGATACCTCCCTTACGTCTTTCCCCGCAAAATGACTCTTTCGAACGTCCTTAAATAATAAATAGTTTCAAAATATTATAAAACGATTAGTAACCGGTATAAAATAAAACGGATCTTTTTCGGAACTAACCCCCCCCCCCCCCCTTCAGCAAATCCACTCAGCGGAACACATCCAAATGAACAAGGAAAACAAGAAAAATTTGTATATTAAATGAGATTTTGAGGACATTCTAAGGAAATTAAGAACCTTTTTTATATTTTTTATGGACATCTTGTAACATCAAGCATCATCGACCATAATATAGACCGGGAGTTGCGTTAATTTAGCGAATTTTCTTAGAATAATCACTCTCTAGAGATTACAATTTTAGTCTGATCAAAATGAAATGCCGTATCGGATATGATTTAGCTATTGTAAGGCCAATTTTATTAATAAATGGCATATGTCAATGGGAAGGGAGGAGGGTAGGCATAGAAAACACAAAATATAAAATATCTCTCTTAATATTAGAACAATCGAAAAAAGTATGAGGAGTAAAGTTGTAGAAAATCATGTCTGCTACAATTCATTACTTCAACAGAACAGTTTTCTTAAACTCTAATGTGACCAGAGATATTTAGAATTTTAACTCTCAATCTTGAATTGTAAATATTAGTGTAACAGAAAAAATGATAAGAAACAAAATTTTATAGTCAAACTAATTTTCTACAACTTTACTTCTTATGTATTATTCAATTTATCCAATATTAAGATAAATATCGTATATCCAATATACGAGAAATTTTTTCGTTATTTTTTACTGGAGAAAAATAAGTCGAAAATAAAGTATTTCTGTCAAAGTTCTGTCATCGGCACAAGTTACGGATATTTTTAATAGTCACTTTTCTTTTATTATTTCTTAGCAACCCGGGGCCCGGTTTCGCACGGTTATTTACACATACAAAATTTTAATTAGGATGTACTATGCATATAAACCTTCTAGGAACAAATGATCTACATGATGGTGAAAACCGTTTCAAAATCCGTTGTATGGTTTAGAAGGAGTTAGCGGATAAGGAGTTATCGGAGGGCGACTTCCTTTTTTATATTATGTATAGATATAATATTATAACAATTTACACTCTACGGTTTTATTTGAATCTGAAAAAGATCCCAGGATTGGTCAATAATAATATTTTATAGCTATCTATATTTTTTAGTAAGTATATTATCGATAATACAATAAAACCCGTTTAACTTAAATAGTATTTTACTGAATTTCTTCTCATATAAAAACATAGAGATACCAATCGTTATACTCCAGATTAAAATTTAAAACGTTTTAGAAACGTAAAGCGTATACTAAGATCAGGTCCGTCTTTAACCTATTGGAGGCCCTGGGCACATTAGGATAATGGAGCCCTTATGACCTTGACAGAGCACTATTTTGTTAGAATAGACAAAGAAAGAAGACAGGCAAAGATTTATTTTTATTTCTTTACAGTCGTATTAAATAAATAGATAATAGAAAAACTAGTTCACTGATGATTTTTCTTTAAAACAGTGTACTTAGTATACCATTAAATTGTATTTTTATATATTTAAATTTATCTAAATATGCTGAAATCGGAAAGCCTGATTTTCGGGCCAGAGTAGAGTAGCTTCGCGCATGCAAAAGCTAATAAGCAAGTAGGTATTGTAGGAAGTCATTATCGTTTGATTTTTTAGAAACAAAAATGTTTTTCGGTAATAAATATCGGTTATCGTTTGGTGATCTGGCAGGAACTAGGAGGCCCCTATCGACGCGGTGCCCTGAGCACGTGCCCAGAGTGCCAGTAGGAAAGAGGGGCTGACTAACATAAAGATACAGGATGAAATCATGTCTTTCACAAAATCATAAACTAGTTTCGAACTAAAATATTTATGAATGTCGATTTTCGTTCTGAAAACAATGACATATTTTTTTACTATAAAAAAAATACAATAACATAATAAAAGTCACTAAAAATATTAAACCACATTTTACGTAATCATAAACTAGGCTAAAATATATAACATTTGACCTAGATAAACCTCCTTTTCTATTGAAAAAAATTATAGATATACATAAATAATATATTTTATATACCATACAAACATCTACAAAAAGTATATCGAAATATTGTTTGTTTTTCGACATTATTATATTTAGACAGTGGCGGGCGGTCACCATTTTTCATACGATCAAGTATAGAACATTAAGGCTCTAGGATAACTACGTCAAAAATGATTATTATTATTTAAAACCAATGAAATATTGATTAACATTGAAAAAAATGAGTTAAATTTTTTTTAAAGTTTAGAAAATTGGTTTAAAATTACGTTGGATTGTCTTTTTTGACTATTATTGGGGTGTACTCGCCGTTTTTTACAATAGAGAATTGATTGCCTTTAATAGATTTCGAGATACAAGACACTCAACGATCATCACAGGAACTGAAAAGCGAAAAATAAAATCTTTTTAACCAAAAAATTAAACCTTCTGTGCTGTGGCTGACATCGTCAACTCTATCAGCAGCATGAAGTGATGACTCTCAGACTCATTAATAGATTAATAGATTACTCATTAATGGATTACCTGAATCATTAATAGATTTCATTTGATTTGAGAGAGTTCAACAAACACACTGTACAATGTACATGCCTATAAAATATGAAGATTCCCTTATTTTTTTTATTTTTTTTTATTTTGATTTTCATGGGATATTCCCCTCATCAGAATATTGCTTGGTGACAATGGGACCACCTCAGGAGTATACCCTTTCTAACAAAAAATGAATTTTCAAAATCGATCCACAATTGACGGAGAAATCGGTGAACATACATAAATTGAGTATTTCCCTCGATTTCCATGGGATCCCCTCATTAGAATATAACTTGGTGACAATGGGACCACCTCGAGAATATACTCTTTCAAACAAAAAAAGAATTATCGAAATTGGGTACATAAAAAAAAAATATACGGGTTGATTTGAGAACCTCCTCCGTTTTTTTTCGTCGGTTCAAAACGAATAAAGATATCTACTTTTTTTAAAATTATAAAGATATTGATATGAAAACATTAACTGACCAGAAATCCAACTCGCACCTCTGGATTAATAGCCCAGTATGCTAACCGTTACACCAAGGATGACTCTGGTAAATGAATCAATCTTTTCATATCATTGACAGTATTACTCTGTTGTCATCATCAATTTATTATTCCACATATTATTTTTAGTATATACTTAGGCATCACAAAAACAATACTAATGTCAATTTCCATTAAGGTTACGTAGGACATAGTATGAAAAAACTAGCGTATAGTATATAAACATGTCATTGAATTTTTAATTAATTATTGATACAAAAATTAACTCATCCAACAGGAATCGAACCCAGACCTCTGGATTTCTAGCCCAGTATGCTAACCGTTATACTTAGGATCTTACTTTATCCATCAAAATTGAATTTTTTGACTAAAGTTTAATGGATTTAAAAAAAAAATTTCATCCAAATCGGATAAAATATGTCTGAGATGGACCAAAAACCGTTTTTTGGTTGTTGATATCGTCGTCAGATTCAAAAAATCAATTTTTTTTTAGCACATCTAAATTTTGCTCGATTTTAATGAAATATTTTTTGAAATTCACTATTTTTGGTGTATTTTCCATTTTGCCAATATAAAATTATCTAGGGTTTATCGATTTTGAGTTTCAACAACTATGCACAGGCCATTTAAAAAAGTAAAAAAAGATATTTCTCGGTTTTTCTATTAAAATTGGGGTGTTAGACTATTTTTGGGGTGTTTTTTCTATTCCTACCATAAAGAATGGTACTGCGTTTATCGACTTCACGATACAAGTACTCTGTACTGTACGAAGATATCTTTGGTTTTTCTACTAAAATTAAGTTCCTTGACTAAAATTTAAGGGACATGAAACAAAAATTCATTTAAATCGAATAAAATATGACATGGATCAAAAAATTTGTGTGTGGCATAACGTGCACACTTATAGTAAAGTACTACTATAGAGTTATGTTAAGTAGAGAATATTAAGGGTAATCGCTAGGCTAAATTATGTGTATATATGGTAAGTACTGCTTTAAATGTTTATAAGTGTCATGTGTGTTATGTTATGTGTTTTTTTAAGTGTTATTCTTTTTAAGTATTTTACCCACTAAAACCACTCACATACATACCTCCTCCAACACAACTACCGCCATCACGCTACGGCTGACTCTTCAAAAAGTGTGGTAGCATATATAAAACTATATATGCTACGTTTATTGGTTAAGTAACTTAATTATATTAGTGTAGGATAGTTAGTGTTTTGATGTAAAATAATTCTAACGTCGATGGGACCTTGTGGGATCATAAGGGGAATTAACTCTCAAGGCGAAAAGCAATAAAAACACGTGCTTTTATTGGAATATGAACAAAAAAATGCAAAATAATTTAAAATAGAAATAGAATAAAGAGATTGGCAACAAAATTAAATTTAATGTAAACCAAAGCATAAAGTGCTCTCGAATAGGGAATATGCATGAAAATTTTTTTCCACATTTATTTTCAGAATATGAAAATACTGTTAATACTGTAATAATATTTAAAAACGAAATTAAAATCCGACAAATATCAAAGAAGCTATAAGCTTTTAAAGATTATTATCTGTCTCTTTCTTGAAAAAATACTAAAAACGGAGTTTTACGTGTATTTTAAATGGTGAAAGTGTAATATGACGTCACATAACATATCAATAGAGCTATCACCCTCTTTGTCTAATCGGGAATTTCAATCATTCATATCTCGCTTATTTTTAAAGTTATTTAAAAAGTAATTTTACCTTGATATTTGTCAAGTAAACATGCTTCAATTCAAGTGAAAAAAAATTTTCATGCATATTCCCTATTACTCTTGTAAAAGTAAAGCCATTATGAAGACGTAAGTAGAGAGCACCCCATGCTTTTGTTTACATTAAAGTTAATTTTCTTTTCAAGCTCTTTATTCTATTCTATTTAAAATTGTTTTTGCCTTATTTAGTTCATATTCCAATAAAAGCATGTTTTTTTAGTTCTTTTAAACTCTAAATTTTATTTTTTTGTTTTTTAGGTAAAAAAAAATTATTTTTTGAGTTGTAGTTTCATTCTTCATTACTATTTCCATGAGTGATGGAATGAATCCAATTCTTACCAAAGAAAGTATATATATCGAATACAACATAGGAAATTTATGTCAAATAATTATTATACTCGGTATATCTAGAGCACGGAAGTGCGCAACGCCGAGTTAATATATGCCAGGGAATATTAAGTTTAGTTCCGACTTTGTAATAGCTGTCCGCTTGTGAACACAATAACTCAAAAACGAAAAGAAATAGCTGGCTGAAATTTTGTAGATGTCTTGATATAAAAAGTAAAATCAAGTTCGTGAATGGGAAAAATCCAACCATGTTTGGACAAAATTGCCTATCTTTGAAACCATAAGAGATGAAACAAATATTTTAAGACAAAAAATAATATTTTTTAAAAAATAAACAACTTTTGTCATAATCTTTTTCTTCTTCCATAAATTCAGTATATACCGCAATATATTTAAGCAATTAACTCAGTTATTTGTTATTTTCACTTTTTTTTTTAATTTTAACAGTTGGAAATGACATTTCTATAGGAACTATAAACTATACTATCATAATATAAATCGTTATATATAAGTTAGAGATATGCAAATTTGTATTTTGGCTATTAATAAATATAAATTTTGGTTTTTTCTTCCAAACATTATTGTATTATCATCGGTTCTTAATATGTTTGCAAAATTTCAGATTATTCATACGTCAGGGAAGTTTACTTCAAAAATTCCCTTACATTCATACATAGATAGATATATACAAATCAATCTAATAAAAGCATATTAAAAGTAAAAACTATCATATTTTTTGGTTGAACAAATTTTTCATTGCGTCAATAGCTTAGGCAGGCATAGCGGAAAATAAAGAGAATGGGCCACCAAAAAATTATTGGTGTCCCATTCTATTCGCTATATATGCCTAAACTATTGACACTATAAAACAAAAAGAGAATTTCCTACAAAATTTCTCTGAACAACTTTTACCGAAAAGATATTTACAAAAATATTTACCGCCGTAAAAAATGAGGAAGGCGCGGTTCTCCCAAAGTAGTTTTCACAGTTGAGGGTTAATCTGTCTTACGATCACACACAAGGTCCCATCGACGTTTAAATTATTTTAGAGCAAAATACTAGCTACCCTACACTATAAGTAACTTAATAAAACTATTATTTTTATATTTTACACCCAACAGAGGTGTTTAGGTTTTAATAATTAATAACTTCTTGGTTGTTAAAACAAAAACATGAGAAATGAAACTAATTTTACACCTACAATTTATCAAGATATTATAATATCGTTACTTATTAGTTAAGGGTTCCGTATACAAACTACCTGCATCTATCCGGAAACAATAAATTTGTTTGATTTAAAAATATATTGCTTGGTCTAGTTTCTGTAAGTTGATACACAAATCTTTAGTTAACAACACAGAGGCGAAACTATTGAAACTAATAGGGAATATGCATGAAAATTTTTTTTTCACTTGAAATGAAGCATGTTTACTTGACAAATATCAAGGTAAAATTACTTTTTAAAAAACTTAAAAATAAGCGAGATATGAATGATTGAAATTCCCGATTAGACAAAGAGGGTGACAGCCCTCTTGATATGTTATGTGACGTCATATTACACTTTCACCATTTAAAATACACGTAAAACTCCGTTTTTAGTATTTTTGCAAGAAAGAGACAGATAATAATCTTTAAAAGCTTATAGCTTCTTTGATATTTGTCGGATTTTAATTTCGTTTTTAAATATTATTACAGTATTAACAGTATTTTCGTATTCTGAAAATAAATGTGAAAAAAAATTTTCATGCATATTCCCTATTGATTTTTCGAAATAAAACACCTATACTGAACTCAAGCTTCAGAGTCCATAGATGTCAACAAATACATAAACTGAATACGTGAACACAGGTCAAAACAGATCAGCTTCGTCCTATCATTTTCGTTTTTTATTTATATGGAAACAATAAAAATAATAACAAGAAAAAACATAACAATAAAAACTAAAAATAAATATTTGAACTGAGACTTGTATTAATTCAGATTTAACAGTCCAAGTTATCAAAAGAACCAATCATATTGCACCATGGTCTAAAATCACGTGATTTTAGCCTGTTTATATGTTATATCTGTTTATATATATACTTAAGAGTATATAAACCAGATCAAGTATGTTATTGGGTATCCGAATGATTTCATTACATAGAGGAAACTGAGTTCTCACAGCAAGAGTAACCGTTCTCATGCTTCTTATATTTTTCAAGATTGTAACTGATTTGTACCAAATTAAATCGGTTTGCGAAAAAATATACAGGACAAAAGTTGTAAGTATTTTTTCGCTCATTTCCTCTACTGAAAAAATTTTAAAAACTATTATCAGTTTTTGAGTCTGATTAGTACTTGTGGGCGTGGTCTGCACCAAGATGACCAAAAATAGCATGCATTTGGAACTACATGTAAGGTTTATTGATTCATATAATGTTGACAATGAGAATAATTGTTCTAACGTTTTTGGCGATAACCAAACGGCGTTTATGGCGTTGGAGCATAACGTCTCCTTTATATTACAATGACCTTGAAACACATTGAATTATAAAAAACGTGAATCTTCATAAATCGTAATCTACTCCAAACACCCGTATTTTATGATTTTTTATAATTCAAGACCTAAGAGAATCGCCAGGGGTCAACGTTTAAATGAAAAAAATATGAATACTCTATCCATGTGATATTTGATGAATTTGGCATCATATCTACCTTAATATTAGAAAAATCGAAAAATACATAAGAAGTAAAGTTGTAGAAAATTAGTTTTACTATAATTTTGTTTCTTATCATTTTTTTCGGTTACACTAATATTTACAGAAATATTTATAATTTAAGATTGAAAGTTAAAATTCTAAATATCTCTGTACACATTAGAGTTTAAGAATAATAATAAATTGTAGCAAACAGTATTTTCTACAACTTTACTCCTCATACATCTTTCGACTGTTCTATTATTAATAGAGATATTTTATATTTTCTTCTTTCTCTATGATGTCCCCCTTTCCCCTTGACCTATGCAATTGATTAATAAAATTGGCCTTGAAAATACCAAAATTATATCAGATACGATATTTCATTTTGATTAGACTAAAAATGTGACCGATAGAGAGTGGTTTATGTATTCAATGGAAATTCTATAAGTTGGCAAAGCTCCTGCGTAACGATTTTTTTCTTTTCGGAGTTTTAATACTATTTACAAAAGCTTGGTTAACACATGACGCTCAACTCCTCAAAAAATTAAATAACTCGACCATTTTGTTTAGGAGATATTAATTGTTAAATTTGTACATTTTTAAAATGATATCGTAACTTCTTTATAGAACTTTCAATCAACTAGGGCTACACAGTTAGTGCTACAGAACCCATAAATATATCTGATTCAAATTTGAGAAAACAATTCAAGTGTTGAAAATGTAATAATTTGATAAAATAAAAGCATATATAAAGTTAAAAACTTCATACATGAATGTTGTAATATGTTATATGTTTTGCGATTGTAATCATATCATCACAGCAGAAACAGAACAGAAAATAAATGAACGGTTAGCCACCAAATGGGCGTTAACAGGGTTGATACTTGATGTCTACACCGTCTACACATATCTATCTATGTTAACAACAGTAAGTCTGTTAAAAGACTTTAACATGTCTATTATATTATTTAAAACTAACAATATCAAATAATATATTTTATAATTTAGGTTTTACTCGTATCTATTTGTGTCTGAATAAAATGTTGGAATTGCGTTGGTAAATTCCGCACGGGTCATAAAATAAAACAGATTTTCAACTTACGTACAAATTTGTCTGGAGATTGATGAAATTTTAGTATAGTAAAACTTACCTAAAACAAAAATTATAATTACAAACAATTTTACATTAACACTTTGTTATCGAATATATATATATATATATATATATATATATATATATATATATATATATATATATTTATATATACTGTATGTTAAAATACACCCAATCTGAACATAATGTATAGTGTATCTATCGCTATATGTAGTGTACTATGATATGGTGTCTTTGTTACACTTAAACTGTCATTAAAATCAGTATTGTATAACATATAATTATTATACTTATCACTCTCTAACTACAATCATTTATATACAGTTGCATCTTACTCGTGCATGTATACATCGTCGTTATTTTCCGTCGCCCGTCGTGTGAGTGTGTCTACATGTATATGTAACAAAGACACCATGTTATAGGCACTGCCTATAGACAGCGTGGAACACTATACATTGTTTCTACGGGCTGTATACATGTATACTATGTCCCACATAACTCTCTTATTATAATAATGGATTTTATATGATCAAAATATGTAATTTAACATTTGGTAAACATATTTGGTTTACACTTTACTGGAAAGGATACTTTTATGTTTGGTAAAACATACATTTTAAACACTGCGATAAAAGTATATTTTAATTTAAATGAAAATTCCCTAGCAATTATAAGTAAATAGTTAATAGATGTATTTCATCATACAATGAGTTTTTAAACACTGAAATAAAACTAAGTATATTTTAAACCAAAATTCCCCAGTAATTATAAGTAAATAGATGTATTTAATTTTAATCATACAATGAGTTATTTATTACAATGAAATATAAGAATATTATTTTGTAGTTGAGTATTTTGTAGTAGTATCAGTATATTAGTCTAAAATCTAAATAGAATCTTCAATGAATAAAGACATACCTTCCAAGTGCCGATTCAATAAATAATTAATAATCAAAAACATAAGATTTATTATCTAAACATCCACATTCACTAAACCTCTACTCCCAAAACTTTGCCTAAATACGCGTACAACCTTAAGACTGAAAATAAAAATCCTAAATATGGCTGTATATATTAGTTTTGGAAAAAATGATCAGGTAATGAATTGTAGTAAAGTTGATTTTCTACAACCTTACTACTAATATACATTTCGATTTCTCCAGCATTAAGAGATATATTCCATATTTTGTGTTCCATTCTTTCTCTAACGTCCCCTTTCCCCGTAGATTCTACTGATTAAAGAACTTGGTCTTTCTACCAAAAGCATAACAAATACATGAAAAATATGTTGATTGATATATTTTTGTGTCTATAGCCACTCCAGCGGTCACATGTAGCCATTAACTTTGATCAAAATTAATTAAAACCTATTTCCAAGAGAGAAGTTTTTATTCTGAGGAAAGTTAACGCAGCTCTTGCGTAACAAATTTTTTATATAATGTGTAGTCATCAAGACAAATACATAATATGATTATTTATATACAGACCGTTTTCAAAAGTATTTCTAATAGAGAATTAATGTTAAATAAATAAATAAAATATTTACCATAAAACCATACATACACATACATACATACTGAAACTGAATGTCTGGACTGGAATATTGGGTGACCATATTATAGGACCATTCTTCATTGACGGATCTTTAGATTCTTGAGTTTGGTACGAAATAATATTTTGTCAACTGTTAGAGCTCTTCCTAATTTAGACCTGGAATCTGTATGGTTCCAACAAGATGGCTGCTTTGCACACAATGCCATGATAGTAAGGCTGTTCCTGGAACAAACTTTCCAGGAACGTCTTATGAGTGGTTTTGGAACCTTCAAGTGGCCAGCCAGATCGCCAGATCTATCTCTTAACGACTTTTTTTTTGTGAGAGTTTTCTCAAAACACAGATCTATTCACGGAATAGGCCTGAAAATTTGCAACAATTAAGGCAAAGAATTGTTGACAATTGTGCGAATATTTCTCCTCAAGTGCTAGAAAATACCCGGGTAAATTTCTAGAATCGACTCGGATATTGTTTAGCAAATAATGGAGGAATATTCGAACCGTTGGTTTAACTTTTTTTTTTGTCGGAATTCTATTTTTTTTTCTTTTTGGGGTTTTATTTTTCTTTTAATTTATGTGGATTGTTGTTTTATGTTATACCGTTAATAGAATACAATCATTTATTTTCAAATATTCCACATACAAATAAAAAGGGATATTCAAAAAAGCATTTTCAATTAATTGTTAGAAGTAATGCTAACCTAAAGAAGACAATGAACATATTTAACCCACTCTCATTACATGTTAATGCAGTACTGAGTACACAACAGTCCAGCAAGCATATACAACAAACACACTAAAGAGTGTTTTTATTTCTTTATTAAGCATATTGTGTATAGTTATTATAGTAAATAATATTTAACATTAATTCTCTATTAGCAATGCTTTCCAATACATACAAAAATTTTTTTACAAATAATTAAAATGTTTATTGAACCAAAATTGAGTAACAATCGACCGGTACATATAACAAAAAAATTTCAAAAATGAAAAAAATGTTTACTAAAATGTGTATCACATGAGTGTGTGTGTGTGCATTCACAAAACAAACAAACTACACTAATGACGTGATAAAAATGTATTATTGGAATGTGTGTATTTAGTGGATTCATGGATGTGGTGTGCAAGTGAGATAGTATGCGGAAATAACGGATAATAAAAAACAATATAAACTACTACATATAGAGGTAGTTACTTGTTTAGTAGATGGTTAGTTATAGTAGCTACCAACATATATATAAATACTAATAATTGTAAAATAACTAACTTGGATGAAGTGAAATAGAATGTACTGATTAGAAAAAAATGTACAAATTATGTGTGTTGTACTTTTTTTTTATATTTTGTTATTATTGCTGTACAAAGTATTCATCATAAAATTTACTCTTTCATTGACTGCGAAAGTAATAGTGTTTCACGAGGCACGAGGCGAGGCGAGGTTTTGGTATCACCTCGTCTGGCCTCGCTTTTTTAAATATCAATCTCGCCTCGCCTCGGCTGAGTTAGCTATCATCCTCGCCTCGCCTCTCCTCGGCCGAGGTGAGGTGAATGGAGTGAAAATTATTACTAACTTTGACTTATTTAGCAAGAATGTACATAATATGGTTAAAAAAACTTAATATATATATATATATAAATTTTAGAGACGATGATTTTCGACATCTACTAGGTAGGATCGATGGACATTTGAAAAAATATTTGCACAATTTTGACTTTGGTACGAGACCAAATGCTCTATTTCCTTTCCGGAAATTCAAAATACATGTTACTATATTAAAATACATGTTACTATATTGTTTAAAAAAAAAATTACTTTTTGTAAATTTGCCTCGGCCGAGGCGAGGTTTTTGTGATAATATACCTCGGTTTGTAACGAGGATTCAAATTTTGAACCTCACCTCGCCTCGCCTCGGCCCTCGGTTACGAGGCGAGGTTACCTCGTGGCCTCGGTAAAACACTATCAAAGTAATGATACTTTTCAAATTTATACAGTCAACTAGTGTCGTATCTGTTTGGTTTTCGAAAAAATGATATGAATTAAAGTTGTTCGTTATAAATTTACTAATAACTTTTGTATTAAGCATTTTTGCTGAAAATCGAATGGATTCGCCACAGAAAACTGTAAAATTTTGAAGAAGAAAACGACATTTTCGTATATTAAACGGGTAGAATCTTATTAGTTGATTTTCTGTATCACGCACCGTTTAAAAGTTAGGATTTAAAGTATATAACCTCAAGCTTTTTATAGCATATAACCTTTCTCAATAAACGGGCAACCTAACGCAAAAATAAGTTTTCAAATCGGACTGGTAGTTCCTGAGATTTCAAGCATGCAAACTGTCCAGTTTTATAATATTAGTATAGATTACAATTTGGTAGATGTATATGGTAAGTACAAGCGTGAAATCCTTTCTATAGTAATATACTGAAAATGTGTTCTTTTTCAATGCATTGATTTTCTCCAACTAGTCGATGGGGTCGCAAAGAATTGGAAACCAAGATATCAAGGAAACGAAATAAACCAATGAAACCATTCGCTTCACAAGTCTGCTGTTTTCGTCACCAGGCAAAGACGATGAAGAGTTTAAACTTTACTACTATCATGTATTCAAAAGTCTGCAGTTTTCGTCAGTTAATGAGTTAATAATTCCTATATTTTTTATTTCATATCTTATATCTTTATGAACTAATCAAGGTTGATTAACGCGTTAGGAACTTCAACGGCATTCTCCATAGTATTTGTCGTCTAAAAAAGTAAGAATAAGCTCCGGGAATCTAAAACAGGTAGACATAAACCCCTGCAAATACATTTAAATTGGTAGGAAGTTCCTTAGTCCTTTGTTCATGGGTTAATTCTATTGTAAATGAAAAGTAAATTGTAAGCGTTCCGAAAGCGCTCCGATGGATACAAATCCATTTAATATATATGGATATATATTAAAAATAATTTTTTACATAGGTTTGTTTGTTCTTGATGTATATGTATTTTTAAACTTTAGATTAAGAAATATATGTGATTGTACCTCGTTGATTTCAGCACGTTGCATAATTGTTAACTAACTTAAAACAAAACGAAATTGTTGCCGCTGACAATAAAAAAAGTTACTGTTGACATTTTGAAATTAATAAAATAAAACCACACCTCAGTGGATTTTAATAAAAGATAAAATTAATATATATGAAATAAAAAAAAACAAAATAAATCAATCACTAAATTAGTTATCCTGCTAACTCCTATGTATAGGATAAAATATAAAATAAAAACTAAAGTTCATTGACTTTCTATTCTATCTCTAATATACAAAAGATTTAATTGAAGCATGAATTAAATTTACATGTAAAATGAACTCTCTGTTGTTGTTTGTTCCTTAGAACTATGACATCTGGTGGCAATAACAAGAAACAGAGTAGTGAGACTCAACATAGTTACATGTAACTATCATAGTTGCATGGTTTACGTTAACAAAATAAACAAAAAATACTATTTTGTTATGAAACTCATTTTTTTGTTTGTAAAAAAATAACTAATTGTTTAAATGTATCCTGTTTAAATCTGCCATTTTTGAATATGACGTCATGAGGAACTTTACCAATAATAGTAACAAAATTATATCGATTTTATATTGTGAAACACATTAAGTTTGATAGGACGGTACCCCGCAAACCATAATAAAATCTAAAATTTTTTTAAACAGAACTTAAAAATTTTAATCTGTAAATTATTTAAATTTAGATAGCTAAATCATTAGCTAAATCAAATCATCTTAACATCATTAGTAATCGGATATTTAATTACTGAAAATAATAATCGTCTTTTGCCTAGTATTTTTTTGCTTAAAAAATTATCGTGAATTTTTTATCTTTTTAATTAAGATATTTACAAAACTCTTCGTCAGACTATTTTTTTTTTAATTTTAACGTAATGTACGAGATTTAATTTATAAAAGTAGAAGTTTTTTACTTTTTAATCTATAGAAGGTGGAGCAACATTATCGAAAATCTATGCGTTCATTCAACATTTGCTATTCACAACATGCTAAAATTCCAATTTTTAGTGATTAATTACATGAAAAAAACCCTTCGTCAGATTTTGTCAATAAATTATTTTGTACATATTACTGCTGACCCGCGGTAATCCGGCCCCTGTCTAATCCGGCAACCCCTATAATCCGACATGCCTATAACATATACAAAGCACATTTATTACGGAAAATCTTCGTCAATGCATTCTTAAACATATTGTGACCAGTATGTAATTTGTCGGATTACAAGGTACCCCTTTTCATAAAAGTTCCGGACTACAACGGGTCGGTAGCAGTACTCTATAGTCCGACAAATTGGGCCATCGGACACAGCCTTGCAAAACGTTTGTCGGATTACCGCGGGTCTACTGCAGTTAGTAATAACATATCAAAAATTCAGATTTTTATCTATACATTGCCTAATTGTCCAATCAACCTTAAAATTTATATAAAAGTGCTATAGAATAACAGAAAAAATTTAAAAAAATTTGATCTCACACGATCTCATATACAGAGTTAAACAAATGAGTTTAACATATATCATTGAATTCAACATTGGAATAGAATATATACACATAATGGTATTTATTTACTGTCAAAAGTATCTAAATTATTGCGATTCATTTATTACGATTGCGAAAAAATTGTTTTTCACATTTTTTACCGAAATATTTTTATAATTTAAACTTTTGCTCGATGTCGTACTGTATTTATAAAAATTTCTAAACCAAAAAATTAATGAAGTGCCACTTCCAGTTTTGTGGCTTTCAAACAAAATTTGGATAATTTTGCATAATTTTGCTAATAAAATTAGAGTTTTGATAAGTGCTTGAAATCTAGGGCTTAAGAAGGTAATTATGCAAATCATACAAAATTAAAAAAAAATCGTCGGAATCATTTTCGAGAAATTCTCAAAGAATTAAAAAACATTAAAATAATTACCCGTTTAGCTATTTCCACCAAAGCAATATCAATATTAAACTTAAGTTTAAAGTTTCATAATTCTCGCTAGATCCGTTCTTGAGATATCTTGTTCACGTAATCTCAAAGCGTGATCATTTGACAACATCTCAGTATCAATTTTCAACGTCGACAACATAATACTTTCAACAGAGGTAGCATATTATTAAAATCAATTAAAATGTCAGTTCAGTTTGGGACATTTTTTATTTTGTGGAAAAAAGTGGAAATTTTATGTGAACCACTTTGTAACAAATATATATATTTTTTGTGATTTCGTAATAGAAATAAAATATTTTTAAATCGTTTTTTAAACACCAAATGTTACGCATTTTTCGGAGAAATAAAAACCGTCACATGAAATTCTTCTTACTACACTCACCAAATGTAACCATTTAGCAGTGTTGCCATCGTGGTTTGATCGAAAGTTACATTGGTGTGCCTGAAAAGTTACATTTTCAAACTAAAAATTACATTGTAATGATTTTGTTTGAAATTATTTTTAAATTTTTTTAAAGATATGATATAGTAAACAATTAAACATTATAGATTAATATTGAAAAAAAACTGAATATTAAGAAAAAAAATTCAGAACAAAGCAAGTAAAAATTAATTTAATTTTGAGGTTATAAATGTTGCGTATTTAATAATCTATAGCACGGTAGTGCGACAGGGCGAGTTTACAATACTTACTATTAATAAAAACAGCACTTAGCAGTGAAACTTCCAACTCTATAGGCATTAGGCAACGCCATCTTTATTTACGTGACTATACGAAAGCAATTATAGCGGGAGTTTTTAATCGAAGATTTGTGAATACCGAAATTATGGCAAACTACATAATTTTTCAAAAAGTTACACAAAAGTATCTAAAAAAATTTTCTTACATACAAGTTACATAGGTAGATGAAAAGTTACGTAAAATGTAAGAAATGTAACCTTATGGCAACACTGCCATTTATACATAAAGTAAAAACTAAATAACCTTATGACATAATGTGTGTGCGTGAGTGATGGAAAGGGGAGGGGGCAGAAACATTTGACATTCAAATATAATACAAAAAAAATTTTGTTATGATATTATTCACAGAAGAAAATTGACAATATATTTTCAATTTCCTTCGGGGTACACATATACATATATGACGATTTCACTTATGTCATACAAAATAATTGTTTTTGTCACAAATAAAAAAAAAAAAATTTATTTAAAAAAAAAAATAATATTTTGCTTCTTTTTATTATCAAATAGTAAAACATATAAATAAATATATGTCTGATTTAATTTAATGTCTTATTTAAATTGTTTTAAAATAAGCGAAAATATTAACTGAGTTAATTGCTTAAATAGCCGGTATATACTGAATTTATGTAAAAAAGATTATAACAAAAGTTGTTTATTTAAAAAAAAAGAATATTTTTTGTCTTTACATTTTTGTTCTATCTATTATGATTTCAAAGATGGGCAGCCTTTTCCATTTTGCCCACAAACATTACCTTATATTTGCTTTAGAATTAATATACAAACTTTCAATAATCCAATGGAATAATGGGTTTTTTGAAGTGAGCTTTCACCAACATCTATTAAGAACCGACGACAATCCAATAATATTAAAAAACATTAAATTAAATTGATAGCTAAAATACAAATTTCCATATGACTAACTTATATACCGGTTGTTTACTTTAGATCTTCGTATAGCAGATCTCCCACGAGTATGAGAGAGTACATATGTATATATTAAGCAATGTGTATGAGAAGGAGGTCTTGTTGGTTTGTTTTCTTACTTAAAGTTAAATTGTTGTGTGTTGTATATATTAAACTGTTGTATGTGTTATGCTTGGAGAGTATGTGTTATGCTATAAGACCTCCTTCTCATACACATTGCTTAATGTATACATATGTACTCTCTCATACTCGTGGGAGATCTGCTATGCGAAAATGTAAACTAAACAACCGGTATAACGACATATAGTGTGATAGTAGTTAATACTTTGTATAGAAATGTCATCAACAAAATTTTAATAAAAAAAAGACATTTTCAACTGTTAAAAAAAATTTAGAAAAAAATTACTATTTAATATAAATTTCCTATGCTATATTCGATATATACTATCTTTAGTAAGAATTGAGTACATTCCATCAATTGTGGGAATAAGAATGAATAATGGAACTACAACTCAAAAAATAATTTTGTTTTAAGACAAAAAACCAAAAATAAACTTTTGAGTTTAAAAAAACTAAAAGCTTTTATTGGAATATGAAGTAAAAAATATAAAATAATTTAAAAAAGCATGGGGGTGCTCTCTACATACGTCTTTATAATGGCTCTACTTTTAGAAGACATAAGTTACATTTCAAATTTTGCCCCTCTTCCTAGAACATTTGTTTGTATTCTATAAATACATATTTCGACTACAATGAAGTCATCATCAGTATGAATTAGCTAATCGTAACTATCTCTGGGATATGGATTCAGAGATATGTTGTTTGTTGCTAATTTGGTGCGTGTCTCACAATGATATTAAAAAATTAGCAACAAGCAACATATCTCGACTGAATCCATATCCCAGAGATAGTTACGATTAGCTAATTCATACTGATGATGACTACATTGTAGTCGAAATACGTATTTATAAAATACAAACAAATGTTCTAGGAATAGGGGCAAAATTTGAAATGCATTTTCACAAAACCTAGAGTTCTCGTTGATTATTATAATAATCTTTAAGACATAAGTTGTTTATTTTAATAAAAGAAACATTTTTTGTCTTTACATATTTGTTCTCTTACGATTTCAAAGTTGAGCAGCTTTGCCCAAACATGGCCCGATTTTGCTATATCTTTTCGTTTTTGAGCTATCGTGTTTATCGGCAGACGGACAATTTTGCGGAAATGATTTAGGTTCTGACGGTATTTTTATCATTTTTCCAGGTCACTTACCACGCTGCTTACATGTATACAAGGATAATGTGAATTATTGTATAAAATTAATTGTATAAAAAACACGAAAAACCCCGTACAAAACATAAACATATACTGCGTTGTACAGGTCATTAACATAAAACCTAACATAACAATAACAATAATAATTGATTACCTTGAAAAATTGAAACATATATAAAATATAGAAAAACTTTTACGATCCAAGCCGAACCAAATCAACTCAAATAAATTTAAAAAAAGATTAAAGTCCATCGAACTAGTTACGTTTAAATGCTTATAAATTATTTATTATTATTAACAATAATTATATTCAATGTTATTTTAGGATTCTGTACCTAAAATGAACATGTTCTATGGATCACTGGCTCAAAGAGAAACGAGGTAGAGTAGGGTTAATATTTAAAACAAATTTAAACTTCATCAATTTTTGAAAAAGGGAATTATTTCATACAAAGTTTATCATCATTTTAAGAAATTCCAACAATCACAAATTCTGTATAATTTGAGATTCCATTAGTTCCATTTTCGAATAGGATTATTTAATAACAATGTCTGACAAAATCATTAATACATATATTTACATATATTATAATACATATATTTATTGGATCATTTTCCATAAAAATATGCTTATATATGTGTATAACTATTTATTGTGTTTGTATAGGTGTATACACAAAAGTGTATGCATCCATACATTTCTTCTAAGAATTATGACAGCGTTAAAATTAAAAAAAGGTATGTATATATCAGTTTGTATATAATAGAGTAAGCCATCAATAATTATTTTTGGTATCAAAAATATTTAGTGTATCAAATAAATTATATGAAACTTTCTACACATGATCAAATCTTTGAACTCTTTAAAATTTTAAAGACTTCTGATTTTAAACCATTTTTATAATGAACATTGTAAAAATAAAACCTATTTTGACAAAATGGAAACCCGACTTCAAAAATCAAATATTCTGTAACAAAAAATGCACTAAAAAGTAAAAAAATAATTGCATATTCTTGTTATTTTTGAAGGCGGTGTCAGTATAGAGAAATTCACATAACTTTTGGACACCGCCGCCAAAAATAACAATAATTGTACATATATATTTTAAAATTTTTGCTTTGGTGAACTAAAATTGGCACCAAGAATATGCAATTATTTTTTTACTTTTTAGTGCATTTTTTGTTACAGAATATTTGATTTTTGAAGTCGGGTTTTCATTTTGTCAAAATAGGTTTTATTTCTCGCTTTTTAGTGACTTTGAAGTTCTATAACTGATTTTATTTGTCTAAATAGGGGTAGACCTACTAAACTTTTAGTGAATTTTTTTATAACACATTTTTTTTATCCGTTTTTTTTTTTTAATTTTAGTATATAACAGATTTTCAGTTTTTTTTACAAGCATTTTGTTTGTTTTTTTGTACAAATTTTTTTTTTGGGGGTCGGTTTTTTTTTTGCTTGTAAAAAATTTTTTTAAAGTCGGTTTTTAAAAAAAATTTCTTATTTTCCCATTATGAATGAGTATGCCCTTTCAAAAAAAAAAAAAAATTTCGCAGTAATCGGTTATCACATATAAAATGAGGACTTTCACATATAAAAAAAATTCAAAATCGGTTCATAAATGACGAAGTTCTGAGGTGACACACATAAAAAAAAAAAATACAGACGAATTGAGAACCGTCCTCCTTTTTGAAGTCGGGTTAATAAAGATAGTTGGCATAGTACCTATGGAAATGAATAGCACTGGAACTACGCAACGTAGATGAGACCGTATGTTATGATAATCGAATTAAGAGTTATCAAAACAACATTTTGTTAAATTGTGTGTTTATAACTTAAATAATAAATAAATAGTATCAACATATTATGAAACTATTCGTACTCCGCATAAACTATTAAATACCAAAAGTTTTCGAACTCCCGCTAGTGACACATATTCTATTATAATAAGTATACAGCTTGTATTTTAAAATATTCACAATCTACAAACAATGTATAGTGTATCTATCGCTGCCTATATATGCAGTGACTATGATAATGGTGTCTTTGTTACATATACATGTAGAAACACACACTACGCACAACGAAAAATAACGACGATGTATACATGCACGAGAAAGATAAAACTATATATTATAAATGATTGTAGTTAGAGAGTTATAAGTATAATAGATATATGTTATACAATACTGATTTTAATGCAGTTTAAGTGTAACAAAGACATCATATCATAGTACACTGCATATAGACAGCGATAGATACACTATACATTGTTTCCAGATTGGGTGTATTCTAAATTTACTATCCGGCCGCATACCGGATAGTAGGCCATTATCCGGCGGATACTGGTTTTTCAAAAAATGATTTTATAAAATTGACTTTATTTTTAATGAACACCAATTTCTGTATTTAGAGGTCATAAGCGATTTCGTTTGTCTTCGAAAACAAAGGTCAGGTTCAGAGAAAAGTAACTCGGTACATAATCTACTGCAAGGTGCTGAAAGATAAATTCTGACAAACTTTGTCAAGTTCGGGTACTGGGTCGTATATTAATATACCAAATATAAGGGCCACGATTGCGATTGATTCGAACCGTCATCAAATAAAAGTCAATGTGAGACCGTGTTGTGAGCTTCGCGAGTCATATTTAGTTTTGTCTCGTCTCCTTTACTTCTTTTAGCAGGTACTTATACTTTACTCATGATCGACAGAGCCGCAATTCATCCGAATCCGAACGATTGACCTCCGTGGGTTAGTGGCGTAGCGAGGGGGGGGGGGGCATCATGCCCCGGGCGCTACTCACAAAGGGGCGCCAAATGGTCCGCAAAACAAAAAATTGCTGGATAATTTTTATTTTTATTATAATTGATTTCTGGAAAATATATTTTAAATTTAGTGCCAGTGTAATATAATAAATGTTAATTCGTAAAAAAAAAGGAACACTAATAGTCTAAATCAAACTGTAATAATATACTATATACTAGTATACTACATAGTATACTATAGTATACTATGTAGTATACTATATACCAGAGCTGGGCGCAGACGCTCGCCGGAGTCGAACGGACTCTCCATAAGCTGGGTGAAAGTAAGTAATAAAGGTATGTTTTGAAGTAAGACGGAACGATGTTTCAATACAGGATGTTCTACCGATTATTGCCGATAATTTATTCAATCAATTTAGAATTAGTTTTATAAAATATATATTGTTTAAAAAATATCTTTTACAATATGGAGAGATACACCAAAAAACATAATAATTATAATAATAATAATAATAACAATAATGATGATAGCAATAACAATACAACAACAACAACTATATGTATTCCCACTTTATTTAAAATTTAACCATTTAAAAATTAGTAACAAATTACCAACACTCCCTCTCCCCCCCCCCCCAACCAGCTTTATCATTGGCATCTTTTTTGTATCCAGTGTCATCAAATTCTCATGACACTATACCCCCACTAAGAAAAAAATATTAAACCAAGTAAATAATTGTTTATTAGTTCTCCGATATGAATAGTTTAGGCAAATTATTCGGAATTTCCTAAAATCGAATTCAAAAATGTAAACTAAAGCTAAATCATCAAAAAATTTACAAGCGGTAAATCACCAGCCCAAAATTCCAGAGTATATATTCAATGTATTGTATGTATTGTATACTTTGAATAAAAGTGATCATAAAAAATAGTTGGTATTATTATATTTTTTTCAGAAAATGTTTTAATTAAAAAAAGAAAATAATAATAATTGGTAGGTTCTCTATTTACTCTATCTCTCTTCCTACCTCTCACTCAGAGCTCAGTACAATCAAGGTCTACCCTATGCTATATACTACAAGTGACACCAGAAGTGAAGCTACAATTCTGTTGCAAAATATACTAACTTTTAGTTTCATAACTTTAGTTCATTCCTGGTATGAAATCTTAAGGAGGATTGATCGTGTGCAACTCTGATTACAAGATCCTAAAATGATCTTAGAGAAGAGATTTTAGAGAAAAGTTTCATGATCTTGCATCATTAGCAACTGAACTAGCCGGAATTCGAGACAAGCTTTGTGAAAAATGGGATATTGATACAACAATACGTGTGAGAAGACGCCGCAAAATGCCCGGAGAATTGACTAGAGATGTTGGCCTTTCCGCAGAAAGTGAAATTTCTTGCGTAATGAAAAGCGTTCTTGATCGTCTCCAACGAGAAATATGTACACGATTTAGACGATTAGGTGACCTTAATTTCAAATTTGGATTTCTACTAGACGTTGAAAATTTATTAAACAAGGATAATGTTGATAATGACCTTGAAAAAAATTGTAAAAATTTGGGTGAATTTTATAATACAGATTTCAATGGAATAGAAAGAACTCTTTATCGAAATATGTGACTGCAAAATGTTACTCCGCAGAAGAAAAGAAATTGAACCTAAAACTCCATTAGAATTTCTTACTTTTATAATCTCGTATGGAGAAGATGTTTTTCCAAACCTGAGAGTGGCACTTCAAATACTCCTAACTATCTCAGTATCAATGGCTAGCTGCGAACGTTCATTCAGCAAATTAAAATTAATTTTGACATATCTACGATCAACGATGGGACAAGATCGCCTAAGTGACCTAGCATTTTTAAGTATGGAAAGAGAAAAATTTGAAATGATCAACTTTGATGATATTATTGATAAACTTGCTTCATCAAAAGCAAGGAAAATTTATACATAGTAATTAGTTTTATTAATATATTATAATCATATTATTATTAAATATATGTATCTTCTTAGAGATAATAAATATTTACTTTTTTATTGTTTTAAAACTGCGTGTTTTTAAAATATTTCTTTATAAACATGTAAAATAAACTACATTTTTTATCTCAAATTTAAAGCCTAGCTTGAGCCTATGACTTTATTTATTTTACTTTATTTATTAATTTGCGAGTATATTTTACATATAATATTATATGGTTTTCCGCCGTGGGCACAAAGTCATAGGGAATTTCTTCGTAATTCCATAAAAAGTTTGCAAAAACTACATGAAATAACATGATGATTAATACATCAAATAAAATTTTTTCTTTAAATTTCAATAATGTATTATTTTGTTTTCAAGTGATAATCACTTTCCTTCAACAAATTTATAATTTTGCGTCAAACTTACAATTCTTTCAACTACCCCGCGTAGTTGAGAGAATTGATTCATGCGGTTCGCCGAATTTATACCCACCGCGTAGTTGAATCAACTGCGTTTAATTTTAATTTACCCCATTTTTTTTACTGTGTAGTACTGAGAGACTCACTGTACGAGGACAATTAATTACCTTAAGCAATTAATATCTTAATAGATGCGATAGAATTTATCAATTACGATATATAACAAGCATTAACAATTAATTAAATATTTATAATAGATAATTTATAATGTTAATTACAAGATTTTGTACATCCCTTAAGTATACACAAACACACACCCTGCCTAAATAATTAAAAATCAGGGGTGTTAATTAAATACGATTTATTTTCATATCCAAAATAAATTAGACACCACCACTTGGTTTTATGTTGGTGTTACCTTTTAAAAAAACTAGGTAAGAAAAAAAAAAGGTAAAAATAAATATTAGGTTAATTTCCCATGGGAACATTACTGCAGGAATAATAATACCAACGTTCACTTGTTTTGTTGTTTTCACATAAATACTATATGTAGGAAAGAGTTACTATTAGTCCTTCCTGTTTCTCCTATCTCTTCCCTGTTAGGTGTTTTGTGGGGTATCATCGTATGTTTGTCATCTTTATTTAACACGACACACGAAAGATTGTTGTGTTTGAGAAACTAATTTTGAAATTGAATGAAAATATATTTGAAAAATATATATATGACAGCAATATTTTAAATTACACGAAAATAGTGAAACATTTAGTATTTCTGTCCTTGTTTGTTGTTAGTATTGAACACGGGTATACTTAATTTTTTTTATAATAAATATATTTTAAGGTAGTTCCAACGTTAAACCACTTTTCGATAGATATCTTAAAATTTTTTTTTAAAGGCTAAGAAGAACGTTTGCTAATTTATTCCTAAGTTTCAGATTCTTTATCGGTTAGAATCCGAGGTAATTAATAACAAAGTTACTCATTTTCAGGCTGACCATTAATTTAAACTTCCCGTCCGCCCAACTATTTCCTATTATACAAAAAATATATGTTGGTAGATTCTTAAAAAAAATTAAGAGGGTGAAGAAAAATATTCGTTTTTTGCAACCGTTAACCCCTTTAGTCGGGACTAAACTTACTATGCTCTTGTATTGACCAGCCAAGTAGTCGAGCGATCTAAGGCGTTATATCTACTTGGGGACTGGGAGGTTATGGGTTCGAATCCAGCATCGGTAGTTTGTCAATTATTAAAAAAAAAAAGGGGGCGGTTAATTGACTAAACTGTCGGCGTATGGACGAAGGTTTTCTACTGTTTCCCTTACGAACTCCAGATGAATATCGGCATAGTTCCTATCAGAGTCCACTCACATCCTTCGGCATCACAATGGACCTTATGGTCGAACTGTAGCCCGTCCAGGGCAGCTGCGACAATCCATATATCTATGCTCTTGTGTATACATAAATATATACACACAATTAAGGATAAGGAGTAAGAGCAGCTCTTACTCTTACTATTTTGCTGCTCTTACTCCCTCGAGACGTGATCCTCATCGACCATGCAGTTTGAAATAAGAATGAGAGCTTTTAAAATTTAAGGGTCCCTAGCAGTTGTCCTTTTGAGCTAAAACTTTGCACAGATAATTTTTAGGGGGTGGGAGCTTAACTTTTAGAGAGTTGATAATTAATGGCATTCCTAATGTTTACCTTTGTTCCGTACTAACAATCAAATGATATGCTACATTATTCTGGAACTATCTTCAAAAGATCCTTTTTATATGGAAAAGTCAATTTTCTGGAATCAAATCTTAATACCAACAAAATTCGTCACGTACGACCTACGTAGATTAAGCAAACTTTCTGAGAAGAGTAGTCATAATGAATATTAAATCAAGTACATCATTTTTAACCCGACTTCAAAAAGGAGGATGGTTCTCAATTCGTATGTATTTTTATTTTTTATTTTTTTTTTATGTGTGTTACCTCAGAACTCCGCCATTCATGAACCGATTTTGAATTTTTTTTTGTTTTAAAGGGTTTGGTTTTCCATTGGTCCCATTGGCACCAAATCGCATTCTGATGAGGGGATCCCCGGGAAATCGAGGATAATCCTCATTTTATAAGTGATAACCGATTTCTGCGAAATTTTTTTTTTTGAGAGGGTATACTCATTCATAATGGAAAAATAAGAAAATTTTTTTAAAAACCGACTTCAAAAAAATTTTTTACAAAAAAAAAAAACGGGTAAAAAAAAAATGTATTTGACTTCAAAAATCAAATATTCTAAAACAAAAAATGCACTAAAAAGTAAAAAAATAATTGCATATTATTGTGCCAATTTAATTAGTTCACCTAAAAATTTTTAAATATATATGTACAATTATTGTTATTTTTGGAGGCGGTGTCCAAAAGTTATGTGAATTTCTCTATGCTGACACCGCCTCCAAAAATAACAATAATTGTACATATATATTTAAAAATTTTTGCTTAGGTGAACTAAAATTGGCACAAGAATATGCAATTATTTTTTACTTTTTAGTGCATTTGTTGTTTTAGAATATTTGATTTTTGAAGTCGGGTTTCCATTTTGTCAAAATATGGTTTATATGAGTATTAGAATATTTAAATTATAAATATTTCAATAAATATTACATTCAGTCTATTGTGATATAATAAGCGTTGCTTTATGAAAATATTGTCTTGATGGATCAGATTTGACAACTCCAAAACCAAATATACATTGTAATATCCATTTTCTGGTCTCAAAACCTGTAAAGGTGATTAACTTCCTAACTTAATGATTTTCTAAACTAGCTTTTCCAACAGTTTCAGTCAATTAATCCAATTTCCTTGAACAATTCCAGTGGAGTAATGTTTGGTGTTCTGGGTTTTCTTTAAAATATTTGGGTCATGTAATATATATTTATTTAAACAATGAGAAAAACTTACTAAATAAATTCATTTTCATGCATTTGTAAGAAAATCTACATACTTTATCAGTGTTTTTCCGTTTCCTAAGTATATTTTCATTTTGTAAATGTGTTCCATGTGACATTTAATCAAGGTGAAAATAAACACTAGCACAACAATTTTCTTGGTACTGTGTTTTTTTCGAACATATATACAACACAAATGTTGACAAATATATTTGTTTTTCATATAGAATTTTCTTATATCCCTGAATCCTTATTGTGTGACGGTAATATACATAGAAGAAAAACAAACCATTTTCTATAAAGATTTTTATTGAAAATGTAAAATTCACAAAAATTGAAACATCAAACGACCTCTATATACAAATTAAAATAATCGGAAGCATTATTATACATTTTCTGAAGAAGAACCTGTTTCCGAAACTACACTCAAAATAAAAATATTGTTACGAAAATCTCAATTATTTTTTATATTGAAGAATGTTTCAGCACCACTTTTCGACAGATTATGCTCATTTTTTTCACAGGCTAAAACTAATGTTTTTTAATAAATCCCGAAGTTTCAGAATTTTTGACCATTCAGAACACGAAATAATTAATAGCAAAGTTATCATTCTCTCTCACTCCGTCTCACTAGAAGCATGTAAAACTTCATGTCCGCCCAACTATCATCTGTTGTATTAAAAAAACTACTCGACAGAATTTAAAAAAGAGAATAATAAGGATAAATATTAATTAAATAAATTTTTTTTTTAAATATCGCATTTTACCGTTTTGTTTTCGAAGTATAACAGTTTAGAATTTACTTTTTTTTTTCAAAATAACATTATTTTGTATATATAAACAGTGAATTTGTCTATGTGTTGTATATTTGTGTTAATAAAATCAAACCACTTTTTGTCCTGATTATATATAACAGTGCTAGAACGTCCTTTAAATCGACTGATCGTAGAAAAAAAAAATTGGTTTTAGACGTTCATAAAATGACTTAATTTGTCCAATTCTAAAATACGTCTGTCAGCACGATAAGTTAAAAACGTAGAGATAACAGAGATAATTTGTGTGGTTGATCTAAAGCTCAAAAGTAACTTCAAGTTCGAAAATAGACAAAACGGATACGTGCATTAAACTTTTTTTTGAATTTTTTTTTTTCATAAATTTAATGGTTTAGTACAATTTTTAACATTTCAAATTACTATTGATAACAAAAGCATGCATGTAAATAGCACCGTTATACTCTACTTTGTATTTTAATACATCTGTACGTGTGTAAAAATTGAAACAAGTAGGGCATGCATTGACAATGAACTCCGTATTATCAGGAATGTTGCAGGATGATGCTAAATTTCCTCGAATGTGGATTTATATGTCATGTTTTGTTTTAAAGAGATACGTAATTTTAGGTACATGAATAAAGGAAAAAGATGGTAATAATTTTGAATAATCTTTATATTATAATCAAATTTTTAGTATGGAAATTTAAAATTTAGTGCATTATATTTAATAAAGAGCAATGTCGCTTCCTTTTCAGGTTCCATTCTGCTTCGCAGAAGTTCATAGATTAATCCCACGCTTAACAGGCTAAACTACTTCGGGTGCATCGATTTTAAACTAATCCTTAAAGTCATGGTTCTATGGCCCTTACGAGATTATGTTTTAAGGCATATTTTACACTGAGATTTATCTCGGACATGCTCATCTAGTTTAAAATAAGACTAAATCACACTTTGGTGGTGGCATTGTTGATTCACTTGCCAAATAGATTATTGAAAGCGAAACACTCAAACAATAATGCAAATTGTTGAAATAAATTTAAAAAAAACATCCATATAATAACACGTCTAAACACTTTGTTATTTATTACATTCAGAAATGCTAAACAAACAAGTAACATCCGAATCTGCAAAGCTCGGTAAAAGCATCGATGATAAAATTAATGCAGAAGTTCTGCGATTGCGTATGCGCATATAAGCAGGGTATTGAAGCAATTAACACAGTTATTATTTTCATGTGTTTAGATTAGATATGAAAAATGTAATTTTAATGTAACAACTAACGGAGTTAATTGTTTGAATACCCAGTATATACTGAGTTGAATATCAATGTTTGAATTATTAACAATTTTTGAATTGTTCCACAAGTTTTAAAATATCTCTTATGGTTTTAAAGTTGGGCAGATTTTTCGCTTTCCGAGAAACTTTGGAGCCCAAATTATGAGAAAACTATTGAGTTTATAGAAAAAATTATCAACAAAAATAGTTTATTTTAAAAAGAAGTAGATTTTTTGTAATAAAATTTTTGTATCTATATCTTTTACGGTTTCAAAGATAGGCAGTGTTTTATATTTTTCCCAAACATGGTCCGATTGACCTTACTTTTATGCTTTAGAACACACACACAAAATTTCAGCTCGTTATCTATTTTAATTCATGAGTTATCGCGTCCACAGACAGACGGACATGACTAAATGGCCGAATTAGGTCATTTTATGAACACCCATGCCATGTTTTTATGTCAAGAATTAATATTTTCAAGGGTTACAAAGTCGGGATTAAACTTAATATACCTTGTATATTTACATATACTGTGTATACAAATTATTATGTTTGTTGAATAAAAAAGACTACATAAATTTAGTTCAATTATTTATCGTGAGAGGCGTTGCTGTTTTTCACTCAATAAAAATTACAAACCCTATATACACATATATATTGATTTGGTATATTATTTTCATCGACCTATGACAATAAATTCTAGTATAAATGCTAAGGTTTAAGGCTAATAAAATTTCTTCTGTGCAATGTATGTTCTTATGTGTATTGGGAATCGTATTATTTTGTTTTCCCTTGATAATCATGGAGGTAAAGTAAGGTTTCTGTTTTTAAATTGTTACAAAACATGAGGTTATGTGATATAATTATTGGAGAATCTTTTCTAAAAATCAATAAGTTTAAACAAATCAATATACGATTTAAAATAAATATATCCCAAATGAATTTCATGTATAAATGCACTTTATACAGAGTATCTCAAAATTACTCTTCCTAATAATTGTGTTGAGTCAAACAATATGGAACATGAAACATCATTTTTAGTGTTCCGTACTGCGAAAAACGGAACACTTATGGAATCACTATTGTACTTGTCTGTCTGTCACGTTTTTCTCTAACTGTTTAGCCCGGTCAATTCCAATTTTTTGAAGAAAAAAAAGTTTCGTAAAAAAGTTGTTTATTTTTAAAAACGAAACAATTTTTGTTCAATGTCGTACGCTTTCAAAGATGGATATTTACTCCCCAAGCGGGGAGTGGCACGGGAAAATTTTGCTCATTCACGTAGTTAAAATTTTTAGCTCTAAACACACACACACACAATTTCAGCACGTTATCTGTTTTTTGTTTTTAATTTATCGTGTCCACGGACAGACAGGCAGACGTCCGACATGCGGAAATGGGCTAATTAGGACATTTTATGAATACCCATACCAAAAATTTTACCCATACTAATTACATAAAATTGTATGATTCTACACTAGGTGGTGGGTACACGAGGTGGGCGTAGAAGGCTCTCCGGAGCCACGGGGATCCCCATAAGAAAGTGAGAGTAAGTAAGCAAGGTATGTTTTGATAATTTGTTACTAATTTTTAAATGATTAAATTTACATAAAGTGGGAATACATATAGTTGTTATTGTTGTTGTTGTAATTATTGTTATTGCTATCATCATTATTGTTATTATTATTATTATTATGTTTTTTGGTGTATCTCTCCATATTGTAAAAGATATTTTTTAAACAATAAATATTTTATAAAACTAATTCTAAATTGATTGAATAAATTATTGGGCGATAATCGGTAGGACAACCTGTATTGAAACATTATTCCGTCTTACTTCAAAACATACCTTTATTACTTACTCTCACCCAGCTTATGGAGAGTCCGTTCGACTCCGGCGAGCCGTCTACGCCCTCTGATTATACTTTGTATAATTATAATAGATAGTGACCAAAAAAAAGGGTTGGTATTATTATATTTTTTTCAGGAGATGTTTTAATTAAAAAAAAGAAAATAATAATAATTGGTAGGATACCCCGTATTTATTTTATCTCTGTTCCTACCTCTCACTCAGAGCTTGTAAAGTCAAACCCTGCCCACCTATGCACTAGATTACGTTAATTTGTCATTAATACGGCGTCAACAGGCTACAGTGTTCATCAATGTACACTCCATTACACTAATTTGGTATCAATATGGCGTCAACTAGCAAAAATATACACCAATATACATCTCAATTCAATATATTCAGAGATGTATACCGTAGCCAGTTGGCGCCACATTAATGACAAATAAAGGTAATCGAGTATATATCTCTTTTTAATTCAACAAATTAAAAAGAGATATGAACTGTAGCCAATTGACGCCAAATTAAGGTAATCGAGTGTACACAAAAACATGCTTATATATGTGTATAATTATTTATTGTGTTTGTATGGGGGGCATACAGTTCTGCATGGAAGTGATTGATATAACAAAAATTCTTAGAAATAAGACAATGCTATATATAAAAAAGTGATAGTAAAAACTGAGTTAATTGCTTAAATACCCGGTATATACTGAATATATGTAAAAAAAAGTTTAGAACAAAAGTTGTTTATTTTAAAAATGGAATCTCTTTCGGTTTCAAAGTTGGGCAGTTTTGCCCATTTGGCCCAAACATGTTCCGATTTTGTCCATTCACGAACTTGATCTTACTTTTTAGCTCTAGAACACGCACACAAATATTCAACTCGTTAGATCTTTTCGTTTTTGAGGTATCATGTCCAGAGACTTGTGGAAATGAGCGAGTTAGTCCATTATATGAAAACCTTTTCCAAACATTTATGTCAGCGATAAACATTTTCAAGCATTACAAAGTCGGGACTAAACTTAATATACCCTTGTATATTTACATATACCAGGTATAAAAAGATATTGATTCGTATATAATAGAAAACATACGCCATCAATTATTATTTTGGGTTGAAATATATTTAGTGTATCCAATAAAAGCATTAAATACAGCAAAATCTTAAGACTTTTCTGAAAGTTAAATTCAGTTTCAATTTTTTTTACAGAGGAGTGTACATTCAAGTTTCGTTTGAAAAAAAACTCATGAGTATACAATTTTTTAGATTTACGTTATTTACTCTTAGCAAGTGAACGGAGCGGATAAAATAAAATAGTCGATGACGTGAGTGAATAATCTCTACAAATAAAATAAAGCATTAAATAATATTAACAATCTGGTAAAACAATTTAAATGCAGTTTAAAAATGTTAAATAAAATAAAAAAAATATTAAAGTTTATGTTGTCTGATGTTGGTGATGTTCAAAATGAATTGATCTACTATAACTATGTATATTGTTTTTCACAACAGCTTATTAACAAAAATACATGATCTGTTGTAAATATTACTACAGTGGTTTGAAAGGCTCAAGCAATGTAGGTTTGGACTGCAATAGGGAATATGCATGAAATTTTTTTTTCACTTCAATTGAAGCATGTTTACTTGGCAAATATCAAGGTAAAATTACTTTTTAAATAACTTTAAAAATAAGCGAGATATGAATGATTGAAATTCCCGATTAGACAAAGAGGGTGATAGCTCTCTTGATATGTTATGTGACGTCATATTACACTTTCACCATTTAAAATACACGTAAAACTCCGTTTTTAGTTTTTTTGCAAGAAAGAGACAGATAATAATCTTTAAAAGCTTATAGCTTCCTTGATATTTGTCGGATTTTAATTTCGTTTTTAAATATAATTACAGTATTAACAGTATTATCATATTCTGAAAGTAAATGTGAAAAAAAATTTTCATGCATATTCCCTATTAACATAGTGGAATATGTACTATGAGTCATTCGAATTCAAAATTCCAAATACAGTATGACGATTGAAATAGTGTTAATATTCGCTGATTACATGAAACACTTTCCGACCGCGATTAGGTCTTGAGATTATGAAAAAAAACAAAGTTAATCTTTAAAAAAGTAGTCGTCTAGTTTATAATGGAACAAGGTATAACCTCCTAATATCAATTTCATTATTTTCAAGAAATAAAGAGTATAACTGTTTAAACAGATTGTTGTTTAAAAACTTAGGTCTTCGTATTCAGTAATATTCACACTGAAATTAAACTGTAAGAAAGGTTGTATTTATGGGGGAAATATTGGTTTTATAGTTCTGCCCATCCAATACTTGTATTACATGCATTTTAAGGTAAATTCCTTTTAATCCGGACTCTACTGTAGATCAAAATCGTATAAAGACATATCTCCGAATCCGGAACAGGATTCGTCAAATCATCATACTAATTGCACATTTAGGTTCAATTTACTCACGAAAGTAATGTGCATTTAACGATTTCGCAATCGGCATACGAGATATCGTCTAAAACTGTTATAGAATGGGTCGTCGTAAACCTTTATTATTATGAGTTATTCGTCAAATAGTAAAACCAACTACAGTTTTGATTTTTGAATGCAATTTACTTTCTAGACTAATTTTATTAAAATCGATGTCTAAACCAGAGATGGGCGCAGACGGCTCGCCAGAGTCGAACGACTCTCCATAAGCTGGGTGAGAGTAAGTAAAAAAGGTATGTTTTGAAGTAAGACGAAACGATGTTTCAATATAGGTTGCCTACCGATTATTGCCCAATAATTTAGTCAATCAATTTAGAATTCGTTTTATAAAATATTTATTGTTTAAAAAATATCTTTTACAATATGGAGAGATACACCAAAAAACATAATAATAATAATAACAACAATAATGATAGCAATAACAATAATTACAACAACAACTATATGTATTCCCACTTTATGTAAAATTTAACCATTTAGAAATTAGTAACAAATTACCAACCCTCCTCCATACAGCTTTATCATTGGCATCTTTTTGGTATCCAGTGTCATCAAATTCTCATGACACTATACCCCCTACTACGAAAAAATAATTAAATCAAGTAAATAATTGTTTATCAGTTTTCCGATATGAATAGTTTAGGCAAATTATTCGAAATTTCCTAAAATCTAATTCAAAAATCTAAACTAAAGCGGTAAATGTAAAACATCAAAAGATTTATATTTTATAATTTATATAACATTTATATTTTATTCATACCCAAATATATTAAAAAGGTATATTTTATACCCTAAATTACCAGCCCAAAATTCCAGAGTATGTATTCAATGTATTGTATACTTTGAATAATAGTGACCATAAAAAATAGTTGGTATTATCAAATTTTTTTCAGAAAATATTTTAATTAAAAAAAGAAAACAATAATAATTGGTAGGATACTCTATATTTACTCTATCTCTCTTCCTACCTCTCACTCAGAGCTGAGTGCAGTCAAGGTCTGCCCACCTATGGTCTAAACGATATCTTTTCAGCTTTTTTAATGGATGTTTGTTTTATCGAAAGGGATCATCATTCATAAAATACGACCCGCATAATTAATGCCTTTTTTACACCTTCTCTTGCCCCCCACCTTAACCCAGATGAAAAAATATTTTTATGATCAGTAGCATACACAACTTCTTCTAACCACTTTATAATTTTTAACAATACACATTTATTTTAATTGTTTGGCGATAATCAGTACCTACTTATCATGACTCATGAGTTATCATGAGTTGTAACTAGTAACTAGTTGTAACTATAAAACTGCTAATTATTGATTTCTCTCCTGTATACGTCGAATGAAAAATAAAAACTATAGCTTAAAAAAAAGTATGAATAAAATTGATGAAAGAATTTTCAACGAGGCATCGTGTTACGTTTGCTTGGACCCGACCGCTCCTCATATACAGTAACTAAAGGTAATTACTCCCTCCCCTTTTTGTGAGCGTATTTTACCAATGGATCAAAATCTACTGAACTTGACCGAGTTGTGTTAGAAAATACGATAAGTATTTCAGTTCATTTAAAGAATAGATTGATTTGATAGAAATTTGAGAAAATGATGACACTTAAGAAATATCGAAAATGGAACTTAATCATAATAAAAGATGCATACAAAAATAAAACAGAACATAATATAGTATGAACGACGACGCGATGCGCAGTCAGTGAGTGCAGAACAAAAATAAAATTACAAAAAAAGAAGAAAACAAACGTTAAGGAATAAAACAATCAAAAAGAATTGGTTAAACATTAAAAATACTTACAACTTGATTTATTGACTCAAATTGAATTCTATCTTTTTTTAGAGAACATCACATTCACATCTCACATTCATAAAAAAAATATATATAATTATTTTATATTATTTGCAATGAAAGATTGTTTCTTCATTTCGCTCAAGACTATAGTTATCACAATCGAGTGGCAAATATCTATCGATTATTCACAATCGAATGCAATTGTTACTAGACAATCGATATCATTAATTAATCGTCCATGATTAATCGGAAAATCGATTTTTTTCAAAAGGAAAAAGAAAGTTTTTTTTCATATCAGCTTTGTAGTTATACAATCGATAACTCAATAATCCATTTTGAGAAAAAAGATTAGATATTTAAAAAAAATAAAAAGTAATACAAAAATAATTAATAAAATATTGAAGGTAGTAAAATTTTATTTAATAATCTTATACAAATAAAATCCACCTAATATTCAATACGCAGGAATGGCGTCAACTTAGCGAATTTCCTCAGAATTAATTTCATTCAGATCGGATTATAGCTGTGACCGCTAGAGTGATCACAGAAACACATATACATCTTCAAAAATTCGTTAAAATAATACCATTGACCGAATCAAATAGTGTTTTTATCTCTTAAAAATAAAATTAATTAATAATCCAAGTGAAGAATTTCCAACGGAGTTCTTCTTTTCGTTTTGGCTCTTTGAAAACAGAAAAAAGTTAACGATTAGTTAAACTGAGTTTTAAAAGATATAAAATGTGTCGTCTATATACGTCGACCCGTAGGGTTATAATCCAGCCAAGTAGCCGCGCTTGTAAAGGCGTTGTGTGTACTGGGAACTGGGAGATTATGGGTTCGAATCCCCACATCGGAAGTTTGTGAATTAGTTTTAAAAAAAGGGACGGCGGTTAATTTACTAAACTGTCGGCATATGTGCAAGAACGAAGTAACCGGCTATGCTTGTGAAGGTTTTCTGCAGTTTCCTTCACGAACTCCAGATGAGTATCGGCATAGTTCCTATCAAATTCGGCTGCAGCCATACATCCTACTAATTCCTAGTCTACACACAAAATTCCTTGTCCTCCACTTACATCCTCACATCCTTAGGCATCACAATGGACCTTATGGTCGAAGTGTGTCCCGTTTAGAACAAAAGTTGTTAATAACTTTTATAATAATCATTAAAAAAAAATCAAATAGATTCGGCAAAACTAAACTGAAAAAATTAGTAAAAGGAACGCCAACGTCAGAAATTGGATAACAGGTTAACTTCAAACAGGTTAAACAGAGAAAATAGCGTTATCAGACTTGGAAATTTGGATTTTCTCGGCATTTTCAAAGAAATTCCCGTATATTGAAAATCCATTATAATTATTAAATAAAACAAATTTTTGCTAAATCGATTTTGCAAAAATTTCAAATATTTGTTTTATTTAGAAACTAATTTGGTTAAAAAAATTGGATTGTTGGTTCCAATATTTTCAAGAGTCCGTTAACAATATCGTGTAATTCGTGCAATTCCCGATCGCTAGAGGTTTTGTTAAATGGCGACTTTTCATAGTAACGTTTGGAACAGAACGGGTAGATTACTCATAGACTATCCCATAGGATAATGCATATCCCGTATGATATGGATTACTAATAGTGTGGCGATCGCAATGGTATTATGACATTACTTGAATTTCCCAGATTATTCTCAGAAAGGAAAATAAGTTGATTCTCTAATCAATTCAGTTATATTCAGCAAATAAGACATTCAAATTGTATAAAAAGGGCCAAAGTCATACCTCGGAAACTATCCGTCAAATCATCAAACTAACTGTCTTCAAACATATACCTTGAAAAAATCGCAGAAAATAATTGTTTCTCAATTTGGATAAAATTCACTATGTAAGGTAAATTAAGACCCAGAAAATGCATTTGATGATTTAGTGAGCGGTTTACGTGATATCATCTAAAATCCTATGAAAGCGGGCGAGAATTATCTGACATTTCCAGGTTTCTAATGTTTTCTACGTCGATCGCCACCCTGATTCGAGTACAGGATGAAAACCGTTAATTCCGTCAGTAAAGAAGAAATGGTAGAGTCTGAATATGGAATTGGAAAATCCATGGAAACTATGGCGTAATTTCAAAACTTATATAACATAATTTATATTTAAGTACCAGAAAAAAAACGACAATAGTACGCCATTAAAAAAGACGAAACAAATGAAAGAGAACGGGCAACAAAAACAAAACAATATCAACAATGCGAATAATAAAAGAAAAGATACAAAAAATGACACTGTGTGGAGCCACCAACCATAGAGAGCGAAGCATTTTATTTCATTACACTTGTGAAAATGGTGAAGACTTTGTGTTATTTGATATACACATAGAGAAAACAAAATATTATTACCAGAGAAGGAAGATCTTTTTAAAGGTAAATAAATAAGATGAGGAACAAAACAGATACAGTAGTAAATAGTAGAACAGAAAGAACAACACACAACAACTGATCAAATGATGTGGGGGAACACTGGGCTGCTGACCAACAACCGGTAATTCACTATACATCTATCTATCGACTTTCCACTCTACTCAATAATAAAACACATCAATCTGTGTTTACTAGAGTTTGATGATTTGAGAGGGTTTCTTCTTCTTAGTTGAATTGTAACATAAAACATTCAATTGACTATATAAATAAAGTATCATTTACACTAATCAACAACATGGTTTTAATGTGGGGATTATAAAGAACAGTTTACAACACTACACACTCAAATATGAATGGGATATTTTTATGTAATTAAGGACGTTCATGTGCTATGCTTGAGTCAAATGAGTACTATCTTAAATAAAATTTATTTAGGATTTTAAAAAAGTTAAGTATATCAATAATCTTACAACGATTTATAAAATTTTTTTTAGTTGTCCTAAATATTTTAAAAGTATTTATAGTAAAATATCAGTAAATGTAAATTAGTAATTGATTTGACAGTGTATATGTGTATACTTTTTTACTGTGCGCTGTCGCCAGTTTTCAAAAGATGTTGGCAATAACAAGCTTAACAAAATAGTTAATTATTTAATTTTATTAAATAATTAATTCAAACGTTCGTCAACACCAATTTTTGAATGCAATTATATTAACTGCATATTTCAAAGAATAATTATAAACATTATTTATTATGGTGTCTACTTTAATAATATAGTTATTATAATATAATGTACAAAAAAATTATGTTTTCCATAAGACGCTGTGTTAAAAGTTTGATTTTTAATCGATATTTACTCTTTGAAATAATCGTCAACAGGTTTTAAATTTTGAGGGAGGATATCTACGTAATTGAGCTATTTAATTTAAAAAAAAATTTTTTAATCTACTATCAAGCCTCCTGTATGAACGTCCTGTATGAACTTTCCGTCGGGTGCATTTGATCTGACATGCACATGACTTATTTTGTCACTTTGCTATGGCCTTAGACGGTGTTTCCACCTGGTATTTCCAGTGCTGTTTTATTCGGCCTACTCTATGCAGCCTTTTGATTAAGATGCACCTTAACCTTCATTACAAAAAGTTATTCACGTTTTGTTCAGTTAAGATCACTTCACCCAATTTCCTCACATTTTTAGTGAAACTTATTCTAGAGGATTAGGTGATCCTATCGTGGAAGATTATAATTGATATAAATACTGTAAACATTTTTCACTATTTCATACGTTTACTCTTTTTACCTAACGATGTTTTTACTTTTATATTGCACGTTTATATTTTTTACTTTTATTACCATTTGTTTAACTAATTTTATACCAAAAACATAGTTTTTTACAGAAGCTTTGTATTTTTTTCTTTTTTTGACACCCCAAATAATGATGGGAAAGTGTATAAATGAACTTAACCAGGTGTTTATTATGCTTTTTAACCCGACTTCAAAAAAGGAGGATGGTTCTCAATTCGTCTGTATTTTTTATATTTTTTTTATGTTTGTTACCTCAGAACTCCGTCATTTATGAACCGATTTTGAATTTTATTTTTAAGTTTTAAAGGGTTTGATTCCCGATTGGTCCCATTGTCACCAAATCGCATTCTGATGAGGGGATCTCCGGAAAATCGAGGAAAATTCTCATTTTATATGTGATAACCGATTTCTGCGAAATTTTTTTTTTTGAAAGGGTATACTCATTCATAATGGGAAAATAAGAAAATTTTTTTAAAAACCGACTTCAAAAAAAATTTTTCCATAAAAAAAAACCGACCCCAAAAAAAAACCAAATTCCTTGTGTTATAAAAAAATTTCACTAAAAATTAGTTGGTCGTTTAGTAGGTCTACACATATTTAGACAAATAAAATCAGTTATAGAACTTCAAAGTCACTAAAAAGCGAGAAATAAAACCTATTTTGACAAAATGGAAACCCGACTATTGTTATTTTTGGAGGCGGTGTCAGCATAGAGAATTCACATAAAATTTGGACACTGCCTCCAAAAATAACAATAATTGTACATATATATTTAAAAATTTTTGCTTTGGTAAACTAAAATTGACACAAGAATATGCAATTATTTTTTTACTTTTTAGTGCATCTTTTGTTATAGAATATTTGATTTTAGAAGTCGGGTTTCCATTTTGTCAAAATAGGTTTTATTTTACTTTTTAGTGCATCTTTTGTTATAGAATATTTGATTTTAGAAGTCGGGTTTCCATTTTGTCAAAATAGGTTTTATTTTTTAATATGTGCCTATTAAGTACACTGCACTCGACTCAATAGTCAATGTATTCAGTAGTACACTGCGCCCGACGTAAGTTTAAAGAGGCTCAAGTGTGAGATTTGATATTAGATAAAACATTTAAGTTATGATTTTTTGCAAGTATAATCTCGTTTTATCATGTTTGCAAAACTCGCTTATCGATTATTTTTAAAAAGTTATCAACGACTAAATAACATAGAGTAGCCTTATGGGAAAAAAGAAAGTTTATATCCGGTGTATACAATATATACGAGGGTATTTTAATCTTAGTCCCACGGTTGAAATTGATCGAAGAAAATAATTTTTGGTATAGGTGTTCAGAAAATATCTGTTTGTAGACAAATAAATTTAAAAACGAAAAGATATAACGAACTGATTTATGTGTGTTCAAGAGCTTAAAAGTAAGGTTAAGTTGAAACGGTAACAGAAAATCAAGTGAAAATAACAACTAACGAAGTTAATTGCTCAAATACCCGGTATATTCTGAATTTATCAAAAAAAAGTTTGTTTATATTAATAAATAATAGTTTTAAAAAAAGTACAAAAACACGCTTTTATAGAAAATCCAACTAAAAAATAGAAAATAAAATTTAATAAATTTGGATTAAGAAAAGTGTAAATAAGAAACAAATGTATATTAATGGAAAAAAACGTGGGTTGCATAGTGTCACCCTCGGGTGCATACATTTGTTTCTTATTTACACTTTTCTTAATCCAAATTTATTAAATTTTATTTTCTATTTTTTAGTTGGATTTTCTATAAAAGCGTGTTTTTTTAGTTTTTTTATACTATTATTTATTTTTCATTTTTTAGTTGAATTTTCTATAAAAGCGTGTTTTTTAGTTTTTTAAACTGTAATTTTTTAAACTATTATTTATTTTTTCAATACTTTTCAATAAGTATTTTTAATCAGGGACTTTTCAGAAGTTTCACTTCTACCGTGTGTGACTTACACACACACACATTTTTTTTTTAAGTCAGTAACTTATCTGGGTAATTGATGAATCCTGGCTAATCTAATCAGGATAATCGGATATTTTAATCAGGATATCGAATTATTGCATTGTCATCGGTCTTTGACTGGTGTGCAAAATTTGAATTAAATCTGATCGTTCAAAGTAGGAGAAAATCGATCCCAAAAGGGTCGGTTACATACATACATACATACAGGTGAAACTAATAAAAAGCGTATAAAAAAGGAACATTTTTTGTCTTTAAATTTTTGTTTATCTCTTACGGTTTCAAAGATAGGCAGTTTTGCCCATTTTTCCAAAACATGGTCCGATTTTGCACATTCTTGACTTTAATTTTACGCCCTAGGACACGCATACAAAATTTCAACTCGCTATATCTTTTCGTTTTTGATTTATCGTGTTAGGTGATTTAGGTGACTACTAGTTAGGTGATTTTATGAACACCAATACCAATTTTTTTTTCTACGATCAATGTTTTTAACCGTTACAAAGTCGGAACTAAACTGAATATACCCTGGTATATATTCTTTGCTGGGTATAAAAATGAATACCTAAAATGTTCCTTTTTTAAAAATAGACAAGTTTTGTCATAAACTCAGTATATACCGAATATTTAAGCAATTAACTCATTTAGTTGTTAATTTTTTTACATGATTATATTTAAACTTGCAACAACTATGGTAATTAAAAAAGAGATACTGTGATAAATTAATATGCTTTTAAAATATTCGTTGAATTATATAGTTGATTTAATTGAACTAATATAGTGTTATCGAACGTTATAATTAATTATTTTAATAAGCATAATTAAAACGATTTAAAAAAAAACAAACACAGTGATATTAACATTACTAAAACAAGTATGTTTATTAAAATAATGAATTTTAATTTACAACAAAAAAAATGATAAATTTTATTGAGGTTTTGTACAATTTTATGAATGTTAAATTTTGGATTCAATACAAAGCAACTAAAAAAATTTGTAAAAGGAACGACCCCACGTTTTGAGCTATTACTACACCCAAAAAATGGTAGGTTGGTTTCAAAGCAGATGATAAATGTAGTGTAACTTGGAATATAACATTCAAGTCATGTTTATTCTTACATCTATGTATCTATAAACGTAAAATAAACTGTAAATGCACTGTTAAAGAACTGAGCAATACACGTACTGAATAATATGTACTGAGATTTCGGGTTAATTTCATTTCTGTCGGCGGTAGCTTAATTACCCGAAATCTCAGGTTTTTTTCTTAAATATCATCTTTGTTAGGACCGGTATGACGGGCCTAAATTAAATTTTAATTTTAGCTTACGTTAAAAAATAATTAACATTATTGTGGACTTTTATGAATGTACTATATAAGATTTTGAATTTTATAAATGGGCTATACATCAGCGCTCGTACATCCTTAAATTGTGTGTTAAAAAATAAGTAAACAGATAATTTCCTAAAATCTAATTGTAAAATCTAAACTAAAGCTTAATCATAAAAAAATTTACAAGCGGTAAATCCCCAGCCCCAAATTACCAGCCCAAAATTCCAGAGTATGTATTCAATGTATTGTATGTATTGTATACTTTGAATAATAGTGACCATAAAAAATAGTTGGTATTATTATATTTTTTTCAGAAAATGTTTCAATTAAAAAAAGAAAATAATAATAATTGGTAGGATACCCTATATTTACTATATCTCTCTTCCTACCTTTCACTCAGAGCTCAGTGCAGTCAAGGTCTGCCCATCTATGAGCAAAACCATCTATAAAAATTTACAATCGGTTTACAATTGTCAAGCGGTAAACGTAAAAGATCAAAAGATTTATATTTTATTCATACACAAATATATTAAAAAGGTACATTTTATGACCCAAATTCCAGAGTATGTATTCAATATATTGCATCTATTGTATAGTCAATAGTGTATACTTTGTATAATTTAATAGATAGTGACCATAAAAGAGTTGGTATTATATTTTTTTCAGAAAATGTTTTAATTAAAAATCTATCTTCCTACCTCTCACGCAGAGCTTGTAAAGTCAAACCCTGCCCACCTATGATATAAATAATATAAAAAATATTTGAACTCTCGCTAATGACATGATCCATTGTGATACATATGCTGATTGTATTTTAAAATACACCCAATCTAGAAACAATGTATAGTGTATCTATCGCTGACTATATGCTGTGTACTATGGTGTGGTGTCTTTGTTACATATACATGTAGACCCACTCACACGACAGACGACGGACAATAACGACGATGTATACATGCACGAGTAAGATGCAACTATATATAAATGATTGTAGTTAGAGAGTAATAAGTATAATAGTTATATGTTATACAATACTGATTTTAATGTAGTTTAAGTGTAACAAAGACACTATATCATAGTACACTACATATAGACAGCGATAGATACACTATACAATGTTTGCAGATTGGGTGTATAATACAAGCTGTATATTGTTATCAAATCAAAATAGTTAATTATGGTCATGTTGGATGTATGTGAGTGTATGTGAACATCATGTATTCAGAGTTAGTATTCGGTGTAACCCAAAATGATACGGAATTTGTCCGTAATTCTGTACAAGGGATGCAAAACTGCTTAATAATGTATATTTTATGTTCAAATGAGAATCACTTTCAATCAACAAATTTATAAATTTGCGTCAAACATAGGATGATTACTTTAACTACGCCACGTAGTTCATAAAACCGATTCATTTGGTTCGCCGTATCCGCCGCGTAATTGCATCAACTACGGTTACATTTAATTTACCCAATTTTGTTTACATGTACACTGTGTACATATTATAGATGATTTTATCAATTAATTCAGTCAACTGTTAGTACATTCATTGTTATTACACCCGATATATGTAAATATACAAGGAATATTAAGTTTAGTCCCGGCTTTGTAACGCTTGAAAGTATTGATCGCAGGCATAAATGCTTAATATAGGTTCATAAAATGGCCTAATTCGGCCATTTCCGCAAAGCCCGTCTGTCTGTGAACACGATAACTCAAAAAGAAAAAGATAACGAGCTGAAATTTTGTACGTGTGTTTTATAGTATAAAAGTATGATCAAGTGGTTATGGGCAAAATCAGACCATGTTTTGGTAAAATGAGCAAAACTGCCCGTCTTAGACCATAAGAGATAGAACAAAAACTTTTGTTTGAAACTTTTTTTCATTAATTCAGTATATACCGTGTATTTAAGCAATTAACTCAGTTAGTTGTTATTTTCACTTGTATATAAAATTTAATTGAATTAAAAAGTCAAATTTTTATTTAAATTACTCATTATATAAATGTAGCTTTAGAATGTAAAAGATTTCTTAAAAGATCTTGTGAAGTATTATATCGCATTTAATAGATTTATTTAATAAATAGATTATCTATTATCTTTATCTTTGTTATATAACTCATGTTATATATATATATATATATAAGGTATATTATTTATATTGGCTGCTATATTAGCGTATTAAACACAATTTATAGGTTAAAATATACAAGATTTGGTATTATTTATTAGAAAAAGAAATTATTATAAAGACTGGTTAACACCATAATGAAATTGTTAATCGAAGATAACCAAAAAGATCTATTGGTGGTACCGGTCAATGAAAAACTCGGCAAAGATTCGGCAAATACTGACACAGTAATTTCCCATCTATATCCTCAAGTAGTATACACTAATGATCGAGTTTTATATTTTATGTAGTAAGATGCCGTTTGTTTTTCAGTAGAAATTAGGATAAACATTTCACCTGTTGAAATATAGAATCATTTTAGTTCTTTTTGACGAATATTCAAAGATAACTTTCGCCTGTCTTAAGTCTGAAGTTTACTACCAGAAAAGGATTTGATATTGTATTAAGATAGTTGTCTTGCAGCAATCGTGTTAAAAAGTTTCAGCTCAGAACACACATCCATTATATGAAACGATTGAGAAGATTGTTAACTATACGTTTTTGACTTGAATCTTTAAACTAGTGACCTTTTTTTAAAATTGTATAGTCATTTCTAGTGTCTTAATTTTTCGGCTTTTTGGAACGAAGTAACCGGCTATGCTTGTGAAGGTTTTCTGCAGTTTCCCTTCACGAACTCCAGATGAATATCGGCATAGTTCCTACCAAAGTCAGCTGCAGCCGCACACCTACCAATTCGTTCTCTGCATACGAATTCCTGTTCCTCCACTCACATCATAAAAATGTAAAGTATAAATTAATAAAGGTCGAAAAATAATGATGTGGGTGGCCTCTGTTATAGACCGTGGTGTCTCAGAAACGGAGGTAAAACCCCATTATTATTTATTATTTAATAATTTGGTCCGCAGAACTAAATTTAAAATTTTGCGAAATAATTCCACCGTACAAGACAAGAGGACAAAACATACTTCAGCCCATGCACAAATAAAATCACTAGAGATTTAAGTGATCATAACCTAAAAACTGCGCTTGTTATTAACAATAAAATTAAACAGTTACTGGGCAACCCTAAGGATAAAATTATCAATCAAAAACAATCGGGCATATATAGTGTCAGTTGTCAAAACTGTTCGAACATTTATGTCGGTCAAAGTCGTCACCAAGTCGTAACTCGAATCAAAGAACATCGGGCTCATGTGAAATTTGGGAGAACCGAAAAATCGGGTATAGCTGTGCACGTTATTGAGAATAACAACAAAATTGACAAATCGAATTTAAAAGTACTGAAATCGGTACAAAACTCCACAGAGTTCGATGCATACGAAAGTATCTTCATACACAAATTAAGAAAACAGATAATGAATTTAGACAATGGCCCAATACCAAATTTTGATTTAGTAAAATTAAAGCATATTCAAAATTTAATACCTGAATATCAAGGTTGACAATAACAACACCGCACGGTCAGAAAAGAACACACACTTAATCCCTTAATTGGTCAGTCAACTCAAATAATCCTCAGGTCAGATCATAATATCCTCAGTCAAATCATATAAAAGACAAAATTTTTTTAATATCATTGTGAGACACGCAACAAATTAGCAACATATCTCTGATTCCATATCCCAGAGATAGTTACGATTAGCTAATTCATACTGATGATGACTACATTGTAGTCGAAATACGTATTTATAAAATACAAATAAATGTTCTAGGAATTGGGGCGAAATTTGAAATGTAATTTTAAAGAACCTATAGTTCTCTTTGATTATTTTAATAATCTTTATAGAAGAAATAATGTTAAGAGAAGACCCAAGCTAAAATTTCCTTACGACTCCAGAAAAGCTATCAGAAATTCAAAATAATTCAAAGTTACGATTAGCTAATTCATACTGATGATGACTACCTTTTAGTCGAAATACGTATGTATTTATAAAATACAAATAATTATTCCAGAAATTGGGGCAAAATTTGAAATTTAATACCTTAAGAGAGCTATCAGTTTTCAGAATCAAGAAATAATTAAGTTCATTTTTTTTTCTCTGTTGGAAAATGTATACCAATTTGTGACCACTATCGCTCTGAATTTCTTTATCAGAGATACTTTGTACGCTTATTGTGGTGGAACCTTTATAAAAATTAACACGATTTTCATTTTAGTAATAAAATAGAAGGGTCGTCCGGTTTCGAACATATACATTGCTATGTGTGTATCTTCGTCATATTAACGGTAATTCCTTTTTCGATATTGATTCGTAAATAAAATAATAAGAAAACTATCCTCATATTATTCCCCTTCGAACTTTTCCAAACATTAATTTACAATAATTAATGGTCGAATTAGGTAGTGATCCGATATTTTAGTGTATAATTAGTTAATTACGGATGTAGTTTATATTTATTAACTAATTGTTTGGAAAAATCCTAAAAAAGTGACTGTGTCATTCAAGTTTTGGAATTTTTTTTAATTATTTTGGGTATATTTTTCACTGATACTTTCTTCAGACTGATCATACATTTCGATTATTCGTTTTACTTATTTTCCTTTATCAGATTTTTCCAGGTTTACAATGACAAAAAAAAGTTCAGGTCTTAAAAGTTGAATCACATCGTAGTTTACCGCGTAGTATTAATGCATAACAAAAAAGAAAATCTTCTCACTCGTTTTAATAATCGCAGAACTTTTCTCTTCAATTGAATTTATATATCATAACCCATTTATTGGATTTGGATGACGTCACTCGATTCATAAAATCAATTTTTTGACTATCACAGATAATTTTTGTTCGATTTTTTTGAAACCCATTATTTTTTGCATATTTTCCATTTCGTCAATATCCATTTGCCTAGGGTTGTTTATTGATTTCAAGTTGTAATAGCCATTTCAAAAACTAAAAAATATATCTTTCGGTGGAACACCGAATAGGAAGTATCAAAATTGAATTTCTTGATTAAAATTTGTGGATTTTAAAAAACCAGTTTTTGGATTTTGATGACGTCACCCGATTTAAAGTAAATTTTGTCCAATTTAAGATATTTGCTTTAGATGTCGAAATACACATAATATAATGCACATGTGTTTTAATTTTAGTTGATTCTACATTATACCCGCAGATTCGCACGCGTTTTATTGTTATATCTCCTGCTTCTATCATTTTAAGACTAAAAACCTCAATGTAATTTCCCACCGCTTCCACTACTTTAAATATTTATCGTGCTTCTACTACTTCAAATATTTTGCGACACTTCTCCAAATTTCTATTTCAGCGATTATTTCCGAATTCTATCTCCGTAGCAAATATATACCAGTAGTTTTTAAGGTATTTCCAAACTATTATCAAGTTGTCAAGAACTTCACAAAATTCACAATATTAGTAAAATGAATCCTCAGAAATCAGCTGAATTTTTTTGAGAATTTATTCCTATGGCGTTTTTGAGAAAATCGTTACGTAAGTGGGAGAAATTTAACATGCACTTCATAAACATGGTGAAATAAAATGCACGATTCCGACTGTTTCTACTTCGAACTTTCTCAATATAGTCACGCTCGTTCTGAAATTCGACACATATTTTCCTCAACTCCTTAGAAATATTTTTCCTTAAAACTTTGGGAGAATGCCCATCGGGTTTTTAAGTTTTTAGATAAAATATGCGTAAAAAAGTGCATTTTTTTCATGTCCGCAGCAGAAGGTTATTTTTTATGGTTCAGTTGCCATCCTGAGTACCGGCGTGCTGTTTAAAAGTAGTATGAAAAACTTACTACTAGTAACAATTCTTATTCTTATGGTGTTCGCAGTTCGTGTTAATATGCTATAGTAAGTTACTTATACGGTAGTTATGTGACGAATGAGAACACTGACGACAACGGACAGCTGTTTTTAACAACGCGCAGGAGTACCAACATATTTTTTTTACGCATATAATTTTCTATATAGTTCTTTTCGCGCGGGTACCCGATCAGCTGATATAGATTGGAAATACCTAAAGTCTAATTATAAGCTTTTAAACAAAATTAAATTTCATCAAAATCGATCCAGTAGTTTTTTCGTGATGGTTGAACAAACAACAGGCATTTGCAATTTCATATTAGTAGAGATTTTACATAAATCATTTTTTCTCTTCCAAAACTACGTTTTAGTTGGCTAAATTAGGTATCCCATGGCCATGAAGCATAAATTTAAAATTTCATGATATTTTCAGGTTTTCCCTGACCTAAAACAAATTCCATGACTATTCCAATTCCAAGTTTTCCAGGAATTCTTTAAAGGAAGTACATTTTCAGGTAGTTCAGGTAGCACAGATATATGTATATGACCGGTACTTTTATAATTTAATATAAATTATATATACCATAAAGACGGCGGTTATTGACTAAACTGTCGGGTTATGGACAAGAACGAAGTAACCGGCTATGCTTGTGAAGATTTTCTGCAGTTTCCTTCACGAACTCCAGATGAGTATCGCCATAGCTCCTATCAAAATCGGCAGCAGCTGCACATCCTACCAATCCCTAGTCTACACACGAAATTCCTTTTCGTCCACTCACATCCTTAGGCATCACAATGGACCTTATGGTCGAAGTGTATCCGTCCAGGACAGCCTCTACAATCTATCTATCAATATCTGTGGACTCTCTAACGGTCACAGTTTTAAGTCGATTGGAATGCAATTTTGTATTTGAGGTGCTTTTGGTATTTGAAGGTCAAGTTCGTTAATGGGTGAAATCGATATATGTAGTTTTCCTGTATGGTCAGTTGGTATAGAAAAGAATGTCCCAACATTAGGGTGCCGACTATATTTTTTTCTCTTTCCTCCAAGACACCTCGCCCATACTTTATATGCATGGGAATTCAAAAATATCGGTAGCGGGAACATTAACGGGTTTACTCGTGTTATATATGCAATAAAAAAGCACGTAGAGCAGACAATATTTCGCTCGGGGGATAGAGAACACGAGACACTATCTGTCTCACAATGTTGGAACAGCTTCCACTTATAGAAACTGATGGTGAAATCGGAATTGGGAAGGGGAGGGATAGTGGGAGGGGTTGAAACACAAAAATTGGCATATCTCCCTTAATATTCGAAAAATCGAAAAATACATAAGAAGTAAAGTTGTTTTAAGTTAGAAAATTAGTTTTTTATCATTTTGTCTGTTACACAAATATTTACAATTTAAGATTGAAAGTTAAAATCCTTAATATCTCTCGGCACATTAATTAGCTAATAAATTGTAGCAAACATGGTTTTCTACAACTTTACATTTTTCGATTGTTCTAAGATTAAGAAAGATATTTTATATTTTGTGTTTGTTTCTATCTCTATGTCCCCCTTTCCCCTTGACCTATGCCATTTATTAATAAAATTGGTCTGACAACTAGAGATTGATTTATGTAGTCTCAGAAAATTCGCTTCGTAGCTACCTCTCCGAAATAAACAACTATTATTCGGATCTTTTTTTCCAAAAAACGCTTACGTGAAGAAATACTCATGTGCATTGTTTAGAATGAGTCACTCTGTTATACATGAATTACCTCTGGTAAAATGTACACATTTCTTCCAGAACAAAAAAACAATTTTATAAATATTATACCAGAAAAATTTAGAATGAAAAACAATAACAGCAAGGAAATTTTGAAAAATCTGTTTTGAAACAATGTTATATAATAAAATAAAAAAAATATTCCCATATATAAACAAAACATGATAAGATGTGATATTATATACCTTCATCCTTTTTTTAGAGAGGCAGAAGGATAAAGATACGGCGGACGGGCGTCGGGGCGGGGCGGACCATGAATATACGAATATTGTTTTATGTAGTCTGCTCATAAAGTATTGAAATGCAAGAAAAAAAAACTACAAATACAGTATACATAAAAATATTAAACAGCCCAAGTGGGTGAGCGGTTTAAGGCGCTCGTCTTCTTGGAACTGAGAGATTACGAGTTCCTATCACGGCTCCGGCAGTTTGTTAATTAAAATTAATGGGACGGTTAATTGACTAAACTGTCGGCGTATTGACAAGAACGAAGTAAGCGGCTAAGTTTGTGAAGGTTCACGAAATCCAGAGTAATATCGGCATAGTTCCTATCAAAGTCGAACACAGTCGCACAACCTATCAATTTCTAGTTTACAAACAAATTCCTTCTCTTCTACTCACAATTAATAAAGGTTAAAAAGTAATGATGTGGGTGTTGTAGACCATGGAGTCTCAGAAACGGAAGTAAAATCGCATTATTATTACATAAAAAAATTATTATTATTAAAAATAAAATAGTGAACCCAACTACGCCAGATAGTTGGCCGATAGTCTACCTACAGGTAAATGAATAGTACTTACAAATACCTAACCAGTCCAAGTGGCCGAGCGGTCTAAGGCGTTATGTCTGCGCAGTATGCCTACTTGAAAACTGGGAGGTTATGGTTCGAATCCCGACATCGGCAGTATGTCAATTATTAAGAAAAAAAAAAGGGGCGGTTAATTGACTAAACTGTCGGCGTATGGACAAGAACGAAGTAATCGGCTACGCTTAAGAAGGTTTTCTGCAGTTTCCTTCACGAACTCCAGATGAATATCGGCATAGTTCCTATAATAGTCAGCTGCAGCCGCATATCCTACCAATTCCTAATCTATACACAAATTCCTTCCACTCCACTCAGATCCTCATATCCTTAGGCATCACAGTGGACCTTATGGTCGAAGTGTAGCCCGTTCAGGGCAGCCTCTACAATCTAACTATCTATCTACAAATACCTATAATTTGAAATAATGAAACCACCATATAGAGAGTTAATACTGAAACTCAGCGATCAGTGATTATTTCAAGTCGAATCCAAAGGAATAGAAAATTTGTTCGTATTCGGCAATTTGAATATTCTCCCATGGATGAAATTTGATCGAGTATATATGTACAATAATATTTTTATATATGCTGTATTAAAATATAACATTTCAATGAAGGAATCATGGGTAAGTGTGCGCCAGATAGGGGCGGTGAGAGGCGGCAGATGGATATGTGTCGATTTACTTGTACTACTAGAATATATGTATATAACTAGAGTCTGTCTGTCCGTCAGTCTATATGATTAAGGCTATATAACATTTTCTCTATAGTAAAATAATTCCCCCCTAATATAACCATCCTTCCAGAGTACTCGCTCGTCTACACTTCTGCCAGCAGATGGGTACCATATATTCTTCCTTTACGTTTTTTCTACGGAATAATTTACACATCATATTATGTATAAAAGCAGTTAATAGGGAATATGCATGAAAATTTTTTTTCACATGAATTGAAGCATGTTTACTTGGCAAATATCAAGGTAAAATTACTTTTTAAATAACTTTAAAAATAAGCGAGATATGAATGATTGAAATTCACGATTAGACAAAGAGAGTGATAGCCCTCTTGATATGTTATGTGACGTCATATTACACTTTCACCATTTAAAATACACGTAAAACTCCGTTTTTAGTATTTGTGCAAGAAAGAGATAATAATCTTTAAAAGCTTATAGCTTCCATGATATTTGTCGGATTTTAATTTCGTTTTTAAATATTATTACAGTATTAACAGTATTTTCATATTCTGAAAATAAAGGTGAAAATAATTTTCATGCATATTCTCTATTACTAGAGTCAAGCCAAATTCACTTGATTTTGACATATAACTTGGTTCGTTAAACAGAACTTCGCTGGATTTCGCCAATAAGGACGTGAACACCGACAGGAACATCGAATCGAATTTTCTCAAGAATCGATAGTGAAATTTCTCGTTGATCCTGATTTGGTGTTACAATGTTCGCTAAATTGAGTTCTACAAAATTGATGCATCAATATTTGTGTTCAAGGCAAAGGAGTTATAGAATATAAGAATTAAATTGAGAATTGGACTCAATTTATTGAGTATTTAAATATTTGGGAATTTATAACACGAACCATGCTTCTCTTTTAAAAAGAATGCTTCACAAGACTTTACATGTCTTAGCAAAAAGTTATGTCCTAAATCGACTTATTTTATTATCATTTCTAAGTGCAGCAAATTGAATAATTGCAAAAAGTGCCTAAATTTCGATGAAACATCCTGTATAAACATTATAGAAAACGTAAATAATAAACTAAAGGTTTAAAAAAAAAACATTTATGATTGTATTGCTTTTCTATGTTATTTTACAAGTTTAGTGCAGTAAATACCGAAATCTTCTACACATCTCCCCTACTACAAATTTGTATAAAACTACCCTACAGTCCTACCTACACTATTCTGCATCTATGTGCATATTTTACTCCTCAACCCTTATAAAACATCAATAATGGTAACTATATATATATAAGTATATACAAAACAATATTACCCTAAAACCCTAAATTGTATACACGTAAGTAGGTAAATTCATCTCCATATACTCCTCCTCCCCCTAACTCCTCTCTAAAACATGGTAAAATGTACATACTATCAAGAAGGTTTGAGAAAACACTGATGTAGAAAGTGCGAAAATGGATTATAAGTAAAGTCATTTCCTTTAAAGAAGTAATGCTTTAACCTTAAGTGACCTTGATGCCTCTTTACTTTTTAAACCAAGATTTTGTTTCTACACACCAAGGGATTCTAACGCTACCAGAATGTCCCGTAAATTCCCGGATATTTGTAATATTATTTCTCATCGGCAAAATAGGATAAGAACCATTCAAAATTTTCGAAAAAAAAGGCAAAGCAAACAAAAGGCCAGAGATTTTATCAATATGTCATGATTAAAGAAAATAATTCCGGGTTGTTGAAAAAATTTTCCGTATAAAACCTTGATTTTGTCAAAAATCTTGTATAATCCGATAGCTAGAAAATCGACTATTTCAAAAAGAAGCCTTGGAAAGAGCAGAATTGCGTCATGGAACAGGGGAAAGATGAACGTTTTTAACCCGACTTCAAAAAAGGAGGATGGTTCTCAATTCGTCTGTATTTTTTTTTTTTTTTTTTTTTTTTATGTTTGTTACCTCAGAACTCCGTCATTTATGAACCGATTTTGAATTTTTTTTTTTTGTTTTAAAGGGTTTGATTCCCGATTGGTCCCATTGTCACCAAATCGCATTCTGAGGAGAGGATCTCCGGGAAATTGAGGAAAATACTCATTTTATATGTGATAACAGATTTCTACGAAATTTTTTTTTTTTTTTGAAAGGGTATACTCATTCATAATGGGAAAATAAAAAAATTTTTTTTAAAACCGACTTCATAAAAATTTTTTACAAAAAAAAAAAAACCGACCCCCAAAAAAAAAATTTTTACAAAAAAAAAACAAAATGCTGAAAATCTGTAAAAAAAACTGAAAATCTGTTATAAAAAAATGCACTAAAAATTACAAAAAAAAAAAAAACGGGTAAAAAAAATGTGTTATAAAAACATTCACTAAAAATTAGTTGGTCGTTTAGTAGGTCTACCCATGTTTAGACAAATAAAAACAGTTATAGAACTACAAAGTCACTAAAAAGCGAGAAATAAAACTTATTTTGACAAAATGGAAACCCGACTTAACAAAAGAAGCACTAAAAAGTAAAAAAATAATTGCATATTCTTGTGCCAATTTTAGTTCACCAAAGCAAAAATTTTTAAATATATATGTACAATTATTGTTATTTTTGGAGGCGGTGTCAACATAGAGAAAATCACATAACTTTTGGACACCGCCTACAAAAATAACAATAATTGTACATATATATTTAAAAATTTTTGCTTTGGTGAACTAAAATTGGCACAAGAATATGCAATTATTTTTTTACTTTTTAGTGCATCTTTTGTTAAGTCGGGTTTCCATTGTCAAAATAAGTTTTATCTTTGTTCAAAATTTCTTCTTTTTTTTTTAATAAATACAATAAAAATAAAATAAACCAAATATTTTGATATGATTCAGTCTGTCAGTCGTCTTTATATCACTTGTATATATTTATGAATATGACGTTACGTTTGTGGCTGACGCCGTTATTTACCGCTCTCCGCGCGCCATAGACGACAATCATCTCAGTTAGTTATACTTGTTTAAATTACATGAGTGTAGTTATAGTACACATACATCGACGGGCGTATCAAAAATATTATTATACTTCCTATACAATATCAAATTTTACTATACCGTCTGTTTAGTTTACATCTTCGTATCATGGATCCCACGAGTATGAGAGAGTACATATGTATACATTAAGCAATGTGTATGAGAAGGAGGTCTTATAGGTTTGAGTGGTTGGTAATCACTCGAACAGTTATGAAAAATATGCTTGGTTATCAAACCTATAAGACCTCCTTCTCATACACATTGGTTAATGTATATGTACATATGTACTCTCTCATACTCGTGGGATCTATGATACGAAGATGTAAACTAAACATAGTGTATGTTATAGTACACTAGTATTAGAAATGTTATTTTTTAATCCGACTTCAAAAAGGAGGATGGTTCTCAATTCGTATGTTGCTTTTCTTTTATGTGTGTTACCTCAGAACTCCGATTTTGAATTTTTGTTTTTAGTTTTAAAGGGTTTGATTTCCGATTGGTCCCATTGTCACCAAATCGCATTCTGATGAAGAGATCCCCTGGAAATCGAGGAAAACCCTCATTTTATATGTGATCACCGATTTCTGCGAAAATTTTTGTTTTGTTTGAAAGGGTATACTCATTCATAATGGAAAAATAAGAAATTTTTTTTAAATACCGTTTTGAAATAAAAAAAATTTTTACAAAAAAAAACCGACCCCAAAAAAGAAATTTTTACAAAAAAAAAACTAAATGCATGTAAAAAAAACTGAAAATCTGTTATGAAAAAATGCACTAACAATTAAAAAAAAATGGATATAAAAAAAATGTGTTATAAAAAAATGCACTAAAAATTAGTAGGTCGTTTAGTAGGTCTACCCATAATCAGACAAATAGAATCAGTTATAGAACTTCAAAGTCACTAAAAAGTGAGAAATAAAACCTATTTTGACAAAATGGAAGCCCGACTTCAAAATAAAATATTCTATAACAAAAAATGCACTAAAAAGTAAAAAAATAATTGCATATTCTTGTGCCAATTTTAATTCACCTAAGCAAAAATTTTTAAATATAGATGTACAATTATTGTTATTTTTCGAGTCGGTGTCAGCATAGAGAAATTCACATAACTTTTGGACACCGCCTCCAAAAATAACAGTAATTGTACATGCGGATATTTTAAAGCTCACATCCGCGGATGCGGAATTATATGTCAAGTTTTTTTAAGACATACTTAATTTAGGAACATGAATAAAGGGAAAAGATGGTAATAATTTTTAATAAAGAGCAATATCGCTGCCTTTCCAGGGTCCATCGTGTTTGGTAGAGGTTAAGAGATATTAAACCCGCGCTAAACAGGCTAAACTGCTTCAGTTGCATCGATTTTTAGATGATTCCTCAAAGACAAGGTTGTACGGCCCTTGCGAGAGTATGTTTTGTGGTATATTTTACACTAAAATTTATCTCGGACATGGTCATCAAGTTTAAAATAAGACTAAATCATACTTTGCGTCGGTGGTGGCATTATTAATGCACATGTCAATTAGATTATTCAAGGCGAAATACTATAAAAAAAAAATGCAGAAATCCTGAACAAAACAAGCAACAGCCGCATTCGCAAAAGATCCGTAAAAAGTATTGAGTATTATAGATGCAGATACTAAAATTAATGCGGAAGTTCCGAGATTGCAGATGCGAATATACGCAACATCCCTGGTTTATATCAAGGTGATAATCTCGCTGATTTCACCGATCAGACGAACTAATCACCATGATACATCATTTTTGCATCAACTCTGATCTATAATTATATTTTTATGAATCCTGTATATATGACGCCGCATGAATAAAGAGAATACGGCGTCATCATCATTCTAATGATTATTACAGAACAGAATATTGTCGTCAAAACAGACAGACAGACAGAGAGACTCGACTGATGGACAAATACTTATCTTCATGCATTTCACTATGAACACTTGTCGTCATGCATATATAGCTCCGAACTATGTACACTCCCCTGCAATAAAATTGAGTCAAACTGTATCCAAAAAGTTTCCAAAGTTTTTGCTGATGTCTGTAGTAATAATAACGAAAATTATGATATGTATAATTAGGTAACTTTTTTGCTTACACTTTACAAAGAATACGCCATCAATAATTATTTTTGGGAACAAATATATTTAAGGACGTTCCCCATCACTGTGTAATGCAATCAGGACAACAAACAGGTTTGATTTTATTATAGCACAAATATAAACACACATATACAACACATAGCCAAATACACAGTTCAAATATACAAAATAATGGTATTTTGAAGAAAATAAATAAATTTAAACTTTTATATTTCGAAAACAAAACGGTAACACACGATTTTTTTTTAAATTCATACAATAAATATTTAGCTTTACTCTCCTAGATTTTTTTTAAATTCTGTCGAGTATTTTTTCTAATACAACAGATAATAGTTTGGTGGGCATGACGTTTTACATCCTTGTAATGAGAGAGAGTGAGAGAGAATGATAACTTTGATATTAATTATCTCGCGTTCTAAACGGTCAAAAATTCTGAAACTTCGGGATTTATTAGAAAACATTATTTTTAGCCTGTGAAAAGAAAATGAGCAAAACCTGTCGAAAAGTGGTAGTATGCTGGAACATCCTTAACTGTATCAAATAAATATATTAAACTTTCTACTTACACCATCAAAAATTTCAGAATTTGCTGAGAGTAAAATTCAGATAGGTTAATTTTTTTTGCAGAGGTGTGTATGTGTGTGTGAGTTAGGTATGTAGCTCCAATAGTAGTGCTAGCAAGCTGTAGCTTGTTGCTTCGTTCCACCTCCCACCAATTCGCCATATAGCATCGTATATTTGTAATATTTTTCAGTATTTTGTTTACATTTCAGGTTTTATCACAAAACTTTAATCTTAAAACCACACTACTCGTCTCGTTAGAAAAGAATGGATTAGAATACATTATCATACTTTCTTTGTCTATCACAAGTTCGTAACAATTGTTTTATCTGTTCTTTACAATATTTCCTTGTTTCTTTGCTGCTTTTTATTTTTATTTTTCAGTATATTTTTCCCAAGTTACATTTTTCTTTTAACAAGTATTTTCATATATTATCTTTATGTACAGGTTGATCTAACCCTGTTTGTAAATAGTTTTATTGTTCATAGAGAGATAATAATAAAAATCATCAGAAAGAGGCGTACCGCAAACGGGTCCCTTGCACCTAGACCAAGGGATCCTCTGTGCCCTCCTTGAGAACAACCTGTCACCCGAAGGCAGGACGCCTCCGGGTAAGAGGTGCTATTTTAAGCAGATAAAGCTACAGGTTTCTGTCGACGCCAGACGCCACCCAGAAGGCCCACAACTTCTCCGCCGGGATTACTCCCAGGATTAATGGATCCAAAGTTTCGGACCCAAACATTCTATATCTGACACCCTGCAGGCTTCTGCAGGTGCATATAACATGTATGGAGGTTTCATCGTCCTCCATACAGGCCCTACAAGTGGGATCATCAGAGATCCCTAAGTTATGAAGGTGATTCATAGAGAGATAGATAGGGATTATTATAGTATGTATTTGGTAGACTATACCTTTAAAAATTCAATTTACCACATGAATTTAACAATTGAACAAAATGCCTCAAGATATATTTTTCAAGTTTTTTCACAGCTGTTTTGCTCGAAAAGTTTATAATGTCGAGATATTCGAGAAAAATTTGAATTGTTTTTCACTCTTTAAATAAGGAAGATGGATAAGCTTAGCAAACCAAAATATAGCTCCCCTAACCAAGCTTAGAATATCAAGATTCAATTTTTTAACTTGCGTGTGTAAATCGTAACTTTAATATGGTATACAGGCTGTCGTCACCAAGATAAGCCATAAGTATAAGACAGACGTACTATTATGAACCACAAAAGTAGAGATGAGGTAGATTGTAAAGGCTGCCCTGGACGGGCTACACTTCGACCATAAGGTCCATTGTGATGCCTTGGGATGTGAATGGAGTGGAAGGAATTTGTGAGTAGACTAGGAATTGGTAGGATATGCGGCTGCAGCCGACTTTGATAGGAACTATGCCGATATTCATCTGGAGTTCGTGAAGGAAACTGCAGAAAACCTTCTCAAGCATAGCCGGTTACTTCGTTCTTGTCCATACGCCGACAGTTTAGTCAATCAACCGCCCCATTTTTTTGTTTTTTTATAATTGACAAACTGCCGATGTCGGGATTCGAACCCATAACCTCCCAGTTTCCAAGTACTGCATACTGCGCAGACATGACGCCTTAGACCGCTCGGCTACTTGGCTGGTCCCACAAAAGTAGATGTCATTTTTAAATTTTTTTCTTGTACGTTATTCATTCAGTTAGGAATATGTTTCGAATAAAAGTTGTCAGTATATTTATAATAAACAACTTTTTGCCAAAGAATTATTTCGAAAACAGAATGAATACGGCATAAATCAATTATAAAATTTTGAAAAATGAGCGTTACTTTTGTAGCCATGTGTACATTTATTTGCAAAGAGAACATATTTACAACAGTAGCAATTTTGCATATGAACACTCCCATTCATAAAAATTGAACCACCAGTAAGCGTATTCCACATTCTAAGCGTATATATTACTTAAAATTTGTAAATTACAAACAGTAACACTTAGAATGTTTTAATTGATTTAATTTTTATGAACGGAAGTGCATGTCTCTTTTTTTCTTTACAAATAAATGTAAGCCTATCTTATATTTACGCTGTTGCAAATTTCGTATCACAATAGATAGTCTTCACGATTACATCCTGTATATCGTTTTAATCCATAGATAGATAGATAGATCTTTGCAGTTTTTAAAAGAATATTGCACGTCGATCACATAGATCATTGTGCTCCCCCTTCACATCAGTCTGGCGCGATTCGGTTCTGCCATATTTTAGAAATAGCCAGAAGTATTCTTATCAGGTTTTCCTGAAGGTTCATATATTCGGGATGAGATGCACCGAATATCTTATATCTGCTGTAACCGAGAGATTCGCAGTAAAAGATGATGAAGGTAAATGTTACCTCCACTTCGCCGCACAGTCTGCAGATAATGGATCCGTTATGGAGTACTATTGTGTGCAGATGCTTTTGTAGGTGATATCCGGTATTGAATCTGGTAACCTTTCGAAGTTGTATTATGTCTAGGTTGAGTACATCGAGGGACTTTCTTGAATGCATTCCGAAACAGTATTTTCCTGAGTTTATGCTGCGGTTTATTTTCCCAGGATCACGGTGTTTAACATTCATCACTTTTTTACATACTTTCTTTGGAATTCCTAAAATAGGTTCTGGGCCTATGAAAAATATTTCGACTCCTTTCTTTGCTAGGGTATCTGCTTTTTCGTTTCCTTCGAAACCACTGGCATCCGGATCAATTTAACATTTTTACGTTTTGTTGCTCCAATAGTTCTTCTTGACAATCCTTGACTATCCCATCGGAGACTTGCAGGCAAGGCTTTTAGAGGTGCTTGACTGGCTGAGAGAATATATACATTCTGGTTTATGTACGCCCTATGTTGTTTCTTACGGACGCAAGCCAGTACGGCGTCGACTTTTGCCTGAAAGACTGTGGCATATTGAGGCATTTTGGTACATCTGTGTTAATTTAAAAAACGGGGTCAGTGAGGTTTGATGGTTCCACGATTCTTGCATGTCGAACCTGATTTTTGTTTTAATCCATACGAAAGTCGGTAACACAGTAGGATTAATGAGCATATATCTTTTAAATACAAAAAATCAGTGTTTAACATGTGTTTATAAGATTCACAGCTTCCGATATTCAATTGTGAATTGTTTTAATTTAGTCGATACTATATAAACAAACACAACGTTAGATTGACATCCTGTATATACAATTTTTTTCTATTAAATACGTTTTGTATAGAAAAATATATGACATTACAATTTTTATTTGTCATCAGACACAGAATATTCTCGAGTTACTTTTTTTATATTTTGTCCTTTTTTTAATAATAAAATTTTCTCAACTGAATGAAATAATTTTCATACTATTTTCAACAATTCTTGTTCGTGTATTGTTCGATTTAGTCTAAGAGCTATCAGACCAAAAATCCTACGTTATTTTAAAGCAAGAATGGAAATATTATCAAAATATAATGTAAAGTTAACCAAAAACCCTTCTAGCGTCAGCCGATCCACGCTTAATGGTGTATAAAATATTAATTAACACACAGTTGTTGTTCCTTCAACATTCACAACTTTTGTTCGAAAAACGATCAAAAGAAATCGAACACAAAGTATGTTTTGACTGACGATATATCAAAAACAATTTTTCTAGAAAAAGTCTTTCGGATTTTCAAAAGGAATAAGTTTGTAAATTGAAGTTTAGCTCTATTTCTTAAAGTTTACAACCCTTGATAGGGGAGGATGAAGTAAGTGTCGCTGGCCAAGTTGACAAACATATTAAAAGTTCAAATAGCAGACGAATCGTGCAAAAAACAGAGAGATCCAGTTGGGTGTTTCTGCTCTAAGTTGGTTTACGTTCGAACATACCGGAGACGGAGCGTGTACAAAATCGTATACGTTCGCTTGAGTAACTAAGCGAACTTCGATAGACTACTAACAGACTGTAGTATCAACTTGAGTGGGGGGAGATTCCATGAAGATGGTTCTTTTTCTGAATACTATAAATGTTCGACTTGAGTCTTATGTTAAAAACATTGTTGTACGACAATACGCGAAACTTGCTAAGCGTTACACTTCTGGTGAAATATAATGTAACTAATAAAAAAAACCAAAATAAGAAATAGATTTACATGGGACACATGTAAATATAAGTCTGTAAGCGTTTCTTATAGCAAAATTTTTAATTTAACAATGTCTCGATCTTGTGTTCATGCAATAAAAGAAGAAACCCTGATATTTCGTTCATTATTATTCAAAGCTAAGTAAAGAATATTATTAATTGAAAATAAGTTGGGGAGTAAATTTCTACGAAGATAGGTACAAAGCGTGGAAATTGAAAATTGATAAACCCATTCTCAAACATATGAAAGTAATATTTACTAAATTATTAATATTTATTAACTAACCTAAAATATCGAATTTGTATACAGTTGCAATTTAATACTTGTGGTCAGAAAACTAAATATTAAATTATTGAAAGTTTCAAGTACAAAATTTTACTAAAATCGCTACAAAATAAAAAAATATTAAAAAAATCACATGTTATATACACTACGTTAATTAAAATAGACCCAATAGCAACATTGTGTTGTGCATCTGTCACTGTTTATGCATAGTATGTCATGATATGGTGTTACACTCATACGACAGACGACGGACAATAACGACGATGTATACATGCACGAGTAAGATGTAACTATATATAAATGATTGTAGTTAGAGTGTGATAAGTATAATATAATAGTTATTTATGTTATAATACAATACTGATTGTTTAAGTGTGACAAAGTAAACCATATCATAGTACATTACATATAGACAACGATAGATACACTATACAGTATTCCAGATTGGGTGTATTTTAAAAATAAATACAAAGATTATATAAAGATTAGCACGACATTTAGTTTGGTTATTAGTCACGCAGCGCTATTATAAAAAGTTTCGCGTATATTTATCAAGTAGCCTTCCCGCCACGGCCTAACATAACCTAAACTGTTTAAGTTTTGGTTAATTTTAATCAATAAATTGACAAATTCATGATGTATTTTTAGTCTGATAGCTTTTAGACTAATGTAGCTCCAAGCTTTGTGTCTGTTACATCATAGATAAGGTTATTTATTTTATTGCACAGATAATATTGTGTGTCTGTGCTATGGTGTGCAGTAAGCATATATAGCTCCTCACTCGCTTCAACTATTAACTGCATCACATGTACCATCAACGTCAAAAGTCGAGCTAAAATTTAAAAATTTTATAATTGATTTTGTGCTTTATTTATTCGGTTTTCGAAAAAATGCTTCGACTAAAAGTTATTCATTATAATTCTACTAACAACTTTTATTCGGAACATTTTTCCGAAATCCGAATAAATAAGGCACAAATCAATTATAAAATTTTTTAATTGTAGCTCGACTTTTGGCGCCGATAGTATATACAGATAGAATCAAGTTGAGTTTGTTATTTTTTAAATGGATTTTTACTTTGTCTCGTTCACAATTCTGGTGAGTTCTATTGGGTAAAATTTATTTTTACAAATCAAAAAGATGATTGTGTGTATCTGGTACACAAATGTACAAAGAGATTTTTCCAACTTTACAACGGATAACGTTATTTTTCAAGGTTAACAGAACAGCCATAATCATAATTTATATAAAGGGGATACATTTTCATTATAATAAAAATTACCATTTATACATTTTCAAGGAAACTACAAAATTTTGTTGCAATAGTTTTATGTCAATATTATCACTTTTTCAAGGTTAGATGTTTCTTGTATCGTGAAATTTATCGTAGTCCTTTGTGTGTGATACTAAGTCGAAGATTTTATTGTCCTTTTTTAGCCAATAAATTTAATCTCAACAAAGATGTAGTTATGTAGTTGATGTAGTTATGCAGTTGCAAGGTGTGCACAGACGGCTCTCCGGAGCCGAACGGCTCTCCATAAGCTGTGTGAGAGTAAGTAAAAAAGGTATGTTTTGAAGTAAGACGAAACGATGTTTCAATACAGGTTGCCTACCGATTATTGCCCAATAATTTATTCAATCAATTTAGAAATAGTTTTATAAAATATTTATTGTTTAAGAAATATCTTTTACAATATGGAGAGATACACCAAAAAACATAATAATAATAATAACAACAATAATGATAATAGCAATAACAATAATTACAACAACAACAACTATTTTAACCATTTAGAACTTAGTAACAAATTACCAACCCCTTCCCTCCCTTTGTCATTGGCATCTTTATTGTATCCAGTGTCATCAAATTCCCATGACACTATACCCCTTACTAAGAAAAAATAATTAAATCAAGTAAATAATTATTTATTAGTTCTCCGACATGAATAGTTTAGGCAAATTATTCGGAATTTCCAAAAATCTAATTCTAAAATCTAAATTAAAGCTAAATCATCAAAAAATTTACAAGCGGTTTACAATTGTCAAGCGGTAAATGTAAAAGATCAAAAGATTTATATTTTATAATTCATATAACATTTATATTTTATTCATAGCCAAATATATTAAAAAGGTACATTTTATGCCCCAAATTACCAGCCCAAAATTCTAGAGTATGTATTCAATGTATACTTTGTATACATTGTATGCTTTGTGTACTTTGAATAATAGTGACCATAAAAAAGAGTTGGTATTATGTTTTTTTTCAGAAAATGTTTTAATTAAAAAAAGAAAATAATAATAATTGGTAGGATACCCTGCATTTACTCTATCTCTCTTCCTACCTCTCACTCAGAGCCGAGTGCAGTCAAAGTTTGCCCACCTATGCTCTAAGGTTGGGGTGTACTATTCCTTATATTGTTCAAACGTATCGAACCCACGAACTGTGTATGTTCGGAAATCCCTTTGGGCAAATTTTCTCTACAAGAAAATAGACCTACTGGTGTTTGGTATTTATGGAAAAATTTACTCTAGCGGTTACAGCTATAATCCGATCGAAATGAAACTTACTACGTGAAGTGCTTTTGGTATTTGAAGGGCAAATTTCATTGGACAAAATTTGACAAAGAAAAGGGGGAATATAGAGGAAGGGGAAACACCAAATTTGGTAAATCTCTCTTATTATTGGAAAAATTGAAAATGTTAGGAAGTAAATTTTTAGAAAACTAATTTTACTACAATTTTGTTTCTTATCAATTTTTGTTAACCTATTTATACGATTTAAGATTATAAATCAAAATTATAATACTTCTGTATATATTTAGAGTTTTGGAAAAACTGATTAAGTAATGAAATTGTAGTGGAGTGATTTTCTATAACTTTACTACTTATATTACCTCGTCTTTAAGCAGATCTTTGAATTTTGGACAGGTAGAACTATTCTAGAGCCTTTCATGGCTGAAATGGATTGTCAATATTTCTATAAAAGTAATTTGCATGACTCGATTTTTTTTTAATAATGCCTAGATCCGATTAATAGTTTGTGATTGGCTTCAATACTATAGACTTCACTACTATGCCTCTTCCCTTCCCATCAAGGACCATCTACTCGAAAGTAGTCTAGACCCAACTTGAAAATTAAGGATTTTATTCGAAATAAACAATTTTTTTTAAATAGATATAATTTAAAAAAATTAGATAACCAGTATGTTTGAAATAATAAAACAGAAGAAAAATTTGTCTTCGATAAACACTGACGATTTAAATTTTAGAACAGCTATTCGAGTTTTGTCCTTCTTTTTAACAGATCTGTATATTCTCTAACAAAGATAATTTTATGATGTTGAACAATGTTAAATTAGAAGACAAAATGGTGTGTTTTTTTTTTGGAAATAAATGCGATGTAACTTTACGATGAGAATTATTCGATGTTTACAAGTACAATTATTGTACTTATAATACTGAGTAAAAAAACATGTCTCATGGTGCAAACTACATCGAACGGAAAACCTGCAATTATACATCGACGCTCTATTTCTGAACATTTACTTTTTACAACAAAATATTCATTTTCTAATCTGACAAGGACCTCTATATATAGGTTTTTATGAAACTGCGGCCTTAATGTTTGATACGAAAATTGTTATAAGAAAATTATTCGTTTAACACTAGAATTATTAGTACATGGCTCATTCCGTAGCATGAAGTGTTAAAAAAATACCAAATTTCGTTCTAATGCTAAAAAGAATCCACGCATATTAAACTCTTTAGATATTTAGATATATCTTGGGATATAAAAAGTATTGAACTTTGAACTGATGGCCCATTCTGTTCACAAGTCTATTCCAGTCTGACGGGATTGGCTACGCCCATATCTTAGCAATGAGCAGAAGCTTGCTTATTAGGTTTTTTTGTAGGTTCATATATTTGGGATGCACCGAATATCTGGTATCTGTTGTATCTGTTTAAATATGATGTGGCTGGATGTTTCTCCCTTCTTGCCGCACATTATGCACAAAATGGATCCTTTGTGGAGTTCTATTATGTGCCAATGCTTTCGTAGGTGATATTGAGTGCTTCGAGGGCCAGCCTCTTCAATGCATTCCGAAACAATATTTTCGCTAACTTTTGTTGCGGTATATTTTCCCAGTGATCACGTTCATCCGCTGATTTATCACTTGTTTACATGCTGTATTTGGAGTTCCTAAAATAGGTTCCTTCTTTTAAAACCGCTGTTACCTGATATCCAGGCCAATCTAGCATTGTTCCGATTTGCCAGCTCCAGTAGTTTCTCTAGATAATCTTTGATGTGACTTCAGTTGCAGACAAGGCTTTTAGATCAGTTTGACTGTCCGAGAGAGTATAAACGTTCTGGTATATGTAGTCCCTACGTTCATTGACACAGACGCAAGCCAATACGGCTTAGACTTCTGCCAGAAAGACTGTGGCATATTTCCCCAAATTGAGGCTAATGTTTGCCTTTCTCCGTAAATTACCTCCCCGGTTCCTTCCCCAGTTTTGGAGCCGACTGTGGGTAATTCTTTAAATAAGAAATCAACGGGAAGCATATGCCAACAGAGAGAATCTGTTTAGAATAATTAGTTTCAAAAGATAATAAAATTTGTACTTACAATCAATCTCTTACAAAATATTTTCAAGAAAACTGGAAACTTGATAGAAACACTTACCTAGAAAAAAAGTAAAAACATTCATTATTACGTGCATGGAAATTTTTTTACAAATAGAAGAAGAATAAATCAAGAAATTATTCTAAATTTCCAAATTTTTAAAAAAGTTTTATTTACACTCCCGTTCAATAAAATTGAACCGACCTGAACCGAATCAGTCTCTCACAATTTTGATTATTCTTGTAGTAAATGTTTTTGACCGATACAACATTTTATTTAATTTTTATACGTAAAAGGGAGATATCACTTAACATGTATTAACATTACATATTCTTACTCTATCACTGACTTGTTTACATAAATAAAAAATATAAAACTTCCATTTCTTTTTTCACATTTAAAAAATATACTACTTATCTTTGTTTATAAATAATATACAGAGAGTTACAAAAGTGAGGAGTTTTATAAAATTTAAGAAAATTAACATTTCAGGTTGGTTCAATTTTATTGAACGGGAGTGTATTGGTTTGCCTAAAATATTATTATAAATAATATTAAAGAGAACTCTAGGATATTTCGAAATAAATTTCGATTTTTTGCTCCAATTTCCTAGATCAAAACTTTTTGTATATTATAAATACGTATTTCGACTACAAAGTAGTCATCACCAGTATGAATTAGCTAATTGTAATTATTCTCCGAGGAGATGTTACTTGTTGCCAATTTGGTGACGGTCTGCACTCAGACCGTCACCAACACCAAACACCGTCACCAAATTAGTAACAAGTAACATCTCCTCGGAGAATAATTACAATTAGCTAATTCATACTGATGATGACTACTTTGTAGTCGAAATACGTATTTATAAAATACAAAAAATTTTGATCAAGGAAATTGGGGCAAAAAATCTAAATTTATTTCTAAAATATATTTATTTGCTTATAAGCATGAAACTTTGCAGACGTATTTTATTCCCAGGTCAATTATAATATGGCACCATCCAGATGATCTTATCATGGAATTCGTAAACATTACATGCAACAGAAATGGGAGAAGAGTTCTAGTAAGTTTCTAGTCTTAAAAAAACTGATTTACTTAAACGGTTTTAGTGTACCATGGGTCACAAAAGTAACGTTCTTTTTACAAAATTGAAAAGTTTAAATATGTCTTATTTATTCGGTTTTCGGGAAAATGTTTCGAATAAAAATATATTTATAAGGTATATTTATAAGGAATAACTTCACTTTTTTTAATCACAGATCATCCTGGGCCTTATTTGGAGTTTTAGGAAACATTATCGAACTTCGCTAACAGAAGAAACTAAATGGGCTGCAAAACTAAAAAACTGGTTTTGTTTGCATGGAATATAAAAAACTTACTTTAATTTATCTTACCTTTAATTAATAAAACATGCTTATAAACATTTACAAAAAATGTTAAACTTAATACTCTTAATAGGACCCAAGTCTTCTTAGAATACAAATAGGACTAATTACGGGCAGTAACATGCGATGACAGAAATTACGTTAAAATACAATGAAGAAAAAAATCAATACGATCCTCCAATGATGAAAAGCTTAAATATTAAGATCCAATAGTCAAAACAAAACAAAGAAACACCATTCACCAAAAATTTAAAAAAAGTGATTATTCGATATATTCAAATACAGTGATACATCACTGTGTCTTATTGATACATCACTGACAAACACGAGTTGGCGGTCTAACCGAAAACGCATTCGACTAAAAGTTCTGTTGCATTTTTGTCTACTGATGCTTTTGCAAACAATCAAGCGGTTAGCTGAAGGCCTCGTGCAAACTGGGCCCACTAGGGACGTCGCAAGGAGTGGCCGACCCCGTACTGCTCGATCGGTCGTGAATATCGCTGCTGTAGCCGAGACGTCCGAGAGTGTCCACAAATATCAATAAGACGACGATACACGCAATTGAACATCAACAGAAGTTCGTTGCGTCTAATTTTGGTGAAAGAGCTGAAAATGTTCCCTTACAAAGTTCAAACCGTTCACCATTTGCTGCCTGCCGACCGTCAAGCGAGATTAACTTAACTTCCATGCTCTGTTAAACCTGGTGCAAGAAGAGGATGATTTCGTAACCAAAATCATAATGAGTGACCAAACCCATGTCCACTTTAATGGTTATGTCAATAAACAAAACTTACGTTTCTGGGGCACAGAGAATCCACAAGAAATGCACCAAGAACCTTTGCATCTCCTCAAAGTAACTGTTTGAGGAGGCCGACGGCATCAACGTAACCATTAATGGTGAGCGCTACAGACAGATGTTGAACGAGTTTTTTTTACCGCAAGTTGATGAGTTGGGCCTTGAACATTGTTGGTTCCAACAAGACGGAGCAACTGCTCACACAGCTCCAGCAACAATGGATATTTTGAAACACCAATTTCCAGGCCGCGTGATCTCCCGTTTTGGCGATTTTAACTGGCCGGCCAGATCGTCAGAATTCTTTCTTTGGGGCTTTTTGAAATCTCGCGTTTACTACAACAAACCACAAATCTTGCAAGGCTTGAAAGCCAACAATCAAGGAGAAATTACCAATTTGTAGCCAGATGTTTTGCGAGCAACAATTCAAAACGCCATAAAACGAGCCAAAATTTGCATTATCTCAGGAGATGGTCATGTGGCCGAAATCATTTTTTCAAATTAATGTCAACAATTTTACACCTTCAAATAAACTTTTCTTGAAAAATGATCAAATTTTTTTATTTCTAACAAATGGCAGGCTATTCATATTACGACATTACTTTTGGAACACCTTGTATGTTATAATCAAATTGTTTGAAATGCGCTCCACGATTTGATCCAAGTTCCACACTGACAATCCATAATTCTAGCTTGTAGTACATCAGCGATTGTACAATAAAACCATTTAACTTTTAAAAACATTATTTATCTGAATTTTTTCTTGATATTTTAATGATTGATTTCATAATTAAAATATAGAGAGTAAAAAACTGAACACAAAAATGAATCGAAGAAGTTAAAAGGTTATCATTACATCATCGATACGTACGTAGTAAGTAGAGTAGTTGTAGAATGTTAGTTTTTTTTTCAACTACTTTTTTCTAGAATTATCCGAACAAAACTTTTAATTTTCTTCGTATTCTATTCGAATGAATGTGCTCATTCAAATGATATTTTAATTTTCATGCACCTGCTGATGGTGTATGATAATTGCATACAGGTCTGTAGAAAAACACATGCACCTTTTTGTGTATACATAAAGGAATAGCTCATTTTAGTTTTGCACTTATACTTCATGTGGCGCGTTATGAGAATCAGATCAGATTGTATTTCCAGCATGTAATGAATCGCTGATATAACACTCAACTGATGCAGCAGTCGCTCGCACGATGTTACACAGTTTTCTATCCTGCTCTTTTGCTCAGTGCTTGGAAAACATTTAGTAAAAAATGTGTGTCATACAACAGAATAGAAAGACTAAATTCATATATACATACATTATATTCTTATCGAAACAAGCAACAATTAAATCTGTCACTGACCTCACTCTTCAGTGGACAGTAATTTTGTGTGTGCTATAATTTTTGCATATTCAAATACAAGACAATATCATACATTCTAGAAGGAAATATGAATGATCGTTATTATTTTGATAAATCAGGGTGTCTAGTAATATTTTGGCAAAATATTCCCTGACTTTTCCAGAGTTTCCAGACTTGAATTCGAATTTTTCCAGACCATTTTTTCATGTAATATTTTGTTATTGATAGGAAAGTTAAGAAAAGTATGCATTTGTTCATTTATATTCATTTTTTATGGATAATATGATAAAACCTATACATTCTTTTTCATGAGTAACATACAATTTTATCAAAAACCTCAAAACAGATAATTATTAGTAATAATTTTTTAGAAATAAGTTATTTAAAATTCAATTAAGCGAAATTCCCTGGAATTTTACGAAATTCCCTGACAATTCCATGACTTTTCTAGAAACTCAAAATTTCCTGTCATTTCCAGACAACTAGACACCTTTTAAATAGTTACACCGCCAACTCTTGCCGGCTGTACACACTCGGCGAAGCAAGGCTAGGCATAGCGAACACGAGTGTGGACTCACAACGCTTGGCCTGCCTTGTGTCGAGTCGCCTCGCCACGCCATCCCTCCATTAAAAGTCGGTTTTTATAACACGAGTCAAAGAAAGCGAGTGGTGAATACATTTAACACGAGCACGAAGGCCACTCTCGTCTACATTCGATTCAACGTTCAACCGCTATTTTTAAATATTCAACTATCAACCTCTTTAATTGTAACCATTAATCTTAATAGTAGAACACGAAAATAAATAAAAACTGTATAAATTTATGAATACTTTTTTATTTCTTTTAGTGTCCTTCAATACTCATTTGAATAATAATAATTTTTAATAGTTTAATCAAAAAATTATTACTCCGTCATTATTAATTTAATAATGTCATTTTTCAGGTATACCAACGTAATTTCGTTGACTAAATGTATACAAATTATGTATATAAATTACGAGAACTGTATTGCCGGCCAAACACTCGGCGAGAGTGTACACAGCTCCACTTGTGGCTCCTCGCTTTACGAATTTCTCGTCGAGACATTCGCCGATCGCCCTCGGCTATGTTTGATGAAAATCTGTTCATCCGTAAGATCATCAGTTCTTTTCCTGGTCGGTGTAGGGATTTTTAAGTAGTGGAAGCGCTGGAAGGTTATAATTTCTTATAAAATATTTACCGGCCATTTGCGACACAAAATAAGCTTGAAGTCTTTGTCTGACTGTCTATGACATCGTAGTTCCCGAGCGAATGAACTGATTTCTATACGATTCTTTTGTTTGATAGCTTATTTAAGCATGGTTCTTAGCTCTGTTTTATGATAATCACTTAATTATGTCGGAGGTTTTTTTAAATTTTTAATAAAATAAAATTTCACTTGTAAGTACTCTACTCGAGTGTCAACTGGGGCATCGTCACATAAAAACGACCAAACGAAATCCACTTTACTATCCATATATATTTTGACGTTCAAACACAACTTTTATAACTCAAGATGTTCACGCCATTATTTCAAACTAGTTAAATTTTAATTTATTTAGTTTTTGTTTTATTTAATTTTGGACTAATCGGTGCGCATGCGCGTTTGTCTGTTTTTTAAGTTATAGAATTGTGTAATTAAAATATAGGCAGTTCGCATATAGTTCTCGTACAGGCAACAAGCTAAAAATTCTAATTCAAATATGTAGAATTAACACGTTAATATTGTATCAGTTTAGTACAATATTATATTATATAAAAAACTTAGTTGTGTTCCATGAATTAAAAATAACTTTTCCTCATAACAATAGTGATTACGCAACCAAGTGATAACATCAAGTAATCTTAATTTCTCTTAATTCCCCGTTTTTCTATAAAGAAAATTACAAGTGTAATTTCAATTATCAAGTGTAGTAGATTTGTGGTTGATCCAGGTTTTGATGAGTACAATTTTCTTGGAATTATAAACCATCTCACAAACTAAATACAGTCGACTTTTCTCTCTCCAGTTGCGTTGGTATATTCAAGTACACGCAACATAAGTTTATAGTGAGTAATCAACGTACATATAATAGTATAGAAAGAAACACACAACTCGTCGAAAGATTTCGAATTAATTTCAAGAAATTGTTTGTTTTTTGTTCATATAAAAAAAACCATTGGATAACGTTATATACGTTACTTAATTATTTATATAAATAAATAAATATCGTTACGATATATAAAAATAGACTATATATATATATATATATATATATAATATTTTATATTCTATTCTCGAATATTTTAGATATTTATCCTTCAAGGATATTTCTTTTCTTCTACATAGAAGAAACATAAATTCACATAAATCTTTGTTTGATTTTTAATACGATAGAATATAAACATACGTAAAACCAAAGTTATTTCATTTTGTAAACGGGGTGATTCATTTTTATTAGTGTGCCGTACTTCGATAAACGAACACTTATGGAATAACCTCGCTGGACAGTCCGCCTGACTGTTACTGAAGTTTTTCTCAGAGACTATTTCACAGACATGATTAAATTATTTGACATAGTTGTAATATGCAATTAACAAAAAACGGACATGAGATTTAAAATTCAAAAAAATTTGTTGAGGGGATAGTTTGTAAGTTTTTTTTTTCAAATAGCTTTTTGAAGCAGCGCCAATATTATTAGAATTGAAAAATTATACCGCTTGACAAATTGATTGTAATAAACAATTTTATTGTTTTTCTTTCTTTAGTTTAAACTATTGCGAGTTGCAATTTTGATAAAAAGGTTCAAAAATCATGTTGTACTGAACATAAATAATTTGTCTTCACGAAACACTTATAATAGACTAGTAAGCAACGATGAAACGACTGTCTGCTTCTATCGACTTTTTATATATAATATATACCAGAGTATTAAGTTTAGACCCGAGTGTGTAACGGTTGAAAATATTGAACGCAGAAATATAATGTTGATATTGATCTAAATTATGTATAAATATATATATATATAGACTTTGTTGGAATGCTTTTCCAATAGAGAATCAATGTTAAACATTATTTATTACTGGCAGACCGTGTGGTTACTGTGCGGAGTCAGTCAGTACACATGTGTTCATAGCATGACGTAATTAATTCATTTCCGCATGTCCGTCTACCCGATAATTCAAAAACGAGAAGCGATAGCGAGCTGAAATTTTGTATGTGTGTTCTAGAGCTAAAAAAATTAAGGTCATGAATGAGCAAAATCGGCCCATTTTTGGGAAAAATGAGCATAACTGTCCATCAACCCATCATAATGTACCTTTTTTTAAAATTAAAAACTTTTGTTTGAAACTTTTTTTTATAAATGCAGTATATACCGAGTATTCACGCAATTAGCTCAGTTAGTTACATCTGACATAATATACACAAATTTGGCTAATGCTCTTTTTGTAAGGAATTTGTTCATGTTCCAATTTGACCAGTCCAAGTGACCGAGCGGTCTAAGACGTTATGTCTGCGCAGTATGCCTATTTGGAAACTGGGAGGTTATGGGTTCGACCCGACATCGGCAGATTGTGAATTATTAAAAAAAAAAAGAAAAAAGGGGGCGGTTAAGTGACTAAACTGTCGGCGTATGGACAAGAACGAAGTAACCGGCTATGCTTGAGAAGGTTTTCTGCAGTTTTCTTCACGAACTACAGATGAATATCGGCATAGTTCCTATCATAGTCGGTTGCAGCTGCATATCCTACAATTCCTAGTCTATACACAAAAATACCTTCTACTCCACTCACATCCTCACATCCTTAGGCATCACAATGGACCTTATGGTCGAAGTGTAGCCCGTCCAGGGCGGCCTCTACAATCTATCTTCCGATTTTGATTGAAATTCAAAAGTAATATAACCAAAAATTAAATATATTAAATTGATTGAATCTTGTTAACACGCAGAAAGTAAAAAAGCTTGTTCGTCTAAAGGTACGTATCCTAGAAAGACTTCGAAAACAAAGAAAATATATATATTTATTAACAATTCTTTGTACATGATATTATTTTTTATTATATTATTCTGAGGTAGAGGCGAGAGAACGGGCAAGTTAGCAAGCATCAGCAAAGCATAACGCTCACAGAGACTAAGAAAAAGTTTAATATTACTAATGGAAAACTGTGTTTTCATTTCCTCTTTTCTACCCGTTCACGTAGATGGTAAGTATTACACTCAATGAATGAATGACTGAGAATGAATGAAAATATAACTTTTAAAATGTTTTTCTCTACTTTCCTTTTGTTTTCGTGAAAATTGATTTTATTTTCATAATTTATTTTTGTTAGCATTTTTGAGAGGTTTTTCCCATTTCCTGGGGAATAGGGCGTTGGGAAAATCCAAATTTTCCGACTTTTCTCGTAATTTTGAAGTTATTCTGCGTCGAAAGCAAAAAAAACGTTCCCTTCTAGCATTTCTAGAATAGGAAATATGCATGAACATTTTTTTTCACTTGAATTGAAGCACGTTTACTTGACAAATATCAAGGTTAAATTACTTTTTAAATAACTTTAAAAATAAGCGAGATATGAATGATTGAAATTCACGATTAGACAAAGAGGACGATAGCCCTCTTGATATGTTATGTGACGTCATATTACACTTTCACCATTTAAAATACACGTAAAACTCCGTTTTTAGTATTTTTGCAAGAAAGAGACAGATAATAATCTTTAAAAGCTTATAGCTTCCTTGATATTTGTCGGCTTTTAATTTCGTTTTTAAATATTATTTCAGTATTAACAGTATTTTTATATTCTGAAAATAAATGTGAAAAAAAATTTTCATGCATATTCCCTATTGGGTTAGATTTTGTATCGAATGTGTAAGTGTGTATATATTATAGGATTATATAAATTGATGATAGATTTCTTGATATATTTTTGTCTTGTTACATCTCTATACATGTGATACATATGTAGTATGTTGAATTTTTTTTCTAGATTTTTATCTAAATTTTTATTTTTTCCTAAATTTTTAAATAATTTATTTCTTTAATATTTTTAATAAAGGCTTTCTATAGAAACAATTATAATATATAATATACACATATCTGATCTAATCTATTGATAATTGCTGTTAACCGTGTATTTGTGTATAGTATAATCTCTATATATAAAAGGAAAATATGTTGTGTGTTTGCCCGAATTCTTTAGAGAAAACTATAGAAGAAATAATGTCAAGAGAAGACCCTAGCTAAATCGGTACAAAACCCGACAGAATTAGATGCATACGAAAGTATCTACATACACAAATTGATAAAACAGATCATGAATTTAGACAATGGCCAATTTCAAATTCTGATTTATTAAAATTAAACCCTTCAAAAAATGGAATACCTGAATATCAAGGTTGGGTTCGATTCACACCCTCACTTTAGTGACAATAACAACGCCGCATAGTCACAAAACGATACCGTTATTAAATGGGTGGGGTTCTTCACACAGTTAATCCTTTAATTGGTCAGTCAACTTAAATAATCCTCAGGTCAGATCATAATATCCTCAGTCAAATCATATAAAAGACAAAATTTTTTTAATATCATTGTGAGACACGCAACAAATTACTCCATATCCCAGAGATAGTTACGATTAGCTAATTCATACTGATGATGACTACATTGTAGTCGAAATACGTATTTATAAAATACAAATAAATTTTCTAGAAATTGGGGCGAAATTTGAAATGTAATTTTAAAGAACCTAGAGTTTTCTTTGATTATTTTAATAATCATTATAGAAGAAATAATGTTAAGAGAAGACCCAAGCTAAAATTTCCTTACGACTCCAGAAAAGTTATCAGAAATTCAAAATTCCAAAGCGTTTCAAATCGATTTGATTTCTGATCGATCCAAAATTATAGTCCGTCCAGATCTCGAATATAGTTTGACATAAATAAAATATTATTTTATCGCTGCACACAAAAGTCGGTCATGTTTTCTAAGCCCAACTCTCAGGTTAGTTCTTAATATCTATAACACCCTCAATCGACTCATATTCAAACAAATAATATATTATAATACTTCCAACCCTATGCCACTTCACCCTCTTGAGGATTAATTTAGCAAAAAAAATTAACTGATATCCTTTCCCAGGGTGCAAGCTATCTTCATACCTAATTTGATCAAAATTGGTTCAGTGGTTTAGCCGTGAAAATGGAACAGGCAGGCAGAGTCTCTTTCGCATATCACTCTCAAAATAATTTACGTTTTAGTGAAATTTAAATAGTATTCACTATAGCATCTCGATGGCTTAGTTAGTAGAACACTAACCCGTTAAGCAAAAGATAGTGATTTCGATCCCCAATCCAGAAATATATATTTTATTTTATGCATTTGAATTAAAGAATTGTTCAGATATTTTAATTTGATTTGATATAAATTCTGTGATAAAAGTATGATGTAATATTGCACAATTGTTGTCGATATTCGGTTAATACAATTGCTGACATGGCGCGACTCGAGTACCATAATTTCGAAGAATATTTGATAAAGGGGGGTATAAACATTCTTTTCTCGAACAGGTCGAAAAACTAAGAACATTGTTATTAACAATATTAAATTATTAATAAAAATGGTCTCTTAATAAAATTGATTTTTTTCACACATTAAAGTTCTGAAACGAAATCAGATATCAGATTCAAAACTTTAAGCGTAATGTAAACACCAGGATTGAAATTCGTTAATCGGTTTTCATATATTTCTAAATGACTCAGTTACGATCAAAATTTAAGTGACTTTCAAACTCTTCTATTTTCTTTTCCAAATAAATCACTATGAACAACGATAACTATAAATATTAATAACATATCATTAATTATCAATACAAAATTGATATCAAGGTCATATCACTATAATTATATACATAACTATGTTAAACGTCTGTCTAGATATCGAAAATTGTGTTAAAAATTATAAAGCCTGATAAAATATAATTTTGTACGACAGTAATTAAATCTTATCGTTTAGGCGTATACTAGTAGAAATTTTCTCAATCTTCAGTACAAATGGCCACAAAAGTACCGTTCTTTTATTTAAACTGTACGAGGTGTGTTCAAAAAGTAAGGGACTTTTCAAATTTCGCGGGCTGCGTACATTCGATTTTCGATTTTTTTTATTTTGTTGTGTTGGAACACTTGTCCTGAACATATATTCACAGTTTCCACTATATAGCATTCTTTGTTTGTTTGTGAGAGGCATAAAGGTTAGAAGTGTTTGGTGTATCCGGCAATTTTCTGCCGTCGAAAAAAAATGGATCAAAGAATTTGCATCAAATTTTGTGTAAAAATGGAATTAACACTCGAAATGTTGACAGTGGCATACGGTGAGTCTACGCTGAGTAAAAAAAATGTTTTTAAGTGGTACAAGCTCTTCCAAGAAGGCCGAGAAGATGCCAAAGATGATCGATCAAATTTCAAGGTTTCGCTCACAGATTTCTTCGATTACCGTGGCATAGTGCATCAGGAGTTCTTACCACAAGGTCGTACGGTTAATAAGGAGTATTACCTTGAAGTAATGCGCCGTTTGCGCATACAATTCATGGCTTTTGCATCACAATCGTCGCTTGTGCGTGATTTTTTGGCCAAAAACAACACCACAATCATTCCTCAGCCACCATATTCACCGGATTTAGCCCCCTGCGACTTTTTCTTGTTCCTAAAACTGAAGAGACCCACGAAAGGACGGAGATTTTCAACGATTGAGGAGATAAATACTGCATCGCTGGAAGAGCTCAAGGCTATACCAAAAAGTACTTATCAGAAGTGCTTCGAGGATTGGAAAAAGCATTGACACAACTGAATTATATCTGATGGGGGTTAGTTTGAAGGGCACAACATGGATATTGATAAATAAATAAAGAGTTTTTGATAAATATATAGTCACCTTACTTTTTAAACACACCTCGTATAATTGATTAGTACCTTATTCATCGTTTTCGAAAAAAAATGCTTCGGATAAAAGTTGTTCATATAAATATCCAACAACTTTTATACGAAACCTTTTCCAAAAACTGGACGAATAAGGCACAAATCATCTATAAAAGTTGAAAAAACTCTATTTTTCTGGCCCATAGTACCTACACATTAGTTTAAATGAGACCTAAAAACTTTATTATTTTGGACATTTAGAAAAATAATGAAGTTCGGAGGGGGGCTCTTAACTTAGCGAATTTCCTTAGAATACCTAAATCACTCTGTACCGTTCATATAAAATATTTCTCTTAATATTAGAAAAATCGAAAATTGTATAAGGAGTAAAGTTGTAGAAAATCATGTTTGCTACAATTCATTATCTTATCATTTTTCTCAAACTCTAATGTGTACAGAGATATTTAGGATTTTAACTTTCAATCTTAAATTGTACCTATCGAATACCACCGGTACAAAAGCAATAGCTGCATTTCCTTAGGAAGAAATTTGCTAACAAGTAAAATATTCACTTAAGTAAATAGATAGTTGGTTATCAAATAGTTGTGATGGTACTATTGAGTACAATCGAGTTTCATCGAGTTGTGATTGTACTATGAGACTTGCATCGAGTTAATAAAATAAAATCATCATCAAAATGTTTAAAATAAACAAAATTTGACTTACATAACAGAATTAATATGATCGTACCAAACAAACGATCCCGTATTATGATCGCCATCTTTATTATTTTCAAAATATAGAATCTCATGATGATTACTTTGACTCCCCTCATCATTCATAATATCATAACTACAATACGATTGTGATGAAGGGGATATCGAAGTAGACATCGATAATTAATATTCTATTAAAAATATCATTATTATTTACAAAAATCAAAAACGTTTCTCACTCTAAAGACAACCAAAAGAATATCACACAACACTTCTGCACTAAACCCACACACTATTTTAATATGGGTGGTCACTGTTTTAAATAATTCTCAAAACTTAACCAAACACAAAACTAACCAAAAAAAAAAAAAACACTTTACAAAACACATTTAAACGTTGTCACAAAAATTCTGTTAAAATTAAATTCGAAGAAATACAACATTAAATACAATACGAAAATAAATTTGTGGATTGTAGAATCGAAATTGGATCTGTCATAACACAATAATAACAACAAAATGAGCACAATATTTTGAGTGAGGATTGATTGAATCGAATAAAAAAAATGGCTGTCTTTGATTTGTATTAATTTTTTCTGTTGTGAGGCATAGTTAACTGAGTTAGTATTAGTATAAGAAAAATATTGTGAGTACGTATTTTAAAAATTTATAAACTATGATTAGTTTATAAAATTTCTGCTTATTTCAAATGATCAAATTTTTAGTTTTTTTTTTTTTTTTAAGTTATATATATACATATATACTTCTTTTGGCGTGTTATTAGACTCCGATCAAAATGTATTTTCGGCATGTCACGAATCGCTGTTATAACACTCGACTGATGTAGCACTCGTTCGATCGATGTAAACCTGATTTCTATCCTGTACTATTGCATAGTGTTTGAGAGACATTTAGTAAAAAATGTGTGTCATACAGTATACAGACTTAATTTGTATATACATGCATTATAAGCTTAAGAGACATAAGTGTGACTACAGTGAACATTATTAGAGTTGGTTTTTTCTTTCTTGGACCGTCAAAATTCGTCTTTTACTGCGCAGACCAGTCTATATGTGTTTTGCGGTAAGGTCAGGAGCAATATAATCATAAGCCTGCCTTTCAAAAATTATGAAGTAATTCCCATTCATAACATATAGTTTTATTACAAACAGTGGCTCTCAAACAAGTATGTTTGGTATATTTAATATTACAGTAAACAAAGTATTTTGTGTTGGATTTGCCTATAAACTGTATGTTATTCGCTTCTTATCCATATAATAGGTATTCTTAAAATTTTAATTGCAGTAAATGATCGATTATCACATTTTATTTGTGAGTGAGTATCTCTAAAGTGTAGTGAAGTTTGATTTCTATTATTTTACTACAGTACCTTCAATAATGCCATATAGTTCAGTATAGTACAGTACACCTATAATAATGATGACAGCACTTCTGATAATGAGGAAACAATATCAATAGTGGACCCAATTCCAGGTAATAGTGAAACCAAGGACCCAAGTCAAGATAATAGTGAAAATTGTAATAAACTATTATTGGAATTTCCAGGATGTTTGGTAATTATTACTGTTGTGAAATAAAAACACTTATTGGTTTGATTGTTAAATATTTTATATACTTTACTTTACTACATTAAAGATTAAATATAGTGATATTAATAGTTCTTTTGATTCAAAATTATATCTACTAACTAATATCAACCCCTTTCTTTGTATTATAAAAACAATGTGTTTATTGTACACATATTTTACACAAGAAATGGTAAAACCCAAATTTGTTTTATTACTGGATATGATCAATTATTTTTAAAAACGCCGAAATATTATTCAGAAATAAGTACCTAGTTCAACCACTGTATTATAAGGTTTCTTTCCACTTCACAAATGTTTTCATTTTCATTTTAGTTCTTAGTTAGTCATATTAATACGAGCATTTCTGTGGGCTATATTATGCATATTGTTAAAATTTACCATTTTCAGGACCCACAATAAAAAATATTTACCAAAATTTATTAAAAATTAAATTAGCTAGATCGATCATTAAACCCTTAAAATTAAAAAATACACTAACAATACGTTTTTTGGTCACTGGATTGTCGTAGATGTGTGTATTTTTATGATGTTGGAAATATTTTTTAAATAACAAAGAGAATAAATAATATTACATATGTATCATACGTCTTTCTTTTTGTACAATTCCTTTTACAAAATCCTTTTACATTTCTTACAATTCCTTTTACATTTTATTATAGCACAAATACATAAACAAACATATACAACAAATAGACAAATACACTGTTCACATATACAAAATTATGTTATTTTGAAGAAAAATAATAATTTTAAACTTTTATATTTCGAAAACAAAACGGGTAACAGGATTTTTTTTAAATTTATGTAATAATAATAATTTAGCTTTACTCTCCTAGTTTTTTTTTAGAATTCTGTCGAGTATTTGTCTAATACAACATATAATAGTTGAGCGGGCATGAAGTTTTACATGCTTCTAATGAGAGAGAATGAAAGAGAATGATAACTTGGATATTAATTATCTCGCGTTTTAAACGGTCAAAAATTCTGAAACTTCGGGATTTATTAGAAAACGTTATTTTTAGCCTGTGAAAAAATGAGCAAAATCTGTCGAAAAGTGGTGGTATGCTGGTGGAACATCCTTAAGATACCCCGACAATTTGGATGCAGTTGTACATTCAACTCTATGGAAATTACATGATTTCAGATATTCATTAATTAAGGAAGTTACAATTCTTTTTAAGTAGTTTTTTTTTTATTATAAAAAACCGTCGTCAGTCAATTCAAATTTTATGCCAATCTTATCAGGGTGTTGATTATGCAATTATGCGTCGAATGAAATTGGTCCGAATTCGATATCATTATCTGTTATTGATATATGCGAGACGAAAAAAGTTCACAAACGTACGAACATACCAGGGATGTTGCGAAATTTTTGACACCCGCGGATGCGGATATTTTAAGATTCATATCTGCGGATGCAGATTTTTATATCAAGTTTTTTTAAAGTGATATTTATACTTAATTTAGATACTTTAATAATTTTTTATAATCCTTATATTATAACCAAATTTATAGTATGCAAATTTAAAATTTGGTGGCTTTTTCAGGTTTCACCGTTTTGCAGAGGTTCAAAGATTAATCCCGCGCTAAATAGGCTATACTACTCCGGGTGCATCGACTTTAGATGATTTCTCAAAGACGTGGTTGTACGGCACTTGCGAGAGTATGTTGTATGACATATTTCACACTAAGATTTATCTCGGACATGCTCATGTAGTTTTGAACTGAACAAACTTTGCGTCGATGGTGACATAGTTGATTCACTTGTCAAATAGATTATTCAAGTCGAAGCACTCAAACAATAATGTAAATTAAATAAATAAATAAAATACATTCATATAATAACACATCTTAACACGTTGTGATTTATTTACAATCAGAAATGCTAAACAAAACGAGCATAATCTACATTCCCAAAAGCTCCGTAAAAAGCATTGATTATTGTGGTTGCTAAAATTAATGTGGAATAAATTTTCAGTTCGAAAAATCAGACCCATTACAATAACTTTCCAAATGGTAAGTTAGTAAAAACTACAATATTTCCGTTAAATTTTCAGATATCGAAATTTATGAAATTTCTTATTTAATTTAAAATTAATTCAAAAAAGGAAATCGTCTAAAATAAACTTTAGTCGATTTGAGATATCAAATATTTGTTATTAAAAATGTGTTATCATAAATATATTTAAGGTCTCAATACTATTATAAAATATAATTGGTAGGCCACGTGATTTTATCAAAAGAGGAATCAATTACTGCAGCATAGTCAAGCACTACAATCACTAAGTAGCTAACAAACTAATAATAATGTTTTAATGTTCAATAGTTAGTAGTAATTGATTGTGTTTTTAAACATGTAAATGGGAGTGTTGAAACAAATAAAGCACCAATAAAGAACAACATTTTTTGTTGTTTATGCATTTCTCAGGAATAAAAAATTATTTTCTTCAAATTATATATGCTGTATATGCGGCTATTCGCATCCGCACCGAAATAATCAATACTATTTAAGGAGCTTTTGCGAATGCGGATGTTGGCTTGTTTTGTATAGCATTTCTGATTGTAAACAAATCACAACGTGTTTAGACGTGTTATTATATGCATGTTTTTTTTAAATATTTATTTCAACAATTTACATTATTTTTTGAGAGTTTTGTCTTGCGTAATCTATTTGACAAGTGAATCAACCGACGCCAAGTGTGATCAAGTTTTTTTTTTTAAATAGATGTCCGAGATAAATATCAGTGAAAAATATGCAATAAAACATACTCTCCCAAGGGCCGTATAACCTCGTCTTTGAGGAATCATCTAAAATCGATGCACCCGGAGCAGTTTAGTCTGGGATTAATCTATGAATATCTGCAAAACAGGATGGAACCTGAAGAGGCAGCGACATGGATCCTATTTTAAATTTTCATACTAAGAATTTGATTATAATATAAAAATTATTAAGTATCTCTTTTAAAGAAAGTTTTAAAATATCTACGGATGTCAAAAATTTCCTGTCGCATCCGCAACATCCTTCTATACATTATGATTCGCTAACCAACATATCATGCCGTTAATGTACTATGGACCACAAAACTAGGGCTCAGTTTTCAAAATTTTATAGTTGATTTAAACCTATTTCATTCGGTTTGTGGGGAAATGTCGAATAAAAATTGTTGTATATTTATACTGAACAATTTTTATCCGAAATATTTTTTTTGAAAACTGAATGAATAAAACACAAATCAACTATTAAATTTTGAAAAATGAGCTATAGTTTTGTGGCTTACAGTACTATAGTTCCATAGTTTAATTTTTATACCCAGTATATATATACCGTTTGTGTTGGAAAGCATTGCTAATAGAGAATCAATGTTAAATATTATTTACTATAATAACTATACACCAATGCTTAATAAAGAAATAAAAATAGTAGGGGTACTTTATAGTGTGTCTGTTGTGTATGCTTGTTGGACTATTTTGTACTACATTAACATGAAATGAGAGTGGGTTCATTCTATTTTCATTGTTGTCTTCTTAAGCTTAGCTTTTAACAATTGAAAATTCTTTTTGGAATATCCCTTATTATTTGTATGTGTAATGTTTGAAAATAAATGATAGTATTCTATTAACAGAATAACATAAAATAATATACAATAATACAATTTAGATATATACAATCCACACAAATTAAAAGAAAAATAAAACCCCAAAAAGAAAAAAAAATAGAATTCCGACAAAAAAAAGTAAAACCAACGGTTCAAATATTCCTCCATTATTTGCTAAACAATATCGATTGTAGAAATCTACCCGGGCATTTTCTTGCACTTGAAGAGAAATATTCGCACAATTGTCAACAATTCTCTGCCTTAATTCTTGCAAATTTTCAGGCTTATTCCGCGAATAAATCTGTGTTTTGAGAAAACCCCACACACAAAAAATCGTTAGGAGATAGATCTAGTGATCTGGCTGGCCACTTGAAGGTTCCAAAACCGCTCATAAGACGTTCCTGGAAAGTTTGTTCCAGGAACAGCCTTACTATCATGGCATTGTGTGCAGGCAACCATCTTGTTGAAACCATACAGATTCCAGGTCGAAATTAGGAAGAGCTCTAACAGTTGGCAAAATATTATTTCGTAACAAACTCAAATATTTTTGAGAATCTAAAGATCTGTTAATGAAGAATGTTTCTATAATATGGTCACCCAATATTCCAGCCCAGACATTCAGTTTCAGTAAGTATGTGTATGTATGGTTTTATAGGAAATATTTTATTTATTTATTTAACATTGATTCTCTATTAGAAATGCTTTTGAAAACGGTCTGTATAATATAAACCAAGGTATACTAAGTTTAGTCCCGCATGCCCACCCGTCAACACGATAACACAAAAAAAAGGAGATAACATGTTTCAATAAAATTCTTTTTACCCGCAAAGCCAAAAAGAAGGGTTGTTATGTTTTTAACAGTCTACGTATGCTTGTATTTATGTATGTTCCACCGTAGCGCCTAAACTACTCATCCGATTCTGATGAATGTCGCTTTTGTCCACTACAAAGGGGTTATGATTTTTGCAGTCTACGAGTATACATGTATTTTAGAATGTTCATATGTTCCCGTGGAACTGCTAAGCTACTTATCACATTTTGACAAATGAAGTGTCGTTAGCTTCGTTTAAGAGTTCCACGTGTCATAGCTTATGTGACACCCGGATTTTAAATCAAATTAAATTCAAAATGGCGGATAACTACTTGCATAATACGCTAAGCAACAAAGAAAAAATTCACAAATGTGTCGGGTTTGGTATCAAATGAATAGTTTTAATTCACAGATTATCATAATATTATACTAAAAACTCTTAACGACGTTCCAGCATTGTGTTATATAATCAGGACAAAAAACCGGTTTGATTTTATTATACAACACAACTACGCAACACATAGACAAATTCGCTATTCATATATACAAAATAATGTTATTTTGAAAAAAATAATAATTTTAAACTTTTATATTTCTTTTATTTATCTTTACTCTCCTAGTTTTTTTTAAATTATGTCGAGTATTTTTTTTAACACAACAGATAATAGTTGGACGGGCATAAAGTTTTACATGCTTCTAATGAGAGAGAGTGAAAGAGAATGATAACTTTTCTATTAATTATCTCGCGTTCTAAACGGTCAAAAATTCTGATACTTCGGGATTTATTAGAAAACGTTGTTTTTAGCCTGTGAAAAAAGAGCACAATCTGTCGAAAAATGGTTTCATGCTGAACATCCTTAAATAAATAAGTTACTAAAACCTGTACTACTACCCGTACTAAAACCTGGCTACGAAAAAACCACGAAACAAGATTGAAGTGAAGAACCTTGTAAATATTTCTCATAGTCGAAGGCCGGGAATTCTTACAGTTTTGCTTAGTGGATCGCATTTGGGCCTTCGACTACGTGAAATATTTACAAGGCTCTTCAAACTTATTTCGTAGTCAGGTTTTAGTTTGTTAAACTTATTTATTATTTTCTGATTTTTTTCCAATGAAAATTGAAGTTAAAAAAAAGAATAAGAAAGAAATAATAAATAAATACTTTAAAATTAATTTACATAATAATAAAATATATTAGCAATAAGCATACAACAAAGAAGTATTGGAACATAAATGTATATAATAATAAAAATTAAAACATTAATTCATGTAATATATTAAAATACTATTTTACAGGAATTCCATATTATATTATATACAGACTGTGTTGGAATGGTTTTCTAATAGAGAATCAATGTTAAATATTATTTATTACTGGCAGGCCGTGTGGTTACTGTGTGGAGTCAGTCAGTACACATGTAATGAGAGTCATCTCTTATGTGTATGGTAGTTTGCTTGTCATTTAAGAGTGTGTACTGACTCATTGACTCTGTGTACTGACTCATTTAAGAGTGTGTACTCAATACATGTGTACTAAATGATTCTGCACAGTAACCAGACGGCCTGCCAGTAATAAATAATATTTAACATTGATTCTTTATTGGAAAAGCATTCCAACACAGTCAGTATAATAAAAATATTGATATTACAAAGTGTACCAAATAAAATCACTTTATATTATAATTTGTGTATACTTAAGCGTCAAAATCCATTAAGGTAGTTCCAGCACTGTCTTATATAATTAGGACAAAAACCGGGTTTGCTTTTATTATAGAACAAATACATATACACACATACACAACGCATAGATAATATATTCACTATTCATTCATACAAATTAATGTAATTAAATAATTTTAAACTTTTGTATTTCGAAAACAAAAAAACGATTTTTTGTTTGAATTTATTTAATATTTATCTTTACTCTCCTAGTTTTTTTTTTTTAATTGTGTTGGTAATTTGTTTTTTATACAAAAGATAATAGTTGGGCGGGCATGAAGGTTTACATGCTTATAATGAGAGAGAGTGAGAGAGAATGATAACTTTGCTATTAATTATCTCGCGTTCTAACCGGTCAAAAATTCTGAAACTTCAGGATTTATTAGGAAACGTTATTTTTAGCATGTGAAAAAAATGAGCAAAATCTGTCGAAAAGTGGTTTCATGCTGGAAAATCCTTAACTATATTTTATCGTTTATAAATTTTATTTGGTACACAAATTATCACAAAAAGGTTTGTATTATGTCATATTGCACACACGTTGCATTACTAAGCAACAGAAAACCATTTTATCAGAGATGAAATATTATTAAGGAGGAAAAACTATGTCGTAATACTATACCCAAAGTATGAAGCGAATAGGCGAGCTAGCGAACGACGGGAACGAGCGACGCTGGATGGGTGCTGTATATATAAATAGTAAGCAATTTTACGTGCGTAGCATATAAATTTTATATTATTTAATATGGTTTTACTTCAGTTCGTCTCCATCTCTCTAATATGGTGTTTCATATTTTACGTTTTATTCGATCTCATCTTGTGTTTCGTCATCACATGTACATTCATTTCCCTTTAGTTGTAAGTAAGATGGCAGCCATAACTTTTCAAGGTCATCAAATAGAGCGGACATGTTCAAATTTAAAATAGTAATCGAACGAGAATTGAATGACCACAGGGACATATATCAATAATGTGTATTATTGGTTTATTACTCTGTGGCCTTAAAACTCTCATTCGAATACTATTTTACTAAGTGCGAACTTAGAATGCGCCTTTGATTATCTTGATAATAAAATTTCTGGCCGCCATCTTATCTACGATTAAAGGACAATGAGTGTACTGTCAAACCACAAAATATCAAGTCGAATTATAATTATAATACCTTACAACTTGTGAGATATTTTACCTCCATATACAGACTAAACATGGAAGGTGTGATGAATGAATGACGAGATTTGGTGTCGTATTTTTATACCTAGTATATATGATATATACAAGGATAAGTTAAGTTTAGTCCCGCCTATGTGCCTGTCCGTCAACAAGAAAACTCAAAAACTAAAAGACATAACCAGCTGAAATTGTATGTGTGTGTTCTAGACCTAAAAGTAACGTCGTGAATGGCCAAATTTTCATTCCCATTTTTCCCGCCCATTTTTCATTCCCCGCCAGGAGGGTGGGGGTATCAAACTTTGAAACCGTAAGAGTGTCGCGGTATCTTTAGCCTTTCAAAGCGGTATCTTTAGCTCTCTTTAGCCTTCCAAAGGAGCGCTGTAGAACCTTCAACAGATTCCGATACTCGACACACAAAATAACAAATATTAGTAAAATTTTACGTCAATTGGACAACACGCACTTTTGAAAAAAATTAAATAAAACAAAATCTTTGTGCTATTCAAACCTGAATTTATTTGATTTGAAAAAAATTCTATTGTATTTAATTTTTGTGTGTGTTTATTTTCACAATTTAAATGAGGATCTATCTCTAGTTAATACAACAATGTACAACTGACTTTACTTGAACAAATTTTACTTTTTAAACTAAACAACTGTTTAGAACTAATAACTTTTAGAACTAATGATTTATTTCAAACTGATTCTGAACTGGCGATTGCCGCTGCTTTTATAACCATCATAGATCTATTTAGAAATATGGTAGTTGGCACTTTAGAAAATATTGTTTTTGAAAACATATTTTAGTAGAGTTTCTTCTACAACAAATTAGTTTCTCAACAACCATGGATGCATTCAGAGAGACCGATAATTAATAAAACTTGTTAAAAATTATATTGATTTGCCTTGGATGCGAAACGACACAACACTCCTATTGTGATGCCTTAGCGCTCGCGGCGCCTTGCTAATTCAGAAATTATATACAATTTACAACATAGTAACTGTTTATGTACTTCATTGGTTTAGCCTAATGCCTCGTCTGAACTTGTTTTTAAAAAAATTTTTTTTTTTTGTACAAAAATTATATTTGATTTAATAATTGTTTTTTGATTCGTTTGATTTGAAAAAAAAAACTTTGTTTTAAAGATAAAAAATAAATCAATCAAAACTAGATCTTATTGTTTTCTTTTGTAACTATAAAAAAAAACTACTTTCTCCAAGGAGAAAAATATTTTCCAACATAGTTTTTTTTCAATAATATGTTCAGGTACTAAAAATTATTTTAATAATTTTCAACACAACAAGAGAATGATTTATTTGAAATTTTCTACCATAAAGTCAGTATATACCCGGATAGATAAGCAATTGACTTTTGATTTTTGGAAATAATTTCAGAAAATATTCCAGATTGCACTTTTTATAGTAGATGCATTTTACCATATTAGAACATATTGTAAATTATGAGGGCAATAGTTGGCACGATATTCAGGAGTTCCTTTCCTAACGAATGACTTAATTTTATCAGACTAATATTAGTTAATAAAATCGACGATGTGTTTATTCTATACAGTGCTTGTTGATTTATACTTGTGTCAGCGTAACCGTACTGGAGATTGGACATTCGTATAGTATTGCGACGTTAACTATAATCTATATGACGATAACTATACACATTAAGAATGTTCCAGCATACTACCACTTTTCGACAGATTTTGCTCTTTTTTTTCACATAAATAACGTTAAAAAGAATTTTTCAGAATTTTTGACCATTTAGAACGCGAGATAATTAATATCAAAGTTATCATTCTCTCTCACTCTCTCTCATTAGAAGCATGTAAAACTTCATAACCGCCCAACTATTATCTGTTGTATTAGAAAAAATACTCGACAAAATTTAAAAAAAAACTAGGAGAGTAAAGCTAAATATTAATTATATAAATTAAAAAAAAAAAAACCGATTGTTACAGCATTGCTTTCGAAATATAAAAGTTTAAAATTATTATTTTTCTTCAAAGTAACATTATTTTGTATATGTGAACAGTGAAATTGTCTATGTGTTGTATATGTGTGTTTATTTATTTGTGCTATAATAAAATCAAACTTTTGTCCTATTATATGGTTTTTTTGTCCTAATTATATAACACAGTGCTAGAACGTCCTTAAATATGTTTAAATACGGCTATGCCAAAATCGTTTAAAACTACAAAATTAACTTCAAATTAAGTGTAAAAGTACTATGGGCCATAGAAGTCCTGGTCATTTTGCAAAATTTGATAATTGATTTGTGCTTTATTCATTCGGTTTTTGAAAAAATATTTCGAATAAAAGTTGTTACTATATTTATAATGAACAACTTTTATCCTAAACATATTTCGAAAACCGCATAATTAAAGCACAAATCACTTAAAATTTATTTAAGTGATTAGGTTACTTTATCAGCAAGTTATTGCGATCAAAACAATTTTTCTGATCGCTCCGTTGTCTCTATTTTATACGCTTTTTATTAGTTTCACCTGTATGTATGTATGTATATAACCGACCCTTTTGGGCTTGATTTTCTCCTACTTTGAAAGATCAGATTTAATTCAAATTTTGCACACCTGTCAAAGACCGATGACAATGCAATATTTCGATTAAAATATCCGATTATCCTGATTAGATTCGCCAGGATTCATCAATTTCTTTCCGCATCCCTTGCATGAGAGTAAGAGAGATAGAACTAGTGCGCGAACTTCAACTAAAAAATGAAAAATAAATAATAGTTTAAAAAATCTAAAAAAACATGCTTTTATAGAAAATCCAACTAAAAAATAGAAAATAAAATTTAATAAATTTGGATTAAGAAAAGTGTAAATAAGAAACAAATGTATATTAATGGAATAACTATTGACACTATACACCCCACGCTTTTTTCCATTAATATACATTTGTTTCTTATTTACACTTTTCTTAATCCAAATTTATTAAATTTTATTTTCTATTTTTTAGTTGGATTTTCTATAAAAGCGTGTGTTTTTAGTTTTTTTAAACTATTATTTATTTAGATTTTAAAGAACAAATTGACTGTTTATATATAGAGTAAATAATATCATCTATTTATGAACAGTTTTTACATAATTTAAATGTCTTTTTCCGTTCAAAACATAATCTCTGAATGTCTTCACACTAAACTTGTTTTCTGATATTCTAAAAATTTTTTTTATAAGGGCAGAAATAACAAATAAGTAATTAACCACGTGCTTAATAAAAAAGGAAACCATATGCGAAAAAAAAGTTATTATTTTTAGTAACATATTTAATGAAGTGTACCCAACAACGTTTCTTTGAGACTCCAATCCGTGCAGCTGTGAATCATTAAGTAAAAATAATAATTTGTTGTATTAATTGACTCATAGTATCGTTTAAATGAAATAGATATGGGCGGAGACTTTTGTTTATTCATCCCTCGAATTAACATATTAGAAACCTTTTTTAATTAATCTTGTTTATTCTCTTTTGAACACGGTTTTATCCTTCCTCAAGATTAATCGATCAGGCTTTTAAAGTTTGCAACTCAGAATCAGAAACCTAAAGAGAAGAGTTCAACAGTGCAATCGCGTTACTTGTGCGATGGGACACCGTTGGAGTTTTATTCCCGATATATACAGCTTGTATTTTAAAATAGACCCAATCTGGAAACAATGTATAGTGAATTTATTGCTGTCTATATGCAGTGTATTACGATATGGTGTACTTTGTTACACTTAAACTGCATTGGTATCGGAGGCGGGGTTGACACATTTGTCCATATAGTTCTCAATACATAGTCTTTGGCGGGGACGTATTAGCTCCACTGCTTGTAGAGTGCAGTTTGGGTGTAACAAAGTACATTATATTATGGTATACTGTGCATAGACAGTGATAGATGCATTATAAATTGTTTCTAGAATGGGTCTATTTTAAAATACAAGCTATATATATATAATGGTATTATATTTCAAATTTTGGTGTTCATAAATTGGCATATATTTACTCCATATCCGGCAGTCCGTAAGTCACATAAAAAAATTATATTATTACTTTTAATTATAATATATTATATATATTATTTCTTTTTTTCTGATAATGGCATTTATTATGGCGAAAGATCTAAACCATTTAATATAATTTTATTCTAAAAATTTTGTTAACCACCATCATCATTGCATTGAGTATTTACTGTAATCGAACGAATAGTTTATCGAATTGATGTACGATGAACAAAGCCACGGGATACATCGCCGCGCCGTTTGTATGAAAATAATTAATTAACAAATTATTATATTATCTAGGAAAAAAACTCAAACAGAATTTTACATGTTTATATATCTTTAATACACAGTAAAAAAAATTGCAAGTATAATTCGCTTTGCAGGACTATCGAAGTGTGAAGAATAAATTTATAAATATATTGATTGAAAGTGAAAGTTAAAATTCAAACAAAAAAAAACTTCATTCCTTGTACCCAATAAAGAACAAATTTCCTTTTAATTTGAGTGCGACTTTAATTAATCACTAAGTGTATATAATACCTCTGTCTACAGAGTTCAGTTTTAGTATTAACTCCGAGTAACCTTTCCGTGTTGTCCAGTTATTAAAGACGCTCTCTCTGCTCTCTGGAACTGGGAGATTGCTGGTTCCATTCCCAACACTGACAGTTTAATTAAAATAATTATAAAAAAATAATTAATGGGGCGGTAAATTGACTAAACTGTCGGCGTATGAACAAGAACGAAAGTAGCCGGTTGTTTGTGAAGGTTTTCTGCAGTTTTCTTTCACAAACTCAAGATGAATATCGGTATAGTTCCTATCAAAGTCTGCTGCAGTCGCACAACCTACCAATTCCTAGTTTACGTACAAATTGCGTGTCCTTTAGTGGTCGGTAAAAAGGTCTAGAAAGGCTTTCATGTCAGACTTCTACCTCCCCTCTGTTACTACTACCACTACTACTACTACTAACTCAGAATACATGATGTTCTCATGCACTCACTATTGAAACTTACTATTAGATCATAGCCACCTGCTTGCTATGATGGTTTGATCACTACACACATACCTATCACAATGGATCATGTCGTAGGTGAGAGTTAAAAAAGTTAGGTGTTATTTTATACCAATTACTAATAGTTTCATAAAAATTTGAACCTATTCATTTCTTATTTGAGTATAAACGCACAATTTAAGAATACATATTTGTTTTGATAACTCGTAATTCGGCAATAATAACATACAATCTCAACTACGCCGTAAGAAACCTAATTTCATTATTTCAATTTTTAGATATTTCGCTTTACCGGCCAAGTAGCCGCGCTTGTTAAGGCGCTCTACTTAGAACCGGAAGGTTATGAGTTCGAATCCCAACATCGGCAGTTTGTCAATTAAAAAAATTAATGGGGCGGTTGATTGACTAAACTGTCGGCGTATGGACAAGAACGAAGTAACCGGCTATGCTTGTGAAGGTTTTCTGCAGTTTCCCTTCACGAACTCCAGATGAATATTGGCATAGTTCCTATCAAAGTCGGCTGCAGCCGCATAACCTACCAATTCCTAGTCTGCATATGAATTCCTTGTCCTCCACTCACATCATATAAAAATGTACAGTTCAAAAAATTAATAAAGGTTGAAAAATAATGATGTGGGTGGCCTCTGTTATAGACCGTGGTGTATCAGAAACGGAGGTAAAACCCCATTATTATTATTATTATTATATTTCGCTTTAGTGCTATGAATATTCCTGTAGGTATTATCGGCCAACTAACTGTCATTGTTGGGTCCACTATTTTATTGTTTACAATGTACAATGAAGGGAAATCGAAAATATACGATGTGGTTTATAAATGCGTATTATAAGTCTGTTCATTCAATCATTATTAGTATCATTAGTCAATGTGTCTGTCTGTTAGTGTATTACATACAAAAAATATGATATTACATGACGAGCCACCGACTTGTGATTCGTATAACGACTGTAACGACTTTGTATGTTGTCTGCAGATATATCAAATTACCAATAACGGAAATATATTCATTAAAAATATTATACATTTTATTCCTTCATTTTTTAACCCGACTTCAAAAAGGAGGATGGTTCTCAATTCGTCTGTATTTTTTTTTTTTTTAATGTTTGTTACCTCAGAACTCCGTCATTTATGAACCGATTTTGAATTTTGTTTTTGTTTTAAAGGGTTTGATTTACGATTGGTCCCATTTTCACCAAATCGCATTCTGATGAAGGGATCCTCTGGAAATCGAGGAAAGCCCTCATTTTATGTGTGATCACAAATTTCTGCGAAAATTTTTGTTTGTTTGAAAGGGTATACTCATTCATAATGAAAAAATAAAAACCTTTTTTAAAAACCGACTTTAAATAGAAAAATTTTTTACAAAAAAAAACCAACCCCAAAAAAAAAACAAAATGCATGTAAAAAAAAACTGAAAATCTGTAAGTAAGTTAGTAGCGTGTGATGTATGTATCGAAGAGTGTTGAAAGAGCGGAGGTGTGGGGTTGGTAGCAGTATAAAAAATTTTAACAAATTGGAAATCCGACTTCAAAAATCAAATATTGTAAAACAAAAAATGCACTAAAAAGTAAAAAAGTAATTGCATATTCTTGTGTCAATTTTAGTTTACTTAAGCAAAAATTTTTAAATATATATGTACAATTATTGTTATTTTTGGAGGCGGTGTCAACATAGAGAAATTCACATAACTTTTGGACACCGCCTCCAAAAATAACAATAATTGTACATATATATTTAAAAATTTTTGCTTAGGTGAACTAAAATTGACACAAGAATATGCAATTATTTTTTTATTTTTTAGTGCATTTTTTTGTTTTACAATATTTGATTTTTGAAGTCGGGTTTGCAATTTGTCAACAAATTTTTTATACTGCTACCAACCCCACACCTCCCCTCTTTCATCACTCTTCGATACATACATCACACGCTACTAACTTACTAACCTAAAACATTTATCATAATTTTATATCGTTTTGAATATCACAAAAAAAAAGAAGAAAATAAAGAAAAATAAAATAAATTGGGTCATTTATTTAATAGAAAAGTGACCTACAAAATTTTTAACTTCGTGTTTAGATCAGATGGGGAGGGGGGCAGGGGTTATGTCCCATATAATAGATACGTACTATCGACGCTCCATTGCGCAAAGTGGCGTTATTTTTTTTAAAATTTTACAATTAATTTGTTCCGAAAACATTTATTTTTCGAATAAATGCTTAAAAGTTCGTTATTTGACGATTTTGTGAGCGGTTTACTAGATATCATATAAAAATGGAGTATAAAATTGTATAAAAAGGTTATTACTCGGAAAATATCTATCAAATCGTCAAACCAAGTACATTTTTATGTATTTTGTGTCCAAATTACCTAATCAACTAATTTTCAATCAAATCATAAAATCGTAAATTTTTTCGTATTGATAATCAAAAAATAATTTTTGTTTCCAAATTGGATGGAATTCTGTATAATATTAAATGGACCTAAAAACCACGATTTCGTGTTCATTTTTCGATTTTGTGAGCAATTTACGAGATATTAAATCGAATTGTTAAAATTGGGACATCGTATAAAAAGAGCATTTTACAGAAACAATCCATAAAATTGTTAAACCAACACTGTTAAAAATTTACTGAAATTAACGAAACTAATTTTTCTGAAAATCCAGAATCAAGTTTCTGCAAGTGTTTCAAGATATCGACTGTAATTCTATAAAATAGAGCATATAAAAATGGCATTTCTTAGTAAGTTTCCATCAATTCCGCCAGACAACTACATTTTTATCTTTTTTTTTGATCATATTGACCTTAATTTACAATCAAGATAATTATGATCTCTTCAACAGCAAAATATGGGAGATTTTTAATATTGTAACGTTTCAGGGCGTAAGTTGTATTCACTAGGTTCTTTTAATTAAACCATTTTACATTCCAAATTTTGCCCCTATTCCTAGAACATTTGTTTGTATTTTATAAATACGCATTTCGACTACAATGTAGTCATCATCAGTATGAATTAGCTAATTGTAACTATCTCTAGGATATGGATTCAGAGATATGTTGCTTGTTGCTAATTTGGTGCGTGTCTCACCATTTTAATGATTTTAATCATCTGTATTAAACCATTTTATTAATTACAATTTATTGAACAAAATTTATTTTACATTTTTTTACATTTTTTATTTAAACAAAAACAACAAACAATATTCGCGTATATAACGACACAATACAACTACAACAATCGCATGTTATTTTTATCGTATCTAAAATATAAATTATGTTCGTATCGCATTTAAAATACGACTTTACTCAAGCGTCTGATTGCCTTATAGATACAATAGATTCCAGATTTCAGAGCATTCTTGATTCTTCCATTTCGTGAATGTAACAAACGTACATTGTTGACTACCAGAATAATCTACAAAAGCCAGGCTCTAGATCTCCACGCATCAATTGTCATTATAGAAACATCGGGTATATCTAGAGCACGGTAGTGCGACACGCCGAGGGTTTTTGACCTTCGTGCTTTATTAATAATTTTAATTTTAGCGAATTTCCTGAAAGGAAATAGAGCTATTGGTTCCGTACCGAAGTCAAAATTTTGCAAAAATTTCTTCAAATGTCCATCGGTCTTACCTAGTAGATGTCAAAAATCACCATTTGTAAAATTTATATATATATATATATATATATATATATATATCTATGGACATATATATATATATATATATATATATATATATATATATATATATATATGTGTGTCTGTAATCACTCTAGCGGTCACAGTTTTCATTTTATCGGAATGAAGTTTGGTATTTGAGGCGCTTTTGGTATTCAAAATGTCAATTTCGTTAATGGATAAAATCGGACGAGGGGAAAGGGGGGTTTAGAGGGATGGGGTAACACAAAATTCGACATATCTCCCTTAATATTCGAAAAATCGAAAAATTTATAAGAAGTAAAGTTTTAGGTATTAAATTTTACTGTAGTTTTGTTTCTTATCATTTTTTCTGTTACACTAATATTTACAGAAATATTAACGGTTTAAGATTGAAAACTAAATTTCTCACTATCTCTGTACACATTAGAGTTTGAGCAAAAATGATAAGATGATGAATTCTAGCAAACATGATTTTCTACAACTTTATTCCTTACGCATTTTTTGATTGTTAAAATATTAAAAGAGATATTTTGTATTTTTTGTTTTCTTCTTTCGTTATGCCCCCATTTCCCCTTCACGTATGTCATTTATTAATAAAATTGGCCTTGCAAATACTAAAATCATAACGACATTTCATTTTGATCAGACTAAAATTGTGACCGCTAGAGAGTGATTTATGTATTCTAAGATTTTCGCTAAGTTGAAGCAGCTCCTGCGTAACGAACAGTAATGATTTATTCAAGTTCTTGTAAATTTTAGAATGAACTTCTAATTCGTTGTTAATAAGATATTAACTATCTGATGATATATCTTGTCTTAAAGCTATATATTATCATATCATAATAACAGAGATATCAAGATACTACTAACTATATAACGTTAGAGATGATTTAGGTCAATATCATTATATCAGATAGATGTATACAGGATGGCCATTTTTAACAATCTGCATGAATATTTCTTCACGGAAGCGTTTTTGGGTAAGAATACGATTATTTAAATAATGATATGAAAAAATTAACTCGTCAACCAGGAAGCGAACCTCGGGCCTCTGGATATCTAGTCCAGCGTGCTTGCCGCTACACCAAAGACGACTCTGACGTAAGAGCCAACCTTTTCATATCATTGACAAATTCCAGTTCGGTTACGCAAGAGAAATTCGAGAGGACTAGCGTATATTTTATAGACAAACGTCATTGAATTTTAATTAAATATTGATATGAAAAAATTAACTCGTCCAATCAGAAATCGAACCTCGGGCCTCTGGATATTTAGTCCAGCGTGCTTACCGAAGACGGAAAGACCACCGCGTGCTCACCAAAGACGGAAAAGGAACATTAAAACTGGGTAATCTTATCTATTATAAATATTAATATATTATAGTTGTTTTAATATAACCATTAATTTATAACCGTTTAAAAAAAAAAAAAAACAAATAAAATATTGAATTTCTCTCTTAATATTAATAAAACGGGAAAAATTGTAAGGAGTAAAGTTGTAGTAAATCAATATTACTACAATTCATTACTTGAACCGATTTTCTGCAACTCTAATATTTACAGAAATATTTGCAATTGAAATAAAATACCTAAAATATTCAATTTCTTTCTTAATATTAATAAAATTAAAAATTTATAATTAGTAAAGTTGTAGTAAATCAGTTTTACTACAATTCATTATCTGATCATATTTTCTGTAACTCGAATATATACAGGAATATTTACAATTTAAAAACAATATCCATAAAAATAAATATTACAAATGTATTGCCATGGTTACTTGATATTTATAATGTATTTAAATGAATTTTTCTAATGTTAAGAGGGATATTCCATATTTTGGCCTTTTAAATATCGAAAGCATATCCGATACGAAAACATATTTGTTTATATATGTGTCTGTTGAGTCTACGGATCGCCATGAACATAAAGGGTCAATCCACAATATAGTGCCGATCACAGTTCATTCTCGGTCTATTAAAATATTATCAAGTTCATGTTCACATTATAATGCCGATCACGGTTCGATCTCGGTCCGATAATATTAAGTGGTAACATACGCTTCAGTGGGTAATAGATGACTGGGCTTTTAGTGGGTACTTGCGCTTTTAGTGGGTAATAGTTCGGCATTAAAGTGTGGATCGACCCTAATAAGCTAGAAAATAAGATAAAAGTTAATTAACATCTATTTCCAAAAGAGAAGTTAACGCAGCTCCCGCGTAACGAATTTTTAAAATGAGGCCACTCTGTAAATGTATATATTTATATATTATATATATGTATTATAATTAACATATGTCATATTCTGTCATAACATATGTATAATACACATTGCATTACATTAATAATAATCATTTACTTTACCTATCTGTCTGGTACTCTATCGGTTTCCAAAGATTGGCCAGAATGGGTGCTCGTACTCCCAGTGGCGGATTATCCATAAGGCAAACTAGGCACGTGCCTAGGGCACGAGGTTACAAAAGGGCGCGCGTGGAAGTTTTAAAACGAAGACAAAAAAAGTCGTTACGCTGGAGCTGCGCCAACTTAGCGAATTTCCTTAGAATACATAAATCACTCTCTAGCGGTTATAATTTTAGTGTGATCAAAATGAAATATAATATCTGATATGACTTTAGTATTTGCAAAAATTAAATTTATTAATAGCCAAAATAGAACGATTTTAGTTTATAAATTTCGATTTTTGCCCTAATTTCCAAGATCAAAATTTTTTTGTATTTTATAAATACGTATTTCGACTACAAAGTAGTCATCGTCGGTATTAAGTGCAGACCGTCACCAAATTAGCAACAAGTAACATCTCCTCGGAGAATAATTACAATTAGCTAATTCATACTATGGAAACGACAATCAAAATTGACATTTCAAAATTAAAACAAAATTTTAATAAAATAATTTTATAGTTAGCTTATAGAATTAGAGTTTCTGTGGCGATGACAAAATCAACACAAATTTTAACCAACTCCAAAAAAAGAAGGAGGAGATTCTATGTTCGACTGTTAAGTAATGTAACTAACTGACTTAAATGTTTGAATACGCAGTATATACTGAGTTGTATATCAATGATTAAATTTTAACAATTCTGCGTATTCGAAATGTTAACAATTCTTTCCGAGGAACATATAATCACAAATTATGAGAAAACTATTGAATTTATGAAAATCTTTTTCAAACAAAACTTGTTTATTTTAAAAAGAAGATTTTTTGTTAACAAATTTTTTTTCTATGTCTTACGGTTTTAAAGATGTATATATTAAATCTTAAGTTTGTACTTATTTAATGATTCAAAAACAATCGGTTAGCAATTGTTCATGGTATTCACAATAACTGAACATACATAGTCACATCTATTTCCTGGAAGAAAAGGCACAGAGACCACGAATTTCTAAGTTCTATCCTTCTTGCTTTCTTCACTTTCATCACATACTTAAAATTTATAATATACTAGACTTTGCCCGCGTGTTATGTGACTTTCCCGGGAAGCATCCTGTGTTAATTTAGGGTATAAGCTACCTTCATACAAATTTCTTCAAAATCTGTTAAGTAGTTTTTGCGTGAAAGAGTAACAAACATTCATCCTCACAAACTTACGCGTTTATAATATTAGTAAGATGGCAACTAGAGGGGTGCTGATGAGGTGCTAGCCTAGGGCGCTGTGGACATTTAACCGGTCCAGACCAGTTTCTTAGAGTACCAAAAAGCACAATAAAATATAAAAGAAAAAAATTGGTGGTGCACGAGTCCAACCGATCGTGGGTAAATTCTCATGGCCAGGATCATACAAAGGATCTTATAAAAAGCTTCTCCTGGGAAAAGGTTTCTTATCGTTTACAACTATGAAAGAACCAATTGAGGATGCTTACTGGCCTTCTAACTGACAAAATCTATCTAACAAGGAACGATCACTGCAGATTTTTAGTCATGAAGAAGAGGAAACCGGAATTTTTATACTATGTGAATAAAAAAGCCTCTATCTCAAAAGATACTACCATTTGGAATGGACAGATCTTATCAGAACCAGATGAAATCAATGAATAAAAGTCGAGCTATCATTTCAAAATTGTATAATTGATTTGTGCCTTATTGATTCGGTATTCGAAAAAATGCTTCGGCTAAAAGTTGTTTATTATAACTATATTTACAACTTTTATTTGAAACAATTTTCCGAAAAACGACTGAATAAAACACAAATCTGTTATAAAATTTTGAAATGATAGCTCGACTTTTGTCGTCAAGTATAGAGCTGAATTAATTTGTTTTGACTTTTATATGCGCGTAAGGGGAACTTATTTAAAAGTAGAAGGGCAACTTATTTAATCCATATTTTAATCATATGTTTAATACTTAGTATTAAATTTATGTTTCCTCCCATTCATTTTGAAAATAGACTGATCCACTTAAACTGTGACGATATTCGAGGCTTCTTTACAAATTAATATACTTCTACATACATACACACAGATCCACCATTGGCCAAAAACGGATATTAAGCGGTATTTTCTAGTATTAAGTGGACCTCAAAACCCCCTTTGGCAAAGGGGGTAAAACTTCGATAAAATTTCAATAACGATTTTTCTAATATTAAGAGAGATATATATTTTGGATTTTCTTCTTTCTCGAACCCCCTTCCCCTTGATCGATTCTAGTCATTAACGAACATGGCCTTTCAGATACCAAAAGCATATCGTATACGAAATTTCATTTTGATTATGGCTATTTTACACATGTAACTTTTCATGCAACTATTCATAAAGCATACTTTGGTGAGCAAGCGCAGTAGTATTTTTTGATGAAACTATGCTGTTATAACACAATAGACCTGGCATCTATTTCGATGCAATCTCCTATGTAACTTAAGATGTAAAAATAGGATAATTGGTTTACTTCCTTGTGATTGGTTTACTATGATCATGTGACTGAAGTGGTTGACAAAGAAAGAAATATTTAGCAAGACGAGATTTATAGCTATTAACAAAACATGCGATTGATATATTTCTGCATGTACATATAGATGTAAGTCTCGGTATATCACATACATTTATTGCGAATGAAAACCTCCATCAAAACTTTCACGTGTAAAAACGGACTTAGACTAAACTTGTGGCCGTTAGAGAGTAAACAATATGTGTTTGTACCCATTCCAGCGGTCATAGTCGGAATAAAATTTATTCTGTTACTGCATTTATTATTACTAGTGTTTGCCCATTGGTCGAAATTCCACCATAATCATTATTGAAACACTGTTTCCAAAATTTTTTATTGACAACAGTAAAGCTCGTCAAAAGCTACTAAACAAAAAAAAAGGAAATCGGTTGACACAAAAGAGAAGAAAAAGGTACTCAACTGTTTCGTCTTTGCCTATTTACATATAGACTATAGAAAATTCGCTAAATTGTCGCAGATAACTGCGTAACGAATGTTTTTTTAGTAAAACAACACTTAAACAGAATACGTTGCGACGACAATCATCTGCTAAATATTAAATAATCATACTGTATATACACTTTTCAAGAAATGAATAATATTATTTTAATATATTCACAGACGATTTGTAAAAATTGAATTTGATATAATAATGGTTGTTGATGACTCAATAAAATTTATATTTAAATTCACATTTGATTCAATTGAATAATTTTAAAGTATTTTCCGAAATTGAAATTTTTTTATATTTTTATAAACATTTTATAATTGTTGTTTGTTAAAAATAGAACATTATAAATTATAAAAATATGTTTCTCTATATAAGGAAATTTTCGTTTAATTAATACAAAAAAATAATAATAATTAATATTTGAAGTCATTAATAAATAATAATTAAAAGTTCTTGGCCTAGTAATAAAAACTTCAGATCTGACAAAATCCGAACATTTGACATTGTAATTCAAATGGGAATCAACTGTTTGAATCAAACACAACTCCGAGGAATTTAAACTGGGCAACTCGCTGAAATTTGTGATTTTGTATTTCAAGCTGCTTGACATATCTAAATCTGGTTTGTTCCTGGTGTTTACATCATGTTTTTTGTTTTTCCTTCATTTACCTCTAAAATGCTCTAAGATTCACACAGGAATGGTGTAGGGATTAAAAATAAACCATGGTAAGACGACACTAGATCCATTCACACGGAAAAGGAACATGGATAAAATAAAACCACCCATCTTCTTCGGTGAAAGACTACAGATCGCAAGAGAAATCAAATTCTTAGGAGTGATGTTAGGCTCTAAACTAACATGAGACCCTCATCTGGTATACATAACAAATAAGAGCAAATCTTCTCCCATGCTTTGCAAGAAAGCATGTCGAAATATCTGGGGTCTAAATCGAAAACGATCCACTGGCTGTACATAACAGTAGTTAGGCCAATTATAACCTATGCTGCTCTAGTGTGGTGGTCAAAGGTTAATCAAATAACAGCATGCACAAAGCTATCCAGGATCCAAAAACTGGCCAGTTTGTGCATTACCGGATCCATGAGCAGTACACCCACAGCTGCCATGGAAATCATACTAGAGCTGATTTCGGTAAACATTGTAATAATAGCTAACGCGAGATCCAACGCCTGTACACTATCTTGCAATAATAACTGGATTTAAAAAAAATCAGGTTAGACATGCAAGGATCGTGGGAACATCAATCATCTCAGACCCCGTTTTTGAAATGGATACAGATATATTTCCCAAAATATACTCCTTCTCAAAACCTTTCGCTGTAGTCTGTGATAGGGACATGTGGACGGAAGGAGAACCACCCTATCTCAAGAAAGCAGTCTTTCAAGCAGAAGTCTACGCCATATTGGCTTGCGTCCGTGAGCACCTACGTAGAGGCTAAATAAACCAGAACGTACGTATTCTCTCGGACAGTCAGACTGCTCTAAAAGTCTTGCCTGGAACTGAGGTCACCATAGCGGTAGTCAGGGATTGTCTGGAGTAACCGCTGGAGCTGGCAAAACGGAACAATGTTAAACTGATCTAGGTGCCGGGACACAGTGGTTTCGAAGGGCACGAAAACGCAGATACCTTAGCAAAGAAGGAAGTCGGAACGCCCTTCATATGCCCAGAGCCTATTGTAGGAATTCCAAGGACTGCATGTAAGCAAGTGATCAACGAGTGGATAAATGCTAAACACCATGATCACTGGGATCAATACTGTTTCGGAATGCAACCAAGAGGCTATCTCTCGATGCACTGAAGCGCAACTGTGGAAGGTTACCGGATTCATTACTGGGTATTATTCCCTGCGGAAGCATCTATACACAATGGAACTCCATAACGGGTTCTTTGTGTGCAGATTGTGTGGCGAGGAGGAAGAAACATCCAGCCACATTATCTTTGACTGCGAACCTCTGGGTTGCAGCAGATATAAGATATTCGGTGCATCTCACCCCGAATATACAAACCTTCAGGATGATCTGATAAGCAAGATCCTGGCCATTGCCAGTATATGGGAGAAGCGAATCTCATCAGACTGAAGTAGAAGGGAGAACACAATGGACCATAAGGTCGAAGTGCAATACTTTTAGACCCCAAGATATATCTATCTATCTACCTCTAATCCGATTTAATATACCAATTACTGACATATATATATTGCACTAAGGCGACTGGATATTGAAGTCAAAGATCTAGTACAACCAACATTCGACCAACTGACGAAGATGCATGTCGTTTTCAAAATTTAATTATTTTAACGTAGACATACGATGCTGGCGCGTTAATCGTGTGATTGCAGTTACACAACCGTGGAGTATGCAACTCATGCAGTCACACGCTTATTAATATTTTTAAAAAAACAACAACATCGAAATGTAATTAACAAGTAATTTGGCAAACACAATATGAAAAAATATCAAAATTTTTTGGCACCACTACAAATCAAAATATTGATTTCTCCTGTAGAGAGAAGAGAATGATGCGATGATATATGTATAAACATAACGCTTAACAGCCACGCCACACAAACATCGTACGCCAACGCGGACGCGACGCGCGAATCGACCATCGTATCGTGTGTTCGATGATGAAATATTCACTCATCTATGCAATTAGAATAATGCATTTACATACATATGATAGCATTACCAAAATTTAATTTTCTATAAATAAAACAACGATAAATGTCCTGCTGAACCTTCTCCCGCCCCGTACTCACACCCCTCCATTCTAGCCTCCTCATCCCCCACTCTCCTCCATAATAAAAACAATATGCATACCACAAATAAATAGTGAGTGTTTTTGGTTGTGAGCTGATTAAAGTGTTAAAATATGTACAATTTAATTTTATAAATAAATTAACTGTCATTTGATTTTAAAAACGTTATTTATTATTTAATAATAAAACATTTATTATTGAATTTTATGTATACGTATATTATGTGCGGCGCAGGAGCGTTGTTTAATGCATGGGTTTTATCTGTTGTCTTACTGATTTAGCCCAATCAATCTGTCGCAAAAAAGAGCGAAATCTTCATGAGATAGCGTATTTCTCGTAGTTGTCTGATTTGTTAAAGGGGTGTATTCTGAACATAATGGCGGATTTGAGGGGTCGCCCTTTTAGACAACAGTTGTAGATTGTAGATCATTAAATGATGTATAATTTTGATAATGGGTAAAATTCAATAAAATTGAACGGTTCGTGAGATAAAGGCGAAAAACAGACGAAAATAGGAAAGTTTGTGCCTTTCGAACAAAATAACTCGGAAAATATTGATGCCAAAAAAAAAAGTTTCGAATAAAAACGTTAGGAAATTTAATTTATAAGAAAAGAACTCCATAGCGTTTTTCGCGATAGTCGCGCCACTGGCACTCGGGCGACCCCTCAAATCCGCCATTATGCTCAGAATACACGCCTTTAACAAATCAGACTACTACGAAAATTACGCTATCTTATGTAGATTGATTCCCCAATTGCTTGGCCTAATTATGAAGATTATAAAACGGATTTGAGTCGATGGTGACATAGCTCATTCACGTGTCAAATCGATTATTCAAATCGAAACACTCAAATAATAATGTAGATTGTTGAAATAAATATAAAACATTCATGTAATAACACGTCTAAACACGTTGTGATTTATTTACAATCAGAAATGCTAAACAAAACAATCAACATCCGTATACGCAAAAAAAGAGAAATAAATGCGGAAGTTCCGCTATTCCGGATGTGAATATCCGCAACATCTACTGCAGAATTACTGCAGAAAACTTTCAAAAGCATAGCCGAATAATTCGATCTTGTCGATACGCCAACAGTTTAGTCAATTAACCGCCCCATACATTTAATTGATCAACTGCCACCGTTGAGAATCGAACCAACAACCTTCCATTTCCAGACAGAGCGTATGGCCACTTGGACTGGTAAATGTGTGTTATATAAAAGTTTTCTTATCCGTCACATCTATCGACATAGTTTCTATAAAAGCCGGCTGCAGCCACGTAATAACCTACCAATTCATAGTCTGCATACAAATTTTTTGTCCTCCACTCACATCATTAATGAATGGTTAAAGACTAGTAAAGATTAAACGAAATAATGAAGTGGGTAGCCTCTGTTATAGACTGTGGAGTCTCAGAAACGGCGGTAAAATCCCATTGTCATCGTGATTACATAAAACACAGTGTATACATAAGCAGACTATAATAATAATAGTATGTAATATAATATAAGATGTTTATCATATGTTTTTACACTAATGTTCATACATTGTTGTTAATATGTTTGCATGTAAGTAAAGTAATACATGCGAGTGAATAGAACGACTGGTAATCAGTTTTAACTTACATCAATGAATGGATTGCTTACTTGATTATATTACAACAAATAATAAAATAAAGAATATTATATTATCGGGAGAAAAAATACAAAAAAACAAAATAAATTCACACCACTATTAAAAAACTTGTATATTTTTCATTCTCTGTACTCCATCATGGTGGTCCTTTATTATGTAAAATTATTACAGAAATATTAATTTTAGTAATAAATTCTTAGATAGATAGATAGAGGCTGCTCTGGGCGGGCTACACTTCGACCATAAGGCCCATTGTGATGCCTAAGGATGTGAGGACTTGAGTGAAGTGAAAGGAATTTTTGTGTATAGTCTAGGAATTGGTAGGAAATGGGGCTGCAGCCGACTATGGTAGGAACTATTCCGATATTCATCTGGAGATCGTGAAGGAACTGCAGATAACCTTCTTAAGCATAGCCGGTTACTTCGGTCTTGTCCATACGCCGACAGTTTAGTCAATTAACCGCCCCTTTTTTTATTCTTAATAATTGACAAACTGTCGATGTTGGGATTCGAACCCATAATTCCCAGTTTCCAAGTAGGCATACTGCGAAGACATAACGCCTTACACCGGTCACTTGGACTGGTAACAAAAATGATATCTCCGGTTTTTAGGAAAATTGAATTCCTTGACTAAAACTTATGACGATTTTAAATTTTTTTTTGAAACCCACTATTTTTGGGGATTATTTTCTATTTCGACAATAAAGAATTGTTTCTTTTATCATTTTTGACAAAGTTATCCAACGGTCTATTTTTCAGTCACACTAAGTAGGTAATTTTTTCGATAATCCCTTTAACAAAAATAATAAAATTTATACTCACAACAAAATTAAGGAAACGGTTAACAGAAAATTTTGTCAACTTACCTAAAACAAACAAAAAAAAAAACACAATATTAGTTCAATATTTGCAACAAGTTTCTAAAGATTGAGTTAGCTTGGGATGAGTAAGTGAATCAATCATTTTTATAACTAACTTTTTTTTTGATTTCTGGGTGTAATCACTCAACAAATTAATAATAATAACTTCTTTTTATTATAAATAATAATTTCTTGGATTTAAAAAAAGGAAAATTAAAAGTAATAATTCACTTTCATCTTAAGTTTTAATAGTTTTTTTATATTTTGATTTACTTATTTTATTTTATTCTGTTGCACAATTTGATGAAATACAAATTACAGTTTATATTTAAGAGATATGTAAATTACAAGTGGATAGATATAAAATCTAAGCTGGGTCCTTTCAATAGGGAATATACATGAAAATTTTTTTTCACTTGTATGAAGCATGTTTACTTGACAAATATCAAGGTAAAATTACTTTTTAAATAACTTTAAAAATAAGCGAGATATGAATGATTGAAATTCCCGATTAGACAAAGAGGGTGATAGCCCTCTTGATATGTTATGTGACGTCATATTACACTTTCACCATTTAAAATACACGTAAAACTCCGTTTATAGTATTTTTGCAAGAAAGAGACAGATAATCTTTAAAAGCTGCATGCAACAATTTAATTATATAATACAAATAATATATAAATGTCTATAATAACATTTTTTAAATGTAAATGTTACATAACTTATTATATTTATATTTTATAATAATAAAATAAAAAATATTAAATTTCTATTGAATTTTCAATATCAAGTATGAACTATTACAATATACGTAAATGATTCAGTATAATTATAAATGAAACAAATATGCAGTCAAAAGCAAAAGAAATGAATATTAGATTATCAAATGATAAATAATGAGACCTCTAGGTTTTCTCTAGATCAATTTTTAACCCGACTTCAAAAAGGAGGATGGTTCTCAATTCGTCTGTATTTTTTTTTTCTTTTTAATGTGTGCCACCTCAGAACTCCGTCATTTATGAACCGATTTTGAATTTTTTTGTTTTAAAGGGTTTGTTTCCCATTGGTCCCATTGGCACCAAATCGCATTCTGATGAGGGGATCCCCGGGAAATCGAGGTAAATCCTCATTTTGTGATAACCGATTTTTGCGAATTTTTTTTTTTTTTTTTTTAAAGGGTATACTCATTCATTATGGGAAAATAAGAAAATTTTTTTAAAAACCGACTTCAAAAAAATTTTTTACAAAAAAAAACCGACTCAAAAAAAAAACTAAACACATGTAAAAAAAACTGAAAATCTGTTATGAAAAAATGCACTAAAAATTAAAAAAAAAAAAAAAACTGATAAAAAAAAAATGTTATAAAGAAATGCACTAAAAGTTAGTAGGTCGTTTAGTTGGTCTACCCATATTTAGACAAATAAAATAATTTATAGAAACTTCAAAGTCACTAAATTACAGACAGACAAGAATTCCTACCCGTGAGATGGTGGAAACCCGACTTCAAAATCAAATATTCTAAAACAAAAAATGCACTAAAAAGTTAAAAAATAATTGCATATTCATGTGCCAATTTTAGTGCACCTAAGCAAAAATTTTTAAATATATATGTGTCCAAAAGTTATGTGAATTTCTCTATGCTGACACCGACTCCAAAAATAACAAATATTGTACATATATATTTAAAAAGTGAACTAAAATTGGCACTAGAATATGCTATTATTTTTTTACTTTTTAGTGCATTTTTGGTTTTAGAATATATGATTTTTGAAGTCGGGTTTCCACCATCTCACGGGTAAAAATTCTTATCTGTCCGTAATTTAGTTTGTTTCAAATTTGGAATTTGGACAAATTTGGTTCTAAGCAACCGTGTCCAGTTATGACCAAAATCTATATTTTAAACGGTCTGAGATAGGGAAAATCTTTAAATACAAAAATTGTTTATCTCATAAAAACAAACATAATTTTTCATATACCCAATAGTGTTGTTAAAAAACAGGTCGACAAATACTGTATCTGTCAAAATGAACTCGAATTTGTTCCATTGAAACTGAATCCTAATCTAAGTACATAATATAAGATTAAAACAAAACTAAATGAGTCATTTTCTACCCATTTAAAATTTTTAAAAAGAGTTAATTTGTTTTTATATTTCAACAGAAAATAACAACTTATTACAACGTTTAATAAAAACGTAACACAAATATTGAGAGAAAAAATAACAGACAAACTTACATATAAAAATATTCTTTCTACTTTAAAAAATACATTAAGGTATTGCATTCCTAATAATCAGAGCAAAAATTATAAAAAAAATTCCAACAGGATATAGAGAGTTATAGCCGAAAAGCCAAACAAATTTTAGCTGAGTACAATGCCGCAAGGTCAACCTGACTTATTGGCAAAAATTGGAAAGAGATAAACTTTCTGGTTGGGGGGTGCTTACCGGACACTGCAGTCTTAAAAGGCACCTATCCCTTATGAGGTTGGAGGACAGTGCGGTCTAAAACGGGGCGGATGATACCCCCTCTCACCTCCTGACAGAATGTCCCACAGAGCCAGAATTAGGAACCTTGCATTCGACTCGATTGAAATAGGGGCATCTGAGGTAAAACAACTAAAGTGGAGCTCTGTCCTGTCATTCGCAAATAAGATGGGTAGGTTCGACACAGGAAAACGAAACAGGTGTGCCAGAGAATAGAAGAGGTTAAGGGAATGGGTTTCTTAAGGCCTTCTTGCCAGGCATCGGCCTCCTCTACACTACTACTTCTACTACCTATTCTAGAAAAATTTCCTTCGAATCAAGCAAATTTCCATATGTTCGAGCTGGCTACAATCAACTTTGCCATACGACCAAATAATAATTAGTAAATAATTGCCTGTCAATTTTCATTAAATAGTTTTCATAGTTTCTCATAACGTCCTATTAATTGCAGCTAGATTATTTTGTATAAAACATTTAGGTTAAAACTTTTTACATCACATACACTCCCGTTCAATAAAATTGAACAGATCTGCACTGAATCAGTCTCTCACAATTTTGATTATTGTTGTAGTAACAGATACAACATTTTATTTAATTTTTAAACGTAAAAGTGAGATATAACACTTAACATGAATTAGCATTACATATATTTTTTTAATTCTCACTCTGTCTTTGACATCGTATATACAAATAAAAAATATAAATTCAGTTTATAATTCCATTTCTTTTTTACACATTTAAAAATTACACTACTTATCTTTGTTTATAAATAAATAAAATTATACATTATACAGAGAGTTACAAAAGTGACGAGTTTTATGAAATGTAAGATAATTAACATTTCAGGTCTGTTCAATTTTTTTGAACGGGAGTGTACACTAACTACCATATTCTTCACATACATATAACATTAACTACACAGTAAAAAAATTGGGTAAACTCAAAGTAAACATAGTTCATCCAACTACACGGTAGGAATACGGCGAATCGAATGAATCAGTAGTATATTATACCAAGTTAGAAGAAAATTTATAAGTTTGTTGACTGATGTGATTATTACATGAACACAAAATATACATTATTGAAACTATTAGAAAAAATTTCATTTGCTGTATTAATTATATATAGTTTTATTTTATGAATTTTCACATCCCTTGTACCGAATTACGAACAAATTCCCTACAGAGTTCAGTTTCAGTATTCACTCTGAATGCATGATGTTATCACTTAGACTCACTATATATACTTACCATAAGATCATACAACTACATTTTTTTATTTGATAACAATATATACCTATCACAATGGATCATGTCACAAGCAAGTTTATATTTTTTTCGTATTATTTTATATCGATTACTAATAGTTTTATAATATTTTGCAACTAATTTATTTATGATTTGAGCAGAAACACATAATTTAGCAAAATGTATTTGTTTTGATAACTCGTAATTCGGTTATATTAGCATACAATTTCAACTACGTCGTGTAATTAGCTAAACAAATAGTTTCATTACTTCCATCTTTAGGCATTTAGGTATTTGAGTATAAACGCATAATTTAAGAATATGTTTTTCTTTTGATAACTCGTAATTCGGTAATAATAGCATACAATCTCAACTACGCCCTAAGAAATCTAATTTCATTATTTCAATATTTAGATATTTTGCTTTAGTGCTATTCATTTACCTGTAGGTAGTATCGGTAAACTACCTGGCGTAGTTCGGTCCACTATTTTATTTGTTAAAGCATACACTAGGTATAGATTATAGAAAAAGAAAAGAATCATGAGTGTAATACCTTAATGTATGGTAAAGTAAAATGGTATGAAAGGAATCGAGAGTGTAATACCTTAATGTATTTAAAAATAATTTCTTATAAAAAAGTTTGTTATTAAGTAACAAACAGACGTATTTTATAATCATTTATTCCCTTTTTTCTCACTTTTTAATAGTTTTATTATTTATTTATATAAAATTAAATACTTAAATAAATTAAGTTATTTAGAGTTGGTTTGTTTTTAATGTGTTTAAGTAATATGGTTTAAGTCACACAATAGAGTATACCGCCCATATTAAAATGTAATAAAAAAAGTGTACAATGAAGATGGTCACATGAAAAAATGTTATATATATATATATATATAAATAGCGACAGGCTTATAGACACATTAAGTTAATAGAATTATTATCATACTTTAGACCAAAACAAGTGACAATAATAACTAACTGAGTTAATTACTTAAATACCCGGTATATACTAAATTTATGAAAAAAAGTTACTAACGAAAGTTCTTTTGAAAAAGGAATATTTATTGTCTTTAAATTTTTCTTCTATATTTTACGGTTTCAAAGATAAACAGTTTTGCTCATTTTGCCCATATATGGTCCGGTTTTGCCCATTTACGAACTTGACCTTACTTTTTAGAACACACATACAAAATTTCAGTTCGCTATCACTTTTTATTTTTGAGTTATAGTGTTGACGGACGGACGGACAGACGCATTTGCGGAAATGGATATAGATTATTTTATGAACACCTCTATAAAAATTTTTGTTCTGCGATTAATATTTTCAACCGTTACAAAAACGGAACTAAATTTAATATACTCTGGTATATATATTATATACCGAGTATAAAAAGTAAATTTAGTTAAGCTTTTAACTAAATATAAGTTATAATGAATTAACTTATACTTTTAACTTGAAACCTAAGTCTCTATTTATGTCGTTTTTTAAAAGCTTTTCATATTACTTTTATATAAATCCCTAATAAATGGCGGTAGAAAAATTAATTATATTTATTAAAATGAACCGCAACTTAAGGATTCCTATAACAAGGAATGTTGCGGTTCATTTGAATAAATATAATTAATTTTTCTACCGCCATTTTCTTCCTCGATTATTCTATGGGTGAATGAGAGATTACCTTATCAATGATTTAAAAAAAATAACAAGTGAAATGAATTACTTGCTTAAATATCCAGTATATTGAGCTGAAATTGTGGCGAAACTATTTAGTTTATAAAAAGAAGTTTCAAACTAAAATTATTTTTACAACTGGAAAAATATTGTCTTTCGACAGTTTTTTTACCTCTTACGGTTTCAATGATAGATATTCTCACACCCCGCTCCTCGCGGAGGAGGCATGCACGGTTCGATTACGCCCATTCACGAACTTTTTAGTTCTAGAACACGCACACAACGGACAGACGGGCGGATATGGGGTATGGACTAATTAGGAAATTTTATGTACAACTATACCCAAAAAAAATTTTCTGTGATCAATATTTTCAAACGTTGCAAAGTCGAGACTAGATGAAAATCATATAAACAGGACTCGGAAACTATTCGTTAAGGTTCTAGACTCCTGTGTTTTTTGAGTCTCATTTACTTTGAAAAAAAAGGGGCGGTTAATTTACTAAACTGTCGGCGTATGGACAAGAACGAAGTAACCGGCGATGCTTGAGAAGGTTTTCTGCAGTTTCCTTTACAAACCCCACTGAATATCGGCATAGTTCCTATCATAGTCAAAAATTCCTTCCACTCCACTCACATCCTTACGCATCAAAATGGACCTTATGGCCGAAGTGTAGTCCGTCCAGGGCAGCCTCTTTAATCTATCTATCGACTTTGTAAACTCATTTTCATTCAAATCTAAGAGAAAACATTTTGTGATTTTTCTATTTTTTCTGTGTATATATAAAAAAAAAAAAAAATCACAAAATAATTTTTGTTTTCGATTGAGTGAAATCCACAATTGTAATTTGGGCCCAAAAATACGAAAATCATGTTCATTTGATGAGTGTTTTATGCGATGTCGTCTTAAGTTGATTAACTAGATAGTGCTTAGGTTCAATTAAACTTACATGCTCATTTCGACTATAAATTTTGTGTGAATTTTTTTTTTTGTGAAATTCACTATTCAAAGTAAATTTAGCCCACAAAATACAAAAATCGTACTCATTTAACTACTTGATGAGAGATTTATCGGTGCGTATGTGGTAGCACCCTTATTATAGAACATATTCGTCTTCCTTCAAAATATATTACATAAATGGTATCGGTTTTTTTTTCCAAAACAGAATTTATTTAGGGTATTATTTACATTTATATTTTAAGTCAAAACCTTGTTCGTCTGTGAACAACATTTTTTTTTTTTTTGGTTGAGGGGGAAAGGGTTATTCACCTCTCATAAATAAATTGTTTTAGGTGGTTGGTTTCAGTTATAGATGCGGTAGTTATTATACAGTCAATAAATGTTTAGCATCTGTCGTCTCCGATTATTATTTTTATTTTTCGACAGGATTGTATTCAACCAAAATAAAAAATAACTACATTGCTTAGAAATGAATTCTTAAAATATAGACCCAACTCTTCCGTTGTTGGGACGTTTACATTAAAATTCTCAAATATTACGCAATGAAGTATTTTAAGTTAGCTTTTTTTCATTTAGTATACAATCCTGAATTTATAATTTGATTAAATTATAAATTTAAATAGAAAGACTCAAGATGACAGAAAAAGATTTCAAAATACCTCTTTTTAAATGTTTATAGATCTCTACCTTAATATGAAATGTAATATTTTATATTTTTAAAATATTAAAAAACAAACCACAAACACTAAATAAATGATTATTTAAGGTAGTTGGTGTAACAGAGAAATATGTAAAGATTCATTAAGGATGTACGAACATTGAAGCTTCAAAAAGATTCAGGCTTGATTTTTTGATCGCATGTAGTTGAAGTGCCATATAAATCAATTATAAAAGTTTCTGGGGGGTTACAGGGATCTTGACTTAATTATTTAATGTTTTTTATGCATTGAGGTTTTTATGCAGTTCGAGTTTTAATGCATTGCTCTTATGGAGAAACCCATATTTTTACACATATTTTGATAATTTTCACTTGGAATAAAATAAGACGAATAAAAAAAAAAAACTACGCAATAGAAAATAGAAATATTAATAAAGAGATCCAATAAAATTCCGGTATGACGGGCTTAAAAAAAAGATATTTAAGAAAACAACTGAGATTTCGGGTAAATTTTATTTCTGTCAGCGGTAGCTTAATTACCCGAAATCTCAGGGTTTTTTTTTTAAATATCTTTTTTGTTTTTTTAAATATCTTTTTTGTTATGACGGGCCTAAATTAAATTTTAATTTTAACTTACGACAAAAAATAATAAACATTATTGTGGACTTTTATGAATGTACTATATACGATTTTGTATAATTTTATAAATGAACTATACATCAGCGCTCCTACATGCTTAATGACTTTCGTATATCTTATTCTTCACTATTTAACTTAACCCGGCCAAGGCGAAAGTCTTATAAAGAGTTTTTTAACCGCGACCAATTTGATCTATTGTACCTCCTTTCCTTCAAAGGTGTTCCAGTAGTCTTATGGTTTTGATAAACGTTAGGATATTCCTCGGCGACATCTCATTGATTTCATCTGGCTGGAGATCTGTCCATCCCAAATGAAAGTGTCTTTAGAGAGAGAGAGAGATACTTTCACATTGACACAGAATTCTACAGACAAAATCTGCAGAGATCATTGTCTGTGAGATTGATTTTGTGCATACGTTTATTGAGTTTTCAGTGACCAATAAGTATCCTGAATTGGTTTTTTCCTAATTGTAAACGATCAGACGCCTTCTTCCATGAGAAGCTTCTTATAAGAGCCTTTGGTGAAACTGTCACCAAATTAGCAACGAATAACATATCCTGAGACAATATAAGAGTAATTTTAATAAGAGTGGTGTTGACAAGAGTAAATTAGAATGAAAGCAATTTTAACAAGTGTAATTTCAATAAAATTTATTATATAGTAATTTATTTTGTTTAATTAATTTATTTATTTTTATTTTTGTCTATTGATTTCGATTTTCTATTTCTAATTGTCAAAGAGTAAATTACGACTAGCTAAATTATACTGATGATGACTACTTTGTAGTTGAAATACGTATTTATAATACAGAAACTGATCTAGGTATTGGGGCGAATTTTGAAATTTTATTTCAAAAACCTAGAGTTCTCAATAATTATCATTTGATAATCTAATATAATGAGTATTTACGCAAAAACTTGTATTGGACTTTTACACCATCCGGGTCTCTTAGGTCCAGCCCGACACTGGGTCGGCCGGACTACCTAAAACATGAAGTATCTGAATAAAATTTTCAATAAAAATAAATGAATTTTCATATTAATTTACGATAAGATTCTATAGCGTAAACATTATATTATCGAATGATAATTAGTGAGAACTCTAGGTTTTTGAAGTAAAATTACAAATTCGCCCCCTTTACCTAGATCAGTTATTTGTATTATAAATACGTATTTCGACTACAATCTAATCATCATCAGTATAAATTAGCTAGTCGTACTTTACTCTTTGACAATTAGAAATAGATATAAAGTCGAGATCAATAGACAAAAATAAAAATAAATATAAAATGAACTAGATTAAAATATACTAGATTTAAAATATAATAAATTTTAAATTAAATTGAAATTGCTCTTGTTAAAATTTCCTTCATTCACATTTATTCCTATTAAATTTTATTTATTTTACTCTTATTAAAATTACTCTTATATTGTCGCAGGATATGTTACTTGTTACTAATTTGGTGACAGCTTCACATTTTTGTCTATTGATCTCGACTTTATATCTATTTCTAATTGTCAAAGAGTAAAGTACGACTAGCTAATTTATACTGATGATGACTACATTGTAGTCGAAATAAGTATTTATAATACAAAAAACTGATCTAGGTAAAGGGGGCGAATTTGAAATTTTATCTATAGCGTACTTTAATTTTTTTGAACTTATTATTTTACTCTCCAATTGCCTTAATAACTGCATAAAAATATATGTTTTTTTTATAATATTTTGTTTACAGTAATCATAATTATTAATTATAATAATCGAAAAATTTTGATTAAGAAATAATTTTAATATCTAAATACGAAAATAAAATTTTATATAAAACATTTTAATGCATTTATACGTTTTTGTTTGTACTTTCAATACAAAATTTAACCCTTAAATTACTTCGTGTTGTGTAAAAGCATTTTAACAAACAGCAAAAGTAAATTTAATTTATGATTTACGAAAATACCCAGCTTTATTAGAAAAACTGTCCATAGTTTATTAATTTGCTGTCAGAATTGATGACGGCTTATTATTTTGTACCAGGTACGTTGCGGATATTCGCAACCGTATCTGTAATCGCCTCATCCGCATCGCAATAATTAATTCTTATTATGGAGCTTTTGCGGATTCAGATGTTACGTGTTATGCCCGGTTTATATGAATATACTAGGGCATATTAAGTTTAGTTCCGACTTTGTAACGGTTGAAAATATTAATCGTAAAAAATAATTTGTTATAGGTGTTCATAAAATGACCCAATTAGTACATTTCCGCATGTCCGTCTGTTTCTGCAATAACTCAAAAACGAAGATATATCGAGCTGAAATCTTGTATGACTGTTCTAGAACAAAAAAGTAAAGTCAAATAGGCAAAATCGGACCATGTTTGGGCAAAATGGAAAAACTCCCTATCTTTGAAAGCGTAAGCGATAGAACAAAAGTTTAAGGGAAAAAATGTTCTTTTTTTAAAAATAAACAACTTTTGTTATAAACTTTTTTACATAAATTCAGGATATACCGGGTATTTAAACAACTAACCCAGTTAGTTGATATTTTTACTTGTTTTTTTTTTTTGCATTTCTGATTGTTAATAAATCACAATGTGTTTGGACGTGTTATTATATGGATGTTTTTTTTTTTCTATTTCAACAATTTACATAATTATTTGAGTGTTTTGCCTTGAATAATCTATTTGAAAAATGAATCAATAGCAATGCCACCACCTTACCAGTCCAAGTAGCCGAGCACTCTAAGGCGTTATGTCTGCGCAGTATGCATACTTGGAAACTGGAAGGTTATGGGTTCGAATCCCGGCATCGGCAGTTTGTCAATTATTAAGAAAAAAAAGGGGGCGGTTAATTGACTAAACTGTGAGCGTATGGACAAGAACGAAGTAACCGGCTATGCTTGAGAAAGTTTTCTGCAGTTTCCTTCACGAACTCCAGATGAATATCGGCATAGTTCTTATCAGAGTCGGCTGCAGCCGCATATCCTGCCAATTCCTAGTCCTCTCACAAATTCCATCCACTCCACTCACATTCTCACATCCTTAGGTATCACAATGGACCTTATGGTCGAAGTGTTGTCCGTCCAGGCCAGCCTCTACAATCTATCTATCTATGCCACCACCGACGCAAAGTGTGGTTTAATCTTAAAGTCTCAGTTTAAAATATACTATAAACCATACTCTCGGAAGGGCCGTACAACCACGTCTTTGTGAAATCATCTAAAATTGATGCACCCGGAGCTGTTAGAGCGGGATTAATACTTTTGCGAACAAGGATGGAACCTGAAAAGGCATCGACATTGCTCTTTATTAAATATAATGCACCAAATTTTAAATTTTCGTACTTAAAATTTGATAATATAAAAATTATTAAAAACTATTCTCATCTTTTTCCCTATTCATGTACCTAAATTGAGTATCTCTTTAAAAAAAACTTGACATATAAATTTTTGAATTTAATATTTAAGTTATTTAGGGACATAATCTTTAAAATTGTATTACCATCATGTAATAATAATCCGATTCAAAGCACTATTTTTACCCATTATTTTCCAATGTGTTTATAACGCGCTATAAACAAATTTAAAAAAAAAAAAAAACAGTTAATTTATTTAAATAAACTTTATTTTCTTTTAACTTATAGATTATTTATAGATCTTTAATTTAAAATAATATATATATATATATATATATATATATATATATATATATATATATATATATATATATATATATATAACGATACGTTAACTTTTAAGAGAGTTATCATATGTTTCACCTTTTCCTAATTTACTTATAAACAAATTTTTAGGTTTTATAAGCCTTAATCGAAAGCTTAAACACTTACCTATCTAACTATAAACTGCAAATGTTTTCCGACCAATATGGTTTATTTCTTAAAGAATAAAATCGGTGGGTATTTAATTAGAAAATAATAATTTTATAATTTATATACAGCTTCATCGATTTCATCAAAAAAAGACAGCATGATTGTTTAACCAACGTCTGTATATATACTGTGTGTTTTGGACAGCTTTTCCTATAGTGAATCAATGTTAAATATTATTTATTACTGCCTGGCCGTCTGGTACTGTATGAAGTAAGTCAGTACACATGTGGTAAGACTACACTTTAGTATGTGCATTGTGCAACACAAATCCCCACTCTTAAATAACAAACAAACAACCATACGCCACTCATAAATGACAAACAACCATACGCATCAGTATAGTTATGAGATAACTGACTAACTTTATTTACATGTGTACTGACTGACTTCATAAAGTACCAGACGACCAGGCAGTAATAAATAATATTTAACATTGATTCACTATAGGAAAAGCTGTCCAACACAGTCTGTATATTCATTTCAAAGATATTAAGAAAAAACGCTTTTTGTTATAAACAAATTCAATTTTGACCCTGTTCCGTCACGAGTCGGGTCGTAAAAATTTAGGGTCATATTCAGAGCGTAAAAATGAATCGATTTAGAAAAGAAAATGCGGTTCCGAGCAACCTGCCTTAAACCCCCTTTTTGAAGCTAATTTGACTCTATCACAATAAATGGTTAAAACGTTGAATATAAAACACACTTTAATTAACTAATAATATTAATATTATGATATTAAAACATAATTTTATTATGACATAAATACACAAATAATGTAATTTTATATTTATTTAAATATTATTTATTGCAATTAGACACTAATTAAATAAATAAAGACAAAAATGGTTTCTCTATCTTTATCGAAAATTAGTTACTTAATTTATTACTTTATTCAAAAATAAAAATCTTTGAAACCAAGACATAGGGATTATGGTGTTCGATCAGCTACAAAATTAATTGTTGTTGAGTTTCTCGATAACCACTATATACCATGTTCTCATCATTGCGAATGAGCAAAATCAATGGAACCTGGCGATGCACTAACGCACAATACGAATTTTTGAAGTTTTTGTTTTGCTAGAATAACTTGCAGTGTTAAAAAATGCCCTTCGATGTGGCTTATTATTTTATTATTTCAAGAACATTCATTTCACAAGCAAGCATTCGTTTACCCTACAAATACCCCATTTCTGTCTATTTGAAGTTTTACTTCTAACGCGCGGACGACCGACCATATAAACTTATATGGTCATTTATTATATCATTTCTCATGCATTGAAAAAAAATCGTTACGCAGAAGCTGCGATTCAACTTACCGAATTTCCATAGCATTAATCACTCTCTAGCGGTGACAATTTTAGTCTGATAAAAATGAAATGTCGTATCTGGTATGATTTTGGTATTTGCAAGGCCAATTTTATTAATAAATGGCATAGGTCAAAGGGGAATGGTGGGGGGGGGGGTTTATAGAGAAATAAAAAGCACAAAATATAAAATATCTCTCGTAACAATAGAACAAGCGAAAAATGTATAAGAAATAAAATTGTAGCAAATCATGTGGGCTAAAATTCATTATCAAATCATTTTTCTCAAACTCTAATGTGTACAGAGATATTTCCAATTTTAACTATCTTAAATTCAAAATATTTCTGTAAATATTAGTGTAGTGTACAATGATAGCAAACAGAATTATAGTAAAAGTAATTTTCTACAACTTTACTTCTTACTATTTTTCGATTTTTCCAATATTAAGGAAAATATGCCAAATTTTGTTTTGCCCCCTCCTTCTAAGCTCCCTTTCTCCTTGGCCGATTTTTCTGATTAACGCACTTGACCTTTCAAATACCAAAAGCGCCTCAAATACCAAATTTCATTCCAATCGGATTAAAATTGTCACCGCTAGAGAGTTCAAAGACACATGAACAATAGCTGCATTTGAAATTATATTTCAAATTTTGCCCCTATTCCTAGAACATTTGTTTGTATTTTATAAATACGTATTTCGACTACAATGTAGTCATCATCAGTATGAATTAGCTAATCGTAACTATCTCTGGGATATGGATTCAGAGATATGTTGCTTGTTGCTAATTTGGTGCCTGTGTCACAATGATATTAAAAAATTCTGTCCTTTTATACGATTTGGCTGAAGGTATAATCTGACTTGAGGATTATTTAAGTTGCCTGACTACTGGATTAGGTGTGTGGAAAGCCCCACATATTTATTGGCGGTATTCTTTGGTGACTATGCGGCGTTTGCTTTGTCACTAAAGTACCTACGTTAACTTTGACATTCAGGTATTGGATTTTTATTTTTGAAAATGGTTTAATTTTATTAAATCAGAATTTGGAATTGGGCCATTTTCTAAATTCATTATCTGTTTTCTCAATTTGTATATGTAGATGCATGCGTATGCATCTAATTCTGTGGGGTTTTGTACCGATTTAAGTAGTTTTAGATTCGATTTATCAATTTTATGGTTGTTCTCAACAACGTGCGCCGCTATACAAGATTTTTACAAATGTTCTAGGAATAGGGACAAAATTTGAAATATAATTTCAAAAAAACTTAAGAGTTCTCTTTGATTATTTTAATAATCTTTATTAATAACTGCCTTTCCTCAGAAAAAAATTCGCTAATTAATATATTGATCTGTTCCTCAACGAAAGTCCAGAAAGTTCGGATAAGAAAAAAAGGATAACAAAAACTTTTCAACGGGTTTTTCGTCTCGTGTAAAACATCTGTATACAAATACATTTAAGCGTGTAATTCAGTAGGTAATTTTTTTAATGTTTTATAAACAACAAACCACTATTTATTATCACAAGAGAATATAGAAGAAGTGTTTTGTTTTAAAATAAAGATGCGGGTGGGTTGGTTGGTTGACTCAAGATATTATTATTATAGTTTGAGGCGGATTATATGTGCATCTGTGGCATGAGGAGGTTGAGGCTGCTACATGCCATCATTATTATCATATAGACTTACAGACAGATAGACAGACTATAAGTACATTCTGATATACTTGAAGTGTATTATATAGATGTATGGATTTGTTTATTATTATATTTATTGTTTTTAAAGTTGGCAGCAGTAGCAAGCAGCCACTTACTCACTCTAGTGGTACAGTGTCAAAACAGTTTAAGAACATCGTGTTTACAATTTTTAGTGATTTTTATTATTTATACTTTTTTAAAAGATCTTCTACATAATTGTTGTATACAATACTATAAATTGTACATATTATTTGTGTATATACTTAGGCGTCACAATACAATACTTAGGTCAATTTCCATTAAGGTTACGTAACACATAGTATGAAAGAACTAGCGTAAACTATATAGACAAACATTTCATTCAATTTTTAATTAAATATTAATATGAAAAAATAATTCATCCACCAGGAATCGAATCCACGGACCTCTGGATTTCTAGCCCAGTGTGTTTATCAATGTATGTATTTAAAATAAAATGTATTTAAATAAAAAATAAATTTAAAAAAAGTTAGAATAATATGAAAAAGTTGGCTGTTGCATCACAATCGTCTTTGGTGTAGAGGAAAGCATACTGGACTAGATATCCAGAGGCCCGAGGTTCGATTCCTGGTTGACGAGTTAATTTTTTCATATCAGTATTTAATTTAATTAATAAATTCAATGACAATGAAATGTGTCGGAGTATACGCTATAGTCTTCTACAGTTTGTCATACGTAACCGAAAGGAATTTGGACAAACATCGTATGTTGACACGAAAGTATACACAAATAAACAAATATTAAATAAATATCACTTCAGCAGAAGTTAATACTGTCTAATAAATAAAAAAAATTATAATAATATGAAAAAGTTGGCTGTTGCATCACAATCGTTTTTGGTGTAGAGGAAAGCATACTGGACTAGATACCCAGAGGCCCGAGGTTCGATTCCTGGTTGACGAGTTAATTTTTTCATATCAGTATTTAATTTAATTAATAAATGTATGTATTTGTAACGATTAAGATTTAATAATAATGCGTTCTAAATTTTATGTCATTGAAATACTTAAACCGAAACTATAGCTGATACTATAGTCCGCCATTAGCACCTTTAGAGCATACATTATCGCCACTCTACTGAGGGAGGACTAAAATGCCGCTCACTGCGGTAGTTACGAAAATATCCAGTGTTGGTTTTTTTAGACAGCAAAAATTAAATATCTATAAATCTATTTAAGTATAAAACCTATTTTGACAAAATGGAAACCCGACTTCAAAAATCAAATATTCTATTACAAGAAATGCACTAAAAAGTAAAAAAAATAATTGCATATTCTTGTGTCAATTTTAGTTCACCTAAGCAAAAATTTTTAAATATATGTACAATTATTGTTATTTTTGGAGGCGGTGTCAGCATAGAGAAATTCACATAACTTTTGGACACCATATTTAAAAATTTTTGCTTAGGTGAACTAAAATTGGCACAAGAATATGCAATTATTTTTTTACTTTTTAGTGCATTTCTTGTTATAGAATATTTGATTTTTGAAGTCGGATTTCCATTTTGTCAAAATAGGTTTTATTTCTCGCTTTTTAGTGACTTTGAAGTTCTATAACTGATTTTATTTGTCTAAATATGGATAGACGTACTAAACGACCAGCTAATTTTTAGTGCATTTTTTATAACACTTTTTTTTTATCCGTTTTTTTTTATATAATTTTTAGTAACAGATTTTCAGTTTTTTTACAAGCATTTTTTAGTAAAAATTTTTTTTTTTTTGTGTCGGAACCCGACTTTACCGGATTAACACCAATTTTGAACAGAATAAACTACAAACCCTACAATTGATTGTAGTAAGCTTCATTTGTTTGTAGTAACAAGATTCATCAAACTAAAACAATTAATTGTGTTCAAATTAAAAGCTAATGATAGTATCGTGAAAAAGCTATTAGAGTATTTTTAAAACCGTATGTAGTTTACAAATGATCGAAAAGTAGCTCCCACCAGCCTTCTTTACATTCAGTGCATTGACCTCTGGCCCATGAGTGATTTTTTTTTTTAAATAAATCAATAAAAACAATACCCTAAAATCGAAAATAACCCAGTAGTTGTCATAAATAACTCCAAACGTATTTAAATTTTGGAAAAATAATTCACTTTCTAAGCGCATATATATTAATAAATATATGTATAATAATACATACAGTAGCACTTAGAATGTTTCAACTGGTTCAATTTTTATGAATACCCGAGTGTATGTATACTCCCGTTCAATAAAATTGAACAGATCTGAACCGAATAAGTCTCTCACAATTTTGATTATTCTTGTAGTAAATGTTGTTTACTATACATCTATTTCTTTTTTCACACTTAAACTATATACTAGTTATCTTTGTTTATAAATGAATAATTATACAGAGAGTTACAAAAGTGAGGAGTTTTATGAAATGTAAGAAAATTAACATTTTAGGTCTGTTCAATTTTATTGAACGGGAGTGTATATACTGAGTGTATAAAAAAAATTAAAAGATTCAGTGAAAACTCAACATTTCAAAATACTGCATCTATTTGTCTTGGAATTTTTAGATTGTGTATATTATCGAATAGGTACTTGGGATGCAAAATTTGACAACAGCATATTTTGTGGAACAAAATTTTAAGAGTGAATAGCAAAAACATGAATATATATTTTATAATTCGTTTTTATAACTATTAGGCTTTAAAATGAAATTGCACGATTATTTCTAAATTATTTTTAATTCGAAAACAGTAAAAGATAAAGAAATATATCAAACAATAACATGTTCTCTATCTGAATTTAAAAATTTCATCTTTCTGTAAATATTAATTCAAATTAAATTCCATACTTTATAGCTTGCATTTTAATTAATGAGCGATAATTTAATCAGATAATTCATCAAAAACCATTAAAATGGAATTAAACACCTGTAGTATAGAGTGTCCCCCACAATAAGCTGCCAGTTTAATTTTTTAAATATTACACATTTTTAAGGGTATATTAAGTTTATATAACTTAAACACGAAAAAAGATAGCGAGTTAAAATTTTGTATGTGTATTCTGGAGCTAAAAAATAAGGTCAAGTTCGTGAATGGACAAAATCGGACAAGTTCGGACACGTTGGGTAACTCAGTCCATCTTTGAAACTATTAAAAGACAAAAAATATTTCTTTTTCTTTTTTAAATTAACATGTATAGTTTGAAACTTTTTTTCATAAATTTAATATATCCCGAGTATTTAAGTAATTAACTCAGTTAGTGTTTGATAATTAGTTAGCTTTGTTAGTGTTCGCTTTTTTCACTTTTTTATCTAATTGATAATATTTTTTTTGTTTTATTAGAAAATTGTCATACAATAAACCATATTTTGACAAAATGGAAACCCGACTTCAAAAATCAAATATAGAATATTATTATTATACAAAAAATGCACTAAAAAGTAAAAAAATAATTGCATATTCTTGTGCCAATTGTGCGGGTTTCCATTTTGTCAAAATATGGTTTATTTCTCCCTTTTTAGAGACTTTGATGTTCTATAACTGATTTTATTTGTCTACATATGGGCAGACCAACTAAACGACCTACTAATTTTTAGTGCATTTTTTTATAACACATATTTTTTTACCCGTTTTTTTTTTTTTTTTAATTTTTAGTGCATTTTTTTATAACAAACAGATTTTCAGTTTTTTTACATGCATTTTGTTTTTGTAAAAATTTTTTTTTTTGGAGTCGGTTTTTTTTGTACAAAATTTTTTTGAAGTCGGTTTTAAAAAAAAATTTTTTGAAGTCGGTTTTAAAAAAAATTTTTTTTTTCTTATTATGAATGAATATACCCTTTCAAAAAAAAAAAAAAAAATTCGCAGAATTCGGTTATCACATATAAAATGAGGATTTTCCTCGATTTCCCGGGGATTCCCTCATCCGAATGCGATTTGGTGGCAAGAGGAAGCCAAACCCTTTAAAACAAAAACAAAAATTTCAAAATCGGTTCATGAGGTAACACACATAAAAAAAAAAAAAAAAAATACAGACGAATTGAGAACCATCCTCCTTTTTGAAGTCGGGTTAAAAATACAATAGATCTATATAAATGTGCAGCCCCATATTGGCTTGGCTGACATTCTTTTAACAAAATTTCCACAACATGTTGATATAATTACCGAGAAATGCCCCTCACCAATTTTGTGTAAAATTTCTTCTATGAGGTTTTAAAATAATAATATACACCTTTTCTTAAGCAAGCCCTAAAGAAAAAATGAAATTGAAAGTAAAAAATAAATCGTCAAACTTGTTGATTCAACCACGCGACGGGTATAAATACGTCGAACCGAATGAATCAGTTCTCTGAACGATGCGGCGAAGTTGAAATAATTTTACTAAATTTGACTCAAATATATGTCTTGATTGAAAGTGATTAAAACTTGAACACAAAATATACATTATTAAAATTCAAATTTCATTTGATATACAGTGAAACCTTGGTGTAACAAATCTGAAGGAGATTAGAAAATATTCGTAATACCAAGTAATTTGTTACAATGAGGTTTGTTATATAGAGATTAGGTTGGTCTAAGATTCGTTTTAGCAAGGTAAGCAAACTTAAAAACAAGTAAAACATATTGTAATGAATGCACTTTAATATTTATTTAAAGACACAATATGAAAAATTGGCACAAAATAATCAAAATTTATTAAACAATCAACATTGTGGTCATGTAATCTTCTAATCATCTAATCTTCATTTTTTTTGTCTTGATTAGAGAAAAATAAATTGTGGTCTGTTTACCACCAGTGACAGTTATGTAATGCACTCTCGCAAGTCGCACTTATAGGAACCTTACAACACTAAACATTAATTTATTATGACACTTTGAATTACTGGATTGGCTTACGATAAATAGAACGTGTCTGAACCTGTCGAGACATGCATTCTTGTTAGATGGATTAGTAGAATACTTTATGCAGAGGTTAATTATACTTTCTATTTATGTTTTGCAATGATTGAAAAATCGTTATAAAGAGGTTGTACAAAAGTTATTCGTAATGTAAAGGTTTTATTTTGCATGAACTCTTACGGCCAGTTCTGGAGGATTTCTAAGAATTTATTAAATCGAGGAAATCGAAAAGGCTACAGTTTTAATTGTGATCTACAATTCGAATATTTATTATTAAGCTGTTGTACATTGAGCAAAGCCACAAAAATTTGTAAAAAAGTATGTAATATGTATTAGAAACTTAAAATGACAGATAATGTTTGGGGGCCACCCTTTATGACTAACTTCATTTACATTATCATAACTTACTGATTATTGTGTGAAGTCAATTCGATATGAATTACAAAAACTAACAAAAAAATGTTAATCCATTTCCGTTGCTGTGACGATCGATGTGGCAGTGTTTAAAAAAAATGTGGGTTTACAAGTTTACACATTTTATATTTTCAACGTAAAACAATACGCATGCTATGAATGTTAACAAAAATACCGGTAGTGTTTCACTAGTAATAAAAATAAAAGAGTAGTTTTAATTTTACTTAAAAGTGTATTTGCATGCTAACGTATAATATTAAGAATTATTTACATATTAAAATAGTTTTTACAATAAATGTGATGAAAACCTTTTTAACCCAACTTTAAAAAGGAGGATGGTTCTCAATTCGTTTATTTATTTATTTTTTTAACGTTTGTTACCTCAGAACTCCGTCATTTATTAACCGGTTTGGAATTTTTCTTTTTGTTTTAAAGAGTTTGATTTCCGATTGGTCTCATTGTCACCAAACCGCATTCTGATGAAGGGATCCCCTGGAAATCGAGGAAAACCCTCATTTTATATGTGATAACCGATTTCTAAAACCAAAAATGCACCAAAAAGTAAAAAAATAATTGCATATTCTTGTGCCAATTTTAGTTCACCTAAGCAAAAATTTTTAAATATATATGTACAATTATTGTTATTTTTGGAGGCGGTGTCCAAATTTTATGTGAATTTCTCTATGCTGACACCGACTCCAAAAATAACAATATATATCGCAAACTTTCTGCCAAATAAATATAATTTTTTTTTTTTTGGTCTAATTTACCGTCAATCGTTAATTTTAACATTAATTTCTTTAAATAAAAAAAAGCATTCACAACTTTTCGAGGTACCACCACAAAGGCTAGTCTTATAAACAAACATTAAAACTACCACCTTATAAAAAAAGTGTATCTTAATGAAATCATATCTAGATCTATAAATTTACACCTGATGGTTGGTGTGTGTGTGTTTTTTACGATGTGTTTTAATTATGACGTTGACTTGTTTTCGTAAACAAGGAGTTTTTATTATTACATGCAACAAACGTTATTAAAATTATAAACTCAATACTAAAACGAAGACGGTTAAGTGTGAGTTCAATTAAGTGTATTAAGGGTTCGGTAACGATTAAATAGATTGTTAACGTTAATAGCACATGGAGTTTAATTTATTTTTATAAAAATCATCTAACTTGGTAAGAAGTTTTTTGAATCTTATTCGTTTTAGCCCCCCCCCCCTCAGTAATAATGGTGGAAAAGACCACAGAAAGTGATTCCAAGGAGGATAAAGTAATTTTCGTCCTTGAAATACCTCAACCCAACCCAACTCCCGACAATTTAATATTGTAAAAAAACAAATAAGATCCTTTTTTTTTTGTTTATTAGACGATTTGATAGAAAAAATACTTTAATTGTAAGCAAACTATTTGAATCAAAAATGATTCTTAGAGTTTCTTAAAGGAAATTTTATACGTTACAACTTTAATATTATTTTTGGATATATCAAGAATGGTTATTTTGTATATGTTATTTTTACCGCATATATCTAGACCTGTTTTACATAATAACTATCTGTTCGAAATTGTGGAAGTCTGGATGCTAATTCCTAGCAAACAAACCATTCTTTATTATAAGATTTTTTTTTACATTTTTGGTACGGTATAATAAAACCTAAATCAAACATAATTCGAATAAACTCATTAAACTTTTTATTAACTCAAGAGATTGTATCACAAATTAAATAAATTAACACTTCTTGCATGGTCATTTTTATATGTGCGTATTAAATAAACATGTTACACAAAATACCAAAGAAAGATGTACATTCCCGTTCATAAAAATTGAACCGGTAAGTCACATTCAAAGCGTATATATTACTAAATATATGTATAATATTACATACTTAGAATGTTTCAACTGGTTCAGATTTTATGAATGGGAATATATGTATCTAGAGATATGTATCTCAAAATTTTGGCGACAAAAATAAGCAATTAACCTTACTTTTCAAATTGTTTTTTGTAAACTAGCGTCTATTTATTTCCATTGTTAGTACGGTTGCCTTTCGGTTATATTATACCAACGGAAAAGCGACTAGCGTTAACTTACTTTGACATTTAAGTAATATGTCTGAACATTGATAACATTTTTTTGACATCAAATGCTTGATATGAAAAATCATACACATCTATGGATGGGGATCGAACCCACGACCTTTGACATTCTAGACCAATCAACTGAGCTACCTTAGATGATATGGTCTAGAATGCCAGAGGTCGTGGGTTCGATCCCCATCCCAGGATGTGTATGGTTTTTCATATCAAGCATTTGATATCAAAAAAATTTTACCAATGTTCAGACATATTACTTAAATGTCAAAGTAAGTAAACGCTAATCACTTCCGTTGGTATAATATAACCGAAAGGCAACCATATTAACAATGGAAATAAATAGACGCTAGTTTACAAAAAACAATTTGAAAAATATGTTCATAGTAAATAAACAAAATTAATAATACAATGGAATCAAAAATGATACTGAAAGATGAAAGATCATATGCATAGTACTACCATAACATCTAAGGTAGCTCAGTTGGTAGAGCATTGGTTTAGAATGCCAGAGGTCGTGGGTTCGATCCCTATCCCTAGATGTGTATGATTTTTCATATCAAGCATTTGATGTCAAAAAAATGTAATTAACCTTACTATTCGAAATTGCTTGAGCATATGCTAACTACTTTCTGAATCTAAAAAAAAAAATCTAAAATGATCTCGAATTTTATAAAATTCTTCGGACTTTTTGAGGAAAGAAAAGTTTTACCACAATAGATGTCTCTGTAGATAGTGGGATGAGTAAGTATTGCAAATTTATGGATCATAAATTAAGAATGGCATAAAACTAATCAAAATGAAAAAAGGTTTATGAACATTGGTCCAGAAACGCTTTGTTTTTTTGACATGAAATTTTTTGCTACGAAAAAAAACTTTTTTAGGATCAATTAAAAGTATAGGATCGAACACTCTTCCTACTATGAAACAGTTCATGTGTGCGAGGATTTATATGGGAGATACACTCAAGAAAATGAACGTTTTCACCATTTTTTTAACGTCTCGTATCTTGCAAGCGAAGCGTTACTGAATTTGAATTAAATTGGACTTTTTATTCTAAAGATAAAATAATTAAAGAGGACTCTAGATTTTTGAAATTAAAAAATCAAATTTTGTACCAATTCCTAGATCAATTATTTGTATTTTATAAATACGTATTTCGAATACAAAGTAGTCATCATCAGTATGAATTAGCTAATCGTAACTATCTTCGGGATATGGTAGTTACGATTAGCTAATTCATATTGGCAATGACTACTTTGTAGTCGAAATACGTATTTATAAAAAACAAATAATTGATCAAGGAATTAGATCCAAGACGTTTGATTAATGTTTATTCAAAGTAAAAGCATTTGTTCGTCACTAATTTTCGAGGTTCTATTTCCGGAGTTTTATAGCGACACAGGAAATAAATATTTGCATGAACTATGTTTTCCTCTTTTTGATTAAATTCTATGACCTCCTAAATAAGCAGACCAGGGTGTCTAGTAATATTTTGCCAAAAAATTACCTGACTTTTTCAGGCTTTCCAGACTTGAATTCGAATTTTTCCAGACCATTTTTTCATATAATATTTTGTTATTGATAGAAAAATTAAGAAAAGTATACATTTGTTCATTTATATTCATTTTTTATGGATAATGGATTTTTTATGGATGATTTCATTCTTTTTCATGAGTAACATACATAAAACTTTTTCAAAAACCTCAAAACAGATAATTATTAGTAATAATTTTTTAGAATTAAGTTATTTTAAATACGACTGTGCGAAATTCCCTGAATTCCATGAAATACCCTGGTATTTTACGAAATTCCCTGAAAATTCCATGACTTTTCCAGAGACTCAAAATTCCCTGACATTTCCAGGTTTTCCAGGCAACTTGCACCCTGTAGACTATTATTTTGCACCACACTGTTTTTGCATCATATTTTAGTATCCGTGTACTCCATAGAAGAATATTGTTACAAAACTTATGTTTTTAATTTGATTTAACGTACAAATCCTATCATATTTGCTGGCATTATTTCAAGTAATAAACTACTTCTTATTACAAACAAGCGAGCGTTAGCAGCAAGCACGATGGTTACAAGTTTTTCACGAAAATAATGGGATAATATGATTCCATAAATTTGTGTTAAAACACACAAGAAAATTTGTGCATACTTTCAAAAAAAAAATTTATAATAAGAATTTATTTTTATTTTTTATGTTTTTTGTTGATTTATTTCCTATGACTACCATAATCATTTTTAACTTAACACAAAAAGATAGAATTACACTTGTATTTAGCAAATTTCCTCCAAAGGAAATGCCGTTATTGTTTTTGCACCAATGTTGGAATTTCGTAAAAATTTCTTCAAATGTCCATCGATCCTACTTATTAAATGTTAAAAATCACTATCGCTAAAATTTGTATATATATATATATAATATTTACATATATATACATATATATACATATATATATACAACATATGTACATTTTTTAAATGTCTATGGACTCTCTAGCGCCCACAGCTTGGAATGAAATTAGGTATTTGAGTAGCTTTCGGTATTCTAAAGGTCAAGTTCGTTAATGGGTAAAATCGGGCGAGGGGAAAAGGGGTTTAGGGGGAGGGGAAAACACAAAATTGGACTATCTCCCTTAATATTTGAAAAATCGAAAAATTTATCAGGAGTTAAGTTGTAGGTACTAAGTTTTACTGTAATTTTGTTTCTTATCATTTTTCTGTTACACTAATATTTACAGAAATATTTACAATTAAAGACTGAAATCTAATGTCTAATTTGTTACTAATTTCTAAATGGTTAAATTTTACATACAGTGGGAATTTTATGTTAGCTTACTCAACTTGACTGATTTTCTTCGAGTTAGTCTACTTTGAATTAAAAAAGCGAAAAGTACTATTCGTGCTAATGAAAATTATTTTTCGCATAATTTCTTTAAAAAAGTAAAATAAAAGTAGAGATTTTAGTGAAACGGTAATTTTACAATTTAATAATCGATTTAAAGATTTCGAAAATATAAATGTAATGAGTGATTTTTTAGTGGCCCCTTTTAATAGAAAATTTAAAATTCCCGCTTTAATAGAAATTTTTTCTATTAAATAGAAGTTTAATAGAAGTTTTTAGAAAAAAACTTTGTTGTTTTTGTAGTTGTTTCGCATCTTTTTATCTATGTGAATCGGGAATTTCACATATGAAACATATAAAATCAAACAAATAATTGGGCTTATTAAAATAAAAACATATACAAATTGAGAAAAAAGATAATGAATTTAGACAATGGCCCAATTCCAAATTCTGATTTAATAAAATTAAACTATTTTCAAAAATAAAAATCCAATACCTGAATGTCAAGGTTAACGTAGATACACTCACTTTAGTGACAAAACAAACGCCGCATAGTCACCAAAGAATACCGCCAATAAATAGGTGGGGCTTTCCACACACCTAATCCAGTGTTCAGGCAACTTAAATAATCCTCAAGTCAGATTATACCTTCAGCCAAATCGTATAAAAGGACAGAATTTTTTAATATCATTGTGACACAGGCACCAAATTAGCAACAAGCAACATATCTCTGAATCCATATCCCAGAGATAGTTACGATTAGCTAATTCATACTGATGATGACTACATTGTAGTCGAAATACGTATTTATAAAATACAAACAAATGTTCTAGGAATAGGGGCATTTCTGAACCATAATTACATGAATCTTTTAACTCAACATTATCTAAACTACCACCTCCCTCTATAAATAAATACAGTACGTACTGACACTTTCTGTATAGTTAATATATTGTAACTAGATCATATGTTTTATCATCGAAAATAAAGTGTCTATGTAACATAGAAATGAATTTTATATGGTGTAAATGTTGTAAAATATAAGAAGGTTATAGTTATAATAAGGGTAATATCATCCCCTTGAATCTAACTTGTCACAAACTATGTCTATTACATATTATTATTATTATCAAAGTGAATATTACTTACTTACTTACTAGTTAGTAAGGGGTGGCTTTTCTTTTTATAACCACATTATATTCTCCAAAATGATCATTCTAAATTACTTTACATAATAGAATGTTATTTGTAACACACTGTAAATTATACTGATTATTGAGTGTAACAAATAAAAATTATATCAATTCTTTTTATATTATACCGTATGTGTTGGAAAGCATTGCTAATAGAGAATCAATGTTAAATATTATTTACTATAATAACTATACACAATATGCTTAATGCTAGGCCCAGAGGGCTCTCCGGAGCCGAACGGCTCTCTATAAGCTGTGTGAGAGTAAGTAAAAAAGGTATGTTTTGAAGTAAGACGGAACGATGTTTCAATACAGGTTGCCTACCGATTATTGTCCAATAATTTATTCAATCAATTTAGAAATACTTTGTTAAAATATTTATTGTTTAAGAAATATCTTTTACAATATGGAGAGATACACCAAAAAAAAAAAAAAATAATAACAACAATAATGATGATAACAATAATAACAACAACAACAACTATATGTATTCCCACTTTATGTAAAATTTAACCATTTAGAAATTAGTAACAAATTACCCCCCCACCCTATTATCATTGGCATGTTTATTGTATCCAGTGTCATCAAATTCCCATGATACTATACCCCTACTAAGAAAAATAATTAAATCAAGTAAATAATTATTTATTATTTAAATTAAATACTGATATGAAAAAATTAACTCGTCAACCAGGAATCGAACCTCGGGCCTCTGGATATCTAGTCCAGTATGCTTCCGCTACACCAAAGACGACTGTGACGTAATAGCCAACTTTTTCATATTATTCTTATTTTTTATTTATGTAGACAGTATTACTTCTGTCGAAGTTATTTATTTAATATTTGTTTATTTGTGTATACTTAAGCGTCAACATAACGATGTTTGTCCAAATTCCTTTCGGTTACATATGATTTTTTCATATCAGTATTTAATTTAATTAAAAATTCAATGACAATGAAATTTCTCGGAGTATACGCTAAAGTCTTCTACAGTTTGTCATACGTAACCGAAAGGAATTTGGACAAACATCGTTATGTTGACGATGAATAGTTAGGCAAATTATTCGGAATTTCTGAAAATCTAATTCTAAAATCAAAACTAAACCTAAGCCATCAAAAAATTTATATAACATTTATATTTTACTCATACCCAAATATATTAAAAAAGTTTATTTTATGCCCTAAATTACCAGCCCAAAATTGTATTCAATGTATTGTATACTTTGAATAACAGTGACCATAAATAAACCATATTTTGACAAAATGGAAACCCGACTTCAAAAATAAAATATTCTATAACAAAAAATGCACTAAAAAGTAAAAAAATAATTGCATATTATTGTGCCAATTTTAGTTCACCTAAGCAAAAATTTTTAAATATATATGTACAATTATTGTTATTTTTGGAGGCGGTGTCAGCATAGAGAAATTCACATAATTTTTGGACACCGCCTCCAAAAATAACAATAATTGTACATATATATTTAAAAATTTTTGCTTAGGTGAACTAAAATTGGCACAAGAATATGCAATTATTTTTTTACTTTTTAGTGCATTTTTTGTTATAGAATATTTTATTTTTAAAGTCGGGTTTCCATTTTGTCAAAATATGGTTTATTTCTCGCTTTTTAGTGACTTTGAAGTTCTATAACTAGTTTTATTTGTCTAAATATGGGTAGACCTACTAAACGACTTACTAATTTTTAGTGAATTTTTTTATAACACATTTTTTTTTACCCGTTTTTTTTTTTTTTTTAATTTCAAAAGCATTTTTTTATAACAGATTTTCAATTTTATTTACATGCATTTTGTTTTTTTTTTGTAAAAATTTTTTTTTTGGGGTCGGTTTTTTTTTTGTAAAAAAATTTTTTGAAGTCCGTTTTAAAAAAATTTTCTTATTTTCCCATTATGAATGAATATACCCTTTCAAAAAAAAAAAAAAATTTCGCAGAAATCGGTTATCACATATAAAATGTGGATTTTCCTCGATTTTCCGGGGATCCCCTCATCAGAATGCAATTTGGTGCCAATGGGAAACCAAACCCTTTAAGACAAAAAAAAAAATTCAAAATCGGTTCATAAATGTCGGAGTTCTGAGGTGACACACATTAAAAAAAAAAAAAATACAGACGAATTGAGAACCATCCTCCTTTTTTGAAGTCGGGTTAAAAAGAGTTGGTTTTATTATATTTTTTTCAGAAAATGTTTTAATTAAAAAAAGAAAATAATAATGATTGGTAGGTACCCTGTATTTACTCTATCTCTCTTCCTATCTCTCACTCAGAGCTAAGTGCAGTAAAAGTTTGCCCCCACCTATGTAATAAAGAAATAAAAATAGTGGGGATACTCTTTGGTGTCTGTTGTATATGCTTGCTAGACTGTTTTGTACTGCATTAACATATAATGAGAGTGGGTTAAATATGTTTACTGTTAAAGTAAACGTTAAAGATTGAAAGTTAAAATTCTAAATATCTCTGTTCACATTAGATTATGAGAAAAATGATCAAGTAATGAAGTGTAGCAAACTTGATTTTCTACAACTTTACTCCTTATACATTTTTCGATTATTCTAATATTAAGAGAGATATTTAATATTTTGTGTTTGTTTGACACAAATACATGATATATTTTATTGTAAAAATTTTGATTGTCGTTTCCATAGTAACTATAAACTATAATCGTTATACATCGATTTATTTTGGCTATTAATAAATGTAATTTTTAGCGAATTTCCTCCAAAGGAAATGCAGCTATCGTTGAAAATACTAAAGTCATATCAGATATTATATTTCATTTTGATCACAGTAAAATTATGACCGCTAGAGAGTGATTTATGTATTCTAAGGAAATTCGCAAAGTTGACGCAGCTCCTGCGTAACAATTTTTTTTTTGTATATAGTTTGATAATCACTAGTATTTTGGACAAAGCTTTTTGCAATGATTTGAGAGAGGAAAATGAGAGGAAATGCAGATGAAATACGATGATCATATTATATTAACGTGTAATCTAATAATATTTAATGTATACATATTACATACGTAATTGACACAATCAATGCAATGCTAGCGAAGAGCTAGCTAGGCTACTAGCAGTTGGTTGTAGCTTCAAATAATGCTTTGCTCTTTGTTGATAGCTGATGCTATAAACTGACGGACAGTCTTACTAACTGTGCTCATGTTTGTTATCAGTCCGTCATGTCATTCAAACTCTATCATCCATACAGTCAGTAGTAGTACAATACTCTAGTAATAATTTTATTGATAACAGTTTAATTGTATTACAATTAATTACACAATTTAAACTGTATATGTTTTATTAATTATTGGTCAATTCCGTTTTATATTTTATTATCTCCATATTATCTTCGTCCTACTTATGTTTTACATGTTATTGTTTGGATGACAAGTAAGACTACATTGTACAAAATAAAATAGTGAACTCAACTATGCCATGTAGTTGACGGTATCAGGGTTGTTGCGGATGCGAAGTTTTCAATAACAGCGGATGCGGGTGTTTTAAGGCTCACAGGCGGATTTATATGGCCAGTTATTTTTAAAGAGATACTTAATTTTGGAACATACACTCCCGTTCATAAAAATTGTACCAATTGAAACATTCCAAGTGTTACTGTATGTAATATATTAATATATACGCTTAGAATGTAACTAACAGGTGGTTCAATTTTTATGAACGGGAGTCTACATACAGGAAAAAGATGAATATAATTTTTAATAATCATTATATTATAATCAAATTTTTATTTTATTATGAAAATTTAAAATTTGGTGGATTATATAGAAACACTAGTAATCGGATTTATGTAAAAGGGAATATGCATGAAAAATTTTTTTTTCACTTGAATTGAAGCATGTTTACTTGACAAATATCAAGGTAAAATTACTTTTTAAATAACTTTAAAATAAGCGAGATATGAATGATTGAAATTCCCGATTAAACAAAGAGGGTGATAGCCCTCTTGATATGTTATGTGACGTCATATTACACTTTCACCATTTAAAATACACATAAAACTCCGTTTTTAGTATTTTTGCAAGAAAGAGACAGATAATAATCTTTAAAAGCTTATAGCTTTCTTGATATTTGTCGGATTTTAATTTCGTTTTTAAATATTATTACAGTATTAACAGTATTTTCATATTCTGACAATAAATATGAAACAAAATTTTCATGCATATTCCCTAATAAGAGCAATTGCTATAAGAGAAATGATGTTTTTATTTTGAGGAAATTCGATTTTAATTTCGTTTTTAAATATTATTACAGTATTAACAGTATTTTCATATTCTGACAATAAATATGAAAAAAAATTTTCATGCATATTCCCTATTAAGAGCTATTGCTATAAGAGAAATGATGTTATTATTTTGAGGAAATTCGCTAAGTTGACGCAGCGACTGCGTAACAAATTTTAATATACACTCGGTATAAAAGAGGCATTATTTAGTTAAAAAATATACCTGAATGAAAATCCCATAATTCTTATGGAAAATATGACTTTTTAATATTTTATTTGTTTGTTAATAAAAATGCTTTTAATAAAATTTGCAAACAGAAAATTTATTCAATTTTCGTGTGAGAGAAGAATGGGAGGAGAGAATTCCGTGCAAAACAAAACAAAAATAAATAAACAATGCATACACACACAACATTGTACGTAATTTAACAAAAAAGTGTTTTGAAACCTTAAATAAATATTGTTCCCAAATCAGTAATAAATACATCATGCACACTACACTGCTTGGTTTGGTTTGGTTTGGTTGCTCGTGTACATAACGTTACAGTACATTACATTACTGTAGTGAGTGAATGAGAATATTTGTTTAGTTATTCATAAATTTATAGATTATTAATTTGAATATTGTGTATATTATATGCCCTTTAGGCAAATTTATTGGTTTTAACTATCAACTATACTATTAAATAACATATACACGTATGCATTATACATATATATTTACAATGTGTTTCAAAAGTACAAATACACACCTCTGACCACACATATACGTAATTAATTTAATAATTATTTTTCATGGTTTCATGCCAATCGTTGTACACATGGCCACAAAAGTACTTCTGTTACAAATTATTACAATCGATTTGTTTGTTATTCACTCGCACAGCTGTTGACCCCAGACGCGATCTTGGTTCCGCATCATTGACATAATGCAAAAAACCGCACCCTTCTAGTATGTATAAAAGTAACGAAGAAATATGTGGGGAGTTTTTCCATATTCGGGGGTGGGGTGGGGGTGCATTGGGAAAATTAAAGTTTTCCGATTTTTTCCATAAGTTTGAAGTTATTCCGCATCGAATGCAAAAAACCGCATCCTTCTAGCATGTCTAGAAGTGGGTTAGAATTTGTATACGTGAGTCAACAAAACGGTTGTACATATTATAGAACTCGCTCTAGTCGCAAGGGGGGTCCACTCCCTTGACCCTGAGGCGGCCTTCGGCCTTGATTTCGCGTCCTTGACATAATGCAATCGCACCCTTCTAGCATGAATATAAGTAAAAAATATAATTTGGAAGGGTTTTTTCCATTTCCAGGTGGGCTGCGTTGGAAAATTAAAGATTTTACCCATAAGTTGGAAGTGAATCCGCGTCTAATACAAAAAACTGCATCCTTCTAGTATGTCTAGAAGTGGGTTAGAATTTGTATACGTCAGTCAGTCAATTACACAAAGTGCTGTATATTATTATAGGATTCGGTTTTCGTAAAAAATGTTTCTGATATCTCGGTATTTCTATCAAAATTGAATTCCATGCCTAAAATTTTAGTGGATTGGAATAAAAATTTCTTGATACACGATTTCATCATTTCGGATTTTGGTAACGTCACAAGATTCAAAAAAAACCAATTTTTTTATTAGTATGGGTAAATTTTGTTCCGACATTATTGAATTTTTTTGGAAAACCTTTAAAACTCCTGTACAGAGTATCTCAAAAAAGATATCTCGGGTTTTAAACCCACTATTTTTGAGGTGTATTTTCTATTTCTACAATAAAGAACTATTTCTTTTGTCATTTTTGACAAAGTTATCTGAGGTTCTATTTTTCAGTCCCAATATGTAGGAAATTTTTTCGATAATACCTTCATCAAAATTAATGAAATTTATACTTACAATATCGTTCACACAAAATTAAGGAAACTGTTAACAGAAAATTTTGCCAACTTACCTAAAACAAAAAGAAAACAATATTAGTTAAATATTTGCAACTAGTCGGCTTCAAGTTTCTAATGATTGCGCTGGGTTGAATAAGTGAACCAACGTCCTTAAAACTCTTTTCATTTTTTTTTAAAATAAACTTGGCAAGGGCTTAATTTACCATATAAGCCATTAATAACTTAAAAAATTAACATACACAATATTCAACAAAAATATATATTATAGAAAAATAAAAATTTATTCTGAAAAAAAAAATCGTATGAAAAAAAAACAGAAAAACTCTCAAAAATCATGGACAACACTAAGCCACTGGAGTGTGGTAACATAGGAGCAATAGACTCGTCCCTCGGAGCTGAGACTTGAACACAAACTTTAATGTTGGGGGCCTTGGATTGGGTTATAAAAAAGAGAAAAGTTTATTGACTTTAAATAAGGACGACACAGTGTACTATTAGAAATGGGGGTGGAGGTTGGTGTTCATACGGAAACGTTAGAAGATTTGAAGAATTGGACTATAGACTTAAGGAAAATTTTGTTATTTAAGGATAAGAGGTGGGTAATACTAATAGGAAATGCGATGAATGGCTCTTTGTTGGGAAAGTCTGGGACACTCAAGGAGAATATGATTTTCGTCATCGTGACCACAAGAGCTACAGGTTGTATTATTTAAGACATGGATTTTATGGAGGTGCCTTGGCAGATTGTTGTGTCTTGAGCGTAGTCTGCCAATGGTGACTATTGTCGGGTGATCCAGATGCATGTCGTCCAACCATGCACGCAGGCTGGGTTTTGGTTGTAGAGTAGCTATTGCGGTTCCTTTCGTGGTACTTGTATGGGCCGGGCCCAATCTGCCTGCCACTCTTCAGTCGACATTTTGTATGTAGGTCGCTGAATGGTGGTATATATGTTGTATTTTCTCTATTGAGTGCCCCTCGCCTTGCTAAAATATCAACAAACTTGTTGCCTCGTATGTCAATGTGCGAAGGGCACCAAACGAAGGCAACGCGTAAGTTGTTATTAGTGACGTTACAGAGCTCAAACTTTATAATGGATATGATATAGGAACTATTGGGATTGGAAATGGGATTGGATAAGATCGACTAGAAGCTCTTTGAGTCAGTTATTATTACTAACTATCTAAGATATACTTAAGACCTTCTAACACAGCAATCTACTCCGCAAAACAAATTGAAAAATTACTATCAAGTTTAAAAGAACGAGAGAGAGTGCATTGCTATGGTAGAGTTGTTCGCATCTTCCTTGCCCAAACCGCAATCGAAAAATCATTTTTAATTTATTTTTAAGTTTTTTTTTTCAGCCTTCTGGACATTATCACTCAACAAATTAATATAAATGACTTTTTCTTAATTATAAATAATAATTTTAATTTCATCCAAATCGGATCCAATAATATTTTTGGATTTTGGTAAGTATAAATATAAGATAATAGCGGTCCCGACAGACGTTGTCCTGTACACACGTCTTAAATTTTAAAATTTAAAATTATTTTTTTTGGACTGAATTGTGAATCTAAACCATCGAATCCACTGGAACACACACACAAATTTTCATCAAAATCGGTCCAGCCATTTAGGAGCAGTTCAGTCACATACACACGGACAGAAGAATTATATATATTAAGATTTGCCGTCGGTGTCTGAATAGGCATAATATATTACAACTAATACATTTATTAGTTGGTAAACTAATATTCCACGTTGTTCCTGGCTTAAAACAAATTCCATGACTATTCCGGGATTTCCAAGATTGCCAAGTTCGTGACCACCTTGTTAAGCAAGTTCATTTAACCGATGTGTACCATATTCTAATCTCAGTGAAAATCATGCATAATTTTGGAACACATTGTATTATAAATAATAACTAAACTACTATCAAATGAAACTCACTAAAACACTTTTGAATACAACGAGATTAAAGTAATAACAACACAACACTACCATCCCCCAAAAATCTACCATTCATTCGTTGCTGGCTGCAACCAACTCAACTCAATTCAACTCAAACTTGAATATACCGACCAATATGCACTATACACAAACACACACACACTCAGATATTCGAGCATTCATCGAGCAATGTACATTTGGCCACAAAAGTTAATGTCAGTTTTTTAAATTTGATAATTGATTTGTGCCTTATTTATTCGGTTTTCGAAAAAAAATTTCGAATAAAAGTTGTTACTATATTTATAATGAACAACTTTTATCCGAAGCAATTTTACGTAAACCGAATAGATAAAGCACAAATAAATTATAAAATTTTAAAAACTGACATCAACTTTTGTGGTTAAGTGTACAAACCACCATCCATACAAACATAAATTCGTTCTATATATTTTGAATACTGTTCGTAATCCACAATCCTGGTTACATATACCGGATGATTTGTACAGACTCAATCAGAGTGGATGCAAAAATGGTTTTGAAACCCTCTTGAAATAATCATCTAGGATAGCACAATGGCAAACCAATATTTGTTCGTGTTTCAGTACCCAAGTTCATTGTGAACTGGGCTATCGGTGCCTGAACGGCAACAGATTGCGCGGCAGAGATAGTAGTACAATCAATAGAGAATATTGCGCTGCATTAAATTAAAGGAGTTATTTTTTTTTAAATAATAAGATTCAGTATCACGTTACTGAATGTAAATGAACAAAAGCCTTACAAATTTCGACCCTGGAAGTGCCGCCATTTTGCGAAAAACTTTAGATATAGGCCAATACCTCCGTAACCGTGCAATTTAGGCTAAAAATGAAAATAACCTTTCTTGTAGATAATTGGATTTCCTATATTTTTTGTTCATTAATTTTTTTTTATCACTTACCGTTTAAGACTTATACGACTATTACTAATTATTAATTGACTTTTTGACCCATATCTCTTCTAATAATTGTTTAAACAATAAAATGCTAATAACTTTTAAATCTACAAATTACCTACAACTTTTATTTATAACTTTTTTGTCTAAAATTAATATTTTTAAAGTTATAACGCATTTAACGTTGCACTACCGGATGCAAGTATAACGAGGTATGCATAGTATAATGAAATATGAATGATTGTGACATAATTAACAATAAATAATTTTCTTTCTAAACAATTATTAGAAGAGATATCGGTCAAAAAGTCAATAAATAAATAGTAATAGTCGTTTAAGTCGTAAACGGTAAGTGATACAAAAAAAATTAATAAACAAAAAAAATAGGAAATTTAATTATCTACAAGAAAGATTATTACCATTTTCGGCTTAAATTGTACGGAACGGAGATATAGGCCGATACAGTTTTTCTCAAAATGGCGGCAATTCCGTGGTCGAAATTTGTAAGGACTTTGTTAATTTACATTCAGTACGTCATACTGAAACTATTTTTTTTTAAATAACTCCTGTAATTTAATGCAATACGGAAAAGAGTAAAGGGCTTTTCTATTGATTGTACTATAGATAGGTGTATTTCACGCGTGTTTCTGACCAAAAGGACTGAAGTGATCTACTGCGTGACAAAGTCGTCGCCTGAAATTACAGTCTCTCTTATTTCACACAAAAAATTAGTGGAGGGGCTTGTCTACCGCCGTGTATTCTATTATTTTGATTCCAGGAATTTTAGACTTGTCGCACTCCATGTAGGAGAGACTCCACTGTACCAATTACGCATAAGTTTTAACGTTTCTAAACTAATTTCGTTGACAAAAGTGCATGTTTAAGTTAGTTTGAGTCATATTTACAATTATTAAATATATTTCAGCATGACTAGTTTGGCAAAAAATAAATAAAGTGCAAGATAAGTGTAACAGAAAATTTCAGTTGATAGCATTTAGTTTTATTTTTTTCCCACTAAGTCAAGATTTTTTGACGGACGTCATCATGGTCTCATTAAACATTTTTTTAGAAAAAAAAGGCAGGTAGATCAATAGAGGTTCGCCATCCCAGATTTAAGACATTCTGATGGAAAATTCATCTTAAAGGTAATTATTCACGATTGAGAATTCTGTAAATAAGATTTATCAATTAACTAGAATTACCCGTAGCGGTATCGCCCACGAAAATTGTGTAATGGCTTTATACTGAGTAACATAACATTTCTCCCCGCTTAGGATTGATTTTCTTAAAACGCTGTTACAAGTATTTCTTTGTTTATTTATAGCTTATCGGCTAGATATCAATTTTCATGTCTCTAATTTATTTAATACTAATATTTCAAACTAACGCTCACCTCGTGTTCCATCCCCTTGAGGATCCAATTTTCAAAAACTCGAAAACACTTATTTTAAGGTGTATAACTGAAAAAAAAATATCTCTAACAGAAACTCTGACTCTCTATTTTACCCCCTTAAGGATTGATTTTCGAAAAACGCTGAAACGTGTATTTTTTTAATTTATTATTAATAACCAAATTACCAATTTTCATGTTTCAAGCTTTGAAAAAAACGAGACCACAATACAAACTTTCGGCGTGGATTTGAGTGAACTCTTAGGGGTTGATTTTTTTTTAACACTGAAGCGCGTATTTCGTTGTTTATTATTAATTGCCGAACTTCCAATTTTCGTATCTCTAACTACGAGTATATAGATAAAGTTTAGTTTCGATTTTTTTTAGTATAGATTTATTTTGTAATGTAATTTCTATAGAAATGTCTGCATTAACAAAATTTTGGAAATAAATTATTTGTCAATAAATTTAAAGTATAAAAAATTTGATATTTCGAATTGTCAAAATTTAGAAAAAAATTATTCCCCTATTTCATCCACTTACATGATGATTTTCTAAAAAGTGCGCCTCTACGCTTTCTAAGGAACATATATTACAAATTTCATGTTTCTAACTTCAATAGCTTTGGCTCGGTGATGATGAATCAGTTAGGATATATAATTTTATATGTATAGATAATCTAAAATATTCTCACCACTCCATCCCCCTTGACTTACAACCAGTAGTACTCCCCGAGTAAAATAATAATTTTAGTAACAAACTAACTACTAATAATATGTTTGAAGTAACAGTTATAGCAATTGCAATCGTAATATTAATATAGTACTATCTCTTTCTTTCTATTTCCCTGATAGTTTTGAGAGTTTGTGTAACACATTTATAATATTTTATTTAATTAACTATTCTGTTAGTAATATAAATGTGGTAAATCAAAACTAATTTAATATCATTTGAAAATTACATGGTTTTTTATGGTATTTACATATTACATATATAAACTCGCTCTGCTCGCAATGGGGTCCCCCTTTGACCCTCGACTTTTGGAGGGCGTCTTTCCGATTTTCCGGGGGGTTGCAATGAAAAAATTAAAGTTTTCCGATTTTTCCTGTCGGTTTCAAGCAATTTCGCGTCGAATGCAAAAACCCGCATCTTTCTAGCATGTCTAGAAGTGCCTTAGAATTTGTATATATGAGTGAGTCAGTGAGTCAGCTTCACTTAGGGCTATATATTATTTGTAGATATAGCAGTACCCGTCGCAGCTTCGAAAATTGCAATTGTGAAGACCTTGTGTTACTCTGAAACGGGTTGTTGCGGATGCGGCAAACTTGATGCTCACATCCGCGGAGCGATTTTATGTGACAAGTTTTTTATGAAGAGATACTTAATTTAGGTACATGAATAAAGGAAAAAGATGGTAATAATGAATAATCTTTATATTATAAACAAATTTTTAGTATAAAAATTTAAAATTTGGTACATTATATTTAATAAAGAGCAATGTCGCTGCCTTTTCAAATTCCAGCCTGTTTCGCAGAGGTTCATAGATTAATCCCGCAATAAACAGGATAAATTTTCAATGATTCCTCAAAGACGTGATTATGCAGCCCTTGCGAGAGTATGTTTTATGTCATATTTTACACAAAGATTTATCTCGGACATGCTCATCTAATTTAAAATAAGATTAAATCACCCTTTGCGTCGGTGGTAGCATTGTTGATTCACTTGTCAAATAGATTATTCAGGGCGAAACGATAATGTTAATTGTTGAAATAAACAAAAAAACATCCATATGATAACACGTCTAAACACGTTGTGATTTATTTACAATCAGAAATGCTAAACAAAACAAGCAACATCCGCAAGGGCAAAAGCATATGAACACCCATATTAAAATTGTTTTTCTACAATCAATATTTCCAACCGTTACAAACTTGGGATTTAATAAGGTGGTCACAAAAGAAATGATATTAAAATTCCCTGATAATTCCCGGTTTTCCGGTATAGATTGTCATACTTATCCCTGGTTCAAGAATTTTATTCGTATCATTAAGATATTTAAAGAACTGATTTTACTTTAATTAGAATATGGGCATAGTTCCTAACATAGTCGGCTGCAGCCGCATATCCTACCAATTCCTAGTCTATACACAAAACTTTCTTCCACTTCACTCACATCCTCACATCCTTAGGCATCACAATGGACCTTATGGTTGAAATGTAGCCGGTCCAGGGCAGGCTCTACAATCTATCTATCTATCTATACTTTAATTACCCATAATTAAATCCGGTATAACATTCATAAAATTTAAAAAGGCATGTTCAACTAAGCTTATTTGAATAGTTTATTGATTTTTTATAAATTTAAAATATTATTAAAAAAATATGAAATTTTAAGTTGTCCCAATTAAATTGCATGATATATTTCGAATTTGTTCGAAATTCCTTAATATTTTCCGGTTGCATAAAATTATCTGATAATTCTCGGTTTTCAGGTCTGTTCCACCCTGTTTAACTTATGATAACCTTATAGGGGGTATAAAAAAAGTGTTAAAACAGACCTAAGTAACAATATTAATAGTAATATATTATATTCTATAAAGAAGGCAAAAAAAAACAAATTCATAAAAAGTATGTTCGAGTCGACGAGTGGGTTATTGAACTCATACAGCACATATGACGATTCAGGATAGGATGATGATTACATATTTTGTAATGTACTGTGTGATACTCTGGTGAGTGTTCACAATACTTTTGCTTGTCTCGCCTCTCGACCAACTCCACGGCACGGTACGGCTAACTTAGTATATATAATAATACAGTATAGAATAGTATATGCTTACTTTTAGACTAGTGAATAAAAAAAAAAACTTACACATTGGACATTAATATCTGTCCAATATAGGAATGATCCAATGAACACATATTAGTACAGTCAATAGAGAATATTGCGCTGCACTAAATTACAAGAGTCCTTACAAATTTCGACCCCGGCAGTGCCGCCATTTTGAGAAAAACTGTATAAAACTCCAGATATAGGCCAATATCTCCATTACCGTGCACTTTAGGTCAAAAATGGGCATAGTCTTTCTGGTAGATAATTGGATTTCCTTTTTTTTTGTTTATTAATTTTTTTTCTATCACTTACCGTTTACGACTATTACTATTTATTTATTGACTTTTTGACCGATATCTCCTCTAATAATTGTTTAAACAATAAAATGCTAATCACTTTTAAATCTACAAATGACCTACAACTTTTATTTATAACTTTTTTGTCTAAAATTAATATTTTTAAAGTTATAACGCGTTTAATGTTGCACCACTGGGTGCAAGGTTAATAAAAACTAGGTATGCATAGTATAATGATGAAATAAATATGTTAAGAAATATGAATGATAGTGACATAATTAACAATAAATAATTTTCAAACAATTATTAGAACTCAACAATTGTATTGTTGACGCCAAAGTATACACAAATATAATAAGTATATGAATTATTAGAAGAGATATCGATCAAAAAGTCAATAAATAATAATTTAAAAAACTAAATAAGCACGCTTTTATAGAAAATCCAACTAAAAAATAGAAAATTAAATTTAATAAATTTGGATTAAGAAAAGTGTAAATAAGAAACAAATGTATATTAATGGAAAAAAGCGTGGGGTGCATAGTGTCAATAGTTATTCCATTAATAGACATTTGTTTCTTATTTACACTTTTCTTAATCCAAATTTATTAAATTTTATTTTCTATTTTTTAGTTGGATTTTCTATAAAAGCGTGTTTTTTTAGTTTTTTTAAACTATTTATTATTCATTTTTTAGTTGAAGTTCGCGCTCTAGCTCTATCTCTCTTACTCTCATACAAAGGATGCGGAAAGAAATTGATGAATCCTGGCGAATCTAATTAGGATAATCGGATATTTTAATCGAATTATTGCATTGTCATCGGTCTTTGACAGGTGTGCAAAATTTGAATTAAATCTGATCGTTAAAAGTAGGAAAAAATCGAGTCCAAAAGGGTCGGTTACATACATACATACATACATACAGGTGAAACTAATAAAAAGCGTATAAAAAAACATAACTCCTGTAATTTAGTGCAATGCGGACAAGAGTAACGAACGGGCTTCTCTATTGATTGTACTATATTGAAGACAATCATAATCGAAGACAACATATCATATACATATTTTTAACACACTCAACGATCTGTCTGTTTGTTTGTATGTGTACACATGGTCACAAAAATAGCTCTCATTTTACAAAATTGTATATTTGCTTTCTGTCTTTTTCATTCGGTTTTCAAAAAAATGCTTTGATAAAAGTTTTATTCGAAACATTTTCCCAAAAACCGTATGAATAAGGCACAAATCAACTTTACAATTTTGAAAAATGAGCGCTACTGTTTGAAGTTATACTTCTTTTGTCTCGTTATGAGAATCAAAACCGAGTGTAGTATAGTTGTCAGCATGTAACGAATCGCTGATATAACACTAGACTTAAGTAGCGCACTCGCTCGACCGATGTGTCACAGTTTTTTATTTTCTATTGCACAGTACTTGGGAGACATGTATTAAAAAATGTGTGTCATATAGTAGAAAGACTAAATTTATATATACATATATTCGATGCTTACCGAAACAGACAACCAATAAGTCTGTCACATAAGTGACCCCACTCTTCATTGGACAATAATTTTGTTATGCTGTGATTTTTGCATATTGAAATACAAGACAAATACATTATAAAATGAACGATGAATGATCGTTATTATTTTGATAAATAGCTACACCGTCAGCTCTCACATTAGAACATTTAAATATGACTATATAGTTGAAATTAGGTACAAGAATGTCTTCATTATTATTACTTCATGTTTCTGATAAAGAATATTAGAATTACGAGCCCTATTATCATATTTACGGGCTCGTATATTTAATTTGTGTATTAAATGTACACTCCCGTTCAATAAAATTGAACCGGTAACTGACATTCTAAGCGAATATATTAAGGTTGCTAAGAAACTGGAAAGGGTAAGTAGGGGTGGTGAGTTTGTCCTATACTAAATGCATTGATATCTCATCCATTGTCAACTCTAAATAAGTAAAAATTTTGCAATTAAATCGTTTCAAATAATTTAATTTTTGTAAAAAAAAAAATATTGTTTAAAACTTAAATCCTAAATTTCATTTTTTAATAATTAAAAATATGTTTTTATGTATTTCAAAAAGTTGCATGGTGATAAAACTAGATAAAAATAAATATAACTAAAAATAAAACTAGATAAAAATAAATAAAACTAGATTTAGAAGGTCCAGATATTTATAAGACTTTGATAATTATTATGACACTGGCATATCTGGCTGTCGAGATATAGATTTTTGTATTCATGTTTTTACCGACGAGTCCATTTAACCTATGTAAAAATCTCTTAAAAATCGTAACATTTTTTTACTCAAAAACTAAAAACAGGGTCAACTTCAAATTTTGACGGGATATTCTTTAATATTGAAATAATAAGCTGAATTTTGAAGAACCTGTCATTAAATTGAATTTTCTTTACAACAACTTTAATAAATATATTAATAATATTACATACAATAACACTTAGAATGTCTAGAACTGGTTCAATTTTTATGAACGGGAGTGTATATTATATTGATAAACCAGGCTTGGTCTTGAAAAATTTCACTCTGAGATTATAATGTAAATAGTTGATTTAATGCCAGTCTTTCAAACTCTAATTTTAACGGAAGAAGTGACGCTGGTTCTGTTGTACCATAATAAAATGTAGACTCATTGGTTTTAGATGCAATATATAATTTTTCTATTGTGGTTTTTCATTACTATATCATTTTATTAAACTTTTGTGTCTTATAGTAGTGTTTACGTTATTTAATATTATTTTCATAAACTATTTAAAAGCAGGTAAACAAACTTTTGTGATGTCTGGTTGTTTATTTTGAAAATGTATTAATACAAAAAAATAAATGCATAATGATAATGAAAAGTTATACTAGAGTCAAATTAGCATTTTTCAGGCATGTTACTTGGAACCGCAATTTTTTCTTTCTTCTGTTTTTTTTTTTTAAATTTGTTTTTTAGCGCGTTATAAACAAATTGAAAAATAATGGGTAAAAATATAGTTTAAAAAATAATTTTCATTTTAAAAAAATTTTGAAGATCTTTCTTTCATTTAAAACAAGGTTAATTCGTCTCGGATCAAATGCACCCATTTTATTTATAAAAATAAGATGCCTGAAACCGCCTTTTTGAAGCTAATTTGACTCTACTATTATTAACAAACCTATCAATTTTGATAGGTTTGTTAAAACTGCACAACGATTCAAACACACAAAGAAAAAAAACAGGGTGACAATCTAGAGGTAGAGGTAGGTAGATTGTAAAGGCTGCCCTGGACGGGCTTCACTTCGACCATAAGGTCCATTGTGATGCCTTAGGATGTGAGGATGTGAGTGGAGTGGAAGAAATTTGTGAGTAGACTAGGAATTGGTAGCAATTTGTCCTAGCATCTGGAGTTCATGAAAGAAACTGCAGAAAACCTTCTCATGCATAGCCGGTTACTTCGTTCTTGTCCATACACCGACAGTTTAGTCAATTAACCGCCACTTTTTTTTTCTTAATAATTGACAAACTGCCGATGTCGGGATTCGAACCCATAACGTCCCAGTTTCCAAGAAGGCATACTGCGCAGATATATCGCCTTAGACCGCTCGACCACAGGGACTGGTAAAGTGAGTGCGACACGCACCAAATTAGCAACGAGTAACACATCTTTGACTCCATTTACCGTTGATAGTTAAGATTAGCTAATTCATTAGTCGAAATACGTTTTTATAAAATACAAATAATTGTTCTAGGAATTGGGGCAAAAGTTGAAATTTAATAGGAATTATATCTACGAAGCTGATAGGAGATACGACCTTTTTTTTAATTTATGAACAGTTAATTTTGAGCCACTGTGTATATTAATAATTAAGTATGCTCTGTTCAAGGATAAACCTATATTCATTATCATTGTGCTAATTGATTAAAAAATTATCTCTTATTTATTAAAAAAAAAAAAAAATTATACGGGCAGTTTTTCACTGTATTTACTAACTATGCAATTTTTAATTTAATTTTTAATAATTAAATTTTTAATTATTGTGATTGAACACGTCACATGTTCAAACACAACAAATTATTATGTTAAACCGAAACTAAACCGATAGCCGTGTCTTACGCAAATTACTCACATAATAAGAATAAATAATTAATATATTATATTCAAGGGTAAAATAAGTTTAGCCCCGACTATGTAACGGTTGAAAATAATGCTCGCAGAAAAAAATTCTTGGTATAAGCGTTCATAAAATGACAACACTCGAAAACAAAAATTGATAACCAACTAAACGTCAGACTTTAACAATCTGTACTTTTAAAACCGTAAGAGATTTAAGGACAAAAAATCTTATTTTTTTTAAATGAACAACTTTTATTTGAAACTTTTTTTCCTAAATAGTTTTGTCACGATTTTATCTTAAACATCTATGAATACTCTAAACAGTTTATGCATTGATAATGTCATCAATATGTATCGAGTATTTAAGCAATTAACTCAGTTGTTATTTTCATTTGTTTATCTCAAATGAAGTATTAACATGACATTTTAACATATTGGGTGTGTTTACCGAACACGATGCGCTTTAAAGCGCGTCGGCGCGCTCTTATCCACTATGACGGGCTGCGAGTATTCCAAATGAAAAAATCAATCAATGCGCATTGGCTGGACGGAAAATATCAATGTGCGTCGACGCGCTTTAAAGCGCATCGTGTTCCAACACACTCATTGTAATGTTAAAATTATATATGTATGTATGAAAGATCATATGCATAGCACTACCATAACATCTAAGGTAGCTCAGTTGGTAGAGCATTGGTCTAGAATGCCAGAGGTCGTGGGTTCGATCCCCATCCCTAGATGTGTATGATTTTTCATATCAAGCTTTTGATGTCAAAAAATGTTATCAATGTTCAGACATATTACTTAAATGTCAAAGTAAGTAAACGCTAGTCGCTTCCGTTGGTATAATATAACCGAAAGGTAACCATACTAACAATGGAAATAAATAGACGCTAGTTTACAAAAAACAAATTTATATATGTATGTATTCAAAATTGTGCAATTTTTACTTTGGAATTTCATTGGATACTTAATGTTGGTATATTTAAAAAAAAAACAATGCTTCAAAATATGACTCAATTATTATTACATTTATAATATTCTAAATCTGATACCTGAAAAACCTTAGATGTATCTAAGTTCGTTTTGAGTGCTTATACGCTTTCAGCGCTATCAAGCGTTGTTTTTAGTGTTCATCTTGAGGCTGTGCATGCTGACAAAGCGGGCTAATAGTTGAGTTCCACGACAGAGAACTACGCTCATAGACACTTTCTCTATCGAGGTAGGGCAGCAAATGTGTGAGTGCCAAACCGTACTGACTTCCAAATCGAACATTGCAATAAGCGTTTGTTTATTTCTCTGTCATGTGCCCCGAGTTTTTTTTTAAGTGTATTCCATTGCATTTTTTCAATTTTTTTGAATATTTTAAATCATTTTTAACCCGACTTAAAGGAGGATGGTTCTCAATTCATCTGAAATTTTTTTCTTTCTGAATAAACAAAAAAAACCACATAACATACAAAATATTATTTTTAATAAAACCTACATTACCGACATACTTCAAATTATAAGTTTAGTTTGATTTTAGGGGCTTTTGAAGTCAAACATTATATTACTTGAAATACAACTAAACGGTTTTCATCCGCCATAGTGAATATTGATGCTGACAGTAACTCGTACTTATAATGCCAAAACGAACGGCATTTACAAGAATAACGTAAGCTATCATATGCCAGAACGAAGGCGAATAAATTGCGCTTACAAGCGTGTGCGCTGAAAACGTGTAAGCGCCCAAAACGAATGCACCCTACATTCGGCTGCCTCTTCATATGCTTCTTCTTCTTTTCCAGCTCTACAGCCCTTGGTGGGTCTTGGCTTTCTCACTTGGAGTTCCACGTTGCTCTCTCCATAGACTTCTTTTTCCAGTTTTTTATTTTCATTATTTTCAGGTTATCCTCAACCTGATCCACCCATCTTAGCTTTGGTCTTCCTCTTTTCCTATTACTATTAAATTTTTCCATTCATGATTCTCTTAGACATGCTTGTTTCCTTCATTCTTTCGATATGTGTCCTATCCACTTAATTCTTTTAGCTTTTATAAATCTTATGATATCTTTTCCTTTAATTAACCCGACTTCAAAAAGCAGGATGGTTCTCAATTTGTCTGTATTTTCTTTTTTTTTTAGTTTTTCAACTTCATGATTGTATCTTTTTCTCCATGTGTTATTTTCTTTAATGGCTCCATAAATTTTTACTAATTATTCTACGTTCGAAACTTCTTAAAATATTTTCATCTTTATTGGATAAAACCCAGGTTTCCGATCGATATGTAAATATAGGCCTTATTAGGGTTTTATATATATGCATTTTACAGTTTCTTGAAATTAATTTACTTTTTAATAACCTATTATTTACAAATACTGCTATGTTTCCCTTTTGTATCTGATTTCTAATGCAATCATGGATTTCACATTTATTGTTTATTTCGTTACCGAGATAAGTAAAGGTACTTGTACCCTTACAAATTTTTTCGTCAACTTTTAGATCTTGTATTTGTCTTTACTGTTCCGCCGACCTTGACATAATCCCGAATTTCGTATTGTTTTCATTAATCTCTAGACCTATTTCATCTGATTTTTCAATTAGTTCTTTAATATGGTCAGAATTACAAAATTGTTGAATAAAATAAATGTTTGCTAGATAATCTTAAATGTAAACAGGTGACGTCAAAATCATAACAAAATAAGGTTGATAAAATATTTTTTAGATAAATTTATTATCAATGATATACATATTTTAATATAATCTGCCTTTGATTTATAATAATGCAAAAAGTATAGCGATAAATAGATATATATATAGAATATATATATATCAATAATATATAAACTTATCTTTGTTTTTTTTTCACACTAAAGTCTTAGTGTTGATAAATCATATTTATAACTTGTTTTGACTTGCTGTGTGACGTGAATCGTGTAGAATTTAGTTGTTTTATCAGAAATCTTTTCTATTGTTATTTAAAGAAATTAAGCTTTCATCTTCAACGATATCTTTATTGAAACTACTTTAAAACATGTTGTTAAATCTAAACCAGTGAACTTAGCAGATCATTGTCCAGCTGAGTTCTACAGTTCCTGATACTTTTTAGGAAGAGCTGGGGCAATTGGACGTGAGTTCTGGACTCCAATCGAATTCTACATTGCAGTTCTGATACGCATCTGTTGAAAACGAAAGCCTTCTAGCCTTTCAAAATAATTAGAAGCGATGCCAATAGTATTGTTCGACCTTTCGAACTTCCGTATATGATTTGCTGGCACTTGGGCGTGAGTTTAGAACTATTCCTGAAAAGTATCAGGAACTGTAGAATTCAGCTGCATGCGAGAAGAATTCACATTTATTTTTGATCTGCTGCAAAATAATCTGCTACGGGAACTTGGCAGATCATTTTGTCAATTGCCTTTTTTTTATGGCAAAAACGCCAGAACTATTCCTAAAAAGTATCAGGAACTGTAGAACTCAGCTGCATGCGAAAAGAATTCACATTTATTTTTGATCTGCTGAACAATGATCCGCTAAGTTCACTCCCATAGGGGTGTATATTCGTTTTGGACGCTTACTCTTACTTTACTCTTGAAAATGCCGTTTGTTATGGCATTATAACTACGTGTAAGCGTCAATTGTCTTTAATATTCATTATGGCAGATGAAAACAGTTTGAAAACATGACCATAAAATCGACAAATCTAATTTAAAACTTGTTAAGGCTGTTCAAAATCCCTCAGAGCTGGATGCATACGAAAGCATATACATTCAGAAATTCAAAAGAAATATTATGAATCTAGACAATGGACCAGTACCAAATTCAGATTTAATCAAAATCTTATGGTAAAATCAAGTGGCAATATATCCATCTCTCTCTAAAGATGTCGAAATACAAAAACGTGTTCACTGCGCAAGGCATAACTCAGCACCAATCAGGAGCGGTCTTAGAATAGCATCTAAAGTCGGCCGAACATATATAAGTAACGTAAAACCAAAATAGTTTGTGAAACTGTCACCAAATTAGTAACAAGTAACATATCCTGCGACAATATAAGAGTAATTTTAATAAGAGTAAAATTAACAGGAATTTTTATTTTTGTCTGTTGATCTCGACTTTATATCTATCTCTAATTGTCAAAGAGTAAAGTACGACTAGCTAATTTATACTGATGATGACTACATTGTAGTCGAAATACGTATTTATAATACAAAAAACTGATCTAGGTAAAGGGGACGAATCTGAAATTTTATTTCAAAAACCTAGAGTTCTCACTAATTATCATTCGATAATATAATGTTTAAAGCTATATAATGTTTGCATGAGTGATTTAAAAAGCCCCTAAAATCAAACCAAAAACCCCAAGCTGAAAATTTGAAAAAACTATACCGACATAGTTTTGGTTTTTTTATGATAATGTTGGTAATGTATGTTATGTAGATTTTTTTGTTGGTCACAGATAAACATCCTACCAATAAGGAATATGCATGAAAATTTTTTTTCACATTTATTTTCAGAATATGAAAATACTGTTAATACTGTAATAATATTTAAAAACGAAATTAAAATCCGACAAATATCAAGGAACCTATAAGCTTTTAAAGATTATTATCAGTATCTTTCTTGCAAAAATACTATAAACGGAGTTTTACGTGTATTTTAAATGGTGAAAGTGTAATATGACGTCACATAACATATCAAGAGGGCTAGCACCCTCTTTGTCTAATCGGGAATTTCAATCATTCATATCTCGCTTATTTTTAAAGTTATTTAAAAAGTAATTTTACCTTGATATTTGTCAAGTAAACATGCTTCAATTCAAGTGAAAAAAAATTTTCATGCATATTCCCTATTTCTTGTTCTCCACTCAAATCATTAATGTATCGTTAAAAGAATTAACAAAGATGATGTGGCTGGCCTCTGTTATAGATCACGGAGTCTCAGAAACGGAGGTAAAACTCCATTATTATTATTATTATGAGTAAATTTTTTCCAAAAACTCTTCCTAGCAGAAATATACAGGTGTATTGTTTAAAATGAGACACTTTGTATAAACATATTTATCTACCCAACTGATTGTTCGGCAAGAAATTCTACGATTGTAACAAAATTCTATAATATTGAAAATTCTATAATTTAATATTCAAAATTCTATAATTGAACACAACGTTGCCATATTAACAAAACTATATTTTGGGATTGATAATTTTTTAATAAACTTAACTCTATCGATAGTACTGTACTCAACTTCCTTAAATTCCGATATTAAAATTGTATAACCTGTTCACAGAATCAGACGGTACAAAGTAAAGTATATTATAAAGTACATAATGTATTATGGAGGGGTGGTTGCAGCAACAAAAAACAAACTTTTTGTTGCTGCAACCACTCCACACACAGAGCAACAAGCTAGTTGCTGTTCAATGTTGCTGCAACCATGTTCTGCGTCTATTTGGGCCTTTAGTGTAACAGAGGCGAGGGTTATATTTTAAAAATGAGTTATTATATAAAAGAATCATAACAATTATAATTTTTTTATGTTCAATCAATTCCTCTTCTGCTTTTGAAAGAATAAAAAAGGGTGCATTCAAGTGTGTTCAAACACTGTAGCAAATGCAAAGCAAAAAAAAAACCATGTTATTACTTTAAAAGAAATCAATTAACATTTACTTTACTTTAAATGTATGTTTGTAGAGGAATGGTTTTTTAATAACTCATAATTATTCATTTCATATGGAATCAGTACCTTAGACCAGAGGTGGGCATGGGTTGTAAATTTGAGCAACTGGACTCTCCATAAGCTGAGTGAGAGTAACAAGATAGGTATGTTTTAAAGTAAGATGGAACGATGTTTCAATATAAGGTGCCTACCAATTATTGCCCAATAATTTATTTGATTTTATGTTTCATTTGTGAAATTCCCGATTCACATAGATAAGATGCGAAACAACTACTAAATTTTTTATTTATTTATTTTTAATAATTCCGGATATTCAAACGAAGATGGGTTTTCTGCGACGATTTCCCAAATACTTTTTGTACTCGTGTTCATGGCTCCTAATAAATTATAATTTGTTGGAAGGGTAATCATTTCGTTTAATAATCAAGCGCAATCTTTGGAATCCGGAAAAAATTTGAGAAAATTTTTTTTTAAAGCGGGAATTTTAAATTTTCTATTAAAAGGGGCCACTGAAAAATCACTCATTACATTTATATTTTTGGAATCTTTAAATCGATTATTAAATTGTAAAATTACCGTTTCACTAAAACCACTACTTTTAATGTTGTTTTAAAAAGAAATTATGAGAAAAATAATTTTCACTAGCACGACTAGTACTTTTCACTTTTTTAATTAGTAGACTGACTCGAAGAAACTCAGTCAGGTTGAGTAAGCTAACATAAAATTCCCACTTTATGTAATTAAACAATTTAACCATTGAGAAATCAGTAACAAATTATCCCCCCTTCCCAGCCTTATCATTGGCATGTTTATTGTATCCAGTGTCATCAAATTCCAATGATACTTTACTATACCTCCTACGAAGAAAACATAATTAAATCAGGTAAATAATTGTTTATTAGTTCTCCGATATGAATAGTTTAGGCAAATTATTCGGAATTTCCAAAAATCTAAATCATGAAAAAAATTTACAAGCGGTTTACAATTGTCAAGCGGTAAACGTAAAAGATCAAAAGATTTTTATTTTATAATTTATATAACATTTATATTTTATTCATACACAAATATATTAAAAAGGTACATTTTATGCCCCAAATTACAGCCCAAAATTCCAGAGTATGTATTCAGTGTATTGTATAATTTGTATAATAGTGACCATTAAAAAAGAGTTGGTATTATATTTTTTTCAGAAAATGTTTTAATTAAAAAAAGAAAATAATAATAATTGGTAGGTTACCCTGTATTTACTCTCTCTTTTCCTACCTCTCACTCAGAGCTGAGTGAAGTCAAAGTTTGCCCACCTATGCCTTAGACAACGATATTGGCGTGTATCTGTCATAGAGATGAATGAAAAGATATTAATTATGAAAAAATCTGCCAAATAATCGATTGAAATCGAAAACCGTTTAAATCGAAATTAAAATGGTCTTTTCGCCGGGACATATCGCATTGCGTATTTATAGAATATTTCAAGCAGAAGTCTACGCCATACCGGCTTACGTCCGTGATAACCATTATATAGAGGCTACATAAACTAGAACGTATGTATTCTCTCGGACATTGAAGCTGCTCTAAAAGACTTGTCTGGAACTGAGGTCACCTCAGGGGTAGTCAAGGATTGTTGGAGGAACTGTTGAGCTGACAAAACGGAACAATGTTAAATTGATCTGGGTGCCGGGTCACAGTGGTTTCGAAGGAAACGAAAAATCAGATATCTTAGCAAAGAAGGGAGTCGGAATTCCCTTCATAGGCCCAGAACCCATTTTAGGAATTCCAATTAAACACCGTGATCACTGGGAAAATATACCGCAGCAAAAGCTCCGGAAAATACTACTTCGGAATGCATCCAAGAGGCCATCTCTCGATAGACTGAAGCTGAACAGCATGCAACTGCGGAGGGTTACCGTATTCATTATCGGGCGTTATCCCTTGCGGAAGCTTCTACACACAATGAGACTCCATAACGGGTCCATTATGTGCAGATTGTTTGGCGAGAAGGATGAAACATTCAGCCACATCATTTTTAACTGCGAAGGTTACATCAGATACAAGATATTCGATGCATCTCACCCCGAATATATAAACCTTTAGGAAGACCTGATAAGCAAGCTCCTGGCTATTGCCTAGATATGGGAGAAGCGAATCTCGTCAGACTAAAGTAGAAGGGGGAGCACAATGGATCATTCGAAGTGCAGTACTTTTTTAGACCCCAAGGATATATCTATTTATCTATCATTTATAGAATATTCATTGTAAAAAATAAAATAGTGGACCCAACAACAACAGATTGATAGTCGATACTACCACAGATAAATTCATTTTGTTGAGTTGGTGTGCTTAACACGGCGTAGTTGAGATAATATGCTAATATTACAGAATTGCGAGTTATTAAAACAACTCACTGTGCTCGCTTAACCCTCGGGGCGGCCTTAGGTCTGGGCTTCGCGTCCTTGATATAATGCATGAATAGAAGTAAAAAAAAGTAATTTTGAAGGGTGGCTGCGTTGAGGAAATTAAAGTTTTTCGATTTTTCACATACGTTTGAAGTGATTCAGCGTTGAATGCAAAAAAACCGTATCCTTCTAACATGGGATGGGTATAAATTGTTTTTATTATCATAGCTGGTAGTTATGATCTAAGATTAAATAGTGAGTGCATGCGAAAACCATGCAGTCATGAGTTAATACTGAAACTGAACGATGTTGACAGATAATGGTATAGATATCAGTGACTAATTCAAGTTGCAACCCAAAGTGATAAGAAATTTGTTCGTAATTCGGTAAAAGGGATGCAAAACTACGTGATATAAAACGATTGAATACATCAAACGCAATACTAACCTACAGAACTGATTCCATCGGTTCGTATTTATAGCTGCCGCATAGTTAAATTAGCTGTGTTTACCTTCAATTTATCCAATTTTATTGTATAGTGCAATACTTTCGTATATACGTATATACATCTCGAAAAATTCATTACTATACACCAAACACTCGCATAATGATGCATAAATCGTCTGGCGACCTATTCATTTGTGTGGAGGGTACCGTTATAAACAGCTTATAATTAATGGACGTTTCATCGACTTTTTGTGACTTCCTCAGCAACCAGTTTTTAAATTATTTATATCTCAATGTTTGTGCATATTAGTTGTTGAAGAGTTTCCACTAATCATTGATAAAATTTAATTTTTATAGAATGGTTTTGAATTTGTGATACGGTTCTATAAAAAATAATTTACTTTCATTTCAAACGAAAACTTTAAACATAAAAAACAAAACTGATAAAAAGCAATAAAATATTGTTATTATGAGCAAAAAAAGATAGGAAATTGTTGCTTTAAATGAACACTCGCCCCTCTATTTCCTAGAAAAATAGATAACACATAATAATTTTTATCTATACCAATTGTATGTACCCTTCACACATAATATCAGGAAGTAATTAAAAAAAGTATTGTACACACATTCTGTTTAATAAGCAATAATTATTAAAATTATTCAAATGAATGGCGTAACTCTTTTTTTCCAGTTTATCACATATTATATAATAATAAAGACATTCTCAAACTATGATCTGTGGAAAGTGGACATTTTTGACGATACTAATTTGACGGATGTAAATTTCATAATTGACCACTGTTGGCGCTAGAAAACGTCATGTGCTTTTAATTACCAAGATAATTACACATTTCTTTAAGTTTATGTCCTTATGAAATAACGTTAACCGTTATCTTTCATATTAAACTGTCTGATATACAACAATGTCTATGATCTTTTTTTTTAGTGTGTGTGTACTTTTGTACGCACATAAGAAGCTATACATCTTTTTAAATAGTTTATGAAAATAATATTAAATAAGGTAAACACTACTATAAGACACAAAAGTTTAATAAACTGATATAGAAAGGAAAAACTACAACACAAAAATTGTATATTATATATAAAATCAATGATTCCACATTTTATCATATTAGCACGTCTGTGAACTTGGCAGGACAAATTTATCTTAGCATACTACAATGTGCATAGGAATTTGCAGTTTTTTTGCAGTTATTTTGCAGTTCAACACATAAATTTGCAGTTCATTTATTTTTAAAAATAACCGTGTGTACTACCTCCGTGAACTGGGCATACGAGTTCAACCAAAATTAAAACTGACTATATGAAAAAATTGTACCAAAATTGTACCTAATTGTACCACAAAAAGAAAAAATTGTACCTTCCAAATAACCCAAAAAATCGACCCCGAAAAAATGGGCCGCATACGACTTCGTCGGAAATTAAATTTGAATATGCCAAAAAATTGTACCAAAATTGTACCTAATTGTACCGCAAAAAGAAAAAAAATAACTTTTCAAATAACCTAGAAAAACGACTTCGAAAATTTTTGATGTCGAATATGAATCACTTCTACATGAAAAAAATATGCAATATAACTACATGAAATATTTGAACCAAAACTGTACCTGATTGTATTACAGAATAATCAAATGAAACCTTGGAAATAACCCAGAAAATCGACCTCGAAAAATTGAGCCGCACACCATTTCGAAAGAAATTAAATTTTAATATGCCTAAAAATTGTACCAAAATAGTACGTAATTGTACCGCAAAAAGAAAATAATTAACTATTCAAACTACCTAGAAAATCCACTACCCAGAAAATTTTTGTTGTTAGATTCATTAGTACATAAAATTCTGAGGCTATTATATTTGAAGTGAAATAATTGTAGAACTATTGTGCATAACAAAAACCGCTAAAAACCATGATTTAACTTACATATCTTATAAATAACTTCGAAAAAAGTGCCACTTCGAAAAATATTTCGTCAGTTTTACCTACTATTGGACCTTCTATAAAAATTTAACGTTGCCAAAATATTATGTTTGAAGAGTATTTTGACATACTATTCAAACCAAAAATTGTACCTCCTCGATAACGAAGAAATTAACCAAATAGACATATTTTTGGAGATTTGACCCTTTTGGGACGCATTTTGAGAAAATGTTTCTATGGCACCAGATAGCCTTTCACTAGAGGATAATGATTGCATGAAACAAAAAAATTGTACCTTTTAAATAAGAGAGAAAAATCAGTTTTTCTGTTTCGCCCATTTCGGACATTCCTAGTGAAAAACTGAAAATGTAAAAAAATTGTACCAAAATTGTACCCCGTATATCCGTAAACAGCAAAAAAATATCTCTTCAAATAAGGGAGATATTAAAGGTTGGATTTTTTACCTATTTCGGACCTGGCCAGAAAAAAAATTTTTTGACCAAAATATTCTGTTCGTGGAGTACTTCGGCATATCATGGTAAACAAAAATTGTACCTCTTGTATAAGGGCCGAAATTAACAAAATTGTACCAAAATGGACATAATTTAGAAGATTTGAACCTTTTGGGACAATTTTTGGGTAAATGTTTCTTTGACACAAGATGACTTTTGACTAGAGGATAATGATTGCATGCAAGAAAAAAATTGTACCTTTTAAATAAGGGAGAAATATCAGTTTTTCTGTTTAGCATATTTCGGACACTCCTAGCGAAAAACTTAAAATGTAAAATAATTGTACCAAAATTGTACCCGGTAAATCCGCAAACAGTAAAAGAATATCTCTTCAAATAAGAGAGATATTAAAGGTTGTTTTTTTTACCCATTTCGGACCTGGCCAGAAAAAAATTTTTTTTACCAAAATATTCTGTACATGGTACACTTTAGCCAGCCATATAAAACAAAAATTGTACCTCTTGTATAAGGGGTGAAATTAACGAAAATGTACCAAAATAAACTAAATTTTGGAAATTTGACCCTTTTGGGACACTTTTTGGGTAAATGTTTCCCTGCATAAGATGACTTTTTACTAGAGGATAATGAATACATGAAAGACAAAAATTGTACCTTTAAAATAAGGGAGAAAAATCAGTTTTTCTGTTTCGCCCATTTCGGACACTCCTAGCGAAAAACCGAAAATGTAAAATATTTGTACCAAAATTGTACCCCGTATATCCGCAAGCAGCAAAAGAATATCTCTTCAAATAAGGGAGATATTAAAGGTTGTTTTTTTTACCCATTTCGGACCTGGCCAGAAAAAAAATTTTTTGACTAAAATATTCTGTTCACGGAGTACTTTGGCATGTCATGAATAACAAAAATTGTACCTCTTGTATAAGGGGTGAAATTAACGAAAATGTACCAAAATAAACTAAATTTTGGAAATTTGATCCTTTTGGGACAATTTTTGGGTCAATATATCTCTGGCATAAGATGACCTTTTACTAGAGGATAATGATTGCATGAAAAACAAAAATTGTACCTTTTAAATAAGGGAGAAAAATCAGTTTTTCAGTTTCGCCCATTTCGGACACTCCTAGAGAAAAACTGAAAATGTAAAATAATTGTACCAAAATTGTACCCCGTATATCCGCAAGCAGCAAAAGAATATCTCTTCAAATAAGGGAGATATTAAAGGTTGTTTTTTTTACCCATTTCGGACCTGGCCAGAAAAAAAAATTTTTGACCAAAATTTTCTGTTCACGGAGTACTTTGGCATGTCATGAATAACAAAAATTGTACCTCTTGTATAAGGGGTGAAATTAACGAAAATGTACCAAAATAAACTAAATTTTGGATATTTGACCCTTTTGGGACAATTTTTGGGTCAATATATCTCTGGCATAAGATGACCTTTTACTAGAGGATAATGATTGCATGAAAAACAAAAATTGTACCTTTTAAATAAGGGAGAAAAATCAGTTTTTCTGTTTCGCCCATTTCGGACACTCCTAGCGAAAAACTGAAAATGTAAAATAATTGTACCAAAATTGTACCCCGTATATCCGCAAGCAGCAAAAGAATATCTCTTCAAATAAGGGAGATATTAAAGGTTGTTTTTTTTACCCATTTCGGACCTGGCCAGAAAAAAAATTTTTTGACCAAAATATTCTGTTCACGGAGTACTTTGGCATGTCATGAATAACAAAAATTGTACCTCTTGTATAAGGGGTGAAATTAACGAAAATGTACCAAAATAAACTAAATTTTGGATATTTGACCCTTTTGGGACAGTTTTTGGGTCAATATATCTCTGGCATAAGATGACCTTTTATTAGAGGATAATGATTGCATGAAAAACAAAAATTGTACCTTTAAAATAAGGGAGAAAAATCAATTTTTCTGTTTCGCACATTTCGGACACTCTTAGCAAAAAACTGAAAATGTAAAATAATTGTACCAAAATTGTACCCCGTATATCCGCAAGCAGCAAAAGAATATCTCTTCAAATAAGGGAGATATTAAAGGTTGTTTTTTTTACCCATTTCGGACCTGGCCAGAAAAAAAATTTTTTGACCAAAATATTCTGTTCACGGAGTACTTTGGCATGTCATGAATAACAAAAATTGTACCTCTTGTATAAGGGGTGAAATTAACGAAAATGTACCAAAATAAACTAAATTTTGGATATTTGACCCTTTTGGGACAATTTTTGGGTCAATATATCTCTGGCATAAGATGACCTTTTACTAGAGGATAATGATTGCATGAAAAACAAAAATTGTACCTTTTAAATAAGGGAGAAAAATCAGTTTTTCTGTTTCGCCCATTTCGGACACTCCTAGCGAAAAACTGAAAATGTAAAATAATTGTACCAAAATTGTACCCCGTATATCCGCAAGCAGCAAAAGAATATCTCTTCAAATAAGGGAGATATTAAAGGTTGTTTTTTTTACCCATTTCGGACCTGGCCAAAAAAAAAATTTTTTGACCAAAATATTCTGTTCACGGAGTACTTTGGCATGTCATGAATAACAAAAATTGTACCTCTTGTATAAGGGGTGAAATTAACGAAAATGTACCATAATAAACTAAATTTTGGATATTTGACCCTTTTGGGACAATTTTTGGGTCAATATATCTCTGGCATAAGATGACCTTTTATTAGAGGATAATGATTGCATGAAAAACAAAAATTGTACCTTTTAAATAAGGGAGAAAAATCAATTTTTCTGTTTCGCACATTTCGGACACTCTTAGCAAAAAACTGAAAAAGTAAAATAATTGTACCAAAATTGTACCCCGTAAATCCGCAAGCAGCAATAGAATATCTCTTCAAATAAGGGAGATATTAAAGGTTGTTTGTTACAATAATTTGAGATTCTTGGAAATTTCTTACGTACTTTAATATACAATAAAAAATGATGCGTGTCGTATACTTCTAAACTTAGGGTTCCGTAGTATGTACTAGGTATAGCAATCAGTAATTTTACTACCCAGAATTTATAATTATTCATAAATACATTTATATTTTATTTCAAATATTATTACCAATATGACGGGAGTTTGGTGGATGAGGTCAGTTCCTTGCAGATGAGCTCATAACGGCTTAATATTATTATATTATTATAATTTTTTTTATGCGCAATGAATTAATATCTGTCAACCTAGCACAACAACTTTTTCAAATCAAGTCGTAAGTATTCGCCAAATTTGCCGCTATTTTATCGTGTATTTGTTGTGTTAAACCAAATTTTGTCGCTCTTCTTTAACGGAGAAATTGTGTGTTGCTTTTTCCAAAGTACTTGAATGAGATCTCATCTTAAAAAACTATAACGTCAATGGCAGCTTGTGGGAACGTAAACGGGGTTAATAACCAAGTGCGAAAACCACTTTGGATTAACTAGCCTCAGCCACATTGTTTTTTACGGGGATAAGTATCTTTGTTTCCTTGATATCTCCCTATCTGTTCAGTCTATTAAAAAAGTTGTAAGAACAATTTTACAATTTTAAAGAGAATAAAAATGCACACATTTCTTGTACGAATAATTTTTTCGTAGTGTCAATATTTTAGGCAATATTAGTCTAAAGCAGAACAAATGGGGCCCCAAAAATGATACTTCTACAATAATATAACTTTTAATACCCTTATATATTATATTATATACCGGGTAAAACGCATGTTTAAACCCATGCTTTTACAGTTTTAAAAATCGCATAAAACGACATACGATAGGATGTGCACATGTAAAAAATATTAACTCAATATACTACATGTTTGTATTATTGTTCATAACAAACATTTTCAAGTATATTATTGTGTTTTTTATTTATCTTTATATTTTTTTAAATTCGATTTTCTATTGAAATTTATTAATTATTGACCATTAAATAAATTAGAGTTTCTATTTTTATTAAAATATAATTATGAATGCCAGAAATTTTAATACTTTCCTCGGAATATAGATTGAGAAGTAAATTATTTTTTTAAATCTAATGGTATTATCAATTGTGGTATTTTTTTGTAAAAGAGCCAAATTATGAGTTATTTTGTTTCGAGTATTGTGGTATAAGTTTTATTAGTTTAATAACTTGTTTCAACTCGAAATCAACCGTAATGGTACTCATATTTCTTAAAAGCCAGAAATATTAGTTTGTTATTTACTTGATTTAAGTGAAATAAAGAGAAAACCGATTATAAGCGTCGTATAAACCCAGTATAATATATATATATACATATATATATATATATATATATATATATATATATATATATATATATATATATATATATATATATATATATATATATATATATATATATATATATATATATATATATATATATATATAACATATATATATATAAGGGTATTATAAGTTATATTAACATTGAAGTATCATTTTCGAAGCCCGATTTTTTCTATTTTGGCTAATATTGCCAAAGCTATGAAGCTATGAAAAAATTGTTTATACAAAATATATTTGCATTTTTATTTCCTGCCAAATTCATATGAAAAACAATTTCAACAAACTGAACAGTTAGGGGGATATCAAGGAAACAAAGATACTTATCCCCGTAAAAAGCAATGTGGCTGAGGCTAGTTAATCCAAAGTGGTTTTCGCACTTGGTTATTAACCCCGTTTACGTTCCCACAAGCTGCCATTGACGTTATAGTTTTTTAAGATGAGATCTCATTCAAGTACTTTGGAAAAAGCAACACACAATTTCTCCGTTAAAGAAGAGCGACAAAATTTGGTTTAACACAACAAATACACGATAAAATAGCGGCAAATTTGGCGAATACTTACGACTTGATTTGAAAAAGTTGTTGTGCTAGGTTGACAGATATTAATTCATTGCGCATAAAAAAAATTATAATAATATAATAATATTAAGCCGTTATGAGCTCATCTGCAAGGAACTGACCTCATCCACCAAACTCCCGTCATATTGGTAATAATATTTGAAATAAAATATAAATGTATTTATGAATAATTATAAATTCTGGGTAGTAAAATTACTGATTGCTATACCTAGTACATACTACGGAACCCTAAGTTTAGAAGTATACGACACGCATCATTTTTTATTGTATATTAAAGTACGTAAGAAATTTCCAAGAATCTCAAATTATTGTAACAAACAACCTTTAATATCTCCCTTATTTGAAGAGATATTCTATTGCTGCTTGCGGATTTACGGGGTACAATTTTGGTACAATTATTTTACATTTTCAGTTTTTTGCTAAGAGTGTCCGAAATGTGCGAAACAGAAAAATTGATTTTTCTCCCTTATTTAAAAGGTACAATTTTTGTTTTTCATGCAATCATTATCCTCTAATAAAAGGTCATCTTATGCCAGAGATATATTGACCCAAAAATTGTCCCAAAAGGGTCAAATATCCAAAATTTAGTTTATTTTGGTACATTTTCGTTAATTTCACCCCTTATACAAGAGGTACAATTTTTGTTATTCATGACATGCCAAAGTACTCCGTGAACAGAATATTTTGGTCAAAAAATTTTTTTTTTGGCCAGGTCCGAAATGGGTAAAAAAAAACAACCTTTAATATCTCCCTTATTTGAAGAGATTTTCTTTTGCTGCTTGCGGATATACGGGGTACAATTTTGGTACAATTATTTTACATTTTCAGTTTTTCGCTAGGAGTGTCCGAAATGGGCGAAACAGAAAAACTGATTTTTCTCCCTTATTTAAAAGGTACAATTTTTGTTTTTCATGCAATCATTATCCTCTAGTAAAAGGTCATCTTATGCCAGAGATATATTGACCCAAAAATTGTCCCAAAATGGTCAAATATCCAAAATTTAGTTTATTTTGGTACATTTTCGTTAATTTCACCCCTTATACAAGAGGTACAATTTTTGTTATTCATGACATGCCAAAGTACTCCGTGAACAGAATATTTTGGTCAAAAAATTTTTTTTCTGGCCAGGTCCGAAATGGGTAAAAAAAACAACCTTTAATATCTCCCTTATTTGAAGAGATATTCTTTTGCTGCTTGCGGATATACGGGGTACAATTTTGGTACAATTATTTTACATTTTCAGTTTTTTGCTAAGAGTGTCCGAAATGTGCGAAACAGAAAAATTGATTTTTCTCCCTTATTTTAAAGGTACAATTTTTGTTTTTCATGCAATCATTATCCTCTAATAAAAGGTCATCTTATGCCAGAGATATATTGACCCAAAAACTGTCCCAAAAGGGTCAAATATCCAAAATTTAGTTTATTTTGGTACATTTTCGTTAATTTCACCCCTTATACAAGAGGTACAATTTTTGTTATTCATGACATGCCAAAGTACTCCGTGAACAGAATATTTTGGTCAAAAAATTTTTTTTCTGGCCAGGTCCGAAATGGGTAAAAAAAACAACCTTTAATATCTCCCTTATTTGAAGAGATATTCTTTTGCTGCTTGCGGATATACGGGGTACAATTTTGGTACAATTATTTTACATTTTCAGTTTTTCGCTAGGAGTGTCCGAAATGGGCGAAACAGAAAAACTGATTTTTCTCCCTTATTTAAAAGGTACAATTTTTGTTTTTCATGCAATCATTATCCTCTAGTAAAAGGTCATCTTATGCCAGAGATATATTGACCCAAAAATTGTCCCAAAAGGGTCAAATATCCAAAATTTAGTTTATTTTGGTACATTTTCGTTAATTTCACCCCTTATACAAGAGGTACAATTTTTGTTATTCATGACATGCCAAAGTACTCCGTGAACAGAATATTTTGGTCAAAAATTTTTTTTTCTGGCCAGGTCCGAAATGGGTAAAAAAAACATCCTTTAATATCTCCCTTATTTGAAGAGATATTCTTTTGCTGCTTGCGGATATACGGGGTACAATTTTGGTACAATTATTTTACATTTTCAGTTTTTCTCTAGGAGTGTCCGAAATGGGCGAAACAGAAAAACTGATTTTTCTCCCTTATTTAAAAGGTACAATTTTTGTTTTTCATGCAATCATTATCCTCTAGTAAAAGGTCATCTTATGCTAGAGATATATTGACCCAAAAATTGTCCCAAAAGGATCAAATTTCCAAAATTTAGTTTATTTTGGTACATTTTCGTTAATTTCACCCCTTATACAAGAGGTACAATTTTTGTTATTCATGACATGCCAAAGTACTCCGTGAACAGAATATTTTGGTCAAAAAATTTTTTTTCTGGCCAGGTCCGAAATGGGTAAAAAAAACAACCTTTAATATCTCCCTTATTTGAAGAGATATTCTTTTGCTGCTTGCGGATATACGGGGTACAATTTTGGTACAATTATTTTACATTTTCAGTTTTTCGCTAGGAGTGTCCGAAATGGGCGAAACAGAAAAACTGATTTTTCTCCCTTATTTTAAAGGTACAATTTTTGTCTTTCATGTATTCATTATCCTCTAGTAAAAAGTCATCTTATGCAGGGAAACATTTACCCAAAAAGTGTCCCAAAAGGGTCAAATTTCCAAAATTTAGTTTATTTTGGTACATTTTCGTTAATTTCACCCCTTATACAAGAGGTACAATTTTTGTTATTCATAACATGCCAAAGTACTTCATGAACAGAATATTTTGGTCAAAAAATTTTTTTTCTGACCAGGTCCGAAATGGGTAAAAAAAACAACCTTTAATATCTCCCTTATTTGAAGAGATATTCTTTTACTGCTTGCGGATATACGGGGTACAATTTTGGTACAATTATTTTACATTTTCAGTTTTTCGCTAGGAGTGTCCGAAATGGGCGAAACAGAAAAACTGATTTTTCTCCCTTATTTTAAAGGTACAATTTTTGTCTTTCATGTATTCATTATCCTCTAGTAAAAAGTCATCTTATGCAGGGAAACATTTACCCAAAAAGTGTCCCAAAAGGGTCAAATTTCCAAAATTTAGTTTATTTTGGTACATTTTCGTTAATTTCACCCCTTATACAAGAGGTACAATTTTTGTTATTCATAACATGCCAAAGTACTTCATGAACAGAATATTTTGGTCAAAAAATTTTTTTTCTGACCAGGTCCGAAATGGGTAAAAAAAACAACCTTTAATATCTCCCTTATTTGAAGAGATATTCTTTTGCTGCTTGAGGATATACGGGGTACAATTTTGGTACAATTATTTTACATTTTCAGTTTTTCGCTAGGAGTGTCCGAAATGGGCGAAACAGAAAAACTGATTTTTCTCCCTTATTTTAAAGGTACAATTTTTGTCTTTCATGTATTCATTATCCTCTAGTAAAAAGTCATCTTATGCCAGGGAAACATTTACCCAAAAAGTGTCCCAAAAGGGTCAAATTCCCAAAATTTAGTTTATTTTAGTACAATTTCGTTAATTTCGCCCCTTATACAAGAGGTACAATTTTTGTTTTATATGGCTGGCTAAAGTGTACCATGTACAGAATATTTTGGTAAAAAAAATTTTTTTCTGGCCAGGTCCGAAATGGGTAAAAAAAACAACCTTTAATATCTCTCTTATTTGAAGAGATATTCTTTTACTGTTTGCGGATTTACCGGGTACAATTTTGGTACAATTATTTTACATTTTAAGTTTTTCGCTAGGAGTGTCCGAAATATGCCAAACAGAAAAACTGATATTTCTCCCTTATTTAAAAGGTACAATTTTTTTCTTGCATGCAATCATTATCCTCTAGTCAAAAGTCATCTTGTGTCAAAGAAACATTTACCCAAAAATTGTCCCAAAAGGTTCAAATCTTCTAAATTATGTCCATTTTGGTACAATTTTGTTAATTTCGGCCCTTATACAAGAGGTACAATTTTTGTTTACCATGATATGCCGAAGTACTCCACGAACAGAATATTTTGGTCAAAAAATTTTTTTTCTGGCCAGGTCCGAAATAGGTAAAAAATCCAACCTTTAATATCTCCCTTATTTGAAGAGATATTTTTTTGCTGTTTACGGATATACGGGGTACAATTTTGGTACAATTTTTTTACATTTTCAGTTTTTCACTAGGAATGTCCGAAATGGGCGAAATAGAAAAACTGATTTTTCTCTCTTATTTAAAAGGTACAATTTTTTTGTTTCATGCAATCATTATCCTCTAGTGAAAGGCTATCTGGTGCCATAGAAACATTTTCTCAAAATGCGTCCCAAAAGGGTCAAATCTCCAAAAATATGTCTATTTGGTTAATTTCTTCGTTATCGAGGAGGTACAATTTTTGGTTTGAATAGTATGTCAAAATACTCTTCAAACATAATATTTTGGCAACGTTAAATTTTTATAGAAGGTCCAATAGTAGGTAAAACTGACGAAATATTTTTCGAAGTGGCACTTTTTTCGAAGTTATTTATAAGATATGTAAGTTAAATCATGGTTTTTAGCGGTTTTTGTTATGCACAATAGTTCTACAATTATTTCACTTCAAATATAATAGCCTCAGAATTTTATGTACTAATGAATCTAACAACAAAAATTTTCTGGGTAGTGGATTTTCTAGGTAGTTTGAATAGTTAATTATTTTCTTTTTGCGGTACAATTACGTACTATTTTGGTACAATTTTTAGGCATATTAAAATTTAATTTCTTTCGAAATGGTGTGCGGCTCAATTTTTCGAGGTCGATTTTCTGGGTTATTTCCAAGGTTTCATTTGATTATTCTGTAATACAATCAGGTACAGTTTTGGTTCAAATATTTCATGTAGTTATATTGCATATTTTTTTCATGTAGAAGTGATTCATATTCGACATCAAAAATTTTCGAAGTCGTTTTTCTAGGTTATTTGAAAAGTTATTTTTTTTCTTTTTGCGGTACAATTAGGTACAATTTTGGTACAATTTTTTGGCATATTCAAATTTAATTTCCGACGAAGTCGTATGCGGCCCATTTTTTCGGGGTCGATTTTTTGGGTTATTTGGAAGGTACAATTTTTTCTTTTTGTGGTACAATTAGGTACAATTTTTTCATATAGTCAGTTTTAATTTTGGTTGAACTCGTATGCCCAGTTCACGGAGGTGTGTGTACTGCTAACTTCCGCGGAAGTTAGCAGTACAAGTTTGCGTACAGCGTTTAAGGGACCTCAAAAAAATTTGCGATTGAGCCAGGAATTTGCAGTTTTTTTGCAGTTCTCCAATAAGATCATTCCCGAATTTGCAGTTCATTTATTTTTAAAAATAACCGTGTGCACTGCTAACTTCCACGGAAGTTGGCAGTACAAGTTTGCGTACAGCGTTTAAGGGACCTCAAAAAAATTTGCGATTGTGCCAGGAATTTGCAGTTTTTTTGCAGTTCTCCAATAAGATCATTCCCGAATTTGCAGTTCATTTATTTTTAAAAATAACCGTGTGTACTGCTAACTTCCGCGGAAGTTAGCAGAGTACAAGTTCTCCAATAAGATCATTTCCGAATTTGCAGTTCATTTATTTTTAAAAATCACCGTGTGCACTGCTAACTTTCACGGAAGTTGGCAGTACAAGTTTGCGTACAGCGTTTAGGGGACCTCAAAAAAATTTGCGAATGAGTCAGGAATTTGCAGTTTTTTTGCAGTTCTCCGATAAGATCATTCCCGAATTTGCAGTTCATTTATTTTTAAAACTAACCGTGTTCACTGCTAACTTCCGTGGAAGTTGGCAGTGCAAGTTTGCGTACAGCGTTTAGGGGACCTCAAAAAAATTTGTGAATGAGCCAGAAATTTGCAGTTTTTTTGCAGTTCTCCGATAAGATCATTCCCGAATTTGCAGTTCAATTATTTTTTTAAATAACCGCAGTACATGTTTGCGTACAACGTTTAGGTGACCTTAAACAAATTGGCGAATGAATCAGGAATTTGCAGTTTTTTTGCAGTTTATTTGCAAATTAATTTTTTATTATATGTGTCCATAATCTAAAGCGTTAATTTTTTTACCGGAGATATAATTTGTTTTGAAATTTACGGATTAATTGAGAAATCTTGTGTTACTACATTGAATAAATTACCAACAACCAAAGTTGATACTAATGGTGATAATTTTATTCTTACTGGCCTTGTAGCATATAATGGAAAGGAAATTCAAAAACCCAATATAATGGGCCATTATACAGCAAAGTGTTACAGAGCTGGCTACTGGACTATATACGATGACACTGCAATGAGAGATAACGCGGTAAAAGGCACGCATGAAACCAAACCAAAGCCCATTTTCTACATAAAACTGTAGTAATAAATTTTTTTTATTCAATTATTATTTTATATTATTCATATTGTTAAAAAATACTGACTGAAAATAACAATTTAAAAAAAAATACAAAAATAATTAAAAAATGTTTTCTAATGATTAGAATAAAGAATATTCATAAACATTAGAATCTAATGTTTATGTTTTTGCAATAACAAAATTTTGGATATCACTTTGTTATATTGTCATACAATCGAAGTTCTAATTTTACAAAGATTGCCCACGCATTTTTGAAATTATGAAGTTTCAAATTTGCAATTTGCACTACTTACCACGTAAAATATAAGATAGCTGGGCCAAATAGAGATGTAATCGCATAACAAATCTTTTTCAAAAACTAGTATTTTATGCAGAAAAATAAAAATATTGTATTCAAACAGGGCTACAATCGCCCAAGAAGTAGTTAGCAGTATATATTTAAAAAAATAAATGAACTGCAAATTCGGAAATAAGCTTATCAGAGAACTACAAAAAAACTGAAAATTTCTGACTCATTCGCAAATTTTTTTGGGTCCCCTAAACGCTGTACGCAATTTTGTACTACTATCTTCCGCGGAAGTTTGCAGTGCTCACGGTTATTTTTAAAAATAATTGAACTGCAAATTCGGGAATGAACTTATTGGAGAACTTCAAAAAAACTGCAAATTGCTGGCTCATTCGCAAATTTTTTTGAGGTCCCTTAAACGCTGTACGCAAACTTGTAGTGCTAACTTCCGCACACGGTTATTTTAAAAAATAAATAAACTGCAAATTCGGGAATGACCTTATCGGAGAACTGCAAAAAAACTGCAAATTCCTGGCTCATTCGCAAATGTTTTTGAGGTTCCCTAAACGCTGTACGCAAACTTGTACTGCTAACTTCCGCGGAAGTTAGCAGTGCACACGGTTATTTTAAAAAATAATTGAACTGCAAATTCGGGAATGAGCTTATCGGAGAACTGCAAAAAAACTGCAAATTCCTGGCTCATTCGCAAATTTTTTTGAGGTCCCCTAAGCGCTGTACACAAACTTGTACTGCTAACTTCAGTGCACATGGTTATTTAAAAAAATTATTGAACGACAAATTCGTGAATGAGCTTATCGGAGAACTGCAAAAAAACTGCAAATTCCTGGTTCATTCGCAAATTTATTTGAGGTTCCCTAAACGCTGTACGCAAACTTGTACTGCTAACTTCGCGGAAGTTAGCAGTGCACACGGTTATTTTTAAAAATAATTGAACTGCAAATTCGGGAATGAGCTTATCGGAGAACTGCAAAAAAACTGCAAATTCCTAGCTCATTCGCAAATTTTTTTGAGGTCCCCTAAACGCTGTACACAAACTTGTACTGCTAACTTCCTCGGAAGTTAGCAGTGCACACGGTTATTTTAAAAAATAATTGAACTGCAAATTCGGGAATGAGCTTATTGGAGAACTGCAAAAAAACTGCAAATTCCTGGTTCATTCGCAAATTTTTTTGAGGTCCCCTAAACACTGTACGCCAACTTGTACTGCTAATTTCCGCACACGGTTATTTTGAAAAATAAATAAACTGCAAATTCGGGAATGAGCTTATCGGAGAACTGCAAAAAAACTGCAAATTCCTGGTTCATTCGCAAATTTTTTTGAGGTTCCCTAAACGCAGTACGCAAACTTGTACTGCTAACTTCCGCGGAAGTTAGCAGTGCACACGGTTATTTTTAAAAATAATTGAACTGCAAATTCGGGAATGAGCTTATCGGAGAACTGCAAAAAAACTGCAAATTCCTAGCTCATTCGCAAATTTTTTTGAGGTCCCCTAAACGCTGTACACAAACTTGTACTGTTAACTTCCTCGGAAGTTAGCAGTGCACACGGTTATTTTAAAAAATAATTGAACTGCAAATTCGGGAATGAGCTTATTGGAGAACTGCAAAAAAACTGCAAATTCCTGGTTCATTCGCAAATTTTTTTGAGGTCCCCTAAACACTGTACGCCAACTTGTACTGCTAATTTCCGCACACGGTTATTTTGAAAAATAAATAAACTGCAAATTCGGGAATGAGCTTATCGGAGAACTGCAAAAAAACTGCAAATTCCTGGTTCATTCGCAAATTTTTTTGAGGTCCCTTGAGCGCTGTACGCAAACTTGTACTGCTAATTTCCACACACGGTTATTTTGAAAAATAAATAAACTGCAAATTCGGGAATGATCTTATTGGAGAACTGCAAAAAAACTGCAAATTCCTGGCACAATCGCAAATTTTTTTGAGGTCCCTTAAACGCTGTACGCAAACTTGTACTGCCAACTTCCGTGGAAGTTAGCAGTGCACACGGTTATTTTAAAAAATAATTGAACTGCAAATTCGGGAATGAGGTTATTGGAGAACTGCAAAAAAACTGCAAATTCCTGGTTCATTCGCAAATTTTTTTGAGGTCCCCTAAACACTGTACGCCAACTTGTACTGCTAATTTCCGTGCACACGGTTATTTTTAAAAATAAATGAACTGCAAATTTATGTGTTGAACTGCAAAATAACTGCAAAAAAACTGCAAATTCCTATACACATTGTAGTATGCTAAGATAAATTTGTCCTGCCAACTTCACAGACGTCATATTAGCACAGAACCAGCGTCATTTCTTCCGTTAAAATTAGAGTTTGAAAGACTGGCATTAAATCCATTATTTACATTTGAACCAGAGTTATATGAGATTTATCAAGACCAGATCAGATTTATTAATATATACATTTAATAGGCAAAGTTTGCGAATCCATAAAAGTAATATTGATAATGTGGTTTGTAATTCTAATATTCTTCATTTATCAGATACATACAGGTGTAATAATGATGAAGACATTTCTGTACCTAATTTCAACTGTATAGTCAAATTGAAATGTTTTAATGTAAGAGCTGGCGATTTGGCTGTTTACCAAAATAATAACGATCATTCACCTTTCTATAATATAATACTGTTTTGTCTTTCAATATCCAAAAATCATATCACACACAAACAAAATTATTGTCCACTGCAAAGTGTAATCACACTGCTCATGTGACAAGCAGACTTCTGTCTGTTTTGCATATATATAGTTTAACTATATTTACCATGTATTTAAACACTCTCTAGCGCAGAGATTCTCAACCTTTTTTTTTATCGTGGCACACTTTTAACGATTTTAAAATTTGACGGCACATAAAGAAAAAGATAAGTTTAAAAGTTGTTTACTTACCTATAATATACTGTGTAAAATAGTTTATGATAATAATTTTGAATGTAAAATAAAATAATATGTACTACAAAAAAACAACAGTACGTTTATTAAGGGATTAATTACTATTAATTAAGTTAGTTAGATTAATTATTAAGTTAATAATAAGAATACTTTTAATGAGAAATTTGAGCTTGATGTTTTTTGATAATTTCATTTAAATTTTGTCGTAAAAATGACAATGCTACTCTCATATCGTCTTCTATATTTAACAGTCTCGATCTTTTTAACCCGACTTCAAAAAGGAGGATGGTTCTCAATTCGTCGGTATTTTTTTTTTTTTTAATGTTTGTCACCTCAGAACTCCGTCATTTATGAGCCGATTTTGAATTTTTTGTTTTAAAGGGTTTGATTCAAGGTAGGTCCCATTGTCACCAAATCGTACCAAAAAAACGAAAATAAACCTTATTTTGACAAAATGGAAACCCGACTTCAAAAATCAAATATTCTATAACAAAAAGTGCCCTAAAAAGTAAAAAATAATTGCATATTCTTGTGCCAATTTTAGTTCACCTAAGCAAAAATTTTTAAATATATATGTACAATTATTGTTATTTTTGGAGGCGGTGTCCAAAAGTTATGTGAATTTCGCTATGCTGACACCGACTCCAAAAATAACAATAATTGTACATAGATATTTAAAAATTTTTGTTTAGATGAACTAAAATTGGCACAAGAATATGCAATTATTTTTTACTTTTTAGTGCACTTTTTGTTATAGAATATTTGATTTTTGAAGTCGGGTTTCCATTTTGTCAAAATAAGGTTTATTTTCGTTTTTATGTTGGTTAATACTTTACTATATACATTTATAACATTTGGCGACACACTTGTAAGAATTTGGCGGCACACAAAAGTGCCGCGACACATTGGTTGAGAATCACTGCTCTAGCGGTTATAATTTTAGTCTAATCAAAATGAAATATCTTATCTGATATGTTTTTGATGTTTGAAAAACCAAGTTCGTCAATGAATAGAATCGATCAAACAGATAGAAGGCTTAGAGAAAACCAAAAACAAAATATATACTCTTAGTATTAGAAGGTTAACGATTTTAATTTTCAATCTTAAATCGTAAATCGTAAATATATTTCTGTAAATATTAGAGTAACAGAACATAATCAAATTGTAGTAAAAATAATTTACTTAAAAAATAATAACTGTACTTAATAATATATTTTTCAATTTTTCCAATGTTAAAAGAGATATATAAAATTTTAATAGCTCTACTTTTTAGTAGAGGAAATTCGCTAATAAAGTACTTTGAAACTAAAATTTCAAATTCGCTCCAAAACCTGGATCAGTTTTTGTATTATAAATACGTATTTCGACTAAAAAGTCGTCATCATCAGTATAAATTAGCTAGTCGTAATTTACTCTATGACAATTAGAAATAGATAGACAACGAATAACATATCCTGAGACAATATAAGAGTAATTTTAACAAGAGTGAAGTTAACAATATTAAATTTGAATGAAAGCAATTTTAACAAGAGTAATTTCAGTAAAATTTATTATATTTTGTTTAATTTCGATTTATTTATATTTGTGTCTATTGATTTCGATTTTCTATCTATTTCTATTTATCAAAGAGTAAATTACGACTAGCTAATTTATACTGATGATGACTACTTTGTAGTCGAAATACATATTTATAATGCAAAAACTAATCTAGGTATTGGGGCGAATTTGAAATTTTATTTCAAAAACCTAGAGTTCTCATTAATTATCATTTGATAATCTAATACTTTGAAAGTGTTACCTTTATATTGACGTGATATATTTGAAAGTGTGTACCTTTCTAATAATACAAAAAAAAGAATAGGGTCATTTTTGAGGATACGACCTCTATGCATTATGTATAACTAGCATTACCCGTCGCGGCTTCGCCCGCAAAAATTTTGTAACGCCTTTATAACCAAGTAACATAATATTTTCTACACCACTTATAACGCCACTGATATCTTGCCATCTATTGTAAGTTTCATGAACTAATGTGTAGGAATATAGTTTCACTGCCATCTATCAATGAAAATCAAAAGCTATTATTATATCATTTCCTCATGAATCATTTTTATAATATTTAAGGACCAATTTTTTACAAAAACTTAACAAATTATATACTAAAACCTTCCTCGAGATCCACTCTATCCATTAGTGAAAACAAAATCGGTGCAGTAGTTTTTGAGTAAATCGCGAACAGACAGACAGACGCGGCTGGGGGACTTTATTTTATACTATGTAAGGATATATAAAAAATCACATGGAATATAAAAATTAAATTATATTATAGTTGATAGATGTATATTAATGATTGTGTCACATTTTAAAACTATCGTTTTAGTTTTCTACAAATAATATTTAAATAATAATTGTATATAAATAAATAAAACCTGTTCTATACACAACTAAATATCATAAGGAATAATACATATATAATAAGTATCGTGATTGTTCGATGGCCTATGTCTGGCTTCATACGTGTTACCGCGATATATTCAAGTGTATGCCTTTTAATCATCGCTGAACTTTTCTCTTGAATTGAATAGGGAATATGCATGGAAATTTTTTTTCACATTTATTTTCAGAATATGAAAATACTGTTAATACTGTAATATTTAAAAACGAAATTAAAATCCGACAAATATCAAGGAACCTATAAGCTTTTAAAGATTATTATCTGTCTCTTTCTTGCAAAAATACTAAAAACGGAGTTTTACGTGTATTTTAAATGATGAAAGTGTAATATGACGTCACATAACATATCAAGAGGGCTATCACCCTCTTTGTCTAATCAGGAATTTCAATCATTCATATCTCACTTATTTTTAAAGTTATTTAAAAAGTAATTTTACCTTGATATTTGTCAAGTAAACATGCTTCAATTCAAGTGAAAAAAAATTTGCATGCATATTCCCTATTGATAGATCAAAAACTATTTTTTTAGATTCTGATTATGTCATCGATTTTGATAAGTTTCAAAATATCAAATGATTTGACTATCACAGATAAATTTTATCCAATTTTAATAAAAAAAATTTTTGAAACCTACTATTTTTGGTGTGTATTTCGATTTCTACAATAAAGAATGTATCTATTAAATTTATATAAGTGATTTTATCGATTTTGAGACACAACATCCATGTACAGGCCATCTCAAAAACTAAAAAAAATATCTCCGAATTTTCTATCTAAATTGAATTATTTGACTGAAATTTAGGGTATGAAAAAATGACATCAAAATCGGAGAAAATATACCTGAGATACCTGATTTTGTATTTTGGTGACGTCACCAAATTCTTTAATTTTTTTATTAGCTCAGCTTAATTTTGTCCATTATTATGAATTTAAGATATTTGTAATATATGTCTGAATACAACCTAGAACAAATTCCATAAGTATTCCAGATTTTCTATATCTGTGGCCGGAAGTTAGCGTCTCAAAGTATGAAATCCAAAAAATCGAGCAGAAATCGTTATTCATAGAATAGTTCTAGAGTTCTTGTTTTTTTATATATCGATAAATTCTTTAAATTCAAAATCTCACATCCGTAAAATGGTTTTTATAGACAAAAAATCATGCTAGTGAAACGGTGTTATACTAGATTGAGTTCTAGCTTCTGTAATGGTTATGAATGATAACTAGCGTCCCAAATTATGAACTCCTGAAGCTAGGGACCCGTATGCGGTACCCCTCTTTCTTATTATTATGAACTCCTGAAGAGTTCTATTCTAATCTTAAATGCTCTATAAAGAATTTCAAATAATATTTGATTTTGCGGGCGGGGCTGGTCGATACATTGACCAGCAGTTAGGCTTGGGAACCAGAGAGAAATTCATTGATTTTAATGATAAATTTTACATAAAAAAACAGTCGATTTTAATGGAAATTTTCCCGTCCGTATAAGGTTAAAATTCTTTACAGAGCGAACTCTCAAGGAGTTTGTACTTTGGGACGATAGTTGTCAGTCGGAACCTTTACAGAAGCTAGAACTCGCTCTAGTACGACAATTCCCCAAAAACCGATTGAATAAGGAACAACTCAAAAACAAAATGACATAATGAGAGGAAATTGTGTGTGTTTTAGAGCTAAAAAGTAAGGTACAGTTCGTGGATTCGTCTTATTTTTATTCCAAGAGAAAATTATCAAAATATGTGTAAAAATATGGGTCTTTCATTAAGAACAATGCATTAAAACTCGAACTTTAACATTAAATAATTAATTCAAGACCCCCGTAACCCTCCCCCCCCCACCTGAAACTTTTATAATTGATTTATATGCACTTCAACTACATGTAAAAAAAAATCAAGCCTTAAAATTTTTGACAGTGCTCGTACATCCTTATTTTGAAAAAGTTTTAATCATTTTTGATCCAACGTCAATTGACAATATATATCTAAGTTACATTTCTAATTTTGTCCCAATTCCTAGAACATTTGTTTATATTTTATAAATACGTATTTCGACTACAATGTAGACATCATCAGTATGAATTAGCTAATCGTAACTATCTCTGGGATATGGATTCAGAAATATGTTGCTTGTTACTAATTTGGTGCGTGTCTCACAATATTAAAAAAGTTCTGTCTTTTTATACGATTTGACTGAGTATATAATCTGACTTGAGGATTATTTGAGTTGCCTGACTACTGGATTAGGTGTGTGGAAAGCCCCACCTATTTATTGGCGGTATTCTTTGGTGACTATGCGACGTTTGTTTTGTCACTAAAGTGAGGGTATCGAAGCTAACCTTGACATTCAAGTTTATTATTCAGGTTAATTTTATTAAATCAGAATTTAAAAATTAAGCGATTGTCTAAATTCATTATCTGTTTTCTCAATTTGTTTATGTAAATACTTTCGTATACATCTAATTCTGTGGGGTTTTGTACCGATTTAAATAGTTTTAGATTCGATTTATCAATTTTGTGGTTGTTCTCAATAACGTGCGCCGCTACACACGAATTTTTGGTTCTCCCAAATTTCACATGAGCCAGATGTTTGATTCGAATTCCGATTTGGCGACGACTTTTAATAATCTTTAATATATTTCTATACAACAAGATAAATAATGTGAGCTTATAAAAAGTACTGAATAATGAGTAGTATCAATATTTTGAAATTGATTTTATTTGGGTATCATTAGCGCGTGGTATCCCATATCAAATAAATATAATCGATATCAATGCTCAGGGCCGAGGAGATATTTCAAACTCTATTCAATATTTCCAAAAAATGCTGATATATACACTTTACAAAATAATTTAAGACAACTGCCTTATACAAAAAATATTTTTTAATTTTTTGGACGCATACACTGTCTCGTATTTTATGCTTCATTAGCAAAAATTATGTAATGATAATTATTATAATATATTTGACAATAAGTTTATATTAATAAGTTAGTTATTCACTAAAACACTTGACAATAATTGTACGCGTTTGGCATATTTATGATTACATTATTTTAATATTGTGATATTAATTATTATAAATGAAATTAATAAACTATAATTTAGAAATAATTAATTGTAAATTAATATGATAATTATTTTTAACTATAGTTAAAACTCATTGAAAGATCAAAACGATACAATGGGCGTGTTTGGTCGAACTAAGTCCTTAGTAAGCTTAGTAAGTTACTCAGCATAAATAAAAATTTTTTCTGAGCATCTGAGCGTTGTATATTTCGGCTCGAGCACACTTACTATCTTATGTTAGTCATATCATGCCATAACCTAATACTGTATATCCAGTATAAATCCCTCGTGTGTTGAAAATATTTTGTGTTTCAAGAGTAAGATTAAAATTGAAGAAAATGAATAAATTCATCATAACAAAACTTGGTTGGTATCTTAAAAAGTGTCCCGGTCGAAAACTTATCTAAGTATAATTCTGCCAAACACGCCCAATAATACTGTTTTCTCTATTTAAACAGTTTATGCTTTTATAGTGAAAACTACATGCAGTGAATTCACAAAAAGAACAAATCTATGAATGGTTGTTTATATAAATTATTAAAAATATCAAAACTTGTCCACTTTTGGTTAATAAGGTCATATTCACAAGCAGTCTGGAGATGCTCATATCGACCGAAACATATACATATATATCACTTTGAAAGTTATTTTAAATAAGCTTCTATTAAAAAACATTTTTTTTAAACAAGGTTTTTTTAGTAAAACTAATTTTTTTCAACTTTACTTCTTATGTGTTTTTCGATTTTTTCAATATTAAGACAGATATATCAAATTTAGTGTTTCCCCCTCCCTCTAAACCCCCGTCTCCCCTTGTAGATTATTGTCATGCTTACCATTAAAATGCTTTGTCATCGAAACTGAACCAACATGTAAAACATACATACATACATATATACATACATTGCAAGTTAAATAAAAGCTTGTAAAATAGTTTTTATTTCTCTTCATATTCTTACAATGCAATTTCATAACGCTACGAACAATAAACAGACTTTGGGTTTTATTCCCTGTAGAATAGTAGTAGTAATAGTTGCTGTAGCGGAGGGAAGGTCGAACTCTGGCAAGTAGGCATTTTTAGGCCTTTTTTACCAACCCCTAAAGGACAAGGAAAATGTATGTTTACAATGAATATGGTAGGTTGAGTGAATGCAACCGGCTTTGATAGGAACTATACCGACATTCTATTCAAAAGTTGGTGAAAAGAAACTGCAGAAAACCTTCACAAGCATAGCCGGTTACTTTCGGTCATGTCCATACGCCGACAATTTAGTCAATTAACCGCCCCATTTATTTTATTTATTTAAAAACTGCCACCATTGGGAATCGAATTCGCAATCTCTAAGCAGAGCGCCTTTGACAGCTCGGTCACTTGAACTGGTTCTTGTAGAATAAACGGAATATCAATTCTAGGTTAAGTTTTTATAGTTTTTCACATACGTGTGGATAGACGACAGAACACATTCAAGAAAATTATGTATACATTAAGAAATAAAACCTATTTTGACAAAATGGTAACCCGACTTCAAAAATCAAATATTCTATAACAAAAAATGCACTAAAAAGTAAAAAAATAACTGTATATTCTTGTGCCAATTTTAGTTCACCTAAGCAAAAAATTTTAAATATATATGTAGAATTATTGTTATTTTTGGAGTCGGTGTCGCATAGATTCACATAACTTTTGTACACCGCCTCCAAAAATAACAATAATTGTACATACATACTTAAAAATTTTTGCTTAGGTGAACTAAAATTGGCACAAGAATATGCAATTATTTTTTTACTTTTGCAGTGCATTTTTTGTTATAGAATATTTGATTTTTGAAGTCGGGTTTCCATTTTGTCAAAATAGGTTTTATTTCTTGCTTTTTAGTGACTTTGAAGTTCTATAACTGATTTTATTTGTCTAAATATAGGTAGACCTACTAATTTTTAGTATTTTTTTACAGATTTTCAGTTTTTTTACATGCATTTTGTTTTTTTTTTTTTGTAAAAATTATTTTTTTGGGGTCGGTTTTTAAAAAAATTTTTCTTATTTTCCCATTATGAATGAGTATACTCTTTCAAAAAAAAAAAAATTTTGCAGAAATCGGTTATCACATATAAAATGAGGATTTTCCTCGATTTCCCGGGGATCCCCTCATCAGAAAGCGATTTGGTGAAAATATGACCAATCGGAAACCAAACTCTTTAAAACAAAACAAAAATTCAAAATCGGTTAATAAATGACAAAGTTCTGAGGTAACAAACATTAAAAAAAAAAAATACAGACGAATTGAGAACCATCCTCCTTTTTGAAGTCGGGTTAAAAACAACTAACTGAGTTAATTACTTAAATAGATAATATATATACTGAATTTATAAAAAAAAGAGTTTCAAATAAAAGCTGTTTATTTTTAAAAAAAGGAACAATTTTATCTTTTAATTTTCTTCTATCTTTTAACGTTTTAAAGATGGATAGTTCATTGGGGAATCAAGGTACGATTTTTTCCATACACAAACTTGACCTTACTTTTTAGCTCTAGAACACAAACAAAATTTCACCTCCCTAAATCTTTTCGTTTTCGTGTCTACGGACAGATGGATATGCGGAAATGAACTAATTAGGTCACTATATAAACACCTTTAACAAACATTTTTTTGCGATAAATATTTTCAACCATTACAAAGTCGGGACTAAACTTAATATACCCTGGTATATAATATATATATATATATATATATATATATATACAGAGTATAAAAATTATATAGACTTATTTAGACCATAAAGTTTTATTTGAAGCTGTTTTAACAACACATTTAAATCATAGACTAAGAAATTTGCAACATAATTATGAGACGTTTTATATTCCAGATTGTAGATAAAAAGAATATGAAGATCCCTCGTAAGAGATCGCTTATACCACGAAGAAATTAGGAGACATGTGCATTTTTCATTTTGGATTTAAAAAAAAATTTTTGAGTTTGGGGCTCAGACATGTATAAAGTCATAAACTTTAATGTCATATTTATTGTGAGCAATGTGATGGGTGAAGCAAATGTGATTGGTTGACCAACACGAATGGATATCTCCTATTTTAACAATGTCGATGGTTGTCAACTGTGACATAGCCGATCGTTACAAAAAACGTGATATTGTATAATCTGATTTCATTTCACTCCCCACACAAAATCTTGTATAGTCTCGCTAGAGATGTTTTCACATAAAAAACATATCTGACTGAATACGAAATTTAATAATCGAAATGATGAAACCGCGGAATATAGCTGTTTGATACAAAAAAGGTTGATGGAGAAAACTAACAGAGACAAAGACAGCTATAGCTTTATCTTACACAAATTAGATAGATAGATACACTCCCGTTCATAAAAATTGAACCGGTAAGTCACATCCTAAGCGTATATATTACTAAATATATGTATAGTATTACATACAATAACATTTAGAATGTTTCAACTGGTTCAATTTTTATGAATGGGAGTGTACATCTTGGGGTCTAAAAAGTATTGCACTTCGACCTTATGGTCCATTGTGCTCCCACTATTACTTCAGTCCGACGAGATTCGCTTTTCCCATAGGTTGGCAATAGCTAGGAGCTTGCTTATCAGGTCTTCTGAAGGTTCATATATTCGGTGTGAGATGCACCGCATATCCTGTTTCTGCTGTAACCCAGAGGTTCGTAGTCAAAGATAAAGTCGCTGGACGTTTCCTCCTCCTCGCCACACAATGAACCCACAACTATTCACAAATTACTCACTATTCAAATAATCGTATAAAAAATTTGTTTGTTCTAAAATGTTTATAAAAGTAGTGATATGATATTTTAACATATTGTAATGTTAAAATTATAATTGCAAAATTGATAAATGGTTACTTTGAAATTTCATTGGACACAGTTGGCAATATTTTCAAAAATCAACAAGTGAAAATAACATCTAACTGAGACAAATGCAACTAACAACAAACAAATGTTGTTTATTTTTACAAGAGAAGCATTTTTTGTCTTTAAATTTTTGTTCTATATCTTATGGTTTCAAAAATAGGCAGTTGTGCCCATTTTGCCCAAACATGGTCTGATTTTGCCCATTTATTCGAACTTGGCCTTACTTCTTAGCATACGAAAATTCCGCTCGCTATATCTTTTTGTTTTTGAGTTATCCTGTTTACGAACGGACGGACAACTTTTCGGAGATGGACTAATTAAGTCATTTTATGAACACCTATACCAGAATTTTTTTTTCTGCGATCAATATTTCCAACCGTTACAAAGTCGGAACTAAACTTAATACACCCTGGTATATATTATATACCAGGTATCAAAATGCATAGGACTAAATATTAAAACAAGTATAAATCAAAATCTCATGACAGAACAATATACTAATTCAGATCTAGTATATTCGATTGTTAAGTCTATGAAACTTCCATGTTTTAATAAATATTGAAATTATTAACCGATAATAAATTCTATATATTATATAAAATATTTTTCATATATTGTTTATTAGGTTTATTGAAAATAAATTCCTCTACCAAAAAATATGCTAGAAGAAAATCGATTAAACATTTTGATTTAAAATCAAAATAAATAAATACTTGAAACAACCACATCCATTGTAAATAAGAACGAAATATAAATTTTCACCAATTAAAGTATTTTTATTTTAAAGATTGTATAATAAATATTTACAAAATCAAAATTAATCAAGACAAATAAATATAATAATAAACACTTAAAACGTATTGTACAATAAAGGTTATCTGTCAAAGTCAGCTGACTATGTATTGGCAGCCATCTTTACTTTATAATATAATTAATCTTTATTAGAGTATACTTTAACTTTTACTTAAGGACATTGAATCGGCACAATTAATGTTTATTAAAAATTTTATATAATTTTAAGTGCGGATTCGCCCGCAAAAATTTTGTAAAGCCCATATAACTGAGTTACATATTATTTCTAACCGTCAAGGACTGTCTTTCTTAAAACTCTGTTATCTATATTTATTTATTTATAATTTTTAATTTAAGCTGAACCGCATAGACTTCGAACTGAAATTGTGTCTAAACTATTAGATGTATGAAAAAATGTTCCATACAAAAGTTGTTTGTTTTTATTAGAAAAAAACATTTTTATATTTAAAGATTTTCTCTATCTCGCAATGTTTAAAAGTTAGGCATGCCACGCGGACACGAATTTAGTAGCTTATGCGTAGGCACGGGTGCATAAAACAAAAACTTTTTATAGCCTATGTCACTCGAGAATAATGTAGTTTCTTGCTACCAGTGAAAGAATTTCTAGAATCGGGTCATTAGTTCCAGAGACTACCTGTCACAAATAAATTTTATCTCCTATATATATTATTGTAGGCATCACCACAAAAGTAGCGATCGGGTTTCAAAATTTTATTGAAAATTTTGAAAAATGGGCGCTACTTTTGTGGCCCATAGTACACATAGTCACACAAATAGCGCTCATTTTGTTTTTTATATACTAACAACTTTTATGCGAAACATTTTCCCATAAACCGAAATAATAAGGTATCAAAGAAAATATTTTGAAAAATGATCGTTACTTTTGTCGTGCATAACACAATCGATGATGTACACTTTCATAAAAATTGAACCAGTAAGTCACATTCTGAACGTATATATAACTAAATATTTCTCGATTTTTGTCCCAATTTCCTAGATCAAAAATTTTTTTATTTTATAAATACGTATTTCGACTACAAAGTAGTCATCATCAGTATGCATTAGCTAATTGTAATAATTCTTCGAGATGTTACTTGTTACTAATTTGGTAACGGTCCTAGACCAGAAAAATTTTTATTCTAGGAAATTGGGGCAAAAATCGAAATTTAATTCGAAAAATCCTAGAGTTCTCTTTGATATTATTTATAACTAAATATATTACATACAGTAATACCAAGAATGTTTTAGCTGGTTCATCAATTTTTATGAACGGTTTACCAAAATCTAGAAAATAATATTATGCATCAACCTGGAACTTTGCTCAGGCTTAAATAAAACAGTAGGCGGCATTTATCATAAAATTAGCTTTTATTGGAAATCATATCTGACTTTTGTAACTGTCCTAATATTATAGTTAATCTAGACAGTAAAAAAATTAAACTAGACGGTATAAAAATTTAAGTAATATGTTAACAATATCTACTTAAAATGTTCGAGATACAGGCGAAAGGCAGTAAAACGGCAATTATATTACCGGCTTCGAAAGATAGGCATATTTACAACTGTCATATTTAGAAACTAATAATATTTTAGGTTATAACCTATCATATTTAAAATAACTTTTGTATGAAATTATAAAAAAACCTTTGTCAATCTCTCTTTAATTATTTAGTTCTAACTTGATATACAGTACTTTAATGAAAACTTGTGTAACGTTGTCAAATATTTTTAAAAGTAGGGATAACTTTGATTTTTTACGTACATTTTTGCCAATTTCTCGAAAATTGTAGAGTGAATTATTGTTTAAACTTACTAGGAAAATTTGTTAAAATAAGTCTAATGTTTTTTTATTAAATTGTGATCATTTTTTCAATGCGAAATCTTAATATAAAATGCATCTAAAAAGGCTCTCGATGTCTTCACCATGTTAAAAATCCAATTTTCAAAATTTAATCTCTCAAAAACTGTAAAGTGATATAAGCAAAAAATCGTAAGAGTTTTAAAGACTTCTGATCATTTTCGGTTAAGTAAATGACCCCCTTAGGTAAGTATACTAAAATATTAATTATATTTTAAAGTTAAGATGGCTACCAATAGTCAGCTGACTTTGACAGATAATGTTGTGTTGTGCTTGTATTGTGTAAGTATCTATTTACATTGATTTCAAATCATATTTTATCTATTTTTGATTTCCGATAATTAACTGTCGAGCTTTATGCAAATTAATCTATCGTTGATATCTTTTGATGCATATCATTCAATCTATCGTTGATATCTTTTTTCATTCGCACACATGTTATAAAATTCTCATCATTTTGATTCTACTAACAATTTTACGTCATTAAAAGGGCGGTTAATTAAAATAAGACCCCATACTAATCTCTTGGAAATATGGTTTCGGTGCAGTTTGTTAATATTGCAGATTTTATTGGTATTGTGATTCTGATTGAAAATCCCCAGGCGTTATATTGGTCCAAATTGGAATTGTCTCACGTTTGGAGTTACGGATGGTTGAATGCGAAAAATCGATGTATTTCATACACAAGGTCATAAAATAAGATCAGTTAAATATTTTGAAAGGTGTGGCACTAAAATTGTCGTGATTTACACAAGAATTCATACCCATATAACATATTTCAACAGAGTGCTAAATGTGAGACCAGAGGCATACTCGTACCCGGCTTCTAAGCGAAACAAACATAAATGTGCCCTAAGTACTAAACAAATAAATCATTCCTAAATATTATGATTATTTTAAGCATTCCTGTATATAATTTAAAAATACTAGCCAAAACGGCATACATACAATTCAAATGAAGTCATGCGTGCGCATATTAATTAAGTAATATTATACGCTTATAAATAGAATTACAAATAAATTTGTCGCCAAACTTAAAAAAATTCGACATAACCTTCAAAGATAATTAATAACTAATGTGAATTTAATAGTTTCTAAAGAAAAAAACAGTAATTTAATGTTTTCGTGGTTGATAATATCACTGTCATTCACAAAGCTACTCAAAACATTTTAATTAAACTAACCTAACAATCATCAAAATTTGTTATTAAACATTTTCATTCGATTTCATTAGTAAGAAATCTTCCCCTTCACTTCAAATCTCTTCAATTTGTATAAATGCACCGGCAAATAAACTTTCTACACAACAGAAAACGTTACGTCAAATCACACACACATACAAAATACTTAACCTCAATTCATAATTCATATAATAATCATCAACACACAATCAAAATAAATTCTTGTGTGAAATAATCTTTACAAAACATTGAAGATTCTAATTTTAACAAAAATTGAACTCATTTTAAGAAGTAAAGAAGTATTCAGACGCAAAACGAATTCTAAATAAAAAAAACAAAATGTCAAATTTTCATTTGTTTTGACATTACGTAACAAGTGTACATGCGCGTATTGAAATCTAAACATCTTTAATTGAGTTGTTTTACATCACAGAAAAAAAATCTAAAATATGCAATTAGATTTCAAAAAAACATATAAAAAATTAGATCTGTATCTCCATTTCTAGACATACTGTTAAACTGGTTTAACTTATATAGAGAGTGGAAATTTGCAGGTTGAATATATATGAAACATCCTGTATCACACAAACATTTTTAATGGAAAGTTTAAAGTTGTTTTTCGCCTTACCGTGGTCTTTTCATTTTTTGTAGTTGGTTTTCGATTTTTCGATTTTCGCTAATTCTAATCTTACAATTTTAAGTTTCTCATTTAACCAACAAAGTTTCACTTCACTTCACATTTTTAGTTTTACACAAATTTGGAAATCACTTGTTTTTCTTTTATCGTACACAAAAACAAAAAAAAAAAACGAAACTCTTCTTCAATTGTTTTGAATCTTTCGCTTTAAAGTGTCACTATAGAATTATTTTGAAAATTAGTTTCACAGTTTCACGAATGTCACTAAATATAAATTTACTTTTGAGTTGAACTTTTTTTTAACAATATATATTAAATGGCTACATTATTTTTTATAATATTTCACAATTTTCACATTTAAATTGATTGTATTTTTTTTAAATTTAATTTATTTACTTTTTTTTACAAGAGAAAATTCACCATGATGGTAGAGTATGTATTATCAAAGAGTTTAAACACACACTCAAAAAAAAGTAACACAACAGTCATGGCCCCGTCCGTCTGTCGTACAACGTACACCGGACCGTATAATACATAAATGTTGTATCTAAATACGTAAAACTGTGCTTATTTTCTGTGAAGATTTCACATATTCCAAAGAGATAGATACTAAATACCACACTCCCCTTCATATAAAATGGATTTGTCCACGTGCCGCCATTACTACTAAACATTGAACCAAACCATAATCATAATAGAATACTGTATTACCGATCTACTGTATATATTGTACATGTTAAACAAAGAACACCATATATATTGTAATTTATCGTAGTTTATAAACAAGTAAGAAACGATATCCGTTTAATATTGCTTTCACACTTTAACATATTGAAATAAACAAAAATAACAGTAGTTATGTGGTGTGTAACTATGTAATACCGATTTTCAACAAGTTTCTACTTTGTCATTCAATGTCAATACGATATTCTTTTTGATTATTTTTTGTGTATAGATTTTTAAAAATTTGTATACTTTTAATTGAATATCTTTTCGAAAATTTTTGAATAATTTTGAATCAATAGCTGGAAGTTTTGGCTTAGAACCAGCAAATTTATATTCAAAACACTATAGCAAATTCACATCACTGTCACTTTATGTATAATATGCTTTAACTTGGTTTGGTATACTTTAATAATAATACGAAATAACGGAAGCCATATTGGTGCTCGGATTGTTAAGTTGATTCATATATTATTTAAAGGTGAGATTGTGTACTATGTTCGAGCAATCAAAATTGTTTTATTTGATTCATATTATTTATAATTTATTTGAAATTTAAAAAATAAGATCGAAAATCAATTGTTATTTTACATTTCACAATGAAAACATGAGAGATTTTCAGTTCAGTTGGTTTTCACATGGAACTAGGATTATTTTTATGCATGGTTAGAATTTTAAAAATAATCTAGGAATATACTTCCTTTAACTACTCTACCCGTGAATTAATTTACAGTAAGACTTAGAATTTACAGTCCGATTTTGTTGATAATCATTTTTCTTAGATTTTTTGATCCTCGAAAATTCACCTAAATATTTGATTCGAAGTAAAATTTTAGAATCTAGATAAGGTTACACAAGCTATAATTTATCAACTTTAAGCCTGGCATTAATTTGGATTGGATTTTTATTTTTCTTGGGTCCTAATTACACTACATAACGAGTTTCATCGAATTCGACAACATAAAATTTTGCCCAATATTTTCCTTAGGGCAATTCTTCCCTTTATAAATAATATCTCCAATTTTGTCGAAAAATTATGTTTTTTTTTTACCAGTTTGCTACAAAATTTACGAAAATCCACTTAAAAATTTGTTTCAAATTGTAGTTTTCAATATAAACGATAAACGTTTTTCGAATTCAAAATCGACGATTCTAGAAATGAAGGTGTTGAAAAAATATTGAAAATAATTGATTTGTGCCAAATCCATACGGTCATCGAAAAAATTATTTAGAACAAAAGTTTTTAGAATTTTTATAACAAATGTTACTCAAAACTATTTCGTCGCTAACCAGATAGATTCGCCACAAATCAACTACAAAAAGGAACAGCACATGAAAGCGCCGATAATAAGTGATACGAGCCAAAAAAGTAGCATTCTTTTCTCAAAATATATAGTTGATTTGTGCCGTATTAACAAGTGATAAACGAGTGAATGAATCATGGAGACTAGACAAGGAGTCCGAACTCCACGTAAACAAATAATTGAAAAAAATAAGATGTCAGTAGTGTTCTTTTTGCACCGGAGACAGTGGAGAGAGTATGAGGCGCGAGTTTAAATTGAAAAATATGACGTATTTATGTAGTATTATAAAAATTATTTACAGCCAAAGTATTTTTCCAATAAAATACTTTTTTAAATAAATAAAGTAATTAGTTGAAATGAGTGATAGTTAAAAATTCGCAAAATAATTACATAAAAATAAAAAACAAAATAATTATAAAACATTGAATAATTAAATAGTAACCTGTAAAGTTGGAATTGTAAAAATGAAAATCAATTAAGTAGAAATAAACAAAATTATTAAAATCAATTTTGAAGATTATTGAATCAGATATTCAATTAAACTTGTAATTTGTAATAAGTCTAATTAAATGACAAATATACACTTCAATCCTATTTATTATACTACTATTTTTGTGCCACTAGACGCTAGTGGCACAAAAAGTAAATATAACTTCTACCATTACGTTGATATATTTTGTCAATTCTCCCGTTTGAGTTCGGTCTCCTTGCCTAGTCTCCATGGAATGAATGTTCACCGTGATCACTGGAAAAATATACCGCAGCAAAAACTCGGGAAAATACAGTTTCGGAATGCATCCAAGAGCCTATCCCTGGATGTACTCACCCTTAACAGGATACAACTTCGAAAGTTTACCGGATTCATCATAGGACATTATCACCTACGAAAGCATCTGCACACAATAGGACTCCATAAAACGGATCCATTATTAAGTGAAGGCTGTACGGCGAGGGTGAAGAAACATCCAGCTACATCATCTTTGAATGCAAATCTCTGGGTTACAGCAGATACAAGATACATCTCACCCCGAATATATGAACCTCTCGAAAACCTGATAAGCAAACTCCTGGCTATTGCCAAAATATGGGAGAACGGGCCATAAGGTCGACGAGCAATACTTTTTTATAAACCCCAAGATATATCTATCTATCTATCTGTGCCTAATTCATTCGGTTTTTGGAATGAACAACTGTTATCCGAAACATTTTTTTCGAAAACCAAATGAATAAGGCCCAAGTTAACTATAAAATTTTGCACTGAAGAACGCTATTTATGTGGTCATGTGTACAATTAAAAATGCAATATGGTTGCTTGAATATGCTAAAATAATTGTGTGAAACATTTGTAACACCTGTCAGAAAGAGTACGATATATATGAAAATATCAATACTTGTATATATTTATCTCTCTATATACATATATATATATATATATAATATATATTTAAACTGTTGATAACGGTTTGGTTTCACAGTGAAATGAAGTACAAATACTGACTGGTTGGGTATCCATTCAGTTCCTTTCCACTGTGTGGTGGACGACAGTGCAGTGGTGGGATTGGATAAAATTAATAATTATTATGATGATGTGTACTCAATGCTTACGTTTTGTTACACACTTGTCCCAAATTAACATTTTCATCTTCTTCTTTTTTTTTAACACAAATAGAAAATTTAATATCTCTCATTTGGTAGTCAATAAGTCAATTTGAGTATTGTGCCATTTTTATAAAAATTGATCTATTTCCGCACATAATAAATAGTCTAAAGCAGGAATGTTACGGATGCGAAATTTTGGACATCCGTGGATGCGGATTTATATGTCAATTTTTTTTTTAAAAGATAATTATTTTAAGTACATGAATAAAAGGAAAAGATGGTTATAATTTTTAATAATCTTTATATTATAATCAAATTTTTAGTATGGAAATTTAAAATTTCAAGTTCCATCCTAGGTTCATAGATTAATCCCGCGCTAAACAGGCTAAACTGCTCCGGGTGCATCAATTTTACATGATTGCTCAAAGACGTAGTTGTACGGCCCTTGCTGGATATGAGTATGTTTTATTGGATATTTTACACTGAGATTTATCTCGGACATGCTCATCTAGTTTTAAATAAGATTGAATCACACTTTGCGTCGATGGTGACATAGTTAATTCACTTGTCAAATCGATTATTCAAAGCGAAACACTAATAATGTAAATTATTGAAATAAATATAAATCATCCATATAAAAACACGTCTAAGACGTTGTGATTTATTTACAATCAGAAATGCTAAATAAAACAAGCAACATCTGCATTCGCAAAAGCACCTAAAAAGTATTGATTCTTGCGGATGTGGGTGTTAAAATTAATGTGGAAATTCCGCGATTGCGGATGTGAATATACGCAACATCCCTGATCTAAAGCTAGAACTCCACTGAGACGATATGTTGCGCCAAACGTGAATGTCAGATGGTAAACTCCGTAGACAAATCAACCGTATACAACCGTGCTGCGTGACGGTACGTCAAGAAGACAAACTATTGACAGCTAACCTTAAATAATTTAATTTGAATCGTCACGAAATTGTTTTTTTACTAATTTTAAATATTTTAGCAAATCAATAATCTAAAAGTGTATAATTAAAAAACAAAGAAGATAAGTAAATGAATTGAGTTCTTCAAATCTTGAACATTACGTTCGTTGGTTATTTACTAATTTTGAAAAGTTTTCCGATAATCTACGTATCTACTCGAACATCTAGCGACAAGTTTGCCGTCGCGGCAAAATATTTTATTATTTTAATTTCATTGTTGAATATCGTTGGTTGCCGTTTATTTCGCGTAAATGCTGGCTTTTGATTGGTGAACACGCTGGCATTTGTCGCTACATGCCGCCTCAATGGACTCTAGCTTAAGAGCTGATGAAAGACAGACTTACAATAAGGGTTTTTTCAGGGTTTTTCAGATTTTAGACAAAGGATGGTAGCACTTCAGGGTAAGGTGAATGTTGAAGCGACCAATAGAATGCTGGCACTTGCTTCTTCATCCCTCTCCTCTCAATAGCCCCCCCCACTTCACTTGTATTCCATCCATAGATTCGTTTGTTTATGTTTATACTATTCGACTTGCTTCATATGGAATAAGTATTCCGAACTTCGGTCGGTGATTTTTTTAGGGCTTTCTAATTTCAAATTTTCTAATTTTTGGCGTCTTACATATTTTCTAATTTCTTAAGCCGTAAATGTTAACTGTAAATAAATAATTAATGAGGTTTAACCTCCGTTTTTGAGACACGACGGTCTATAACAGAGGCCAGCCACATCATTATTTTTCAACCTTTATTAATTCATACTTTTACATTTTTTATGATGTGAGACAAGAATTCGTATGCAGACAAGGAATTGGTAGGTGTGCGGCTGCAGCCGACTTGATAGGAACTATGCCGATATTCATCTGAAGTTCGTGAAGGGAAAATGCAGAAACCTTCACAAACCTAGCCGGTTACTTCTTTCTTGTCCGTACGCCGACAGTTTAGTCAATCAACCGCCCCATTAATTTGTTTTTTAATTGACAAACTGCCGGTGTCGGGATTCGAACCCATAACCTCCCAGTTCCAAGTAGAAACAAGGCCTTAACAAGCGCGGCTACTTGGCTGGTGGCGATATCGTAACCAATGAGGTCTAACCGAGGTGCGATTATTGCTAGTTGAAAACTTGAATCCGTTAACTGTAAAAGAAAACCAATCCTATCAAATGACGATTTCAAATTGATTTAAACGGATGATGGAAGTCACTAAAATAAGAAAAAAAAGTTTATATAACCATGCATCTGAAAATACTTTATTTTTCAAAGATATAGCCCAAAGCTGTAATCTTCTGTAAAGAAACCACCAGCTGAGATTTGGAATTTCCATTTCAAGCAAGGCTAGACTACAGGATAGCTCTTAGACTACAAAGGCTAACTCTTGGACTACAAAGATTGTATACTTATATGTTTTATTTATTGTCAATTGTTATCAGAGACGTAACAAAATTTAATTGAATTTACAATTTTTACAATCTTCAAATATTTATTTAAGCTGGTGATTACAAAATCGTTTCGAAAGACATCAAAATCTCCGATTGACTTCTTCGACATTTTCGACGGTCCACGTTTTTGGATACATTTTATATGGATTCAGACAAAGATTAAAGTGTTGTTGTGTGCATGATTCTACAGGCATTCTCAGTTGATCTCATAAACAGGGTTTGGGACCATGAAAACTCACCGATTAGAACATTCTATGAGATCATTTTATAGGATATCTAAAAGAATTTTTGATATCCAATATCCGTTTCACAAAAGGTGGTCAAAATATGATAAGTAGCAAGTAATTTCATTCAAATATGCATTCTTTGATCTCAAAAATTTGAGTTAAAACGACCTAATAATTGTTTTGTGACGTAGTATAATAACATCAATTGGGTTTAATGTTAACGGGAAACGGACTAGATTACTGTTATCATATATTTATTAAGATATATTCTGAACCTTGGAATAAAATTGGAGTTATGAACTTGGATGAAACATTTTATTACTTCAAATCTACGTATTTCATAAAGATTAAAGTATGTATTCCCAATGATTATTTCGAAAAATTCACAACAATAGAGCATCTTCCCTATTAAAAATAAATTTGCAAATAAATCTCACTAATGCATATACCCAATTATCATGATTATAAAGTCAACGTCACACTACATACATTACACAATCCATTTATAATAACCACTAGAATGGATATTATAAGCTCAATAGTGAAATAACGTCGAAATGAGAGAGACTCTACATTAAACAAAGATAGTAAAACATATTAAAATACTCACAAGTACATTGTAGTACTAAAATGTGAATATAGGGCTGAGGACGACGAACAACTACGATATTGGTTACCGGTTCGTTGATTGGATGATGTTCATACATAGAGAAGACTTCTCTTCTCTTCTGTTAGTTCTCTCAATAATAATAATAACATACACGTCAGTGACGTCACATACAATACTAATACTATGACGTAAATATAGTATTTATGTGACGTCATGTGAAGGACACCAACAAAGTAAAATGAAACGAATGAACGATACAACCAACGTTACTAGCTACCAACACCAACCAACACAATCCCTCAGTTCACCCCCCACTGTCCCCACAACACTATATTATGATCGTTATACACACTCGCCGCTAAACGGTTGGTATCTTGAGTGAGTAGTGTTGTTGCTATGCGACACAAGATAAAATAGCACATATTATAGACAAAGATAAAATTATAGATTAGATTAGAATTATACATATATTGTGAAGTATAATAATAATATGTTAAATATTGTGTACTGTATTTATCGGTTCAACAAAACAGCATTTTAATGCATTATTGTCGGTTCGTTGGTATGTTTGTCCGTCTGTCTGTGTCTGTATGTGTGTGTGTGGTGTTTGTTTCTTCCTTGTTGTCTTGCTGTTGTTGCAAATAAAATTGAACTTGGTGCCATCTATATAATATTTTTATAATATTTTTGTAAACACTTTTCTCACACATAGTCAGTCCATAACATTATTATAAATACCATGACCAAACAAAACTATACCATACATAGTATATTTTTATATTTTGTTGTTTGTTTATTTGTCAAAAGTATTATTATTTTGAGGTTATGTATGTTTACAAATTTAATATTATAAACTTATATCTATGGTAGTAGTTTTTAAAGTTATTTTTTAATGTGTTTTGTGTTGCTTTATACGAATATTTGTTTTTAATATGTTTTTTTTTTTATATAAAGTTTTAGTAACTAGATTGTATTGTTGGGAAGCACCATACCGTCCCGTACAACCTCCTTAATGATAATTTATTTGGTATATTGTAAGAATCAATGCTTTTTACGGAGCTTTTTCGCATGCGGGTGTTGCTTGTATGTTTAGCATTTCTGATTGTAAATAAATAATCGACGATTTACGATTTACATTATTGTTTGATTGTTTCGCCTTGAATAATCTATTTGACAAGTGTGATTTAGTCTTATTTTAAACTAGATGAGCATGTCCGAGATAAATCTCAGTAAAATATGCCACAAAACATACTCTCGTAATGACCGTACAACCACATCTTTGAGGAATCATCTAAAATCCATGCACTTAGTTTAGCCTGTTTCGCGCGGAATTAATCTATGAACCTCTGCAATACAGGATGAAACCTGAAACGACTTTGCTCTTTATTAAATATAATGCACCAAAGTTTACATTTTCATACAAAAAATGTGATTATAATATGAATATTATTAAAAATTATTTCCTTTATATTATTATCTTTATCCTTTATTCATGTACCTAAATTAAGTATATCTTTAAAAAAAATTGACATATAAATCCGCATCCGCTTTCGCGGATGTGAGCCTTAACATATTCGCATACGTATCCCCAGATGTCAAACTCACGCCTAGTGCCAGCAGATTATGTCAGAACGTTTAAAAAGTCCAAAATACTTATTTTCATCGTTTTAAACAATTCTTGAAAGCTAGAACTCTTTCGTTTTCCACAGATTCGTATCAGAACTGCAACCTAGAAATCGATTCGAATCCGGAACTCACGTTCGAGTGTCAGCAGATCATCAGAACGTTTAAAAAGTCGCAAAATACTATTTTCATCGTTGAAAATAGTATTACCTAGTTTTAACATCAACGTAATATCAAATATGATGTTAAAAAATTTCAATGGAGGTTCATATTTTTCCAAAGCAGAAATAAATCTATTAATTAAAGTTATTTTTATATGTATATTTGTGGATATATGCTAAATTTATTCTTTCAGTATGTTTAGTGCACCTTATTTAAACAAAAGAAATCCGCAGAAACATTATAGGAAAGAAAAGGGCGTGTGCAAGCTAGACATTGTATCATTGATTTTCAACGAGTTTTAACTAGTAGAATTCCTTCTTAATCACAAAAAATTACAGATTTTGAAATTTTAAAACAAACAAAATAAATTTCAATTATGTATTTACGAAAAAAAAAATTTACTATAAATTATTGCTTACAAAAAAGTTTATGATTATTGTTTACCGATAATTTCACGCTGATTTGTTCAAATTAAAAAACTGTGAAAAGATCAAACCTGATTAGTTTTTTATATGATTAGCAGAACAAATCTTTCAATTAAATTATTTTCCATGGGTATCAAATTTCAAAAATCTTTGCTACCTAATAAAAATAATTTTAAATTAATGAGGTGAATTTTCACTTTTCAGTGTACGTCTGGAACGATTACAGATAGACGAATGGTTTAAACTCCAAATCTACGTCTTGCGTTATTTACTGTCTCCAATGAAATAAATTGCCATTTTATAAACATTTTAGCTACAAATAATTATTTATTTGTACTATAATTTGAATAAGTGTACGATAATTTGTGTAAGTCATGACTATCGTTGTCTTTGTCACTCTAAGTTATGCTTCATCTATCTATCTTGTATTCAATGTTCCACGTTTTCATTATTTTGGATTAAAAAATCTCGCATTTAGTTAAGAAGATCGCTTTAAAATTTTAAGAATTGATTCTTCATCGGTTCAAGCACATCATAATACCGGATACAGACAGGGAACATTGTGAAGCAACCTAGGATGTTGCTGTGTGTATAGTGGTTGCAGCAACAAAAAACATGTCCTTGAACGATTGCAGTAAAATCAAAATTATTTGATATTTTGTAAGAGGAGTTTAATGTTCCTGTAGAAATTCGTCTGTAGCGAAATTGCAGCATATTATCTAAAATGTCATGTTCGCCTAATAGTTTTTTATGTTTTATTACATAGATTTAACTTTATATATATAGTATGTATATAAGCATACTAATAACTAAATACTTTATTATTTTTATAGTTTTATAGGTATATCACACAAAAAACTTGATAAAACTGTAGATATATAAATTAAGACAAATAAATTAGATACAAATTAAAATGAGACAGATAGAGACAAGATGACAAGTGATTGAATTTCTAGTATATAATAAATAAACTATACAAATTAAATGAGATAGATAGAGACAAGATGAGAAATGATTGAATTTTTATGACTAGCGTCATAAAATAATAAAATTAAATTTTATGTTCACAAACTTTGGTTGCAACGTCTGTACTGAAAATATTTTTGTAGGCGGAGTTCAATGTTGCTGCTCAATGTTCCTCATGTGTAGGCTACTTAAGGTACTGTCACCTAATAAGGTCCAGCTCCTAATAAAACCCAGTTATGAAAATTATAATTGTAATTGTTGAATAAATTCGAAATATCCAACATATAAAGGTGCGTCCACACTTGCGCGTCACAAACGCCGAGCGGTGTGCGAACCGCGCGCGCGCCGCTCGCCTTGTTTCGTTGGAATTGTTGATTTCAATGACCCTCCGGCGATCCATGGAAACCCACGAACATAGTGTTCATTTTGCAGTGAAGTTGTAAACATGTCTATGCGACGGGAAAATCTAGCGATTATGGTGATGAGTGGTGCGGCATTATTAATTGCAAGTTTGTATAAAAACAAAAAGAAACGTCGACGTTGGTCAAAGAATCAATCACAAAAACCCGTTATTTAAGCCTGAAAATAACTCAAAGATATTAATTAAAATGTAACATTTTAGTTCAACTTGACAAATTTTCAAGTTGAACTAAAATACTACATTTCAATTAATATCTAAAAAACAATAATCACATGCGCGCTAAAAACGACAAACCTTTCACGTTCCCGTCCAAATATGGTACTGCTAACATTTCAAAGTGTTCGTTGAAAAAACCGATGTCCAATTATGACGAATTCAATGCGCACGAGCGGACGCAAGTGTGGACTGTGGACGCACTCTAAGCAGAAACATCAGTAGGCAAAAATGCAACACTTGTAGTCAAATGCGTTTTCGGTTAGACAGCATATCAGTATTTATCAGTGATGTCGTCACACTCTGTTAAATAATATTGATTAATCACTTTTTTGAAACTTTTGAGTTAAGTGGTGTTTTTGTTTTTTTGTTTTTACTATTGGGTTTTAATAATTAAGCTTTTCATCAGTGGTAGCAAGTCAATTTTTACTTATTCCGTTCATCATTTGCTTTTTAACGACATTTTCGCCATCGCTTGTGACTGCGCGTAATAACGCCCACTTGAATGTACCCTAAGAAGGCCCGAGCCTTATTAACAGCATTAAATTTAACTTTTTTCTATTAATTAATTTCCATAACTTTTCGCTTTAATAGCATGTTTTATAAATAAAAGGTCAGATAAATTACAGTAAACGTTTTATATTCCATTCAAACAAAAACAGTTTCTTATACCCTTTTTGAAAATAAACAACGATAAAAATTAACTACTCAGTTAATTTTTTCATTTTTTTTTCTTCAAAATTTTGACAGGTGGAAACATCAATATTTTTTAGAAACTATAAACTATATTAGAGATATCCGTCAGAAACCGTTGCTCGGATACCGATTCGAAAAGTAGCGTACTTTTTTCTAAATCGTCCAGTTAATTTGTGACGAATTCATTCGGATTTCAAAAAAACCTGCTCAAAACAAAAGTTGATAATGTTTTTTTATAAAGAGCATTCAAATTCAAAACGTTCTATAAAAAAAGAATAACTTTTATTGAACGCCACTTTTTGAGTCGATAATAATGTATTACCCCTCTGATTATTTACCGGATACTTCGTGCTACAGGCGTATTGCACTTATCGGGTTACGCCTATATTTCAGGGTTTTATTTTAAGACTATCAAAATGCATATTTTTTTCCGGAAATTTTTAATTTCCATTGTGTTTGAGTAAATGAAAAACAAGAATGTATATATATATATATATATATATATATATATATATATATATATATATAAATATATATATATATTTATATATATATATATATATATATATATAAATATATATATATATATATATATATATATATATATATATATATATATATATATATATATATATATAAATGTGTGTGTATGTATTTTTAAATTTCAATTGATGGAGAAAATTATGTTTATTTAACTTAATATAATTACCTTTTATAAACATGAACATTATATAAAAACATGTTTGAATAAACATATTGTAAATGTTATGCATAGCCTATCTAATGGTGTAGACATTCAATATAGTATAAGAGGATGCCAGGATACTAAACAGTACTTCTAGTAAATTTCGGTTCATTATCTCTTTTCTGCTTTTCGGTTGTTTTATTGACGAACAGAACTGACTGAACCAAAAGTTTCTTTCTCCAACCAATATTTCTAATATAAACATGAAAGACGTATCTAAGACTATACTTATCTTTTATATATTACATTGTATATATATGGGTGTCAATTAATAGCTTATAGACTACTTCAAAAAAATACTCTTCATGTTTTTGGGTTTAATTTTCTTTAACATACTCGTATTCAGAAATAATGCATCGAAATTGCTGTCCCCTGCATAATAAAATCACATTAATTTTTCTCGTATTTACTCTTAATCTTAAACATAAACAAATCGAACAGCTTTGAGCATTTTTAAATTACCACGAGTGTAACACGAGGGCTGCCAACTCTGAAAAAATAATTCCGGGGCATTTTGAAAAGTAGTAAATAAATATGCGGGACATATACTTACTACTTGCACAACATAATAGCTCCCAAAACTGGTTTTGGATGAATGGATGAGGGGAGATTGTACATTGTAGCCTGAAAGATTTATTATATTCCACATATCAGGTGCAAATACTTGGCTAGAGCATCCCTTCTAGACCTGACTGCTTTAGAAAGTGTAGAGTTTACCAGTCGGAGTGATCTACTTGATTAAGGCAATCTACTCGGAACTGGGAGGTTGCTGGTTCGATTTCCAATGGTGGCAGTTTGCCAATTAAATTAATTAAAAAAAAAAGCTAATGGGGCGATTAATTGACTAAACGGTTGGCGTATGGACAAGAACGAAAGTAACCGGCTGTGCTTGTGAAGGTTTTCTGCAGTTTCCTTCCACAAACTTCAGATGAATATCGACATAGTTTCTAGCAAAATCAGCTTCAGTCGCATAACCTACCAGTTTCTAGTCTACATACAAATTCCGTGTCGGTAAAAAAAGTCTAGAAAGGCCGACTTGCCAGGCCCGACATCGCCTCCGCTACTACTAAGTGTAGAATTTGAACTGGATCTAGCGATTGTTCTCTATGGATAATCGGTAGGCATCCAGTCATCTGCAGTCCGTTAGCAAGTGTACTGAAAGTTTTCCCACTTGAGTTAACAAGGCTCCGTGAGGATACTCATCTGACGGTCGATACGAGGTGATTTACGATACTGCTGAAATCGATTAGGATGTGCTACGTGGATATTACAAAGGATATACGAAACAATACTTTCTTTGGGTGCCAAGACATCCAGGAGTAGAGAAAAAGGAGGCAACGGACGACATGGCAAGAAAAGGAGCACTTGAAGATCATATTTATGGAGAAAATATCAAAACAGCCTCGTTCTGGAGACTTCTACCAGGAACGACACAAGAGAAAAAGGTTCTCGAAAATTTTTACTGAAACAGATTTTAAATCAGCCGCAGCTTGAACAAAAGTAGCCTACAGCTACTGGCAACGTTTCTGCACAGGGTTTTTTAAACTCAAGGAGGCATTGTAAACCCACATGTTTTAAGGTCTTTGGTCTAACTCAGGGATCGGCAAACTTTTTAAAAAAAGAGCCTGATGCCGAAAAAATATCGATTGTTCGGAAGCTCATAGAGCCGCAGTTTTATGTTTCAGGTTTTTCACTGTATACTAAATTTTAATCGGACAAAAAAACGACAATTAACAATATGAACATAAAATGACTTTATGAGCTGAAGCTCATAAAGCTTCAAAAAAAAAGCTAATCGCTTTTCACTGCATCCTGATGAATGATGCAGTGAAAAGATAGAATTTCATGATCAATTTTATTTTTTTAAATTGCACAAACCCTTTGTTTATTCCACTCATACTTTTTGCTCCATCAGTGGCAATGGAGACTACAGTATCAACATTAATGTCATGGTTTTCTATACATGGTTTTTGCAATGTCTTCCCCGCGAGTTTGCCCTTCGAGTGGCAGCAGTCCTAGCAATTATTCTTTAGGTCCTTGAGGTGAAATAAATCTTACATATAACGCTATACTTGCGCTGTATCTTTTACATCGCCAGACTCGTCCACAGCAATTGATATATCCGGCAATTGATAAGTCAGTTTTATGTCATATAACTGATGTTGTGTCACATCTAAGGCCATTTTGGCACTTCGATCTTGTACAGTTTTAGCAGACAATGGTACGTCTTTGATTTTTTTAATAATTTCATTTTTATTTTTGAAATCATTAAAGAGATCTTTAGAGTCGCAACTGACCCTTCAAAGAGCCGCATGCGGCTCGCGAGCCGCGGTTTGCTGACCCCTGGTCTAACTCTAATAGAAATAGATTTAGTGTCGTTGACTCTTGTACTAATGTAGATATAATTGTAGATTTCTACAATTTGAACGTATATGTTATGTATATGAATAAATTTTTTTTCCATATATTCATATGCAAATATTTAAAAGCATAACAATAATTCAAACGACTTATTATTTATTCAATAAATGTAGTTATAATGTGAGTATATATATAAATATACAGGGCGTTTTTTGATAGACTTCCATGAAAGAGATTGTAATACAGGCGGTCACAAACCGGGAAAGTCTGAAATTATCAACAAATTATCAAGAATCAACTGAGAAATATTTGAGACATTTAGAAAGTCATTACTAAAGTATGTGACTCGCTACACAAACCATATTCTCCACACCATCATAAGCAAATACACACACCATAATAAGCAAAAAATATTTAGGTTTTTTTTTCGAATTCGCCCTGGTTTAGTCACAATTCGCCATTTTGTGTTTGTTTTCTTTTATTAATATTTTAAAAACTTTTTACGATATTCTATTGAACCTCGTGGCAAATATCTTACGCACCAAAAATATCTCATAGACCACATAAGTATCCCAAAATAATTATCCAAAAATGTTTCCTCATTTGAAAACTATAGTCACTTCAAATGTTTAAAATCAAATATCCAGAATATCAGTAACTTTAATAAAAATTTTACAATACAAACATTTTTAGAATTTTTAATTACAAATCGAACGATACCTTACTCGTCAAAATCGGTAGAAAAATAACGCAATTACAGTCATTTATTAATTTTACTCCTGAATTAATCCTTTGAAAATTGCTTGATGTGGTTTCTATGGAAGCATCCAGTTGTTTATTTTAATCAACTGAGATTGAATTCATTAAAGCAAATATTCGAAGACCGCCATTGACGACAATGCATTGTTACAGTCGGCGGCCCATGGACTGCCACACCCTCTCGATCACTCCAGAAATATGTCTGATTCAACGACACGTATTCTCAATCCGCTCTCTCTACTGTGGAATATTGTTGGCAGGTGTGGATAATAACCAAAGACTTTAAATGTCCTCGTTATTGAGCCGTAATGATACTTTGGAATCAATACTATTTGAATATCGATACCGTAGTATCCAATACCAAATTAGGACACGGTATCGATATTCAGAGCCGATACTTCGCGCTCTAAGATGGAGTCGGTGTTTCCAAATGCTGATACTGGATACACTCGGTTATCATAATTTGTGACCAATATTGCGACCATTAACTACAGTATATCATAAAAAAATTTTGACAAAATGGAAACCCGACTTCAAAAATCAAATATTCTAAAACCAAAAATGCACTAAAAAGTAAAAAAATAATTGAATATTCTTGTGCCAATTTTAGTTCACCTAAGCAAAAAATTTTAAATATATATGTACAATTATTGTTATTTTTGGAGACGGTGTCAGCATAGAGAAATTCACATAGAATTTGGACACCACCTCCAAAAATAACAATAATTGTACATATATATTAAAAAATTTTTGCTTAGGTGACTTTTTAGTGACTTTGAAGTTCTATAACTGATTTTTTTATTTGTCTGAATATGGGTAGACCTACTAAACGACCTACTAATTTTTAACACATTTTTTTTATCCTTTTTTTTTTTTTTTTTTTTTTTTTTTTTTTTTAATTTTTAGTGCATTTTGCATAACAGATGTTCAGTTTTTTTTACATGCATTTGGTTTTTTTTTGTAAAATTTTTTTGGAGTTAGTTTTTAAAAATTTTTTCTCATTTTTGCATTATGAGTATACCCTTTCAAAAAAAAAAAAAAATTTCGCAGAAATCGGTTATGACATATAAATTGGTGATTTTCCTCGATTTCCCGGGGATCCCTTCATCAGAAGACGATTTGGTGACAGTGGGACCAATGGGAAACCAAACCCTTTAAAACAAAAAAAAATTCAAAATCGGTTCATAAATGACGGAGTTTTGAGGTGACAAACATTAAAAAAAAAAAAAATACAGACGAATTGAGAACCATCCTCCTTTTTGAAGTCGGGTTAATATAAAATAGATGTAAACTGTAGGTACTGGACGCAATATTCGTCACAAATTATGATAGCCGAGTGTCCATTATCTAATAAATGAATTAAGACAATGGACTTATACAAAGTTTTTTTTTTGAACGCAAGTATTTTGTTACTCACCAGGTATTATTGAATGGTCTGATTTTATGATGTACACAAATTGCCTATATACATAATCAATCGATTCCAATTCAATTATTAGAATGAATTAATTTAAAACGTCCATTATTTTAGCACGTAATTTTCGACAAATCAATAAAATAGCTTCATAAAATTTATTTATAACAGAATTACCATTTATATAAAATAACCCTGAAAATTTCCTCACCACTACACTAAAAATTGATTCAAACCACCCCATTGGTATGTAATTTGTCAGTTACATAAAATAAAAGTAATCAAACATATTAAGAACGTTCCCAAAGAGCAGTCGTGTTCAATTTAAAAAAAATTCAATTATGTAAACTACAATAGATCAAATGGAATATAGTACACATATATATTGAAGTACAGTGTTATATTTTGCCGAAAGACAGACATACGCGAAAGAGCATTAACTATTTTATCACTGTTTTTTTTTTTACGAACCTACCATTCTTCAAACGGGAACTCATTATTATTTTATTTGCACTATCCAATAAAAAAAAAATAACCTTCAAAAATTTTACAGCATGTCAACAGTATAAAAATAATCTAAGTTAGAATGACATGTTGCCGGATCGGAGAAACGACGCAATGAACGTATTTTTGTGAGAAAGATATTTTTACGTGTGGGAGATACTTTTAACTACATATATTCAAAATTACAGAAGAATCTGAAGAAAACTGATTTTCTTGGGAACGTCCTTAAAATTGGGACGGAATGTGGACGAAGTCAGAAGGATGTCTAAAGCAAATTAAATCAACTTTAAAATTGAAGAACAAAATTAATTTTATGTTTTTAAGAGAAGTGTTACGCTTCTGGTTGCCAACTATCCCGAAATTGAGATCATTTTATTGCATCCCGCAGAAGGGGCTTTTGTTCAGCAGACCTAATAGCTATGATTTATTTCCTCAGCCGAAATCGGATACCCGTCGAGCATGTGAAGGCAGAACTATAATTGAAAATTAATTTTAATAGAAAATGTGATGAATTTTATAAGCTAGTTCTCCGTAAACAGGATCTTTTGAAATGTGCAAAATCAACTTAATAAAAACCTACTGTCAAAACTTAATGTCAGACAACGTACAGTCTAAACCGGTGGGTCTAGAAGCATGGAATTTTGCACAGGAGTTTCTTATATGACGTAAGTGAGCATTAAGTAAGGATTTTTGAAAATTCATCTCCTAAGGGAATTAAATAGGGGATGAAACTTTGTATGAAAAGTCATTTTTGAGGTAAGAAACGCAGAAGTTGGTATTTAGCTTCTGAAATGGAACTTCGAAAGTAAGTACCTAAAAATATACGTTTTGACAGATTTAAGAGTTGATTTACCATAAAGGAAATGTCAGATGGTTCCTAAACTGTAGCCGATAGGAAATCCCATCGGGCACGCGGCTTGTGAAATATAGTTTTAATGTCTAATAATTATTTATTTAATTATTTGTTAAATTATAATTTATAAATGTTTGAGTGCTTAAAATTATTAATTAATTAATAAATTTGTAGATTTATCCCTCCCCCGCTTAGTAAGTATATGTCCCGCATATTTATTTACTACTTTTCAAAATGTCCCGGAATTATTTTTTCAGAGTTGGCAACTTTCGTGTTACACTCGTGTTCATTTAAAAATGCTCAAAGCTGTTTTATTTGCTTATGTTTAAGATTAAGAGTAAATACGAGAAAAATTAATGGGGTCCATATGAGTGTTCATTTTTAGTGTTTCGCACTTCGTGTGTGGGGTGTCAATTAATAGCTTTTAGACTACTTCAAAAAAATACACTTCATGTTTTTAGGTTTAATTTTCTTAAACATATTCTGAAATAATGCATCGAAATTGCTGTCCCCTGCGTAATAAAATCACAAATAGAGATAATTAATAACAGATTGGAAGAAAATTATATTTAAAAAAAACATGAAGTGTATTTTTTTGAAGTATATATACCAATATACACTATGTTTAATTTACATCTTCGTATCATAGATCCCACGAGTATGAGAGAGTACATATGTACATATACATTAAGCAATGTGTAGGAGAAGGAGGTCTTATAGGTTTGATAAACAAGCATATTTTTCATAACTGTTCGAGTGGTCACCAACCACTCAAACCTATAAGACCTCCTTCTCATACACATTGCCTAATGTATACATATGTACTCTCTCATACTCGTTATGAATATTATTCACTATTTTGAAAAATATGCTTGATTATCAAACCTATAAGACCTCCTTCTCATACACATTGCTTAATGCATATGTACATAGGTACTCTCTCATACTCGTGGGATCTATGATACGAAAATGTAAACTAAACAGACGGTATATATATGTATTGGTCTTAGATACGTCTTTCATGTTTATATTAGAAACATTGGTTGGAGAAAAAAACTTTTGGTTCAGTCAGTTCTGTTCGTCAATAAAACAACCGAAAAGCAGAAAAGAGATAATGAACTGAAATTTTGGCCCATGCAACCCCTGCTAGAAGGAAAATCTATCTTAAATACCGTAATAAATAGAAGAAAACTTTTAATACACAAAATGTCCTTTTTTAAAAAATAAACAATTTTCGTTTCAAATTGTTTAGTATTAGAATAGTATTACTACATTTTCTGCTCAAATCTGTTATGATTGTAGATTACTGTAGAAACATTTTAGATGTTTTTAGATTTTCTAAAAATATATCTAGCAGATAATTTTCCATAGATTAATGTCTGAAAGCTTTAAAAATAAATTTTTATTAATGCTAAATAAAAGTATGTGTGTCTTATGTTTTATTTTAATCTTTCATTTTAATGAAAAATATTGCCCAGACAAATTTATAAAACACAAAAAAACCGTCCCATTCTCCCTGCATTTTCCCAGCAAGTATGTTATAGATTAAGTGTATTCAAAGGTTTTATAAGCTTTTCGTTTACCAATGTTAATATTATTATTCATAATAATCTTTTTTTTTGGATAAACAAAGTGGTTTTAGTATTCATTCCACATAGTACATTCTTAGTAGTTTTATTCAAAAAAGGTTAAACTTTTTAGGTTCGATTGAAACCAATTGCCTCAACTTCTACATTTAAAATATTAGTGATTTGAATCAGAATCGGTTCAATAGTTTATTCATGAATCCGTCAAAAAACAAACATAATCTGCCATAGTTTAATTAATGAAACTTCGTAAAGTGCCCAAGGGAGAAGACATATTGTGTTACGTGAAATGTCAAAGAAAAGAAAGCATATTGTATATTAGTTTGAAATAAAAAGTTTTCAAAATTAAATTAAAATAAACTCATTCATTTCATTTTTACTATATTAAATAACAATATAAAATAAATATTTTATTTCATTAAAATAAAAATTGACTTAACTTTTTTGACCTTCGTATGATTCTTTTTGTTGAGTTTGAATGATTTGTTCAGAACTGCAGAATTGACATATTTTCCTTTTTCTTGCACATGAGAAATGTGAACTAGAAATTTCGCATACAACTTCCAAAGTTATAATTTGATCTTGGCATTCCACACATACACTAATATTATTTGTTTCATAATCTTCAAGATGAACTTCAACAATTTCAAATGTTGTATCTTTCTAAAGTCTTTTTTGCAATATTGAAAAGTAATTTGTTGTCGAAATTATCATTTGACCCTTCAGCTGGCAAAGAATCGAAATCCTATTATCTATCTATTAAAAATATTTTTAAGATAATATTCGCGCCTAGTGTTAGTAGTACCAGCTTTGTTCTTAGCTCTTGTTATTTCTACGGCAATTTAAAAAACAAAACCCATTTTGATACGAATATCTTTCTATAGGATTGCAAATAACAAACAAATGAATGAACAGTAAATAGTGAAATTCTAGCATACAATTTTAAATCATACATTTAATTAGTTGATTTACGATTCTACAACAATTTATGAGTTAATAAAATATATTCAAAATTGAAAAAAATTGCAAGCTAAAATTAATAATGGTTATTCCCAAAAATTAAATTAACAAAACCTCTAAAAAGTTTGTTTTTATAGCTTCCCTCATTTAATTGAATCACGTTATATGGACTATTTGGCTTAATATCATAATATTGATTATAATGATCAATAAATAAGTCTTTGGCGTCCATAACAACAAAGTCGTAAACAGTAATTCGTGAAAAAACGTTAAAAAAATTTAATTTTATTCATAGACAATTTTATACATGAATACAAGACTCCATTTTTCATGAAATGTCTAATATCTTCGTGTAAAGGAACTTGACAATAAAGTATGGAACTGACGCAGAACATTGTTGCGGCAACATTGAACTCCGCCTACAAAATATTTTATGTACAGACGTGCAACCAAAATTATGGAACATAAAATTATTATTTTATTATTTTATAAAGCTAGTCATAAAAATTTAATCATTTCTCATCTTGTCTCTATCTATCTCATTTAATTTGTATAGTTTATTATTTATATGTATGCATCTAGTTTATTTATATGTATAAAACTAGTGTTGGATAATATCCATATATTATTATTACAAATAATAAAATATATAATGTAAATTGTAACCAATATAGGTAATAAAACATAATAAAATATTAGAAAAGCATAAAATATTAGATAATATGACAAATTTTTACAGGAACATTTATCTCCTCCTACAAAATATCAAATAATTTTGATTTTTTCAGCAACCGTTCAAGGACATGTTTTTAGTTGCTGCAACCACTATACACATTTGCAACATAATAGGTTGCTGCATAATGTTGCTGCACAATGTTCCTCGCTTGTAGGCCCTATAAGACTACGATATGTTGAGCTTTTCACGAAACGCCCAGGCACTATATGTAACATTTTAGGTTTACACAATACGTCGACGATTCAAGAAATGCATAAGATCTTCGTGAAAAAACAGTTTCCGTAATGAGACTATGACATATAAAAGCTTGGAGGAATTAGAAACTTTTCGTTATTCGCTTGGAGGCCGCTCATAGGGAAGTCGGATAAACTTTCTTTTGCCTTTTTCTAACGGTTTCTGAAACATTACTGTTAACATTTGTTAGTTACAGTTTTTTTTAGAAAATTAATGTAAGGTCTCAATGTACACAGTGTCTGGATTTATGCAGAATAAAGTTTGTTGTTTTAATTTGCAAGAACGGAAGTAGTATATTTGTCATTATTTAGGAACTTCAGATTTGCATTTGCAAGGGTGCTTGGCATTGCAGATTTATAAGATTTTTCTGAACTGCGGCAAACACTTGACATTGGCTCCACTTCACTGGGTGGGAATTTTTGTGACTGGGAGAATTAAAACCATTAAATAAATTTGCACTCTGTATTACTTCAGCTTTATATGTCGAGCTTTCCTTTCCGCGAATGAGTCTATAACATCATCAAAGTTCGTCTCATAGATTTATTTTCGATAGCTAGGATCGCGAAGACAGTTAGACGATCCTGGTTCATTATTGAACGTAGGTAGACTTTAATTATTTTTAGCTTGTTGAAACTTCGCTCGCCGTTTGCAGATATCGTCGGCAACGTGCAGTATATCTCCTTAAAGCTATACTAATATTGAGAAAAGCTTCTTGCAAGCTATGTTTTGGAAAGTATTCGACGTAATTTTATATCCTCAAATAATTTTTAGAAACGTTTTAAAATTTTAGTTTTAAATTTTGCGCAAAGTTGCCGTTACCACCCTACTATGCTGCATTGTACGCAACGCCATTCTGAATGCACCCAGTAAAACGATTTTTTTTGAATTTGATGCCCACTCAAACTGTCGCCTAGGCAGGTGCCCCGGTTTGCCCCCTATAGACCCGGGGCTGTTGCACAGAGATCTGCATTTTTAGCATAGAAATTAAGCTGCTAAGTCAGGGATTGCACAGAGTTACTCCTGCTACTGCTACTGCCTGCTACTGAAGTACTGCGTAGGAGCAAATATCAGTTTGCTAGTAATATATTCTTGCACATTTCTCTATATCATAGCGATTTTAAGCAAAGAACCTGGTAGTGACTGCAACAACTTAGATGATTTCTAAAACCAAAGTCTATGGAATGTTCCCAGACAGACAAAACATATTTACCAAAAGAACTATGAAAAATTTATGATCCAAATCGTCAATTTAAATTACGCATTTTGTCAGTTAAAAGGAGATGATAAATAATTTTTATCGTCAAAAAAAAAAGGTAATCGTAAATATTATTAGACATAACCTATATTATTTTATATTAAACTGTCTGCGTGCCTTCTTCTTATTACGTCAAAAAAGGGTCATACACCCACCTTTAACTGTGGTTTGGCTACACCACACTATCTTCTATGTGAACAATATATATCTACTTTAAAATGTATACATGAGTACGAAGTTTTTTCTAGAAAGTTCGAGGACAACAGACAACCACCACACTACTTTTTGAAACAAAGATAGATAGTACACATTTTTAAATAATAAACCACCGATAGAAATTCGGTTAAGCGCCGGTTTTTCCTTAAAAAAAAACAGGATTTTACTGTAAGTTAATTTTTCGAGTATTAAAAAAAATTCAAGATAACATACCGTCGTCGTTCACTGTGTTTAAACGAGATTCGTTCGAGATAAAATACTCTTAACTGTGTATTGGGACGAGGTGGGGAGGGGTGGTAGAGAGAACGGGGTCGATTATATATATGAGGCTGACACAGCATTGTAGTACCTACAACGTAATACCTTCTATATCAATTCGATGTACAGTGGTACATGATTCTATGTCGTCGACAAAACGCACCATATACCATTCTATCTCTTTCTATTACATATAGATAATATAAATATATCTATCTGTCTTTGTCAGTTCTAGAGTATAGTTTCATATATACGTTCGGATGACTGAGTGAGAAGGAATGATAGTCGAATTGAACGAACAATGTCGACATTCAGAATATGGTACAGTTTTATGACCCCGTCGCGACCTGATAAACTATACGAATGAATACCCATAATAATAATAATAATAATAATAATAATAATAATAATAATAATAATACCAGACTGTGATTGAAATGTTTTTAACCTCGACGAGTCAACTTCGCGAAAAACAAACAAGTATGTGATTCGTTTTGCTTTTTTCTAGTTTTGTTTCTATCTAAATAAAATTAAAAAATGATTGTTTTTAAATTGTTTTTTTTTTCGGTATTGAAATCGGTAACCAATAAAAAAATTACGATCGAATACGGGTTTTCTAAACTTTGTGATAGTACATATATATAGATATTAGTTGCTCATAGGAAACGTGCCTGGATTTTTTGACTCTTAATAAAGCGAGGCACTCGATAAAAGAACAGTAATTAGTGTGAATGATGAAAATTATTTTTGAAATAGTAATTTTACGATTCGATTTATTTCAATTGTAATTTTCATTTTTTCGATTTTTCTTCGAATACTTTTTGCTTTTTAAAAATGGAGTAGTATCATGTCATACAAATGATATCTGGGTATAAAGCCGCAAGGTGAACCTAGCTTATTGGTAAAAACCGGAAAGAGATAAATCTTCTGGTTGGAGTACTTATCGGGCACTGCAGGCTTAAATTACATCTACCCCTTAAGAGATCGGAGGACAGTGTGATTTCTCCGGACTGTCACGGGGTGGATGATACGCCTTTACACCTGCTGATGTAACAGAAAGTCTTCACAGAGCCAGAATGAGGTACCTAACCTTCGGCTCGACTGGAATGAAGGAAGCTGAGGTAAAACTACTAAAGTGGAGATCTGGAGATCTGTCCTATCATTCGCAAAGAAGAAGGGTTGGTTAGACGACGAACACAGGAAACGAACCAGAGGTAAAGGATAGAAGAGGTTGAGGGGATGAGTTTTTAAGAATTGGTAAAAAAGGCCTAGAAAGGTCTACTTGCCAAGCTTCGATGAATATTATGAGATTAGTAATGAAGAACATAAGCTGGTTGTGTAACAACAACGTCAGCAAACGCAAAACGGTAACCAAGCTTGGCAAAATTCCCTAAGGTTAATCTATTGGTAAAAAAGGCCTAGAAAGGGCTACTTGCCAGGCGTCGACCGATATTATGAGATTAGTAATGAAGAAAATAAGCTGGTTGTGTACAACAATGTCAGCAAACGCAAAACAGTAACCAAGCTTGGCAAAATTCCCTAAGATTTATCTATCGGTAAAAAAGGCCTAGAAAGGCCTACTTGCCAGGCTTCGGCCGCCCCTACACTGCTACTACTACTACATCATGCCATACAAATTTCAAAATTTGTGGATACATTGATTGTTATAGTGTATATTTTAATTTTTCAATTTATACTGTAAAATATATAAAATAGTGGACCCAACAGCTAGTTGGCCGAAATAAAACGATGATTAACTTAAAATTGATTCTTTTAATTTCAATAATGTATATTTTGTGTTTAAGGACGTCCAGAACTGTGTTATATAATCAGGACAAAAAATCGGTTTGATTTTATTATAGCAAAAATAAATAAACACACATACACGACACATAGACAAATACACTGCTTACATATACAAAATAATATGTCCATTAAGCCAGTAGAGCAACCTGAGCAGAAAACAATGATAATAGTCTCATAATTAGACGCTAATTAAATGCTAATTAAATGCCGTAATTAAAAATTAAATGCTCTTTGTTGTGGTGCGTTGCCGCATGCTCTGCTAGCTTAATGTTAAGCTAGCAGAGCAACATTTTAAAAATCAAGTAATTATATTGTTTTTGATCTCAAATTATTAAGCTATTTAAATGCCAATTAAATGCTCTAAAAAAAAATTTTATGATCTTTGTTGTACTGTGTAACCGCATGCTCTGCTAGCTTAACCAGCAGAGCATTGTTTAAAAAATCAATTAATTATATTGTATTTAATATCAAATTATTAAGCAGAGCAACATTTTAAAAATTAAGTAATTATATTGTTTTTGATCTCAAATTATTAAGCAATTTAAATGCTCTAAAAAAAAATTTAATGCTCTTTGTTGTACTGTGTAACCGCATGCTTAACCAGCTTAACCAGCAGAGCCATATTGAAAAAATCAATTAGTTGTATTGTACTTAATATTAAATTATTAAGCTAAAAATTAAATATGTCAATACCCACTCATTGAAAGCCCATGCATTGAATGGGATTTATCTAGGAGAGGGGGTTTATTTGTCCCTCTAAAACAAAGATCAATTTATTGTTAGTTAGTGCATATAATTATCTGAAGCACAGTACGATCATTGCATAATTACTTTTTTTACTAGAAAAAGTAATTATGCAATGCAACAATACTAAAAGTATTGTTCTGCTAGATCAACCTTCCGCTAGCAGAGCATGCGGTTACACAGTACAACAAAAAGCCATTAACTTCTTATTAGAACATTTAATTAGCTTAATAATTTGATATTAAATACAATATAATTAATTGATTTTTTAAACATGGCTCTGCTGGTTAAGCTAGCAGAGCATGCAGTTACACAGTACAACAAACAGCATTAAATTTTTTTTAAATTAGCATTTAAATAGCTTAATAATTTGAGATCAAAAACAATATAATTACTTGATTTTTAAAATGTTGCTCTGCTAGCTTAATATTAAGCTAGCAGAGCATGCGGTTACACGATACAACAAAGAGCAGTGAATTTTTAATTAGGGCATTTAATTAGCTTAACAATTTGATATTAAATACAATAAAATTAATTGACTTTTTAAACATTGCTCTGCTGGTTAAGCTAGCAGAGCATGCGGTTACACAGTACAACAAAGAGCATAAAAATTTTTTTTAGAGCATTTAATTAGCATTTGAATAGCTTAATAATTTGAGATCAAAAACAATATATAATTACTTGATTTTTAAAATGTTGCTCTGCTAGCTTAACATTAAGCTAGCAGAGCATGCGGTAACGCACTACAACAAAGAGCATTTAATTTTTAATTACGGCATTTAATTAGCATTTAATTAGCGTCTAATTATGAGACTATTATCATTGTTTTCTGCTCAGGTTGCTCTGCTGGCTTAATGGACATCAAAATAATACTATTTTGAAGAAAAATAATAAATTTAAACCTTTATGATTTTAAAAAAAAATTTATATAAAAATACTTAGCTTTACACTCCTCGTTTTTTTCTTAAAATTCTGTCGAGTATTTTTGCTAATACAACAGATAATAGTTGGGCGGGCATGAAGTTTTACATGCTTCTAATGAGAGAGAGTGAGAGAGAATGATAAATTTGCTATTAATTATCTCGCGTTCTAAACGGTCAAAAGTTCTGAAACTTCGGGATTTATTAGAAAACTTTATTTTTAGTTTGTGAAAAAAAAATGAGCAAAATCTGTCGAAAAGTGGTACTATGCTGGAACATTCTTAAATGATAATCACCTTCAATCAACAAATTTAAAAACTTATGTCAAACTTAGGATAATACTTTCAACTATATAATATACAGATGGTTGGATAAAATTATAGCAAAAACGTCGTGAAGTTCACAGAACTCATTCATTCAGTTCGCCGTATTGAAACCTGCCGCGTCTATGAATGAATTATTATTCCATTATTTGTATATTCTTAAAAATTAAACCATTGTTTATTTGCATACTCTTTGTTGCTTCATAAAATGTACAGAACGAAGAATAGTAGATAGTATAGATGCCTAGAATAGTGATTTGGTCGAATAACGAATATCTAACAGCCGACCTCGTTGTGGTGAGCAAGAGCGGGTGTTTTTGATTCATTTGCGAGTAGATCGTGTCAAGACTAGGGCTGCCACTTCAAAATTATGAAAAGTCGGGAGATCAACATATATTATGTAGATCTTGTCTGGAGATCGGGAAGTCCATATATTACTCAGTAAACTGGACAGTGGAGGATTTACCGGGCAAGCATGGTAGGTAGCTGCCTAGGGCCGTTAGATTTTGATCGTTTACACTAAATATACCGCTACTTGAGTGATCAAAAATATAATTTTTCATTTGAAAGCGTATAAGCCTGATACATTCTCGAATCAATAAAAATGACATTTATTTTGTTACTATATTCTCTTTTCATGTGGCACGCAAATAGCAAATTTACTATAAATCAATTCTAACTAATAACGATTGGATCAAGCAAAGAAGTTTGTATAATTCCATCTTCTAGTTATTAGTTCTAATTAATAACGGTTAGCATCAAGCGAAGAAGTTTGTATGATTCAACTTCAAACGTTTTCGATGAAGGCGTCAGAACTGGTTTAGTGACCAAACACGTGGCCCATATCGCTGTCCGACACCAGTGTTGAGCGTCAGCATGAAAATGTCTCTTAAAGGGAACGTCAATTTTGCAGCTGCCTAAGGCGGTGAATTGTACGATTACGAACTACGAAGACAACACTATGAAAGATCAAGCATATAATATAGACTAACAAGTCATTGATTTAATTAATTAACATCAATATTGCAGGTGGATAAAATCTATGCTGATAGGAAGAAGAATACAAACTTCCCTTCTTGGAGAGTCTGTCACTGTGAGAGCCACAAAGGGTTGTACGCAGGGTGGTGTCTATCTCCACTCCTGTGGAGCCTGACAGTGAACAGCTTACTGACGAACCTCAACCAAAATGGGTACTACACGGAGATACGCGGATGATATTGTAATTGCAATCCAGGGACCCTGTGAAGGCACAATCTAGGAGCTTATGCAAAACGCTCTAAGACTCGCAGGAATGGTGTATCAATCAGGGATTGAAAATAAACCCTGGTAAGACCGCACTAATTCCATTCACACGTAAAAGGAAGGTGGATAATATAAAACCACCCATCCTCTTCGGTGAAAGATTACAGATCACAAGGGAAGCCAAGTTCTTAATAGTAATGTTCGACTCTAAACTAACATGGAACCCTCATCTGGAATACATAACAAATAAGAGCATATCTTCTCTCATGCTTCGCAAGAGAGCATGTGGAAAAATCTGGGGTCTAAAACCCAAAATGATCCACTGTCTTTACACAACAGTAGTCAGGCCCATTATAACCTATGCTACTAGTGTCGTGGCCAAAAGTTAAGCAGATTACTGCGTGCAAAAAGCTGTCCAGGATCCAGAGACTGGCCTGCTTGTGCATCACTGGATCCGGGAGTAGTACACCTACAGCTGCCATGGAAGTCATACTGGGGCTGCTTCCGCTAAGCATTGTAATAATAGCTAAAGCGAGATCTGCGCCTATAGATTGTCTTGCAATACTAACTGGATCAATTATCTCAGACCGCGTATTTGAAATGGTTACAGATATACTTCCCAAGATATACTCCTTCTCAAAACCTTTCACTGTAGTATGTGATAGGGCCATGTGGTCGGAAGGAGAACCACCCTACCTCAAGAAAGGAATTGTTTGGTATACAGACGGATCCAAAACTGAAGAAGGGGTCGGGGCGGGAATCTACGGTGAGAGACCTAATGCAAACATAAGCCTCAACTTGGAGAAATATGCCACGGTCTTCCAAGCTGAAGTCTATGCCATACTGGCTTGCGTCCGTGAGAATCTACGTAGAGGCTATATAAACCAGCGTATGTATTCGTATGAAACGTATGTATTCTGTCGGACAGTCAGGCTACTTTAAAAGCCTTGTCTGGAACTGAGGACACCTCAAGGGTAGTGAAGGATTGTCTGGAGGAAATTCTGAAACTGGCAAAACGGAACGATGTTAAATTGATCTGGGTGCCGGGTCACAGTGGTTTCGAAGGAAACGAAAAAAGCGGATACCTTAGCAAAGAAGGCAGTCGGGATGCCCTTAATAGAGCCTATTTTAGGAATTCCAAGGACTGCATGTAAACAAGTGATCAACGAATGGTCAAATGCTAAACACCGTGATCACTGGGAAAAAGTACCGCGTCAAGAGCTCGGGAAGGTACTGCTTCAGAGTGCAACAAAGAGGTTATCTCTCGATGAACAGAGGCTGAACAGGATGCAGCTGCGGAGGCTTACCGGGTTCATTACCGCGCATTATCCTATACGGAAGCATCTGCATACATTGGAACTCCATAAAGGATTCATTATGTGCAGATTGTGTGGCGAGGAGGAAGAAACATCCAGCCACATAATCTTTGACTGCGAACCTCTGGGTTACAGCAGATACAGGATATTCGGTGCACTCACCCCGAATATATGAACCTTCGGGAGGATCGGATAAGCAAGCTCCAGGCTATTGCCAACATATGGGAGAAGCGCGTCTCGTCAGACTGAGGTAGAATGGGGAGCACAATGGACCATAAGGTCGAAGTGCAATTGTTTTATCCCGATATTAATCAATCAATCAACATCATTATTAAAAAATTGGTATAGTACAGTGACGTTTAAGTATACACAAGAATAATATGTTGGAATAATAAGTTAGTAATTGACAAGCTAATCAAGTATGGTGTAACGGTTAGCGCACTGGGTGCGATAAACTGAGGTTCGGGGCTCGTTTCCTGGCGGATTAAACAGTTATTTGTTCATACTAATATTAATTAATACCAATATTATTATTATTATTATTTTTTAAATTTAGATTCGGGAGTCGGGAGAAACTGTACGATTTTGGGAGTCTCCCGACTAAATTTGGAAAGGTGGCAATCCTAGTCACGACACAAAATGGCACCAGTAATTAATAAAAAATCACCTATTTGAGAATATATTATGAGATTAGTAATGAAGATAATAAGTTGGTTATGTAACAACAACGTCAGCAAACGCAAAACAGTAACCAAACTTGGCAAAATTCCCTAAGATTTATCTATCGTCTCCGGGCAGTAGAATATACAGTGAGAACCTATTTTCAGGAAGCAGATATTACCTATGAGAAAAAAAGAAATCGTTTACTACCAACAAATGAAAAAAAAATGTTTTTCTTCATCGTAAAACTTACCACTGATATAATCTATCAGTATTAAAGTAATAATCTGTTATTAAAATTCATATATTTTTGAGTAATATATGCGGTTTATTTTCATGATTAGATTCGGCCGAATACTTAATATTAAAAAAAGTAACGGAATATGCCGAATAACGAATGTTAGCCGAATTATCATGGCATCTCTAGTAGATAGTATATAGCACACTGTTGAACATACTAAGTATTAGAAATTAATCTTTAACTTCCGTATGTGAGATTTACAGTTCTGATATTTAATTTTTAAATGTTTTTCTGTGCTTGCAGCAGTTAAAGTAGAAATTATTCATAAAACAATCTGTGTATATAAACGTAAAATATTATTGAAACAGATGTATAAATAAATATCCATAGATATAATATCTAATTTGTTGACACAATGTAAAGAGACAAAGAGGTAATCAATTTACGTTTGATACATACATATACATACCAAACTACTCTCTGGCACATCACATCTACCTCCTACCTACCTACCTTTAAACATATATATAATATAGACTATAGAGTATAGACTAGAGTGTAGTAGTGGTTGTGTAGCCATACGGTGGCATCAAGTTAATCAGAATATTATTATCAATGTACTCAGTTAGTTTATCGTTCAATCGATAATAATAGAATTAAATCAACTTTGATACATAGATAAATTTATATTTGTACACCGTCTACGAATGCATCAAGTTTTCCAATCTACAATTTAAAATATATATTCAAGGAAATGGTTTAGATCAGGGGTCGGCAACCTGCGGCTCTTTGGATGTGAAGCTGCGGCTCTTTAGATCAATACGCAAATATTATTTATTTGATAGTTTGTTGTTTCAAGTAAAGGAGTTAGAAGCTAATTATCTTCTCAATGTCTTCTAATGTGAAGAAATGAATAAGCTGTACTTCACATCTTTGTTCATCTTATTGCAGACTATCTGAAAATCGCTTGCGCATAAAACTCTATGAAAACGCCTATTGAGATTTATAGAGTTACACTTGTAAACCCATTTTTTTTATAGAGTTAAATTTTGTATAGGGTTTAATTTTATTAAATTAGAATTTGGAATTGGGCCATTGTCTAAATTAATTATCTGTTTTCTTAGTTTGTGTATGTATATCCTTTCGTATGCATCTAAGTCTGCGCACGTTATTCTCAGTAACGTGCGCAGCTATACACGATTTTATGGTTCTCCCAAATTTCAAATTGAAATATAATACTAAAATTATCGGTCAAAAATTCTTTTTGACCGATTGTGAAGCGAGATTTTTGCAATCAAAGTTGAAATTTTTAACCTGCATGGTATACGTAAATGGTTCGAGTGTACTCTGTTTTGTTATTATACCCGGTTTATAATATTTACCAGTATATATTAAGTTTAGTCCCGACTTTGTAACGGTTGAAAATATTGATCGTAGAAAAATAATTTTGGTATAGATATTCATAAAATGACCTAATTAGTCCACCTAAGTGTTAAAACACTATATATGTTATACTAGGTATGTTCAATTGGTATGGTTGTTATAAGTTAACTAATCATATTGTATTTTATACTTTTTGCTTTGACTGTAACGAGTGAACTATCTATATAATGTTTACGATACAAAGATAACTGTATCATCGAAAAATGTGCAAAGATTTTCAATTGAAGTGTATACAGTAATTTTCCTTGTCATACTCGTCAGCTTTAAGGTAGAGCTGGGCAGTATTTTAATTAAAGTACTTGTAAGAAGTTCTTAAAGTACTTTAATAGAACTGGATATTTGTCCTAGTAATATAAATTCTAACTACTTGTAGTAATGTTACTTAAGTTCTGTCGGATTATACTTAATATACTTTGAATACAAGTACTAAGTACAAGCACCCACTGTTGTTAATTAAGGCGGACAGAGAGCTGGTATAAATGAATTTCAAAATGAACGTTTATTGTCTAAGTATTTATCTAAGCTTAGTTCACTCTTACCAGTCCAAGTGGCCGAGTGGTCTAAGGCGTTATGTCTGCGCAGTATGCCTACTTGGAACTGGGAGGTTATGGGTTCGAATCCCGACATCGGAAGTTTGTCAATTATTAAGAAAAAAAAGGGGCGGTTAATTGACTAAACTGTCGGCGTATGGACAAGAAAGAAGTAACCGGCTATGCTTGAGAAGGTTTTCTGCAATTTCCTTCACGAACTCCAGATGAATATCGGCATAGTTCCTATCATAGTCGGCTGCAGTTGTATTTGAAAGGCTAAGCTCGTTAACGGACAAAATCGGGCAAGGGGAATGGAAGGTTTAGAGTGAAGGAAAAATAAAAACTTGAATTTCTCTCTAAATTTTACTAAAGTGGAAAAAATATGATTAGTAGAGTTGTAGTAAATCAGTTGTACTACATTATCAGTTGTACATATCATTATCTGACTATATTTTCTGTAACTTTAAAATTTACAGAATATTTGCAATATAAAAACAATTCTCACAATAATGAATATTACAAATGCATCCATCACCTGAATACTTGATATTTTTAATTTATTTAAATGCATTTTTCTAATGTTAAGAGGGATAATCCATATTTTGTGTTTTGTTCTTTCTCTAAACGCCCCTTATCCTTGATCGATTCTATTTATTAACGAGCTTGGCCTTTGAAATACCAGAAGCATATCAGATACGAAAACATATTTATTTATATATGTGTCTGCAGCCAATCTCCCGGTCACGGACCGCCATGGACATTAATAAGATATATGTTAAATAAAATCTATTTCCAGAAGTGATGTATTTATTCAGAAAAAAATCGAAAAGTTGACGCAGTTGCTGCGTAACGGGTTTTTTTTCAATGCTTGGTACTTATTACTTAGAGTACTTTTTCCCTGTACTTTGTCCAGCATTGAACATATAGACTATAAAGTAGTTCACTTATGTTCAAAACCCTAATTCTTTTCATAGAAAAGTTCAGAACATAACTCTATAAGTATAGTAAATATAATGAAAAGCATTTGATGATAATTTTTGGATTGATTATAGCTGAAAATTAACGTTAATTGAGGTTTGGTTTTTGGATTAAAGATGGCATATATTTTATTATTTCGATAAAAAAAAGAATATTTATACTAAAGTCAAGCTTTACAGTCCATCGATGTCAACAAATACATGCACTGAACACGTGAACATATGTCAAAACAGACCGACTTCGCTCTACCGTTTTCGTTTTTTATTCATATTATTTTGTTATATAACGAATTGAAACAATAAAATAATAAAATAATAACAAGAACAAATATAACAATAAAAACTAAAAATAAATGTTAAAAAATCAAACAAGCAATCGAAATGATGGATCACATAAACGATAGCAGTAAACAACAATTCGCATACGAATGAACTGGAAGTTACCAAAAGAACCAATCATATTGCACCATGTTCTATGATCATGCGATTTAGTTTGTTTATATAGCTCTAACTTGAGTGTGATATAGTGAAATGTGAAATTTATCACGCTTAAATATATTTATGACTATGGTTTTGAGTACAACGACTTACAATGCTGTTAAATTCATATGAATATAACTCTTTTACTACCAGCCGAGTAGCCGCGCTTGATAAGGCGTTGTGTGTACTTGGAACTGGAAGATTATGAGTTCAAATCCCGACATTGGCAGTTTGCCAATTATTAAAAAAAAAAGAAGGGGCGGTTAATTGACTAAACTGTCGGCGTATGGGCAAGATCGAAGTCTAGATGAGTATCGGCATAGTTCCTATTAAAGTTCCTATCAAGCCGCACAACTTACCAATTCCTAGTCAACACACAAAATTTCTTGTCCTCCACTCACATCCTCACATCCTTAGGCATCAAAATGGACCTTATGGTCCAAGTGTAGCCCGTACAGGGCAGCCTCTACAATCTATCTAATCTATCTAACTCTTGTACTGAATTTATTAAGAATTATTTTCGATTTCATTATTGATTGGCGTTTTTACATTATTAATTTTCTATAATATGATACGGAATCCTAGAATATAATATATACTGAAATCGTTACAGGATATAACAAGCAACATTTTAAAAATATTAAAAAAATTCTTTTCGTCAATTGACTGAGTTTTTTTAAAGTTTATTTTTAGAATTCGAAAATTTATGTTAAAAAATATAAATTTCTCATTTTTGTTTTCCCATGATCATATTTCATTCGAACAGATATAAAATGTACACCCAAACTCTAAGCCCATACATTGGTAAGGGCCATGTTTGTACTTGTAATTAAATTTGTTAATATTTATTCATTTTTCACCGAATCATGATATTTACCAAGGATGGAGTATGCAAGATGTTCCAGACTAAGTGTTTCTAATTTTTGTATCGAGCTTACGCTCAATGGATTGAGAAATATAGTTCGATGGAAGGGGATTTATTGTTATTCTCCGTCTCAACCAATTCTTTTTAAGTAGCAAGGAGTACCTTTGCCTCTGCAACCTGGTATACTTCCAAGAATCAGTTGCACTTTTGTGTAAGGAAATCACATACTCTAAAAAGATCTTTCTTTCATCTCGCTACAGAATCTGTAATTATCCACAATTTCCAGGCATTCTTCCTGTGATGTCGTTTGAGCCACAGGCAGGGATTGGATTGAGCAACATAGTTCGAGCTTCTTGAGTAATGTTGAATGATTTAGGAGGATTTTTGATGAGGAAATGGGATTTATTTTCATTCTCCGGTGCAGCCAATTCTCATTAAGAAGGAAGGGATAACTCATCCTCTGCAGGCTGATATAATCCCAAGAATCAGTTTCTCATTTGTATAAGGAACTCGCATTCTCTTAAATCTCGCGATAGAACCTACAATTATCCTTATTTTCTAGGCTCATCTTCTGGCGGTCTCATTTATGTCTTCAATGCCCGAAGAAATACTTCAGTTTATTGTTGCACACTTCTATTAAAGCTGTCACCAGATTGAATCCTTTCATGGTTTTAAATCATGAAAAGTTCTTTCAAAAAGTAGGTAAGATGTTTTCGTCTTCATCAGCTATCCGCAATAAGTGAGTGACCTACTAAGCAGTAGAAAGTCTCAGGTTCTATGGAGGGTGCCTGGGTATATTTTTTATGAGGCTTTTTGCCTTTTCATTATCTTCCATTCCCATATAGGTTGTTGAGGTTGCCTTGAGGTATTCTTAAACTATTTACAAATGTTTGATTTTCAAAGAGTATCTACCAGTAGTCAACATTTCGGGATGAAAGACATAGGGAAATTTTTCCATAGGGATACCTTGGGGCTATAACGTTCTCATTCATCAAATATCTTTTATATCATTACATCCCGATATGGAAGCATTCCCAAGAACAAGTTTATAACAAAATCACTCTTAAAAGTTAGGAACAGTTAGTCTAAGACATCCTGTCCAAACTATTTACGCATCCCTTTCATTCATTGACCCCCATGTAACATATACAATCAACTCCTTTTGTTCTACAGAGACACAGTATTATATAACAACAAAAAAAGTTGCTAATTGATATATATATATATATATATATACAAACGATACCTCCCTCCGAAGCACCTTCCTAATCCCTATTATTATCCGACCAAAACAATGTGCCGACCCACATACCTGCACGATATGATACACAGAGAAAGTAGCCTAGTTTGTATATATATATATATATATATATATATATATATATATATATATATATATATATATATATATATATATATATATATATATATAATATATATTACATTGTTAGGTCAAATGTTTTTAGGTTAGTTTACGCATATTTCATACCACTTCAATTTAATATGAATAATACAAACCCCTATTTATTTTCATTATTCGGTACCCGCAAAATGTTGCTGACTGTATCCGTGATTATCGATTTAAGGATTATCTGTTGAATGTAAACTTATTTTTCATCGAGTTCTTTGAACATAAACATGTTTTGTCGTCAAAGAATAAAGAGCCTGGAAAATCTTGCAAATCTGTCTGGTAAGAATTTTCAGATTCTAAAAAAAATCAAGGAATAGGCAGGGAATTTTTTTCAGTCAGGAAAAATGATCAAATACCTGTTTCAATAAATATTTTTAATTGTCTTGGAAATAATTCCGTTTTCTCTTTTTTTCATCCAAACAAATCGAACAAATCACAAAAAATTTGAAGTCGTTGATTTGAATTATCAATTAGGATTAATACATTTTTATTAAAAACTTTTTAAATTTTTTTTTAATTTCCCTTAAAAAATAAAAATTTCTAAGATGGACCGGAACAATAATAATTAGTTAGATAACATGTAAATTGGATTCAAAAAGCACATAAATCGAATTGGTTTATATGATTTTCCTTTTATTTAGTCCAATTTTGTGTGGTACAAAGGCGTTGTGTGTACCTGGAATAGGGAGGTTATGGGTTCGAATCCCGACATCGGCAGTTTGTCAATTATAAAAAAAAGAAAAAAAAGGGGCAGTTAATTGACTAAACTGTCATATGTATAAGAACGAAGTAACCGGCTATGTTTGTGAAGGATTTCTGCAGTTTCCTTCACGAACTCCAGATGAATATGGGCATTGTTCCTATCAAAGTCGGCTGCAGCCACACATCCTACCAATTCTTAGTCTTCACACAAAATTCCTTGTCCTCCACTCACATCCTCACATCCTTAGGCATCACAATGAACCTTTTGGTCGAAGTGTGTCCCGTTCAGGACAGCCTCTACAATCTATCTATTTATTTATCTAGTCCAATTTTTCTGCAAAAAGAAAAGAACAAAATCATGCACCCATATGGAGACATTTGTTCAGAAGGGTTCAAAGAATATTTTTCTAAAACTTTATGAAAACTAACCCAAATCCATGTTCCGTACAAAAACTGCAATTTTTTGGATACGTTTTGATGTTAAATTTTACAGGACAAAGAAAATCAAAATATTCATACAAATTAGCTGAATGATTTGTGAGAAAAGAATCGTGACAGACCGAATTCTTTTTATTTTAAAATCTTTTACATAAAACCCCCGAGCTAAGTTCTAGGGTTGCGGAGAGGTGGTGGGTTAACATTACATTTCTGTTTCAATTACCTACCTAAAATTAATTAAGAAATAATTTTTAAATTGCATCATTAGAATGCTTTATGAAGTGTGTCTGTCTGTTTTACACAGTAAATAAAATTGTTCAATTTGTCAATTTGTTCTATTTATCCAACTATTGGGATCTCTGGCAATAGGCATGGCTTACAAAATTGAATCTAGAGAAAAAAATATGAATTTCATTTAATAGGTTGAACCTTCTTCTGTGTTAACATATATGTCCTAAATAAATTTATAAAAATTATGCTGTTTTTCGCGAATTTCCTCCAAAGGAAATTCAGCTATTGTTTTTGAACCAATGTTCGAATGTCGTAAAAATTTTTTTAAATGTACCTACCTTTTAAATGTTAAAAATCACTATCGCTAAAATTTATTTATATATATACATATATATATATATACATATATATATATATATATATATATATATATATATATATATATATATATATATATATATATATAATATGTACTTTTATGTATCTGTGGACTCTCTAGCGGTCACAGTTTTCTTCCGATTGGAATGAAATTTGGTATTTGAGGCGCTTTTGGTATTCTAAAGGTCAAGTTTGTTATTCTAAGGTCAACTCGGACAAGGGAAAGGGGGGGTTTAGAGGGAGGGGGAAACCCAAAATTTTGTATATCTCCCTTAATATTTGAAAAATCGAAAAATTTATCAGGAGTTAAGTTGTAGGTACTAAGTTTTACTGTAATTTTATTTCTAATCATTTTTCTGTTACACTAATATTTACAGAAATATTTACAATTAAAGATTGAAAGTTAAAATTTTAAATATCTCTGTACACATTAGAGTTTGAGAAAAATGATAAGGTAATGAATTGCAGCAACTTGATTTTCTACAACTTTACTCGTTATACATTTTTCGATTGTTCCAATATTAAGAGAGATATTTTATATTTTGTGTTTTCTTCTATCTTTATGCCCCGCTTCCTCTTGACGTATGCCATTTATTAATAAAATTGGCCTTGAAAATACTAAAATGATATCAGATACATTTCATTTTGATCAACTTAAATTGGGACTAGAGAGTTATTTATGTATGCTAAGGAAATTCGCTAAGTTGGCGCAGCTCCTGCGTAACGCCTTTTTTATTTTAAAATATAAAATGTAATATATATTTATTTATTTTATTATTTTGTTAATTTGTATTATTTTTAACATTCTCATACTAGCCGTTACTGTTTTCGAATTCAGAATACTCGGATCCAAGCTAGGCGTCTATCAATACTTCAAATTTCAATCACCAAATTTATTGATTCTATTAACAAATTTTTGTTTTCGGTGTGAAAAATTGACAAATTTAATTTTTTCAACACAAGCTTTGCTATGACAGTCAAACTTCAGTTATACTTTTGCGAGCAGGAAATTCCATTACTGCAAAAACAATTAACTAAGATCGACTTTTTATTTAAAAAATCACAATAATAATTAAAACAAGTAATGTAACAACTAACTGAGTTAATTGTTTGAATACCCAGTATATACTGAGTTGTATATCAATTTTTGAATTGTTAACAATTCTGCATATTCGAATTGTTAATAATTCGCTTTCCGGGGATCATTTAATCACAAATTATGAGGAAACTATGAGGAAACTATTGAGTTTATGAAAAATTATTCAAACAATAACTATCTAGAGCAAGGTAGTGCGAAAGGCCGAGTTTAAACAATAATATGAAAAATTATTCAAACAAATTTTTTTCTATCTCTTACGGTTTCAAGGATGTATATTTTCAAGGGGGGAAACAAGATCCGATTTTGCCCATTAACGAACTTGACCTTACTTTTTTACACACGAAAAATATTTCGATCTTGATTCTTCCTGTCCACGGACAGACGAACGGACATGCGGAAATGCAACAACATTTGTGTCCACAGACAGACGCACGGACATGCGGAAATGCAGCAACAACATGCGGAAATGAATTTTCACATATGTCAACAACACATATGCCAAACATTCATGCCTACCATCAATATTTTTAAGCGTTACAGGTCGTGATCAAACTTAATATTTACCTATACTGGGTAAATATATAACCTTGTATATTTACATATACTGGATATAAAAATAATACACAGTTATTTAGATAGAAACAAGATTAACTTGGATCGAATTTTTATTTAAAAAATCACAATAATAATTAAAATATATTATTTAGATTGAAATATATCAGCTGTCATCGTTTAACCTATATGGCTAGTTGTTAAATTACGCCACTAGATGGCATATCTGAGTGCTAGAGATCCCAATATATGTAGTTGATAGAATTATCCTAAGTTTGACGAAAATTCATAAACTTGTTGATTGTTATTATTAACACTTATTAATACTTGAACGCAAAATAAAAATTATAGAAAAGAAAAAAATTCAATTGATAAATTAATCTTTGTTTTATTTCATGTAGTTTTGCATCCCTTGTACCGAATTAGAAACAAATTCCCTATAAAATTTGGGATGCAACCAGAATTAATCACTGATATCTAAACACTATCTTTTTCTATAGAGTTCAGTATCAGTAATAAATATTGACTACATGGATTTGGGTGTGCATGTACTCACTATTTAAACTTAGATCATAAGTGCCTGCTAATAATTTATTAGAGTCAAATTTATTTCATACATCCAATTTTTGAATGAATGGACAAGCGTTACCTATTAAACAAGCATCTACCAATTGTATATATTATGCTTGTCCAATCATTCATTGGATGTATGAGATAAACATACAGACATATAGTTACAGAAGCAATGTGTCTATTTTTGATAAATTTAATCAAGCAGTATTTTAATTAAAAAATATTATTTTCTAATTAAATACCGACGGATTTTATCCTACTTTTCTTTAAGAAATAAACTATATTGGTCGGAAAATTTTTTTGAGTTTATTGTTAGATAGGTAAGTATTTAAGCTTACGATTCAGCCTTATAAAACCTAAAAAATATTAATTTGTTTATAAGTAAATTAGCAAAAGATAAAACATATGATGCCTCTCTAAAAAGTTAACGTATCGGAATATTTTTTTTTTAAAATTAAAGGTCTATAAAAAATCTATAAGTTCAAAGAAAATCAAGTTTATTTAAATAATTTCTTAACTGTTTTTAAAAAAAAAATCTGTTTATAGAGCGTTATACACAAATTGAAAAATAATGGGTAAACAAACAGTTAAAAAAATAATTTTCTTTTTCATTTTAGAGATATTTTGAAGACCTTTCATTTAAAAAAAGATTAATTCGTCTCGGATCAAATGCACCCTTTTTATTTATAAAAATAGGTGACATGGTATTTTATTAATTGTCGGGGACCTAATTATTGAGCTAAAATTGGGAACATAATTTTTAACCCATAAAAGGCATACTTTGCTATTGTTAAAAAGAAATGAAGTAATTTTTAGATTTTTTATTTTAATTTAAAATTTCGAACTTTGGGAATTTTTTCCTCGAATTCTAATAAACCGATTTTAGTGTTTATCATTTTTAAATTTTTAGTTTTAAAAAAGATATTAAGAAAAAAAGTTTTTTTGTTATAAACAAATTCAATTTTGACCCCTTTCCGTCACAAGACGGATTGTAGAAATTTGAGGTCATATTCAGGACGTCAAGATGAATCAATTTAAAGAAAAAATTGCGATTCCAAGCAACCTGCCTGAAAAATGCTAATTTGACTCTAGTAATTTGGTAATAGAGCATAGAATCACGCATTGTTGGTTCAACAACTTATCTGTAGGTAGTATAGGCCAAGCAGCTGGCGTTGTTGGGTTCACTATTTTATTTTTTACAGTGTACAACTCAGACATAAGAGATTCTGTGTCTGTAGAAGATATTAAAACTCCTTAAAATTATTATACCCCATTCTCTTTAATTCTTACACCAGATCAGCGAACGAAAAACCCTTATTTACCAACAACTTAGACAAATGAGGTGAACCATCTTTAGAGAGTAACCAAATATAAGAGAATGAGAGAAATAACCCTTTTCTCTATCCCTATAATATTTTAAACATATATACATAGTTTGTATAACCAAGTAAAAACCTAGCGCATTCTATGGTGGGTGAGAGGGTGCGCGCGGTGTATCGTGTCGTCCCAATTAATAATTCTATGTTTAGACAGTTGTTTGTACACAACAACACTATCAAACATCAAAAATTATTTCTATCTTTATTTAATGGAAGAAATTAAATAAGGACAGACTGGAAATTATTTTAATTGTGATACAAAATTTTTCAGTTGGTTCGAGTAAACAATGAATGAACGAGATGAATTTCTTAATTTCAAAATTAGTTTTAAAACACGACAAATAACAAGTGAGTTAATTGTTTAAACGTCTTGTAAATTTTTAGTTCTATATCAATGTGTGTATTTATTTTGGATTTCTTCAATATCTGTGTAGAGCAATCTCTATATATGTCCCTAAGTTACACTTCGTAATTACCAATAAACTTGTATTTGATTATTAAATATCGAGGCTAAAAATAAACATTGATTTAAAGTCCATAAATTCGTATTTAATTAATCAATATTTTTAGATTAGTAGCAGCAGCAGAGGGATGGTCGAAACCTGGCAGATGGTCGAAACCTAGTCGTTTTTCTATATTAGTTGATGGGGGGAAGTATGTAGCGGTATCGCTTCTTCATTAAATTATTATTATAATTTTGTTCATCATTTTTATCTGTTGCATAACAACTATAACTTCCCTCTATTATCACGGTTGCTTTGAATGTTAACAACCATGGTAATTTACATATTAAAATTATAACATTTCATCAATTAATTCAATAAAGATCAATTATATCTTTCATACATATTTACTATTTATTTAAATAATAATCATTTAATTTAAGTATTATCTCCTTTACAATATCATAGTCGGCTGCAACCGCATATCCTACCTATTCCTAGTCTATGCACAAAAATTTCTTCCACTTCACTCACATCCTCACCTAAATCATCCTAAAGTGATAGATCAATATTATTAGATTTGCCGTCTAACCGAAAGCGCATTTGACAAAAATTGTTGTTGCATTTTTGTCTACTGATGTTTCTGCTTACATGTTGGATATTTCGAGTTAATTTAACAATTACAATAACGACTTTTCATAACTGGGCTTTATTATGAGCCGGGCATTATTAGGCGACAGTACCTTATCAGCTTATTAAAGCTCAAATATTTGCTCGAATCTAACTTAAATAAACATCTTTCGAGTTAACAACGGCGTGAAAAACACAAGAGTTTGAGTGAATATTTGAATTAGTAGTAGAAAGTTCTATGTTTTCGAGAATAGAATAGACTATCTTCATTGTCGATCTTTCTCTACACACGACTAAAACATAGTTTCAATTTGCATACAGTACGACACAATAAAATCGAATCAAACTGAAATATATTATCAAAAAAAACACCAAAACTTTTCAAACACATTACAATGTTCATACCCTATAAAGTGTTTTAAAAGTTCCGGCACAGCTTCTTGAATGTACGAATTTAGCACATCTTTAACTTCCCTAAACATGTCATTTTGATCAGGAATTTTGACCTTGAAATTTTATTGTTTAAAACCAAGGTAGCTAGTAAGTGTCTTTTTGAATTTCTTACAACTTTTGTATTTTATTTAACTAACACTTTTCTCAAAGTCTTTAATTTGCGGTACTTACCCGTACTCGAATTTTTTGAACATTTTGTATTCAAATAGGTGTGGAATCTGTCTAGCAATAGATGTGGAATACAAAGTTGCATCTTGCTATAAAAATGTGCACTAAATACTGAAATAGTGTCGAACCTTCTATGTTAACATATACAGGGTGTCAGAAATTCATTCAAGAAAACTATACCACGGTGTAGAGCTACAAAAAACAAACAAAAAAGTTTAGTAAAGTTTCTGGATTTGACGCTTATTTTTTAAGATATCAATTAAATACAATCAATTAAACATTGATAAATACAACCAATCATAGAGCGCATAGTTTAAGGAGACGGGGCCTCTTGCCGTCTGCGAGCCATTTAAAGGTAAAGCACCACGTTATACTTCTGAGGCCACGCCTCCTTACACTATGCGCTCTGTGTGATTGGTTGAATTTATCAATGCTTAATTGATTGTATTTAATTGATATCTTAAATAAACCATATTTTGACAAAATGGAAACTCGACTTCAAAAATCAAATATTCTATAACAAAAAAAGGCACTAAAAAGTAAAAAAATAATTTAAATATATATATGTACAATTATTGTTATTTTTGGAGGCGGTGTCCAAATTTTATGTTAATTTCTCTATGCTGACACCGTCTCCAAAACTAACAATAATTGTACATATATATTAAAAAATTTTTGCCTAAGTGAACTAAAATTGTTTAAGTAAAACTACCCGTTGTTTTTTATTTTTTTTATTTTTAATGCATTTTTTTATAACAGATTTTCAGTTTTTTTTACACGCATTTTGTTTTTTTTTTGTAAAAATTTTTTTTTTGGGGTCGGTTTTTTTTTGTAAAAATTTTTTTAAAGACAGTTTTTTAAAAAATTTTCTTATTTTCCCATTATGAATGAGTATACCCTTTCAAAAAAAAAAAAATTTCGCAGAAATCGGTTATCACATATAAAATGAGGATTTTCCTTGATTTCCAGAGGATTCCTTCACCAGAATGCGATTTGGTGACAATGGGACCTACCTGAAATCAAACCCTTTAAAACAAAAACTTCAAAATCGGTTCATAAATGACGGAGTTCTGAGGTGACAAACATTAAAAAAAAAAAAAAATACAGACGAATTGAGAACCATCCTCCTTTTTGAAGACGGGTTAAAAAGAAGTGTTATGCTTCTGGTTGCCAACAATCCCGAAATTGAGATCAGTTTATTGCATCCCGCTGAAGGATATTGCTTTTGTTCAGCAAACCTAATAGCTCTGATTTATTACAGACGAATTGAGAACCATCCTCCTTTTTGAAGTCTGGTTAAAAATAAGCGTCAAATCGAAAAACTTTATTTAACTTTTTTGTTTGTATTTTGCAGCTCTACACCGTGGTATAGTTTTCTTCAATGAATTTCAGAACATCCTGTATATCTATACAAATATAATAAAGCTGAAGAGATTGTTTGTTTGTTTGTTTGTTTGAACGCGTTAATCTCTGCAACTGCTAGTCCGATTTGAAAAATTCTTTTCGTGTATGATAGCCACATTCATGAGGAAGGCTGTAGGCTATCTACCATTACGCTAGATAGCCATTTATAAAGTACCATTTGTAAAGTAAGTCGGAAGAAAACATATACAATAGACATAGATATCCAGAGGTCGCTGGTTCAAATCCGACTGGAAGGAGACTTTTTTTTAAAATAATTTATTTTTAATTTGTTTAAATTTGTTTTTATTTAATTTATTTAATTTAAATTTAACGCGGGTGAAACCGCGTGGGATAGCTAGTCAAAAATAAATTTATAAATTTTAGCTTACTTTTTATTTTAAAATATAAAATGAAACTTTCAATATATATAATATATATTTTTTTTAACACTCTCATACTAGCCGTTACTTTTTTTCGAATTCTCAATACTCGGATCCAAGCCTTGACATCTATCAATACTTTTCTTATCACCAAATTTATTGATTCTATTAACAATTGTATGTTTGCGAAGTTGAAAATTGAAAAAAACTTGATTTTTTCTACACAAGCTTTGCTATGACAGTCAAACACATAGCAACAAACTTTAGTTTTTCTTTTGCGAGCAGGAAATTCCATGAGCAAAAACAATTAACTTAGATAAACTTTTAATTTAAAAAATCACAGTAATAATTATAAAAATATTACACAGCTATTTAGATAGAAACATAAAAAATATTTTGACCAAATGGAAACCCGACTTCAAAAATCTTCTTGTGTCAATTTTAGTTCACCTAAGCAAAAGTTTTTAAATTTATATGTATAATTATTGTTATTTTTGGAGGCGGTGTCCAAATTTTATGTGAATTTCTCTATGCTGACACCGCCGCCAAAAATAACAATAATTGTACATATATATTTAAAAATTTTTGCTTGGGTGAACTAAAATTAACACAATTTTAGTCGGGTAAAGTCGGGTTTCCATTTTGTCAAAATATTCTTCTTTTTTTTTTTTAATTTTTAGTGCATTTCATAACAGATTTTTTATTTTCCCATTATGAATGAGTATACCCTTTCAAAAAAATAAAATAAAATCGCAAAAATCGGTTATCACATACAAAATGAGGATTTTCCTCGATTTCCAGGGAATCCCCTCACCAGAATTTGGGACCAATCTGAAATCAAACCCTTTAAAACAAAACAAAAAAATTCAAAATCGGTTCATAAATGACGGAGTTCTGAGGAGACAAACATTAAAAAAAAATAAATAAATAAAAAAATTCAGACGAATTGAGAACCATCCTCCTTTTTGAAGTCGGGTTAAAAATTAACTTGGATTGACTTTTTATTTAAAAAATCACAATAATAATTAAAATATATGATATAGATTGAAATATAATAGTTCTCAGCGTTTAACCTATTTGGTTAGTTGATAAATTTCGCCGCTAGATGAGATATATGAGTGCTAGAGATCCCAATAAGTGAAATAAATATTTTTCCGATAACCATACTTTTTGATCCCTATTAATCCTGAAAAGTAAATATTATTTCACCAAATATAAAAATTTTGGTACGTGGCCTTGATAATATATTTCAGTTTGGTTCACTGTTATCGTACAGCCGTGTACTTTGTACTTGTAACTTTCGTACGTTTAGCATGATGATGAACACAAATGAACTACAATATTCTTAGTCTCACATGCTTTACATTTACTAACTTTTTATTATTTGATTGTACTATACATACATATACACACACACAGACGAAGAAGACGAAGACGAATAAACAGATAGAATGAGAGAGATAATACAAAGAAAGGATGAGCGTACAAACACGATCCAACAGGAGCCGAAGCACATAGTGCTCTCAAGTAAATTATGGTAAAATAAAAAAGATTAAAAAAAACATCGAGTAAGTGTTGTGAATTTAACACACGTGAACGAAGGTTCTATACACCGTTTTAATCTCATTCATCTATTGCTGATCTCGACTTTTAAGGAAATTTCAAGGACAATGTTCCTTTTTCAAATGAGACTTCTCCATCAAGAAGATTTACGATCTAAAGATTTGAATGAAATCCAAGGGCCATTAAGCAATTAAATATACTTCCTTGATAAAAATATATAGGGATAGTCGCATATATCTCAGAAACTAAGAGAAAAAATTTGTAAATAAATATATATGAGGCTTGTAGAGTCGCTAAATCCATGCATACATGTAGCCGTACTGCATCTTTTTGTATACCTTGTAAATAATTTTAAAAAGCGTTTGTGTAATTATGTACGACAATTAATTAAGAAGCTATACTCCTTTGGCGTGAATAAAATAAAGTCTATTATAGTACAAGTACAAAAATTTAATAAAATGATACACAAGTAGTAGTAAAAAAAGTCAGCAGAATCTGCGTCAACTTAGCGAATTTCCTTAGAGTATATAAATCACAGCGGTCACAATTTTAGACATATCGTATCTGATATGATTTTGGTATTTGCAAGGTCAATTTCATTAATAAATGGCATAGGTCAAGGGGAAATAGGGGCATAGAGAAAGAAGAAAACACAAAATATAAAATATCTCTCTTAATATTAGAACAATCGAAACATGCATAAGGAGTAAAGTTGTAGAAAATCATGTTTGCTACAATTCATTACTTAATCAGTTTTCTCAAACTGTAATGTGTATAGAGTATAGGATGTTCACTTCCAATCTTTATTGCCAATCTTTACGTTCTGTCATATTTCCGATCGATTGACCTTATCAAACTTTAAAATAATTTAAAAAAATTTTGACAAAATGGAAACCCGACTTCAAGAATCAAATATTCTAAAACCAAAAATGCACTAAAAAATAAAAAAAATAATTTCATATTCTTGTGTCAAATTTAGTTCACCTAAGCAAAAATTTTTAAATATATATGTACAATTATTGTTATTTTTGGAGTCGGTGTTAGCATAGAGAAATTGAAAAAATATTGTCGTTTTTATTTCGAAAAAATATTGTATTTATTTAAATTTTAATGTTTCACATAAAATTGGACATATATTTAAAAATTTTTGCTTAGGTGAACTAAATTTAACACAAGAATATGAAATTATTTTTTTACTTTTTAGTGCATTTTTGGTTTTAGAATATTTCATTTTTGAAGTCGGGTTTCCATTTTGTCAAAATAGGTTTTATTTCTCGCTTTTTAGTGACTTTGAAGATCTATAACTGATTTTATTTGTCTGAATATGGGCAGATCTACTAATTTTTAGTGCATTTTTTCAGTTTTTTTTACATGCATTTTGTTTTTTTTTTGGAGTCAGTTTTTTTTGTAAAAAATTTTTTTGAAGTCGGTTTTTAAAAAAAGTTTCTTATTTTTCCATTATGAATGAGTATACCCTTTCAAACAAAAAAAAAAATTTCGCAGTGATCATATGTAAAATGAGGATTTTCCTCGATTTCCAGGGGATCTCTATATCAGAATGCGATTTGGTGACAATGGGACCAATCGGAAATCAAACCCTTTAAAACAAAATAAAAAAATTCAAAATCGGTTCATAAATGACAGAGTTCTGAGGTAACAAACATTTAAAAATATATAAAAATATAAAAATAAAAAAGCAACATACAGACGAATTGAGAACCATACTCCTTTTTGAAGTCGGGTTAAAAACAAATAATTAATCATAAATTTTTGAATTTTTTCCATACTGTTTACTGTAGCTTAAACTGTATTGCTTGAAGTCGAAAACTGTATACTGTATTGAAAATTGTCAAATCTTAAATGTAATTAGCACGGTAATCTTGCTCTGTTGCTGTATAATAGAACATGATAGTATATGGTGTATTACATCGACACATGCAACTTCCATTACATACTGAAAATATCTCATCGGTTTGTCATTAAATGCGCCAAAGAAGTATAACTTCACTAATTTTTGACTACACCAAAAGTTGGAAGATCTAATTCAAATAAATTTTATAAGTAATAATAATCTGTACTAGATTGAAAATCAATGGTCTTGTATGGATCTGTTTTTTTCAACATTAACTTAGAAACCCACTACAGAAAAACATTAAAGCAGTCTCAGAGCTGAAAGGTAGAGAGACGAATGAAAGAATAACTGAGTTTTGTATGATATTATCATCTATAGCAGTGATTCTCAACCACTGTGACGCGGCATTATTGTGTGCCTCCAAATTCTCAAAGTGTGCCGCCAAATTTTAGAAATGTATATAGTAAAGTACTAACCAACAAAAAAACGAAAAAAAGATCGAGACTGTTAAATGTAGAAGGCGATATGAGAGTAGCATTGTCATTTTTACGACCAAATATAAAATGAAATTATCAAAAAACATCAAGCTCAATTTTCTGATTAAAAGTATTCTTATTATTAACTTGTAATTAATCTCTTAATAAACGTACTGTTGTTTTTGTAGTATATATTATTTTATTTTACATTAAAAATTATTATCATAAACTATTTTACACAGTGTATTATAGATAAGTAAACAACTTTTAAACTTATCTTTTTCTTTGTGTGCCGTCAAATTTTGAAATCGTTAAAGTGTGTCGCGACAAAAAAAGGTTGAGAATCACTGATCTCTTTGTGTGACTAAGCTTTCAAATCATCATATATACTCGTATATAAGAAGAAACCTGTAAGCTTGAACATATAACAACCAAAGGTATACTTTAGTCTTGTATTGTAAACGGTTATATAGCTTTTATTTTTTTAATATTTTTTTGTTGTTTAGTTGAGTTTATGAAATTATAATGTTCAACAATTGGCGAATGGTATTCTACCGTCTACAACTTTAAGTCACGTACAAAAATATTTGGTCACAATACTCATTAAAATATATTTAAAAAAAATATGTAGTTCAACAATTGTAGAATGAAATTATATTTCCTATTGATTTGAGACTGCTATAAATAATGGAAATGAACATTGGCGAAAGATAACTTAAACAACCTGCTAAAGATTTTCAATTCCTCGCTGTCCAATTGATAATCTTCAATAGATATCCGTTAAAGTAAATAGAAAAATAGTTCCTTTAAAAGTCAACCTCTTACCTTTTTTTAGAATAATTCTAGTCATTCACCCCTCGGATTTGTCATTTTGTAATTGTAATTGTTATTGATCCAATTTTTTACAATTTGGGTAGCATACTTATATAATATATATATAGCCCTTTGTGTAACTTTCTAACCCACTGACGTATACAAATTCTAACCCACTTCTAGACATGCTAGAAGTCGGAAAAATTTAATTTTCCCAACGCACCCCTCACCCCAAATTGGGAAAAACCCTTCAAAATTACCTTTTTTTTTACTTCTATTCATGCTAGAAGAGTGCGGTTATGTGCAGTATGTCAAGAACGCGATGTCAAGGCCGAAGGCCACCCCGGACGTGAAGGGGGTGGAACTCCCTTGCGAACAGACCGAGTTGGAAACAAAAACAGTTATAAACTTATTAGCACACTAGTTGAAATGAGCAAAGACTATATCATATATTTGTATATGTACTTACATTTGCTGAAAGTATATTCTAGAAGGATTTGAATATTTTCTACATACCTGAAAAAATAAACAAAGCACAATTAAAATTTTATTAAAATAATTAACAGTAAGGAACCAGTCCGTGTAGCCAAGCGCTTGTCTAAGGCGTTATGTCTGCGCAGTATGCCTACTTGGAAGAGGTAGATTGTAAAGGCTGCCCTGGACGGGCTACACTTCGACCATAAGGTCCATTGTGATGCCTTAGGATGTGAGGATGTGAGTGGAGTGGAAGGAATTTGTGAGTAGACTAGAAATTGGTAGGATATGCGGCTGCAGCCGACTATGATAGGAACTATGCCGATATTCATCTGGAGTTCGTGAGGGAAACTGCAGAAAACCTTCTCAAGCATAGCCGGTTAATTCGTTCTTGTCCATACGCCGCCAGTTTAGTCAATTAACCCTTTTTTTTCTTCTTTTTTTTACTGCATACTGCCTACTTGGAAACTGGAAGGTTATGGGTTCGAATACCGACATCGGCAGTTTGTCAATTATTAAGAAAAAAAAAAGGCGGGTAATTGACTAAACTGTCGGCGTATGGACAAGAGCGAAGTAACCGGCTATGCTTGAGTAGGTTTTCTGCAGTTTCCTTCACCAACTCCAGATGAATATCGACGTAGTTCCTATCATAGTCGGCTGCAGCCGCATATCCTACCAATTCTTAGTCTTCATACAAAATTCCTTGTCCTCCACTCACATCCTCACATCCTTAGGCATCACAATAGACCCTCTAGGGCAGCCTCTACAACCTATCTATCTAACAGTTAAGGAGGTTAACTATCGAAAATGAGAAGGTAACAAGAGAATGTTGGTAAAACAGCATTTATATTACAAGCTTCCAATGGTTCGCAACGGTGTGAATTTTTACAACTGTCATATTTAGAGACTTATAATACTTAAGGTTATAACCTATCTTATATGTGCTTATTATTGAAGTGTATTCAGATCAATCATTGTTAAAATTATTAATGTTTGTTAAAATAAATTTTGATGTAATGATAAAATATAATAATTAAACATTCGCTAAGACCTCATTCATTACATACATCTAACTTGATACACAGCAATTTAATTTGTGTAAAATCACCTACAAAACACTTTAAGAACACTTCGATTCGCCAATTATATTGCTTAGTATAGTATATCAAAAGTGCTACCGTAAAAATCTACGTTGATCTTGATAGTACGAGATTGTGGTCCGTATATTACAGGTAATAAACATTTAAGCCAATTTCCTCCTTAAGAAAATAGAGCTATTGGTCTTGTACCGATATCAAAATTTCGCAAAAATTTGTTCAAATGTCCATCGATGATACCTAGTAGATGTCGAAAATGAGCATCTTTGAAATTTATATATATATATATATATATATATATATATATATATATATATATATATATATATATATATATATATATATATATATATATATAGTCAAAACCGGCTATACCGTCATCGGTTAACAACGACCGATCGGTTATTACGGCGAAATAACAAGGTCTATATAAAAACCTATGTAAACATACCGCTTATAACAACATTGGATAAAGCGACGTATCGTTTAAAGCTACGAACCATTATCATACATACCTCATCGGCTATAACGACCAAACGTCATACTTTTCAGTAAAACAAAACATTATTTTGATCCTTATTCCAATGAAATAAGGCATAATAAGGATTATTTTGTCTTACTATTAGCTATGCACTTTCTCCCACTCCCCCCGAACTTCTTTCGTGCTCTGTGCCATTTGACCTTGCATGTATTACGACTTATTAAGTGCGAATAGCTACAGTCAACAGATCATACGTACCGTTTTGATTTGATTTTGTTCGCGCGTTTTTAAGTCGCCATGTCGTAAAAAAAGAGGAAAGTGTTTAATATTGAAGAAAAATCTTATATATCTTATCTATATGTCACGTCTCACACTCTACAATATCAACGATTTGGAAGAAGAACGACAAAATAAAAGCTCTTTCTGAAAACAATTCTTTGAAAACTAAACGGTTTCGAGTACTCGTCATTTTGAGTACAACGTTTCCGCGCTTGACATAACATTGTGGTTAGAAAAGTGGCCTGCACTGCTCGAAGGTTACAACCCAGAGGAAATCTTTAACTCAGATGAAGCCAAACTGTTTTTAAATTTGACCCATGACAAGACACTTAAATTAAAATGTGGGTAATTGTCTAAAACAAGAATTACAGTATTGGTTGCTGCAGACATGATTGGATCGCGTAAGAAAAACTTTTAGTGATCGGAAAAGAAACCAATCGCTTTAAGAAAATTCGCCTGTACAAAAACAACACAAGTAAAGTGTAAAGTAAAAGCTGTTAGTATAGTTATAATGAACAATTTTTACCCCAAGCAATTTTTGAAAACCGAATAAATAAGGCACAAATCAATTATACAATTTTGAAATCATAGCTCGACTTTTCATATCTATATCGCTTATGACGACTATCGGATATAGCATCCATAGTTATGTGGTCCCTTCAATGTCGTTATATCTGGTTTTGACTATATATATATATATAATTATATATACATATATATATATATATATATATATATATATATATATATATATATATATATATATATATATATATATATATATATATATATATATATATATACTTCTCTAGCGGTCGCAATTTTCATTTGATCGGAATGAATTTTGGTATGTGAGATTCTTTCGGCATTCGAATGGATAAGTTCATTAATGGCCAAAATCGGACAAAAGAAAAGGGGAGTTAAAAGAGAGGGGAAAACAGAAATTTTGGTTGGAAATGTTGCAAAAATCGAAAAATGTATAAGAAGTAAATTTACAGAAAATTGATTTTACTATAATTTTGTTTCTTATCATTGTTCTGTTATTGTAATATTTACATAAATATTTACGACTTAAGATTGAAAATTAACATCCTCGATCTGATATCTAATGAATTGTAGCAAACATGATTTTCTACAACTTATTATACATTTTTCGATTTTTCGAATATTAAGAGAGATATTTTATAAAGTGATAGAAAGTTCTTTTTACTATAACTTTACTTTTTATCATTTTTTCTGTTACTCTAATATTAACAGAAATATTTACGACTTAATATTGAAAATTAAAATCCGAAATATCAGAATATTATAGAAAACGAGACCAGGTAATGAATGGTATTAAAGTTGATTTTCTTTACTACTAATACATGTTTTTATGTTCCAATTACCTCCCCCTCTTCCCCTTTTACGATTCTACTCAGTAATTGGCGTTTAAATACCGAAAGTTCATGAGATACAAAATTTTATTCTAAATTTGATGATATTGAAAAAGGCCGCCGTGAACATTCATTAATAAGATAAAAGTTAATTAAGTTCTACTTCCGAGAAGTGATTAACTTAATCCAAGGAAATTCGCAAAGTTGACTCGCTAAGCTGCTTCGTAACGAATTTTTTTCCGTTCATGAAATAATTTTTTGAATTCTACAATTGTTAAACAATAAAATTGTATAAGAAATATAATTTTTTAAGCATTTTTTTTTCTTTATTTTTCATTATTATGCGAAAATACTTTTATTTTATTTGCTGTTTTTTTTTCTTCGAGAAATACAGCTAGTAAAAAAGCATGTCTAAGTGTGCATAGAAGTAGAATTCTGATATATAATACACGATAGATTGTAGTACTCAAAAAAAAAATGTACGAACATTTTTGCGTTTCGTGCTTCTCTTATGTTTAAATAATATTTAATCATGAACGTGTAAAACAAGCCCGAAAAAACCGAATAATTATTTTACATACAATCTTATTAATAATTTAAAATAGTAAGAGGTCTGTCCGAAAAGTCTCCGAGCGACCTCTGCAAGGCATGAACGTCAACAGTAAAGTCTCACGAACTTATCGGTTTCTCGCCGAAACCTACAGGACTTATAGTTCATGCGCAGCGTGTATTTGTTTACAAAGCCTTTTTTGCATTCGTCGGATTTTGTTATTGTTAAAAATTACGGAAAGATCGGATCAAAGAATTTGCATCAAATTTTGCTTCAAACTCGGAAAAAATAGTTCGGAAACTATTCAAATGATCCAGAAAGCCTTTGGGGATGAATGTATCGGCAAAACACAAATAAAAGAGTGGTATAATCGTTTCAAAAGTGGCCGCACTTTTGTTGATAGAGATCCTCGTTCTGGCCGAACTTTGACGACAGCAACACCGGATAATATCGAGCGCGTGCGACTTGCGATTGAAGAAGATCAACGTTTGACTGTGCACGAATTAGAAGATCTTGGAATACCAAAAACTACAATTTGGGAAATTTTAACCTCAAATTTAGAAAGTGGAAGCGGTGGGAAATCTCATCGAATATTGTGCAGCAGTTTTTAACTAAATATAATACCGCACTGCTTCGCCAACCTCCGTACAGTCCCGACATAGACTCCTGTGAATTTTGGTTGTTCTCGAATTTGAAAAAACCACTCAAAGGACACCGGTTCGACGACAAAAAGACCGTTGAAAATAATGCGACGAGGGCATTCAAGGCTATTCCAAAAACTGACTTCCAGGACAGCTTCGGAAAGTGGAAACACTGTAGGGAGCGTGCTGTTCAATCAAATGGGTACTACTTTGAAGGATGCCACTCGCTCGATGACGAAAAATAACCCCAGCGCGGATATATGAAGATAGGTCGGATACTTTTCGGAGAGACCTCGCATATTATGTTTAAATAACCATACGGTATAATTTTTTATATTAAGACGACATAGACTAAAATTAATATAATTTGGTCTATTCAAATAAAAAGATACAGAATATAATTTTAATTGAGTTAAATATTGAATTAAATAAATATTAATTTTATTCGACTTGTTTCTTCATTACAAGTTATATAGAGTGTCACGAATATCCATCGATAGAGAAAACGAGTTGAAATTTTGTGTTTTAGAGCTAAAAAGTAAGGTCAAGTTCGTGAATGTGCAAAATCGAATCACGTTTGGGCAAAATAGGCAAAACTACCTCTCTTTGAAACCGTAAGAGATAGATAAAAAATTTAATGACGAAAAATGTTCCTTTTTTAAAAATAAACAACTTTAAATTGAAACTTTTTTTCATAAATTCATTATATACCAGATATTTAAGCAATTAACTCAGTTAGTTGTTATTTTTATTTGTTTAATCAGATTTTTTCTACGTATTTAAAGTCAGATATTCTATTTCTTTAGTCCTTAGTCTGATATATTTCACCAATTTTCCGATATATGGACCAAGATCCAGCTTTTATGAAAAATCTATAGTAACTATACAAATTTTTGGTAAATAAATTTGAAAAAATAACCTCAATTTAATAGTTACAGGCAGAGCGTTGGTCTAGAATGCCCGAGGTCGTGTGTCCCATCCTAGATGTGTACAATTTTTCATATCAAGCATTTGATGTAAAAGAATGTTATTCATGTTCAAATATATTACTTAAAATGTCAAATTAAGTAAGCGCTAGTAATTTCCATTGGTATAATATAACCGAAAGCCAATCATACTAACAATGGATAAATATACGCTAGTTTAATAAAAAAACAATTAATATAAAAAAAAGGAAGTGCGTCAACTTAGCGAATTTCCTTAGAATACATAAATCACTATCTAGTCTAAATTTAAGTCTGATTAAAATGAAATGTCGTATCTGATATCATTTTAGTCATTTCAAGGTCAATTTTATTAATAAATGGCATACGTTAAGGGGAAAGGGGGCATAAAGATAGAAGAAAACACAAAATATGAAATATCTACGACCCTACACTATCGGAATCTAACACAACGAATTTGAAAAAGAGTGTGTCCAAGTATTTATGACACAATCTGTATCATATTTATTTCATTAAAAATCTCATTATCGTTAAACAAATGTAATGTGTAGACATTAACGTAAAATATAAAAATATATAAATATAGACGATTACTACCAATGATATATGCCAGTAACTGGAAAGAAGTGGAAACTGGAAAGAAGTAAAATAAAAATGACCTTGAACTATTTTATATTGTACTTCTTAATGTTTTGGAAAATTAACTAAAGGAATATATAAATATATATATATATATATATATATATATATATATATATTATATATATTTTTAAATATATATATATATATATATATATATATATATATTTATATATATATATATATTTATATATATATATATATATATATATATATATATATATATATATATATATATATATATATATATATACCAGTTGTTTAGTTTACATCTTCGCATAGCAGATCTCCCACGAGTATGAGAGAGTTCATATGTATACATTAAGCAATGTGTATGAGAAGGAGGTCTTATAGGTTTGTTTTCTTACTTAAAGTTAAACTGTTGTGTGCTGAACAACAGAACAAATCATAACCACTGATCTGTTCACTTAAAAAACCCCACTCTCCGAGCATAACACATACAACAGTTTAACACATACAACACACAACAGTTTAAGTAAGAAAACAAACCTATAAGACCTCCTACTCTTAAATGACAAACAAACAACCATACGCATACAGTATAACTATGATATGACTGACAGACTTTATTTACATGTGTACTGACTGACTTCATACGGTACCACACGGCCAGGCAGTAATAAACAATATTTAACATTGATTCTCTATAGGAAAAGCTGTCCAACACACACTGTATAAATATATCTCTATGGACATATATATATATATATAAATATAAATATATATATATATATATATATATATATATATATATATATATATATATATATATATATATATATATATATATATGTCTGTAATCACTCTAGCGGTCACAGTTTTCATTTTATCGGAATGAAATTTGGTATTTGAGGCGCTTTTGGTATTCAAAAGGTCAAGTTCGTTAATGGGTACAATCGGACAAGGAAAAAGGAGGGTTTAAAGGGAGGGTATCTCCCATAATATTTGAAAAATCGAAAAATACATATGAAGTAATGTTGTAGGTATTAAGTTTTAGTGTAAATTAGTTTCTTATCATTTTTTCTGTTACACTAATATTTACAGAAATATTGACGGTTTAAGGTTGAAAATTAAATTCCTTAATATCTCAATACACATTAGAGTTTGAGCAAAAATGATAAGGTGATGAATTGTAGCAACACACTTTTCGATTGTTCTAATATTAAAAGAGATATTTTATATTATGTGTTTTCTTCTTTCTTTATACCTTCCCCTTCCCATTCTCCTCGACGTATTTCATTTATTAATAAAATTGGACTTGTAAATACTAAAATCATATACGACATTTCATTTTGATCAGACTAAAATTGTGACCGCTAGAGAGTGATTTATATATTCTAAAGAAATTCGCTAAGTTGAAGCAGCTCCTGCGTAACGAATTTTTTTGGTTTAGGAGTTAATTAATTTTATAGGTTGAAAAATAGTCCTAAAGCCACTTTTATGTTAGATTGTCACAGTAGGTTTGGCAACATCAGTGTAATTAAAATTAAATAAATAATTATTAATAAAAATTTAAAAAAATAATAATATAAATTATTATTAAAATAATTTTTTTAAATTTTTAATAATTTTTTTTATATTTATTATTATTTTATTTGATAATAATTTTATTAATAATTAATAATTAATTTAAAAATCTCCTATTGTTGTTAGAATTCGTGTATTTTGTGTTACACGAACTTTACCATTAATTTTGTTTGATTTGCCCCAGGTACTTACATAACAATCTTAAGCTTCTAATCTATTAATTTTGGTAACGAGTAGTCACCAAAATGGCAGCATATATTATAACAGACTTCTACATTAAATGGATACGGCATATTTCACTCTCTAACCTATGGATTCGTGAGAACTAAAAGTTACCAAAATGAAGACATACATGACAGGCTCCAAAATTTACTGTAATTGTACAAGCCCATACAAGGTTTTATTTTACAATAATATTAATAATAAAGCCTTATATATTTCTGAGTGTAGTTTTCAAAGTAATTTCCAAAAAAGTTAACATCCGTGGAATGATACAAATATTCTTAAAAACAACTACAATTAATAATCCCTTTCAATAAAATTTGAAACATGCCTGTTATCAAGAAGTCCTAAGAGTTCAATTCCTTATGTTTGTAGAATTCCAAACGGGATTATTTCCACATTAAATTACCGTGTAGGTACAGTTGTATAAACTCGCACTCTCGTACAAATAAAATGAAATTAAAACCACATCAATTTAAGCACATACAAACAATAAATAAATAAAAAGCTTCAAATATTTACAACATGTAAATAATTTGTAAAAATATTTATTGATAACGATTACAATCTAAAACATAATATTTTTAATATACAGCATTCATGAAAATGTTTCATATATAGGTACCTACTTTAACTGTGTGATATTCAAGGGACGCCTGTATTCGGGATTTTTTCTTCAACTGCGAATTTCCTTAGACTATGTAAAGGTAAATGATTGTTATATTAAATAATTATTATTTAAATAAATAATAAATGTATGTGAAAGATATAATTTATCTTTATTGATTTGATTTATAAAATGTTATTATTTTAATATGTAAATTTTGATGAACAATACTGCTACAACCGCTACAACTACATAAATCACTCTCTAGCGATCGCAATATAAGTCTGATCAAAATGAAATGTTGTATCTGGTATGACTTTGATATTTAGGATTTTGATTTTCAATCTTAAATTTTTTCAATATTAAGGGAGATATGCCAAATTTTATATTTCCCCCTTTCTTTAAATCACCCCCTCCCCCCCTTCACCGATTTCACCCATTAACGAACTTGGTCTTTCATATACCAAAAGAAAGCACCTCACATACCCAATTTCATTCCGATCAAATGGAAACTGTGACCTCTAGAGTGGCTACAGACATATACATATATATATATATATATATATATATATATATATATATATATATATATATGTATATATATTATATATATATGTATATATTATATATTTTATATATATATATATATCTATCTAGCCACTCTAGCTGTATAAATATATATATATATATATATATAAATATATATAAATTTTGAAATCGGTACAAAACTAATAGCTCTATTACTTTGAAGAGGAAATTCGCTAGAAAGCTCAAAATTGAATTTTTGCTAACTTTCATTCTAGCTGTATAAATTTTGTCCAGGCTTTTTCATAAGCTTAACATAGGAGCGTATCACGCGTATTTGATTTTTGAATGTAAACATTTTAACCGATCAAAAACATTAATGGAAAAAAGGGTCGAGTTTTCGGGGAGATACTTAATATAATATAATAGTTGCTGCTTAAAAAGTGATGGTATGGGAAAAGGACCGAGCTATTTACTTGATAAGATAATTAATGAGAGGTAAGTTGATTAAATTTAAGAAAAAATTTGATTGAAATTTATTTCGTAAGCTTTCCCTTAGCATGTTATTAAAATTTCCTCGGTCCTATATCATCACCTTTTAAGCAGCAACTATTATATGAAGTATCTCGCCGAAAACTCGGCCCTTTTTTACATTTATGTTTTTGATTGGATATGACTGCTTTTTGCAAGGCTTAAATAAACAAAGACGAAGGCTTCGCACAAAATGCTACGCGTTTTGTTATTCTTTGCGTTGCATAACTCTTTTTCTTTCTAAGAAGATTCACATTTACAAAGGGGACCGCTTCACGTTCTATAACGTTAACTTGCTCTGCTCGCTAGGGGGTTCCACCCCCTTGAACCCCAACGCCGTATGCAAAAAACCGCATCCTTCTAGCATGTCTAGAAGTGGGTTAGAATTTTGTTAACAAATTATTACGTATATAGATATTAAGATATAAGACAAAATCTGGTTAAAAAAAAAAATTTGAAAAGTGGACCTACAGTAATGAAACTTTAGATTTTGGTTCTCTGGGAAAAAAGTGGGCTTTAACAGGGAATTTTTTTTCTTATTTTTGTGATAAAAAACATCGGAGTTATTTTAATGGGAGTGTTTCCCTATTAAAATATTGATAACGTTTGGTTTTAAAATAAAGCTGTTATATATACTTTTTGGAAATGCTACGCGATTTATGTGTCATTCAATCGGAATGCAGGATCAACCAATCAGAATGGCCTGTATTAGATATATGTTTCACAATGTTAAATTTATTGTTTAATTTCAAAATGGTTTGGGTACTAGATCTAACTGTATGCCAAATATCAATTTTACAAGATATCTGGAAGTAGAGTAGAATATTGATAGACTAGTAGTACAAAATTATAGGCGTTTCCGCTATTTTTGCAATTTTGAATTAAAATAACTTTTCAACTGTTTAGTCCTTAACGATGATTGAAAAAACAGTCTCTTATAATTCCGTGAAATTACTATATTCGATAACTCACCACTGTAGCTCTTTTCGTTTAAAAGTTATATCGGGCTACCAGCCAAGTAGCCGAGCGGTCTAAGGCGTCATGTCTGCGCAGTATGCAGTACTTGGAAACTGGGACGTTATGGGTTCGAATCCCGACATCGGCAGTTTGTCAATTATAAAAAAAAAGGGGGCGGTTGATTGACTAAACTGTCGGCGTATGGACAAGAACGAAGTAACCGGCTATGCTTGAGAAGGTTTTCTGCAGTTTCCTTCACGAACTCCAGATGAATATCGGCATAGTTCCTATCATAGTCGGCTGCAGCCGCGTATCCTACCAATTCCTAGTCTACTCACAAATTCCTTCCCCTCCACTCACATCCTCACATCCTAAGGCATCACAATGGACCTTATGGTCGAAGTGTAGCCCGTCCAGGGCAGCCTGTACAATCTATCTCTATATCGGGCTCAAAAATCGTCTAATAAGCTGTAGATGTAGGCTGTAAGTACAAAACCGCTTACGCACTTTCGTGCTCTAGATAGAGACTGTAAGCACGTAAGGCAAAAACATCCATAAATTCGGCCTTACATACTTCTGTGCTCTAGATTACAAATTTTGATATTTAGGATGTTTGGCAGATACAATCGGAGGCAAAACTACTAAAAAGTAGAAATTCGTGAATATCTATGTTTTGTAGCATAATAGATAGTGTCGATATTTACATAATTTAAAATAAAATAATAAAATTTACCAGCAATGTTGAATTAAATAATAAATAACAAAAGATTTTGCAGTGAGACTTTCGTATAAATCAACAAAAATAAATACCATTTTTCTTTCTATTCAATGTTCACGTATAAGTGACAACGAGATATTTTTTAATTTTCTGTTTATTATTTTTTCTCAACAACCGTTTAGTACATGTTAATAAATTGTGCAAAATTATGATCACAGAGTTCAAGTTATATAATTTGAAAATTTTGGGACACTTTGTTTATAATGGTAATTGAAATAAATTTAATCTATTGTGTGAACAAATCTCTATAAGAACACAACATGTTAAATTACATTTTTTTTAAATTTCAATAACTTGTAAACGGCTTAGTAAATCGTTTTGAATTTTTCACAGTAGCCTTAGAACTGTGTTCATATGTATTGAACCCTCGAATATTGTCACAGTTTGAGTGGATCAGTCTATTTCCAAAATAGAAGGAAGGAAAAATAGGAATGTTTCCCCCACTTTTAACCCCTTTGTAATTTTATTTAGAGGTGTGAAATAAAATCAGTGATAACCAACAAGTGTATCGTGGTGTTATATACAGTACGTCAACTAGAATTCGCAAATAGTTGTCTAGTGCCACTGATCTCAATTTACTGTTGTTAATATATTGTATGGTTTATAAAATTTGGTTTATGTATTATAAATTACTTAATATTAAGGATGAACGAGCACTATATATAGTCCATTTATAAAATTCTTCAAAATCTTATATAGTACATTCATAAAAGTCCACAATAAAGTATATTATTTTTTGTCATAAATTAAAATTAAAATTAGGCCTGTCATATCGGGCCTAAAAAATCATATTTCTAGAAAAAAAACCTGTGATTTCGGGTAATTAAGCTACCGTCGACAGAAATAAAACTTATCCGAAATCTCAGTTGTTTTCTTAAATATCTTTTTTTTAGGTCATACGGGAATGTTATTGGATCAATCTTTTTATTAACATTTCTATTTTCTCGTAGTTTTTTTTATTCGTATTATTTTATTCAAAGTGAAAATTATCAAAATATGTTAAAATATGTCTGAAAATGTGGATTTCTCCATAAGAGCAATGCATTAAATTCGAACTTTAACATTAAATAATTAATTCAAGAACCCCGTAACCTCCGTAACCTATTTAGCGTCGCATGCAAAAAACCACATCTTTCTAGCATGTATTGAAGAAAAGGAGGATTGGTGAAAATCCCATGATTCTAGCATATATAGAACTGAAAAACTTAATTTTAGGGGATGTTTTTCCGATTTTCCGGGGGGTTGCAATGGAAAGTTGTTCGAATTACCTTCCTAATTTTTAGCTATGAAGCGTCGATTGCAGAAAACTGTATCTTTCTAGCATGTATAGAAGAAAAGAGTTTGTTTTAGGGGTGTTTTTCCCAATTTCAAAGGGTTATGATGTATAGAAGAAAAGAGTTTGTTTTAGGGGTGTTTTCCCAATTTCAAAGGTTATGATGGAAAAATTTACTTTTTTCAAATAATTCTGTTCTTTTGAACTTGTTCCACGTCGAATGGAAAAAACTCGATCTTTCTAATATGAATAGAAGTGAAAAAGGCAGTTTTAGGGGTGTTATTCCCATTTTCAGGGGATTGCGATGTAGGTAATGAAATTTTGCAAAGTATTCTGTTAACTTGACTTTATTTCGGGTCGATTGGTCAAAATCCCATCATTCAGCATGTACAGAACTGAAAAACGTAATTTTGGCGGGGTGTTTTTTCGATTTTCCGGGTGGTTGCAATGAAAAATTTTAAATTTTTCGAATAAACTTCCTAATTTGTAGCTATTTAGCGTCAAATGCAAAAAACCGCATCTTTCTAGCATGTATAGAAGGAAAGGGGTTGTTTTACGGGTGTTTTTCCCAATTGCGAAGGGTTGTGATGGAAAATTTACTTTTTTCAAATAATTCTGTTATCTTGAACCTGTTCCACGTCGAATGGAAAAAATTCGATCTTTCTATCATGAATAGAAGTGAAAAGGTCAGTCTTAGGGATGTTTTTCCCATTTTCGGGGGGGGGGGTGTCGGTTGCGATGTAAGTAATGAAATTTTTCAATATATTCTGTTAATTTGACGTTAGTTCGGGTCGATTAGTGAAAATCCCTTCTTTCTAGCATGTATAGAACAGAAAAACGTAATTCTGCAGGATGTTTTTCCGATTTTCCGGGGGGTTGCACTGGAAAAATTGAAGATTTTTATCGTCGGTTTGAAGCAATTTCGTGTCGATTGCAAAAAACCGCAACTTCCTAGCAAGTCTAGAAGTGGGTTGGGTTTTGTATAAATGAGTGTGTCAGTCAGCTTCACTTCTAGCTTTATAGTATATAGTATATTAGACATCTTACTCTTTCTATTGATCTTAAAATATGTGTGTCTTCATTATTTTTATTAAAGAAGGCGTAGGTAGCAATATTATACAAATTTCAAATGGAAAATAAGAAAAGACATTGTAATTACATGATAAAAAACTATTCGCCCTTAATACAGAGAAAAATGCCGAAATAAATCTCTTTAATTATTTAATATTGATTGCTGTTATCCATGATTGCTGTTATTGTCTGATATTTGTTTACAGAGAAATATTTTACATTCTTTTTTAGCTTATAAGATTATGAGATGAAATCTCTATAAAATTTCTCCTCCAAGTAATGGACATTTATTAAATATAGTTAAAATAATTTTCCCTTCTACTTTGAAATATGTTCCGCTTACGCGCATTTAAGGTTCATAACATTTGAATTTGATTCTAGCATTAACTGAAGAATATTCTACCAATTTTCGTTCGTTTCGTAGCATTTTGACACACTTCCTTAACATCCTTAAATACCGTTTCTACCTCTATTAACGCGCTAATCTCCGACTAATCAACTATTCTTTTAATGCAAAATAATATTTTTATGAATGCTGTAATAATGTTGAATTTCACATATTAATTTTATTTTAATAATTAAAATATTACTGTAGGCGTTATTTAATATACAAATATTGACTGATAATATAGACAAACAGATGGACCGACAGACAATTATATATGTGTATGTGCATTATGAACAAATTTAATCGATTGAAAATGATTGTAGTATATTTAGAACAAGTTCAATAACGAACGATATACGATTAGTAAAGATTGGATTATATGCAATCAGACATGTTTGTAAATTGCTTTAAAGGTTTTTCACTCATAAAAACACTTCTTTTAAAGAATTTGATAAAATTAAAATATGGTATTAACCTACTTGATCTAAATCTTGCGAAAAACTATTTTTGATCCATTGTTAAGTGAAATATTCACAATAAAAGTTATTGTTTTAACATGCATCGTAAATGTAAACTCCAAACTCCATTTAAAAAAAAATGGAAAAATTTTACATACATTTCTTTCATAAACAAATATTTTATATAGTTCTTAAGAAACTAATTTAAATAAACCATATTTTGACAAAATGGAAACCCGCCTTCAAAAATCAAATATTCTATAACAAAAAATGCATTAAAAAGTAAAAAAATAATTGCATATTCTTGTGCCAATTTTAGTTCACCTAAGCAAAAATTTTTAAATATGTACATTTTTTTATAACACTTTTTTTTATCCGTTTTTTTTTTTTAATTTTTAGTGCATTTTTTTATAACAGATTTTCAGTTTTTTTTACATGCATTTTATTTTTTTTTTGTAAAAATTTTTTTTTTGGGGTCGGTTTTTTTTTGTAAAAAATTTTTTTGAAGTCGGTTTTTAAAAAAATTTTCTTATTTTCCCGTTATGAATGAGTAGACCCTTTCAAAAAAAAAAAAAAATTCGCAGAAATCGGTTATCACATATAAAATGAGGATTTTCCTCGATTTCCCGGGGATCCCCTCATCAGAATGCGATTTGGTGACAATGGGACCAATGGGAAACCAAACCCTTTAAAACAAAAAAAAAATTCAAAATCGGTTCATAAATGACGGAGTTCTGAGGTAACAAACATGAAAAAAAAAATCGACCTTATGGTCCATTGTGCTCCCCCTTCTACTTCAGTCCGACGAGATTCGCTTCTCCCATATATTGGCAATAGCCAGGAGCTTGCTGATCAGGTTTTCCTGAAGGTTCATATATTCGGGGTGAACACATTAAAAAAAAAAAATAATACAGACGAATTGAGAACCAACCTCCTTTTTGAAGTCGGGTTAAAAATGTATTGTCATGGTTATTTTATTTTGTCATGATTATTTTTTCTGATTATTCGCAACATATTTCGACTAATACCCTTTTTAAAATTTTTTGATATCAAATGCTTGATATGATAAATCATACACATCAAGGATGAGACTCGAACGAATCCATGACTTAGCATCTGGTAGCTCAGAGGCAGATCGTTGGTCTAGAACAGGGGTGACCAACTTTTTTGTATATAAGATCTACTTTTTATCTTAAAAATGTGTCGCGATCGACTTGTACTCTTTGTTTGATGGTACATATGAAAAAGTTGTTATAAGATTTTTAGACTTATTTTTTGCTAATCTATCAATAGCTTGCGGGAGTGCATCTCGTATTGAAACAACCTGTGTATTTACCCACGTAAAAAACAACATAATTATTTAACGGGTCAAAATTAATTCAAATTAGCTACAAAGAAAAATATATTTAGAATTTATTTTAACATTAATGGCAAGATTGAGTTTTCATGCCTCTAACCAAGGAATCATAACTAGCTGATTATCCTGACAAAGATAATAATAATAAGTCTTCAGTATGGGAATTAGTCAGGACAGAACGTTGTTTAGTCTTCGTTAACTTTAAGTATGTAAATGCCTATTCACATGGGTATGCAGATCCGAAACAAGAATAAATATATTCGCTACATTTGGTGATACTGGTATATTTTTCTCGGTTGACGTATTTTCGAAAATTTTCTGGCTTAGAAAGATTAAATCAGTTTGTAAAATTATAATTGCATTTTCTGATTCCTTTTGCTGCATATGAATAGTTACGTTCGCCGCGTTGCGTTCGGTTCCAAGTATAACTCATAAAGTCAAAACATCGCAAGAGAACGACCAAAATTGGTTTCGCGATCGACTTGTTGGTCACCCCTGTTCTATATAATGTCAAAACTAAATATGTAAATACATATAATCCGACCTTTATTGATCAGAAAGATATTGAACAGTTTTATAGAACGAACTACTATGTTTTTGAGAGAGAAAACGTGTATTTGGTAAAGTGAATTTTGTACTTTAATAAAGCACACACACACATAAATATAATATGAAAGCTTTCTCTCAAACCTTAAGTTTTCAAGTTATTTAGAATGCAGTGTTGTACTTACAATCATCAAACCAAAGTACATACAGTCAGCATAGCTTTAGCTAGTAGTATACTATTGAGTGAGTCTAGTTCTAGCTAGAGCTATTAATTCAAATATGCATAGCATTGGGTTTGTATGTTAGTAAGCAAAATATGAGATTGTATTGGATGCATTGTTAAATATGGATGCTATCTATACTGTTTGGTTCCTAAAACAGGTCCATACTTCATTTTTTACAAAAGCTATCATTGTTATAATTATGATTAGACACTAGCGTTAATGGTGGCAAAAATTAGCATTTCTTGTGTGAAAATTTAAAACTTGATGCTATATAAAATAAATAGTAAATATAATGTTATTGTTAAAATTTATTTAAAAATGTCTGTTGTTATTATTATTAAAACTGGTTTTCAAACAATTATTGTCCCCGATTTACGACTGTATTTTGACAAAATGTTATAATTTATGTTTAAGGATGTACGAGCGCTGATGTATAGTCCATTTACAAAATTCCATTTTGAAACATTCTAAGTGTCACTGTATTTAATACATATATTTGGTAATATATAGACTTAGAATGTGACTTACTGGTTCAATTTCTATGAACGGGAGTGTACATACATAATATTATATACATATATATATATAGAAAATTTTATACATTGACGTCAACAGGTAATCACTGGAAGAGCGACTCCAATTTACACTTTGAAATTGCTTTCTCCTAAGCGTAAAAAGGTACTATACTTTCTATTCATATATTCCCATGTCTACGGTTCTAATTCTAGAGTTTTAGAATACTTTGTACAATCAGTTATCAAAATCTCTTTGGACAGCAGCCAATTAGAAGGATAATTTTATTTTGAGTAGGCACTTAAAAGCGCATACGCCAGTCAAAATCAACACAAAAAATCGCTAAATTCGCAAAACATGATGTATCTCTGATTTTTTAGTATGTTGTTTGGACCCATTAGGGCTATGTATACCCAAGTTTGCAACTCTCAAAAAGTTGTGAAAAAATTTTTACACACGAAAAACCGCAAATTTGTTTCACTTGTTTCAGATTCTGCCATATATCTCCTAATCCATGCATTTTTCTTCGAAAGCTATTCTATACGTTTTTTAAGAGCATTAAATTTGTGACAAATTAAGCTCAATCGAAACTCTGTAGGTCAATTCGTTACCGAATTACGGCACTTTGAATATAGGCCAGTTTTTCCAAAAATTGAAAATTTTATTTTTAGACCTTCTTTGGACCGAAATTGCGGCGAAATCATTAGTCCTGCGAGTAGAACTTATCTTATACGAGGCTTATAGAACTTGTCTATAAGCCTCGTAGTTCTCTCAAAAACCCATATAAGGTAAAATCGCATTTTTCCAGAAATGTTCGATAACCTTTCCTATCTTTTGTTTTTTGGTTTGGTAATGAAAAAGAAGTTTAAAAAAACGTTGAAATGTATTTTAATATAAACATAAATAATAAACAAAAGTAATCAAAAGTATAGTAACTTAAACAATTAATCAGTCAATCAAATTAGACACATAGTCAAATAGGCCTGTCAAGATCAACAATAAATTAACAAAACATGATGTATCTCTGATTTTTTAGGTCAACAGAGCTCCGGCTGGGCTTGATTTGTCACAAATTTAATGTTCTTAAAAAATGTGTACAGCTTTCGATGAAAAATGCATGGATTAGGACATATAGAGCAGAATCTGAAACAAGTCCGAAAATTTCGCGGTTTTTCGTGTGTAAAAATTTTCCCACAATTTTTTGCAAACTTGAGTATACATAGCCCTAATGGGTCCAAATAACATACAAAAAAATCAGAGATACATCATATTTTGCGAATTTATTGTTGACTTTGACCGGCGTAGCAATAAAGTTATAAAATTTAAAAATAAAAAATCAACCATTTGAAATTTCGATTCTGTTACCTTTTAAGCATCTATGAATGCTTTTGGAAAAAGGGAATATTTATTTATTTATTGTAGAGAGCTTTAATTTGTGGTGTTCCATATTATTATACGCTTGTGGGTAAAGTTTAAATAAAAATTTCAACTACTATTTTTTTTCGCAAATTTTTATTTAACAAAAAATTATATTTTTCACTAGTTTCGGATTTGACTCCATTGTCTACTGTGATCTGAATTCTGAACTGTGATCATATTAAAAAATTGCATCCTCTTTATACTGGAATTTAGGTAATAAACAACAAAAACAGATTAAAAGAAATGTCAACGTCACAGATAAAAAACAACAATATACTCGTACATATTAAAAACAATTATGTAAATTAAGTCAAGTAATTAGAATTACTTTGGTTTTAAAAAACAATGAAGATTATAATTGTTCATACAATTAGGAGAGTCAACTAAGCGTCAGCTTATGGTAATAACGAAAAAAGCTTGGAAGAGGTGGTAATGTCCGTTTGTTCGTTCAGGATAGTTTAGAGTCCTTTTTAGTGTTTGTGGATCTCCAAGGCTTCCAAAATATCCAACTTAAAGGCTTTATTAGCGATGTGTAGTATCTCCATGTCTCCGTTTGGATTATGTTTGTGTTCCAGGAGATAGTTAGCATCGGTCATTGATTATATGACCGTTGATTTTATTCAATTTTTATTATAGAAATTTTTCTAAAAATCGATGTTTCAAAATCGTTTTGAAAAAATTAAATCGATTTTATCGATTATTCGAAACTCATATAATCGATTTTATACGATTATTCGAAACTCTTATAATCGATTAAAAACATCGATTATCGAACCAAAAAAGCGATTGTCTGATTAATAATCGATTTCATTATTTTATACTACAGTATATTCATTTATAAAGTCAAATCAGAAAGTGTATAATTTTTTTGATCCACATAGTTGGTTTAATATTTAACCAATAAACTTTTAATAGTAAAGTTAAATAGAAAACAATACAGAATGATTTTCAATTGTACAATTTCACTACAAAACAATATTCTGTAATAAATGGTTCAATGAATTTTATAATAAATTAATTGAAACACGTTGAGAAATGAAAGTCATCACATTTTTTTAACAAAATAGAGTCAACTCCAACACAGTCTGTATATATATATATATATATATATATACATACATCTATATATATATATATATATATATATATATATATATATATATATATATATATATATATATATATATATAGATGTATGTATATATGTATATATGTATATATATATGTATATATATATATATATATATAGATGTATATATATATATATATATATATATATATATATATACATCTATATATATATACATACATCTATATATATATATATATATATCTATATATATATATATATATATTGTCGCGGTATCCTGGCTCACTTTATCCTCAAAGGAGCGCTGCCCGAACCTGCAATGATTCCGATACTCGACAAAAACAAAAAAAAATATATTAGTAAAAGATATTACTAAATATTTTGTAATTGAAACAACACGCACGTTTTTGTTTAAAGAAAAGAAAGAAAAAAAATTAAATTAAACACAAGTTTTTACGAAACAAAAAAAAAACTGATTTTATTGCTTAAAAAAAATGATTATCCAATTTCTTTTTCAACAATTATTTTAATTTCTTTCACACAATGTCAACTTTGAATTACTTGATCGAATTACTTGTACAAATTCCAACTTTAACTTGATCTGGATTGAACAACAATTATATACTTTGAACTAATCAGACAATACTTGATTTCAACTTTGATACTAACAGACAATAGTCGATATTAAACTAATCAGATACGATTTAAAACTGATTTGAATCGACACTGGTCACGGTTTATATACCCACCATGGGTCGTTCTAGAATATGATTGTTTTTTTTGAATAAATATTTTGTTTTTGACAATATATTTTCGCATGGAGTCTTCTAGAATATTTTAGTATATCAACACCCATGGACGTAGTCGGAGTGTTCAGATTATATACAAAATTAATTAAAAATTATACCTCTCCTTGGGTTTGACCTATAGTCATACCCCGCTTGGTTGATATTCAACTAGCGACTTCGAACACGGCCAGTGTGAACTCAAAATCTATACACAAATTATATTATACATTCATTACTGTAAGCTAGCTTACTTCTGTTTATTTGTTTTACAAAAACTATCTTGTTTTTACAAAATTATTTATTTGTGATCTATTTATGTTATTTTGAAAAACATTCAATATGTATGACTTTTGATTAAAATTAAATTATATGCAATAATTTTTGTTTCAATTTTTGATTTTTTTTTAAATAGAAAAACTTTAAATCAAAAGCATCTATTAGTCTTTTCTAAATTTTCGACTTAAAAAAAACTTAGTTTAAGAAAAAAAATAAATCGAGCTATATTATTTTCTTTTTGTACTTTCAAAAAAAAAAACTCCTTCTTTTTGCAAGGAGAAAAATATTGTTTTGTTAAATATTTTACATAATATTTTACTTAATATTTTTCTATTAAATGTGTGTTGGATCAAAAAAATTAATCTCAATAATTTTCATTACAACAAAATCTCCCCCTCTAGATTCCAACACACATTTTCTAATTTGCTTATTATATTTGGTCGACCAATTTTTGACTTAAGAACTATTTGAATTATTTCAATTGTACTAGTACTTTTAGCTAGCTAGCATAACTTAAAAGTGTACGTACACATTAGTTCTTCACTCTTCATCAACGGCGCCTGTTGTTGATTGCCGGTCGTCTGGGCCGCAAGTTGTACCCTGGCTCTAATGCTCTGGCCTCTGGCTCGTCCACACTTGGTACATCCCGTCGTCTTCCATCACCTCCATGCCTTTGACCCCCCAATCGATCTGGAAGTAGTTGGCCGAACACCTCGTTCCCCACACTCAATCTTCCCAGATTCCCATTGGCGGCGGTCCTTGCACTGGTCGGCTTCAAGAGACCTCCATGTATCTTCGTGGGAGGCACTGTATCCACAACATATATTCCAGCTGGTAAACTCCTCAGCACTCTGTAAGGCCCTTTCCATTTTGGTGCCAAACCACTATGGACACCCTCCACCTTACTGCTGAGCACTTGGTTGCGCATCCAGACGGACTCTCCAGGTTGATAAACGAGTCCCGTTTCCACTTGGTCATTTTCTTCGGCATTGGCCAATATTGTTTGCCGAGCTCTTTCAACATTTTCCTTGCGTTCTTGGCATCTCTCGTTGACCCAATCTTGAATTTCTTGAGGCTCTTCATTGACTTGTATCTGCCAATCCCCAGGCTTCTTCATTTCTGCCCCCAGTAACAATTGGGCAGGCGAAAAACCAGTTGTTCGGTTTGCTCTATTTCGTATTGCGAATAAGCATTTGTGTAGTTGTTGGTCCCAGTTTTTATGTGCTTGGTCCAATAAATTTAAACGCAACAACTTCTTTAACTCTTGGTTCTGACGTTCCGTGGGGTTGGCTCGTGGATGGTATATTGGCGTTGTCCAAATTTCTGTGTGCCAATCTCTGTTCACTGCTTTCCATTCTTTTGATCTGAACTGGAGACCATTATCACTAAGTACTGCTCTCGGATAACCATATCGACTGAATACTTCGTCTTTGAGTACTTGTGCTATCTTCGAGGTCGACGTGGCCCCCAATGGAAATGCTTCGATCCATCTAGTGAAAAGATCAGTCACAACCAATATATTCGTTTTTCCACGTGATGTGCGTGGGTATGGACCCATCAAGTCGATGCTGACTACCTCCCATGGTGAAGTAGGTCTTCGACTTCTCATTGCTGAACTTGGTTTCTTATTCAGTGGCTTCACTCTAGCACACGTATCACACCCTTTTACATATCTGCGTATGTCATCTTGCATCCCATACCAGTAGACGCGGTAACGGATTTGACGATACGTTTCTCTCCATCCAGGGCGTGCTGCTTCATCACTGTCGTGATATTTTCTCAGAAAACCAAGTCGGCGTTCTTCGGGAACCACTGGCACTTCTTGTACCATCTGTTGACTATGGTACCAGAGGATCCCATCAGCTACGGTGTAGTTAGCTCTTGTTCTGTCCACTCGTCGACGTAGATTGCTTCTCAGTGGACTATTACTGTCTACAATGTATCTTCTGATGGCAGTCACATCACGATCATCATCCTGCCATCGTCGAATATCATCAAGTGTGGGTGTTTCTACTTCGATGACGTTGAGGGTTATCGGTGTTTTTGCCCTCTTTTCAATCACCCACTCTGGAATGTCCTCCACTTCTTCGTCTTCGTCTTCAGCCTTGCCCTGTGGTTGTCTGGACAAGGAGTCGGCGGCTTGATTATCTTTTCCGGGGACGTGAATTATTTCATAATCATAGGCTCCCAATGCTAATGCCCATCTTGTCAATTTTGCTCGACTATCTTTAGTTTTGTTCAGCCATTGGAGCGCTGCATGATCTGTGCATAATTTAAAATGTCTTCCTTCAAGATATCCTCGAAACTTCCTCAATGCCCAGATTATCGAGAGACATTCCTTTTCTGTTGTGGCGTATTTTCTTTCCGTGGGTCCAAGTTTCTTGCTGGCGTAGCTTATTATTCGTCTTGTCTTGCCATCATCTTCCATTTGGAACAATATTGCAACCAGTCCGACGTCACTAGCATCCGTATTTAAACAAAACGTCTTCTTAAAATCTGGAAGTGCTAGTTTCGGTGCATTTACTATTGATGATTTCAGATTTTCGAACGCCTTCTGATGCAATGTTAGCCAGCGCCACTTTATGTTCTTTTTGAGCATTTCGCTCAGAGGTGCAGCTATATCTTCGTAGTTCTTCACGAAGCTCCTGTACCAACCACATAATCCCAAAAATTGTCGTAGTTGTCTTTGTGTTCTTGGTACAGGGTGATTACTGATAGCTTCATTCTTCTCTTCCTCTCTGTCAATGCCGTCTTCGCTCAAAATATGTCCTAGGTATTTGACTTTGTTGCTGCCAATGACACATTTGCTTGGTTTACAAGTTAATCCATGTTGTTCTAGTCTTTCAAGTACAAGATCCAGGTGGTGTAAATGTTCCTTGACTGATCGACTGTAGATTAATATGTCATCCAGGTAAACTTGACAGAAATCTTCGATGTATCCAGATAGTACTTCGTTCATTAAACTCTGGAACGTAGCTGGCGCATTCTTCAATCCAAACGGCATGACGCGAAATTGATAGAGACCTCTTGGGGTGGTAAATGCTGTGTACTCTTTCGATTGTGGCTCCATTTCAATTTGCCAATAACCAGTCTGAAGATCCAATGTAGAAAATATTTTGGAATCTCAGATCTGGAATCGGAAACGCATTGCTCTTTGTGATATCATTCAATTTTCTGTAATCGACGCACAATCGAAAAGTACCATCTTTTTTCTTCGGCAATACGACGGGTGCGGCCCAAGGCGATGTGGATGGTTCTATAATGCCATCGCCTTCCATCTCTTCAATCATCTCTTCTAATACCCGTTGCTTCTCATTGTTGTACGGGTATGGTCGTAATTTAATGGGGGAATTCTTCGTAATCTCGATCTTGTGTGTGATCGTTTTTGTCCTTCCAACTTTGCCGAAAACGCTGGGATGTCGCCGAATGACTTCTTTTAACTACTCTTGGTTCTCAAGGAGTTTTATTTGTAACTCGCCCAATGCGTTGTTAATTGTTGCCACTTCTCTATGGGCTCCATCTGGTTTTCTCCATGCAATGCGCTTATCACACCCCAAGTAAATTATACCACTCCGGTAATCGATGCTCACACCATTTTTTGTTAAAAATTCATGACCAAGTATTATGTGATTCCGTAGGCCAGGTACAACCATTACTTCAACATTGAACTTCATTCTTGATATCATCACATCCATGCACATTTTTCCAAGAATCTTGAAAGTATTATTACATGTGGCTCCACTCCCTGTACTATCTCTGACAGGGTGCCATATACCAATACTTCTTGCCAATTTTTCACTTATGAAATTGTGTGATGCTTGACTATCGATCAGTGCCAATATTGATCTTCCACGCACATCAACTTCCACAATTGGCCCATTCTGGTGTGAGTTCTTGGTCTCCATTGTTGTCAAATGAACCGGTAATTGTAGGTGTTCACGCCGATGTTGTGCGTCTTTGTGGAGGTTAATGTGTACCCCAGAACCAATTACCTCCTTCATTGATCCTGGAATTAGTTTCCCGACGGCCCAGGTCTATTTTGTTGTCCCCTTCTGGGACAGTTTCGACTTATGTGCCCCGCTTGGTGGCATATTAAGCACGTGCCTGGACTGCTTAGACGTGGTGGTGGTGGTGCTCTTGCTGGTGGTTCTTGCCGATTCCTCGCTGGCTCTTCATCCAGTGTTCTAACGGTTATACGTAGCTCATCTAATGACTTTGGATTCGAAATCTTCACCAGCGGTCGTACATTGTCGCGTAGTAAATTCAATATTATGGGCACCACGTCATCAATATTCCTATCGGCGTGCACTCTTCTGAATAGCTGCACCTTCATGTTGACGAACGCTTCTGTCTTCAATCCTGTGGGTTGGGAAACGGTCATCAATTCCAGTTCGGCTTTAGCTTTTCTTCCTATACTGTTGAAGAAACTCTCCAGTTGCCATTTCCACTCATCGAAGCTGTAGCCCAACCCACGATTCATCAATGCCCAATCTCTGGCTGGTCCTGTTAATTTTTTTGTGACCATCTCAATCCAACAGTCTACGGGCAGATTCGTTTGTCGCAGTAATGTCGTTGCTCTGTTCAAAAAAACAACTGGATCTTCAGCCGGTCTACCACTGAACTCCGGCATGATGGACAGAAGCGTCGTTGTGTCCAATGTGGCGGAGCGAATGACTGTATTCACTTCTTGCGGATCAATACGCATGTCGCGCAGTTGTTGTGTCTGACGCTCTTCGATCCGTATGATGTCATCCACGACTTTATTGTATTGTTCATTCATTTTCGTTTCCATGCCATCAAGTCGTGTGGTTACGTTGCTTTCCATGCCTTCGATTTGTGTGCGGGTTACAGCGACATCGGCTTGGATGTTCGTGATCTCAGCTTTCACAGCCTCGACGTCAGTGCTTATTTGGCTGATACGTCGTACGCACACTTCTCTTATTTTCTCCATTCGCTCCGACAAGTCCTCTTTCAGCTCTTGTTGGACTTGTTGCATTATACTTAATGTCTGTTCGCCCACTCTTTCTTCAGATTCCTGAAGTCGATTTCCGATTCTTCCTTCAAGTTCGTTGCTCATCCTCTCTTCGGACTCTTGAAGTTGGTTGCTCATCCTTGCTTCAGATCCTTGAAGTTGGTCGGCCATCTTCCCCATTCTTTCGTCCAGGCTCTTTAAGTTGGACATTAATGCCGCAAACATCATTTCCATTGTTGCAGCAGCGGGCTCTTCTGGGTTGGAAACCACACTCCTACGTGCTTCTGATGTGGGGTTGGCTGTTCCTTGAGTCCTTGACGTCGGTGTTCCTGGTTGTCTAATTTGGTGCTCCTCCCATCTTGCCTGTAAGACCTCTCTAGTGCCAGTGCTGTCCAGCCCTTCGGCCTCCATCATCTCACGCAGACGTGGCATGGAATGCTGCGGCTTGCCATTGTGTATCCTTTCTTCTTCCGTGCGTCTCCTGGTCCTATCACGGTCGCCACTTGTCGCGGTATCCTGGCTCACTTTATCCTCAAAGGAGCGCTGCCCGAACCTGCAATGATTCCGATACTCGACAAAAACAAAAAAAAATATATTAGTAAAAGATATTACTAAATATTTTGTAATTGAAACAACACGCACGTTTTTGTTTAAAGAAAAGAAAGAAAAAAAATTAAATTAAACACAAGTTTTTACGAAACAAAAAAAAACCTGATTTTATTGCTTAAAAAAAATGATTATCCAATTTCTTTTTCAACAATTATTTTAATTTCTTTCACACAATGTCAACTTTGAATTACTTGATCGAATTACTTGTACAAATTCCAACTTTAACTTGATCTGGATTGAACAACAATTATATACTTTGAACTAATCAGACAATACTTGATTTCAACTTTGATACTAACAGACAATAGTCGATATTAAACTAATCAGACACGATTTAAAACTGATTTGAATCGATACTGGTCACGGTTTATATACCCACCATGGGTCGTTCTAGAATATGATTGTTTTTTTTGAATAAATATTTTGTTTTTGACAATATATTTTCGCATGGAGGCTTCTAGAATATTTTAGTATATCAACACCCATGGACGTAGTCGGAGTGTTCAGATTATATATAAAATTAATTAAAAATTATACCTCTCCTTGGGTTTGACCCATAGTCATACCCCGCTTGGTTGATATTCAACTAGCGACTTAACGAACACGGCCAGTGTGAACTCAAAATCTATACACAAATTTTATTATACATTCGTTACTGTAAGCTAGCTTACTTCTGTTTATTTGTTTTACAAAAACTATCTTGTTTTTACAAAATTATTTATTTGTGATCTATTTATGTTATTTTGAAAAACATTCAATTTGTATGACTTTTGATTAAAATTAAATTATATGCAATAATTTTTTTTTCAATTTTTGATTTTTTTTAAAAATAGAAAAAATTTAAATCAAAAGCATCTATTAATCTTTTCTCAATTTTCGACTTAAAAAAAAACTTAGTTTAAGAAAAAAAATAAATCGAGCTATATTATTTTCTTTTTGTACTTTCAAAAAAAAAAAACTCCTTTTTGCAAGGAGAAAAATATTGTTTTGTTAAATATTTTACATAATATTTTACTTAATATTTTTCTATTAAAATGTGTGTTGGATCAAAAAAATTAATCTCAATAATTTTCATTACAACAATATATATATACAGTGTTGGACAACTTTTCCTATAGTAAATCAATGTTAAATATTATTTATTACTAGCTGTCCGTCTGGTACTGTATCAAGTCAGTCAGTCAATGATCTCATAGCAGCTACACTGTACGCGTATGGTTGTTTGTTTGTCATTTAAGAGTGGGATTTTGTGATGCACAATGCACATACTAAACTACTAAAGTGTACTCTCATCACATGTGTACTGACTGACTTTATACAGTAACTACACGGATAGTTAGTAATAAATAATATTTAACATTGATTCTCTATTGGAAAAGCTTGCCAACACAGTCTGTATACTTCACATTATTTCCAGTACCTTTGATAAACCTTATTGATAAACAAATCGTGCATCTTTTTGAAATTGAGTTTACGTAAAATTTGCTGATAATAGAGTTTACTACTTTAATAATATCGACTAACGCGCTAGTATCAATCAAAATTCTACGATAAAACAAACTATATTTCGAGTAATTGTGCAAAAAATGTGTTTTTTTGGAAGGAAGAGATCTTCCTGTACAAAATTACAGCATTTTCTAATTAAAAAATTTGCTATTGTCGAAAAACGATAAGTAAGGTTAGTCGATAATAGGTTGCGCTCCCGTGACGAGTGTCTCGCGACAGTATGGACTTGGATGCCGAAAGCTTGGAATTACTGAATTACTATTAGGTTTAGTGAATACTCGTATAGATTTGACTAACCCAACCCAACCAGACACAACCAAACACGACCCAACCCAACCAGATCCAACCCAACACGAGTGTCTCACTTTTCTTTAACATTAAAATCAATCTCTTTTGATGTATTTAATTTATTACCTACTAGTAATTCAGTAATTCCACGCTTTCGGCAGCCAAGTTCATACTGTCGCGAGACACTACACTCCCGTGGGGTGTGCGGTACAAAATCTCAAAACATAATTTATGAATTGGTACCTTGAAACTAGCGGGATATGTATGCATCAGGGATGTTGCGGGTGCGAATTTTTTACATCCGCGATGCAGACGCGTATATTTTAAGGCTCACATCCGCAGATATTTTTTTCATATTTTTATATATTTTTATATTTTTTTAAAGCAGATACTTAATTTAGGTACATGAATAAAATAAAAAGTTGGTTATAATTTTTAATAATCTTTATATTATATTCAAATTTTTAGTATGCAAATTTAAAATTTGGTGCATTACATTTAATAAAGAGCAATGTCGCTGCCTTTTCAGGTTCTATCCTGTAATCTAGAGTTTCATAGATTAATCCCGCGCTAAATAGGTTAAATTGCTTCAGAAGCATTTTAGATGATTAATTAAAGACGTGGTTGTACGATTCTTCCGCGAGTATGTTTTATTGTATATTTTACACTGAGATTTATTCCGGACATGCTCATCTAGTTTATAAGATCACACTTTGCGTCGGTGATGATATTGTTGATTTACTTGTCACATGCAAACGAAAAAGCAGATACCTTAGCAAAGAAGGGAGTCGGAATACCCTTCATTGGCTTAGAGCCTATTTTAAGAATTCCAACGACTGCATGTAAAACGGTGATCAACGAGTGGTCAAATGCTTAACACCGTGATCACTGGGAAAAAGTACCGTGGCAGGACCTCGTGAAGGTACTGCTTCAGAGTACGAGGCTGAACAGGATGCGACTGCGGAGAGTTACAGGAGGGTTACAATGGGACTCCATAACGGGTCCATTATGTGAAAATTGCGTGGCGAGAAGGAAGTAATATCCAGCCTCATTATCTTTGATTCCGAACCTCTAGGTTACAGCAGATACAGGATATTAGGTGCATTTCACCCCGAATATATGAACCTTCAGGAAAACCTGATCAGCAAGCTCCTGGCTATTGCCAATATATGGGAGAAGCGAATCTCGTCGGACTGAAGTAGAAGGGGGAGCACAATGGACCATAAGGTCGAAGAGCTATACTTTTTAACCCGACTTCAAAAAGGAGGTTCTCAATTCGTCTGTATTTTTTTTAATGTTTGTTACCTCAGAACTCCGTCATTTATGAAGCGATTTTGAATTTTTTGTTTTAAAGGGTTTGATTTCCGATTGGCCCTATTGTCACCAAATCGCATTTTGATGAGGGGATCCCCTGGAAATCGAGGAAAATCCTCATTTTATATGTGATAACCGATTTCTGCGGAATTTTTTTTTTTTGAAAGGGTATACTCATTCATAATGGGAAAATAAGAAAATTTATTTAAAAACCGACTTCAAAAAAATTAAAAAAAAAAAACCGACCCCAAAAACAAATTTTTACAAAAAAAAAAAAAATGAAATACATGTAAAAAAAAAACTGAAAATCTGTTATGAAAAAATGCACTAAAAATTAAAAAAAAAAAAAAATGTGTTATAAAGAAATGCACTAAAAGTTTGTAGGTCGTGTAGTAAGGACTACCCATATTTAGACAAATAAAATCAGTTTTAGAACTTTAAAGTCACTAAAAAGCGAGAAATAAAACCTATTTTGACAAAATGGAAAGCCTACTTCAAAAATCAAATATTCTATAACAAAAAATGCACTAAAAAGTAAAAAAATAATTGCATATTCTTGTGCCAATGTTCACCTAAGCAAAAATTTTTAAATATATAAAAAATAAATATTTAAATATCTAAAATTGGCACAATTATTTTTTTACTTTTTAGTGCATTTTTTGTTATAGAATATTTGATTTTTGAAGTCGTGTTTCCATTTTGTCAAAATAGGTTTTGTTAGACCCCAAGATGTATCTATCTATCTATCTACGTGTCAAATAGATTATTCAAGGCAAAACACTCAAATAATAACGCCAATTGTTCAAATAAATAAAAAAAAAACATCCATATAATAACTCGTCTAAGCACGTTGTGATTGAAATTTCGATTTTTTGCCTCAATTTCCTAGATCAAATTTTTGTATTTTATAAATACGAATTTCGACTACAAAGTAGTCATCATCAGTATGAATTAGCTAATAGTAATTATTCTCCGAGGAGATGTTACTTGTTACTAATTTGGTGACGGTCTGTACCTAGCTAATTCATATTGATGATGATTACTTTGTAGTCGAAATACGTATTTATAAAATACAAAAATTTGATCTAGGAGCAGACCATCACCAAATTAGCATCAAGTAACATCTCTTCGGAGAATAATTACAATTAGCTAATTCATACTGATGATGACTACTTTGTGTCGAAATTCGTATTTATAAAATACCAAAATTTGATCTAGGTGCAGAACGTCACCAAATTAGCAACAAGTAACATCTCCTCGGAGAATAATTACAATTAGCTAATTCATATTGACGATGACTACTTTGTAGTCGAAATACGTATTTATAAAATACAAAAATTTGATCTAGATACTATTATGTATTATTTATATTAATATGGCTTCCCGGCCATATGAGAATAATATTATAGTATTATTTATATTAAAATGGCTTCCCGGCTATTTGAGAATAATTATTATTTATACGTTGTGATTTATTTACAATCAGAAATGCTAAACAAAACAAGCAACATCCGCATCCACAAAAGCTCCGTAAAAAGCATTGACTATTGCAGATGCGAAAATAATTAATCCGCTAAAATTAATGCGGAAATTCCGCGATTGTGGATGCGGATGCGAATATCTGCAACATTCCTGGTATGCACACTATTGGTTTTACTAACGATTATCTTTTGAAATATTTTTAACCAAACATTGAGAAAGGACATTGAAAATATACATATTCTTATTCTAGAAACTATTATTTTTCAATGTCAAAAATAATAGTGTAATTAATTAGAATATTTATTGACATGCTCAAAGAGCTAATCAAATTACATTAAATTGTGTTACAAATTAAACAGAACTCTTAAAAAAAATGGCTACAAAATATTATTCAATAAAAACATATTCCAAAAAGTTGAACCACTTTCATACCAATCGCTCCTTTCTCCTTTGTAATACATCGTCAATGTATCTACCTATCATTACAATATTCTCCTGATCCCTCCCATCCAATACTTGATCCGCATTCCTTAACCAAGAATCCTGTATTCTTTTCCTCACACTCTGATCTGTGCCTTGGCAATCCAATAATAAATGCTTCACGAACTCCAGATGAATATCGGCATAGTTCTTATCAGAGTCGGCTGCAGCCGTATATCCTACCAATTCCTAGTCTATTCACAAATTCCACTCCATTCACATCCTCGCATCCTTAGGCATCACAATGGACCTTATAGTCGAAGTGTAGCCCGTCCAGGGCAGCCTCTACAATCTATCTGTCTAAGAACCGATAATGTAAAAAAAATACAGACGAATTGAGAACCATCCTCCTATTTTGAAGTCGGGTTAAAAAAGAGCGATTCATGTAAAAAAGAGCGTGGGGTGCTCTCTACTTACATTTTCATAATGGCTCTAGTTTTTCAAGTAACTATAGTCACGTACAATTTATGACTACTGATATCAAACACCCAACGGTTTTTTATCCGTTATGTATAACGATAAGACTAAGCTACAAAGGGGTCATTTTTGACGTAATATTTGCTGTATATGTAGTCTGTCGAAAATGCACAAGACCACGTGCTATTATATCCGGTATAAATAATATACTCGCTTTGCTCACAAACTTGACCCAGGGCGACCTAGGCTCTGCATCCTTGACATAATTAAAAAAACCGCACTCTTCTAGCATTAATAGAAGCAAAAAAAGTAATTTTTGTGGTGACTTTTTAATGGTTAAAAAATATCGGACATTCAAGAAATAATATATATATACATATATTTCTAATATATATATAAATATATATCATATTACCTAAAACAATACATACATACAGATTTGAGTAACTAACTAATCTAACGAATTACCCCACATCATGCAAATCTATAAACCTCACTATTCTCCTATATGGTTTTTATTTACAATAATTATAATTATTTAGTGAATAAACGAGTTTAATTAATTTATAAAATCATAATGATAATCAGTAAAATATTAATTATTAAAATAATGCATTTATTTTATATATTTATATGGGTTTTAATTTAACCAAACACTTTAACTAATGTAATGGATACAGAGTGCATTTTAAGGACGTTGGGGTCGCTGCAGTTATGATTATAAATATATAAAAAAATAGTAACGCAGTAGTTCAACTTAGAATACATAAATCATCTGAGCAAAATGAAATGTCGTATCAGATATGATTTTAGTATTTGCAAGACCAATTTTATTAATAAATGGCATACGTCAAAGGGATGTAGAATGTAGAAAACACAAAATATAAAATATCTCTTTTAATATTAGAACAATCGAAAGATGCGTAAGGAATAAAGTTGTAGAAAATCAAATTTTCTACAATTCATCACCTTATCATTTTTGCTCAAACTCTAATGTGTACAGAGATATTAAGGAATTTAATTTTTAATCTCAAACCGTTAATATTTCTGTAAATATTAGTGTAACAGAAAAAATGATAAGAAATATAATTACAGTAAAACTTAGTACCTACAACTTTACTTATAAATTTTTCGATTTTTCGAATATTAAGGGAGATAAGTAAAATTTTGTCCCCTTGTCCGATTTTACCCATTAACGAACTTGACCATTTAAATACCAAAAGCATCTCAAATACCAAATTTGATTCCAATCAAAATAAAACTGTGACCTCTAGAGAGTCCTCAGACACAAGCTTATATATATATATATACATATATATATACATATACAAAATTTTTTACGAAATTTCATCATCGGTACAAAAACAATAGCTGCATTTCCTTTGGAGGAAATTCGCTAAAACAGGCCAACTGATAAGTTTAGTTAATGTTGCTAAGCGTTCTTCAAGGATACATTTTTGGAAAAAACGACCCAGATAAATTATGTTTTGTTTGGAGGGAGGCATTATTTCGTCATCTTAATTTTAACCATGACCTTGGTATGCAAGGTTATTTGAAAGTCACCTGATGTTTTTCAAATGAGAACCTATAATTTTGATAGAATCGGATAGCTGAGGAGCAAAGAAGAATAAAAATTGAATAATACAATTTATGTTGGTTAATAATAGGGAATATGCATGAAATTTTTTTTTCACATTTATTTTCAGAATATGAAAATACAGTTAATACTGTAATAATATTTAAAAACGAAATTAAAATCCGAGGAAGCTATAAGCTTCTAAAGATTATTATCTGTCTCTTTCTTACAAAAATACTAAAAACGGAGTTGTACGTGTATTTTAAATGGTGAAAGTGTAATATGACGTCACATAACATATCAAGAGGGCTATCACCCTCTTTGTCTAATCGGGAATTTCAATCATTCACATCTCGCTTATTTTTAAAGTTATTTAAAACATGCTTCAATTCAAGTGAAAAAAAATTTTCATGCATATTCCCTATTAACTATTTTATGGCCGTTTGTTAACTATTTGTTTTTTTGAAAAAAATAAGATTTCTAGAAAAAATTGAGAAAGATTACAAAGTTTATATGGATGTTGTTTGGATGTACTTTTAGAATCCTTTGCAGAGTAATCAATAGGGGAGGTAAATGTACTTATATATGATAACTTGCAATGGAATCGAAAGATGGAACTGAAGATAGAACTAAGAACTGATGCAGACGCATTAAGAACTGATGACAATACAATAATATTAAAAAAATTATTTTAAAAAAACCATCTAAACAATATAAATTTGCTAATAGCCAAAATACAGAAGGTTATTTTTTATGGTTCAGTTGGCATCCTGAGTACCGACGCCCTGTTTGAAAGTCGTTTGAAATTATATACTAGTATATATATGATGTTTTATTGCGGAATCTCCCGGATTCGCTTATAATTTTCTATATAGTTCTTTTCGCGCGGGTACCCGAATTTGTTTATAGCGCGTTATAAGACCTTTCATTAAAAAAAAATGTATTCGAAAATGGAATGCACCCTTTTTATTTATAAAAATCGGTGACTCGGTATTTAAATAATTGTCGGGGGCCTAATTTTTTTTTTATGAACCAGCCAAGTAGCCGCGCTTGTTAAGGCGCTGTTTCTACTTGGACCTGGGAGGTTATGGGTTCGAATCCCGACACCGGCAGTTTGTCAATTTAAAAAAAAAAAAAAAATTAATGGGGCGGTTGATTGACTAAACTGTCGGCGTATGGACAAGAACGAAGTAACCGGCTATGCTTGTGAAGGTTTTCTGCAGTTTCCCTTCACGAACTCCAGATGAATATCGGCATAGTTCCTATCAAAGTCAGCTGCAGCCGCACACCTTCCAATTTCTAATCTGCATACGAATTCCCGATCCTCCACTCACATCATAAAAATGTAATGTAAAAATTAATAAATAAAGGATGAAAAATAATGATGTGGGTGGCCTCTGTTATAGACCGTCGTCGTGTCTCGGAAACGGAGGTTAAACCCCATTATTATTATTATTATTATTATTAATTTTTTTTAAGGGCTAAAATTGGGCACATTATTTTTAATATATAAAAGGCATACATACTTTGCCATTGTTAAAAAAAAATTAAGTAATTTTTAGATTTTTTATTTTAATTTAAAATTTTTGCGTTTTTCGAACTTTGGGAATTTTTTCCTCGAATTCTAATAAACCGATTTTAATGTTTATGGGCTCATTTGTTTTCTTTTTTTATATAGAATTGAATAATATTCTATGTCATTTTTAAAATTTTTAGTTTTAAAAAAGATATTAAGAAAAACCGCTTTTTTGTTATAAACAAATTAAATTTTGACCCTGTTCCGTCACGAGTCGGATCGTAATAATTTAAGGTCATATGCAGGACGTCAAGAAGAATCGATAAAAAAAAATTGCGGTTCCGAGCAACCTGCCTGAAACCGGCTTTTTGAACCTAATTTGACTGTATTATACGTATAATTTGATAATGGATTTAAGTAGTATGGATTTTTGGTCCCAACCAACTTTCAAATTGTAATGAAAAACTAACTGATTATTATTTGTGTTAATATCAACATTATTTCATTGGTTTTAAAATATTTTCAAATTTTTTGGCGAAGTGATGACCCAACCTTCTTAAATTAATCAAACTGTGAAATATGATGAAACAACTAAAGGTTAGTCAAATTAGACCCGGAAAAGTTGACTATTATAGTACAGTCAATATAGAGGCCCGTTATTCTTGTTGCCATAATTTTACTAAATTACAGGAGTTATTTTTTTAAAATTAGGTTCAGTATCACGTACTGAATGTACATGAACAAAACCTCTACAAATTTCGCACCGGAAGTGCCGTCATTTTGAGAAAAACTGTATCAGCCTATATGTCCATTACCGTCCACTCTAGGCCAAAAATGGTAATAACCTTTCTTGCATCACTTACCGTTTACGACTTATACGGCTATTATTATTTATTTATGGAACTTTTGACCGATATCTCTTTTAATCATTGTTTAGAAAGAAAATTATTTATTGTTAATTATGTCATTATCATTCACATTTCTTAAACTATTTATTGAATTTTTATCATTATACTTTGCATACCTCGTTTTTATTAACCTTGCACCCGGTAGTGCAACGTTAAACGCGTTATAACTTTAAAAATATTAATTTTAGATAAAAAAGTTACAAATAAAAGTTGTAGGTAATTTGTAGATTTAAAAGTTAAGTTATTAGCGTTTTATTGTTTAAACAATTATTAGAAGAGATAGCTGTCAAAAAGTTAATTAATAAATAGTAATAGTCGTGTAAGTCGTAAACGGTAAGTGATACAAAACAAATTAAAATACAAAAAAATAGTAAATTTAATTATCTACAAGAAAGATTATGACCTAAAGTGCACGGTAATGGAGATATTGGCCTATATCTACAGTTGTATACAGTTTTTCTCAAAATGGTGGGACTTTCGAGGTCGCAATTCGTAAGGATTTTGTTCATTTACATTCAGTAAGTGATACTGAACCTGGTTTAAAAAAAAATAACTCCTGTAATTTAGTGCAGCGCAATATTCTCTATTGACTGTACTATTACTATCGGAAAAATTTGGAAAAATATATTAATTTTGTGCATAAAAGTGAGTAGAGTCCAAGATCCACCCATAATAATAATAAGAAAGAGGGGTACCGCATACGGGTCCCTAGCACCTAGACCAAGGGGTCCTCTGTGCCCTCCTTGAGAACAACCTGTCACCCGAAGGCGAGACGCCTCCGGATAAGAGGTGCTATTTTAAGCAGATGAAGCTATAGGATTCTGTCAAGGCCAGACGCCACATAGAAGGCCCACAACTTCTCCGCCGGGATTGCTCCCAGGATTGATGGATCCAAAGTTTCGGACCCAAACATTCTATATCTGACACCTTGCAGGCTTCTGCAGGTGCATATAACATGTATGGAGGTTTCATCGTCTTCCATATAGGCCCTGCAAGTGGGATCATCAGAGATCCCCAAGTTATGAAGGTGGTAGTTCAATCGACAGTGTCCTGTCAAAAGCCCCACCACCCTTCTCAACTGCATTCTATTGAGTTTCAATCGAGCACAGTCGAATGGCCTAGCTGTGTTTATGCACAACTTGGCCTGTCGCATGCCCTGCGCAAAGTCCCAGTAGTCGAGGTGAGCTTGTTTCAGCCACCCCTTGATTCGGTAAATTACGGAGCATCTTGCTATGGGAATGATAGGCTCAGGTGAAAGGGGCGCTTGAGATAACCCCTCTCGTGCCAACGAGTCCGCTACTTCATTCCCCTTAACGCCAGAGTGACCCGGTACCCATATCAGCCTGACTGTGTTACTCAGTGCCAGGTGGTTCAGCTCCTCGAAGCATTCATAGACTATCCTCGATTGGAATCTTGACGCCTCAAGAGCCCGAAGTGCTGCCTGGCTATCTGAGAAGATGCTGATATGTGCCCCATTGTAACCTTTCGTGTTACAAATCTGGGAACCTCTCAGCATAGCGAAGATTTCCGATTGAAAAACTGTCGCATATTGACCCAGAGGAATCGATTCCTTTATCCTACGTCCATAAACCCCCGCACCAGATAAATCTCCGGCCCTTGACCCATCCGTATAAAGATATGGTCCGGGAGGGGGTGAAAAGTTAGGTACATCTCGATCCCATTCCTCACGGGAGGGAACGATTACCCGAAATTTGCGGTCAAAACGATGAGTCGGAACAGTGGAATCCAGTGCCATTTCCTCAAGTGGAGTCACAGTCTCCAACCTGTTCATTATACTCGCGTGACCTGTGTTTGTCCTACAGTGCCACTGTCTGCAACTCCTAAGTCGATAGGCCGCTGTTAGGGCCTCCGCCTCAATCATTAAATGAATCAAGATCCATCCATAGAGATTGAGCCATAAAAAAATTTCTACCTAGATTTCTATAAATCGTAGAGAATGGAATATAAATCATATCTTAGAATTTATCTGTTCAACCGTCATATCAATAAGATGTTTGTGTTTTATGGGTAATGAGTTTTAAGGTAATTTGAGATGACCTAATTAGGTTTAGTTCTAAAAGTATGGCCGAAAATTATTTTATTATTCCTTGATATTTCCAAAGTCTGTATAATTTTAAGATTTTCAAGGTTTTCCAAAGCCATTGATTAAGTAGTAAAAAAATCGAGATTTCCAATCTCTTCTGCCCATTTTTATCAAATACGAAGAAATTCTAAGCAAAACAGAGTAAAAAGTAGTAACGAAACTATAAATTTTGAAAGATCCCTCAAAAAACTATTCAGATTAGATTGATTAACCTCCATTAATATATATTTTGACTATTATTTCACAATCTCAAAACTATTTCAAACTTTTTTTTTGAAATCGCTCACCACTATGATGAGCATGTTAAAAATTTTAATTTTCCAATCCGCTTCGCTGATTTTGATGCCCAAAATAGAAAAGGTTCCACACTAAACCCCCTTCTATCCGAGATCAATTACTTTTAACGCTTCAGTTACTCTACTCGGTGATTACATTACATTTCTTTATTCACATATATTCTTATTTGTGCGGGAATCCCTCGAACTGTTAATTACAAATTAATTATTGTTTTTTGCGAACCTGTTATGTCAGAATCTATACATATAAATAAATAAAGTTGAAGTGTCTACCTATGATTTCGAAATAAAGACTTCTTCTTAAGCTCATATGGTTATTTGCAAAAATACAAGCACCTGTCTGTCCCTCTGTTCGTTTGTCCGGGATAATCTCCGAAACGGCTGAATCGATTATGACGTGACTTACATCGGCAGGTAGAGCACTTTTCAGGGAGTAATCTAGGCTAATTTTTATCTCGGAAATAGTTAGGGTTCCTAAAACTTGTAAAACTGTAGAAACTAGGAGCAAAATTTGGAGCAATGTGGTCGGGCTACGTTTTTGGAAAATCAACGCGAGTAAAATAGGCGATAAAAGTTTGTTTTGGTGTCCCATTTTTAGAGACACGAAAATTAGGACTGTTAATAATAAAAAAAAAAAAATGCGTGTTTCAACGGTTTTGGAAACCAATCTTTAGGGGGGTGAAATAGGCGATAAAAGTTTATTTTGGAGGTCCCTTTTTTTTAAGTAAAAGGCATGAAAGTTTATATTGAGGCTGTTAATAACTAATAAAGAAATACGTGATTCAGCGTTTTTATAAAAACAACACCTAAAGGGGTGAAACAGAGACTAAGAGTTTGTATGGAGATCTCATTTTTTACGACATACTTGGAACTTGCTATTTAGACTATTATTCAAATTTCGTTTCATTTTTGAAGGGAGATTATAAAGATATTAGTAAGCAAATAAATACGTGATCTAGACTAATAGAAGGTCTCAACGAATTACAATTATCGCGACGAGACTGCGACGGGCACCTACTGCTAGTACTAGAGGTAGATTGTAAAGGATGCCCTGGACGGGCTACACTTCGACCATAAGGTCCATTGTGATGCCTTAGGATGTGAGGATGTGAGTGGAGTGGAAGGAATTTTTGTGTATAGACTAGGAATTGGTAGGATATGCGGCTGCAGACGACTATGATAGGGACTATGCCGATATTCATCTGGAGTTCGTTCTCGAAACTGCAGAAAATCTTCTCAAGCATAGCCGGTTACTTCTTTAGTCAATTAACCGCCCTTTTTTTTATAATTGACAACTGCCGATGTCGAGATTCGAACCCATAAACTCCCAGTTTCCAAGTACTGCATACGGCGCAGACATAACGCCTTAGACCGCTCGGCTACTTGGACTGCTAGTACTAATATAATATAAGTCAAATGTAATACGATTCCTAGGAATTGAAATAACGAAATGTTCACTATTTTGAAATGAACACAAACCTCCATCTATAGAGGAAGTATTATTATCAACTTGATGCGTGTAAAATGAAGCCTGAAATTGTTTGCGTGAATTATCATTAATCAATAAGTGGTATTATAATACCACTAACAATAATTCACCTGATGCAACCATAGATGTATAATATATAGATAGAGGTACGGTTGCAGGTTTGATTAATAAAATGTGTGAAATTACATTTGAGGTTAAATTGTCATAACTGTAATTGGTAATAATTAATTATGTAATGACATCTTCATGTACAATTATTCACACAATATTCTGTTCTATGTTTGTGAATGTATCTAATTCTGTGCATTATATATATATTTGCATATATATTGGCTATGTCTCCCTGAATTCGAATTGTTATATATATATATATATATATATATATATATATATATATATATATATATATATATATATATAAATTATATATATACATATATATATATATATATATATATATATATATACATAAATATATATATATATAGAATAGTCGTCATTATATCGACGTAATATACCCTTGGCGAGATAATACTGGAAATAACTTCATGCGAAAAGTTCTTACATATATTAAATCGATATCTAAGTAGATAGATAGATTGTAGATGCTACCCTGGACGGGGTCCACTTCAACCATAAAGTCTATTGTGATGCCTAAGGATGTGAGGATGTGAGTGGAGTGGAAGGAATATGTGAGTAGACTAGGAATTGGTAGGATATGCGGCTGCAGCCGACTCTGATAGGAACTATGCCGATATTCATCTAGAGTTCGTGAAGGAAACTACAAAAAACCTATTCAAGCATAGCCGGTTACTTCGTTCGTGTCCATACGCCGACAGTTTAGTCAATTAATCGACCCCCATTTTTTTTTCTTAATAATTGACAAACTGCCGATGTCGGGATTCGAACCCATAACCTCCCAGTTTCCCAGTATGCATAATGCGCAGACATCTTAAACTTAACAACTTAAACCTCTCGGCTACTTAGAATGGTTCATGCGAAAAGTTCTTACATCTATTAAATCAATATAAGTATCTATTATAATTAATGCATGACATTTGACATTTGTATGATACATATCATCAAAGCTTTGTTAAAGGTAAAATGGTCACTAGTAGCGATCTGCCCGGACTGCGTGTGATACGCCCTTTCACCTTCTGGAAGAATGTCTTTAGAATGAAATCGACTAAAATGGAGCTCTGCCTTGTCACTCGCAAAGAGGACGAGTAGGTTCGACAACGAAAACAGGGCTAAAGAAAACGAACCGGGTGTCATAGAGGGCAGAGGAGGTTGCGGAGATGGGAATTCTTTAGAAGCCGATAAAATAGGCTTAGAAAAGTCTACTTACCAGGCTTTGGCCTCCCCCCCGTTACTACCAATAGTTGAAACATCATCCTGGAGGTTACTAAGTAGAACATTAAATGGTTGGAAAGAAAAACCTTCCAATAGCTGAACACTAAATTCTCTCATAATATTACTAAATTCCAAGAATTTTTCATAAACAAAATTGACGAAAATAAATGTTATCACACTTTGCTATCAGACCATATATTCACTAACTTTCTTCCTGTCATTAAAAAAATTCGCTTAGTCTACGTAGAACACCGTGATGAATCAGTTAACCGTTCAGATCATCAACTACGATTAAACTTTAACGTTAAGGCTCTCACGATCCTCTGGATTAAAAATAAAATATGGATTAAGTAATTGATCTAACACAAATATAGATATAATTTCTGGTTTTGGTTAATTTCACATTTGTAATTTGAATATTAATATTAAACAATGTATGGGTATGCACTAGGTATTAATATGTACAGATTGTCAAATAGATCTATCTAGAATCTGTATCGATCCAGTACCATGAACTATTAATACTGCTAGTATATGAATACACTGCACAGCAAAAAAAGCGACGCACTTTGAAAAATTCATTTAAATTATTTTCTCTGTAATTTTTTTGCATTTCAACTACATTTTTATAAATTTGGATATGATTTTGTTGATAAGGGGGAAAATTGTAAAAGAAACCCTTTTAATTTACGGAAAAGAAATTAATTAAAAAAAAAGACAAATTTTCAGTAATGACTGCTTCAAGCTTTGTAGGCACACTATTAATTAAGTTTGCTACGACATCTTGGGTGATTGACCTCCCTTTCTTGCACTAAAGCTATTATGGGCCTCTGTCAGCTACCAGGAGGGTTGATTCAACCTCTTATACGTTGGACAAGTTCATCCCAAAGATGTTCTATGGGAGTATACTGTGGGCTACGTGTGGCCTTATCAAAATCAGAATTTTGATCGTTTTATTTTAATGAACACCATTCGGAATCGTTTGTCAACTGATTTTGAGACAGCTCCAAGCTTCCTTATGGATCCTAGGCTTGCTATTAGTGCAAAAAGTGTTAGAAGAAGACTTGCTGAAACTTACAATCCAGAAAGCCAGCCGTAGCACCTGTGCTCACTGTAAATCATCGAAGAACCCACTGCGCCACCCCCATCAATGAGCCACCTCCGAGTTACAATCTTTCAATAATCCTACATTCATAGTAACGTTTACATGACCTTCAATAAACTCTTGCATGTTGCTCTGGCAGATACAGTCAATATCGAGACTCATCTGCAAAGAGGAAGTTCTTCCAATCATTGAAATTACACGTAAATGGCTTTCTGGATTATGAGTTCAATTCAGCAAGTTTTATTTTAAGAGCTTTTGCATTAGTAGCAACATTAGGATCCATACAGAGCCTTTGGGCAGTTTCAAAAGCAGTTGAAAAACGATTCCAAAGAGTGTACATTAAAATAAAACGACCGTAAATCAGATTTTGAGATATCTACCACGTAGCTCAGAGTGTACTCCCTTAGAGCATCTTGGGGATGAACTTGTCCGACGTATAAGAGGTTGAAGTAACCCTCCTGGTAGCTCACAGGGGTCCATAATTGCTTTAGTGCAGGAAAGGCAGTTAATCACTCATGATGCCGTAGCGAACTTAATTAAAACTGTGCCTACAAGGCTTGAGGCAGTCATTAGAGCAAAAGGAAGTAATATCGACTGTTAAAAATTTAATTCGTTCCAAAAATCTCGAAATAAAATATTTTTTAGCGAATTTCCTCCAAGGAAATGCAGCTATTGTTTTTGCACCAATGTTGGAATTTCGTAAAAATTTCTTCAAATGTCCATCGATCTCACTAGTAGATGTTAAAAATCACCATCGCTAAAATTTATATATATATATATATATATATTTATATATCAACATATATATGTACATTTTTTAAATGTCTGTGGACTCTCTAGCGGTCACAGTTTTATTCCGATTGGAATGAAATTTGGTATTTGAGTCGCTTTTGGTATTCTAAAGGTCAAGTTTGGGTAAAATCGGACAAGGGGAAAGGGAGTTTAGAGGGAGGGGGAAACACAAAATTTGACTATCTCCCTTAATATTTGAAAAATCGAAAAATTTATCAGGAGAATTATCAGGAGATTTATCAAATTTAAGTTATAGGTACTTAGTTTTACAGTAATTTTGTTTCTTATCATTTTTCTGTTACACTAATATTTACAGAAATATTTACAATTAAAGATTGAAAGTTAAAATTCTAAATATCTCTGTTCATATTAGAGTTTGAGAAAAATGACCAAGTAATGAATTGTAGCAAACTTGATTTTCTACAACTTTACTCCTTATACATTTTTCGATTATTCTAATATTAAGACAGATGTTTAATATTTTGTGTTTGTTTGACACGAATACATAAATTAAAAGTTCCCAAAAAGTAAAAGGGTTTCTTTTACAATTTTCCCCCATATCAACAAAAACATATACAAATTTATAAAAATGTAGTTGAAATGCAAAAAAATTGCAGAGAAAATAATTTAAATGAATTTTTCAAAGTGCGCCGCTTTTTTTGCCGTGCAGTGTATGAATTAGTTAAATAATTATTAATCATATATTAAATAATGTATATCTAATATTGTAATAATTTACGAATATTGATAATTTGATGATACAAAGTATGATTATTAATATTATGAACTGGATGCTGTAGGCATTCATACGACCGAACGTGCGTGTGCGTGGTCCATCAAACACGTGCAGAGTATAGTTATGGTTTTCCTGACATGAGATTTAGTTTTATAATTGTATCAATATTCTAGTCCTATTGCTGAAGTATTGCTTTTTATTAAGGACGTTCCAGCACTGGGTTATATAATCAAGACAAAAAACAAAGTTTGATTTTATTATAGCACAATACATAAACACACATATACAACACATAGACAAATACACTATTCACATATACGAAATAATGTTATTTTGAACAAAAAATAATAATTTTATACTTATATTTTAAACTTTTATATTTTGAAAACAAAATATTAACACACGATTTTTTTTTAAATTTATATAATAAATATTTAGCTTTACTCTCCCAGTTTTTTTTTAAATTCTGTCGAGTATTTTTTCTAATACAACAGATAATAGTTGGGTGAGCTTGTAGTTTTACATATGCTTCTAATGAGAGAGAGTGAGAGAGAATGATAACTTATCTCGATATTAATTAAATCGCGTTCTAAACGGTCAAAAATTCTGAAACTTCTGGATTTATTAGAAAACGTTATTTTTAGCTTGTGAAAAAATTTGTCGAAAAGTGGTGGTATGCTGGAACATCCTTAAGGTAGCTTTCGTGGGAAATGCGTTGTCGATGAAATTGGCAGAATTTTTGATAAATTATACCAAATATAAGTATAAAATTTCAAAATTATTTACCGTTTAGTAATGATAAAAATCGCTCTCAAAAATTGTACGATTAACATTACAGGTATTTACAAAAATTATAATTTCACCAAACATTTAATTTTATTTAAAAAACGTGTCTAGTAATTTGGTTCTGGTTACCTATATTTATATTTTGAAGGAATAAAATTATTGACCGTTTCATTATTGTAATAGATTAGCGAAAAGATTGACATTTTTATATAAACCAAGCGAACAACTATACGAGGTACATTCAAGTAAAAAAGTACCGTATACAATCTCATCCATATAATTGAGGTGTGTTCTAAGCTAAAACTTTTTAACAAGATTACTATAAGACTACTACCTTAAAAATATTGCCAACTGTGTATCAAATGAAATTTCATAGTACAAATTTCGAATGCAACTGAAGATAGTATCAACCTTAGACTTAGTTTAGAACATGGGACAATAGAGCGCGTAAACAGTTTTAAATACCTGGGAAAAATACTTTCATTCCAGGATCAGAACAGCATTGAGATCCAAAAAAGAATAATGAATGCCTGGAAAAAATTTTGATCCCTAAAAGAAATTTTTAAAAGCAAAATAAATATCTCTTTAAAAAGAAAAGCTTGGGATACGTGCATCCTTCCGATCTTAACATATGGTACTCAAACATCTGCCCTGACCATTTCAAACTATAAAAAATAAAGAACTTGCCAGAGAAGTATGGAAAGATCTATGCTTAACTACAAACTTACTGACAGGATTACATCTAATACTATTAGATCAATAATAAAGATTAATGATGTAACTGTCAGTATTAAAAAATTGAAGTGGAAATGGGCCGGACATATTGCCAGACAAAAAGATGATAGATGGACGACCAGATGTACTTCATGGATACCATTAAATTTCAAACGCAAAAAAGGGCCGACCACCAACAAGGTGGAGAGATGAGATTGATGGTTTGGCGAATGTCCAATGGGCTAGAAAAGCTATAAATAGGGAAGTTTGGAATACACTGGAGGAGGCCTTTGCCCAACAGGGCTAATTCAGGCTATAATCTAATCTAATCTAGTCTAATATAATGTTAAAATCACAATAGTGAGTAATTTGTGTAAAACACGGCTATCGCTGTCTTTGTCACGATTAGTTTTTCTATCAAATTGCTATGTTCCATATTTACACTATTTTGAGAATTGATTCTTTATCAACCTTTTCCACAATTTGAACTTAGTCTTTGTAAAAGTGAACATGCTTACATTGAAAATATTTTATACAAGTTGACTGTACATTGATAGTGTAAATAGTACTACTTACCCAGTATAGTATCATGAATAATAATCATAATCATAATTTTGGTAGTAGTGGGGTAAATAATGGGGGTAAATACATTTATATATACATATATAATGTTACTTATAGTCCAGTAAATAAGCCGGAAACTCTGGAAAAGTGGTGTAACAGCACCGATTTAAAAAATTCTTTTTTCCTGGATTCCTTAGACCTTCTGGAACATCAGCACTAATCCCTGCATTACCTCGAAATGAGAAAATTACGAAAATTAGGAGAACATTATTCGAGGTAATGCAGGGGTTAATGCTAATGAATGTTCCTGAAGGTCAAGGTTCAAGGAATCCAGGGAAAAATAATTTTTTAAATCGGTGCTGTTCCACCCCTTTTCCAGATTGTACAGTATATTCCGGCTTATTTACTGGACTATTACACACATACGCAGAATACAGTTTATGAGGTGAGGGGGGGGGGGAGTATATGAAAATGAATCATGATAATGTATATATCAAATACATTGACTATATGTTACATTCATAATATATATTTATATGTATATATATATAAATTTAAATTTCGTTGAATATCCATTGTCCGGTAACCAAAGCCCAATATTCAATGTCCACTAATATTTTTAAGAACTATAAGTGCATATGTCAAAGTGCATGCGATATTTTTTAACACGATATATCTGTAAAATCACTCCGAGGTGATTTGATACAAATTATTTTTTGTTTAAACTATGTGTTCGATCGAATACGGGGTGTAATTTTTAAGACTTATAGCCATTAAGATATTAAAACTGCAACAGCCTACACATAAGTTTAAAAGACACATGCATTTATTTGTACAGAAAAAAATGACCGGCAATACGTATATTATGTTAGTTTAAATATAAAATCATCACTTAAAAACTATATCGATATGAACAGACATAATATACGTGTATATATATAGCTACATTTTTATCAACAAATGTCTCTGTTAAACTTATATCTGTGGCAGATGTTGATATGTCCTAAAAATTCAATTATCTATTATAAGTTGATATGTCAATCTTGAAATTGATTCTTTAATGTGAAAAAGCCTGATATGTCAAATTATAGAATTATGAAATGTATGTAAATATATACATATATATTTATATATATATACATACCAATTTAGAGGGACATATAATCTTAAAACAGAAAATTGGATTTTTTTTGACATATCAACACCTGCCATAATGCCACAAATTTATACGTTGTTGCGTTTTTTATATCCCAATGGCTAGTCTTAAAGATTACAGTATGTATACATAAAGTAATCTGTTTGTATAATTTTGTAAAAGCGGTGTTAAGCCAGGTTCATTGAGACGACATGTAGGTCGCGTTGACCATTCATAAGCCAGAATTTGCTTACCATCAAAAGTTATAATATTTTGCAGCGGCAACAGACTTGAAATTCGTGTAGATACGTAAACTATCGAAGAACTTTCAAAATAGAAAATAATCAAATATTTAAATTCAAAATAGTAAATAATCAACGAACACAGTCAGTCTGTTTTGAAGAATTCAATTCATTTAATTTTCTCTTTTTTTTTTTAAATTGTACAGTTTTATGATTATTAACTGTACTAAAAATTAAAATTAAGGATGTTTCAGCTTGAAATCACTTTTCGACAGATTTTGCTCATTTTTTTCACAGGCTAAAAATAACGTTTTCTAATAAATCCAGAAGTTTCATGCCCGCCCAACTATTATCTGTTATATTAAAATATTTAAAAAATACTCCACAGAATTAAAAAAAAAACTAGGATAGTAAAGATAAGTATTTATTAATTAAATTTTTTTTTAAATCGTGTTTTATCGTTTTGTTTTCGAAATATAAAAGTTTACAATTTTTTAATTATATTAATTTGTATATATGAATAGTGAATATTTCTATGTGTTATGTATGTGTTTTTTATATAAGACAGTGAGGGAACTAGCTTAATAAAAAAATCATTGTCATAACGGTTCATATCAAATAATTTTAGGTAAGCTGTCGTTAGTAGTTTGTCTGCATGGCGTAACTTCGCGCAACACACACGGTTATATATATATATATATATATATATATATATATATATATATATATATATATATATATTGACACGTCCAGTGTGGCCAGAGTATTTTTAACGAAAACCACCAATGAGTGGCGCTTAAGAAGCCCAAAAATAGCCTACGTAGATCGAAGTTTATAGTGGATTAACGATTTTGAATGAGGCCTATAATATACAATTATATAGCGTTAGAGCTAAAGAAAAATTTTTATTTTACAAATAAAAAAATTTTTTTAACTGAAAATTTGCCATCAATAAAGTTCAACCGCCAATCGATCAGCCTAATTGGCGGAAAATAGCCCAATCTGGAACACTGGACACGTCTATGGAGTAGGTCGATTCCGCGTTTGCCATTACCTGCCGTCAGCCCTGAATCTACGACTTTTTCGAACCGGAGCAAACACTTAACATTGGCGCACCTTCCCTCCAGCATTTGAGATTAATGATTTCAAACAACTCACGACACAAATATACTGGGTGGTAGTTTTTGACTGGGAAAATAAAAATCATTAAACAAATTTTCATTCTTTATTACTAAGCTGTAGTAAGCTTTACACGTCAACCTTTCCAATTAATAAGTCCTTGTTTACAAACAAGGTCCTTGAATTTTTACTGAATAGTTAGCGCATTATTGCTTTATTAATTAAAAAATATAAGAGAACATGGATTTATTTTCATCCAAAAATTCTCATCACATGTTAAATTTTATTGTTAATGCAAAATTCAAATGGATATTGCTCTGGGCGATGGTGCTGTTCATCCGAACTTTATATTACTGGGCGATATTTCGACAAGCGCCGCAGCAGTTGTAGTACAACGTAACTATGGCTCAGAATGCAAAAGTATCACATTTTTATAACTTACTAGCTTTTCCCTACCACGTGTTGCTGTGGCTAAATTTTAAGGCGTAAAACAACCCCCCCCCCCCATTTTTCGCTCTTTAAATGAGTATTTTTTTCCTTTCTTAGTTAACGTTTACTATCTATAAACTAAGTACCTCCCAAATTTCATATTCATGAAGACAATTTTATCATATTATCTTTACAACCCCATTCCACCCTCTTTTAGGTGTAGTTTAAAAAAAAAAAGCAAACTTTAATTATTTGTTATAAACAATATTTCTGCAAAGTTTGGACAACATTATAAGTTTTATACAAAATTCACCCCCGGTGAATTCATATTATACTCAACTTTTCAATACAGTCAAAGTAATATTCACTAGTAAAGATAAAAATGTTTAAGCCGATCTCAAAACTTACGGGATTGAGAATGAAAAACTACGTAAAAATTTGAAAGTGATATGTAAAGAGTTTCGGTGAGTTTAAATTAAGCACAAATATTAGATTTATTTAGATTTATTATTGTTAGCATTTGTTAATATTTGTAGGTTATTCCTATTATTCGTGGATTATTGTTATAAAGCAAATCATGAATAAATTAAGTTAATACATACATGTTTTAAATTCAAAAAGAAAAAATTAAAAATTTCAAAAGGATAACTTAAAAAACAAAAGTAAAATTATATACAAAATTTTGTATATTATTATTTTTTGTCGTTAAAAATAATAGGACACCAACGATAGACAGCACAATTATAATAAAATTAAAAATGATAAAGCATGGTTCTTCAAAACATAGCGCCATCTATTGGTCGCTTACGCCACCTACATAACCAAAAATACTGTGTCGGTCTTTAAATAACTTACACCGCCATCTGTTAGAAATATATGGAACTTCCAAATAATCATAACCGTTTACCTTACAATAAACATTAAATTTGCAATAAAAAAATATTTATTCCATAATTCGAAATAAAAACGATCCTATGCCTCAAGTTGGACCAAATTACACACATTTTAGAAAATTTCATCAAAATCGGTTAAGTAGTTTTGGAGTACATTCACAATAAACATGTGACACGAGATTTTTATATATAGAAGATAGATATATAGATATAAATATTTTTATTTACATTTGCTACAACAATAAACTATTAAAATTTTTGTGAGTATAACTAGCGCAAGTGTATGTTTTTGAAAATAATCGACGTAATTTGAGACACTGAAATAATTTTTAGAAACGTTTTAAAAGTTTAGTTTTAAATTTTGAGTAAAGCTGCTACAGCCCTTTCTGAATGCACCCAGTTTTCAAACATATGAATTTGGCACCCCTTGAAACTGCTGCTCTGGGCAGGTATCCCGATTCCTACTCCCCCTTCCCTACATCCGGAGCTGGCTGCGGTCTCCATAAAATTCTAGCATTAATTTGGAAATAAAGTGATTCCGTTGATATTTCAACGTGAGTTTTTCGTCTCGTTTATACATAGAATAATAAACTATTCATCTCAAACGATAATAAACATACCTCCATCCACCCACACCGTTCATACTCTCCATACTTTATGGTACAGAATCACATCCCTTTAACTGAGCTGTATGCTGCGTACCAACGTTGGTAGCATACGACGACCACACTCATTTCAAAATAGCAGTCACCATATTATATAGTACACCCATATTATGGTTCAATATATTTTGTCGATTATGTTTTCACATACAATCATGTTCAATCAAAATTGTTCCATTAGAAATAATATTAGAAATATTGTACTCAGTGAAAGAACGTTTTCACATTTACCGACACCGACACGACATCAGCGGGTAGCAGCGATACCCGCACGATATTGGCAAAATATTTACACATTAGCAATGACACGGCACATGTCGTTGTCGTGTGTCGTTCGAGGAAACTACATGCCCGGAGAAAATGAATTGTATTACCTTTATTTGTTATATTTAAGGCGCAAAAAACGAAATAAACGAAGGCACTTATGGGTACATCCAATTATAAAAATGAGATATTTAGAAGGTACCTACCTACTATACTATGATTGAAAATTTGACTTTGGACCCAAACAAGTTTTTTAACTATGTTCGTTCGTACGTGCAAAAATACATTTGATTACATATTATACAGTGTGTTCATTTCAAAAGTATCCACCCTTAATAACACTTGACCTGATGTGATTATTGTTTTCAGCGAAAACACGTCGATTTAGATATCGAGGGGGAAGTTCAAAAATGGTACCTAGAGAATTTTAGGTATCATCACTTCGTCCCCAGCCACTCCTACATTGAAATTTCAAATGGCACCCCTTCCTTGTAATACATCATTTGAAAGGGCATGAAATTCTTTATTCAACCATGATTTAAAAAAAATTAAATCGATCGATTGGTTCTTATGATAAGACTACACAGAAGATGGAAGGTATGAAATCAATTATAATTAGCAAAACATTGCGGATTGGATAAAAAATGTAATAGATCTATTAATAACAGAATCTTTGGAGAATCAAGTGAATAAAGTTGGAAACACGATACTCAGTGAGGAAAATTTCAATTTTCAACAAGATTGAGCTCCTCCACATTACACTGTACATGTTCAAAATTGGCTGGACCAAATATTTGCTGGGAAATAGATTGGTAGGAGGGGTGATATGGTATGGCCTGCTAGATCCCCAGACTTAACACCTCTCGACTTGTTTCTCTGGGGTCACTTGAAGACTAAAGTTTACAAAACTCCTCCCGCCAGTATCCAAGAGCTCAGACACAGAATAACGCAAGAATGTAGACAAATCACCCGCGAAACATTCGTCAAAGTTCGCGAAGAGTTCCAAAACAGAATGTATTTTTGCTAGCAAATAATGGTGGCCATCAATTTCGAACATATCATAAAATAATTTCTTATGACTGTAATTTAATTCAACAGTGTATCCAATCCGCAATGTTTTGCTAATAATTGATTTCATACCTTCCATCTTCTGTGTAGTCTACCTTAAGAGCCAATTGATCGATTTAATTTTTTAAAATCATGGTTGAATAGAGAATTTTATGCCCTTTCAAATGATGTATCACAAGGTAGGGGGTGCCATTTGGAATTTCAAAGTGGGGGTGGCTGGACGCGAAGTGATGAAACCTAAAATTCTCTAAGTACCATTTTTAAACTTCCCCCCCGGTATCTAAATCGACATGTTTTCACTCAAAACAATAATCACATCAGGTCAAGAGTTATTAACGGTGGATACTTTTGAAATTAACACACTGTATAATAAAATTAATAAGATCTAAATTAAAATATCAAACAACCGTCGACGACACGAGTAGAGTGACTGATGCTCGCTGACACGACGTCGCCGGTAACGACACGATGCCGATATGACGGCGAGTGTGAAAGCATTTCCATTTATTTACATGACATTACGCGTTCACCCATATCGTTGTCGTTGTCGTACCGGTGTCGCGTCGGCCAGTGTGAAATGCCCAAAGAAAATCATCGGTTACACATGTGGAAGTAGGCAAGTTTAATGAGTGAGATAACCTATTCAGGATACCAAACCAATTAATAATTTAAGGATAAATGGTAATAGATTTTATGGTAATCAATGCTTAGAACGTTTTCTTTGACAATGGTGAAAAATAAAAATGAATATTTAACACGAAAGCCTTGTAGGAACATAAACATAACCGCTCTGTTTGTAAGGGTCTCCCCTTGACCCTCTAATGCAGCCTTCGTCCTTGGCTCCACGTCTTTGACAAATTCAAAAAACCGCATCTTTCTACCATGTCTAGAAGTGGGTTAGAATTTGTATACGTGAGTCAATGAGCGAGTGAGTGATTTAAATAAAGGGCTGTATATATTATAGGACTGTTCGTGTCCTTTTTTCAAAATTGTATAGCCATTTTGTGCCTTAGGCTTTTGGTAAAATGTTTCGAATAAAAGTTATTAGTATATTTATAATGAACAACTTTTATTGGAAACATTTTCTCAAAAATTTCTTTTAGGAATTACAAAATTTCAAAAGTTAATTATTTCATATAAGTTTTATTTAATTGCTGAGTTGTCTACTCAAAGGTTGACCTTAAAATATTTTGCATATTTTGCTGTGGAATGGATAAACTAGACATTTCGGTGAAAATGTATGTTTTGACTCTGGAAAGGGTAAAACAAACATTTTGTTGTGATGTATCTCTGATCGAATTGAATAAAATTTACAACATTGTAATGATTTTCTTTGATTGAAAAGACTTTAAAAATCGTTTTGTAATACCGATCTATCACTCTCAGTTCATAGTTGTAAACTTTTAAGCATCCTTTGGAGGAAATTCGCTAAAAATTAAATTTATTAATAGCTAAAATGCAACGAAATATAACGATTATAGTTTATAGTTACTATGGAAACGACAATCAAAATTTTTTACAATAAAATATATTTTATGTATTCGTGTCAAACAAACACAAAATATTAAATATCTCTCTTAATATTAGAATAATCGAAAAATGTATGTGGAGTAAAGTTGTAGAAAATCAAGTTTGCTACAATTCATTACTTGATCATTTTTCTCAAACTCTAATGTGAACAGAGATATTTAGAATTTTAACTTTCAATCTTTAATTGTAAATATTTCTGTAAATATTAGTGTCACAGAAAAATGATAAGAAACAAAATTACAGTAAAACTTACGACCTACAACTTAACTCCTGATAAATTTTTCGATTTTTCAAATATTAAGGGAGAATGTCAAATTTTGTGTTTTCCCCTCCCTCTACACCCCCTTTCCCCTCGTCCGATTTTACCCATTAACGAAGGTCATTAACTTGACCTTTAGAATACCAAAAGCGACTCAAATACCAAATTTCATTCCAATCGGAATGAAACTGACTGCTAGAGAGTCCACAGACATTTAAAAAAAGTACATAAGTATATATATATATATATATATATATATACAAATTTTAGCGATAGTAATTTTTAACATTTTTTAACATTTTTACGAAATTCTAACATTGGTACAAAAACAATAACTGCATTTCCTTTGGAGGAAATTCGCTAACAAACCCACATCCACCCGTGCATTGAAGGAGGAGTGTGCATACAACACACGCTTACTGGGCTTCGCTGGGTGCTGGGTGCATAGTCATATACTGACTTAATAGTACATAGTCATAGTCATATACTAATTTAAAAGTAAGCGTATGTTGTATGCACATATACAATGGCACAGGAAAGATTATCCGGGTTAGCTCTCCTAAATATACACAAAGATGTGAACCTGGATATCGATGAAATTATCAACGTTTTTGCGAAAAAGAAACGTAAGCTTGAATTTGTGATTTAAGTAAGCACCTAAATAAAATTATTTAATGTAAAATGTATACTAGCGTTTAATTGAATTTGATATCCTTTGAAGTTGTAAAAATTTCATCAAAATCGGTTCAGTAGTTTAAGAGTCTAAATGTGACACTGTGATGTACAAGTATTCATGTACCAGAAAGAAATAGATAATATGTTGTCAAAAATATGAAATAACGTGTCAGCATATCGACTATGATGACTAAGTACTTCGCTGCGTTTCGAATCACGCACAATTCATTGTTTTTATTTTATTTTAAGGCATTGGATATAAGACCATCAGCCTATCGACCTCAATAGACCGTCAAAGTGTGAGGTCACTAGCAAGCGCGGATTTTCAAAACGCGCCAAAACAAGAATAACTTCAGAAAGAAAGGCTGGGTGCAACTGGTCTACCCACACTACCAACTTTCCATTTTGCGCCCTTGGAAATTAGAGACCAGTATACTTAAGACGTCTCGACATTTCGGACCCACTTATATATTCACTCCTATTGAAATATCATGATTTCAACTATTCATTAATTAATTGAAGTTTTAAACATACAAATATTATGCAATAATACATTTATATATATTAATTAGATTCGCTAGTCAGTAGGTAACCGAGAAAAATAAATCTGTGTTGAAAGCAATTGGTCCGGAGTCGATATCAATATTTGTTCTCAAGATATGGAAGACGAAAAAAGTTCACGAACGTAAGAACGTACTAGCATCCGCATACACAGACATCTCTCTAAAAACGGAAGATTCGGATTCTAGAGACCTTGAAACGTGGAGATATGTTGAAATTTAAATTCGAAAAATCAGACCCATTACAATATCACCCCAAATGGAAACTTAAAATTATCTTACCAGCATTCTATTTATTTGACAGACAAAGATTGTCTTAGTTTAGATCTTGGAACTGAAAGGTTGCTGGTTCGATTCAGTAAGGTGCCAGTTTGTCATTTGAAATTAATGAGGCGGTTAATTGACTAAACTCTCGGCGTATGGACATGAACACAGGAGCCGGCTATGCTTGTGAAGGTTTAGGGCAGTTTCGCTTCATAAAATCTAGATGTATATTGGTTGGCATAGTTCCTATCAAAGTCGGCTACAACCGCACATCCTACCTATTCCTAGTCTGCATAAAAATTAATTGTCCTCCACTCATATCATTAACGTGTTGTTAAAAATTAATAAACGTTCAAAAAACATGTGAGTGGCTTCAATAATAGACCGTCGAGTCTCAGAAAGAGAGGTAAACCTTATTAATAATTATTAATATACTAAGTAATTAGAATAGAAAGAATCACTCATAAATCTAGTACAACACTAAAAATGAAATATAGATTATTAAACTTCTGTTCAATTGCATAACCAATGAATGCATTTCATTTATATATATATAAATATATATATATATATATATATATATATATATATATATATATATATATATATATATATATATATATATATATATATATATTTATATATACAGTCAAAAGTCATGGAGCTTTTTGAAAGGGTGAATAGGGGATGAAGTCCTAAGATGGAAAGTCCTTGGACATATTTGTACCTGACCCACCGTTAATTAGATATTAATTAAATAAAGTAACCAATTAGAGATACGTGAGGGGAGCGAGCTACCCCATCACTAACGTAGTGCGAGTCAATCTTATGCGTTCCAAATCAGGTACAGTTTTTATAGATTTGAAAAATTTTGGGAAAAAAATTTACCTTTTCTATACGCTTTTTATCAGTTTCAACTGTATGTATGTATGTATGTATGTAACCGACCCTTTTGGGCTCGATTTTCTCCTACTTTGAACGATCAGATTTAATTCAAATTTTGCTCACCTGTCAAAGACCGATGACAATGCAATAATTCGATTAAAATAACCGATTATCCTGATTAGATTCGCCAGGATTCATCAATTTCTTTCCGCATCCTTTGCATGAGAGTAAGAGAGATAGAGCTAGTGCACGAACTTCAACTAAAAAATGAAAAATAAATAATAGTTTAAAAAAACTAAAAAAACACGCTTTTATAGAAAATCCAACTAAAAAATAGAAAATGAAATTTAATAAATTTGGATTAAGAAAAGTGTAAATAAGAACACATGTATATTAATGGAATAACTATTGACACTATGCACCTCACGCTTTTTTCCATTAATATACATTTGTTTCTTATTTACACTTTTCTTAATCCAAATTTATTAAATTTTATTTTCTATTTTTTAGTTGGATTTTCTATAAAAGCGTGTTTTTTTAGTTTTTTTAAACTATTATTTATTTTTCCGAAAAATCTAATCAACTGAATCATTCAAGTTTTATTAGATTTTTTACGATGAAATTTCATTAAATAAATGTTAATCAATTTTACACATAAACTTAGTCACCCAAATTATTTAATTTTTATTGAGTTGCTTTTACTGAAAAATCGTGATCAATAATTATTGGAGTTAAAAATAATAATAAGAGGGATTCCGGAAATGGGTCCAAAATTTTTCAAAAATCTACTATAAAAACTGTACTGGATTTGAAACTCATAAGATTGACTCGCTCTACGGTAGTGGTGGGGTGAGCTCGCTCCCCTCACGTATCTCTGCTTCCGCTGTGTTAATTCCCCACCATTTCTTATTCTGTTAACGCGTATCTCTAACTGGTTACTTTATTAAATGAATATCTAATTAACGGTGGGTCAGGTGCAAAAATGTCCAATGACTTTTCATCTTAGAATTTCATCCCCTATCCACTCTTTCAAAAAAGTCCATGACTTTTGACTCACCTGTGTATACATATATATAATGATATATATGTAATGTATGAGTACAGTGCATTAATGTACGCTTACGTTTACACTATATATACACGTTTACGTTAAGTAGTGTTGTGAGTAGTAGAGGAAATTATCAATATTATACATAACAGTAAAAGGACCTTTTATAATAATAATTCAACTGAAACGTAATCATATAAAAGGACACACAAAGTGAGTTATACTCCATACATAGTTGTCGATACGATCAAAGGATAAATATTTTCATACACAAACACAAACGATAATTATTATTGGTTTCAATTGTATCTAAATCTATACATTTTATTTAAAGGGGTGATTAATGTGGGAATTTAATTCAGCATTCTTGAAAGTTGGAACAGATTTTACAAAAAAAAACATTGGTTTCGCAGGAGCTGGGTCAACTTGGCGAATGTTCTCAGAATGAATTCATCACTTGTCTATTGGAAATAGATCTTAATTAACTTTTATCTTATTAATGTTCATGGCGATCTGTGACCGCTAGAGTAGCTATAGACACATATATAAATAAATATGTTTTCGTATCTGATATGCTTTTGGTATTTCAAAGGTCATGTTCGTTAATGAACAGAATATTGGTAAGGAGCGTTTAGAGAAAGAAGAAAACATAAAATATGGAAAATCCCTTTTAACATTAGAAAGATTCATTTAAATACATTAAAAATATCAAGTAAACATGGTGATGTATTTGTAATATTCATTATTATTTAGCGAATTTCCTCCAAAGGAAATGCAGCTATAATTGTTTTTGTACCAATGTTGGAATTTCGTAAAAATTTATTTCTTCAAATGTCCATCGATCCTACTTACTAGTTAAAATTTATATATATATATATATATATATATATATATATATATATATATATGTATATATATATATCCGTTTATGTGTCTGTGACGGTCACAGTTTTATTCTGATTGGAATGAAATTTGGTATTTGATGCGCTTTTGGTATTTGAAAGGTCAAGTTCGTTAATGGGTAAAATTGGGCAGGGGGAAAGGGGGGGGGGGTTTAGAGAGAGGAGGTAACGCAAAATTTGGTATATCTCCCTTCATATTCGAAATATCAAAACATTTATAAGAAGTAAAGTTGTAGGTACTCAGTTTCACTATAATTTTCTGTTACACTAATATTTACAGAATTTTGTACAATTTAATATTGAAAGTTAAAATTGTGAATATCTCCGTACACATTAGAGTTTGAGAAAAATGATAAGATAATGATTTGTAGTAAACATGATTTTCCACAACTTTCTTTTTTATACATTTTTCGAATGTATTAATATTAAGAGAGTTATTTTACATTTTGTGTTTTCTTCATTCTCTATGCCACCTTTCTCCTTGACATATGCCAGTTATTTATAAAATTATCCTTGCAAATACCAAAATCATATCAGATACGACATTTCATTTTGATCAGACTAAAATTGTGACCGCTAGAGAGTTACAATGAAGAAGAGAGAATGAGTTATAAAGAAGAAGAAGAGAGTTATAATGAGAACTAAGGAAATTCGCTAAGTTCGTACAGAAAATATGTTAAGGAAATGAATTGTAGTAAAATTTATTTATTACAAGTTTACTCCTTACAAATTTTTCCAGTTTACTAATATAATATTGAGAGAGAAATTATATTGTATATCTATAATAAATAAAATATTATGCGTCAGTAATATTGGCATAGAATTTTTCCTATACTTTTTACAATAGCGTTATTTAGTAATCCTACCATATAAGTATAGTCATTTTACAAATTAGTCTCCACCAAATAGTTTAAGACTTTTACTATAGTAATATTGTAATTTTACAATACGTATATAGTAATTTTACCAAATACGTTTCATTCATGAGTTTAGGAATTCCACCGAAGTGATATTATAGTAGTTTCTCAAAATATCTCCTCTCAACTAGGTAAGAAATCAGGTATGTACAATCTGTATTTTAAGGATGTTCCCAAAGAGCAGTCGTGTTCAACTTAAAAAAATTCCATTATGTAAACTACAATAGATCAAATGAAATATAGTACACATATATATTAATATATGTTTAATATAGTACGCATAAGTACAGTGTTATATTTTGCCGCTGCTTGCATGCGCAGAAATTCAAAAATACGTTCAGTGCGTCGTTTCTCCGATAGGTTAGCTGTAGGTTTTTGAAAAAACCTACAGCTAACATAAACCTTTGTTGAAATAAAAACTTAATTTTTATAATAAATCAAATATTCTGTTTTATTGATTAATACTAATAAGCATTAAGTTAACGTAATAAATAATAGATAATTATCAATTTTGAAGTATAATTTGTAATATAATTTAAAATTTATTATTATTTTTTACCGACTAGTAACTTCTTATTACTTTTTTTTTTTTTTTGAACACAGATTTGGCGAATTTTGATTTTTTTATAAATCTAAGACTTTTGCGATAATGTTTTTATTTTTGGTTATTCGCGGCTTGTTATCATCTAATTTCTGACCCGGCGAACTTCGTACCGCCTTATAATTAAAAAAATGTTGTGTTTAGTTATTAGACGAGTCTTCTATCTATCTATCTATCTATCTATAAAAAAAATAGTTATCTAGCTATAAAAAAATAGAGGTTGGTGATAGAAGGGTGAAAGTTTAGGGTTCTATGTATTTTTAATGCCACATATTTTAAGCCAAAAAAAAAAAAAAATTCCAAAAAAAAAAAAAATTTCCACAAAAAAAAAAGAAAAGTGTTTGGGGTGGACCACCGTTATCACTTAGGGGTATGAAAAATAGATAACAACTGATTCTCAGACCTACCAAATATACACATAGAATTTCATAAACGTAGATCAAGACGTTTCGGAGGAGTATGGCAACTAACATTGTGACACGAGAATTTTAAGTACAATATTACAAACTTACCTAGGACTGCGGTTGAGTTGATATCAGAAACTATATTACTAACCAGCCCAGTGTTAACTGAATTACATTTAGTACAAGTTTCACATATTATTCTGAAGTAAATATGAAGTCCTTCTCTCTTAAAATCTTTTAACTTTTCCATGTCTAAAAGACTTTTGCAGCTGGTACATTTGAGATTTTTTGCTAATTCCCACAATGTAACTATACAGTTTTTATCGGGAATTTCAGAACTTGTTTCATTGAGTGTAGTTTTTTTTTTTTTTGCCCCAGACATACGCGCAAGAGCTTTAACTATTTTATCACTTTTTTTTTACGAATCTACCATTCTCCAAACGGGAACTCATTATTATTTTATTTGCACTACCCAATATAAAAAAATAACCTTCAAAAATTTTACAGCATGTCAACAGTATAAAAATAATCTAAGTTAGAATGACATATTGCCAGATTGGAGAAACGACGCAATGAACGTATTTTTGAATTTCTACGTAGGCAAGCAGCGGCAAAATATAACACTGTTTGATCTATTGTAGTTTACATAATGGAATTTTTTTTTTTTGAGCATTTAAACAATATTTATAAGATAACTAATACCGCTTGCTTATGTTATTTTTGTAGAAATATATTTTTTATATCTTCAATTACTTATTCCCAGTTTTTTAAAAGAATCTAAAGAAAATTACTATTGATATTTAATAAAACGTGTGTGACAACATCCATCGGGGTATGCTTTATATAATAAACATACAAATTTTAACTGTCAATATTTACAAATTTAGTACCGCAAGGACCATTAAAATATTCTGCGTGTGGAAGATACTTTTAACTACATATATTAAAATTACAGAAGAATCTGAAGAAAACCGATTTTCTTGGGAACGCTCTTAAGTACTTTAACTCATAATTAATAAATAGAGATATATATGATAAGTTACTGGAACGATTATACGTATCGGTGTTTGTCCAAGACGGTTGATGAAGAATCTTCATCAACTATATTAGGGCAAAATAAGCAAAACTGCTCATCTTTGAAACCGCAAGAGGTAGAACAAAAATTTAAGAAGAAGAAAATGTTCCGTAAAAATAAACAACTATTTCTAAAAACTTTTTTTACATAAATTCAGGATATACCAGGTATTTAAGCAATTAACTCAGTCTTGGTATTTTCACAGTTAGTTTTTTATTTCAATTTTGTGTTAAATATTTTAACAAATTTATAATAACAAGTCACACACATACATTAAATTGTTTAATATTTATTTACTAAACAAAAAACAAAAATCAATAAAATAACACAAATAAAAAACAAACATCGATTGTTCCATTGTGTTTCCATTTTTTTTCAATAATTATTGTGTGTGTTTTTTTATGTGCATTTATGTTTATTTTATGTAATTTTCAAATAAAAATGTCACAACATTTTTGTGTTTTAATATCTACCACCATCTACCTACAAATATATAAAATGACTAACGGTTTTATATTTATTTCACCATTTTCAACTAGGTAATTAAATAAATGCATCGATCATAAAAAAAAAACATATTAAAGTGTTGACGAGAAGCGTAGTGTAGAAAGCGGTGGGAGGTAATGTTTTAATACGTTTAAAATAGTTTAATACTATTTTATTATACTATATGGTTTCTAAAAATGGTCCATTACTATTAATTGTCTCGATTATGAGTATAAGTACTGTGACGAAGTGACAGAAATGAAACTGTGAAGAAACCACTGTGACCTGGTATCCAGATCAATTTAACATTGTTTCGTTTTGCCAGCTCCAGCAGTTCCTTCAGATAATCCTAGACTACCCTTGAGGTAACCTCAGTTCCAGGCAGGGCTTTTAGAGCAGCTTGACTGTAAGAGAGAATACATACGTTCACAGACCAGAATGACGTAGACTTCTGCTAGAAAGACTGTGACATATTTCCCCAAGTTGAGGCTTATGTTTGCTTTGGGTCTTTCACCGTAGATTCCCGCCCCAGTCCCTTCTTCAGTATTGGATCCGTCTGTATACCAGACGATTCTTTTCTTGAGATGGGGTGGTTCTCCTTTAGTCCACATGTCACTATCACAGACTACAGTGAAAGGTTTTGAGAAGGAGTATATTTGGGAAGTATATCTGTGCCAATTTCAAAAATGAGGTCTGAGATGATTGGTGATCCCACGATCCTTGTATTTCCAACCTGATTTTTTTAAAGTTATCATTGCAAGATAGTCTATAGGCACTGGATCTCGCTTTAGATATTATTACAGTGTTTCGCGGAGTCAGCTCTAGTATGATTTCCATGGTAGCTGTGGGTGTACTGCTCTTGGATCCAGTAATGCACAAATAGGCCAGTCTTTGGATCCTGGATAGCTTTGTACATGCAGTTATTTGATTAACCTTTGACCACCACACTAGGGCAGCATAGGTTATAATTGGTCTAACTACTGTTGTGTACAGTCAGTAGATCATTTTGTGTTTTAGACTCCAGATTTTTCCACATGCTCTCTTGCAAAGCATGAGAGAATATTTGCTCTTATGTGATATGTATTCCAGATGAGGGTTCCATATTAGTTTAGAGTCTAACATCACTCCTAAGAATTTGGTTTCCCTTGCGATCTATAGTCTTTCACGGAAGAGGATGGGTGCTTTTATTTTATCCACCTTCCTATCCCGTGTGAAAGGAATTAGTGTGGTCTTACCAGGGTTTATTTTTAATCCCTAGTTGATACACCATTCCTGTGTGAATCTTAGAGTGTTTTGCATAAGCTCCGAGATTGTGCTTTCACAGGGTCCTTGGATTGCCATAACAATGTCGTCCGCTTATCCCTGTGAGTAGTATCCTTCTTGGTTGAGGTTCGTAAGTAAGCTGTTCACTGTCAGGCTCCATAGGGGTGTGGATAAGACACCACCCTGTGGACATCCTTTGATGGCTCTCACAGTGACAGACTCTCCAACAAGGGAAATTTGTATTCTTCTACCTATCAACATAGAGTTTATCCACCTGTAAATGGTGTCATTTACTCCGTGCTGACTTGCAGAATTAACCATGGAATTGTAAGAGGCATTGTCAAATGCCCCCTTAATGACAAGAAACACGCACAAGGTGGTCTGTTTCCTTGGAATCCCTCCTCAGTCCTGTATATATGGTTGTGGAGGGCTGATACGCAGGATATTCTCACCTGATACGCGTGCTGGTTGGCAGTTAGTGGTTTTTGGCCTCAAATACTAGATCAAGTCTGTCATCTCTGTCAGGGTCAACTGTGATTATTACATATGCGTTGGTTGTGTTGTGTTATTAAAATAAAGAAAAAATTATTAATTTGTTAATGAAACTCATCTGTTTTTATGAAAAATACAACTATTTGTTTAATTGTAGCCTTTTAATTGTAGCCTTATTAAAGCCGCCATTTTAGAATATGACGTCAGGAGTAACTTTACCAACAACAGTGACAGAGTTAGCACGTTATCAGTGCGTTACGTTTTGTAACTGTTCCACAGAAACTATAAGTTTTTCTGGGATGATAAGTATTCTATTTTCTGTTCCAGGACCAAAAAGTACCAACTATGTATATACCAAATTGTATCGGACTTGCTGGCTAAATTTTTATTATTACACGTCGCGTAATAAATCAAGAAGACCGGTTTCTTGCGAAATAGACGCGCCTGGTACTATACCCTTGTGGTAATGTGGAAAAGTGCTCGTAAAACACCATTTTTGCGCTGCCCTGTAGCTTTACCGCAAGCATAGGACCTTAAATATTGGTTCTAGGAAAAAAATCGTAAAGTTCAAAGTTTTAGAGAATTTGATTTCACACAATTTTGTTTATGTACATTTATGTCCTAAAGTTGATGCTAAATGAGATTATTTGATAATTGAAAATTTGAAATTCAATGCGATCAAAGTACCAAAATGAAGGTTTGAGGAAATGAACGAAAAGATCCTGAAATCCTCATAATAAATTTTTTACGATATTTTTTTGATTTTTCATTTTTGGGCACTTAGGATTGTTTTGAATTTTAAGTCTTCAATTATTCTTAGTCTCTTTTTTATATTTAATTCGAAAAATATCGATCGCACGGGAAAAAACTGTAAGGCCTAAAGTTGTAGAGAATTTACAACTAGTTACTAATAAACCATTTTTGTTGCAAAGTTGAAAATAACCGAGTTATTGAGCAAAACCAACTTTAATTCAAAATTAGGTTGCCATTTTGAATTTAAACTACCAGTGACCCCTCTAAAGGTTACAGCAACTGAAATGACTAATCAGCCTGCACTCGATAATTAATGCAATTTGAAATGACTAATCCACCTGGGCTATTATTGATCGTTATAGCAAATGAAAATAGTCTTTTGATTGCTGCAGCTGAGGCAAGTTTAGAAATACTGACTTTACAGAGGGATATTAATATAGCACTTGGAGCTGTTTATTTTTGTCTTTTAAATATCGAAAAACTTTGCATCCAATTATGTTGCCCGTCTGCTCTAGACACATAATTTAATAATCGGGAAGAGTGTACTAAGTATAAATAACATTTATTACCGAGCAATATAGTTTATTTCTTAAAGAAAAGAAAGATAAATCCGTGGGTCTCTTGAAAATAATAATTTAAGGACACCGTTATTTTTACTGAAGATTATCTATGTCTTACTCATTTTGTCATCGTCTGAATGAATATACAAGCAATACACAGTTTACAATTTGTAAATGAGTGAGACATATATAATCTTTAGTAAAAATAACGGTGTGTCTTCTAGTATAAATTGCACCCTTTTTATTTATAAAAATAGATGACATGGTATTTTATAAATTGTCACGTAATTTTTATGAGAGCCAAAATTTGGCACATTATTTTTAACATATAAAAGGCATACTTTGCCATAGTTTAAAAAAAATGAAGTAACTTTTAGCCTTTTCATTGTAATTTTAAATTTTTGCTTTTTTCAAACTTCGGAATTTTTTTCTCGAATTCTAATAAACCGATTTTAAAGGGTTCATTTATTTTTTATATAGAATTTAAATATTAAGAATATTAAGAAAAAACGCTTTTTGTTATAAACAAATTCAATTTTGACCCGGTTCCGGCACGAATCGGAACAGTTTCCAACAACCTGCCTAAAATAGCTAATTTGACTCTCGTATATACGGATGTTGCTGGTTTTATTTAGCATTTCTGATTGTAAATAAATCACGTGTTTAGACGTGTATCACGTGTAGATGGATGTTTTTCTATTCATTTAAACAATTTATTGTTTGATTGTTTTGTCTTGAATAATCTATTTGACAAGTGAATCAACAATGCCACCACTGACGAAAAGTGTTATTTAGTCTTGTTTTAAACTAGATGAGCATGTCCGAGATAAATCTTAATATAAAATATACAGCAAAATAGACTCTCGTAAGGGTCGTACAACCAAGTATTTGTGGAATCATCTAAAATCGATACAACCGGAGCAGTTTAACCTGTTTAGCGCTGGATTAATCTATGAACCTCTGCGAAACAGGATGTAATCTGAAAAGGCAGCGATATAGCACTTTATTATTCTTGTAGTAGCAGATACAACATTTTATTTAATTTTTACACGTAAGAGTAAGATATAACACTTAACATGTATTAATATTACATATATTCTTTAAATTCTCACTCTGTCACTGACACCGTGTATACAAATAAAAAATATAAATTCAGTTTATACTTCCATTTCTTTTTTACACACTTAAAAAATATACTACTTATCTTTGTTTATAAATAAATAAAATTATACATTATACAGAGAGTTACAAAAGTGGGGAGTTTTATGAAATGTAAGAAAATTAATATTTCAGGTCTGTTCATTTCTTTTGAACGAGAGTGTACCTATATTAAGTATCTGTTAAAAAAGAACCTGACACATAAACCAGCATCCGCGGATGTGAGACTTTAGATACCCGCAACCGCAACATCCATCCCTGCTACAGTACTTTATGTTAACATGTTACTGAGGTGCTTTTATGAAGCACATTGTACTTTTTAAATATGTAATTAACATGCAATACTAAAATCTATAGGTACCAATGATGTTGTGTTATTGTATGGTGTTTTAGTAAAATAACAATTTGACTCACTAGTTAGTCACTTAGCATAGAATATGTCGAGTAGTTTGTATTTTGATAGTACCGATAGTATTTAAACTATTACATTATTTAACAGTATTAGAGAGTATTTAAATACATTTCCAACATATATACAGAGGTGTAATTCGAATATAAAAGTGATCTCCCATTCTCTATCGAACAAACAAACCATTATTTAAAAATAGAATTTAACTACTAATAATAAAATAAAATAATATTTTTTGAAAAAATGTGTAATAAAAGTTGTAGAGGAAAATAATCAAATGTTTTTCGACCTTCCACAATTAAAAAAAAATCGTTACGCAGGAGCTGCGTCACCTTAGCGAATTTTCTCAGAATAAATACATCAATATTCATTACTTTGCGGGTTTTATTATGGGTCGTTTTTAAATTGCAAATATTTCTGTAAATATTAGATAACAGAAAATATGTTCAGGTAATGCTGATCTTTACTGCTGACAAATATTTCCGTTTTACTAATATTAAGAGAGAAATTCAAGTTTTTATACTTCACCTGCCCTTTAAATACCCATTTCCCCTAGTCCGATTTTATCTGTTAACGAACTTTCAAATACAAAAAGTACGAAAATCCCATCAACGTAAAATTGGGGCCTATATTTATATATAAATATACATATATATATATATATATATATATATATATATATATATATATATATATATATATATGTAAATATAGGCCCCAATTTTAGGTTGATCGCATTCTCGTACTTTTTGTATTTGAAAGCACGTTAACAGATAAAATCGGATATATATATATATATATATATATATATATATATATATATATATAAGGGGAAATGGGGATTTAAAGGTGAAGTATAAAAACTTGAATTTCTCTCTTAATATTAGTAAAACGGAGCAACATAGACAGAAATGGAGGCGTGTGTTATTATACACCTAGTTGGATTCACTCTATATATATTTGATATATATAAATATATATATATTTATATATATATATATATATATATATATATATATATATATATATATATATATATATATATAAATATATATATATATATATTATATATATTCCCAATTTTACGTTGATGGGATTTTCGTACTTTTTGTATTTGAAAGTTCGTTATATATATCAAATATATATAGAGTGAATCCAACTAGGTTTATAATAACACACGCCTACATTTCTTTCTATGTTGCTCCCATTCCCCAATAACATCCAATAGAAATAGATAAATTGATCATCGCCGAAACAAACAAAGACCACTCGTGATTGGCTCAAAGATATGATAAACACCAAAGCACTCAAAGTGGACTGCAAGGAGAACAAGTGATAGGAATTTAAAATACATATTTCCTTAAGAACATGAATTTAACATAAATAATATTTTTAATAATATTTTTCGAAATAATTTTCGATTTTTTGTCCCAATTTCCTAGATCAAAATTTTTGTATTTTATAAATACGTATTTCGACTACAAAGTAGTCATCATCAGTTTGAATTAGCTAATTGTAATTATTCTCCGAGGAGATGTTACTTGTTGCTAATTTTGCAACAAGTAGCAACAAGTTACAAATTAGCAACAAGTAACATCTCCTCGGAGAATAATTACAATTAGCTAATTCATACTGATGATGACTACTTTGTAGTCGACATACGTATTTATAAAATACAACAATTTTGATCTAGGAAATTGGGGCAAAAAATCGAAATTTATTATGAATTTAACAGCAGTCGAGCTATCATTTAACAATTTTATAATTGATTTGTGTCTTATTTATTCGGAACTCAAAAAAATGCTTCGGATAAAAGTTGTTCATTGTTCTGAACATTTTTCCGAAATCCGACTAAATAAGGCACATATCAATTATAAAATTTTTAAATGATAGCTTTTTGATGCTGAATGTACGCCTAAGTTATAGTATTCAATCTGTATTTATGTGAATATTAACTTGATAAAGAAACAAGTAATGTAACAACTAACAGAGTTAATTGTTTGAATAACCAGTATATACTGAGTTTGTATATCAATGTTTGACCAATTCTTCAAATTCAAAGTTTATACGATATGAATTTTTTTTCTGTGATCAATATTTTCAAGTTTTACAAAGTCGGATCTAAAACTTAATATACCTTGTATATTTACAAATATTCTGGGCATAAAATTAGTCTGTATGGATGCTATGTAAATGTATACATGCATGCCTTAGTTCACCTATCAATTGTATTTCTCATTTTCAACTTTGAGCACAAATTATGAGAAAACTATTATGAAAACATTTTTCAAATAAAAGTGCGAAGAACATTTTTCGTCCACAAATTTTTTTCTATCTCTTATGGTTTCAAAGATATAAAATCTTCCCTTTGGCGGGGGGAAACACGTTCCGATTTTGCCCATTAACGAACTTGACCTTACTTTCTTGCTGTAGAACACACACACAAATTTTCAGCTCGTTATCTCTTTTCGTTTTTGAGTTATCGGGTTCACGGACAGACAGAATTAGGAAGTTTTATGAAACACCTATAACAAACATTTTTTTCTACGATCAATATTTCCAAGCGTTACAAATTCGGAACTAAACTTAATATACCTCGTATATTTACAAATATACTGGGTATAAAAATAATAATTAAGTTCCACTAATATAATTAACAATAAAAAATTCAGGTCATTTGTGTAGTTTGTTTGTTTCTTGAATCTTGTAGTCAGACAAAGAACACTATAATGATTAAAGAAAGATAATAAAATAACAATAGTTCATTCATTTAGTTTAGTTAAAAGAGTTAATAAGTTTTTTGCTAAACTTTAGTAAAACTCAATATTACATTTTTGTTTATTATTAGTTAAAACTATGTTTTCATTCATATACCGTGTGCTTAATGGTAATTTGTATTCTGATCTATCTCTACCGGTCACAATTTTACTTCTGATATGCTTTTGGTCTTAGAAATTCCAAGTTCCTTTATGATTAAAATAGTAAAAGGGGGTTTAGAGAAAGAAAAAAAAATAGAATATAGAATATTCTCCTTAATATTAGAAAGTCACAATATAGATATAGCGCTTATCACTGAAACCCGATTTACGGATAAAGATTACCTAAATATAAAAAAACTAAGTTGTGCATGACACTAAACATCCTAGTGGTCGGTCACAAGGTGAAACCGCTGTTATTATTAAAAACAATCTTAAGCCTCACGTAACCGAAAACTACTGCACATTCAAGTAACAAGTGTAGTTGTTGAAGATTGGATTGGTTTATTGACATTTTCTGCTGTTTACTGTCCTCCAAGGCATGCAATAAATCAGGGTAATTTCGAACTCTTTTTTAACACTCTTGGTAATGGATTCATTTCTGGTGGAGATTATAATGCCAAGCATACTCACTGGGATTCAAGGCTTATTAATCCCAAGGGCAGAAATTTGTACAAAGCCGTATCAGAAAATGGGTTAGATCATATTTAAAGTGGAGGACCTTGGCCTTCTGATCTAAATAAAATTCCAGATCTCTTAGATATATTTGTACTTAAAAATATATCACGCAGGTATATGAAAATCACACCATGCCACGACCTATCATCAGATCATTATCCAGTACTGCTTGCCATCAGTACTCAGATAATTAAAAAAGAAATGACTGCAGCTCTATTCAATAAACATACAGACTGGAATTACTTCAGAGTCTGTATTGGCACTAAAACAGTTTGACAAAGGTCATTAGAAACTGAAAATGAATTAGAATTGGCGGTGATAGATTTTACAAAAAGTATTCAAGATTAGAAAAAGCAGCCTCAAAACTACTCAGCCTTATGCTGTTAAGAATTTGATTCAAGAAAAAAAAAATAAAGGAGAATCCAGGTGCAAACAAGATTTCCAAACTTTATTACTTATACGTTTTTCGCTTTTTCTAATATTAAGAGAGATATTCTATATTTTGTGTTTTCTTCTTTCTCTAAGTCCCCCTTCTCCTTGACCGATTCTAATCATTAAGGAACTTGGCATTATGGCGTTATTATTTTTGTATTATTTAACTTGGCATTATTTACTACAACTTTACTTATGATCAATTTTTTCATTTTATTAATATTAAGAGAGCAGAGCAATTCAATATTTTATCACAAGATTGTGAATATATCACCACACACACTATCAGCAGATTACAACCAAATAGGAAGAAAAATATCACCCAGAATATTAAAACACCCTGAATTGTAAAAATTTAATTTTCTTCTACAGAATCATGGATGCGTACTATCTTAAAGTATAAATATCTGGTAGAAATTGTTAAATGAATTTATTATTATTTAGTAAATTACAGTTTTAATAGAAAATATCTAATGTATATGAGAATGACCTTGGTAAAAATTTTGTACATAAATAATTGGTTCATATTCATAATAAACCACAAATTTAATGACGATTCTACTTTTAATCTAAATATGGATGAGAAGAACCCCCTGTAATAGGTAATAGTTTCTAATTTTATTTTTGGTATCAGCTTGTACTAATCACTGTCTATCACAAAAAAAAAAAAACAGAATAACATTAGCTATTAATTAAAGAATTTTATTTTTAAGTTATCCCAGTCAAAATAGACAAACAAATTAAGTAAAACGGTTTCTCCTTCTCAAAACCTTTCACTGTGGTCTGTGATAGGGTCATGTGGTCGGAAGGAAAACCATCCTATCTCAAGAAAGGAATCGTTTGGTATACAAACGGATCCAAAACTGAAGAAGAGACCTGGGCGGGAATATACGGTGAGAGACTTAATGCAAACATAAGCCTCAACTTAGGGAAATATGCCACGGTCTTCCAAGCAGAACGCCATACTGACTTGAGAACCTACCTAGAGGCTACATAAACCAGAACGTAAGTATTTTTTCGGACAGTCAAGCTGCTAAAAAAGCCTTGCCTGGAACTAAGGTCACCTCAAGGATAGTCAAGGATTGTCTGGAGGAACTTCTGAAACTGGCAAAATGGAACAATGCTAAATTGATCTGGATACCTGCAAAGAAGGGAGTTGGAATACTCTTCACTGGCTCAGCGCCTATCTTAGGAATTCCAAGAACTGCATGTAAACAGGTGATCAACGAGTGGTCAAATACTAAACATCGTGATCACTGGGAAAAAGTACCGCGGCAAGAGCTCGGGAAGGTACTGCTTCAGAGTGCAACAAAGAGGCTATCGCTCGGTGCACTGAGGCTGAACAGGATGCAACTGCGGAGGGTTACCGGACTCATTACCGAACAATATCCCCTGCGGAAGCATCTGCACATAATGGGACTCTATAACGGGCCCATTATGTGCAGATTGTGTGGCGAGGAGGAGGAAGCATTCAGCCACATGATCTTTGACTGCGAACCTCTGGATTACAGTAGATACAGGATATTCGGTGCATCTCACTCCGAATATATGAACCTTCGGGAGGACCTGATAAGCAAGCTCCAGGCTATTGTCAACATATGGGAGAAGCCACTCTCGTCGAACTGAGGCAGAAGGGTGAGCACAATGGACCATAAGGTCGAAGTGCAATAATTTTTACCCCGATATTAATCAATCAATCAAATAAAACGGTTTTATTGTACCATCGATAATGTATTCAACGCTAAAAATTAATGTTATAAATCAATCTTGGACTTTGATCAGTTTCAAATAAAATAGTGAGACGCACTTATTATAAAATTTTCTTTTATTGGAAAACGTTTGACTGTCTTGGAAATTATTTGACATTTGACACTCTTCTTTGTCCCTACAATTTTATTTGAGTCTGATCAAAGTTCCAGATTCATCCGTAGAATTATTTTCTAGGTTTTAACCAATCATCGATTATACAATAAAATCGTTTAACTTAAAAAGTTTTGAGTCAGGGAAGGCATGATCTGAAAACATATGCTACTAACTGAAAAAGCCGGTGTTGCCCAGACTTCAAAATATTATTATAGGAAATTTATGTCGAATAATTTTTTTTTTTCTAAATTTTTACTTTTTTAAACGTCAATTTTTATACCCGGTGTATAATATATACCAGGGTGTATTAAGTTTAGTTCCGACTTTGTAACGGCTGTCCGTCTGTGAACACGATAACTCAAAAACGAAAAGAAATGGCGAGTTGAAATTTTGTATTTGTGTTCTACATCTAAAAAGTTTGGTCCATGTTTGTGCAAAATGGGCAAAACAGCCTATCTTTAAAACCGTAAAAGATAGAACAAACATTTTAAGACAAAAAATGTTTCTTTTTTAAAAATAAACAACTTTTGTCATAAACATTTATTTCATAAATTCAGTATATACCGGGTGTTTAAGCAATTTACTCAGTTAGTTGTTATTTTCACTTGTTTTTTTTATTTTTTTTATTTATTGACAAATAATTTATTTCCAAAAGTTAAATGAAGACATTCCTATAGAAACTATAAACTATATTAAAGATGATTGTCGAAGATTGCCAACGATTACCAAACATAGCCGATCGTTTCTATGAAAACGTGACATTCTTATCTGAAATTTCATTGCAGCTATATTCATGACAATCAGTTAAATCTTTTTTAGAGATTTGCATTAGGTAGCCACATTCATGAGGAAGGCTATAGGCTATCTAGCATTACGTTAAAATTCTTAGCCTTACATATTGATATTTGTAAAGTGGGAAGAAAAAACATATATTAGTTACTATGGAAACGATAATCAAAGCTGACAATTCTAAATTGAGTAATTTTTTCGAAGTATAGTTTCTGTGGAAATGATAAAATCAATAAAAATTTTAACCGACTCCAATTTTATATAAACCACGGGGGATAGCATTTTATATAAATGCGTTTAAGTCGCGGGAAACAGCTAGTGTTGAATATAACGAATCAAAATACAAAATGTTTATTTAAACTCGAGACATGATTGCTTACATGATTTCATATGATTAAATCGACTAAATTAGTGGAAATTTCCTCAATTTGGCATTATTGCTGACAAGTTAGCAAGTGTGTCCTGATACTAACTTGTTTACTAAGGACTTGTCGAAGTTATTCTGAACAGCTCCAATATGTGAAAAATCGATTTTTTTTGTTCTTTGACCTTGTTGATAAACTTTGTTGTTGAAGTGGGATCGTTGGAGACTTTTCGACATTTCATTTGTAAAGATATTTTTAAGGCCTGTACCAATTTTCTATAATAGATGAATGGCTATTTTGACTGGATAAAAATTATTTGAAATAAAAAAGTATTAAATTACATTTATGTTATAATAAAATAATAATTTTCTCTTTGTTTTTATATGAAAATAATAATTAAATGTTTTTTTTTTATTGATTTGTAATTGTTTTCAAATTGATTCATGTTATTCGCTCAGAGCGATGTGTTTATTCAAATGGGGCACTGCATATTCCTGTAGAAAATAATAAAATTATATACAATATCTCATAACAAGTGAAAATAACAACTAACTGAAACAATTGCTTAAATATCCGGTATATACAGAATTTATGAAAAAAAGTTTAAAAAAAAAGTTGTTTGTTTATCTTTGATAAAGGAACATTTTTGTCCTTTAATTTTTGTACTATCACTTACGGTTTCAAAGATAAGCAGTTTTGCCCATTTTGCCCACACACGGTTCGATTTTCCCATTCACAAACTTGACCTTACTTTTTAGTTCAAGAACACACATACGAAATTTAAGTTCGCTATCTCTTTTCGTTTTTTAGTTATCATGTTTACGGGCGGACGGACAATTTTACAGAAATGGACTAATTAGGTCATTTTATGAACACCTATACCAACGTTTTTTTTCTGCGATCAATATTTTCAACCGTTATAAAGTCGGGACTAGACTATACCCTGGTATATTTAATACACCGGGTATAAAAATGTTTCTGAAATGTACACTCTGAATGCAATATTATGAAACAATAAATCACATTCTAAGCGTACGTATTACTGAATATATAACAGTACATGAATGTTATAGATGGTTCAATTTTTTGCTTGTAAGAGTGTTAATCGAAATTTTTTCGTCAACGATAAACCTTCTAACATATTACATGTGTATACTTAAACTTCACAATACTATACCAATGTCAATATCCAGTACGTTTAAGAAGTCACAAGTATGAAAATATTTACTCATCTGCCAGGAATTCAAACCTGGACCCCTGAATATTGCGTTCAAAAATCGATTTATCAAGGTCAATCAATTTATCAATCATCTCTTATGTAATGGTTAGCGCACCGGACGTGGTATCCACAAGTCCCGGGTTCGATACCCTACGGATGAATTTGTAAAGGTAGATAATAGTTATATTTAATCATTATTATTTAAATAAATAATAAATATATATAAAAGATATAATTGATCTTTATTGATTTGATTTATGAAATGTTATTATTTTAATATGTAAATTAGGATGTTGAATGAAAATTTTTTTTCACTTCAATTGAAGCATGTTTACTTTACAAATATCAAGGTAAAATTATTTTCTAAATAACTTTAAAAATAAGCGAGATATGAATGATTGAAATTCCCGATTACACAAAGAGGGTGATAGCCCTCTTAATAGACATTGTGACGTCATAATGTACTATCACCATTTAAAATACACGTAAAACTCCGTTTTGCAAGAAAGAGACAGATAATAATCTTTAAAAGCTTATAGATTCCTTGTTATTTGTCGGCTTTCAATTTAGTTTTTAAATATTATTACAGTATTAACAATATTTTCATATTCTGAAAATAAATATGAAATATTTGGTATCATTCAACTACCCAATTACCAAGGTTGTTAACATTCAAAGCAACCGTGATAATAGAGGGAAGTTATAGTTGTTATGCAACAGATAAAAATGATGAACAAAATTATAATAATAATTTAATAATGAAGAGACACCGCTACAAGTTAATCTTCATCTAAGCATCTGTAGTATAATCAGTGGTGGATTTACCACTCTAGGCAGCTGCCTAGCGCGGAAAAAATCCAGGAGCCGTAAATTTTGATCGTTCACACTAGAATAAACGCTACTTGGGTGATTAAAAATAAAATTATCTTTTTGATCTTATCTTACTTCTCTTTACCAGTCCAAGTGGCCGAGCGATCTAAGGCGTTATGTCTGCGCAGTATGCCGACTTGGAAACTGGGAAGTTATGGACTCGTATCCCAACATCGGCAGTTTGTCAATTATTAAGAAAAAAACCGGGGCGATAACTGACTAAACTGTCGGCGTATAGACAAGAACGGAGTAACCGGCTATGCTTGAGAAGGTTTTCTGCAGTTTCCTTCATGAACTCCAGATGATTATCGGTATAATTCTTATCATAGTCGGCTGCAGCCGCATATCCTGCCAATTTGCTAGTCTATACACATAAATTCCATCCACTCCACTCACACCCTTACATCCTTAGGCATCACAATGGATTTTATGGTCGAAGTGTAGCCCGTCCAGGGCAGCCGCCACAATCTATACATCTATCTACTTCTCTTTAATCTTATGTACCCTGAATACACATTTCCTATACGTTCAAAAAAACTAGTTGAGTAAAGTTGTAATTTCATGGAAGCGTTTTCGACGCCAGCGTAAAACATCGATAGAGTGTTCACCGTCGAGCGTCGATGGTGAGCACTCTAGCGTTAACGCTTGTTTTGGACTTCAAACATACAGCGTCGAGCTAATTTGAGAGTGAAATTATCTTATTTTTCAAAATTAATTCATCAAACCATGCATGTGCTCGAGTTGCAGTTTCTATATGAATGAAAACAAGTTAGACGAAAATAATGAATTTACAATAAATCAATTCTTATTAATAACAATTAACGTCAAATGAAGAATTTGATCTCATTCCATCTTCTAATATTTTTAAAGATGGCGTCAAAACTAATCACGTGGATCATTTCGGCATGAAAATGTACCTTCATACTGCAGCATATAAAAGGAGGGGTTCCATTTTGCATCTGCCTAGTGCGGCACACGGACAGGTTTCGATACCTTGCGAATGAATGAATTTTTTCAAAGAGTTGTTTCGCTAAACATTATATTATCGAATGATAATTAGTGAGAACTCTAAGTTTTTGAAATAAAATTTCAAATTCGCTCCCTTTACCTAGATCAGTTTTTTGTAATATAAATACGTATTTCGACTATAATGTAGTCATCATCAGTATAAATTAGCTAGTCGTACTTTACTCTTTGACAAATAGAAATAGATATAAAGTCGAGATCAATATTATATTTCAAATTTTGCCCCTATTCCTAGAACATTTGTTTGTATTTTATAAATACGTATTTCGACTACAATGTAGTCATCATCAGTATGAATTAGCTAATCGTAACTATCTCTGGGATATGGATTCAGAGATATGTTGCTTGTTGCTAATTTGGTGCCTGTGTCACAATGATAATAAAAAATTATGTCCTTTTATACGATTTGGCTGAGGGTATAATCTGACTTGAGGATTATTTAAGTTGCCTGACTACTGGATTAGGTGTGTGGAAAGCCCCACATATTTATTGGCGGTATTCTTTGGTGACTATGCGGCGTTTGCTTTGTCACTAAAGTGAGTGTACCTACGTTAACTTTGACATTCAGGTATTGGATTTTTATTTTTGAAAATGGTTTAATTTTATTAAATCAGAAAATCCAATACCTGAATGTCAAAGTTAACGTAGGTACACTCACTTTAGTGACAAAGCAAACGCCGCATAGTCACCAAAGAATACCGCCAATAAATATGTGTGGGGCTTTCCACACACATAATCCAGTAGTCAGGTAACTTAAATAATCCTCAAGTCAGATTATACCCTCAGTCAAATCGTATAAAAGGACAGAATTTTTTAATCTCATTGTGACACAGGCACCAAATTAGCAACAACCAACATATCTCTGAATCCATATCCCAGAGATAGTTACGATTAGCTAATTCATACTGATGATGACTACATTGTAGTCAAAATACGTATTTATAAAATACAAACAAATGTTCTAGGAATAGGGGCAAAATTTGAAATATAATTTCAAAAAAACCTAGAGTTCTCTTTGATTATTTTAATAATCTTTATCGAGATCAATAGATAAAAATAAATAGAAAATTAACTAAATTAAAATATACTGGATTTAAAATACAATAAATTTTAAATTATATTGAAATTACTCTTGTTAAAATTTCGTTCATTCACATTTATTCCTGTTAATTTTACTCTTATTAAAATTACTCTTATATTGTCGTAGGATATTTTACTTGTTACTAATTTGGTGACAATTTCACGTGATATTTCAATATAATTTAAAATTTATTATATTTTAAATCCAGTATATTTTAATTTAGTTAATTTTCTATTTACTTTTATTTTTGTCTATTGATCTCGACTTTATATCTATTTCTAATTGTCAAAGAGTAAAGTACGACTAGCTAATTTATACTGATGATGACTACATTGTAGTCGAAATACGTATTTATAATACAAAAAACTGATCTAGGTAAATTGGGCGAATTTGAAATTTTGTTTCGCTAAGTTAATATACATATAAATCTATAGAATTGATCCAGATTAAAATCAAAAGAATTAATTTCTGTATATAATTTGCAAGAAGAACTAACTCAATTCAAAAAGGTTTGTAATAAAACTATTTATAAAATAATTATCTAAGAAATTCCTCTCCACTTCAGTATCGTTTTTTTTTTCTTGATTTGATAACTTGATGGTATGATGACGATAGTAGATACGTGGGTATAGATTGATTGTTCGCTTCGTTGGTTAATTGCTGTAGATTGTTGGTTAAAAGGTACTTACTACTTACATGTTATAAAAGATGGTGAAAGTCCTCAACAGAGCGTGACACCAACATACAGAGAGAACGATCGTAAACAGATTCTGCGCATTATTTCAATTATTTCCTGTTCATTAAATTGTTATGAACTGTTTATAATAAGTTTATTAATAACATCATCAATTTGTGTTCACAGATAAATAGATAAATTGTAGCGGCTGCCCTGGACGGGCTACATTTCGACCATAAGGTCCATTGTGATGCCTAAGGATGTGACGATGTGAGTGGAATGGACGGAATTTTTGTGTATAGACTAGGAATTGGTAGGATATGCGGCTGCAGCAAACCTTGATAGGCACTATGCCGATATTCATCTGGAATCTGTGAAGGAAACTGCAGAAAAGCTTCTCAACCATAGTCGGTTACTTCGTTCTTGTCCATTCGTCGACAGTTAAGTTAATTAACCACCCCCTTTTATTCCCCTAATAATTGAAAAACTGCCGATGCCAGGATTCGAACCCATACCTCCCAGTTTCCAAGTAGGCATACTGCGCAGATATAACGCCTTAGACCGCTCGGCCACTTGGACTGGTAGTCCCGACCTTAATCCGATCGAGCATGGGACCACCTTGGACGTCGAGTCAAGAACCGATTAGACCAGCCTCAGAACATCAGGGACTTGGAAAACGTATTACACGAGGAGTAGCAACATATTTCCAAAATCTTATATCGAGCATGCGTCGTCGTTGTGAGGCCGTATTACAAGTAAACGGAGGTAGTAATGGATACTAATGATCGATTTTTTAAAATTAAATGAAAAGATAAAGAAATTGAATGTTTGTCAATTATGGTTTTCCATGTTTTTCTTTGTTTTCATGTTCTTCCTTAATTTCTGTTGTGTTTATACAGATCAATCTGTAATTTTCAATTAAATTTTTATGTGTGCAATTCAATGCATTTTTATTTCAACCCATTCGTTAAAAAAAGAGTTTTGCTACATAAAATTTTGACCCTTTAATTTTTTTTGAAGAATGTTTAAAACTATTTATTATCGATAAATAAATAATTTCACTTTGACCTTAATATAAACGGATCATACACATGTATCTAAAGATTATATTTAGTATTTCAATAGAATGTAGTGTTATTTTACATTAAATTACAATTGATTGCCAATTCCATAGTGTAATTGTTTCTTAATGAATAATTGTTTTAAAAGTTAATCTGTCATCAATAAAATTTAAAAAAAATAACAAACTTAAAAGAATATAAACTATATTTTGACAAAATGGAAACCCGACTTCAAAAATAAAATATTCTATAACAAAAAATGCACTAAAAAGTAAAAAAATAATTGCATATTCTTGTGCCAATTTTAGTTCACATAAGCAAAAATTTTTAAATATATATGTACAATTATTGTTATTTTTGGAGGCGGTGTCAGCATAGAGAAATTCACATAATTTTTGGACACCGCCTCCAAAAATAACAATAATTGTACATATATATTTAAAAATTTTTGCTTATGTGAACTAAAATTGGCACAAGAATATGCAATTATTTTTTTACTTTTTAGTGCATTTTTTGTTATAGAATATTTTATTTTTGAAGTCGGGTTTCCATTTTGTCAAAATATAGTTTATTTCTCGCTTTTTAGTGACTCTAAAGTTCTATAACTAGTTTTATTTATCTAAATATGGGTAGACACTTAAACGACTAATTTTTAGTGAATTTTTTTATAACACATTTTTTTACCCGTTTTTTTTTTTTTTTTTAATTTTAAGAGCATTTTTTTATAACAGATTTTCAATTTTATTTACATGCATTTTGTTTTTTTTTTGTAAAAATTTTTTTTTTTGGGGTCGGTTTTTTTTTTGTAAAACTTTTTTTTTACCCGTTTTTTTTTTTTTTTTAATTTTAAGAGCATTTTTTTATAACAGATTTTCAATTTTATTTACATGCATTTTGTTTTTTTTTTGTAAAAATTTTTTTTTTTGGGGTCGGTTTTTTTTTTGTAAAAAAATTTTTTGAAGTCGGTTTTTAAAAAAATTTTCTTATTTTCCCATTATGAATGAGTATACCCTTTCAAAAAAAAAAAAAATTTCGCAAAAATCGGTTATCACATATAAAATGAGGATTTTCCTCGATTTTCCGGGGATCCCCTCATCAGAATGCGATTTGGTGCCAATGGGACCAATGGGTAACCAAACCCTTTAAAACAAAAAAAAAAAATTCAAAATCGGTTCATAAATGTTGGAGTTCTGAGGTGACACACATAAAAAAAAAAAAAAAAAAAAAAAAAAAAAAAAAAAAATACAGACGAATTGAGAACCATCCTCCTTTTTTGAAGTCGGGTTAAAAAATCTTACAACTATACAAAATACGAAACCATTTCAATAAGATTTATTACTTAATTCTCTGAAATTCAAATCTGGTGTCAAACATTCACACGACCTATATTTAAAGAGCATACCAAATGGCTTCTAGCACATAACATTGAATTCAACATTATAGTAAAATATATACACACATAGTTATTTACTATCAAAATTGAAATTCAAAATTCATTTACTATCAAAGTATGTAAATTATTGACTTTAATTTATTTCGTTTACAAAAAAAATGCTTGATATTTAAGCTGTTCATATTCTTGTCAGGAATAATATTGTAATTTAAATTTTTGTTCTTATGCGCCGGTCAAAATCAACAATAAATTCGCAAAACATGATGTATTGTTTGAACCCATTAGGGCTATGTATACCGAAGTTTGCAACTCTCAAAAAGTTGTAGAAAAATTTTTACACGCGAAATAAACATTTTTCCACAACAGACAACATACTAAAAACAACATACAACATACTAAAAAATCAGAGATACATCATGTTTTGCGAATTTTGCGGATTTAGCTGTACTGTTTTTGAGAAAACTTTCGAAAATAAGAAAATAAAAACGCAAAAATCCGGATTTTTCATCCTCTATTGCTATAATTACAATTTTGCAGTGACTATGTAAATGATATATAGGTTAAGGACGGTGTCACAATCCAAAAGTATTTCGCTTATTTAAAAAGAAAAACGTATTTTTTATCCTATAATTATAATTTTTTAAATTAATTAGTTCGATCAATTAAATACGACTAAACATTTTTAAGAAAGTTTTATAATTAAATAAATTTCTGTAATTGGTTAGTTAGTTGCTTCTTGCATTACACTTAATACAAACGTACAAACAAAACAAACAAAACAAAAAACATAGACATTAGATCAGAGGTGGGCAGGAGATGACTCGGCCAAGCTCTGAGTGAGAGGTAGGGAAGAGAGATAGAGTTAATACAGGGTAACCTACCAATTATTAATATTTTCTTTTTTTAATTAAAACATTTTCTGAAAAAAATATAATAATACCAAATCTTTCTTATGGTCACTATTATACAAAGTAAATAATACAAGCAATCATTCAATACATACTCTGGAATTTTGGTCAATCAGTAATTAGGGTCATTAAATGTATCTTTTTAGTATATATCATATTTGTGTATGAATAAAATAAAAATATATAAAAAATATATATAAATCTTTTGAACCTTTAAGTTTACCGCTGGACCATTATAATAAAAGAGGGAAATTTTTGCAAAGGATAATTTTAAATAGAATTAAAGTTTTGGAAATTCCAAATGATTTGTCTAAATATTTTACTATTCATATCCGAGAACTAATAAAGAATTATTTACCTGATTTAATTATTTTTTCTTCGTATGGAGTATGCTCAGTATAGTGTCATGGGAATTTGATGAATTAAGTTAAATTTTACATAAAGTGGGAATTTGAGTTCTTCGAGTTAGTCTACTTTGAATTGAAAAAGTGAAAAGTACTATTTGTAGTAGTGGAAATTATTTTTCGCATAATTTGTTTTTCAAAAAAAATAAAAGTAGTGAATTTAATAATGGAGAAGACATCGCAAGCAGTCTTGGATAAGTTCAGATTATTATTATTATTATTATTGTTATTATTATCATTATTGTTATTATTATTATTATTATGTTTTTTGGTGTATCTCTCCATACTGTAAAAGATATTATTTAAACAATAAATATTTTATAAAACTATTTCTAAATTGATTGAATAAATTATTGGGCAATAATCGGTAGGACAACCTGTATTGAAACATCGTTCCGTCTTGCTTCAAAACATACCTTCTTTACTTACTCTCACCCAGCTTATGGAGAGCTCGTAAGGCTCAGACGAGCTGTCTGTGCCCACCTCTGCATTAGATGAAATTATAATGTTTGTTAGTATAGACTAAACACTATAGACTATACTATAGTCACTATAGTCAAGTAATAACTAGAACTACTTATACTTATACATTTATACAATGTTCGTACACACCTGGTCAAAGTACATTTACAGTTGTTATGTTAATTAGATTATTGTACGAAACCAGAATCATTGTATTTATGTCATAATCTACCGAGAAAAATATAAGAAATTTATTTTTAATTCAGTGAGGTTCTGTACCGATTTCAGTAGTTTTAAATTCGATTTGTCAATTTTGTGGTTGTTCTCAATAACGTGCACAGCTGTACACGATTTTTCGGTTCTCCCAAATTTTACATAAGCCAGATGTTCCTTGATTCAAGTACCGATTTGGCGACGACTTTGACCAACTTAAATTTTCCAACAGTTTTGAAAACTTATATAAATAATGACATAAACTTTATAGAATCGTGTTTCGAACAATAATTATTGCATAAAATATTGTATTAGCATAATGCTCTTAAATATATAACAAAAATTACAATTTTTTTTTGTATTTTTTGTTTTTCATTTTTTCAAAATATAAAACTAATTAACAATATTTATATTTTAATTAATATTACTCGAAAGATAAATAATATTTTTTATCAAGTAATAATGTATCACACATACATGATAGTAATTTATTTATTAAAATGAATATTATGATTAATGAATCGATTAAAAACACATAATTCATATTACAAAAATATTTAATATTACAGTCAGAATTTTTTATACGTATATTTACTTTTATATTTATTTTACCATTTTACCTACACTGCACAGCAAAAAAGTGGCGTACTTTGAAAAATGCATTTCAATTATTTTCCTAGAAATTTTTTTGCATTCCAACCGAGTTTTTATAAATTTGAATATGTTTTTGTTGATATAGGGATAAAATTGTAAATAAAAACCTTATAATTTACGAACAAAAAATGAACGAAAAACAAGTAATGTAACAACTAACTGAGTTAATTGTTTGAATACCCAGTATATACTGAGTGGTATATAATGTTACTGGGTTTACCAATAGTATATGAGATGTTATGTATCTTTAAATATGTCCGTCTTCATTCGACTATAAACAGTATGCCATTAATATTTGTTTGTTTGTGTATACTTTCGTGTCCACATAACGTTGTTTGTCCAAATTCTTTTCGAATACGTATGACAAACTGTAGAAGACTACACTGGACTAGTTATCCAGAGGCCCGAGGTTCGATTCCTGGTTGACGAGTTAATTTTTTCATATAAGTATTTAATTTAATTAATAGTATGCCATTTGTTCTTTGAACCCAACTTATGAGAAAACTATTGAATTTATAAAAAAAATTTTCAAACAAAAGTTGTTTATTTTAAAAAGAAGAAAAGTTTTTGTGAATAAATTTTTTTCTACGGTTTCAAAGATGTATATTTTCCTCTCTGGCGGGGGTAGACACGTTCCGATTTTGCCAATTAACGAACTTCACCTCAATTTTTTTCTATAGAACACATATACAAAATTTCAACTCGTTTTCTCTTTTCGTTCTTGAGTTATCGTATCCACAGGTGGACGGAGATGCCTAAATGGCCGAATTAGGCCATTTTACCCATTGCAAGCATTTATGTCAAGGATTAATATTTACAAGCGTTACAAAGGTGGGACTACACTTAATATACCTTGTATATTTATATATACTGGGTATAAAAAGACAGAAAGATTTATAAATTTTCTAATTTAAAAATAGCATTTAATTTCGAAGTTTTAAAAGGAAATAAACTTTTTACAGTGGATATTACCTCCTGTTGCTTTAATAACTTCCTCAAGCCTTCGAAACACACTTTTAATTAAGTTCGCTACGACATCTTGAGTGAATTTAAAACGTCTTCTAAAAATGTAGTCAATTTAAGAAAATAATTTAGAAACATTTTTCAAAGTTCTACAAAAGTGCGTCACTTTTTTTGCTGTGCAGTTTATATTAACTATTGTTTGCGCGTTCGATTTCCGAACAAAGTAACCGGCTATGCTTGTGAAGGTTTTTCTTCAATTTACCTTCAGAAACTTCAGATGAATATCGGCATAGTTCCTTTAATAGTCTGCATACAATTGATTGTGTTACACCCACATCATTAATGTATGGGTAAAAGATGATAAAGGTTAAAGAAATAACAATGTAGGTGGCCTCTGTTATAGACTTAGAGTCTCAGAAACGGTGAAATAATCCCATTATTATCCCTATTATTATAAAACTGTAATTGTCTGTTTGTTTATTCAAGCATCACGCAAAATCTACTGGACCGATTTTGATGAAATTTCTTGTGTTTTAAAGCATACAACAAGTTAAAATTTTGTGTGTGATTTAGAACTAAAAAGGTAATTCGTGAATGGGCAAAATCGATCCGTGCCTACCCTCCCCCTCTTGTAAGGATCTATCTATCTATCTCTTAAACCGTAAGAAATAGAAAAACTAAATATTTTTGAAAAACTAAATTCTTTTTTTCAAAACTAAATATTTTTGCCACTATTTCAGCTCAAACATATGTAATTACTCTTAATTACAAAAGCATACATGTACACTCCCGTTCATAAAATCAGTTATAGAACTTCAGTTAAGTCACTAAAAGTCAGTTAAGTCACATCAGTTAAGTCACTAAAAAGCGAGAAATAAAACCTATTTTGACAAAATTGAAACCCGACTTCAAAAATCAAATACTCTAAAACAAAAAATGCACTAAAAAGTAAAAAAATAATTGCATATTCTTGTGCCAATTTTACTTCACCTAAGCAAAAAATTTTAAATATATATGTACAATTATTGTTATTTTTGGAGGCAGTGTCCAAATTTTATGTGAATTTCTCTATGCTGACACCGACTCCAAAAATAACAATAATGTACATATATATTTAAAATTTTTTGCTTAGGTGAAGTAAAATTGGCACAAAATAGGTTTTATCAATTTTTAATTACATAAAAGTATACTATAACATCGGTCAAGTGTTTGATATACATATATCCTTCAATTCAGAGTTCCGTAGAATATTTACTATTTTAAATTTGTTTGGAACTTCAATATGTGTATATCTAAGAAAACTTGCTAACATGTCTTTTTATACCTAGTATATAATAAATAATTGAACAAGTAAGTCTCATTCTAAGCGTGTATATTACTAAATATATGTATAATAGGGAATATGCATGAAAATTTTTTATCACTTGAATTGAAGCATGTTTACTTGACAAATATCAAGGTAAAATTTTAAATAACTTTAAAAATAAGCGAGATATGAATGATTGAAATTCTCGATTAGACAAAGAGGGTGATAACCCTCTTGATATGTAATGTGACGTCATATTACACTTTCACCATTTAAAATACACGTAAAACTCCGTTTTTTTGCAAGAAAGAGACAGATAATAATCTTTAAAAGCTTATAGCTTCCTTGATATTTGTCGGATTTTAATTTCGTTTTTAAATATTATTACAGTATTAACAGTATTTTCATATTCTAAAAATAAATGTGAAAAAAAATTTTCCCGCATATTCCCTATTGTATAATATTACATACAATAACACTCACTTATCAACGGGAGTGTATATAATACCTGTCTACAGTCTACACTACTTTGTATTTGTAATCCTCTGTGCATGTGTAAAAGGTTAAATAACTATTTCACATATTGATAGTTAGTATGTATAGAGTATTTAAGCCATTAATTTACTTATAGTACGGGAGATCAAAAGGTTTTTTCAGGATGATGAGCATCAAGCTGGTACTTTGTAAGTAGAATTTTGTTTTGACAAGACTTTTTCAATTATAAAATTTTGAAAAACGGTATCGAAATTTTCTCGATGCCGTTGAACATTGAGGATGGGAGACTCGGAGTCCATTCCATTGAATTTGTAGGACGAAAAATTTTCCTCGTTCTTCACTTGATTACTATATAAAAGTTTGGAAAACGGTATCGAAATTTTCTGGAAGCCGTTGAATATTTGACTGTTCAACGGAACATCGATTTGACTGTTCATCCAATTTTTACGAGCATCAAGTTATTTTTAAGTTTAATTGTAAGATAAGTGAAGAACGGTCTCCGAGTCTCCCATCATCAATGTTCAACGGCTTCCAGAAAATATCGATACAGTTCTCCAAAATTTGGGCGTCTTGTCAAAACGAAGCTACTGACAAAGTACCAGCTTGATGCTCATCATCCTGAAAAAACCTTTCGGTCTCCCGGTCCATTAGTTGTTATTTTCACTTGCATTTTTTCACAATAATTTTTTATTAAAAGTACATGTGATGACCTTAATTGAAATTTCTCACCGAAAAATGAATAATAAATTTTTTTAAATAAATTACCTTCATAATGAAATTTATAATTTTTATTGAGGGAGAACAATGCGGAACACCGTTAAAAAAATTATTTTTAAGTAAAAGGTCACGTTTTTAAAGGCCACACTATATACAATAATACACACTATCAATACATATTGTTAATTAAAAAATTATCTAATGAGTTAAAACATTAAAACAATCAATTGAATTTATTTATTAATTACTTTTGTAAAAGTAATTAGATATATTATTTATCATCTATTTTAATGATATGTACAATTTTATATTTTGTGTCTACTTATCTTAGACTTAGACTTCTTTTTAACCCGACTTCAAAAAGGAGGATGGTTCTCAATTAGTCTGTATTTTTTATTTTTTTTTAATGTTTGTTACCTCAGATCTATCTCTGTTACCTCAGAAATTTTTTACAAAAAAAAACCGACCCAAAAAAAAAAATTTTTACAAAAAAAAAAACAAAATGCTTGTAAAAAAAATTGAAAAACTGTTATGAAAAAATGCATTAAAGATTAAAAACAAAAAAAAACGGATAAAAAAAAATGTACTAAAATTAGTTACCCATATTTAGACAAATAAAATCAGTTATAGAACTTCAGTTAAGTCACTAAAAGTCAGTTAAGTCACATCAGTTAAGTCACTAAAAAGCGAGAAATAAAACCTATTTTGACAAAATTGAAACCCGACTTCAAAAATCAAATACTCTAAAACAAAAAATGCACTAAAAAGTAAAAAAATAATTGCATATTCTTGTGCCAATTTTACTTCACCTAAGCAAAAAATTTTAAATATATATGTACAATTATTGTTATTTTTGGAGGCAGTGTCCAAATTTTATGTGAATTTCTCTATGCTGACACCGACTCCAAAAATAACAATAATGTACATATATATTTAAAATTTTTTGCTTAGGTGAAGTAAAATTGGCACAAAATAGGTTTTATCAATTTTTAATTACATAAAAGTATACTATAACATCGGTCAAGTGTTTGATATACATATATCCTTCAATTCAGAGTTCCGTAGAATATTTACTATTTTAAATTTGTTTGGAACTTCAATATGTGTATATCTAAAAAAACTTGTTAACATGTCTTTTTATACCAAGTATATAATAAATAATACAAGGTTATATATATATTTATATATATATATATATATATATATATATATATATATATATATATATATATATATATATATATATATACATAGTGAATCAAATATACAATATATATACAATATATATTTATAAATATATATATATATATATACAAGTTTGGTCTCGCCTTTGTTACGCTTGAAAATATTGATAACATAAATGTTTGGCATAGGTGTTTGACATAAAATGGCCCAAATCGGTCATTTCCGCATATCCGTTTGTCTGTCTGCCTGTGAACATGATAACTCAAAAACGAAAAGAGATAACGAGCTGAAATTTTGTATGTGTATCCTACAGCATAAAAGTAAGTTCGTGAATGGGCAAAAATTTATAGACAAAAAATATTCCTTTTAATCAAATAAACTTTTTTTCATATATTGAGTATATACCGGATTTTTAAGCAATAAACTCAGTTAATTGTTATTTTCACTTGTTCATAATAGTTTGACGGCAGAGAACTTTTTGTTGATAAATGTATTTTACCATACCAAAATATATAATAATAGTAATAATAATATAATAATGAGCTTTCACCTCCGTTTCTGAGACTCCTCGGTTTATAACAGAGGTTCCCACATTATTTTTTTTAACCTTTATTAATTTATAACCATACATTAATGATGTGGATGGAGGACAAGGAATTTGTATGCAGACTAGGAATAGGACTGTGTGGCAGACTGCAGACTAGGAATTAGTTGCTTGTGCGCCTACAGCCGACTTTGATATTAACTATGCCGATATTTATCTGGAGTTAGTGAAGGGAAACTGCAGTAGGAAACTGTAGAAACTGCATACACCGATAGTTTAGTCAATTATCAGCCCCATTAGTTATAATTGACCAACTGCCACCGCCGATAGTCGAGCACGCATCCTCTCAGGCCCATTGACAGCGGAGCCACCTGAATGGTCGCATAATAAAAATATTGTACTAGAATAAAATATAATTATGGGGGTGACAACATTCAACTTCAATGTATTCATCAGCTACTGTTTCTTCCATACAGATTTTTTGCAATCTCTTTTGACTTTGGTGTATGCTATTGAAAAAGCAAAACGCTCTTTGAAAAACCAAATACTCATAGCTCAACATGCGAACTCTCTTACGTTTAACAGACAGGTCGCACCCAACTGCTATGTTATATCCTCTTTTATTGCACAAGATTCGGACGCTCTATTTTCACTCTCGCGCATCTTTGCTTGCTCCGATTACTGAGCTGAGGAAAAACAGACTTCTCCTCCGAGGAGAAAAAACCGGACAAAAGACCCTACAGTCCTGGTTTCGAAAACAATGACACCTGCGGGTGCCGCCTCAGGGAATCAATCCCTGAAAAAGCCACAGAAAAAGAGGTTGACATCTGAAGACGGGACTCAAGCCCGAAAACAGATCTCCAAAAACCGTAGAGTGGGGGGGGGCAGGCAAGGGCTATAAATAACTTTGCCGTTACATGGTCAGGGGGGGCCTCGTTGTGCAGTGCATAGGCTAAGTGTGTCGAGGAGGAAACATCCAACCACATTGTTTTTAACTGAGAGCTTCTAGGTTACAGAAGATACAGGATATTCGCATGTCGCCTCGAATATATGAACCTTCAGGAAGACCTGAACAGCAAGCTCCTGACTATTGCCAAGATATGGGAGAAGCAAATCTCGTCAGACTGAAGTAGAAGGGGAGCACAATGGACCAAAAGCTCGAAGTACAGTACTATTTAGACCCCATCTTTCTATTTATTTATCTTGTAATCGAAGTACGAATTTACAAAATACAAATAATTGATCTAGGAATTGGGGCAAATTTTGAAATTTTGGTGGGATATTCTCACAATTATAAAACTAAATCTCATGTCAGGACAACCTGAATATAAGCACGCTTTATTATTTTTCAACTAAAGAATTTGAGAAAAAGGATCAAATTAAATAGTATTTATTTGTTCTAATTAAAAAGTTTTCTATAAACCTTAAAACTTTTAAGTAAATAAGTACACATTTTATTTTAGTTGACATTTATATATAAATACAAAACTATATAATATTTTCTTCATGAATTGTTCCTGTTTATCCTGTTCTATTAACTACTTGTAGAATGAAGGATAAACCATTTAAGTAGTGAATTACAACATATATATATATATACAGTTATGGACCATTGAATCGGGCATTATTCATAAAGTCCAGACAGTTTGAAAAATACCCAATATGAGTAGGTAATATGATAAAAACTATTAAAATAATTAAATTGACCGGGCTTTATGAATATTGGCCGTCACTTATTGGACAGAGTAATAAAAAATTGCACACATTTAGTGAGATGATCGTGATAAACAAGCATAAATTTATACTGATCATTGACACCCAGCATTCATTTCGGTACTTAAGATGTGTTGACCACTAAACCATTTTTTGGAACGCTGCGATTTTTTATGCAATTGTTACATAAATTTAAATAAAAGATAATCATTTTTCTCGTAATATTTTTATAGCGAAAATTTAACTCTTTCTCCTTTCTTCAATTTCTTCCGCCATGCCCAATTGCTAGATGGGTGTCATGTAGAATCTAAAATAATTCACCTTTCACCTTGATGTACGTAAGACCTAATTATGCTATCTTCTATAACTGAAACAATTAATTTTTCTGTTTCTCCAATAGTCATAACGTCAAATCTTCGTAAACGCTGATAATCTTCTGGTTTTTTATTTGACACTATACGCTTAGAAGTTTTCAATTTTTGAATCATCCCTGTAGAACTTATGCTGGTGGAAACTAAATATTCTGACCTTTCAACGATATTAACTCACTTAATATTTCATTAAATCGACGATTCATGTCAATTAGTTTTGATTTATCCATGTTGAAATACGTAATTACTAATTAAACACACTTGACTGCACTTTTGTATGAATTTTCCATTCCAGTCTTTATTAGTTTTCAATTCTAAACTAAATTGTAAACAAGTGCGCTATGTAGTAAGCAGCGGCAGAGTCGCTAGCTCTGATTGGTCAGCGCGTGTTTGTGCATGTACAAGTCCATACATGTTTTTGCTCCTCGCGCCCTGTGTAATGTACCATAATTATCAAATTGCACAACAGTTACGTAGCAATATTCATAATGACCAGGCAATGTGATAAATAATGAGGTTAAATAAGTGTGAATTTCGTAGCCCGATTTGACTTGTCATTATTCATATTTAATATTTGTTTATTTGTGTATACTTTCGCGTCAACATAACGATGTTTATCCAAATTCCTTTCGGTTACGTATGACAAACTGTAGAAGACTTTAGCGTATACTCCGACAAATTTCATTGTCATTGAATATTTAATTTAATTAAATACTGATATGAAAAAATTAATTCGTCAACCAGGAATCGAACCTCGGGCCTCTGGATAACTAGTCCAGTATGCTTCCGCTACACCAAAGACGATTGTGACGTGATAGCCAACTTTTTCATATTATTCTAATTTTTTATTTATTTAGACAGTATTACTTCTGTTCAATGTTGATGATATTGCCCGGGATTTATAAATAGTGCCCTGATTAAGAACTTGGTCCATACACACACATATATACTGCTGTGCTGTGAGTGAAATAAATATACAAACTAAATTATTTACTTTTCCATATCGAAAACTTTCATTCAAATTCGATTTAAAGTTTTCAATTATCTAAAAATTTTGAATTATCTTTTAGTTTTCTAAACGATTTTTCTATAAAATACGTATTTTATATCTTTTATCCATGGCTCCTAGAATTTGGTATGTACAGTTAAACTTAGATGATCGAGAGATCAAGGGACTGAAATCTTTTTTCGCTTATATGGAGGTTTTTTACTTAACTAAGTTTCCACTTATACAGGTGCAGACGCGGTTTTTTCACTTGCAAAAAAAGAATACAATATCTAGTTTTGATTAATTTTTTTATCCTTTATCAAAAGTTCTTAAAGGTTTTTTTTTTTTTTAAATCAAAAATCAAAAAGTTTCTTTTATTGGAAAAAAAATTATTAGAAAATCAGATATAATTTATTTACGATAAAAAAAAAGTACGAATAAAAAGTACGATTCTGTTCAAAAGTATAATTTGGTAAATAACTTGCAAGTTGAATTTTGAATCAAATATTTACATGTTTACATGAATCAAATATTTACATGACCGTATGCGATAAGTGGATATAAAAATATCAAACAAGAGGGGTGTCATACTGGTTCGATTCCTGGCAGTCCATTATAATTTTTAATAAGTTTTATAAATAATCAGAACCTCCGAATGCACTCATGGTTGTTGAGAAACTAAATTGTTCGAGAAACGTCTATACAAAAATATATTTTCAAAAATATCAACAACCATGTTCTAGAAAGGTCTATGAAGGGTATAAAAGCCACGGCCATTGCTAATTCAAAATCAGTTTTAAAAGTGACATTGTATCAATTAAGATCAAGTCTAAATTGACATTTGTTCGAGTATAATCATCAGTTTAAATTTGACGTTTTTCAGTTTAAAATTACCATTGTTGGATTGAAATAATCAAAGTTATAAATTAAAAATTGTTTTTTTTTTAAAATCAAATAAAGTCAGGTTTGATTTTCATAAAGTTTTTTTGTTTTATTTAATTTTTTTTTCGAAAGTGCGTCTTATCCAATTGACAGATATTCAGTAAAACTTTTACTAAAATTTTGTTTTTTTGTGTGTCGAATATCGGAATCTGTTGTTGGTTCGACAGCGCTCCTTTTAAGGCTAAAGAGAGCCAAAATACCGCGACAAGGCGATAAACGACTTGTTTTTATAAGATCTCAATTATATTCACTCAACTTTGATAATTTTTTCTCGATTCTCAGTGATCAGATTTCTTTTTGTTTTCTTGGGATTCGCTTTTCTGAGAATGTATAGGTATATAAATATTTCTTCATTTAGTTTGATCCTGATTTTATTCAATTTGATCCTTTTTCAAAATTTTTTTTCTTTTTTGTTGTAAAAGCGTTTTTTTTAAAACACCAACAGCTAAATTAACTTCCGATAGAAAATTTTCAAAAAATAACTGATGGGTATTCTTAATTGAAGTATATTTGAATGAATTTTGTTACCATTTTTAGTTTGGGATTGATTAAAAAAAAATTTTTTTGAATAAAGTCTTTGATCAAGGTCGCATTATTATTAATTTGAATGTGTCTAATTGTAATCTAAAACAAGTTATTGATTTGTTATGGGTTTATAAATGATAGATTATTACATAACAAAAATTATTAGAACCGTGTCAAGGTAAAATAATCAAATCAATCAGGTATTTAAGATTTTACGGACTGGATCATTCTATACACGATGGAAGGGAAATAATATGCTGAATTTCGTCAGATAATAATCCATGGGAAATTTAAATGGAAATGTCTGATGGAAAAATTTTAAATATTCAATATTTTCAATGATTTTTATCCCCTGCACACGGGGGAATTAGTGGCGGCTAGTAATACTAATAATTATTCCTCTACTGTCCTCGTGTATGTACTATAACTTCAAGGTCCAGTTTATTACTGGCGTCCACCTAAGTTAAGCAGGTTTAGACTCAAGTAGGTTGGACGCTAGATGGCCAGTCACATGATCAAGTGACTAAGTTGCAGTCATTATTGGCATATATGGAATACTACTCTATTGTTAGTTGGCATAGAAAGAGAGACTTAAACACTACGGTGCAGACATATATGCTTCTGCTCTCCTTAATACCCGTTGAGACAAATACATTTGATTATACGTAATACATACACTCCCGTTCAATAAAATTTAACCGATCTGGATTGAAAATTTATCCCATAATCTTGTTGACGACAGTAGTAAAGCTTTAACATAAATTTTACCTATTTGTTAATTTTTATATTTATGAGATAGGCAGAATACTTACTTACTTACATGTATTTTGTATCTCAAAAAACTAAAATAGAATTTAAAGATTCATATTTATTTTAAAAAAACTTGACCATTTTTGAATAATTCAAAATTTATCAGAATATATGATGCAATAGTAGCACGAAGGATTTTCAGATTCTAGATTATATAATTGTAATGAAATCCAAAAACACTAATGAGCAAATTTTTTGTTAATACCCATTTTTAAATGCAAAATAAACATTAAAAATTAATTATTAACATTAAAAATATTCGTGACTATGGGTTGATCAATATAATATAGAATCTGAAACCCCTTCGTTTCAGTATCAAATTTTGATAGATTTTTAATGGGTCAATTTGGATTTTTTTAAACCAAAAAATTTATATCATCAATTTTATTTTAAAAATTCATAATATCTTTTAAATTTGAATGTAGCCAAACAATATGAAAAGAGTTTATTCCGTTCTAAAACAACAGTGTTTTGGAATTATTTAAACAATTTCGTTATAAAAAATTGAGATCAAATTTGCACAATCATGTGCCAATTATTTCTCTACTACCTAGACTATACACATTTTTTTCAAAATAAAATTTGAAATATGATACATATATATTATTTCAAAGTAATAAACTTTGTGCACTCGCCAAATAATTGTAAAATCCCCCAAATCCGCCAAAACAAATTAAAAATTCAGATCGGTTAAATTTTATTGAACGGGAGATTCTACATACTTGCGCACATCGGTTAAAAGAAAAAGAAAGAGGCAGAAATAGACACTTTATGGCTCACTTCATCGGCCACACTTACACTTATGGGAACTAGCAATATAGAAGTATTACATATATGATTATTGGACGTGTCTTAAAAGGTACTGGCCGCCAGTAGATCTCTAAAATCATGTTCTCACACATGTGACCATGTGATCATGTTGCACTCACCACGTCTACACAAACTTGGCTACTGATTGCCAAGTAAAATAAGCTATAACTGTCACCACATTTCGGCCATTTCACTGACTGCCATTTTTAGTATCCAGTACTGGCCTCGCTACTATTGGCCTCGCGTGGAGTAGTTTTGTATTGTATAACATGTTCCATCGAGTATAATATTCTTTATACCGATGGTACGCACTAGGCGAGAGCTCTCGGCAAATAGGCGAGTAGAACCGTGTACACTCTTGCTGTGTCTTACCGGGAGGATTCTACCGGCAATACAGTTCTCGTTCAATGAATGGAAGAGATAGTCGTAGACGTTGCAGATTGGTTAAAATCCACGCTATGTCACAAGCATAGACGCGCTCGCACTCGCCGCTCGGTTACTTTGACTCGCGGTCAAAAAATCGACTATAAATGGAGCGTCGGCGAGGCGAGCCGAGTCGACACGAGGCAGAACAATCGTTGTGAGTACACTCTAGTGCTCGTTGTGTCTCGTCTTGCCTCGCCGAAAGTGTACTGCCGGCATTAAAATAGTATCCACAATTGCATGTAAATTATTATCACAAATACTTTTTAATTATAATTAGTTACGACAAAAAAACATGCATTCGCACACGTACTCGCACATGTAAATGTGTCGATCCCTACCAGATACTGTACGTACAGCCTTCAGTATGAACTTTTTTTCTACAAAAACTATGATTTCGACAGTTTTTTGGTACAAACAAATTAAAATGAAAATGAGAAATGTCTACATAAAAAATGTGAAAATGGATACATTTTCTTCTACATACCGGTAGTGATTCAGATTTTTTATTTTTCTCCAAAGATGTAACCATAATTCCAATCTAATATTCGGTTTTCAAAATAAGAGGCTAAACTTTTGTTAATTTTTTGGTATAGGTGTTCATAAAATGGCCTAGTTAATCCATTTACGCCTCTCTGTCACTCTATTTGTCCGTAGACACAATAATCAAAGAACGAACAGAGTTAACGAGGTGTAATTTAATGTGTGTTCTGAGTTTACAGGTAGATCTAGCTTGTAAACGGGCAATGGGCAATGGATATTCGGTGCATCTCACCCCGAATATATGAACCTTCAGGAAGACCTGATAAGCAAGCTCCTGGCTATTGCCAACATATGGGAGAAGCGAATCTCGTTGGACTGAAGTAGAAAGGGGAGCACAATGGACCATAAGGTCGAAGTGCAATATTTTTAGATCCCAATATAAAATCAATCAATCAATCAAATGGGCAAACTCGGACCGTGCATCCTCCGGCGGTTGGGGGAGGATGCACGGATTACCTATCTTGAAAACCATAAGAGATTGAAAAAAATTTCTATATAAAAATGGTCCTTCAATATAAACCACTTTTGCTTGAAACTGTTTTGCATAAGCTGATTAGTTTCGTCTCAATTTCAGTTCAAACATCTTATAGATATTTTCACTTGTTTAATCATAATTTTATGCGTATTATAATTTTTTTTCTTTGGTAGACCTGTCCATCCTGTATAATAAATTTTGATTAAAATTCTTTCGATTGACGTTACAAAAATAAAAATGTCTGCACGTCATCATTATATATATTATAGAAGAGAAAAATTGACCACAATTTATTATTTTTATTATGAAATGAATATCGCTTTTAATTAAATGAATTTTCCTTATAGTATATATAATCATATAGTTTTTACTATTTTTTCTATGAAAAACTTTTTCTTTTATTAAGTGTGCTTAGAATTCCTAGAAAACAATCTTCGCTCTTCCCCGTACCTATACTCAAACAAAGGATAATTTTTTCCTATTTTAATTTATTTTTATTACATCACAAAGATGGTATTAAATTTATAGTTCATTCTAATAAATTTAGGTCAATAATTGAAGTATATGGGGATGTATGTTTGTTAGTCTACGAACCAATGCAAAAATTGGAAAAATTATATTCGCCATAGTGTGTCGCGGTATCAGAATCTGTTGTAGGTTCGATAGTGCTCCTTTTTGAAGGTTAAAGAGAGCCAAGATACCGTGAACGAATCCACAATGGCAAGCCGCAGCATTCCCATGCAACGACTTCGTGTGATGTTGGAAGCAGAAGTTCTCGACAATAGTGGTACCAGAGAGGCCTTGCAGGCGTAATGAGAAGAGCAATAAACTAGGAACTTAGAAACACCGTTGACAGCCAACCCCACATCAGAAAGACGTAGAAGTGTGGTTTCTTGTTTCTACTTGGACCTGGGAGGTTATGGGTTCGAATCCCGACACCGGCAGTTTGTCAATTTAAAAAAAAAAAAAAAATTAATGGGGCGGTTGATTGACTAAACTGTCGGCGTATGGACAAGAACGAAGTAACCGGCTATGCTTGTGAAGGTTTTCTGCAGTTTCCCTTCACGAACTCCAGATGAATATCGGCATAGTTCCTATCAAAGTCGGCTGCAGCCGCACACCTTCCAATTTCTAATCTGCATACGAATTCCCGATCCTCCACTCACATCATAAAAATGTAATGTAAAAATTAATAAATAAAGGATGAAAAATAATGATGTGGGTGGCCTCTGTTATAGACCGTCGTGTCTCGGAAACGGAGGTTAAACCCCATTATTATTATTATTAAGTGTGGTTTCCGACCCGGAAGAGCCAGTTGCTGCAACCATAGAGAGAATGTTTGTGCCGATGTTGACAAATTTCACCAAGCTGGACGAGAAGATGAATGTGTGAAATCCGAGAATCGAGTGACCGGCCGCCTGGACGAAAGAAGTGGCGATCGACTTCAGGCGTCTGAAGAGAGAATGGCCAACCAACTTCAAGGATCCGAAGCAAGGATGGATGAGCGATTGGGGAATCGACTTCACGAGTCTGAAAAGAGGATGTATAATGCAACAAATCCAACAAGAACTGAAAGAAGACTTGTCGGAGCGAATGGAGAACCTAAGATAAGTGTGCATACGACGGACGTATCGACCAAATAAGCACTGACGTTGAGGCTGTAAAAACCGACATCACGAACATTAAAGCCGATGTCGCTGTGACCAGCACACAAATCGAAGGCATAGAGAGTAACTTAACCACACGGCTTGAAACGACTTGGCATGGAACGACGATGCATAAACAATATAACAAAGTCGTGGATGACATTACACGGATCGAACAGCGTCAAGCACAGCAACTTCGTGAAATGCGTATAGATCCTGGAGAGATGAATACAGCCATTCGCTCCGCCGCATTGGATACGACGACGCTTCTGTCAATTATTCCGGAGTTCAGTGGTAGACCGGCTGAATACCCAGTAAATTTCTTGAACAGAGCGACGGCATTACTACGGCAAACGCATCTGCCCGTAGAATGTTGGATAGGCAAATAAAATTAGAAGAAAAGCCTCAAGAGATACAATAATGAGTTAATAGAGAAGTTGCATTAATTTTGTATCGCTACAAATTCATATTACTAAATGAAAGATTAATTCAGTTAAAAATTGACATTGTTCAGTTAAAACTAATATTGTTCGAGTATAATCTCAGTTTGAAAGTACTATTGTTGAATTAAATAGTCAGTAGTACAATTTAAAAATCAGTATATTGTTCAGTATATATTTCTAGGTTTTCTAGATCGCTTACCACGTTATCACCTTTTTTCTAAATTTTTTTTTTCTAAATGTTTCCGATAAAAGTTGTTTAATATAAACATACTATACTAACAATATTTTTCGAAACATTTTTCCAAAACCGAATGAATAAGTAACACAAATTAACTATAAAATTGTGAAAAATGAGCTCTACTTCTGTCGCAAAGTGTACTTAGTAGTTTACCTAAAATGTTTAAGAATCTTTTAAATTTTTATGAGCTCTTAGACTATAAATGTGTTGTTTCGTCCTTGTCAAGACAATATTATTTTCCTTGGTCGAATTACGTCACATCAATGTTTATTGATCTTCTAAAATTACTCAATTCAACCAGTATATTTATTCATTTTTTATGTATGATAACGCATTACTTTTACAGAGTAGTCCGATTTTGATAATTCTTTTTTTGTTGAATAGGGAATGCTTCAAAGTTGGTCTCATATAAATTTGAAATAAAAATTTCAAATTTTAGCCACAAAAAAATAAAAAATAAGACTTCCCAGCGCTTCCACTAAAGAAAAATATCATAAATATATTAATATACGTTCTTTGTGTAAACACTATTTGAAAACATTCAATATCTTTGCGCACTTCGACTCAAAATTGCATAGGTATTTACATTAGTGTAGGACTTAGTTAGACTAAAAAGTTACTTTTTTATTTTTTCCTTTCTTTTTTCGAAGGTTTAATTTTTTGTTACAAAGTTATTATTTTTTGCTATTCTTACTTTCTTCTTTCGTCGATTCTATGTTTTGTTAAAAAGTTTTATTTAGAAGGAGTAGAATGAACCCCTTTTGAAATAACATGAGAATTCCAAAATCAGGATGCAAATATGGATAAAAATTTATTACTGTCATGTCTATGAAAGTGTTAATAAAATGATGTTAAAATAAGATAAATAAAGGATAACAGAACAATGATTTTATTATGATTTTATTTTGATTGAAGGAAACATTTTATATGATTAATTATTATCCTTGTAATCTTATGTTGTCATAATATAAAGGATCCTTTACAATCTTATATGTCGCGAGAACTTTGCTTCACAGTGTCACTTCACTTGGTTTTAAGTATGAGATATCAATATAATCTATTTTTTTTAGCAAATTTATTCTTCATGGAAATATTGATCTCAAAATTTCGCAAAAATTTCTTCAAATAGCCATCGATCCTACCTATAAGATGTGCGAAAATCACCATTTGTAATATATATATATATATATATATATATATATATATAAGGCCAAGTTTATTAATGGGTAAAACTGGACAAGGGAAAGGGGGGCTTAGAGCAAGCGGGAAACACAAAACTTGGTATATCTCCTTTAATATTGGAAAAATGGAAAAGTTTATAAGAAGTACAGCTGTAGGAAATTAGTTTTACTATAATTTTGTTTCTTATCATTTTTTCTGCTGCATGCACTAATATTTACAGAAATATTTACGATTAAGTAATAACAATTACAATTAAATATTCAGAAATATTTACAATATTTACAATTAAGTAACATATTTTCAATACTAAGATTGAAAGTTAAAATTCTAAACATCTCTGTACACATTACAGTTTGAGAAAATATAGATTGAAAGTATTGAATTGCAAACATGATTTTCTACAACTTTACGTCATATACATTTTTCAATTGTTCTAAAATTAAGAGAGATATTTTGTGTTTTAGGTTTTTTTTGTTTATCTATGCCCCCCTCCCCCGTTTTCCTTTGACCTATGCCATTTATTAGTAAAATTGGTCTTGTAAATACAAAAATCATTTCAGATACGATATTTCATTTTCATCAGACTAAAATTGTGACCGCTAGAGAGTGTTTTATGTATTCTAAGGAAATTCGCTATGTTGAAACGAATCCAAGCTCCCGCGACACGAATTTTTAAAATATGTCATAATGATGGCTCATAACTAAACAATATGTTTGACAGATCTTGACAGAATGTGGATATATTGAACTACAGTAGGGCCTCGTTAATCCGGAGAGGCAAAAACAAGACCCTTTCCGAATTATCGAGGCGTCCGGATTATAGTATGCCATATTTAATGGTAATAAAACACATGTTTAATCTTAGATTTTGTCTTTGTTCTTCTTTATGTCGCCTACAGTTGACCTGCCTATACCAAACTTCCGAGCAATGACAGGGTAGCTTTCACTTTTATCTAACATTTCTATAATCCGCAATTTATCTTTAAATGTTAATATTGAATGTTTACGTGGCGGCGCCATGATGTTAGCGAGCGCGCTAAATTGACACTATACGTACTACACGAAAGGCGATAAACAAAAGACTGACGACGAATTGGCTCATGCCAGCTCACACCTACACCCGCCCGCCTCCCCGGCGAACCCCATTGCCCGGCCGGATTACAGCGATCACCGAACAAGCGGGAGTCCGGATTACCGAGGCCCTACTGTAATTACATAATTCTGCAACGACATTTTCTTATATGTTTTATGGGTCTCTCTCTAGGTTAAGGAAAAAGTAAATTTGGTGTGAAACACTCAAACGGTCTTTTTATACCGAGTTTAACAAATGGAGTAGAATATAAGTAGAATATTGAAATAGAATATATACACAAATAATGGTATTTACTTACTATCAAAATTTAATTTGAACGAAAATATGTAAATTATTCAGCTTAAATTGAGTAAACTTATTTTGCTTATGAAAATATGCTTCATGAGAAAATTGTTGTTTATATTTTTGCCAGGAATAATTTTGTAAAGTCTTACTGTTTTTGAGAAAATTTTTTAATACAAAAAAAAACGCCTAGAGTTAAGTGCCACTTCCGATTTGAGGCTTTCAATAAATGGATTTTGCTTCCTCTAATGCTATAATAGTTAAGTTTTAAATTCTCTAGGTACCTCTAGTTTCAAGTTTTTTTTTTACTTATTTAAACTAATTAGTTGTCTCCTCATTGTTAACAGGACGTTTGAACCCACAGAGTTATCACTTTCTTTGTATATTCCGGTTCCATACTACGATCATCTTACGCTACATCAGTTTATTAAAATTGTTTTTGTAGTGCCATTATTGTATAATACAAGGTGGGCCAAAAGTAATGTCATAATATGAATAGAGAGAGTATATAAATGTCAAAAGGTAAATGAATTTACATCCATTATCCATCCTACTTTAGTCAACTAATTCTCTATCTATCTGCAACATAAAAGTCAAAGCACAGTGAATGTCAACCTTGTATTATGTACGTAACTATTATAAAAAGTTATTTATATATATATATATATATATATATATATACATATGTATATATATATATATGTATATATATATATATATATATATATATATATATACATATGTATATATATATATATGTATATATATATATATATATATATATATGTATATATATATATATATATATATATATATATATATATATATATATATATATATTTGGTTTCTCTATGATACCCCCTATCATGAGGTCAAAATGACTCAGCGACAATCCGAAAAGTATCGGGGTTGATACTGTATCCCTCGTTGTGCAGTGCATAAGCACAACAGCCATTAACTGGCTTATCGAGAACGGTCCGAGCATCAGACTATGAGAAGGATCGGAACTTATCGTCGGGGATGCAAAAACCCTGATGTACACATCAAAAGTTCTGCTCCCCAGATCTATAACTCTGTTGAACCGGACAAAGTAATCAAAATTCTAGGAGCGCAGAATACAAACCTGCGCACCGAAGAGTGGCGAATTATCAACAACACGAAGGGCGATAAAGGACACACCATCGTACTGGAAGTAAATACAACGAATCTAAGATTGATTCAAGACCGAGGGTTTAAATTATACCACAAGTATGGTCAAGTCAACCTTAGACTGTTAAAAGCATCAGAGGGCAAAAATGCCAGCTCTTCAAATGCTTCAAATAAACCTTCAGCACAGAAAAGCGGCTTTCGCTGTCTTCTGTCTTAATGTGCTGGCAAGGGGAATTTCCATAGCCCTATTCCAGGAACCTTGAGCTGTAAACCATAAGGTTCTTGAACTAGGAAATGCTGGAGGACACATTATTTATAATAAAACTCCAGAGAAACCCAGAACTTGCATTTATGTAAGGAAGGGCAGTCAATGTCTTGCCGCTGTTAGAGTTTTGCCAGAGAGACCTTACAGCGGTAAAACTAAAATACAACATGAGGAACGAAACTAGAGTAGTAACCATCGCTTCTGTCTACCTACCCTATGATGCATCTACTCCACCACCAACAACACAGATTACAGACCTGATCCAGTATTGTGAGGCAAAAAACTAGTAACTGATCATGGGATGTGTACCTATTTGATTATATTATAGCTAATTACTTACATATAGTTCATCAAGGCAACAGGCCGACTTTTAATAACGGAATTTGGCAGGAAATCGTAGATGTAACACTGAGTACTTATGAAGTTAGCGGAAAAATCAAGTCCGATGTGATCCGACGAACCATCTGCATCGGATCAGAGAAAAATCTATTACAATGTAATATACAAATCTATTACAATGAAATATACACTATCTATCGGAATCCGAGGAAAACAAATTAGGACGTATATAATTCAACCCTAAGGTTCAAACTCACCACAATCTCGCAAATAGTTAAAACAGTATTGGACATTGAGCTTACTGCAATTGAGCTTCAGCATGCAATAATTAACTATTTCCAAGAAAACTGCCCAGAGATCTCAAAAGACATCAGCAACTGAACTTGCTGGTGGAATAATGACCTAAGGAATCAAAGTTAAAAAGTTCGCCAACTATTTAACAGAGCAAAAAGGTTAGGGAACTGGGACAACAACCATGAAGCCCTTACTGAATACAAAAAGTCTCTGAAAAAAGCCAAAACAAATTCATGGAAGACACTCTGTCAAGATGTTGAAAATACATCTGAGGGAGCAAAACTCGAGGGAGCGAAGAAACCTGCTGATAACATTGGGTCACTATGTAAGCCCGATGGTAAGTATACTAGCTCTGGGAAGGATACACTGGAAACACTAATACTCATTTTCCAGATTCGATGGCAATAAACAGTGAAAACTCTTCTCAAGAACAATTTAACCAAGACCTCCTAGCGACAAGCGAGGACTGGAGAAGAGCGGCGATCACCTTCAATCGCTCAAAGATCGAATGTGCAATAAACTCATTCGATCCCTATAAAGCACTGGGGCCAGGCGGGGTATACCCAGTGCTTTTACAAAAAGGAGCAGAGCATTTTTTAACTGTGCTTGGTCACATATTCAGGGAAAGCCTAGCTACAGGTTATATCCCAACAGTACGGAAGCCAGTAAGATGGACCTTCTTACCAAAACCGGGGAGGCTCAATCACTTCACGGGACATGATTTTTGACCAATTAGTCTGTCATCGTTTCTGCTAAAGACAATGGAAAGGAAACTAATAGGATTTCACTTAACTCAAAGGGCATTGTTGAGAAATCTGCTCCAGCCCGACCAGCACACGTATCAGGTGAGAAGATCGTGTGAATCATCCTCCCACAACCTAATATACAGGGTTGAGGAGGAATTCCAAAGAAACAGACCCCCCTTGTGCGTGTTTCTTGACATTGATCGGGCATTTGACAATGCCTCTTACAATTGCATGATTGACTCTGCAAGTAAGCATGGAATAGAAGACACCTGCTGGTTGATAAACTCTATGTTGATAGGTAGAAGAATACAAACCTCCATTCTTAAAGAGTCTGTCACTATGAGAGCCACCAAAAGATGTCCACAGTATGGTGTCTTATCCCCACTTCTGTGGTGTCTGACAGTGAACAGCTCACTGACGAACCTCAACCAAGAAGGATACAACACACAGGAATATGTGAACGACATTATAATTGCAAGCTCCGCTAAACATTGTAATAATAGCTAAAGCGAGATCCAGCGCCTATAGACTATCTTGCAATAATAACTGGATTACAAAAACATCAGGTTGGGCATGCAAGAATCGTGGGAACATCAATCATCTCAGATCCCGTTTTTGAAAAGGGCACAGATATACTTCCCAAAATATAATCCTTCTCAATACCTTTCAATGTACTCTATGAAAGGTATATGTTGGCAAGGAGAACCACCCTATCTCAAGAAAGGAATCGCGTGGTATACAGACGGCTTGAAACTGGGGAAGGGACCGTGGAGGGAATTTACGGTGGAAGACTCAAGGCAAACATAAGCTTCAACTTGGGAAAATATGCCACAGTCTTTCAGGCGGAATTATACGCCATACTTGCGTCCGTGAGAACCTACGTAGAAGCTACATAAACCAGAACGTATGTATTGTACAGTCAAGCTGCCTCTGCAACTGAGGTCACCTCAGGGGTCGTTATAAATATATTAACAACTTTTATTCGAAAAATTTTCTCGAAAAATGAATAAATAAGGCACAAATCAAATACAACAATTTTTTTAAATGAGCACTTCTTTTGTGACTATGTGACTATGTGACTATCGCTACCTTATCGAACGGATAAGGTACAAATCAACTAAAAAAAGTGTGGGTGTGTGTGTGTGTACTTATGTATGCACGTAAGAAGTTTTACTTCTTTTTAAATAATTCATTAAAATAATATTAATTAAGGTTATTAAGTATTAAGACACAAGAGTTTCATAAAATGATCAATATCTACAATCGAAAAGTTATATATTGTATCAAAAACCAATGATTCTATATTTTATTACGGTAGAAGAGAACCAGCGTCATTTCTACCATTGAAATTAAAGACTGACATTAAATTCATTATTTACATTAGAATCAGAGTAAGTTAAATTTATTCATCCCAGTCAGTATCAATATATACATTTAATATATAAAGTTTACGAGCCCATAAAAGTTATATAATTGATAATGTCGCTCGTACTTCGAATATCCTTCTTTTGTCAGAAATATGGAGTAATTTAAGACGAACTCAAAGTATCAATTTATTATATCTTAGCAAATTTATATCCGATTGCAGTCTACTAATTTAAGGTTCATATGTTCTATTTCTTTCATTGGTATTTCGATATATTTGTAGTTTCATTTGAAAAATGGCCATGCAATTTTGAAAACTACCAATTATATAGGACTAGAAATATATATGAATTAGCTTAATTTCATACCAAGTTTATTAAAATCCGATAAAATTTGAGTATGCTTGATCATGATACAAAATTAGTATAATTTCAAACCAAAGTCATGAAAAATCAATTTGAAAAATCGATGTTTATGTCATGATGTTTAACATGATGTTTATTTGTTTTATCGATGTTTAAAAAATTAACCGAAATCTTTTCAATTGGAAAATTTGGTTTCTCATTACGGGTCTGAAAACATGCTTGCCGAAAAAAACCTGATATTTTGTGCAGCAGTGCCTTGTATCGTATTGACTTGTTAAAGTTTTCTACAGTTGAAGATTTTCATGAAAAAATACAATTAAAAAAATCATTTTTTGTTCTTAAGTAAAAATAATAATTATTACTGGTTGGTTGATATGTTTAATAATAATTTAGATATTTAAATAAATCGTTAAATCTTTTAGCGAATTTCCTCTTCAAGGAAATAGAGCTATTAGGCTCGTATCGATATCAAAATTTTGCAAAAATTTCTTCAAATGTCCATCGATTCTACCCTTTAGATGTCAAAAATCACTACCTGTAAAATTTATATATATAAATTAAAAGTCAGTTTCAATGATGATTAAAAAAAAATGAATTTATTATTTAAAAGTATAAGTACATTTAATTACAATAGTTAGATATTTTGAAAAGTAGTTTTAACATTGACAATTTTGTCAAACCATAAGTGCATTAACGTAAGCTAATAACTTAGTAATACAAATGATGACGAGAAGTCATTTACAATAGTTTATATATGATTATTAAAACGAATGAATAATATTGAAAAGATAAAGTATGAATGTTATTTGTGATTATTAAAACAAATAAGTAATATTGAAAAGATGTTGTTTAAAGTTATAAGATCAAATAAATAATATTGAAAAGATAAAATATGAATGTTGTTTGTGATTATTAAATCAAATGAGTAATATTGAAAAAATGTTGTTTAAGGTTATTAGATCAAATAAATAATATTGAAAAGATGAAGTATGAATCATTTTTAATGTAGTGTATTCAAAACTGATAATTTTGCATGACGCCTGTAATACATCTTGTTTACTCAAATGTTCTTTATCTGTGTAGGAGTCCCTATGCCAGGATCCATAACTTCTCTCTCCTTAAGAAGGAAGTCTAACCATGAATGGTTTGGCTGACGTGTCTGCTAACTCATATGCTGGGGGAGCAGATGCGGGAACCACAATTTGTTTTCTTCTACATTTTGTAAAATATATGATAAATATGACTCCAATCACTATTATGATAAAGATAATTATATTTATGCTGATATGTGTATAATGTTGAAGTTTTAATAAATGAATGTCATCAGTATTCTGTAGATGATTCATTTGTAGTGTTTCTAAAGATGTGTTGTTGGATATTTGTTCAACTTTCATTTCGTTGTAGATGATTTGTTCCAACTTAAAATTTGTTGTTGATGTTGATATTTCTCCATATGTGAGTCCGTTGATAATGACTTTACAATGTTCGTATGATATATAAAGTTTACCAATGAAATTTGTAATGTTTTTACCACAGGTAGAATTTATATTTAATGCATAATTGGTGTATGCTATTATGTGATTGTTTTCGATCTCTTCGACGAAGTTTTCTTCGATAGTATGATGTAGTAGACATTGAGCTGGTTCATTCTGTATTATCTTGATTTCACATGTATTTGTTTCTTTATTTTGGAGTTGTAGTTTAGAACATATGTAAAAGTTTTCTGTTTGCTTGCAAGGTTTTTGAATAAATGCAAAATGCTTTTGATTGTATACGATATAATTTGTTTCAGGAATAATGATGGTTTTATTGATTGGTAAAGGTCTGATTCTAAGGGTGTTAAAGGTTTGGTTCTTAAACTGGGGTATTTGAACAGAAAATATGATATTCGTATCATTGAAATACGCTTTTAGTTCCAATGTTTCGTAAATTTGTTCATCATTAAAAGATTTAAACATATCGTGAATCTTTTGTCTAACTATCGTTAATTCTGACTTGGTTAAAATGTGTTTTGATAAAATGCCTATTTTAGCGAGTTGTATTGATTCTGTTACATCGTCTACATGTGTGCTTAATAAATTGATTTGAGATAAAAGTGAAAAATATGTTTGTGTAGCAAAAAGTTGTTTTTCGATTTTATCATAGCTTTTTATTGCTAAAGAAATTATTCTTAACTGAGCTTGTTCTGAGTTAATATATTTTGTTATGTTCTCAAATCTTTCGATCATTTGACTATTTAATGTATGTTGGGTTTTATCTGCATTTTCTAATATTGCATTGTTACTTTGTAAGGTTTCGATCTGGTTATTGATTTCTATGGCATCTCATCATTGTCCATATTGCCTGATATAGCTTTAATTAAATTTCCTAGTACATTAATTGCGCCACGTTTGGTGCGTTTTATTTTGAGTGAATCTACTTTGTGTTTTAATATTTCTAAATTATGGTTGATTATTTTCGGGTTGAAGAAGAATGTATTATCGATTTCTAACTGTTTGATAGTTTGTTCTAATTCTAAGTATGTAAATTCTATGTTAGTTACATTAACTACGTGTATTAAGTTAATATAGTGGTTGGTAACTAGGGTATTTCCAAGGTTAAGTGCGAAGAGTCCTTCAGTGTGCGTGAGGTCGTGAAATTCTATAAGTTGACTGGCGGTGAACGCGAGTCTGAAACAGATTGTTTCCGAATTTTTAATTTTCCTATATGATATTTAAATTTATTAGTTGTTTTAAAAGTGAGTTTGTTTTGGTCGGTCACTTTGTGTTTGTCAAAAGCTGGTTTTAATTTAGTATTTCTCTGATTAGTTTTAACATAAACTGTTTGTCCTTTTTCTATAATTACGGGGGTTTGTTTGGCTAAATTTCGTTTTTCTATTTGTTTATAGATTTTCTTGTTATTAGTGTTAATAATTTCTCTAATTATTTTAGTGTCTGTAAGTTTTTGTAAGTTATAGTCGTTGAGGGCGTTATTCGAAGTTTTCATTATGATTTGGTTTTCTCTGAGTCCATTAACAATTTCAAAAGGGGTTAATTTTGTTGAAGAATGAATTGAGTTATTATATGTAATTAATGCTAAGTTTATTAATTCGTCATTTAAAGAAAGAGGTCGTTTTAATTTTAGTATCCGTAGTATTTCCAAAATGGTTGAATGTAGTCTTTCTACGGGGGAATTTCCTTGTGAGGTTCTAACTGTTGTTTCATGTCGTTTGATATTATACATATGTAGATATTCTTTGAATTGGTAGTTTCCAAATTCTTTTCCAGGATCGTGATATATTTTAGTGGGAAGTCCATGTCGAGATATGTATTGTTGTAGGGTTTTTAGGATGTCTAATCCATTTTTTGAATTCATAGGTATGAGTTCGGCAAATTTTGAAAATTTGTCTAACACTGATAAATATAGAGATTTTTCTAAAAAGAAAGTATCTATATGGAGTATTTCAAAAGGTTTTGAGGCCTGTTCTGTTTGGTTTTGTTTAAGATTTAGTGGATGTCTTTCGTATTTGCCTTGATTACATAAATCACATGAGTTGATTAGAGAGGTAATTTTTGTTTTCATGTTGTCAAAGTAAAACTTTCGTTTTAGGTGTTGTAATGTCTCTTCTATTCCTCTATGAATTGATAATTCATGGTATTCTTTGATTAATCTAGACTGTTCGTCGATATCCTCGATATCTTCTAAAATTTTCGTATTGAAGTTATAATCTGATAATTTTATTCTCCATCTCAGTAGTCGGGAATTGCATTCCTTAAGGGAGAATATCCACTTAACGGGTTTGTGGTCAGTTAATATATTAAATTTTTGTCCAAAGAGGTACGGTCTAAACTGCTTACATGCCCATACGATTGCAAGGAGCTCTTTTTCGATAGTCGAATAGTTACATTCGGCGGAATTAAGAGTTCTTGATGCATAGCTTATTGGTTTATCGTTTCCAGTTGTTCCTTGGGAGAGAACTGCTCCAATAGCGAAATTGCTAGCGTCGGTTGTTAAGATAAAGTTTTTCGTAAAGTCTGGGTATTTTAGAATAGGATCGTTCGTTAAAAGTTGTTTGCAAAATTCAAAGCACTCTTTGTATTTTTGATCTTTGACGTTAATGATTGAGCCTTTCTTAAGTTTTTCCGTCATTGGTTTTGTGATCTTAGCAAAGTTGTCAATAAATTTTCGATAGTAACCTAATAATCCAAGAAATGATTTTATTTCGGTTATTGTTTTTGAGATCGGGAAATTTTTGATTGCTTCATCTTTTTCGGGTTTGGTTTAATACCGTCGGTAGTTACAATGTGTCCTAAAAATTCTATATCTTTCTTTAAAAATTCACACTTATCAAGTTGTGTTTTGAATATGTATTTGTATATGGTCTTCGAGGGAAGATGAGTAGATAATTATATCATCCATATATACAAGTACGTTTTTACCAATGTATTCGCGTAGCATGTTGTCCATTACACGTTGAAAGGTTGCTGGGGCATTTTTGAGACCAAAGGTCATTCGTGAGAATTCGTAATGACCATTGTCGACTGAAAAGGCGGTTTTCGCGATATCTTTGGGATCCATCTCGATCTGATGAAATCCTGAATCTAAATCCAATGTGGTGAAATATTGGCATTTTCCTAGCTTATCAAGGATGTCGGATATGTTGGGAATTGGATATTTATCGTCGATGGTTTTCTCGTTTAGTTTTCGGTAGTTGATAACTAATAGCCACTTTTTCTTGCCAGAAGCATCAGCTTTCTTGCTGACTATCCAAATAGGAGAGGACCAAGGTGAATTGGATGGTTTAATGACACCACTGTCCAACATTTCATTTATCTGCCTGGTCACTTCGTCTTTGTGTATGTGAGGATATCTATATGATTTGGTATAAACTGGTAAGTCATCTGTTGTTTTGATTGTGTGTTTTATATCGGAGGTAAATGTTATGTGTTGATCGGGTGTATGAAATATGTCGCGATATTGTGCGCATAGTTCTAGCAAAGATCGTTTTTCTTCGTCATTTAAATGATTAGTTCGTAAGTTGTTTTCGGCGAAGTCATAGTCATAACATGCGTCACTTAAGTTGTTAAGTTCTTTTGTCTTGGCTACTGATTCAGCACGTATATTTTTTGGTATGATGAAATTTTGCTTGGTATTAGTGTTATTTTGAATTAATACTTTTGCTTGATAATCTTGAGTTTGATAAATTCCTGATATGATTTTTATGTTTTTATCTAATTTAATATTGGGTATAAAAATGTCACCATTTTTGATATTTGTATTAATTTTGAAAATTTTTGTTTTGTTTGGTTCTAAATTGAATATTTCTGGTTGATCTAATTTCTTGAAGTGAAGTCGATTAATAACACCATTCAGATAAATTGTGTGTTGAGCATAATCAATTTGGGCGTTTAATTCCTGAAGGGTTCTAGTACCAATTATTCCATCGAAGAAGTGATGAAATTTGAATACTAGAAATTGAACTGGTTGTTCATTGTTTAAATTGTCAGCATAATCTACTTCTACTTTCTTGATCAATTTATATGATTTTAACGCGGTTTTTACTATGATTTGAGTGTCAAAAATGTTTTCGAATAATGGTAGATGTTTTGGATCGATGAAATTTTCATCTGCACCAGTGTCTATTAAGAATTTTAAATAGCCTATTTTGATATACGGTAGTGTGGCGTTTGAATCATGAAAATTTAATTCTACGAGTCCGGCGGATCTGAGATCGAGGCTGTCTCCGTAAAATTTTCATTGTCTTGATATTGTTCTTCGTCAATGACTTCTGAATAATCGTCAAAAGGTTCATAGTCAACGTATTCCTGAGCGTCTTCAGTTTCCTGATTATTTACTTGTCTGTGAATACTCTGTCGTGTATTACCTGAGCTAACGTCCATAGGTGTTGGTCTATTATTTTGATTATTTTGTCGATTAAAGATCGGTTGATTTGACGTTTGGGGTCGGTATTGCGTTTGTTGTGCGTATACAGGTGGTCTGTTGTAATTATTATTTCCATTAAAAGGACCATTTTGTCTCATGGGAGAGTTTGATTGTTGGTTGTTAATTGATCTAAATGGTTGTGGGTTATATTGAGGTCTATTTTGGTTTTGGGTCTGATTATAATTATTATATCTGGGTTGTTGTGGGTTAATTGATCTGTAATTGTTACTACTATTTTGGATTGGTCGCCTATTTGTATTTTGTTGTTGCATTTGGGGTTGGTATTGAGTTTTGTTACTCATACGCGATCTATCATAACTAGATTGTTGCATGCTTAGTTCATTTAGGCAAACGTCGTAAGCATCTTTGATTGTAACAGGTTTGTTTGCTCTTAGAATGTATCCAAGTTTTGGGTCTAGTCCTGCTATGAAAGATTTCAACACAATTAAAATATTTAGGTCGGTTTGTCCACTAATGTAATCTCTAGATTTTGTTTGATCAATTGAATTTAATAATGCAGTTTGTAAATCAGAAATTTCAGAGTAATAATTTTCTAATGATTTATTACCTTGTGCAATTGTATTTAATTTGTGTAGAATTGTTTCGACAGTTCTACGGTCTGAGAATTGTGTTTGTAAATGGTTTTGAATATCTGTCCAATTTATTGGGTCTCCAACTGAAATTAATATTTCATTTGCTTTGCCAATAATTTTGTTACGGATCATATCAGTAACCATTTCACGAGAATCTTCGTTCGCTGCATTGATAATGCGATTTGTGTTACGTAAGAATCTATTTAATGTGCCTGGTGCACCGTCAAAGTTATTTAAATTTTTTAGTAAATCTAACACAGTAATAACTTGTGTAGCCATTTTGATTTGTTTGAATCCTCTAATTTGATTTCTTTTATTTTATTTGTTAATTTATCCAATAGGATATATTCTTCAGAAGCTGAATCGGAGTCTGAGAATTCAGGTTCAGTATAATCTCGCGAATTCGATTCGTGTAATTCCGGAGTATTATATTGTCTGTTCTGTCTATTAGTTTTAAAAATCTTAGGTAGTTTTGGCATTTAGGAAAAGCATTTACAAATAATCAAAAGTTACTTACAGTTGAATTATGATTGCCTTCCACATCATGTTTTGACAAGAGGTTTCCAATGGTTAACGTTCGTAAATTAATACTTTCTAGTCTTCAGTGATTTGAAGATGTTGTTCCAATGAACCACGATGCTGCTTCCACTTGAAATTTGACCGTTTAATAAATTTATTTGTCTGTAGGTTGCTTGAAGTTCCAAAGTATTGAAATACACGCAATGTTCTCCAATTTGTCCAAAGTTTGAAAATTATACACTAACTTGGGTTGTTGAATATTGCTGAACTGGTAGTACGTCAATTTGAGCACTATCCTACCGGCTGCGCCAATTAAAAGTCAGTTTCAATGATGATTAAAAAAAAAGGAATTTATTATTTAAAAGTATAAGTACATTTAATTACAATAGTTAGATATTTTGAAAAGTAGTTTTAACATTGACAATTTTGTCAAACCATAAGTGCATTAACGTAAGCTAATAACTTAGTAATACAAATGATGACGAGAAGTCATTTACAATAGTTTATATATGATTATTAAAACGAATGAATAATATTGAAAAGATAAAGTATGAATGTTATTTGTGATTATTAAAACAAATAAGTAATATTGAAAAGATGTTGTTTAAAGTTATAAGATCAAATAAATAATATTGAAAAGATAAAATATGAATGTTGTTTGTGATTATTAAATCAAATGAGTAATATTGAAAAAATGTTGTTTAAGGTTATTAGATCAAATAAATAATATTGAAAAGATGAAGTATGAATCATTTTTAATGTAGTGTATTCAAAACTGATAATTTTGCATGACGCCTGTAATACATCTTGTTTACTCAAATGTTCTTTATCTGTGTAGGAGTCCCTATGCCAGGATCCATAACTTATATAAATTATATATATATATATATATATATATATATATATATATATATATATATATATCTACAGCCACAAAATCGGGAGATTAGAGAAAGACGGAACCCAGAATTTGGCATATCTCCCTTAATATTGGAAAAATACCTAAGAATTAAAGTTGTATAAAATTTGTTTTACTATTATTTTGTTTCTTATCAGTTTTTCTGTTACACTAATATTTATAGAATTTAAGATTGAAAATCTTAAATATCTCTGTACGCATTAAAGCTTGAGAAAAATTAAATGCCTTGTAGCAAACATGATTTTCTACAACTTTACACCTTATAAATTTCGATTAGTCAATTGTTCTAATATTAAGAGAGCAACTTGTGGTTTCTTCTTTCTCTATTTTTGAGGGCAGAATTTTTATGGGCGGAATTTTGATGGTTTTTCTCGAGGGGGGGAATTTTTTTTTGGGAGGTGGGTTTAGGGTGGGAGGCGTGGGGGGACTGTGCACAGATAGGTCTTACATTACCATTTTCAAGGGGTAGCAATGAAAAAAATAAGGTTTTTTACTACCCGATTAATTTGCAGTTATTCTGCGTTGAATGCAAAAAACCGCATCTTTCCAGCATGTAAAGTAGTAAATGGGTGATTTTTGGTGCGTTTTTCCATTTTCAAAGGGGTGGCGATGAAAAAGTTAAAGTTAATCGAATAACCTCATTAGTTTGAAGAAATTCTCCACCAAATGCAAAAAATCCCATCTTTCTACCATGAACAGAAGTTAAAAGGGTATCTTAGGGCGTTGTTTTCCAATTTTTAAGAGGGTAGCGATGAAAAATCTTTTTCGAATAACCTTCATAATTTATATTTATTTAATGTCGAATGCAAAAAACCGCATCTTTCTAGCATGTACAGAAGAAAAAGGGTAGTTTTTTCCATTTGCGAAGAGTTGCGATAGAAAAATTTACATTTTTCAAATAATCCTGTTATTTTGAACCTGTTCCACGTCAAATGAAAAAATCCCGATCATTCTAACATGAATAGAAGGGAAAAGGGCAGTTTTCCCCATTTTCGGGGGGTTGAGATGGAGGTTATGAAGTTTTCTGTTAATTTGACTTTATTTCGGGTCGATTGGTGAAAATTCCAAATTTCCAGCATGTATTGAACAGAAAAACGATTTTCCGCGCGGTTGCAATGAAAAAGTTGAAGCTTTCCGACTTTTTTCGTCGGTTTGAAGCAATTTCACGTCGAATGCAAAAAACCGAATCATTCTAGAATCAATAGAAGTGAAAAGGGCACTTTTAGGGGTGTTTTTCCCATTTTTGGGGGTTGTGATGGATGTAATGAAGTTTTTTTATAATATGACTCTATTTCGGATCGATTAGTGAAAATCCCATCTTTCTAGCATGTATAGAACAGAAAAACGTAATTTTGGGGGATGTTTTTCCGATTTTCCGCGCGGTTTCAATGAAAAAGTTGAAGTTTTCCGATTTTTTTCGTCGGTTTGAAGCAATTTCGCGTCGAATGCAAAAAACCGCATTTTTCTAGCATGTCTAGAAGTGGGTTAGGTTTTATATAGATGAGTGAGTGAGTGTGCCAGTCAGTCAGTCAGTCAGTCAGCTTCATCTTCAGCTTTATAGTATATTTGATTTGATACACTAAATATATTTGATCTAAATAAAATTTAGAGTTTAAAAAAACATGCTTTTATTGGAATATGAACTATTTCTCCTAAAACTTCATAGTTGTTTTGAGCCCAATTTGTAATCCGAATAAATGCTTCGAATAAAAGTTGTTCGTCAAAACAACTATGGTTATTATTATGACCATGCGTTGTACAAATGGCATCAAAAGCCATGTTATCATTTCAAAATTTTCTAATGGATTTATTCCCTATTTATTCAGTTGTTTTCGAAGAAATGCTTTATATAAAAGTTGTACATTATAACTAGACTAAAAAATTCGAAACCATTTTCCGAAATCCGAATACAAAAGGCACAAATCAATTGTAAAATTTTAAAAAAATAGCTCGACTTTTGACGTCATTTATACATACTATGTGTCACAATAATATAGTTACGATACATATGTGATCGTAAGTTTTACTGTCAATTTCTCTCCGTGTACGTTCGACACAATATAATTATAAATATTCTATAATATTCGAGTAATAAACTTAGATTTTCGGACTTATATAGAAGGAAATAATTCGAACAAAGTAGTTTTGTGTGTTTGGTTGTATTGCTTGTATTGTATATATTTTGTGTTTCAAATTTGTTCAAGCATAAATTTAACTTAGAAATGTTATGTTTCTGACTGCTCATCAAAATAATAAGAGAAATTATTACAATAGTTTGAAGTGTATACCAGAGTACACAGGGCCACAAAACTACAGCGTTCTTTTTTTTAAACTTTTATAATTGAATTGTTCATTATTCTTTCGATTTTCGAAAACAAATTGCTTTGGATTAAAGTTGTTTATTATAAATATACTAACAGCGTTTATTTGAAACATTTTTTTTGAAAATCGAATGAATTCGGCACAAATCAAGTGTAAAATTTTGATAAAAGTACGCCACTTTTGCTGTTCATTGTACAAATAGTGTTTTGTAGATATATATTCATTTGGTCTATTATGATATCAAATAATATGTGAAGTTATTCACAAAATAGCCCCACAATGAATAATAATTTATATATATATATATATATATATATATATATATATATATATATATATATATATCTATATATATATATATATATACATATATCTATATATCTATATATATATATATATATATATATCTATATATCTATATATCTATATATATATATATATATATATACATATATCTATATATCAATATATATATATATATATATATATATATATATATATATATTTATATACAGGTTGGCTAAAATGTCTTTACATCGCTTTACCACATATACTATGGCGCTTAAACAAGACGATTGAGTATTAGAGATTATAAAATGATAATTAATTCTAGGTTTTTGAATAAAATTTAATCGGTTTTTGTATCACCGCGTGAAAGTGTCACCAAATTAGCAACGAATAACATATCCTGAGACAATATAAGAGTAATTTTAATAAGAGTGATGTTAACACAGCCCCGAATCTAGGGGGGGGCAACTGGGGCACCTGCCCTGGGCGGCACTTTCAGGGGGCGCCAAAATCATAATATAATGTTTGAAAATGAAAACTTGTTTCACAAAGAGATTAGCGTCGAGCGCACGTTGTTTTATCAATTATTCAATTGATTTTAAAACTTTAATTATTAATAAAATTAATAAATTATTTAAATTCCAATTCCCGTGCATTCGATTGCATTCGATACAACATCTGTGCAAGTATGACTTGCAAGAAGCGTTTCCTAATGTAAGTATAGCTTTAAGAATATACTGCACATTACCTACGACATCTGCAAGCTGTGAGCGAAGCTTCAGCAAACTGAAAATAGTTAAAAGTTATCTGCGTTCAACAATGAGTCAGGAACGTCTATCTGGCCTCGCGATCTTAGCCATTGAAAATAAAACTGCCTTTGAGGCGGACTTTGATGAGATAATAGATTCTTTCGCAGAAAAGAAAGCACGCCGTGTAAAGCTGTTGCAAGATTAGAGAGAAAAGAATGGTGAGACCTAAAGGTTGAATAAATGTCTTGATTGTCTGTCGTCTTTCCTGGTTATATGTAAATATGTTTCCTATATTTAATATTATTTTACACAAATGAAAAAGTTATTAGTTAATAGATAAGATAATAAAGAGTGCAAATTTATATAAAGAGTACAAAGGGTTCGTATTCGCCCTGTCACAAAAAATGCTACCCATTATATATTTGTGAGTTTTTTTAAACAATTTATCTCAAACGCTGGAGAGAGGGGGCGCCACTATCCAGTTTCTGGCCTGGGGCGCAAAAATCGTAGATCCGGGGCTGGTTAACAAGAGTAAATTGAATGAAAGTAATTTTAACAAAACAAATTTCAATAAAATTTATTTTATTTTGTTTAATTTGTTATTTATTTATATTTTTGTCTATTGATTTCGATTTTCTATCTATTTCTAATTGTGAAAGAGTAAATTACTACTAGCTAATTTGTACTGATGATGACTACTTTGTAGTCGAAATACGTATTTATAATACAAAAACTGATCTAGGTATTGTGGGCGAATTTGAAACTTTAAGACAGTGGAGATAAATTTGCCACAAAAGTTGCGCCGTTTGGACGCTGTACGCTCTAGAAGTTGCAGTTTCTTTGTTTTTAAATTAGAACGGATTGCGCGATTTTGATATAATTTGGTATGGTGATATTTTTTTGGTCATATAAATTCATGGGCGTAGAACGTGGAGATTTTTATAATTCAATCACCCCTCAATTTCTACGCACATGGTAACAAATTAGATTTTATGTACGAAATTTAGATGAATTAGGTTGTTTACTACAAAAAAGGTGCTCTTTATGGAATTTTATGCGCCTAGGATATTGTCGATTTTTGAACAGGCAAATAGAAGCAGACTTGAACTTTGGCAAACACATTTTGTTTACTGATGAGGCATGCTTTACACGAAGAGGGGTTACCAATTTCCATAACAATCACGTCTATGCCGATGAAAATCCTTATACACTAAAAGTTATACATTTCCAGCATGAATTTAAAAAAATGTGTGGGCTGGCATAATAGGAAATTTCATTGTTGATCATTTTAACAGCATTTACAAAATATGTTGCCAGGCTTACTAGAAGAGTTACCCTATAACTTCAAACATACATGTTGCTAATGCATGAGGGGCCTCCACATTTCAATTTCCAATTTCAATCAGAAATTTCCTAAATCAAGAATATCCAAACAAATGGATAGGTATTGTTGCTTGCTTTTGTAAACAAATTTGAGTAATAGCTAGGTACTTGAAAATTTTAAATAAGTAAATCGCAGTGTAAGAGAAACGAATCTGTTGTTTAAAACTGCTATTTTTATCTAAAAAATACCTGGTACATATTATAAATATTATTTTCGTAATTTAATCTTTGTGTCAAAATTGCTGCTGCCATTGATTAAAATTCCAAATTTTGCGTAAAACGTAAGAGTAATCGACTTTTATAAATTGTAACTTTATGTAGTAAACAACCTACTTCATCTAAATTTCGTACATAAAAGCCTTTGATTCCACGAACGTAGAAATCGAGGGGAGTTTTATTATCAAAATCCCCACGTTCTACACCCATGAATTGATATGACCAAAACCAATATTACCAAAACCAATTATATCAAAATTGCGAAATCCGTTCTAATTTAAATGAAAAAAATTCGTTACGCAGAAGCTACTTCAACTTAGCGAATTTCCTTTAGAATACATAAATCACTTTCTAGCGGTCACAATTTTAGTCTTATCAAAATGAAAAGTCGTATATGATTTAAGTATTTGCAAGGTCAATTTTATTAATAAATAACATACGTCAAGGGGAAAGGGGGGCATAAAGAAAGAAGAAAACACAAAATATAGAATATCTGTCTTAATATTAGAACAATCGAAAAATGCGTAAGGAACTAAGTTGTAGAAAATCATGTATGCTACAAATCATCGCCTCATCATTTTTGCTCAAACTCTAATGTGTACAGAGATATTGAGGAATCAAACTTTCAATCTTAAACCGTCAATATTTCTGTAAATATTAGGGTAACAGAAAAAATGATAAGAAACAAAATTACAGTAAAACTTAGTACCTACAACTTTACTTCTTATAAATTTTTCTAATATTAAGGGAGTCAAATTTTGTGTTTCCCCCTGCCTCTAAACCCCTCTTTTCCCTTGTCCGATTTTACCCATTAAAGAACTTGACCATTTGAATAACAAAAGCGCCTCAAATACCAAATTGGATTCCAATCAGATTAACATTGTGACTACTAGAGCGATTACAGACATATATATATATATATATATATATATATAAATATATATATATATATATATATATATATATATATATACATATATATATATATATACATATATATATATATATATATACATAGTGAATCAAAAGTCATGTTACTGTAATAGGTTACTTTATTTAATATATAATTAACGATGGATTAGGTCCAATAATGTCCAAGGACTTTTCATCTTAGAATTTCATACCCTATCCACGCTTTTAAAAAACTCCATGACTTAATTCACTTGTATATATATACATATATGTATATATATATATATATATATATATATATATATATATATATATATATATGTATATATATATATATATATAATATAATGTAATAGGTTACTTTATTTAATATATAATTAACGATGGATTAGGTCCAATAATGTCCAAGGACTTTTCATCTTAGAATTTCATACCCTATCCACGCTTTTAAAAACTCCATGACTTAATTCACCTGTATATATATACATATATGTATATATATATATATATATATATATATATATATATATATATATATATGTATATATATATATATGTATATATATATATCTAGATATATATATATATATATATATATATATATATATATATATTTATACATATATTGGGTCGATAAAAATTTGTTGGGTCGATAGTAATTTTTCCGAAATTCCTTCATCGGTACAAAACCAATAGATTTCTATTTTTCTTTGAAAATTCGCTAGAAAATTTCTGAATATTTGTCCGTGTTGTTTGGATGAGGTATCCCTCTGACCTAGGCACAGTTATTGTGAGTTCCCTCACATGAATAACTACTTATTGTGCTCGATCAAGTGACTTAGAGATTGTTTAATAATTTGAATTTATTTTTGTATATATTTTGTTTTAGGTATAGATGTTATTCGACAAAAACATAAATGTGAGAGGCACGAAGTTTTCGCACACAAGCAGTATCGATATCCCAGCATAAACAAAAACGTTCGCCTAGAAAAGTATTGGACTCTTTGGAAATTCTTAAAGCTGTGATGTTGAAACGTACCGTCAGATGGATGTGTCTCTAGTTACGTTTTAATTTTGCGCTTCATATTTTTTTCGGTTCCTGAGATACAATGGTTTAAAAACCGCTTCTAATTCTTTCTGTTATAATCTCCTGTTAATCCTGTAAATCCTGTAATAATATACCTCATTCTTCCTGTTCCTGCTATGTTAACACATAGTTAGTGCTTAAACTTGGCCCAACGCATTACCGTGCTTGTAATACAGGTCTTACATTTTAACTCTTTAGCTGTGTGGACAGTAACTTTTAGAAATTTAAGCTTAATATGTTGAAATCCTTTTAATATCGAGGAAAATTTGCATGTTTCAAATAAAATGAGCTATCCTTATGTAATACATCCCTGATTAAAGTACATATAATAATTGTTTTCATAGAATATCCTGGGGCAATGAATATTGGTTGAATATATATTATATTTGTCTAAATATATTATCAGTAGTAAATTTATTGCGAGGCGATAACGTGTTTCAATTCTAAACTAGTGATTTTCACTTTAAGAGAACAGTTCACTACGGCTTCCAGAGAACAATAAACTCTGTTTGGAAACTTCTGTATTATTAGATAATCATAACATATACTTACATAGAAATTACGTGAAAATTTGGTAGTTTTTTGAAATTCATTCGTACATACCTGAAAAATAAAAAAGTGTTAAAATTAATTACATATTGAAAAAAAAAGTGATGTGATTTACTCACACAAGGTTTAACAAATGGCTTTATCATATATCAGTGAATTCAACATTGGTGTAGACTTTATACACATATAATAGCAATAGGGAATATGCATGAAAATTTTTTTTCACATTTATTTTCAGAATATGAAAATACTGTTAATACTGTAATAATATTTAAAAACGAAATTAAAATCCGACAAATATCAAGGAAGCTATAAGCTTTTAAAGATTATTATCTGACTCTTTCTTGCAAAAATACTAAAAACGGAGTTTTACGTGTATTTTAAATGGTGAATTTGTAATATGACGTCACATAACATATCAAGAGGTCTATCACCCTCTTTGTCTAATGGGGAATTTCAATCGTTCATATCTCGCTTATTTTTAAAGTTATTTAAAAAGTAATTCTACCTTGATATTTGTCAAGTAAACATGCTTCAATTCAAGTCAAAAAAAATTTTCATGCATATTCCCTATTCTATAAGAATTAGATTTGGAAGAAAGTATAAAAATTATTAAGATTATTTTGTTTACCAAAAAAAGCTTGATACAAAAGTTGTTCATTATTTTACTGCAATTTTTGAGAAAATTTTGTAATCTAGCTTAAAAATTTGTTTACTTCGCTCGTCAATACAACTATAGCTTTACCACTATGATATATAGTGGAAAAATTGATGGAGGAAAGGAAACTGATGGTTGCACCAAAATATACCGAAGCAGTCCTGTTGAGTACCAAAAGGAAAATAGCTCCTGATGAGTTCAACATATAAGATATTGCGATCCATCCAGGCAAGACCCTGAAGCTAGGTATTTGGTTGGACACTAAACTTTGGAGAGACATAAAGGCTGAAAGAAGGCTGAAAAGACCATGTGGGCATTATCAAGCACCATGCCCAACCTAAGAGGGCTAAGAGCGTCTATGAGGCCAATGCAGCCAAGCGTCATACACTCCCAACTAGTATGCGCATCTCTCGTCTGGCACAAAGCTTTGGAGAAAAAAAACCTGCTCCGGAAGATGACAAAACTGCCGACGATTATGGCCATTAGAATGTGCAGCGAGTATCGGACTATTTCGGCTGAGGGGTGGGTGTCATAGCAGACACACCTCCGATAGTACATTTAGTTTTTAAAAGGCTAGAAAAGAAATCTATGAAAGTCAATCGAGAGTCGAAATGAAGAAAAACACAATGACACGAGATGTGGGAAACTGGAACCCATGGGCGCTGGAATTGGAAGTTGATTCCAGATATTAAAACATGGATCGAAAGACCATACGGGGAGGTGAACTATTTTCTGTCCAGGCGCTTTCGGGCCACGGTGTATGCGGAACATACACTGTACTCATGTGTTAGGTAGAACGCAGAGAGTGAAAGATACAAAATAAAAACAGATAAGATCTTCACTGCAAAAAACATGATGGGAAGCTTGGTGGAATCACGGGAAGAATGAATACATGTCTATGAAGTAATGAGAGTCATTATAGAGACCAAGGAAAAAGAAAGAAGAGCCAATAAGATCCTAAGGTAGCACTCACATTGATATAATGCTAAGCTAACGCGGTTCCGATGCTTGGAAAAAAATATTCACACACCCACACATATATATATATATATATATATATATATATATATATATATATATATATATATATATATATACTGTGTGTTTTGGACAGCTGTTCCTATAGTGAATCAATGTTAAATATTATTTATTACTGCCTGGCCGTCTGGTACTGTATGAAGTCAGTCAATACACATGTGATGAGAGTACACTTTAGTATGTGCATTGTATCCCCCCTCTAAAATGACAAACAAACATCCATACAAATACAGTATAGCTGACTGACTTTATTTACATGTGTACTGACTGACTTCATACAGTACCAGACGCCCAGATAATGTTTAAAATTGATTTACTATAGGAAAAGCTGCCCAGCACAGTCTGTACATATATATATATATATATATATATATATATATATATATATATATATATATATATATATATATATATATATATATATATATATATATATATATATATATATATATATGAATTGGAATATTGATTTTGATATTTTAAATAAGTGCATTATAATAATAATAAATGGCTAACAGCAATATTCGAATCACCATAAATAGTGATTATAATATTGGTAATTGTAATTGTATATAAATAAATAATTACATGTAGTGTATTTTATAACAAAAGTACTTACGTTATTACAGTAGTAACTTAAACCTTACTAAATATAGCAAAGAAGTATAGATATAGTAAACAAATACTTAAATAATGGTATAATATAGTCTTAAGTACATGTTAGATATTATACAGCAAGTGTAACTATCTACAGCAGCTACTTTGGTAACACTTAATTCAATGAATTTCATTACACATTCAAATTACAATCATATTATTATATTTGTTTATTTTAATATGTAATGGGTACGTTAAAAACGGTCTATACAATATACGTTCAGATTTAACAAGTGAAAATAACAACTAACTGAGTTTATTGCTTAAATAACCGGTATATACTGAATTTATGGAAGTTTCAAACAAAAGTTTTTCATTTTTTAAAAAGAAAAATTTCCAATCCTTAAATTTTTGTTCTATCTCTTACGGTTTCGCAGATAAACAGTTTTGCCCATTTTGGCCAAACATAGTCTGATTTTGGCCATTTTGTCCATGAACTTGTTCCTTTTTTTTAGCTCTAGAACACACATACGACATTTCAGGTCGCTATCTCTTTTCGTTTTTTAGTTATCCTGTTTACAGACGGTCGACGGGTTGACGGTCGTACAACTTTGCGGAAATGAATTAATTAGGTCATTTTATGAACACCAGTACCGAAATTTTTTTTCTGCGATCAATCAACTGTTACAAAGTCGGGATTAAACTTAATATACTCTGGTATATATTATACACTGGGTGCAATAAATATTTTTATGCCAAAAATAACAAAATAAAACAAGTGAAAATAACAACTAACTGAGTTAATTGCTTAAAATCCCGATTAGCTTATGTATCTGACTTAATATAGCTGGTACTAAGTATATGAATACAGTTTCAAACAAAAGTTTATGTTTTAAAAAGGAATATCTCTTTTGGTCTCTTAGATAAATAAGATGCATGGTTCAGTTTTCCCCATTCACGAACTTAAAGTTTAAGCTCTAGAGCACACATAAAATTTCAGGTCGATATATCTTTTCGTTTATATCTTGAGTCATTTTCGTTATATCTTGAGTCAATGTGACGGACAGACATGCGGAAAGGGACTAATTAGGTTATTTTATGAACACTTATACCAAAAAATCAATATTTAGAGTATTCAATATTTAAGTGTACTTTCTGAAAATTTCGTTCGATATTTCCCTTTTCCTACAGTCTACCGTTCCTAAAAAACATAATAGCATTAATTTTCAATGTCGTCAATGAAGAAGTCACCCTATACACATCAAATCAGTACACAAGTTCCAATATTATTATTAATATTATATAGAATGCATTGAAATTTCGGTAAACATATATCTATCTATCTATCTACCTTGATAGTGGATATAGGTTATATATATATATATATATATATATATATATATATATATATATATATATATATATATATATATATATATATATAATATACTCCTACAGGACTCTAGAATCAAGGACTATTCACTATCGCTATTGGAATACATATATGTATATGTATAAAGTGTGTTTATACAATATTAATGATATGATATTATTATATAATTACATCAAAGGAATCCTTATTATCGTACACACATAAACTATATGGTCCGTTTTCAAAAGCATTTCTAATAGAGAATCAATGTTAAATAAATATAAAAAATATTTACTATAAAACCATACATACACATACTTACATACATCAGGCTATAGCTTTTGGTATGATGTTTCTTTGACGTCATTTAAGAGTGGGGATTTAGTGATGCACACGTAATTTATAATATTATTATTCGTGTGAATGCGTAGTTTATGTGAGCGTATGTGAATGCATAGGAAATATTTGGTTGTGTGTTTTAATGTTATTAACGTATTCCAACAATGTGTTATTACACAATAATAGAAAAACTGCAAATTTTTATATGGTACTTTGGGGGACATTCGGCAAAGGAATCTGTCAATTTATTTATTGTGGCATTTGAGGATAGGCAAACGCCAAGCATTCGAATAGTTACTCATATGATTAGCTGTTTTGAAAATGGGGTTGTATATCTGGTTGCAAAGACTGTCACAAAAAAATGAAGAGAGAGATATAGCATTTTGTATTTTATTATATATTGACGATAAAAAATCGACAAGAGAAGTTGGTGAAGAATTGGACCTAAGCAACTCTACAGTTGCAAACATTTGGAAGCGAAACAATTTCAAATGTTTTAAATATGGAAAAACTCAAGAGATATTGGGTGGGGACTCCTATCGCAAGATGGAGTTTTGTGAAGCTGTGATGGAAAAGGCGAATCGAGAAGATAATTTCATCAAAAATTTTTTATTTACTGATGAATCGTCTTTTCCATTACATGGAAAACATAATCCATCTGCCATGCGACATTGGGCTCACACAAATCAGTATCGATATATCAGTACCCGAACTCAGTTTCCACAGAAACTGAATGTCTGGGATGGAATATTGGATGACCATATTATAGGACCATTCTTCATTGACGGATCTTTAGATTCTCAAAAATATTTGAGTTTGTTACGAAATAATATATTGCCAATAGTTATAGATCTTCCTAATTTAGACCTGGAATCTGTATGGTTCCAACAAAATGGTTTCCCTGCACACAATGCCAAGATAGTAAGGCTACTCCTGGTTCCTGGAGGATTTTTAACCATTTACAAATGACGACATGCAAATCTTATAATACAATTAGTGATGAAACGAAACGAGATGAAAAAAGTCAGCGAGAGACAAGACGAAAATTTGAATCCTGATTTTCGATAAATCATCGAGACAGACAATAATACTCTCTCTTTCAATCACTATAGATTTTTAATCTGTAAAAATGTACTAAGCACAATACAGAAAATCATTTTGGAATGGTAATGATTAAATTTTATTCCATAAGGTACTGGTTCCTAATAAGGTCCACTTTTTTACAAAATGGCTATAAAAACGTAAAATTGCGTAATATACAAAAATAGAAATTTAGTATACATTGACCATTATGCATCCGATGTTTGAGAAAAATCATCACAATTTATTTTGTTTCCATGAAAAAACGATAATTTTAAAAACGTCGACAGTGGGTCTTATCGGGAATCCGGTCTCTTATTAAGACCCATTAAAAAACTTAGTTAAATCAAAGGTCAAATTAAATTTATCAATATAATAATAATAAATAATAATGGGGTTTAACCTCCGTTTTTGAGACACGACTGTCTATAAAAGAGGCCACCCACAACATTATTTTTCAACCTTTATTAATTTTTACTTTTACATTTTTATGAAAATTTATCAATATTATTCACTAAATAATCGTTAAATAAAATTTTTCTTCTTTAATATTTATGTACTTTGCACAACAATTCAGTCGGAAATAGCCTGGGTTAGATCTATTAAAAATACAAACTGCATTAGAACAAAAAATTATCATTATATTTTTAAAATATTCTATAACAAAAAATGCACTAAAAAGTAAAAAAATAATTGCATATTCTTGTGCCAATTGTTCACCTAAGCAAAAATTTTTAAATATATATGTACAATTATTATTATTTTTGGAGTCGGTGTCAGCATAGAGAAATTCACATAACTTTTGGACACCGCCTCCAAAAATAACAATAATTGTACATATATATTTAAAAATTTTTGCTTAGGTGAACAAGTTAAGTGAACAATTGGCACAAGAATATGCAATTATTTTTTTACTATTTAGTGCATTTTTTGTTATAGAATATTTGATTTTTGAAGTCGGGTTTCCATTTTGTCAAAATAGGTTTTATTTCTCGCTTTTTAGTGACTTTGAAGTTCTATAACTTATTTTATTTGTCTAAATATGGGTAGACCAACTAAACGACCTACTAACTTTTAGTGCATTTCTTTATAACACATTTTTTTTTTATCCGTTCTTTTTTTTTTTAATTTTTAGTGCATTTTTTCATAACAGATTTTCAGTTTTTTTTACATGCATTTTGTTTTTTTTTGTAAAAATTTGTTTTTTGGGGTCAGTTTTTTTTTGTAAAAAATTTTTTTGAAGTCGGTTTTTAAAAAAATTTTTTCATGAATGAGTATATCCTTTCAACAAAAAAAAAAATTCGCAGAAATCGGTTATCACATATAAAATGAGGATTTTCCTCGATTTCCCGGGGATCCCCTCATCAGAATGCGATTTGGTGCCAATGAGACCAATGGGAAACCAAACCCTTTAACACAAAAAAAAAATGAAAATCGGTTCATAAATGACGGAGTCTGAGGTGACACACATAAAAAAAAAATAAAATAAAATAAAAAATAAAATAAAAAATAAAATATAAAAAATAAAAAATAAATAATAAAAAATAAAAAATAAAAAATAAAAAATAAAAAATAAAAAATAAAAAATAAAAAATAAAAAATAAAAAATAAAAAATAAAAAATAAAAAATAAAAAATAAAAAATAAAAAATAAAAAATAAAAAATAAAAAATAAAAAATAAAAAATAAAAAATAAAAAATAAAAAATAAAAAATAAAAAATAAAAAATAAAAAATAAAAAATAAAAAATAAAAAATAAAAAATAAAAAATAAAAAATAAAAAATAAAAAATAAAAAATAAAAAATAAAAAATAAAAAATAAAAAATAAAAAATAAAAAATAAAAAATAAAAAATAAAAAATAAAAAATAAAAAATAAAAAATAAAAAATAAAAAATAAAAAAATACAGACGAATTGAGAACCATCCTACTTTTTGAAGTCGGGTTAACAAAACATGTTAAACTTAATACTCTAAATAGCCAAGTTGGCCTTATTACGGGCAGTAAAAAATTCGGTAAAAAACAAATGAAGGGCGAAATTAAGAGGATTCCCCTTGCTTCCAATGATGGAAAGCTTATTTTTTTAATACAAACAAAAAAAAACACTTTATTCACCAAATTTATTTAAAAAAAAGTGTTTAATCAATATTATAAACAGTGTTTTATTGATGTATCATCACCGATAAACATGGATTTGCTGTAAGCATTCGACTGAGAGTGTTGTTGCATTTTAGCTATTGATGATTCTGCTTCTATGTTGGATATATGGAGACTATATAAAGGAGATCTAACTCAAACGGGAAAATTGACAAAATATGGCAACGAAATTGTAGAAGTTATATTTACTTTTTATGCCACTAGGGTCGCTAGTTGTTGATAAGAACTTATCCGAAGTGAAATACCGTACGTTTAGTTTACATCTTCGCATAGCAGTTCTCCCACAAGTATGAGAGAGTACATATGTATACATTAAGCAATGTGTATGAGAAGGAGGTCTTAATGCATACATATGTACTCTCTCATACTCGTGGGAGATCTGCTATGCGAAGATGTAAACTAAACGTACGGTATAGTATAATATATAGAAATGAAGTAAAAAAAAAGTAACTAGTTTTATTTCGAAGTGATTATTTTGAAGTATGAAATTTGTTAAAAAAATTTATTAAATAAAAAACTGTTTAAAAAACATTTAAAATGGGAAGAGTATATGCAGTAGACAATTGTAAAAGTGGTAGTGCTTGTGACAATAAGCAACGGGATCAATTGGGTTTAAAAAACCAGGACTTTTTAAAGTACCAAAAGTGAGTATAAATATTTCAAATTTAATTAAATTGTATGACATTATAATAAATATTAATTTTCAGCATTATTATTAATAAATAAAAGTTTAATTTAATATCTGATTAAATAATTTATTTTCATTTTTACAATTCCAACATTACAGGTTACTATTTTATTATTTGATGTTTTTGTTTATTTTTATGTAATTATTTTGCGAATTTTAACTATCACTTCAACTGCAACTAATTCCTTATTGAAAAATTGAAATTACTTCTCATTTATTTAAAAAACTATTTTATTGGAAAAATACTTTGGCTGGATAATAATAATAATTTTTATAATACTATAAATGCGTAATGTTTTTCAATTAAAACTCGCGCCTTATATTCTCTGTTCTGTTTCCAGTGCCGAAGAAACACTACTGACATCTTATTTTTGCCAATTATTTGTTTACATGGAGTTAGGTATCCTTGTTTAGTGTCTATGGGTGGATATTTCGGATTAATCCAAGAATGACAATAACGATTTTTCATGACTGGGCTTTATTAGAAGCTGGGCTTTGTTAGCGACAGTACCTGACATGAATACTGTTCCACCTAGTAAATAGATACATCAGTAGGAATATTACTACTTTTTCACCTGATTTTTGTATTTTCTCAACGAGACGCAACGATAGAAAACTTTTACAAGTCAATACAATACAAAAGACATGTTTCTCTCGTCTCGCGACATCTTTAGTTAACAAATACAACCATAATTTATTGGCGTTAAATATTATGGTTAGTTCAAAAGTAAATATCAGAATCCTTTCACCTTAAGAGAATATAATAATGTGAAGACAGTATGTTTTATATTATCATATTTTCGGCGAAGTGAATATTATCGAACTTTCGAGGTACACATATAGTATAGATACAATACAAAATTGTTTTATATATGTACGAACAGATTATTATTATTATTATAATGAATATATTCATATACACATAGAAAGATAGTTTTCGAAGTAGTCTATTGGTTGTGGTAAGTCTATATCGAAGGATATTCTAAAACCAAAGTCTCTTATTAAAATTAAATAGGTCATAAACATGACCTATTTCTCTCTCGAAATATAATATCTTTATTCTATTTACCTCGAACAGTTTACTATTATTATTTCTTGTTAATCATGTATATAATTGAGTATCCGATGAGCGATGCCCTTTATATCGAAAACTTTCGAGTTAGGAAATAAAACTGGTGTGTTATTTTTGAAAAACGTGGGATCACTTCACAATAAATATCCCTTCCACCGAATTACAAACAAATTCCCTATCACATTGGGTTGTGACTTGAATTAGTCACTAATCTCTATCCGATCAAAAACATAAATGTAAAAAAGGGCCGAGTTTTCGGGAAGACATTTCATATAATAGTTGCTTCTTAAAAAGTGATGATATGGGAGAAATAATAATTTATCAAGAGAATTAATCAATGGTAAATTGAGTAAATGTGAGAAAACATTTGGTTGTAATTTATTTCGCAAGTTTTCCCTTAGTATGTTTTAAAATTTTATAACTGGGCAAGTTATTCTTTCTTTTATTGTACTAAGGGGAAACTTACCAAATAAATAACAACCAAATTTTTTCTTACATTTACTCAATTTACCATTTATTAATTTTCTTGGTAAATAGCTCGGTCCATCCAGAAGCAACTATTTGAAGTATCTCCCCGAAAACTCGAACCTTTTTTACATATATGTTTTTGATCGGATATGACTACTCTTTGTAAGGCTTAAATATACAAAGCCGAAGGCTTCGCACAAAACGCTACGCATTTTGTTATGATTTGCGTTACTTTACGCCTCGCGTTACTTAACTCTTTTTCTTTGTAAGTAGATACAAATATACAAAAGAGACCGTTTCGCTTTATATAACGTTCAATCGCTCTGCTCGCTAGTGGGTTCCATCCCCGTGAACCACAAGGTGGCCTTCGGCCTTATCTTCGCGTCTCAGAAAGATTACAAAAAACCGCTACCTTCTAGCATGAATAGAAGTAAAAAAAGTAACTTTTGATGTTTTTTCCCTTTTCGGGGATGTTATGTTCGAAAAAATAAAATAAAACTTTTCCGATTTTTCTTATGAACTTCAAGTTAATCCGCATCGAATGCAAAAAAACGCATCCATCTAGCGTGTTTAGAAGTGGGTTAGATTTTTAAAATTTACATGGCCTGAAAAACGAAATATCTTTTTCGGTTTCCGAGATAATTAAATTTTTGACTTAAGAAAAAATTTTATTTATTTATTTTTGTCAAAAATTTCCTAAATAAAAACGAAATTTGCAAATAAATATTTTATGTTTGAAACGCCTTATTAAAATTGATGTTAATTTATTCTATCCAACGCAATGATTACGAAATTAATTTACTTTTTTTTTTAAACAAATTACAAAATTTTTAAAATTTTTGGCTTAAGAAAAAATTTTATTTATTTATTTTTGTCAAAAATTTCTTAAATAAAAACGAAATTTTCAAATAAATATTTTATGTTTGAAACGGATTATTAAAATTGATGTTAATTTATTCTATCCAACGCAATGATTTCGTGGTTTTATAATTTCCCTCTCGGTATGGGCACTATATCTAACAGTATGCCAAATATCAACTAAATAGTATATATTTGAAAAATCACCACTTTAGCTCTATTCTTTCATAAGTTATTTCGGTGTCAAATATGGTCTAAAAGAACGGCAAGTAATATCACGATAACGTATACAGGCGAAAACCCCTTAAACTCGGCCTGTTGCACTACCGTGCTCTAAAAATATTAATCATATTCATTTACAGTATATCTGTAGAGTAACTCTGACTATATGGTGTTCCAATGTACTATGATGGTTTGGTAACTATATAAACCCATCACAATGAAACAAAACACTGGCGAGAGTTTTGGTTTTATTTTATACTGATTACTAATAGTTTCATAATATATATTTTGAAACTATTTAGGTATGCATTATTTAAGTGTAAACACAAAATTTAACAAATCTTATTTGTTTTGATAACTGGTAATTCGGTTATAATAACATACTATCACAACTACGTCGTGTAATAAGCTCAATAAAAATATTTATTTTAATTTTTAGGTATCATTTACCTGCAGGTAGTAGTCAACTATCTAGGGTAGATAGATAGATAGATTGTAGAGGCGACCCTGGACGGGCTACACTTCGGCCATAAGGTCCATTGTGATGCCTAAAGATGTGACCATGTGAGTGGAGTGGAAGGAATTTTTACGAATAGACTATGAATTGGTTGGATATGCGGCTGCAGCCGACTATGATAGGAACTATGCCGATATTCATCTGGAGTTCGTGAAGAAAATTGCAGAAGACCTTCTCAAGCATAGCCGGTTACTTCGTTTTTGTCCATACGCCGACAGTTTAGTCAATTAACCGCCCCTTTTTTTTCTTAATAAATGACAAACTGCCGATGTCGGCATTCGAACCATAACCTCCCAGTTTCCAAGTAAGCATACTGCGCAGACATAACGCCCTAGACCGCTCGGCCACTTGGACTGGTCAACTACCTAGCATAGATGGTTGGGTCCATGGTCCACTATTTTACTTTTTACAATGATACATCCAAAATTATGTATAACGAATGAAATATTGTTGATATCTTAGAATAAAATGATGATATCTCAGTGGAATTTTGCTGATTGGTTAAGCATGCTGCATAAATATTCACACAAATTCCCATATAAATTAGAAGATGTATTCGTTAAAACAATATCATCTGTCTATTCTATTTAGCTCTGCTCGAAAGAGGGCACCGCCCCCTTGATCCTCGGTGCGGCCTTCGGCATTGGCTCCGCGACTTAGATAGAAAATATATCCTGCATAGCGTAAATTTGGTAAGTTTGGCGTTTTTCCCAATTTCGGGGGGTGGGGGGTTGTTCGTTGGGAAAATTAAAGTTTTCCAAATTTTTCCATAAAATTGAAGTTATTCCACGCTGAATGCAAAAAAATGCATTCTTCTAGAAGTCAGTCAGTCAGTTACACAAAAGGCTATATACATTATAGAACTCGCTGTACTTGCAAGGGAGCTCTATCCCCCTTGACCCCCTTGAACCCCGAGGCGGTCTTTGCCCACATCCTTGATATAATTTAATTAACCGCACCCTTCTAGCTTGTATAGAAGTAAAGAAGGTATTTTTGGAGTTTTCCCCATTTTCGGAAGGGTTGCGTGTAGAACATTAAAGTTTCCCGATTTTTCCGTTAGTTTGAAGGTATTCCGCATTGAGCGCAAAAACCGCATTTTTTTCCAGAAGTGTAATGGATTTCTAAAAGTGAGTTAAATGAATTAGTCAGTCAGTCAGTTACACAAAGAACTCCTTGGCTGCCGGCTTGCCTCCTTGGCTACCGGGCGGCCTTCGTCCTTGACATAATGCAAAAAATCGCACTCTTTTAGCATAAATAGAAGTAAAAAAGGTAATTTTGAAGGGTTGTTCCCATTGGGGGGGAGCGATCTTTTCCGGTCTTTCTGGCCTACATCTACACACGACTAAAGGGCTATGATTGTACATCACTCTATCCACTCAACGACAAAACCCAAAAAAGAGTACCATTGATTTTTCAACGAGTTTTCTGTTTTGTTAAAACTATAATTACAGTTTAATACAGTATTACTTCTAGTTAATTTTCTTATAAAACTTTTTCTCTGATATTATTTTATAATTATAAGCAAAATCTTATAAGATTACAGTATCTATGTAGTGACCATTACATGATTACTTGCTTGGATCACAGATTAATTGATTATGTAAATCAACCTAACAAAGTTTCGTTACGCAGGAGCTACGTCAACTTTCCAGAATGAATACATCACTTGTCTCTTTGAAATAAATCTTAATTAACTTTTATTTTATTAATGTCCATGGTGATCCGTAACCGCTAGAGCCGCTACAGACATATTTATATATAAATATGTTTTCGTATATGCATTTTCGAAATGCTTTTGGTATTTCAATGGTCAAGTTCGTTAATGAACAAAATCCATCAAGGTAAAGGGGCGTTTAAAGAAAGAAGAAAACACAAAATATGGAATATCCCTCTTAACATTAGAAAAATTCATTTGAATATGTTGGGTAGTTGATTAATATGATAAATAATTATTATTTAAATAAATAATAAATAAGTGTTAAAGATATAATTGATCTTTATTAGATTGAATTATGACATATTATATTATTATATGTAAATTATCAAAGTTGTTAACATCCAAAACAACCGTGATAAAAGAGAGAAGTTATAGTTGTTAAGCAACAGATAAAAATGATAAATAAAATTATAATAATAATTTAATGAAAATGCGATACCGTTACAAATACATTAAAAATTTCAAGTAACCATGGTGACGCATTTGTAATATTCATTATTATGGGTATTGTTTTTAAATTCCACATATTTCTGTAAATATTAGAGTTACAGAAAATATGTTGAATTAGTAAATTATATTAAGAGAAATTCTAATGTCTTTTTAAACTTTTTACTTTTATAAAAATTTAGCTTTCTTTTTATAATAAAATATAAAATAAAACTTTCAATGCAAGAAATTTGTAAATTTGAACTTAATATATATTTCTCATCTAGCCGTTATTTTTTTTAGAATTCTCAATGTTCGGAATGTTCGGTCAAATACGTAGCAAAACACATTAGTCTTTCTTTTACGAGCAGGAAATTCCATGAGCAAAAACAATTAGATCGACTCTTAATTTAAAAAATCACAGTTATAATTAAAAAAAATAATACAAATTTATTTAGAGTGGGTAAAAAATTTTTGTTGATTTTATCATTTCCACAGAAACTATACTTTTAAAAAATAACTATAAAATTATTTTATTAAAATTATTTTATTAAAATTTTGATTCAATTTTGAAATTTCAACTTTGATTGTCGTTTTTATAGTAACCATAAACTATAATAGTATACTATAAATCGTTATATATCGTTGTATATTGTATAAATATATCATATAGCGCGTGATTATTATTATTATTATTTTCAATACATATAAATTTAACCTCTGTTTTTTTTAAATTTTCATATAAATGCGGACGAAGTCGCGGGAAACAGCTAGTTTAAAATAATTTAAATATATCCATAGCTGATTTATTTCTGCTGTCTACTTAGATGGCTCTAGTATACCAAAAATTGGGCCATTTCTATAATATGGGATAGTTAGTCCATATATGAAATAGTGTAGGTCAGTGGTATTAGATCATTAAAATTGCAAATATTTCTGTAAATATTCGAATAACAGAAAATTTTAATCAGATTTATTTTCTACAACTTTTTGCTTTTGATACATTTTTGTCAATATTATAATATTAAAAAAATAAGTTCAAAATTTTGTGCTTACCCTTTCCATTAATTTCCTTTTTTCTCCTTAATCGATTGTGTCCATCAATGAATTCTACTTTCAAATTCTAAAAGGACATCCTATACCAAATTTCATTGCGATTCGACCAAAATTGCGACTTCTAGAACATGTATGCGTATGTTTGTGGCCACAATTTTAGTTCGATCGTAATGAATTTGGTATGTGTTTTTTCTGAAATCGTTTTATCGCTGTGACAAAAATAGTTGAATTTTATTAGGAAGGAAAGTTTGCTAACAGTTCATATGATCTAAGTTCCGAAATGATTATTTTTGGGCCTAAAAACCTATATTGCGCCTAAAAAAAGATATCTGTTATGGAGTCAAATTAATATGAACAAGTAATGTAACAACTAACTGAGTTAATTGTTTGAATACCCAGTATATACTGAGTTGTATATCAATGTTCGCATTGTTAATACCTTTACCCTGTATACCAATAGTATATGAGATGTTATGTATCTCTACATATTTCCGCAATCATTCTTTGTAAAAAATTTTTTTTCTATCTCATGCGGTTTCAAAGATGTATATTTTCCTGTCTGGCGGGGGGAGACATGTTTCGATTTTGCCAATTAACGAACTTGATCTCACTTTTTTGCTATAGAACACATATACAAAATTTCATCTCGTTATCTCATTTCGTTCTTGAGTTATCGTATCTACAGACGGACGGTCATGCCTAAATAGTCTAAGTAGGTCATTTTACGAATACCCATTATTCTAAGCATTTATGTCATAGTCTAATATTTACAAGCGTTTCAAAGTTGGGATTAAACTTAATATACCTTGTATATTTACAAATACTGGGTATAAAAATTTCCCTTTAGTTCAAAAAAAAGTTGTTTATTTTAGTCATTTCCCTCCTGTCGTTTATTCAGACATTGAATTTTTTTTAAAAATTCGATACGCAGGAGCCGCGTCAACTTAGCGAATTTCCTTAGAATACATAAATCACTCACTATCTAATAGGTAGGATCGATGGACATTTAAAGAAATTTTTACGAAATTCCAACTTTGGTGCATAAACAATAGCTGCATTTCCTTTGGAGGAAATTCGCTAAAAAGATTTAGATTGGGAAAAATCAGTATTAAATTTGGAATATTACCACTAATGAAACATAATTTAGCTAAAGTTAATCGTCGCGGATTGCCTAGTCCAGTAGTGTTTCAATTATTAATATGTTTGCCATTTTATGCTAATTTTTTCACTATACGAGGTCTGTCCGAAAGGTATCCGACCCGCTTGGCTTATATGCATTATATCTTATGTATGTGCATATGTATATATATTATATCACAGTAAAGCCTCACGAACTTATCGGTTGCTCGCCGACATCTACAGGACGATAGTTCATACGTAGCGTATATTTGTTTACACAGCCTTTTTTGCGTTCATCGGATTTTGTTATTGTTAAAAATGACTGAAAGATTAGATCAACGAATTTGCATCAAATTTTGCTTCAAACTCGGTAAACTAGTTTGAAAACTATTCAAATGATGTAGAGCCTTTGGGGATGAATGTATGGGCAAAACACAAATAAAAGAGTGGTATAATCGTTTCAAAAGTGGCCGCACATCTGTTGATAGTGATCCTCGTTCTGGCCGACCTTCGACGACAACAACACCGGATAATATCGAGCGCGTGCGAATGCGATTGAAGAAGATCGACGTTTGACTGTGGAAGAAAATGGAAGCGGTTGGAAATGTCATCGAATCTTGTGCAGCAGTTTTTAACTAAACACAATATCGCACTGCTTCGCCAACCTCCGTACAGTCTCGAAATAGCCACCTGTGACTTTTGGTTGTTCTCGAATTTGAAAAAACTGCTCAAAGAACACCAGTTCGACGACAAAAAGACGATTGAAGATAATGCGACGAGGGCCCTCAAGGCTATTCCAAAAACTGACTTCCAGGTCTGCTTCGGAAAGTGGAAACAGTGCTGGGAGCATGTTATTCAATCAAATGGGGACTACTTTGAAGGATGCCACTCGCCCGCTGACGAAAAATAACGCCAGCGTGGAGATATAAAGGTAGGTCAGATACCTTTCGGACAGACCTCGTAACTATTTTTTTTATTATTGTATTTATATTTTCAAAATTTGAAGAAATAATTTTTACTTTTACCTTTGCCCGTAATATTTTTATTTATATCAGAAACAATTTCTTTATCTCGCTTCTTTTATGTACGGTTTATGAGGTATGTTTGTTTACATTTGTTGAATAATTTTCTCTCTTGAGATCTTGATTGAATCTTAATTTGTGTGTGTGTCAATTTCCGTAGTAATTCTCATGTATCCGATGATCTGATTTGTTGAGAAATGTGTCATTGACAATAATATGATACATTTCTCAACTAATCAGATCATCGGATACATGAGAATTACTACGGAAATTGACACACACACAAATTAAGATGATCTCAAGATTCGTCTTACTAAAGATAATCTTAAACCAAATAAGATTCTGCTTGAAACCATCGTCTTACCAAAGATGATCTTAATGTGTATCTATGAATTCATCATGTCTTAAAACCAATAAAACGGTCTTCATAGATAAGCCTAAGTATAGTGTTATCTCTAAATTTGCCCTTATGGTCTAAGATCCGGCATTGGAAAAATCTACCCTTATCTATTAATTGAATGAAATAATATTTAAAAGGCAGATAACAATATTATAAATGTATGAGTGCAATGTCTGCCACCGTAGTCCTGCTGGGTATTAACATTAATTAATTAATTAATTAATATGATATAGTATCTTTGTTTGTTGCTCGAACAAATATAATTGTCTCTCTCTCTGCGTAGAGCACATTTAAAAAAAATTTTATTGCTCAAAAATTTTTTTTGTATAGGCTGCAAATAATTTAATTATATATTTATTATATATAAAACCTATTTTGACAAAATGGAAACCCGACTTAACAAACGATGCACTAAAAAGTAAAAAAATAATTGCGGGTTTCCATTTTGTCAAAATAGGTTTTATTTCTCGCTTTTTAGTGACTTTGAAGTTCTATAACTGATTTTATTTGTCTAAATATGGGTAGACCTACTAAACGACCAACTAATTTTTAGTGAATTTTTTTAGAACACATTTTTTTTTGTAATTTTTAGTGCATTTTTTTATAACAGATTTTCAGTTTTTTTTACAAGCATTTTGTTTTTTTTTTGTAAAAATTTTTTTTTTTGGGGTCGGTTTTTTTTTTTGTAAAAAATTTTTTTGAAGTCGGTTTTTAAAAAAATTTTTTTATTTTCCCATTATGAATGAGTATACCCTTTCAAAAAAGAAAAAAAATTTCGCCGAAATCGGTTATCACATATAAAATGAGGATTTTCCTCAATTTCCCGGATATCTCCTCATCAGAATGCGATTTGGTGACAATGGGACCAATCGGGAATCAAACCCTTTAAAACAAAAAAAAAAAAATTCAAAATCGGTTCATAAATGACGGAGTTCTGAGGTAACAAACATAAAAAAAAAAAAAAAAAAAATACAGACGAATTGAGAACCATCCTCCTTTTTTGAAGTCGGGTTAAAAATATATTTTATAATATCACGAATAAAATTTTCAAAAAATGTGTTCTACGCAGAGAGTGAGGCAATTATATTTGTTCGAGCAACAAACAAAGACACTATATCATATTAATTAATTAATTAATCTTAATAGCCAGCAGAACTACGGTGGCAGACATTGCACTCATGCATTTATAATATTGTTATCTGCCATTGAAACATTATTTCATTCAATTAACAGATGAGGGTTGATTTTTCTAATGTCGGATCTTAGACCATTATTAAATCTAGAAAACTTTTTATAAAGGTGCTGTTTTATTTTATATCCTAAAATTTAGCTACAGGCCCCGCACTGACTTAATTCGGCTCTGCAATACGACAGTAATAATTACCGGGCATAAAGAAAAGATTTAGGTGACATTTTCACATTTTATTGTTAAAAAGGTCAAAAATAAATATAAATATATAAAATAAATTTTCTTACAAGCACACATAATAATGAAAACATACGTCATAAATATTTAATATTTTTGTGAAAAATAAAATCATTGAAGAACAAAACCTACACACCACACCACCATAATGTAGAGTTTAGACAAGTGATGGTGAAAAATGAAAATCTTTTTAGTATTATTATTATTATGATTATGATTATATTCTTGACACACAGTAAAATTTTATACAAACATACAAATACGATATACGGTGAAATTTTTCTTGAACCAAATTCTATGACACACTAAGCATATCGACTCGACCTTAGATAGATTGTAGCGGCTGCCCTGGGCGGGCTACACTTCGACCATAAGGTCCATTGTGATGCCTAAAGATGTGAGAATATGAGTAGAGTGGAAGGAATTTTTATGTATAGACTAGGAATTGATAGGATATGCGGTTGCAGCCGACTATGATAGAAACTATGCCGATATTCATCTGGGGTTCGTGAAAGAAACTGCAGACAACCTTCTCAAGCATAGCTGGTTACTTCATTGTTGTCCATACGCCGACAGTTTAGTCAATTAACCGTCCCCTTTTTTCTTTTTTTTCTTAATCATTGACAAACTGCCGATGTCGGGATTCGAATCCAAAACTTCCCAGTTTCCAAGTAGGAATACTGCGCAGACATAACGCCTTAGGCCGCTCGGCCACTTGGACTGGTATATTCGCAATAGTGTATCCTCGAAAGTTTAGATGAATTCCTTTGTAAAATTACCTTTGTAAATAGATTACTAAGCAAATGCGGTAGAGGAAACGTTGGCAGCTAATAGGTCATGGAAAAACCAAGCGGCAATGCCTAATAGAAAAATTTCTAAGATTTAATATTTTTATCTTAAGATTTGTGATTTTGTCCATTAACGTACTTGACGTGGATCCTACATATTAGATGTCGAAAATGACCATCATTAAAATAGATATACACACATATTAAGCATATCACACAGCACGGTCGTGCGCTAGACCAAGTTTAAGCATAGAAGCCTACCTACTATGTTTAGAGGAGTAATAGTAGTAGTAGTAATGGGAGGTCATACCGGCCAAGTAGCCAAGTAGCCGTTGTTAAGGCGTTCTACTTGGAACCGGAAGGTTATGATTTCGAATCCCAACATCGGCAGTTTGTCAATTAAAAAAATTAATGGGGCGGTAGATTGACTAAACTGTCGGCGTATGGACAAGAACGAAGTAACCGGCTATGCTTGTGAAGGTTTTATGCAGTTTCCCTTCACGAACTCCAGATGAATATTGGCAGAGTTCCTATCAAAGTCGGCTGCAGCCGCATAACCAACCAACTCCTAGTCTGCATATGAATTCCTTGTCCTCCACTCACATCATATAAAAATGTATAGTTTAAAAAATTAATAAAGGTTGAAAAATAATGATGTGAGTGGCCTCTGTTATAGAATGAGATGTTTCAGAAACGGAGGAACAACCCCATTATTATATATGTTAGTAACGGGAGGGGAAGCTCGAAACCTGGCAAGTAGGCCTTCCTTGGCCCTTTTTACCCACCCCTAAAGGACAAGAAATTTATATGTGGTCTAGAAATTGGTAGGTTGTGCGGCTGCAGCCGAATTTGATAGGAACTATGCCGATATTCATCTAGAGTTTGTGAAAAGAAACGGCAGAAAACCTTTACAAGCATAGCCGGTTACTTTTGTTCTATGTTCATACCCCGAAAGTTTCGTCAAATAACTTCCCCGATGAGTTTTTTATTTTCACATTAATTCACAAACTGCCGCAGTTGAGAATCGAACCAGCAACCTTACAGATCCGAGCAGAACGCCTTAAGCAACTAAGCTACTCAAACTGGTAATGTTTACAGGAAGTGTTAGAGACGATTTTTAGGCCTCTGTATATCTCGAACCAAAAAAAAGCTCTGAAGCTCAATTTTAAAACATGGCGACACACCATTTGACGGTACGCACCAAATTGTACAGTTGGCTGCAAAAGTTCATGTTACTTTTTTAAATTTTAGAGTTGATTTGTGCCCTATTTATTCAGTTTTCTTAAAAAATTTTCGAATAAAAGTTGTTACTATATTTTTAATGAACAGCATTTATCCGAAGCAATTGTTCAAAAACCGAATCAATAAGGCACAAATAAATTATAAAATTTGAAAAAATTACATCAACTTTTGCAGCTAATTGTGCGTACTAATATTACAGGTTTAATCGTTTCCAAAATATTTAACCCAAAAAATAGACATTTTGGTAACTGACTCACTCACTCATCATCAATATTCTAGTGTACTTCCAGTTGTCCTAGAAACTTGATTTTTGGTAGGAAGATAGGTCTTAAGCTCAAACCACCCAGAAAATGTATACATCAAAAACGGTAAGAAATAGTAAAATTTTAAGAAAAAAAAGTTTTCCTTATCTAAAAAGAAACAACTTTTTCTTCCAACATTTTTTCGTAAAATTTAGAGATGTGTCATAATTTCTGTTCAAACATTTTCAATTATCATTAGCGATGTGTCTGTAGTTACTCTAGTGCTCAGTTTGAATTTGATCACATAGAAATTTTTCTTTCAATCGATTATTAAATTGTAAAATTACCGTTTTACTAAAATCACTACTTTTATTTATTTATTTTGAAAAAAGAAATTATGCAAAGAATAATATTCACTAACACGAATAGTACTTTTCACTTTTTTAATTAAAAGTAGACTAACTCGAAGAAACTCGGTCAGGTTGAGTAAGCTAACAAAAAATTCCCACTTTAAGGTTAAGTAAAATTTAACCATTGAGAAATCAGTAACAAATTATCCCCCCTCTCCCAACCTTATCATTGGCATGTTTATTGTATCGAGCGTCATCAAATTCCGATGACACTATATCCTCTATGAAGAACCATCAAAAAAATTTCTCTAAAAGTCTAAACTATTTTTCAATTCTTTTTAAATTCTTAGCAAATATTTACCTCTTTTATTATAACGGCCATCGTTAAAAGATCAAAAGATTAATATAACATTTACATTTTATTCATACACAAATATATTAAAAAGATACATTTTATGCCACAAATGACCAGCCCAGAATTCCAGAGTATGTATTCAATGTATTTTATGTATTGTATACTTTGTATAATAGAAATAGTGACTATAAAAACGGGTTGGTATTATTATATTTTTTTTCAGAAAATGTTTTAATTAAAAATAGAAAGTAATAATAATTGGTAGGTACCCTGTATTTACTCTATCTCTCTTCCTACCTCTCACTCAGAGCGGAACAAAGTAAAACTTCGCCCAGCTATGTTTCATATCATGCATCATATAGTGAGCATAAAAAAACTTTGCAAAAAGTAATGATATCCGATCAAAAACAAAAAAGAGAGGCCGAGAGGGAGTTGATTATTTGAAGATTCACTAATTTTGGCACAGTTAATAATATTCGGAAAATGTTAATAATTTTTCTCCGTGTAACAAACCGTACAAACACAAACACAACAAGGGAAAAATATTTAATTTGAAACAATAGCTACAGGCGATTAGATATTAAAATGTTTTTTATATACGAGAGAATATAAAATATATAAAAAAATAATTTTCTTTTTTTTTGTATGATTATCTATTTTTCAGAAGAAAAGTCAACGCGAAAAATACATCACACATCACATACAACAAATGGAAAAAGATGTGATTTTTGTTTGTTCGTTTGTGTATAAATTTTCACTTCCATATGTGAAAAATTGTCGTATGGAAATATACAATAAAATAAAATTTACATATTATGGTTTTTATACCCAGTATATTATGTAAATATACAAAGTATATTAAGTTTAGTCCCGACTTTGTAACGCTTGAAAATATTAATCTTCGAAAAAATGCTTCACAAAGGTTTTCATAAAATAGCCTAATTCGGCAATATCTGCATGTCCGCCCGTCTGTCTGTTTGTCCGTGAAGCCGATAACTCAAAAACGAAGAGATAACGAGCTAAAAATTTTTGTGTGTGTTCTAGAGCAAAAAATTAAGGTCAAGTTCGTTAATGGGCAAAATCGGAACGTGTTTCCCCCCGCTAGGAAAGGGGGAAATATACATCTTTGAAACCGTAAGAGATAGAAAAAAATTTGTTAACAAAAAATCTTTTTCTCTTTAATATAAACAACTTTTGTTTCAAAATTTCTTTATAAACTCAATAGTTTTCTCATAATTAGTGATTAAATGTTCTTCGGAAAACGAATTGTTAAAAATTCGAATACGCTGAATTGTAGACAATTCAATCATTGATATACAACTCAGTATATCATTGATATACAACCAGGCAAGTAGCCGCGCTAGTAAAGGTGTTGTGTGTACTTGGAACTGGGAGGCTATGGGTTCGAATCCCGACATCGGCAATTTGTCAATTATTAAAAAAAAGGGGGCGTTTAATTGACTAAACTATCGACGAATGGACAAGAACGAAGTAAGTATGCTTGTGAACGTTTTCTGCAGTTTTCTTCACGAACTCCAAATGAATATCGGCATGGTTCCTATCAAAAAGTCGGCTACAGTCGCACATCCTACCAATTCCTATTAAGTAGATAGATTATGACCCCATGATTTTGTTTACATATCCTAATATAGTAATTAAGATCGTTCAAATCCTAATAAAAGCATAATTGTTTTTTAGCGAATTTCCAGAAAGGAAAAATTTCGCAAAAATTTTTTCAAATGTCCATCCATCGTACCATCGTACCTAGTAGATGTCAAAAAATTCGTAACTCAGGAGCTGCTTCAACTTAGCGAATTTCCTTAGAATACATAAATCACTCTCTAGCGGTCACAATTTTAGTCTGATCAAAATGAAATGTCGTATGTGATTTTAAGTTGAAGCAGCTCCTGCGTAACGAATTTTTTTAGTTTTTTTTTAGCTTTTTAAACCTTAAATTTTATTTTTGTTTGTAGTCTTAAAACGAATTTATTTTTTGTGTTGTAGTTTCATTCTTCATTATATTATTTCCACGAGTGATGGAGTGAATCCAATTCTTAACAAATAATGTATACATCGTATAATAGCAAAGGAAATTAATGTCAAATCGTTTTTTTTCTAATTTTTTTTGGAGAAAAATATTGGAGATAGCGAAATAATGGTAAGAGAAGACAAAGATAAATTTTCAAGAGAAATCCAGAAAAATTACCAGAAGTTTCAATTTCGAAACCGTTCCAAAGTCATAGCCAGCCGATAGTCATAGCATTTAATATAGTTTATAGGAATTTCGATAGTTTCTATGAAAATACCTAAATTAACAAAATCTAGAAAATAAATGATTAATCAAAAAATTTAAAATATACAAAAATTGACATTTCAAACTGTCATAATTTGGAAAAAAAATTATTTTACTTAAAAAAAAAAAAGAATATTATTTCGTTGCATACAATAAACGCCATTTTTCAAAGCCTTCTCGCCTTCAAATCAGTTCGCAATAATTAGAAATCAAATTTTTAATGCAAGAAGTGTCAAAGCATACAATAATTGAAGTAATGTGATGACAAAACAGATATATCATTATAGTAAAAAAATCCGTTAAATATCGGAATAAAAATATGTTAAATAAAAATAATTGTATTAAACGGATAATCCAATTATTTTGAATACAAATTTTTCTTCCAGAAAAAAAAATTATCTTACACATTTTAAAAATCTTCTTTAACAAATTTTAGATACGATTAACGGATAAATAAATTTTTGCCAAGAAAAAATTATCATTATTACATTCTTCTTTTCAAGACTTCTATATATAGAGTTTCCCAAATAGCATCACCCAATGCTATAATCTATAGTATTGACTTATAGTAAAAATACGCATACAGAACTGTAAATTGGTAGATGTCTTAAAAACACTATTAAAAATAACTCCCACCGATCCTACTTCTGTTAAAAATTTCATTCAAGGTCAAAAGTAAAAAATATAGGTTTTTCGCATATTTCGCATATTCACTTTATCGCTAAGTGTTATCATAAAAATAGAAAAGACAAAAGTTATAGATTAATTGACGACAAAATTGTTTAGATAATTTTTTTCCTACGATTCACTATTCCTCAAGATATCGTGATTCCAAAAGTTGGAAAGGTAGTTTCCTGCATAATATGCAGACATTTCCGCATCACCTTTGAGGTTGTGTACATACAGTAGATAGACTAAACTTATATATACACTACCTGAATTCCCCGGCGTAGCCCGTGGAACTCCAAGATTTGCTCCGGCACTTTTGGTGTCGATAGCGTACTACTGAATTATTCAACTTTATTAATTTTTACCGGCACTTCCGCTATCAGAATGAAAATGCTATTTGGCTTCCCAGAACCTCCAGTTTTTTACACCTCGGGTTACATTATTGGAGTTTCCCTAATTTTTTTGAAAATACAATATAACCTATGTCACTCGGGGATACTGTAGCTTCCCAACGGTGAAAGCATTTTTTAAATTGGACCAGTAGTTTTGGAGCCAATTCAATGCAAACAATCAAATAATTCCTCTTTATAATATTAGTATAGAAAAATTAGATGCTTAGCTAAACAGACAACAAGTAAGCCTGACACATAAGTAACCACACTTATCAGTGGACAGCAATTTTGTGTGTGCTACCATTTTTGCATATTCAAATACAAGACAATATTTTGTCGTTATTATTTTGGTAATTAGCTACACACACCATCAGCTTTTAAATTTACCATTTAAATTTGACTATACATTTGAAATTAGATTCAGGAATGTCTTCATCATTATTACTCCATATTTCTGATAAAAGAAGAATATTAGAATTACGAGTCACATTATCAATGATATCATTTTTATTAGCTCGTAAACTTTGTATAGTAAATGTATATATTGACAAACCTGGCCTGGTCTTGATAAATTTCACGAACTCTAATTAGAATGTAAATAATGGATTTAATGCCAGTGTTTCAAACTCTATTTTTAACGGTAGTGACGCTGGTTCCGTTCTACCATGATAAAATGTAGAATCATTGGTTTTAAATACAATAAATAATATTTCTATTGTAGTTTTTCACTACTACATCATTTTGTTAAACTTTAGTGTCATCATAGTAGTGTTGATCTTATTTAATAATATTTTCATAAATTATTTAAAAAGAAGTATAACTTCCTATGTACTTCCTATCTACCAGTCCAAGTGGTCTAAGGCGTTATGTCTGCGCAGTATGCCTACTTGGAAACTGGGAGGTTATCGGTTCGAAACCCAACATCGGCAATTGGTTAATTATTAAGAAAAAAAAAGGGGGCGATTAATTTACTAAACTGTCGGTGTATGGATAAGAACGGATTAACCGTCTATGCTTGAGAAGGTTTCTGCAGTTTCTTTTACGAACTCCAGATGATTATCGGCATAGTTCCTATCATAGTCGGCTGCAGCCGCATATCCTACCAATTCATAGTCTATACACAAAAATTCCTTCCACTCCATTCCATCACAACATCACATCCGTAGGCATCACAATGGACCTTATGGTCGAAGTGTAGCCCGTCCAGGGCAGCCTCTACAATCTATCTATCTATCCTATGTGCGTACATAATTACACACACACATACTTTCTTCAAATCCTCACTTTGGGGTGCAAACATTTATGGCCTAAAAGGATTTAACACTGTAGCAGATAAAATAAAACACCTGGCCTACCAAATTTACATTTGAATTAAAAAAAAAAAAATCCAAGAAAAAAAGAAAGCAATTTTTTTAAATAAATTTTTTCACTGGAATAATAAAAGAGCCTCAAACAATAAATGTAATTAATGACAAAAACATAAAAAAAATATTAGTTAAAGAATAGTTATTTTTTTGTTGTATTATGTAGCTACTAACTGGTATTTATAACAGAATTAAATAATAATAGGAATACAACAATAATAAAATGTCGGAAAATGAAAATAATATATAATTTTCCAGTAATAATATTCGAATCATGTTTTAACACATAAAATACTAAGCTCTAAAGCTTAGCTTTTTACCATATACAATATTGTATGTATGTACTGTTAGTAATATATAACAGCAAAACATTTCTAACTAACCATTCCAAGTGTATGGATAAATTTATATAATTTTATATGCACACGAATACAGTAGGCAGGGTTGGATTTGTAATGAACTCGATTCTATTATCGATCTAGACCAGAGTTGGTCGCAGGCGGCTCACCGGAGTCGAACGATTCTCCATAAGCTGGGTGAGAGTAAGTAAAAAAGGTATGTTTGGAAGTAAGACGGAACGATGTTTCAATACAGGTTGCCTACCGATTATTGCCCAATAATTTATTCAATCAATTTAGAATTAGTTTTATAAAATATTTATTGTTTAAAAAATATCTTTTACAAGATACACCAAAAAACATAATAATAATAATAACAATAATAATAATAATAATAATAATAATAATAATAATAATAATAATAATAATAATAATAATAATAATAATAATAATAATAATAATAATAATAATAATAATAATAATAATAATAATAATAATAATAATAATAATAATAATAATAATAATAATAATAATAATAATAATAATAATAATAATAATAATAATAATAATAATAATAATAATAATAATAATAATAATAATAATAATAATAATAATAATAATAATAATAATAATAATAATAATAATAATAATAATAATAATAATAATAATAATAATAATAATAATAATAATAATAATAATAATAATAATAATAATAATAATAATAATAATAATAATAATAATAATAATAATAATAATAATAATAATAATAATAATAATAATAATAATAATAATAATAATAATAATAATAATAATAATAATAATAATAATAATAATAATAATAATAATAATAATAATAATAATAATAATAATAATAATAATAATAATAATAATAATAATAATAATAATAATAATAATAATAATAATAATAATAATAATAATAATAATAATAATAATAATAATAATAATAATAATAATAATAATAATAATAATAATAATAATAATAATAATAATAATAATAATAATAATAATAATAATAATAATAATAATAATAATAATAATAATAATAATAATAATAATAATAATAATAATAATAATAATAATAATAATAATAATAATAATAATAATAATAATAATAATAATAATAATAATAATAATAATAATAATAATAATAATAATAATAATAATAATAATAATAATAATAATAATAATAATAATAATAATAATAATAATAATAATAATAATAATAATAATAATAATAATAATAATAATAATAATAATAATAATAATAATAATAATAATAATAATAATAATAATAATAATAATAATAATAATAATAATAATAATAATAATAATAATAATAATAATAATAATAATAATAATAATAATAATAATAATAATAATAATAATAATAATAATAATAATAATAATAATAATAATAATAATAATAATAATAATAATAATAATAATAATAATAATAATAATAATAATAATAATAATAATAATAATAATAATAATAATAATAATAATAATAATAATAATAATAATAATAATAATAATAATAATAATAATAATAATAATAATAATAATAATAATAATAATAATAATAATAATAATAATAATAATAATAATAATAATAATAATAATAATAATAATAATAATAATAATAATAATAATAATAATAATAATAATAATAATAATAATAATAATAATAATAATAATAATAATAATAATAATAATAATAATAATAATAATAATAATAATAATAATAATAATAATAATAATAATAATAATAATAATAATAATAATAATAATAATAATAATAATAATAATAATAATAATAATAATAATAATAATAATAATAATAATAATAATAATAATAATAATAATAATAATAATAATAATAATAATAATAATAATAATAATAATAATAATAATAATAATAATAATAATAATAATAATAATAATAATAATAATAATAATAATAATAATAATAATAATAATAATAATAATAATAATAATAATAATAATAATAATAATAATAATAATAATAATAATAATAATAATAATAATAATAATAATAATAATAATAATAATAATAATAATAATAATAATAATAATAATAATAATAATAATAATAATAATAATAATAATAATAATAATAATAATAATAATAATAATAATAATAATAATAATAATAATAATAATAATAATAATAATAATAATAATAATAATAATAATAATAATAATAATAATAATAATAATAATAATAATAATAATAATAATAATAATAATAATAATAATAATAATAATAATAATAATAATAATAATAATAATAATAATAATAATAATAATAATAATAATAATAATAATAATAATAATAATAATAATAATAATAATAATAATAATAATAATAATAATAATAATAATAATAATAATAATAATAATAATAATAATAATAATAATAATAATAATAATAATAATAATAATAATAATAATAATAATAATAATAATAATAATAATAATAATAATAATAATAATAATAATAATAATAATAATAATAATAATAATAATAATAATAATAATAATAATAATAATAATAATAATAATAATAATAATAATAATAATAATAATAATAATAATAATAATAATAATAATAATAATAATAATAATAATAATAATAATAATAATAATAATAATAATAATAATAATAATAATAATAATAATAATAATAATAATAATAATAATAATAATAATAATAATAATAATAATAATAATAATAATAATAATAATAATAATAATAATAATAATAATAATAATAATAATAATAATAATAATAATAATAATAATAATAATAATAATAATAATAATAATAATAATAATAATAATAATAATAATAATAATAATAATAATAATAATAATAATAATAATAATAATAATAATAATAATAATAATAATAATAATAATAATAATAATAATAATAATAATAATAATAATAATAATAATAATAATAATAATAATAATAATAATAATAATAATAATAATAATAATAATAATAATAATAATAATAATAATAATAATAATAATAATAATAATAATAATAATAATAATAATAATAATAATAATAATAATAATAATAATAATAATAATAATAATAATAATAATAATAATAATAATAATAATAATAATAATAATAATAATAATAATAATAATAATAATAATAATAATAATAATAATAATAATAATAATAATAATAATAATAATAATAATAATAATAATAATAATAATAATAATAATAATAATAATAATAATAATAATAATAATAATAATAATAATAATAATAATAATAATAATAATAATAATAATAATAATAATAATAATAATAATAATAATAATAATAATAATAATAATAATAATAATAATAATAATAATAATAATAATAATAATAATAATAATAATAATAATAATAATAATAATAATAATAATAATAATAATAATAATAATAATAATAATAATAATAATAATAATAATAATAATAATAATAATAATAATAATAATAATAATAATAATAATAATAATAATAATAATAATAATAATAATAATAATAATAATAATAATAATAATAATAATAATAATAATAATAATAATAATAATAATAATAATAATAATAATAATAATAATAATAATAATAATAATAATAATAATAATAATAATAATAATAATAATAATAATAATAATAATAATAATAATAATAATAATAATAATAATAATAATAATAATAATAATAATAATAATAATAATAATAATAATAATAATAATAATAATAATAATAATAATAATAATAATAATAATAATAATAATAATAATAATAATAATAATAATAATAATAATAATAATAATAATAATAATAATAATAATAATAATAATAATAATAATAATAATAATAATAATAATAATAATAATAATAATAATAATAATAATAATAATAATAATAATAATAATAATAATAATAATAATAATAATAATAATAATAATAATAATAATAATAATAATAATAATAATAATAATAATAATAATAATAATAATAATAATAATAATAATAATAATAATAATAATAATAATAATAATAATAATAATAATAATAATAATAATAATAATAATAATAATAATAATAATAATAATAATAATAATAATAATAATAATAATAATAATAATAATAATAATAATAATAATAATAATAATAATAATAATAATAATAATAATAATAATAATAATAATAATAATAATAATAATAATAATAATAATAATAATAATAATAATAATAATAATAATAATAATAATAATAATAATAATAATAATAATAATAATAATAATAATAATAATAATAATAATAATAATAATAATAATAATAATAATAATAATAATAATAATAATAATAATAATAATAATAATAATAATAATAATAATAATAATAATAATAATAATAATAATAATAATAATAATAATAATAATAATAATAATAATAATAATAATAATAATAATAATAATAATAATAATAATAATAATAATAATAATAATAATAATAATAATAATAATAATAATAATAATAATAATAATAATAATAATAATAATAATAATAATAATAATAATAATAATAATAATAATAATAATAATAATAATAATAATAATAATAATAATAATAATAATAATAATAATAATAATAATAATAATAATAATAATAATAATAATAATAATAATAATAATAATAATAATAATAATAATAATAATAATAATAATAATAATAATAATAATAATAATAATAATAATAATAATAATAATAATAATAATAATAATAATAATAATAATAATAATAATAATAATAATAATAATAATAATAATAATAATAATAATAATAATAATAATAATAATAATAATAATAATAATAATAATAATAATAATAATAATAATAATAATAATAATAATAATAATAATAATAATAATAATAATAATAATAATAATAATAATAATAATAATAATAATAATAATAATAATAATAATAATAATAATAATAATAATAATAATAATAATAATAATAATAATAATAATAATAATAATAATAATAATAATAATAATAATAATAATAATAATAATAATAATAATAATAATAATAATAATAATAATAATAATAATAATAATAATAATAATAATAATAATAATAATAATAATAATAATAATAATAATAATAATAATAATAATAATAATAATAATAATAATAATAATAATAATAATAATAATAATAATAATAATAATAATAATAATAATAATAATAATAATAATAATAATAATAATAATAATAATAATAATAATAATAATAATAATAATAATAATAATAATAATAATAATAATAATAATAATAATAATAATAATAATAATAATAATAATAATAATAATAATAATAATAATAATAATAATAATAATAATAATAATAATAATAATAATAATAATAATAATAATAATAATAATAATAATAATAATAATAATAATAATAATAATAATAATAATAATAATAATAATAATAATAATAATAATAATAATAATAATAATAATAATAATAATAATAATAATAATAATAATAATAATAATAATAATAATAATAATAATAATAATAATAATAATAATAATAATAATAATAATAATAATAATAATAATAATAATAATAATAATAATAATAATAATAACAATAATAACAACAATAATGATGATAGCAATAACAATAATTACAACAACAACATCAACTATATGTATTCCCACTTTATGTAAAATTTAACCATTTAAAAATTAGTAACAAATTACCAACACTCCCCCCAACCCAGTTTAATCATTGGCATCTTTTTTGTTTCCAGTGTCATCAATTTCCCATGACACTATACCCCCTACTAAGAAAAAATAATTAAATCAAGTAAATAATTGTTTATTAGTTCTCCGATATGAATAGTTTAGGCAAATTATTCGGAATTTCCTAAAATCTAATTCTAAAATCTAAACTAAAGCTAAATCATCAAAAATTTTACAAGCGGTAAATGTAAAAGATCAAAAGATTTATATTTTATAGTTTATATTTTATTCATACCCAAATATATTAAAAAGGTACATTTTATGCCCCAAATTACCAGCCCAAAATTCCAGAGTATGTATTCAATGTATTGTATGTATTGTATACTTTGTATAATAGAAATAGTGATCATAAAAAATAGTTGGTATTATTATATTTTTTTCAGAATATGTTTTAATTAAAAAAAGAAAATAATAATAATTGGTAGGATACCCTATATTTACTCTATCTCTCTTCCTACCCTCACTCAAAGCTGAGTGCAGTAAAGGTCTGCCCACCTATGCTAGACACTACATATTTCCTTGAGTTACATTGTAACTACCACCAAACTCACATATTATTATACTAATCTTGTGTCCGATGGGATTACCTATCGGCAACATCTCAGGAACCGTCCGACTTTTCACAAACTTTCCACGTTTCTAACTTCACTTAAGGGATTAATTTCCAAAAACATGGCTACAACTGACTTATATTTATAAACAGAAACCTAAACACCAAACTCCACTAACTTAAAAACTGACAAACTTTTATCCCCTTATTAAGTCCTTTAAGGGGTGAATTTTCGAAAATCCTTTCTTAGTGCTCACCTACGTTATATCAGGAACTCCTGTGCAAAATTTTACGCTTTTAGACCCACCGGTTTAGTCTGTGCGTTGTCTGCCAGTCAGTCAGTAGAGTTTTTTTAAGTAGATTGAATTTTGATGCTAAAATAAATATTGATTGAATTAAATTAATAATTAAAATTGAAAATTAATAATTAATGTTTAATTAAATTAATTATTAGTCTATAATTTCCTATTTTCATAATATTTATTTCAGATTGGATTTCAGATCGAATATACCAGGATATCTTGGTAAATTCCCAAATTTTTGGCTGTCCGGGGTGTGTGAGGGGGAGAGGTTTTCCAAACCCGGTATTCCGCCTGATAGACGGGGATACTAACCGCTATACTACGAATACATCTTGATTTATTCAAACAGATTCCACAAAGTTTGGATTATTATATTATTAATAGAGGCGATGGGTTTAGAAATGTCAGTCTTCCGTTACGCGCAGACTTTTAAATCTATAAGAAGTAAAAATAAATACATTATTAGAACATACATAAAATAGGAGAAATAAAAAAATTTTCCAAGAAAGAAAAAGATTGTTTTTACCAATTATTTGAACAAGGTGGCAAACAACTTAAACTAAATCTAATTTTTTTCAAAACACAAACGCGGAACATTGTGCAGCAACATTGAACTCCATCTACAAAATATTTTGTCTACAGACGTGCAACCAAAATTGGGAACATTACTTTGTTACTCTTAAAAAATGAACCACTTGTGATCTTGTCTTTATCTATCTCATTTAATTTGTAGTTTATTTATCTACTAGTTTATTTGTATGTATCTCTAGTTTATTTATTTGTATGTATTTTGTAAAAAATTTTGAAAAAAATATACTATCCGATCAAAAACATAAATGTAACAAGTAATATAACAACTAACTGAGTTAATTGTTTGAAATCCCAGTATATACTGAGTTGTACCTAAATCAATGTTTGAACAATTCTTCAAATTCAAAGTTTATTTATTTTTTTCTGCGATCAAAATTTACAAGCGTTACAAAGTCGGAACTTAACTTAATATATGTATGTTTACATATATGTTTACAAATATGCTGGGTTTAAAAATAGTATGTATGGATCCTATGTACATTTATACATGCATGCTTTCGTCCACCTATCAATTGTATTTCTCATTTTCAACTTTGAGCACAAATTATGAGAAAACTATTGAGTTTATGAAAAAATTTTTCAAACAAAATTTTTTTATTTTAAAGAGAAGAAGATTTTTTGTTGACAAATTTTTTTTCCATCTCTTACGGTTTCAAAGATATAAATTTCCTCCCCTGGCGGGGGAAACACGTTTCGGTTATGCCCATTAACGAACTTGACCATACTTTTTTGCTCTAGAACACATAAAAAATTTTCAGCTCGTTATCTCTTTTCGTTTTTGAGTTATCGGGTTCACAGACAGACAGACGGACGGACATGCGGAAATGGCCGAATTAGGCCATTTTATGAATACCGTTGTGAAGCATTTTTGTCAAGGATTAATATTTTCAAACGTAACAAAGTCGGGACTAAACTTAATATACCTTGTATATTTACAAATATACTGGGTATAAAAAAGGGTCGAGTTTTCGGGGAGATACTTCATATAATACTTGCTCCTTAAAAAGTTATGATATCCCAATTAAAGAGCCGAGCTATACATAAATTAAATAGCGAAAACTAAAATGTAAGAATGTAAGTGAAAAGTAAAATGAAAAAAAAAATTTGGTTGAAATAATTTATTTCGTAAGTTTTCTCTTAGTATGTTTTTAAAATTTTATATCGCGGCAAGTAATTTGTTTTCTTTTGATTCAAATATTTTAAATTAAAACTTGCCGCGTTATAAAATTTTAAAAATTATTTTCATCTAGATTTACAAATAACCAAGATATTCATAATTGTTTAAAGGTCGAGAAATCGAACTTTTCCCAATAACTTGCAAACAAAAGATGCTAACATAAATCGAACTTTTGTTTATAACTCGCAAACAAAAGATGCTAGAAATTTTTGTTGACACCAATGAATTAGTCTCAAAAAAAGAGATCGAGAATATGCCATCAATTTTTTTCTATCTCTTGTAGTTACCGAGTTACCCCATAAAACCATCGAAATTGACCCATTCTGTACGTGGATGGAGCAGTAAAGCCAAGGATAGAAGTTTGTGGAGAAATATTGCGAAGAAAGCCAATGTCCACCCCGGACTGTAGCGCTGCGAATATATATTGTCGTAATTTAAGTACTATACCTTAAATACAGCCCTGTTGATTTAGTTTAGTTAAAATAAAATAATAATATAGAATACATAGAATATATATCTATATATAAAATAGTTTTCTAGACATTTCTACTTGAAACCATTTAGTTCCATTTAGTTTTAAAACAAATTTATTCTTACTGTTATGAACTTACACAATACGTATTTGCCATCTTTAAATATAATTTTATATAATATTTTATATTATTTTTAATAAATTATTAACGAGTTTACAACTTCTATACAAAAAAACCAACAACTGAAACACCAAGCCACTAAATTAAATGGTAATTAATCCTTATTATATCGTATAAACTTTTCTAAATAGACACAACAATTTAATTTTATCCTGATTTTCAAACGGAAATCTATTCTTTTAAGTACTAACATGCATAAATAAGCTTCACGTAATACGATTGATAAGAAAGACATCGCGGCAAGGCCTCCCATAACTGATCTATTGTAATATTTCCTTTCTCTATTGACATCCTCAGAGTAGATCCAAATCCTTGATGAAATCTGGGATTTTCCCTGGATCAAGGTGTCACTTTTTACTTGGTAAGGGGAAGACTTAACCTGTCAGATAGCCGCATACTAAATAGCTCCGGAAAATTTTTCTAAATAAACACGACAATTTAATTCTATCCCGATTTTGAAACGGCAATCTATTGTTTAAAGTACAAACAAGCTTAAATAAGCTTCACGTAATACGATTGATAAGACTTCGCGGCAAGACCTCCCGTAAATGATCTGTTGTGATATTCCCTTTCTCTATTAACATCCACAGAGAAGATCTAGGGATTTTCCCTGGATTAAAGTGTCACTCTTCACTTGGTAAGGGGAAGGCTCAACCATTCAGATAGTTGCATACTGCATAGCTCCGCGTTTCCGCCGACTCATCATAGAAGCAAGTATCACTTTCGGCCGTGTTGACCTTATTGAGATACATCAGTGGGCATCAGTGTCTAAAAAGAAGTTCCATAATCATCTTAATGTCTAGTCTGCTTAGTATTAGGATCATCTAGGTTTCATTCGAAAATGGTGCATTAAGAACTTATTCTTAGTCTATCCTTGCCCTAGAGTTTTTTCCCCAGAGCTGGACCATGTGATTACCCATCTAAGACGTTAATGCGTCCTTGGAGTAGGATTCGGAAACTCCAAAAAGCGTTGCACTTCTAAGAAGAGTGCTTCTGCATCCTGTTCAATTTTTCAATCAGAAATCTTCGCCATGCTGAGAGGTGTTACAGTGGGGCACATACAAGCATCTTCTCAGATATTCAGGCCCCTTATATTCAGGGCCCTTGAGGTGTCAAGAATCCAAGCGAGGATAGTCTATGAATGCTTCGAGGAACTTGACCGCCTGGCACTGAATAACACAGTCAGACTGATCTGGTGTAACAAAAAAAAATTTTTTTTTAACTAACCCTTGGGGGGTTAAGAATGGTACAGTAAAATAATAATTATAAGAAAAATATTATTTTATAAAAATAAAACGATAATAGGGAATATGCATGAAAATTTTTTTTCACATTTATTTTCAGAATATGAAAATACTGTTAATACTGTAATAATATTTAAAAACGAAATTAAAATCCGACAAATATCAAGAAAGCTATAAGCTTTTAAAGATTATTATCTGTCTCTTTCTTGCAAAAATATTAAAAACGGAGTTTTACGTGTATTTTAAATGATGAAAGTGTAATATGACGTCACATAACATATCAAGAGGGCTATCACCCTCTTTGTCTAATCGGGAATTTCAATCATTCATATCTCGCTTATTTTTAAAGTTATTTAAAAAGTAATTTTACCTTGATATTTGTCAAGTAAACATGTTTCAATTCAAGCGAAAAAAAATGTTCATGCATATTCTCTATTAACAATTATTATTAATAATTAAAGGAATAGCAGAGTAGAAAAATGAATTTACAATTAGAAAGCAGTTTCAAAGGAATAAAATATTTAATTTGGGAATTAAATATTTATGTAGAAAATAATAAACGGAACCCTATTTGAATTGTACAAATAAGTCCAAAAGGTGACCCTCCTGAAAATTAAGATTAAAACATTTAAATAATTCTATTAACTAATTAAGGAAAATCAATTATATAGAATTAAGATAAGATTTCGATTCATAAATTAAATTTCTGGTTAAGGAAAATCAAACACCTTGAATTAAAGAAGCAATAAATTGTTGATGACGGAAAATCAATCAATTTATCAAAGAACGGCACGAGATTTCAGTTATCGATTAAAAAACCAGAAAACTTGAGATAAACAACACGATATTACAACTTTCAGCAGATAAAAACAGGTAATAACATCTTATTTATCATTGAATACTAACATGTATATGGAGGTCATTACATTCCAATATGCTTTTAATAAAAATTTAATTAACAGAATTCGAACAATTTCGCGTGCTACCCCCATAGAAGTCTAACTATTGATGAGTAAATCTAAAATCATTCCCATAGCAAGATGCTCCGTAATTGACCGAATCAAGGAGTAACTACGACAAGCTTATCTCGATTACTGGTACTTTGCGCAGGGCATGCAACAGGCCATTCGACTGTGCTCGGTACCCTCAATACAGTTGAGAAGGGTAGTGGGACTCTTGACAGGACACGGTCGTCTGAACTACCACCTCCATAACTTGAGGATCTCTGATGATCCCACTGGTAGGGCCTGTATGGAGGACGATGAAACCTCCATACATGTCATTTTCACCTGCAGAAACCTCCAGGATGTCAGGCATAGAATGTTTGCAACCATAACCCTGGATCCATCAATCCTGGGAGCAATCCCGGCGGAGAAACTGTGGGGCGTCTGTTTCATCCACTTAAAATAGTACCTCTTACCCGGAGACGTCTCGCCTTCGGGTGACAGGTTGTTCTCAAGGAGGGCAGGCACAGAGGACCTCTTGGTCTAGTTGCTAGGGACCCATTTTCGGTGCCCCTCTTGCTATTTATTATTATTATTATCCCTGTTTACTGAACGACTTCATGATCCGGAACCCAAACAATAGTAACACTGTTAAAGAAGATGATGGGCTATCTTTAAAAGGTATTTTAAAATAAAAGTTCAAAAAATCTTTAAAAATCATTTCGCAAGCCGAACGAATAAAGTATGGCACTATTAATTCCCAAACCTAAAGCATTGGGCTATAACAGAAATATAACGATAGACAACAAGAATGATATAATAAAATATAAAATAATGGAATAATATAATATGCATGGAGACTGAGGGAACGAAACCGAAAATTCGTCATTCGTTTTGACGTCATCATTGACTTTCAAATCAAATCCAGCTTCTAACAATTCCCGCTTTCTTCAGCAGAATACTTTATCGGTGTAATAGATGTGGCGAATAAAATCTATCGTTGATAATTTTGCGACCGATACAATATGGTCAATACCGCGCTTACATTTACAGGACGTGAATTAATGAACTATACTTCTTTCAATTGCTGAATGGCCTCACTCTGCTCAAACCAAATGAGTCGTTAGTTTGCGGAATTTAGTGTTCTCAAATTCGAGAACAAATGAGTCGCGCTTTTGCACGATTCGTTCTTATGCCAAATTTACAACAAACAAAATTCATTCATAAATTATTAAGCTATCCAGGATCCAAAGACTGGCCTGCTTGTGCATTACTGGATCCATGAACAGTACACCCACAGCTGCCATGGAAGTCATACTAGGGCTGATTCCGCTATAGACAGTCTTGCTATTTTTAACTGGATTTAAAAATATCAGGTTGATCATGCAAGGATTGTGGGAACATCAGTCATCTCAGACCCCGTTTTTGAAATATGTTTTCCAAAATATACTCCTCAAAACCTTTCACTGTAGTCTGTAATAGGGACATGTGGACGAAAGGAGAATCACCCTATCTCAAGAAAGGAATCTGGTATACAGACGGATCCAAAACTGAAGAAGGGGCCGGGACGGGAATCTACGGTAAGAGACCTAAAGCAAACATAAGCCTCAACTTGGGGAAATATGCCACAGTCGTTCAAGCAGAAGTCTACGCTAGGCTTGCGTCCGTGAGGACCTACGTAGAGGCTACATAAACCAGAACGCATGTATTATCTCGGACAAAATGAACTTACATTCATAATTTTTCTTTACTTGCTTTTTGAATTGTAATTTAAATTTTTATTTTATTGGACTAAAAGATTATATACATATATTTTAATAAAAATTAAACAAAAGGACAAAAAACCCTTAAGCTCGGCCTGTGTCACACTACCGTGCTCTAGATGTTGTATAATAAAATTAATATTATTATTTTGCACTAAGATTGAAGCAAAGTGAAGTAAATTTGTATCTAGCATTCGATAGATAGATAGGTATAGTTGATACCACCTCTTGTCAATAGATAAAGTTATATGGATCGATAACAGATAACATAGTTGTCGAATATGTGACACACGACAAAAGTTTTTTTATCGATTGTGCTGAGAAAAAAAAACTACTCTAATACCATATTACAAAGAGTTTGTTTTATCTCATTGACAGAATGTAGAATAATTTATTACTAAATTTCAGGAATAATAAACCGTATTAAAGAGATGAGTGTGACTCTAGGGCTCCATACCAAGAACTCACCGAACTCACCATTGTAGCCAAAGTTAATACATGTTGAAAATTGAAAAAATCCATCCTGGAGATCAAGGGAGTTGCAATAAAGATATCCCCTAGCAATTGACATATGTACGCAGTTCAACCTCTGGAGAATGTATGGGAATAAAAACATAGCCACCATCTTTGATAGTCAAGCAGCCCTTAAAATTTTAAGCTGTAAAAACGCTGAGCGCTGAGCTCCCAGCACTCAACCTTCAAAGCACTAATGCCTTGAAGATTTCGACGTCGTAGGCAAGAATAACTATGGATTTTTTTCGGACTCATCCATTCCGACGGGCTCTAATAAAAAAATAAATGGCTACTGAAAAGTATTTCTAGAGCTTTATTACACTGCAAAAAATAAAAATAGTCGACCCAACAATACGACTGATCGATTCTACATATAGATAAATGATTAGCGCTTAAGCTAAACACCTAAAAATTGAAGTACTTAAACTATTTTTTTCGAGTGAACCACACGGAACTACAAGAATTTCACGACCATTGAAAGGGAAAAATAGAAACTGTAACAAACTTTGTATATTTGGGACATAAACACTCAATCCTTGGACAAGAGGGCGAATTTACAAGGAGAATTAGTCTAGGATGGAACATTTTCAATAGACACAAACACCTCTTCAAATCATCAATAGACATACAACATAAATCTAAACTGTGGAACAAGTGTGTTCTATCATCCCTCACATATGCTTCAGAAACTTGGACTTGACCAAATAAGTAGTCAGTAAGATGAGAACTACCGAAAGAAGCATGGGAAGGGCATAACAAGAAGAGATAGGAATAACAAGAAGAGATAGGAAAAAATGGATAAGTCTGACCTCAGGAATAAAGGACCTAGGAAAAGTAATAATGATCCGAAAGTGGAATAGGATAGGACACATAATTAGAACCAAAGATGATCGCTAGACAAAGAAATGGTGCCCTATGCAATATACAAGAAAAAGAGGAAGACCGAAAACCAAATATGATGAGGAGATGCAAATAGTGTGTGGAGAAGTAACTTGGAAAAGAGGACCATGGGAAAGAAAAGAATGGAGGAGAATGGGACAAATATATGTAAATGTTTGGATGCAAGAATCCTAAAGTAATTTTATTTTTCTATTCGAAATTTATTTATTTTGAGCATTTCTCTTCGTAGAGATTTGGATCATTTTAAATGTTTTAAATATAAATTCTATATATTGTTATTACTAATTTTGGTTCAATTTCTTTTTTTAAACTTATATTTTTCAAAATTGTTACATTTCTTTAATTGTTTTATTTTATTAATTGTTATATTTCTTTGGCATATTTTATTGATTGTTATTTTTTTTAAATGTTATATTTCTTTAATTGTTATATTTTTTTAAATGATATATTTTATATCCATACATCAGCCTATTGCAGAATTGGAAATTTAATTCAGATATAAGTAGTATTGTATATTATTATTATTATTTCCAAATAAAGGTTTATTTATTTATTTTATCTACAGTCCATAGGTGGGCAGACCTTGACTGCGCTGGATTCTGAGTGAGAGGTAGGAAGAGAGATAGAGTAAATATAGGGTATCCTACCAATTATTATTATTTTCTTTTTTAAATTAAAACATTTTCTGAAAAAAATATAATAATACCAACTATTTTTTATGGTCACTATTATTCAAAGTATACAATACATACAAAACATTGAATACATACTCTGGAATTTGGGCTGTTGATTTACCGCTTGTAAATTTTTTGATGATTTAGCTTTAGTTTAGATTTTAGAATTAGATTTTAGGAAATTCCGAATAATTTGCCTAAACTATTCATATCGGAGAACTAATAAACAATTATTTACTTGATTTAATTATTTTTTCTTAGTAGGGGGTATAGTGTCATGGGAATTTGATGACACTGGATACAAAAAAGATGCCAATGATAAAGCTGGGTGGGGGGGGGGGTTGTAGTGTTGGTAATTTGTTTATAATTTTTAAATGGTTAAATTTTACATAAAGTGGGATATTTAGTATAAAGTTTGGATATAGTTGTTGTTGTTGTTGTAATTATTGTTACTACTATCATTATTGTTATTATTATTATTATTGTTATTATTATTATTATGTTTTTTGGTGTATCTCTCCATATTGTAAAAGATATTTTTTAAACAATAAATATTTTATAAAACTAATTCTAAATTGATTGAATAAATTATTGGGCGATAATCGGTCGGCAACCTGTATTGAAACATCGTTCCGTCTTACTTCAAAACATACCTTTATTACTTACTCTCACCCAGCTTATGGAGAGTCCGTTCGACTCTGGCGAGCCGTCTACGCCCACCTCTGAATTATTCTACACGGCGTATTTAAGATTCTATGTTATTATTATCGAGAATCATGCGAGCACCATGTATTTAGAGTTAGAGTGTCAGACAACTTATTCCTTCATTTGTTATACCAGCCGCATAGTTAAACGAATTACGTTTATTTTCAATTTCTCAAATTTTTTTACTGTGTATGAAATTTAATGCTTTAGGAATTTGGATCAAAGCATGTTTTCCATATTTATCATATTTCAATATTAATGCAAAACTTTTTATCTTGGAGTATTTATTTCTTCGGAATTCTTTTAGGAATCCTTTTGTTTATAAGCTACATAATTCTGACCTATATAATTTTGAACCTATTTTAACTAATGCCTATCTGCACAGACAGAAAAATTATTAATTGTGATGATAAAACAAACCTTTATGAAAAGACATTATTTTGTCGAGATGAAATTGTTTGAAAAAGTAATATTAGTCGTCGATGTTTACTTGTTACACCTTCTGTGTTATGTGCAACATAAAATTCAATATTCGTTACATAGATATTCGATATCAATAGCGATTCATATTGATATCATATACCATACTTATAAAAGTGAAATACCATCATGGATAACACTATACTTATATAAATATATATATATATATATATATATATAAATATATATATATATATATATATATATATATATATATATATATATATATATATAAATATATATATATATATATATATATATATATATATATAAATAATATTAAAGAAACTCTAGGATTTTTCGAAATAAATTTCGATTTTTTGCCCCAATTTCCTAGATTAAATTTTTGTATTTTATAAATACGTAAAAAATGCTAATTTGGTGACGGTCTGCACCCAAATTAGCAACAAGTAACATCTCCTCGGAGAATAATTACAATTAGCTAATTCATACTGATGATGACTACTTTGTAGTCGAAATACATATTTATAAAATAAAAAAATTTTATCTACGAAATTTACATATATATATATATATATATATATATGTATATTTATATATATATATATATATATATATATATATATGTATATTTATATATTTATATATGTATATATATATATATCGCCACTATAACGGTCATAGTTTAAATCCGATGGGAATGAAATTTGATATATGAGGTGCTTTTGTGCCTTGTCACCATTAAAACGGTAGGATTCGTTTTCGAGAAAATTAAAAAAGAAAAATCATTAGGCAAAAATCAGTGATTTTTATTAAAAGCTTATGTTTGCAGTCTAGTACTTGGTCTGCACTGGTCTAGTACTTTTCGTGCTCGAGATATCGTATTCACACATACCAGTAAAGGTGTAGAAAACTAGTTTTGTCTCTTATCATTTTTTCTGTTACACTAATAAATATTTACAGAAATATTTACATATTAAGAGTGAAAGTACTTAGTACTTAGTACTATGATCACACTTCTTAACATCTAGATTTTCACCTACTTATCACTACTAACTAATTTTGTTAGAAAAAGTAGTTTACTTTTAATCGAAGTACAAAACAATTTGACCTAGAGATACAAAATTTTAAACTTGGATATTATGACATTAGGAGATTCCAAATTCAGATTTTGATGGAAATGGAACTTTACTCTTGGCGAGTATATGGTCCGATTTGCCATGTTTGAGCAAACCCTCACGAACTTGACAACTCAGATACCAAAGCAAAATTATCATTATTTGCTATTGGTATGTGTGAATACGATATCTCGAGCACGAAAAGTACTAGACAAATGCAGACCAAGTACTAGACTGCAAACATTTTGCCTAATGATTTTTCTTTTTTAATTTTCTCGAAAACGAATCCTACCGTTTTAATGGTGACAAGGCACAAAAGCACCTCATATATCAAATTTCATTCCCATCGGATTTAAACTATGACCGTTATAGTGGCGATATATATATATATATTTCAAAGATGCTCATTTTCGACATCGGTACAAGATCAATTTTCTTTGGGAGGAAATCCGCTAAAAAATACAAACTGGAACTGTATATAGAGGTTGTGTGGAACACTGTATTTATTTAATTGAAAGCGTCGTTCGATTTACTTATTAACAAATTGTCAAGATTTTTTTTGTCTCCCTCCAATAATTTTGTTTGGATGGACATGACATCACGTGCTAAATAAATTTTGTTATTAAACAAAAATTTCTTAATAAATCATAATAATTTTTTTCCATGAATATTTAGTAAATAATTTTTTTTTGGTTCAATTACACACTTTCCATAAAAATACAAACAACAAAAAAAAGTTATTATTATCTGTATGCTAAATAATTTTTTTACTATCTATACAGTATGACAATTTCAATTATGTTCAAAATAAAATTTAGAGTTTAAAAAAACTAAAAAACATGCTTTTATAGGAATATGAATTAAAAAACGCAATTTAAATAGAATAGAATAAATTTAATGTAAACAAAAGCATCGGGTGTTCTCTACTTACTCTTGTAAGCAGAGCCATTATGAAGACGTTACATTATAGTTAATTTTGTTGTCAATCTCCCTATTCTATTCTAATTTAAATTATTATGCATTTTTTAGTTCATATTCCTATTAAAGCTTGTTTTTTTAATATCTAAATTTTATTATATATTTTTTAGTCTTAAAGAAAATTATTTTTTGTTTTGTAGTCACATTCTTCGTCATTATTCCCACGAGTCATGGAATGAATCCAATGCTAAACCAATTCTAAACAAAAAAAAGGCGTTACGCAGGAGCTGCGTCAACTTAGCGAATTTCTTTAGAATACATAAATCACTCTCTAGTCACTATTTCAGTCTGATCAAAATGAAATGTTAATTGACTAAACTGCCGGCGTATGTACAAGAACGAAGTAACCGGCTATGCTTGTGAAGGTTTTCTGCATTTTCCTTCACGAACTCCAGATGAATATCGGCATAGTTCCTATCAGAGTCGGCTGCAGCCTCACATTCTACCAATTTCTAGTCTACACACAAAAATTCCTTCCACTCCTTTCACGGAAAGTATCACCAAATTAGCAACGAATAACATATCCTGAGACAATATAAGAGTAATTTTAATAAGAGTGATGTTAACAAGAGTAAATCGAATGAAAGCAATTTTAACAAGAGTAATTTCAATAAAATTTATTATATTTTAATTTATTTTCTTTAATTATTTATTTATTTTATTTTTGTTTATTGATCTCTATTTTCTATCTCTTTCTAATTGTAAGAAAGTAAATTACGACTCGCTAATTTATACTGATGATGACTACTGTGTAGTCGAAATACGTATTTATTATACAAAAACTGATTTAGCTATTGGGGCGAATTTGAAATTATATTTCAAAAACCTATAGTTCTCATTAATTGTAATTTGATACTCTAATATATAAAATAATCAACTTTAATTTTGATTTACGACAAAAATTCATTAACTTTATTGTGGATTTAGTAGAATAGTATGAATGTCCTATACCTAATACATGAACGTTCTTCCTTAAAAGTTTAGTATTATTTATAATAGACTGTTTCTTGTGAATTGACACTCTATACATAATTACAATATTAAAAACCATGGTGTAATGACTATTTACAATTATTCATTTATTTATTTTGTTTTTATTTTTCTATTTTATTTTTTGGTTAATTTAACAAAATAATATTCATAAATTATACACATTTATAATATAAAATAATAATAATAATAATAATATTCATATAACCTAAATAATCCTATTTTATATACAGGTTGCTCTCAAATGATTTTAAAATAACTCAGAATGGTGTGTTATTTTTAATATTGAGAGGTGACAAGTTTCAAGACTTTGTAAATTATTCTAAAGAAAATTAATAATAAATTAAAATGTCTCGCAAGAAATCACTTAAAAAACATTAACATAGGTCTATCAATGACTGAAGCAATACAATTGGGAAAAGGTTAAAATTTTTAATGGATTAATTTATATAAAATCACATCCAACTTTCGCATAAATAGCTCCAAACAAGCAAACTTTATCTTAAATTAACATTCAGTTCTTTTAAATCTAAGCTGTGATTACAATATTACATTATATCGAATTTAAGGTTGTTGTGAAGAAAATTCAATTTAATGACAGGTTCTTCAAAATTTGACAGATTATTATTTTAATAATAATGAATATCCTGTCAAAATTTGAAGTTGATCCTGTTTTTAGTTTTTGACTAAAAAAATGTTAAACTTAAAAACGATTTTTAAGAGATTTTTACATAGGTTAGTTATATGGACTCGTCGGTAAAAACATGAATACAAAAATCTATATCTGGACAACCAGATATGCCAGTGTTATGAAAAACTATCATAATAATTGTCAAAGTCTTATAAATACCTAGACCAAATTTCAAATTAATCCTGTTTTTTGTTTCTGAGATAATTAAATTTGTAGATCGAAAAATGTTCCTAAACTAGTTTTATTTGTAGTTTTATTTATTTTTATCTAGTTTTATCATCATGCAACTTTTTTGAAATACATAAAAACATGATTTTAATTATTAAAACTCTTCGAAAAGATGAAATTTAGGATTTAAGTTTTAAACAATATTTTTTTTTTACAAATATTTATTTTTTTTACAACAATTAAATTATTTGAAACGATTTAACTGCAAAATTTTTACTTATTTAGAGTTGGCAATGGATGAGATATCAATGCATTTACTATAGGACAAGCTCATCACCCCTACTAACCCATTCAAGTTTCACAACAACCTTAATATTGTTTAACTTTAAAACTATCTAATCATCAAAAAAAAAAGCAAAACAAATTATTGTTACCACTGTTTCATCAAAAATATAGTTTTCCATTTGAAAAACGTTGTTTAATTAAATATCGTTTTTGTGATAAAAGTTTATTAGTGCGGCCACTCTATATAGTTAATTTTTGTTTTTGTTTAAATGAAGCTAATAAATCTATTTGATTATTTTCCAAAGCAAAATCCGAAATACGTCAAATCCATTTGATAAACACACAAAAGTTGTTCGATAAAAAATTAATTTTTAACTAAACATATTTTCGAAAACCATTTGGATTCGGTACAAATCAACTCTAAAATTTTGAGTCGGTAGTACAATCGACTATTAAAAGTCCTGCAGAAAACGCCAATGAGTTAATCGTAAACGGTGAACATATTATTAATAATATTTGAATTTAAATTATTTGACAAATGTTCATATTTTACTATCAACTGCTTGACCTTTAAAATATAAAGATCATTCAAAAAAAATAAACCAAGGATGGCCATATTCAGCAGGCCAGGCTCTTTGATAGCCGATTGTGATCTTATTCGTTTGACGCAACACCCCCCCCCCCTCCAGTAAAAGTGGTTAAAAATGGGTGAAAATAATTTGTTAGGGCCAAAGAAAGTGTTTCCAAGTAGAAAAAAGTCCTTTTCGTCCTTGAAATCCTTGAAATTCAAAAATGTTTATTTTTAATTTTTAAGGAGCTTGCGAAAAAACATACAATCAGACGCGGATGGCGACTTTCTTTTATACTATATAAAGATGTACAAGTTTTATTCGAAGCATTTTTTCGAAAACCGAATAAAAAAGACACTGACACAAACCAACAATAAAATTTTGAAAAATGGACAGGAATTTTGTGCCATGCCAGTACAAACGGCGGATCTTATTCGCTTTGATCCCCTCCCAGTAAAAATGGTTGAAAATGGGTGGAAATATATGAACCTTCAGTAAAACCTGATAAGCAAGCTTCTGTCTATTACCAAAAAATGGCAGAAGCGAATCCCGTCAAACTAAAGTAGAAGGAGAAAGTCAATGTGCCATAAGGTCGAACTGCCAAACATTTATATACCCAAAAATATATCTATCTATATAATGTGTCTGCGGTATTTTGAAGTACGTTTTTCTAAAATAATAACCGAAAACATAAAAAAAAACCCTTTTGGTAACGTTCGTCAGAACGTATTATGTATACTACATTTGGAGTCGATCGGCGGTTGATCAATCCCTCTAAATGATATTCAAATTTCGGGTTTTGGATAGTAATTATCCAAAAAATATAATAATTTACATATTAGTTGTATTTATTCTCACGTTTATACATAAACATTTAGTTATAAGTAACCTAGTTAACAATTTCAAGTAATAAATCGCCGCACCGTAGGGAGGACTACTTATGATAGGAAATGCACATAAATTTTAAAATTTATAATTGCATTTATTTACTTGTTTTATTATACTGTCTTTTCTTTTTTTTTGTTAAACGTGCAAAAAATATTGCGTCAGTATGATAATTATTCTATTTTTTATTGTACATTTTGATTTTTGATCACGTTGGAAGGCCGTTCGTTATAGAAATATATTTTTGTAAAAATTACAATTAATTCTATTATTTAATTAGTATTATTTTATAATAGTCATTTTTCTATATAGGTGTAGATAGATCGATAGATAGATTGTAGAGGCTGCCCTGGACGGGCTACACTTCGATGAGAAAGTCCATTGTGATGCCTAAGGATGTGAGGATGTGAGTGGAGTCGAAGGAATTTTTGTGTATAGACTAGGAATTGGTACGATATGCGGCTGCATTCGACTATGATAGGAACTATGCCGATATTCATCTGGACTTCGTGAAGGAAACTGCAGAAAACCTTCTCAAACCACCCCTTTTTTTTCTTAATAATTGAAAAACTGCCGATGTCAGGATTCGAACCCATAATCTCCCAGTTTCCAAGTATGCATACTGCGCAGATATAACGCCTTAGACCGCTCGGCCACTTGGAGTGGTCAAAATAATATATAGGTGTAACCGAATGTTATCTCTGTCTCCTATCATTTCAACGTAGGTTTTAGGCCACTCCAAGTTTTTTAGGGTTGTAGGTTACTTGACAAAATTCGATAGTAGGCTCTCAAAAAATTTACATCAACCAATATTTTTATAATTATATTTCAAATTTTGCCCCTATTCCTAGAACATTTGTTTGTATTTTGTAAATACGTATTTCGACTACAATGTAGTCATCATCAGTATGAATTAGCTAATCGTAACTCTGGGATATGGATTCAGAGATATGTTACTTGATGCTAATTTGGTGCCTGTGTCACCGCAACATATCTCTGAATCCATATCTCAGAGATAGTTACAATTAGCTAATTCATACTGATGATGACTACATTGTAGTCGAAATACGTATTTATAAAATACAAACAAATGTTCTAGGAATAGGGGCAAAATTTGAAATAGAAAGAAAAATATAATTTAAAAAAAAACCTAGAGTTCTCTTTGATTATATTAATAATCTTTATCAATATTATTATATTTAAATATTATATATGTAAGAAATATAAATTTTATAAATTTTGTTTAATTTACTTGCCAATTCACGGCAGTTTTTCTATACTGGACTTTGATGGAGAGCCTTTAATATTATTTGAGACAACCCACTGACCTCTATCTAACTGAACAGAGTATCCCAAACACCGCTTTAACTAGCCAAGGTACTAAATTTTTCTTCAGTGCGTCAGCGCAGCGTTTATGTGTGATATGTATGTGTAGCTCTCACTTGTATTTCCCCACAAATGAATAAAGTTTTTAGTCACGCAAGCGTACTGAAGCAAAATTTTGTACGTTGGCTAGTTGAGGCTCGTTTAGGTCTATAAGAATAGTCTGTCCAGTTATATAGATGTCGGTGAGACAACTAAATGTGTGTTTACTAGTGTGTTTTCTAGAAAATTTTTTTAATAGACATTTAATCAGGTTGTGAACGCAAAACATAATTCTTAAACAACATTAATCGAAAATATTCAACGGTTATACTAATATAACTTTACCAGTCCAAGTAGCCGAGCGGTCTAAGGCGTTATGTCTGCGCAGTATGCACACTTGGATTTACAGAAACAGAAACACACTTGATTTTAAGAGAAAATAGAAATATTTCAATTCTTTCAAAAGCCAATTGACATCCCTATTAACGACATTATAAAAGACTTGCTGGAATCTTTGTATAAACTATATTTGTTTATACAATGTAAATTAATGTTCTAATATCAAATTTCAATAAGAACATTTGTTTGTCTGGCCCCAAGCTTGGTATGCTCCTGATGTAATGATCGGAGTTTGAATTTAATAAACATAAATTGTTAATTATAAATTAATTAATGGCTAATCACTGAAAATTAAATTTGTGATAAAATATCACTGATATAGTGTAACCGAATTAAATTCCCCCTTAAAATTTTAAAATAATAAATATTTAAAAAAAAAATGCATCCCCTTTTATATTAACTACAAACAATAAATTTCTAAATGAATAATAATTAATAATACAAAAAAGAGACCTAATTTTATTTTAAAAAATGAAGAGAAAAGTAAAACGGGAAACAGGAAGAAATAAAGAATTGAAACCGTTAACGTTATTAGGGCGGGTGTCCACTTATAGTAAAACTATACGATTATATGGTTCGAAGATATAATCTATCTATAAATTAATAGTTACTAAATATCTAATTTCAATATTAATTTTTAATCAGTTTTCAATAGCCATTTTTTCCGCTCATCATACCACTCTCATTTCTCACTGTCTGGTGGTATCCTATAGGCAGAGCTGGGCAGTACTTTAAGTACAGTATACTTAAAGTGCATATTATTATTTGTGTATACTTAAAACGTCACTGTATTACGCCAATGTCAATTTCCATTAAGGTTAAGAAGACATATGTATGCAAGAGCAAGCACATAGTATATAGACTAGCATGTCATTGAATTTTTTTAAATATGATTACATGCCCAGTGTCCTAACCGTTACACCACGGATCAAATAGATTAATGAGTCAATTTTTTCATTTCATTAACAGTATTATTTTGAAGTCCACTTATTATTTTACATATTATTATTTGTGTTTACTTAGCACTATACCAATGTCAAAGTTAATGTTGATTTCAAAGTAATACTGTTACGCCGGTCAAAATCAACAATAAATTCGCAAAACATGATGTACCTCTGATTTTTTAATATATTGTTTGGACTCATTAGGGCTATGTATATCCAAGTTTGAAACTCTCAAAAAGTTGTGGAAAAATTTTTACACGCGAAAAACCGCGGAATTTTTGGACTTGAATCAGATTCTGCTATATATCTCCAAATCCATGCATTTTTCTTCGAAAGCTATTCTATACGTTTTTTAAGAGCATTAAATTTGTGACAAATTAAGCTCAATCGAAGCTCTGTAGGTTAATTCGTTACCGAATCACGGCACTTTTAAAATAGGCCAGCTTTTCCAAAAATTTACAATTTTAGTTTTAGAATTTCTTTGGACCGAAATTGCGTCGAAACCATTGGTCCTGCGAGTAGAACTTGCAGAATATAACTTGTAGGCAATTTAATTAGCTTTAAATAAAGCGAAAAGCGAAGTCTATAAACCTCGTAGTTCTCTTAAAACCCAATATAAGGTAAAATCGCATTTTTCCAGAAATGTTCTATAACCTTTCCTATCTTTTGTTTTTTGGTTTGGTAATGAAAAAGAAGGCATGTAATCATTAAAAAACGTTGAAATGTATTTTAATATAAACATAAATAATAAACATAAGTAATCAAAAGTATAGTAACTTAAACAATTAATTAATCAGTCAATCAAATTAGACACATAGTCAAATAGGCCTGTCAAAATCAACAATAAATTAAGAAAACATGATGTATCTCTGATTTTTTAGTATGTTGTTTGGACCCATTAGGGCTATGTATACTCAAGTGTGCAACTCCCAAAAAGTTGTGGAAAAATTTTTACACACGAAAAACCGCGAAATTTTTGGACTTGATTCAGATTCTGCTCTATATCTCCTAATCCATGCATTTTTCATCGAAAGCTCTACACATTTTTTAAGAACATTAAATTTGTGACAAATTAAGCCCAACAGGAGCTCTGTAGGTCGAGTACATGTATGTAAACAAACAATACATCAACTGGCGGATATAAGCGACGTTGCCGGATTGCTACGTATAAAAATGTTAGGTAGTATCTGTATATACGTATACATAAGTATCGTATGTGTAACGTGTCTACCGGTACAGTCTTGGACAAAAATTATGGATTATGATGCTATATGTTCCTTCACTCTTACTATAAGCATCCACAACTTTTTAACAATATTGTATGACGACAACTACCTTAATACAAGTACTCAGTACAAGTACCCACTGCTGTTCATCAAGACGAACAGAGAGCTTGTAGTGTAAATTAATTTCAAGTGGAACTTTTACTGTCTAAGTTCAATCTGCTCGCTTATTATTTCTGTGACCAAGACAGACTGGCAATAGAATTGACAAACAATTTTTCGATAATTTTGCTTAGAGTACTGATTCCCGGTACTTTGCCCAGCTGTGCTCTAGGTCTGGTATCGATAACGAGTTTATAAAATTAACCAAACATATAACTAACTACACATCACATAGTCTCCTACACTCGACTAACTGACGAAGGATAATAATAAAGTAAGTTACTTTAGAATTCAAAGAAAACATTGGATGATGTGGGAACGGGATGGGGTGAACAAAGGGATGAAATCCAGAAAATCTACAATGCATATATATATATATATATATATATATATACATAGTTTGTAAATGATTAGAATTAATATACTTTAGAATGAGTTTTCATACTAGAAAGTGATATATTTATATATATATATATATATATATATATATATATATATATGTGTAGTATAGAAAGCTAATATTTAAGTAGTTCAAACAATCTATTTATGGCTGATCCACATTTTCCCTAAATTACAATCGGGATAAAATGAACCTGTTTGACAAAATTTTTTTATTTAAATATTTTTATATAATAAACCACATTTAAGAATGTGGTTTATTCTACTTTTTAGTTAATAAAAGAAAAGCAAATTTTTTTATTTAAATATTTTTGACCTATTTGAATATCACATTTAAGAATATAGACAAAAAAGTATAGGATAACAAATTTTATTTCTACTTTTTAGTTAATAAAAGAAAAGCTTGTCTATCTAAACGTGGTGGTAATGAGAAAATTGAAATTCTTATTATAAGGTAATTTGGATTCCAAAAAAACGCGAAAATCGTGTCCATTTTACGATTTGGTGAGCGGTTTACAAGATTTAATCTAAAATTGTATGAAATGGGAAGTAATATCTCGAAAACTATCCGTTGAATCACCAAACCAACTAGATTTTTGTGTTTTTTGGGTCCGATTAACCTTACACATTAATTGTCATTCAAATCGATTTCCACAAATTTTTAATGATTTTTTCGATTTTTTCTAGGTGGTATGTGACCTTCGAAAAAGTCACATTAAATCAAAATATAATATTTGTTCCCAATTTTAATGAAATTCGCTCGATTAGATAAATTGAAACAAAAAAATAAAATACGAAAATCACATTCATTTGACCATGTTAAGAGCTGTTTACGAGATATCGTCCTAATAATTTCCCAAATTCACACATTTTCAACAAATCAACAACGTTAAGGTTGATTTTGGAAGTATTTTTCTCATTTTACCAAATCGAAACTTAAATTCTCTTACTTTTCTCAAAATTCTAAAACATATTTAAGTATTGCAACGTTTTCGAAATCACTCCTAAACCTATAAGAGTCATTTTTGTTTAAATGAAGCCATGATAGTCGTATCAAAAAAATGTAATCAAAACAGCCTACTGCTGTATAGTGTTTCACGAGGCACGAGGCGAGGTTTTGGTATTACCTCGCCTCGCCTCTATTTTTTAAATATCAACCTCGCCTCGCCTCGGCCCCGGCCGAGGCACAATGTTGACTAGCCTCGCATCGCCTCGGTTGGGTTAGCTATCATCCTCGCCTCGCCTCGCCTCATCCGAGGCGAGGGAAAATTATTACGAACTTTGACTTATTTTGCATGAATTTACATAATATGGTAAAAAAACTTACATATATATATATATATATATATATATATATATATATATATATATCAATTTTAGAGACCTAGAAATTTTAGAGAATTTTCAACATCTACTAGGTATCATCGACGGACTTTTGAATAAATATTTGCAAAATTTTGACTTTGGTACGAGACCAATAGCTCTATTTCCTGTCCGGAAATTCGCTAAAATAAAATAAAATATACAAATTAGAGAGAGAGAGAGTTGAATAAAAGAGGGCTGCGTTTTTTGACGTGACAAAAATACACTAATATAATCAATAGAAATCTACATATTAAATCACGTTTAGAGTTGAAAAAATAACGTAAAGAACTTCAATCCTGACGGGGTCCCCCGACCGCACAATTGTTTTTCTTCTCTAAAATAAGAATATGCAGTCGATTAACAAAATAAAAATTATTAAAATTATATTTATTTTTCTCTATAAAATTTGCAAACAGCCGATGAACAAATTTATGATTATTATTATAAAAAGTAATCATGGCATAAAATTTCTTTTTCCTTTAAAACACATCTAATCTATCTATATTTTTTGTAAAAATACATGTTACTATTTTTTTTTTAAATTTACTTTTTGCAAATTTGCCCCGGCGAGGTTACCTCGTAGCCTCGGTGAAACAATACTGCTGTAACAGTAAGCTTGCGTCTACATCTATTAAAAACTTGTTCGTTTTTTCGAGGGTACGTTGAAGATGTTATATGTGGATCAGGCCATATAAAATATACTATTATATTAAAGAAAACCGCTCAGTGTTACAAGAGTTAAGGTACTGTACTGTACGGTGTACACTACATATAACAGGTAAAATAAGGCTGATATGATGAGCCTGACTGAGTCTACATACATATACCTTATTGACAGAGCCGGAATTAAGATATTTGCCACCCTAGGCTGTTCATATTTGTTTTGGCCTACATCGCCGACCCCTCAATTTTAATCTGTTTTCTTAACTATTTAATAATTATGTCAAATATTCTATATTATTGAGCAATAATGGGGAGCCACCCCATTAGTGCTCAATAAAATACGTGCATTCAGAAGATTGCAAAAATAATATAAATACAATTTGCAAGTTACATATTTAAAATTGTTTATTCCATGGGAATAAACAATCACATATAGTATTTTGAACCGAACTTTATTCCTAACGAATTCTTCTAGTAACTGATCTTCGTCTTTTGAAATTTCAATCAATTCTTTTCATAGTTGCACGCATGAATTCGTACCACGGTTGTCATTTATTATGAAGTTGGATCAAATATTATACTCATTTGTGGCTATTCGTGGCCGATTTTTGACCAAAGTGTTTTTCATGTATTTTGATCTGCTAAACACGATTTTCGCAGGTACTTGACTAGAAAATGGGATGATCAATTGTTATAAACAATTTTTTTAAACAAATCAGAAAGGAAATGTTTTTGGTACTTCTAAGCAAAAAAAGTAATTTCAATTTTCAACCTATGATCTATTAGATTTTCCAAGTTTTCATTTAACTTCAACTGTTAGTAAATATTCATTGAAATAGAAATTTGGGGGTAATGTCGCTAAATATTTGAAGTAGTGGAAGCGGTGAGAAATTGCAATGATATTTTAGTCTTAAAATAAAATTAATTAATTAAATTTTTTTTAAATATATAGACTAAAATGTAGAAAATGAAATATTTTCCCCGAATCACTAATAAGTGATAAAAGCTTGTTGTAGTGAAAATTATTAAGAATAATTTGTTAGATCCATCACACATTTTAATTATGAAATAGAAGAATATTAAGTGAGATGTTGCGAAAAAGTTGCGAAAGTACAAAAAAATAATATAAATCGATTTATTTTTTTTCTTTAACTGCTTTTAAAGTTTTTCTTTTTTATACGCTTTTTTTTTCTTTTAAATTGAAAAAAAATTATCATATAATTTAATTTTTTTTTTAAATCAAAAGTCATACAAATTGAATGTTTTTGATAAATAACATAAATAGATTACACAAATAAATAATTTTGTAAAACCAAGATTAAGTAAACAGAATAAGCATGTATTGTAAAATTGTGTATAGATTTTGATTTCACACTGGCCGTGTTCATTAAGTCGGTAGTTAAATATCAACCAAGCGGGGAGTGATTATGGTTCAAACCTTAGGAGAGGTATTATAATTTTTAATTAATTTTATAAATAATCTGAACACTCCGATTACGTCCATGGTTGTTGATAAACTAAAATATTCTAGAAGCCTCCATGCGAAAATATATTGTCAAAAAAAAAATTTATTAAAAAAAAAAAACCAATGTTCTAAAAAGATCTTTGACGGGTATATAAACCGGTGACCAGTATTGATTCAAATCAGTTTTAATTCGACTATTGTCTGATTCGTTTCAAAGTTTAAAATCGACTATTGTCTGATTAGTTTCAAAGTATATATTCGACTGTTGTCTGATTCGGTTAAAAGTAATTCAAAGTTTGACATTGTGTTGAAAAATTAACATAATTGTTGAAAAAGAAATTGGATTCTCATTTTTTTTTTAAGCAATAAAATCAGTTTCTTTTTGTTTCGTAAAAACTCAATTATAAAATATTTAGAAAAACCTTTTACTAATATATTTTTTTTGTTTTTGTCGAGTATCGGAATCATTTGCAGGTTCGGGCAGCGCTCCTTTGAGGTATAAAGAGAGCCAAGATACCGCGACAACCTTACTGTGATCGAAGAAACTTTTTAAACATTTAAAACATAATGCTCTAAGCTTAATAATAGACACATATTAAGTTCATTAAATAAAAGCTTGTTTAAAAAAAAATTGTATGTATATTATTATACCTTGTATATGTAAATATACAAGGTATATTAATTTTAGTCCCGACTTTGTAACGCTTGAAAATATTAACCCTTGACAAAAATGCTTCACAAAGGAATTCATAAAATGGCCTAATTCAGCCATTTCCACATGTCCATCCGTCTGTAAACACAATAACTCAAGAACGAAAGGAGATAACGAGCTGAAAATTTTTTTGTGTGTTCTAGAGAAAAAATTTAAGGTGAAGTTCGTTAATGGGAAAAATCGGAAAGTTTATAACTGATATCTTTGAAACCGTAAAAGATAGAAAAGAAATTAGTTAACAAAAAATCTTCTTTTCTTTAAAATAAACAACTTTTGTTTGAAAATTTTTTCCATAAACTCAATAGTTTTCTCATAATTTGTGCTCAAAAAAGTTCCTCGGAAACCGAAAAATATGTCCATCTTTAAAACCATAAGAGATTTTTTTTAAATTGTGGAACAGTTCAAAAATTGTTAACAATTCAAACATTGATATACAACTTACAACTCAGTATATACTGGGTATTCAAACAATTAACTCAGTTAGTTGTTATATTACTTATTTTGTATATTTTTAGTTCATTGAGCTCGTTATAAAGCATTTAGTCAACTTGAAAAAATTTGTCGACCTGACCCCCCATCATCTCAAAAAAAACCACTCTAAGCTACAGCCTCCCAAACAGCCTTGTGGTAAATCCAGCCCTGCTTACTGGTAAATAAATGAGGTTAGTTTTAGGTTATAATATTCATATACTATGTGAATTTCTATATAAGGTTTACCGCAACTTATTCATTGTATATAAATGTTCACATCATCATATAGCAGTCAGTAGTGGTAGGTATATCCACCCACATCATTTACCATCAAACCCTTGCTTTTTGCCATGTGTAGATCTCGTGTAGGTAGGTAGGTTGGTTGGTTCGTTACTTGGCTATTCTATTTATTATTTAAAAGTTTAAGTTCGAGGTAATGTTAGATTCTTGTTCATCGTACGAGTATGAGTCAAAATGTTTGACTGACAACGGTGAACAAAGTTGTTTTTCATTTAATATTCTTTATATTAGAAAAATTATATATATATATATATATATATAAATATATATATACTATACGTATATATATAAGCTTTTACTGTTTGAAAATTTTTTTTAAACGGTCGAGTGTGAATTAAGTAGCGTATAGTGAGTATACAGGTTTCATTTATATAAACATCTCTATCGGCCTTTATAACATGCTGCATATGTACAATCATGGTCCTTTAAGGGGTTGATACAAATTCAAATTTAACATAGTATTTTTTATATTTTAACTGAAACAATAAACTATAGAAACAAGTGAAAAAATTCGATATGCAGGAGCTGCTTCAACTTAACGAATTTCATTTCCTTAGAATACATGAATCACTTTCTGGCGGCCACGTATATGATTTTAGTATTTGCAAGGTCAATTTTATTAATAAAGAAAGAAGAAAACACAAAATATAAAATATCTCTCTTAATATTAGAACAATCGAAAAATGCGTGAGGAATTAAGTTTGCTACAATTGTTTGCTACAATTCATCACCTTACCATCTTTGCTCAAACTCTACAGAGATATGAGATATTTTATGTGTACAGGGATATTAAGGAATTTAATTTTCAATCTTAAACCGTCAATATTTCTGTAAATATTAGTGTAACAGAAAAAATGATAAGAAACAAAATTACAGTAAAACTTACTACCAACTACTTTACTTCTTCTAAATTTTTCGCTTTTTTGAATATTAAAGGAGATACGTCAAATTTTGTGTTTCCCCCTTCCTTTAAACCCCCCTTACCCCATATCCGATTTTACCCATTAACGAACTTGACCTTTTGAATACCAAAACCGCCTCAAATACCAAATTTCATTCCAATCAAATTGAAATTGTGACCGCTAGAGCGATTACCGACACATATATATATATTTATATATTTATATATATATATATATATATATATATATATATATATATATATATATATATATATATATATATGTCCATAGATATACATATATAAATTTTACAGATGGTGATTTTCGACCTTTCGGTAGAATCGATGGACATTTGAAGAAATTTTTGCAAAATTTTGAAGTCGGTACCAGACCAATAGCTCTATTTCCTTTCAGGAAATTCGCTAAAAATAACTAACTTAGTTAATTGCTTAAATACCCTGTATAAACTGAATTTAAGGCAGTTTTGCCCATTTTGCTAAACATGAACCAATTTTGTTTATTCACGAACTTGACCTTACTTTATACCTCTTGAACACACATACAAAATTTCAGCTTGTTATCTCTTTTCGTTTTTGCGTTATCGTGTTATCGTGGACGGACGGACAGATATTTTAACACCTATATGAAAATTTTTTTCTGCAATAAATATTTTTTTGTTTGTAGCCTAGTTTAAAGTCTGCTGCAAGTTTTCAATCGATTGTTTTACTGAGCAAGTACAGTATTATTTTTTATTTAATGTAAGTTTGTAGTTAGATCAAAATAAAGAATGATTCTATACGAAATAATTTTACATACAATTTTATATGTAACTGTATTATGTAAATGCAGTAATAAAATTACATAACTTACGGGAAAAATCGGAAAACTGTAATTTTCCCAACGCAACCCCACTTAATGGGAGAAACTCTTCGAAATTACCTTTTTTACTTCTCTTCATGCTAGATGGGTGTGGTTTTTTGCATTATCTGAAGGTAGCGAAGCCAAGGTCGAAGGCCGCCCCAATGGTCTAGCATAGCGAGTTCACCATATAACACACAATAATCTTTTTCTGTATTTACGTAGCCTTCGATCCCAGTTTTATGGGTACAGAATCCTAAAAATATGATTATGTTTTTTTGAAAAATAGTCTATAAAAACAAATTTTATTAATTTTATATATCTCGCATAATTTGACATGATCTGACATGGTAATTTTTTATACATATATGATATTTCACAAGTCAAAAACAAACAGAAAAAAGTTTTTTACATCAATAAATTGTAATACTTTTTTATATAATAATAATAATAGGTTTTTAAAAAAAAAATACAGAAAAAAATCTTTTTGACATTTCGAATATTTTTATTATCTTTCAAAAGAATCATTCATTTTCCCTTTGTGGGTAGCAACATGATTGTTTATTGAAAAAATAAAACAAGATTCTTGGAAAATGTAGAATGTATTGCAAACTTAGGTAATATTCACAAGTCTGTCATTGTAAAATGCGAAGAAGCAACTAGAAATGTTTCTAAATGATTTTAATACTTTTCAAGGATATATTTCCTATTTAAACTTCACGCCTTCGGGAGGTAAAATCTCAGGGAATATATTTTTTTGTCACGAGATTGTGAGGCACAAAATGTGTCAGTCATTAAAAAATGTGAAAAAGATCAAGTAACCACTAGAATTCGAAGAACCTCAGACCACCTTCGTCTTACCACGACGGTGTGCTAATAAATACACCTCGCGGTTACTTACTGTTTACATTACACTTCTTACTCACATATAAAAAAAATTTTATGCAATCCGTAAGTAACCGAGCAAGGATGCTGAACCATTGCATCCTGTTCAGTGCACTGAAAGACAGCCTCTTGGTTGCACTCTGAAGCAGTATTTTCCCGGACTCCTGCCGCGGTCTTTTTTCCCAGTGATCACCGTGTTTAGCATTTGACCACTCGTTGATCACCTGTTTGCACGCAGTCCTTGGAATTCCTAAAATAGGCTCTGGGCCTATGAAGGGAATTCGAACTTCCTTCTTTGCCAAGGCATCTGCTTTTTCGTTTCCTTCGAAACCATTGTGACCCGGCACCCAGATCAATTTAAAATTGTTCCGTTTTGCCAGCTCCAGCAGTTCCTCCAGACAATCCATGGCTACCCCTGAGGCGACCTTAGTTCCAGACAAGACTTTTAGAGCAGGTTGACTGCCGAGAGAATATATACGTTCTGGTTTATGTAGCCTCTACGTAGGTTCTCACGGACGCAAGCTAGTATGGCGTAGACTTCTGCTTGAAAGAGCGTGGCATATTTCCCCAAGTTGAGGCTTACGTTTGCTTTGGGTCTCTCACCGTAGAATCCCGCCCCGGTCCCATAGATAGCTTCTTCTGTTTAATTTTATTAAGTTAAAAGAGTGCAACGAATTCTTTAAACAAATTCGCGGTTCATGTTTAAAATATTTTTCGCAATATACACTATGTTTAATTTACATCTTCGTATAATAGATCCCACGAGTATGAGAGAGTACATATGTGCATATACATTAAGCAATGTGTATGAGAAGGAGGTCTTGTAGGTGTGTGTTGGTTGTCTGTCGTACGATATACTTTAGATGACGCTTGTGGAGTGGGGTTTTTAAAATGAACAGATCAGTTGTTATGATTTGTTATGTTGTTCAAAGTTATGTTGTTTAGTATGCTATAACATCTAATTAGAGTGCGTTAAATATGTTCATTGTTGTCTTCTTAAGCATAGCATTACTTCTAACAATTGAAAATTCTTTTTCGAATATCCCTTTTTATTTGTATGTGGAATGTTTGAAAATAAATGATAGTATTCTATTAACGGTATAATATTTAACAACAATCCACACAAATTAAAAGAAAAATAAAACCCCAAAACGAAAAAAAAATTGAATTCCGACAAAAAAAAAGTTAAACCAACGGTTCGAATATTCCTTCATCACTTGGTAAACAATATCCGAGTCGATTGTAGAAATCTGCCCGGGTATTTTCTAGCATTTGAAGAGAAATATTCGCACAAGTGTCAACAATTCTTTGCCTTAATTGTTGCAAATTTTCAGGCCTATTCCGCGAATAAATCTGTGTTTTGAGAAAACCCCGTAAAAAAAGTCGTTAGGAGATAGATCTGGCGATCTGGGTGACCACTTCATGGTTCCAAAACCACTCATAAGACGTTCCTGGAAAAATTCTTCCAGAAACTGCCTTACTATCATGGCATTGTGTGCAGGGCAACCATCTTGTTGCAACCATACAGATTCCAGTTCTAATTTGTACAATTTGCACTTTTTCTTTTTTTGTGTAATAATAACCCATTGTTGTAATGATGCCAAAAATAAAATAACACGTATTTTCCAAAAGCTTTCACATACTAATGATTGCATCAGTGCACATACATCACAAACCCCAATCCACAAGCGTCATCTGAACGTATATCCTACGACAGACAACCAACACACACCTACACGACCTCCTTCTCATACACATTGCTTAATGTATATATATGTACTCTCTCATACTCGTGGAGATCTATTATACGAAGATGTAAACTAAACGGGCTGTATATGTTCTTTTTTTACATGTTATGTAGTAAATCTAATTAGTCGTTATCTATCATAGGTGGGCTGATTTTGACTGCACTCAGCTCTGAGTGAGAGGTAGGAAGAGAGATAGAGTAAATATAGGGTAACCTACCAATTATTATTATTTTATTTTTTTAATTAAAACATTTTCTGAAAAAAAATATAATAATACCAACTCTTTTTTATGGTCACTATTATTCAAAGTATACAATACATTGAATACATACTCTGGAATTTTGGGCTGGTAATTTGGGGCATAAAATGTACCTTTTTAATATATTTGGGTATGAATAGAATATAAATTATATATAAATTATAAAATATAAAACTTTTGATCTTATACATTTACCGCTTGTAAATTTTTTGATGATTTAGTTTTAGTTTAGATTTTAGAATTAGATTTTAGGAAATTCCGAATAATTTGCCTAAACTATTCATATCGGAGAACTAATAAACAATTATTTACTATGATTTAACTATTTTTTCTTATTAAGGGGTATAGTGTCATGGGAATTTGATGACACTGGATACAAAAAATGCCAATGATAAGCTGGGTGGGGAGAAGGTTTGGTAATTTGTTACTAATTTCTAAATGGTTAAATTGTACATAAAGTGGGAATACATATAGTTGTTGTTGTTGTTGTAATTATTATTATTGCTATCATCATTATTGTTGTTATTATTATTATTATGTTTTTTGGTGTATCTCTCCATATTGTAAAAGATGTTTTTTAAACAATAAATATTTTATAAAACTAATTATAAATTGATTGAATAAATTATTGGGCAATAATCGGTTCCGTCTTACTTCAAAACATACCTTTTTTACTTACTCTCACCCAGCTTATGGAGAGTCGTTCGACTCCGGCGAGTCGTCTGCGCCCACCTCTGAATTCTATACACTCAGTTTAGTGTCAACCACTCTTGCCTTGTTTCATATTATGTTAAATAATACATGCAATATATAAGTAATATTGCTTTCAATAACATTTCCAAAAAGTTATCGGTATTATCTATAAAGATATTTTTCAGATATCAATGAATTAACTAGACAGTAGATCTTAAACAAAACCGTATATATTGTTCATTTAAATTTGACAGATATATCTGTCAGCTATAATCGAAAAGTTGTTCGAATGGTACCGTAGACATGCAGTTAGGGAAGTGTACGGTTTCCTCAAAGGAATAATTTCAAGTTTATGAGAATCTTTACGTGAAAATTATGGAAGGAGGAAAGTACAGGAGGTGCTATGGTGCATGAATGGTTAAGAAACGTACATATACATAAATACAAATAGTAGCATTTCATCCACCTAAATATATATATATATATACAAACTCATCTTTTTTGAATCACATATAGGGTTGTCAAAATTTGGATGGGCATGAAGTTTTACATGCTTCTAATGATAGAGAGTGAGAGAGAATGATAACTTTGCTATTAATTATCTCGCGTTCTAAACGGTCAAAAATTCTGAAACTTCGGGATTTATTAGAAAACGTTATTTTTAGTCCGTGAAACAAAATTATCAAAATCTGTCGAAAAGTGGTTTCATGCTGGAACATACAAGTTTTTATTCTATCTATTATGGTTTCAATGATAGGGATTTTTATCCATTTTTTCTAAACATTGTACGATTGACCTTACTTTTTATCTCTAGAAAAATTAGGACTAAAAAATTTCAGCTCGCTATCTCTTTTCGTTTTTGAGTTATCGTATTGACGGGCGGACGGGCGGGACGACACATTCGCGAAAATGGACTAATTAGGTCATTTTATGAACACCTATAACAAAAATTTTTTTCTGCGATCAACATTTCCAACCGTTACTGAAACGGAACTAAACTTAATATATGTTGGTATATATTATATACTGGGTATAAAAGTATATTTATAGAAAGGTTTATTATTTTTGTTATAAATTTTGAGAGTAAGTTACCAAATTCAAAGAAAGAAAGATTACAAAAGTGTTATAACAACAGTTAGTAACTTCATTCACGCTTGATTATCTCATAAGAAGCCATTGTCTTACATAGTATAGTCCATCAACGCTTCTCTCATAGATACTACACAAGGATACCTAACTCCATGTAAACAAATAATTGGCAAAAATAAGATGACAGTAGTGTCGCTTATATGCCGGAAACAGTGGTGAGTGTATAAGGCGCGAGTTTTAATTGAAAAACATTACGCATTTATAGTATTATAAAAATTATTTGCAGCCAAAGTATTTTTCAATAAAATACTTTGTTTTAATAAATGATAAGTAATTTCAATTTTTCAATAAAGAATTAGTTAAAATTGAAGTGATACATAAATATAAAAAATAAACATCGAATAATTAAATAGTAACCTGTAAAGTTGGAATTGTAATACAACCTATTTTGACAAAATGGAAACCAGACTTCAAAAATCAAATATTCTATAACAAAAAATATACTAAAAAGTAAAAAAATAATTGCATATTCTTGTGCCAATTTTAGTTCACCTAAGCAAAAAATTTTAAATATATATGTACAATTATTGTTATTTTTGGAGGCGGTGTCCAAAATTTATGTGAATTTCTCTATGCTGACATCGACTCCACAAATAACAATAATTGTACATATATATTTAAAAATTTTTGCTTAGGTGAACTAAAATTGGCACAAGAAAATGCAATTATTTTTTTACTTTTTAGTGCATTTTTTGTTTTAGAATATTTGATTTTTTAAGTCGGGTTTCCATTTTGTCCAAATATTTTTTATTTAATAAACTTCTCAACCCTAATTTTTTCATGTATTATAACTATAGAAGAAGTTTAGTAGATTTCCTGGTATAGTATCGTATGTATAGTATAGTGTAGTATACACTATACATATATATGGTATAGTATCGTATAGTATAGTATAGTGTAGTATACATATATATATATATATATATATATATATATATATATATATATATATATATATATATATATATATATATATATATATATATATATATATATATATAGTGTAGTATACATATATATATATATATATATATATATATATATATATATAAAATGTTGTTGGAAAACCCCTTAAGGGTGTTTTTTCCCCTTTAAGTATTGATTTAAAGATAGAAAATGCAAGTTAAACTTTTTGTATCTACCTCTACTAAGTTAACTATCAACTTCAGTATTTTCCAACTAAACTTAAGTATGTTCGTTCGTGTGTTTGTTAGAACAAGAATACTTACATAGGTAACCATTTCAAGTTTTCTCTAAATTTTAATTACTTTCTCCATAAGTATGTTAATTATTTATTACAGTAATTTACAAAAAGTAATAAGTTGTTAAGAATGCAGAAGTAAAATCAAAATTATTATAAAAACAAGTGAAAATAACAACTAACTGAGTTAATTGCCTAAACACCCGGTATATACTGAATTTATGAAATAAAGTTTCTTACAAAAGATGTTTATTTTTAGAAAAGGTACATTTTGTGTCTTTAAATTTTTGTTCTATCTCTAACGATTTCAAAGATGGAAAGTTTGCCCAAACATGATCCAATTTGGACAGCTTTGCCCATTTCCGAACTTATTTAACTCTAGAATACACATACAAAATTCTATTTTCGTTTCATATCTATTTTCGTTTTTGAGTTATCGTGTTTACATAAAGCAGCCGTTACAAATATAGGCTACGTTTTGCATAAATCCCATTAGCTCTTTCTCCCCTCTAAAAATTTACAAATCAAAAATTGTTTTGGTGAACTTTATTATGAATACGGAATACGGAATACAAATAAAATCGAATACGAATTCCGACCGTGTAACGGTTGAAAATATTAATTGCAGAAAAAAATTGTTGGTATAGGTGTTCAAAAAATGACCTAATTAGTTCATTTCCGCATGTCCGCCTATCCGTCTGCCTGTCTGTGGTCACGGTAACTCAATGTATGTTCTAGAGCTAAAAAGTAAGGTTAATTTCGTGAATGGGAAAAATAGGTCCATGCAAACTCCACCCCCACCCGCCAAGAGAGAAAATATCCATCTTTGAATCCGTAAGAGATAGAACAACAGGAGGACAAAAAATGTTATTTTTTGAAAAATAAACAACTTTTGGTTGAAACTTTTATTTCATAAACTCAATATATACCGGGTATTTAAGCAATTAACTCAATAAAGTAAATTTACAGACTTAATTATTGTCTAGATTTTATTAATTCATAAATGATGAAATAATTAATGATGTTTTTTGAATGTAAATAACAACAGTAGTAAGAATCTTGAGAGTGTATATGAAAGAGGAGGAAAATAACTATAACTAAGTAGATATACATTTTATTGTATGGGTGTATTTATACAGAGTGTACTATGGACCAAAAATAAGCGGTCATTTTTCAAAATTGTTAAGATGATTTGTACCTTATTTATTCGGGTTTTGGGAAAATATTTCCAATAAAGTATTGTTATTATATTTATACAGAACAACTATTTTTCGAAGCATTTTTTCGAAAACCGAATAGTTAAAGCACAAATTAATTATAAAATTTTGAAAAATGGGTCTACATATAGTCTACACAGAGGTGGGCGTAGACGGCTCTCCGGAGCCACGGGGAATCCCATAAGAAAGTGAGAGTAAATAAGCAAGGTATGTTTTAAAGTAGGACGGAACGATCTTTCAATACAGGTTGCCTACCAAAGCATCATTATAAATATATATAACTTTTTGGCGGACGATGATTCAAAATAATTATTTTTAAAAACAGCAATTACGCGATCGCGTTCTGCTGTTTCGAATTTATCAAACTCGGCAGAATGTTTCGCGGTATAATGACATTGGAAATTACTTCTTTTTAAACAAATAAACGTTTTACCACAAAATAGGCAAATAACCTTTTTATCAATTTTGTTAAATATACCAAAACGATGCTCCCACTCGTTGATGCCAAAAAATATCCTCCTTTTCTTCGCAGACGGCGCCGCACCTCCAGTGCTGAACTTATCCAAGACTGCTTGCGATGTATTCTCCATTATTAAAATCACTACTTTTATTTTTTTTGAAAAAAGAAATTATGCGAAAAATAAATTTCAATAGCACGAATAGTACTTTTCACTTTTTTAATTCAAAGTAGACTAAATCAAAACAACTCAGTCAGGTTGAGTAAGCTTTCATAAAATTCCCACTTTATGTAAAATTTAACCATTTAAAAATTAGTAACAAATTAACCCCCACCCACCCAGCTTTATCATTGGCATGTTTATTGTATCCAGTGTCATCAAATTCCCATGACACTATTCCCTCTACTAAGAAAAAATAATTAAATCAGGTAAATAATTGTTTATTAGTTCTCCGATATGAATACTTTTCGCAAATTATTCGGAATTTCCAAAAATCTAATTCTAAAATCTACACTAAAGCTAAACCATCAATAAATTTACAAGCGATTTACAATTGTCAAGCGGTAAACGTAAAATATTTATATTTTATTCATACACAAATATATTAAAAAGGTACATTTTATGCCCAAAATTCCAGAGTACGTATTCAATGTATTGTATATATTGTATACTCAATAGTGTATACTTTGTATAATTATAATAGATAATGACCATAAAAACGAGTTGGTATTATTATATTTTTTTCAGAAAATGTTTTAATTAAAAAAAGAAAATAATAATAATTGATAGGATACCAATATTATATTATTATAATTTTATTTTATCCCTGTATTTACTCTATCTCTCTTCCTACCTCTCACTCGGAGCTTGTAAAGTCAAACCCTGTCCACCTATGGACTCTACAATTGCAGTCTATTCAAATATTTAAAGTGGGTTCTGGGCCGGACACGATTACTGCTAGAGACAATTTTAAGTGGCTTTTGATATTCAGCTGAATATTTAATGGAATATGATCTTCTAAAGTTGGAAACAATGCCCCCCCCCCACCTCCCTTTAGCTTTCCTCTACAAACGTATTATCAACAAACGTATTTTTCGAGTCCTAAACCATAGTAATATGTTATAATTTTCGTTATGATTTCGAAATGTAAACAAATACAAAAGTAAAACAGATTTAAAAAAAAGTAATTCCTGTTGTGACAGATATTTGTGACCTTTGTAGAAGGTGATCAGCGTCATGTTAAGTCATCAATCATAACATTTTTGTTAGCTAGAGTTTTCAGTTGACAACCTTTTTAAAAACCATATCTTATACAACTAACAACTCACTATATTCACTAACAGATATTATATTATCTTTGTTTATCTTGAACATATCATCACGAGTTAAATATGTTCATCGCTACCCAACCATCGCACTGTGTTTACCATGTCACAACATGTTTTTAACTTGTTCAACAACGTTAATGCTCGAATCCGGACACTAATTAAACATGAAATGCTAAAAACTAGTAATGTTCAACAGATGAAATTAGCGAATTTCCTTAGAATAAATACATAATTTCTCATGTTGAAATAGATCTTGATTAACTTTTATCGTATTAATGTTCATGCGACCTGTTACTACTAGAATGGCTGCAAACACATTTTTATATATTTACTCGTTCTGCTCGCAAAGGGACACCACCCCTTGACCTCCGGTGCGGTCTTCGGTCTTGTCAAAGTATTGCACGTCAAATGCAAAAAACCGCACACTTCTAGCATGCATAGAAGTAAAGAACTTCTTTTTGAGTGGAGTTTTTTCATATGCGGGGGGCGGGGTTGATTTGGGAAAATTAAAGTTTTTCCCGTAAGTTTGAAGTTAATCCACGTGGAATGCAAAAAAATCAATCAATTCTAGACATGCTAGAATGCATGTCTATAACTGGGTGTAACGACACAAATCTACACATTTGCCTTTTTAACATATATATGGAGGTCTTAATTCTTATTTGCTACATTATGCATGGAGGTCTCTCGCTAGTCGTAATTTACTCTTTGACAATTAGAAATAGATAGAAAGTGGAGATCAATAAACAAAAATAAAAATAAATAGAAAATTAACTAAAATAAATTAAAATATAATAAATTTTAAAATATAATAAATTTTAAATTGTATTGAAATTACTCTTGTTAAAATTTCTTTCATTCACATTTATCACCGGTCAAACTGCCACCAAGTTAGCAGCGAGTAACATATCCTGAGACAATATAAGAGTAATTTTAATAAGAGTAAGGTTAACAAGAACAAATGTAAATGAAAGAAATTTTAACAAGAGTAATGTCAATACAGTTTAAAATTTATTATATTTTAGTTTATTTTCTATTTACTTTTATTTTTGTCTATTGATCTCGACTTTCTATCTATTTCTAATTATCAATGAGTAAATTACGACTAACTAATTTATACTGATGATGACAACTTTGTAATCAACATACGTATTTATAATACACAAAAAAACTGATCTAGGTAAAGGGGGCAAATTTGAAATGTTAGAATTGTTTAAATTTATACTTTTTTGATTTCGATTTTTTATTTTTTTTAATTATAAAAATTATTTATATTATTTATATAGAATATTATAATAAATTGTTTATTTGAAAAAGGTATAAAGCAACCTATTTAAAAATTCCACTGAACACTTGTAAAACAGGGTAACGTACTGGAGGCATGAACGACGTCATAGTTGGCTCGCGACTTCGGTCCGATAGCATATCTCGGTCAACTGTGATATTCGTTAGCCCTCATACCACTTTATACCACTTTATACCAATTCTGGATATCAGAAGCCAAACAACATTACGTAACCTACTTGTTTTGTTAATCAAACAAGTATGATCCAGCACGCATAACAACTATTCATATAAAATATAACTACAGAGCGACAGAGAGATTTAAATCTTCGCTTCAAATTGATAGCATCGCCTCAAATTGGTACCAACGCTCCGTATCATATTGATAGCATCGTATTAAATTAGTAACAGAGCTACATATTGGTAGCTTCGCTACGTCACATGGGTTAGGTTTTGTATAGGTCAGCTATTCAAATGCCTGTATATATTAGAAACTCTGCTCTGCTCGCAAGGGCCCTGACCCTTGAACCCCAAACCGGCAATCGGCCTTGGCTTCACGTCTTAGAAAGAATACAAAAACCGCACCCTTCTAGCGTGTATAGAAGTTAAGAAGGTATTTGGGATGTTTTTCCCATTTCCGTAGGGGAGAGGGGGTTGCGCTGGGAAAATTAAAGTTTTCCCGTATATTTGAAGTTATTCTGCGTCGAATGAAAAAAACCACATTCTTCTAACATTCCAAGAGGGGGTTGTTTGCATAGATGAGTGAGTGAGTCAGTTACACAAAGGGTTATATTATTGGATATATTTTCCATGTATTGTTAACTCAACTCTCTAGTGGTCAAAATTTTTAATGAAATTTCGCATCTGGTATGCTTTTGGTATTTGAAAGGCCTAGTTCGTTAATGAATAGAATCGGTCAAAAGGAAAAGGGGGCTTAGAGAAAGTAAGAAAATATAGAATATCTCTATCTTAATATTAAAGAAATCAAACAGAGTAAAGTTGTAGAAAAACAAATTTATTACATTTATTAATATTTGTGTATACTCTAAGCGTCAAAATACTATACTAATATCAATTTCCATTAAATTTACAAAGAATACACAAATATTAATATGTGGAATAATAAGTTTATGTTGACATCAAAGTAATACTGTCATTGATATGAAAAAATTAACTCTATATCATCTGTGGTGTAACGGTAGCACACTGGGCTGGAAATACAAAGGTCCAGGGTTCGATACTTAGTGGATGAGTTAATTTTTTCATACCAATATAAATTTACTACATTTCATTACGTTTCTTAGGATCATTTCCAAGGATTTGAATCACAGACCTATGGCTAACTGTGATAGCTCTCTTACCAAGATAGTTATCGTCACTATATGCATTACCCATTATTAAACTTGTGCATTTTGTTCGAGTGCTATCCAAATTCACCTATTGGTACTAACATATTATATATGTGTCTGTCATCATTATCCTTCTTGCTATCTTTTTTTACACGCAAAAAAGAAACTTTTCCCGTTTGTTCCCACTTCTGTGCATCATACTATACAGTGTTTTTTGTTATCCCTAAATATTATGTTTGTTAGGATGTTAACGCTTTTTGTTAAAATGAATAATATTCAAGGATATTCATCAATCTTTTTAAACAAATTTTTTTTCTTACCTTTCAAGAAAATCTTTCTTCAAGGTCAATTAAATATGGATTTTTAATGTACTAGAAAGGTTCTTCCCAAATTTACCATATACTTTCACTTACTATTTAACCGGATGCCACTAAAGTAGAACTAAAACATTTTTTTTTATTTGTGTATACTTGAGGACATTCGAAACAGTCATTTTGCGGGGAAAGGCGTAAGGGGAGGGGGGGGGTATCAAGCGACTGCGCATTTACAGATTTAATGTATACGTTGAAACTACATTTAAATAATCTATGGTTAAATGTTAAATAATAATACTCGTGAGTCGTGACTCGTAATGTTTCTTTTATTTTAAATAAAAAGTTAAATATTGTGTTTTGCTTCTCTAAAATGATAAAGTTACTTATACATTCATTATTACTTACCAACATGCATTTGAACGTACCTTCATCTTTGACTCAAATAAATCCTTGTTTATTTAACAACAATTTACGCAGTTTTATAAAAAACTTCTCTGCATTTTAAACTATGTTTTATTCGATTATAAAGATTAAATTTGTAGTTTCTCCATAAGACCCAACCAATTTTAAAAGTATGATTTTCAATATCGAAAAAAACGAAAAAAAGAATTTGAACTAACATTTTGAAGCATACCAATGAATTCGTATTGACTTTTTTATAACATTTTTAATTTACATGAACTTCTCTGCATTTTTTGTCTCTTTCGAACGTCCGTAAGCATTACAATGCAATACTTATGTCAAATTCTATTAAGATTACATAAGACATAGTATGAAAGAACTATTATATACTATATAGTATAAAGATTATAGACAAACATATCATTCAATTTTTATTTAAATATTGATATGAAAAAATTAACTCATCAGGAATCCCACCTCGGACCTCTGGATTTCTAGCCCAGCATGCTTACCACTACTCCAAAGATTCTGACGTATGAGTTCATTTTTTCATATCTATTAAAAGAAGAAAGAATTTAGAACTTTTTAGAAGACTTTAAGATTCTGATGGTCAGTATTGGTTGATTTTACAGCTATGTTAGTTATTATCAATTTCAATGGGGAACAGATTTTAAACAAATTTTATTATAACAATTTTTCTCGCAGTTCATTAATACGCACGCTGCAGAGAAAATGAGTCACTGACTTGAAATACTCATATGACCTCTATATACAGAGTTTAATAAATGATTTTAACATAAATCATTGAATTCAACATTGGAGTAGAAACTGTGTGCACAGATATAGATAAATCTTAGGATATAGATAAATCAGAAAAGCAGGATACAATCCGTGGGTATTTAAATAAAAAATAATAATTTTATAATTGATAGATAGCTTCATTAAATTCATCAAAAAGAGAGGAATATTTGTTGAACTAAAGACTATATAAGTTCATCTCATATAGCCATCGTCGGAATGTTCATGGGTTCATTTCTTTTTTTAGCGAATTTCCTGAAAGGAAATAGAGCTATTGGTCCCGTACCGAAGTCAAAATTTCGCAAAAATTTCTTCAAATGTCCATCGATCCTACCTAGTAGATGTCAAAAATCACCATCTGAAAAATTTATATATATATATCTATGGACATATATATATATATATATATATATATATATATATATATATATATATATACATATATATATATATATATATATATATGTGTCTGTCATCACTCTAGCGGTCACAGTTTTCATTTTATCGGGATGAGATTTGGTATTTGAGGCGCTTTTGATATTCAAAAGGTCAAGTTCGTTAATGGGTAAAATCGGACCAGGGGAAAGGGGGGTTTAGAGGGAGGGGGAAACATAAAATTTGAGATATCTCCCTTAAAATTTGAAAAATCGAAAAATTTATAAGAAGTAAAGTTGTAGGTACTAAGTTTTACTGTAATTTTGTTTCTTATCATTTTTTCTGTAACAATAATATTTACAGAAATATTGACGGTTTAATATTGAAAATTAAATTCCTTAATATCTCTGTACATATTAGAGTTTGAGCAAAAATGATAAGGTGATGAATTGTAGAAAATTTGATTTTATACAACTTTATTTCTTACGCATTTTTCGATTGTTCTAATATTAAGAGAGATATTTTATATTTTGTGTTTTCTTCTTTTTTGATACCTCCCCCATTCGCCTCGACGTATGTCATTTATTGAGAAAATTGGACTTGCAAATGCTAAAATCATATATGACATTTCATTTTGATCAGACTAAAATTGTGATCACTAGAGAGTGATTTATTCTAAGGAAATTCGCTAAGTTGAAGCAGCTCCTGCGTAACGAATTTTTTTTATTTATATAGAGTTTAATAATATTCTTTGTCATTTTTAAAATTTTTAATTTTAAAAAAGATATTAGGAAAACACGCTTTTTTGTTATTCAATTTTGTCCCTATTCAAAATTCAATTTTGACCTTGTTCCGTCACGAGTCGGAACGTAAAAACTTAGGATCATATTTAGGACATCAAAATGGATCGATTTTAAAAAGAAATTGCGGTTTCGAGCAATCTGCCTGAAAACCCGTTTTTGAAGCTAATTTGAATCATATCATTATGTATTTTTCGAGGTTTCCAATAGTAGGGGAGATTTGAGATTTACCAAATTTATTGTTTCCCCGCCTCTCTAACCCCCCCCCTTCCCCTTGATCAATTTTGCCCATTAACAAACTTGACCTTTCAAATACAAAAAGCGCCTCTAACACCAAATTCATTTTAATCGGAAAAGGATCGGATAGGGTCGATTGGCATTTTAAGAAATTTTTACAAAGATTCTATCATCGGTACAATAGCAATAGCTGCATTTCCTTAAGAGGAAATTGCTAAAAACAGATACCGGACCTTTAGCGCGGTATGTCCCATTATTTGAATTCACTAACAAGAGTTAATACTTTTGAAATACATTGTAATTATTAATACTGATATTATGTATAATAAAATAATAAGACATGAATTGTATCTAAATCGGCTATATGTTTAAACAGTGGAGTGGTATAGTATAGTGTGTGTGTTTATTATATTCAAACCGCATATTACATCCGGTATCCTGATAAATCCGTTAGTTTAATTATATGTATCTCATATTATCAGTGTCTATTTTTACACAATCATATACAATATGATTATTTATTTACTAATAACTCCATAAGCTATTTAAACCGAAACATATGAAAAGTTATCAAACAAAAGTTGTTTGCTTTGATGAGATAAATATTTTTTGTATTTAAAGAATTTGTATCATGCACAATTTAAAAGATAGGTTTCGAGCACATCCACCGAGCAAGCACGTATGCATAGAACAATAAAATTTTATAGCTTATACGTTAAACGTAAAAATTCTCTACCATCCGGTGAAAACGTCAGCGAAATCGGTTTAGCGGTTTTAACTGATACAAGAACAAACCAACAATTTGGTGAAAAATAGCACCAAAAAAATCATTCAAAGTTTCTCGTGTTTTTATATTTTATATCTATTTTTAATGAATTTCCTCCTAAGGAAATGCAGCTAAATCCGATTGGAATAAAATTTGGTATTTGAAAGGTCAAGTTCGTTAATAGGTAAAAACGGACAAAGGAAAGGGGGTTTAGGGAAGGGAAACACAAAATTTGGCATATCTCCCTCAATATTAGAAAAATCGAAAAATACATGAGATGTAAACTTGTCGAAAATTAGTTTTAATATAATTTTCATACTTATTATTTTTTCTGCTACGCTAATATTTACAGAAATTCTTCAATTCAAGATTAAAAGTTAAAATCGTAAATATGTTTGTACATATTAGAGTTTGAGAAAAAAGATCAAGTGATCAACTGAAGCAAACATGATTTTCTACAACTTTACTCCTCATACATTTTTCGATTGTTCTAATATTAAGAGAGTTATTTTATATTTTGTGTTTTCACGTTTCTCTATGCCCCCCTTTGCCCTTGACATATGACATTTAATAATAAAATTGTCCTTGCAAATACCAAAATCTTACCAGATACAACAATCCAATTTGATCAGACTAAAATTGTTACCGATAGAGAGTGATTTATGTATTCTTAGGAAATTCGCTAATTTGACGCAGCTCCTGCGTAACGAATTTTTTTAAATAAATATTTAATAATTATAAGACAAAATGCATACATGACCAAAAAAGTAGCGCTCATTTTCAAAACTTTATCATTGATTTGTGCCTTATTCATTTCGTGTTTGAAAAAAATGCTTCGATTTAAATTTGTTCATTATAAATATGAATAACAACAAAAAAATAAAATAAATATAATAACAAGATGGCGCCGCTAGACAAGTGTTGCGACCCCACAAACATGGATTTAACTTTACACTAACCCTCTCTTCTTGACATCCAGAAAAATAATTAACGTGCTCTAACAATTGTAAGCTAAGCCCAAAAAAATGTAACATTTGAATGGACTAATAATGTTGTACAAGTAATTGTTTGTTTTATTGTTTTGATTTACGATGTATTTTTTCGAGAAATTCGATGGTGACCTTAGACTTGAAGTACACCTCTATACAAGGTATAAAACATATATTTAAGTATAAAGTAGATTATTAAATCAGATGTTATTAAAATTATATTTATTACATAAATAATTGATTTATTGTCTTAATTAAAACTATCTACATATGAATGAGTACACCATCTTTTACAACTTATGTCTTACATCTTACAACTAACAACTCCATCTATTTATTTATCCATCTATCACTTTTATATACAATTTATACCTGTGTTTAATTAATTTGTGTAATCGAATTATCTTTTAATTTAATTTTAAGGCTTTATTTAATTTTATTAAGATATTTAATTTAATTCATTTAGAGAAATTTATAAAATAATTTTAATAAATATTCCTTTTAAGGACATTTCGTGAACTTTGCAACATTGCATTCTAATTTTAGTCAATAAATTTAAATTTGTTGTTATTCCACGAAATATAGAAAGCATCGTAAATAATAGATAGATTTATAATATATCTGAAATACATTTCAAATATAATATGGAAAATGCCATTTACATTTTAAATACCTGTTTGCAATGGAACTATTTCAAAAATTACCCATCCCTGTATATTTGAGCAATTATGCTTATCCAGTCAACAAAATTTCACATATTGGGATCTCTGGTAATAGACGTGGCTTACAAAATTGCATCTAGCGGTAAAAATATGCACTAAATGAAATAGGCCGAACCTTCTGTGTTAACATATACGTCAAAAATAAATTTATAAAAATTTAGCTTTTTTTTTTTATTTAAAAATATAAAATTAAAAAACTTTCAATGCAAGAAATTTGTAAATTTGAACTTAATACCTATATATTTTTTTGAACAGCCTCTCGTACTAGCCATTAGTTTTTTCGAATTTTCAATAGTCGGTTTCAAGCTGGGCATCTATCAATACTTTTCTTATCACCAAATTTACCGATTCTATTAACAAAACTATGTTTGGAAAATTGCAAGCAATACACTTAAAGTTTTACTTCAACGAGCAGAAAATTCCATGAGCAAAAACAATTAACTTAGATCGACTTTAATTTTAAAAATCACAATAATAATTTTTGTTCTATGCATCTGTTCCCGAGTGGAATAACTTTTAAACGGTGCAAGATAGGGAATATCATTTAATACAAAAAATTTTTAGCTTATAAAACCAAACAACTTTTGTTTGAAACTATTTTTTATATCTCATAGTTTTGGTGTGGGGCGTAAATGTGGCATAAAATTGTATTTACGCCAGAAGTTTTGCACGCATGAAAACAAAACAAAAGTTTCGAACAAAAGTTGTGTTTTTATAAGATAAAAGATTTAAAAGATTTTCAAAAATGTATTTTTTTTTTTTCAATATGTAGGTAACTTTTTAATGAGCACACGGTATATAAGTATACTTATATTTATCTATATTCTATCCAGCTGATTGTCCCGCAACGGAGTCTGGGAGTACTTGAGTCACATGTATAGTATATAATTTAATACAACCTTGTAAAATTAACAAAACAATTAGACAATTAGACAATTAGTTTTATTTTGAACCAGCTGATACCCGCGACCTCGTCAGGGCAGCATATATACATATATATGTACGAGAGGCTGTTCAAAAAAATATATCTAGAGCACGGTAGTGCGTGGCCGAGTTTTAAGGGAGACATTCGGACTTTTCACTACAGTGTTATTACTACACCTTAATTTAGGCTCATTTTTTGGGTGCTGTATCTTTTGAACGGAAAGAGCTACAGGGTTGATATTTCGAATATAGATACTTTACGGAATTATAAGAACCAATGTTTTCAATCAATGTTAACGAATTAACCGTTAAAAAGTTATTTCACTTCAAAAACGCAAAATTCGTGGGAACGCCCACAATTCTTGGTAACTAATAGATCAAAATGATTAGCTACTTCCAGATATGCTGTAAAGTTGATATTGGGCATGTAGATAGCTGTAGTACCCAAACCGACGGGAAAATTGCAAAAACTGGAAATTTGTATCGGAAAAGTGGAAAATTTAACATTTTTTTGTTTTAAGACTAGTTCAACCCAAACTACCATGTAGAGAACGATATATCATATATACCTATTAATTTTTATACCATATAGAAATAGACATTGCAATTTGAATACAGCAGTATGCGTTGATTTTAAAAGTTAAGCAACGGAAGCCTCGGAAAATTGGAAAAACATCCTCCAAAATTATGTTTTTCTGTTCTATAAATGCTATAAAGTTTGAATTTTCACTAATCGACCCGAAATAACGTCAAAATTAACAGAATATTTTGAAAAATTTCATTACCTACATCGCAACCACACCGAAAATGGGAAAAACATCCCTAAAACTTACCTCTTTACTTCTATTCATGATAGAAAGATCAGTTTTTTTCCATCACAACCCTTCGAACTTGGTAAAAACACCCCCAAAACCAACCTTTTTGTTCTATACATACAACAAGATGCAGTTTTTTGCAATCGACGCTTAATAGCTACAAATTAGGAAGTTATTTCGAAAAACTTAATATATTTTTTTGCAAACTCCCGAAAAATTGAAAAAACACCCCCCAAAATTACGTTTTTCAGTTCTATATATGATGAAATGATGGAATTTTGACCAATCGACCCGAAATAAAGTCAATTTAACAGAACACTTTGAAAAATTTTTTTACCTATAACGCAAACCTCCGAAAATGGGAAAAACACCCCTTAAACTGCCTTAAGGCATTTTGATCAGACTAAAAATATGACCGCTAGAGAGTGATTTATGTATTCTAAGGAAATTCGCTAAGTTGACGCAGCTCCTGCGTAACGAATTTTTTTTTGTGAAGTGGAGCCAACGGGTCAAGTCATTTCTTCAAAGACTATAACGTTGATAATCAATTATCTGTAATAAACGATTAGTTTAGAAGTCATAATCGAAACAAATCAAATAACATCTTATATATACTAAATTTTATATAGTTATTTTAATAAAAAATATATCACTCTTATTTCACATTAATTTGTGGCGTTTTAATAAAAGGCCACAAATATATGATGAAGGCCATATATGATCGATGAATATTATTATCAATAATCCAATGTATAAAATTTATGCTTTCTTTTCAGTTTTCTTTGGCAATAACACTGCTTGAATATTTGGTAATATACCGCCTTGAGCAATTATTACAAATTATAACAAATTATTTAATTCTTCATCATTACGAATTGCTAATTGAAAATAAACTGGTTTATTTTTAAACAACTTGTTTACTTAAAAAAAGTTACATTGTAACAATACAATAAAACAATCAATGTTTTCTATTTGGAGTATTAAAACATACTGATATATTAATTTAGCTATTTTTTATTTAAATACTAAATGTCTATCTAATCAAAAAGGAGGCGGTAACCTTGTCAACAAATCAGATCGATATATGCTTCATATGTTATTTTAATTACAATTAAAGTTGTTAAATTTTCCGTTTGTAAGAAAGGTAAGTTTTCGAGAAAATCTTAATAAAATAGTTGCTTCTTAATAAGTGATGATATGGGATAAAGGACCGAGCTATTTACAAAGTAAATAGATCCAGACTTCATATAATAGTTGCTCCTTAAAAAGTGATGATATACGAGAAAGGACCGAGCTATTAACAAAGTAAATAGCTCTAGACTTCAAATAATAGCTGTTCCTTAAAAAGTGATGATATCCCATAAAGTTTCGAGCTATTTACAAGCTAAACAGCTCGGTAAACTATTTATTAAAAAAATAAATGAGGGGTAAATTAATTAAGTATAAGAAAAAATTTGGTTGAAATTTATGTCGTAAGTTTTCCCTTGGTATGTTTTTAAAATTTTATAACGCGGCAAGTTTTAAAATATTTGAAATCATCAGAAAAATTAACTTGCCGCGTCATAAAATTTTAATAAAAACATACTTTACAAAATATTGTACAGAATCTCATATATGTTAGGTATACAAGTGTTACACATTTAATTTTAGCGAATTTCCTGAAAGGAAATAGAGCTATTGGTCCCGTACCGAAGTCAAAATTTCGCAAAAATTTCTTCAAATGTCCATCGATCCTACCTAGTAGATGTCAAAAATCACCATCTGAAAAATTTATATATATATATCTATGGACATATATATATATATATATATATATATATATATATATATATATATATATATACATATATATATATATATATATATATATATGTGTCTGTCATCACTCTAGCGGTCACAGTTTTAATTTTATCGGGATGAGATTTGGTATTTGAGGCGCTTTTGATATTCAAAAGGTCAAGTTCGTTAATGGGTAAAATCGGACCAGGGGAAAGGGGGGTTTAGAGGGAGGGGGAAACATAAAATTTGAGATATCTCCCTTAAAATTTGAAAAATCGAAAAATTTATAAGAAGTAAAGTTGTAGGTACTAAGTTTTACTGTAATTTTGTTTCTTATCATTTTTTCTGTAACAATAATATTTACAGAAATATTGACGGTTTAATATTGAAAATTAAATTCCTTAATATCTCTGTACACATTAGAGTTTGAGCAAAAATGATAAAGTGATGAATTGTAGCAAATTTGATTTTATACAACTTTATTCCTTACGCATTTTTCGATTGTTCTAATATTAAGAGAGATATTTTATATTTTGTGTTTTCTTCTTTTTTGATACCTCCCCCCATTCGCCTCGACGTATGTCATTTATTGAGAAAATTGGACTTGCAAATGCTAAAATCATATATGACATTTCATTTTGATCAGACTAAAATTGTGATCACTAGAGAGTGATTTATTCTAAGGAAATTCGCTAAGTTGAAGCAGCTCCTGCGTAACGAATTTTTTTATTAATAAAAACACAAAAATTGCAGGACAATTTTTAATGCGTGTTACCTCAGCACTCCGTCATTTATGAATCGATTTTGAATTTTTTGTTTTAAAGGGTTTGATTTCCCATTGTCCCCAATATTATACTAAAACCATACTATATTGATGTCTTAGCCCTTCAGAAAGCGAGCAGAGCCAGTTGACGTAATATAACGCGAAGCGGTCTCCTTTGTAAATGTGAATCTAAAATGAGTAAAGTATCGCGAAGCGAAAGAAACGCGTAGCATATGCGAAGAGAAACAAAACGCTACGCATTTTGTGCGATGCCTTCGGCTTCGTATATTTAAGCCTTTCAAAAATGATTGATATCCGACCAAAAACATAAATGTAAGAAAGGGCCGAGTTTTCGGGAAAATCCTTAATGTAATAGTTCCTTCTTAAAAAGTGATGATATGAGAGTAAGGACCGAGCTATTTACAAAGTAAATAGCTCTAGACTTCATATAATAGTTGCTTCTTAAAAAGTGATGATATGGAAGAAAGGACCGAGCTATTTACAAAGTAAATAGCTCTAGACTTCAGATAATAGTTGCTCTTTGAAAAGTGATGATATCCCATTAAAGAGCCGAGCTATTTACAAAGTAAATAGCTCGGTAAACTATTAACTAAAAAAAAATAATGAGGGGTAAATTGATTAAATGTAAGAAAAAATTTGGTTGAAATTTATTTCATAAGTTTTCCCTTAGTATGTTTTTAAAATTTTATAACGCGGCAAGTTTAAAAATATTTGAAATCATCAGAAAAAATAACTTGCCGCGTTATATAAAATTTTAAAAACATACTAAGGGAAAACTTATGAAATAAATTTCAACCAAATTTTTTCTTACATTTAATCAATTTACCCCTCATTATTTTTTTTTATTTAATAGTTTACCGAGCTATTTACTTTGTAAATAGCTCGGCTCTTTAATGGGATATCATCACTTTTCAAAGAGCAACTATTATCTGAAGTCTAGAGCTATTTACTTTGTAAATAGCTCGGTCCTTTCTTCCATATCATCACTTTTTAAGAAGCAACTATTATATGAAGTCTAGAGCTATTTACTTTGTAAATAGCTCGGTCCTTACTCTCATATCATCACTTTTTAAGAAGGAACTATTACATTAAGGATTTTCCCGAAAACTCGGCCCTTTCTTACATTTATGTTTTTGGTCGGATAGGTATTAAGTTCAAATTTACAAATTTCTTGCACTCTTGCAAGTTTTTTAATTTTATATTTTTAAATAAAAAAAAAAGCTAAATTTTTATAAATTTATTTTTGACGTATATGCTAACACAGAAGGTTCGGCCTATTTCATTTAGTGCATATTTTTACCGCTAGATGCAATTTTGTAAGCCACGTCTATTACCAGAGATCCAAATATGTGAAATTTTGTTGACGGGATAAGCATAATTGCTCAAATATACAGGCATGGGTAATTTTTGAAATAGTTCCATTATATATATATACATACATATATATATATATATATATATATATATATATGTATATATATATATGGGCAGATCCATTACTTTTCGACAAAAACGTGCGCACTCATGTCATCGATTTGGCAGCTGATTTTATTATCAAAAGTGCCTAGAAAAAAAAGACGATTCCCAAAATATGAGCTTCATCCGCTAAAATCCGGCGGGTATGGAATTTTTTGAAATTTTGAAAATGCCTGTTTTTTAGTCATTTTTAGAAGTTCATAGCTTCGGCTCTGAATAACTCTTGTTCCACTGCTAGCTTTTACCCGACCCACTGTTTTAGCTAAATTTTGCCCAATTTCGAAACGCTCTCACGTAGACAGTTTTTTATTTAGAAAGCTATATATGCGCTCATATTTTTCGTTTTTACGTACTCTATTGATACCTACCATCAGTTTTACCTATTGACTCTTCCCTTTTGATACATGACCTCGCAAATTCAATCAACTTTTGAAAAATCGCTATTTTCAGATAGCTGTAACTTTTTTCTTCCATTTTTAAATCACTTGAAAATATCAGGGAATATACTTCATCAAGTCCCAAAAATGACCCTTGTCATTTCAAGTTTGAGTCGAAGTAGTTTACGAGCTATGATTTATTTTAAATTTCTAGTTGTTCGGTTAATATATCATTTTATATGGTGTCAACTTTTATTATTTAAAGAAAAAAACTGTGAGGTCCTTCAAAACTAATGGATACATATGAAACTTCGTCTTTCATCTCTACCGTCAATAAAAACATACAGATAAGCGCTCTGCAGATAATTTACTTTTTTCTAGGGGATCTATGCCTAGTGCTATTAATATATTATTAATAATTTGTATGTCTTCACTTTCAGTTTCATAACTTGGACTAGATGAAAAGGTCAAAGATGTTGCTGCAGTCTCTTGGGATTGTCTAATGCCTTCAGTAAATTCTAAATCCATTTCAAATTCCTCAAATTGTACTTTTCCAACATGGTTCTGATACATTTGTTCAAGTGCTTCTACACAATTGGCGTTTGTTTCAAGTTTCTAAGTTATTCAGAGCCGAAGCTATGAGCTTCTAAAAATGATTAAAAAACAGGCATTTTCAAAATTTCAAAAAATTCCATACCCGCCGGATTTTAGCAGATGAAGCTCATATTGTGGGAATCGTCTTTTTTTTCTAGGCACTTTTGATAAAAAAATCAGCTGCTAAATCGATGACATGAGTGCGAACGTTTTTGTCGAAAAGTAATAGATCTGCCCATATATATATATATATATATATATATATATATATATATATATATATATATATATATATATATATATATATATATATATATATATATATATATATATATATATATATATATATATATATATATAAGGACCCAGTAACTAAGGAGTTAAACAACAAAAATTTGATTAAAATCGATCCACTAGTTTTTGCGTGATGCGCGCCAAACGGAAACCTCTATCAATTAATTATATAGATATGACATAATAAATCTTTTTTACATTATTTTCATTAATTTTTGTTTAAAATGATGAACTAATGATAGACGACACACCTTAAAAAATGATTATCAAGTCTAATTGTAAGTACAGAGATACCACCCTACTAGACCCCACTAAAACACACGCCTACCTTGTGTCTCTCTATAAATAAATAAAAACTTGATTTACTGGAATTATGAAATGTGAATTAAATATACCGTTATATGAAATTTTTTTTTACACATAGAAGACTCACATAATACGGTTACTTTTTTAGCAATGTTTTTTTTTGTATAAATAAAAATAATTTTAGAAAATTTCTATTTCATCATAAAAAAATAATAATAATTACAAGAAAAAAAAATCACGCATTACAAATTAATATCGGCATAATAGATAACTATTTAACACTCTTTTTATACCCAGTATATATACTGCACAGCATAAAAAGTGGCACACGAAAAATTCGTTTAAATTCATTTCGCTAAGTTGACTTTCAACTTAGCACAACAGCAGATTTTTCTATTAGATGGAGAGCGACAATTATCTTTTACACAACTAATTCGCGACAAAATAGCGGCAAATTATGAGCCTTCTTTCGACTCTTTCAAAAGTTGTTGTGCTAAGTTGACAGACCTAAAAAAACCGTATAATTTAGGCGGGAAAATTAATGAAAAACAAAAATTGCGTAATATTTATAATTGAAAAAGATTTTAGAAATATTTTATCAATGTTTAATTAAAAATGACATGTTTGTCTATGTAGTATGGCTAGTTCTTTCATACTGTGTCTTACGTAACCTTAATGGAAATTGACATTAATAGGTAGAGTCAAATTGACTCCAAACCCCGTTTTGAAGTTAAGTTTTTCAGGCAGGTTGCTCGGAACCGAAATTTTTAATCGATTCATCTTGACGTCCTGAATATGACCCTAAATTTTTACGGTCCGACTCGTGACGAAACAGGGTCAAAATTGAATTTGTTTATAACAAAAAAGCGTTTTTTCTTAATATCTTTCTTAAAACTAAAAATTTTAAAAATGGCATAAAATATTATACAATTCTATATAAAAAAAAGAAAACAAATGATCCCATGAACATTAAAATCGGTTAATTAGAATTCGAGAAAAAAATTCCCAATGTTCGAAAAACGCAAAAATTTTAAATTAAAATAAAAAATCCAAAAATTACTTCATTTTTTGCAAAATAAAGTATGCCTTTTATATGTTAAAAATAATGTTCCAAATTTTAGCCCATAAAAAAAATTACGTCCCCGAAAATTTGAAAATACCGTGACACCTATTTTTATAAATAAAAATGGTGCAAATGATCCGAGATGAATAAATATTTTTTTAAATGAAAGATCTTCAAAATAAATGAAAAAAAAACTATACAATAGTGGAAATTTTAAAATTCTACAACTCTTTATGACTATGAAATTTTCTCAGCATATCCTGTAGTATTATAGTATTTGTATCAAGATTTTATAGGCTATGTTCCTATTAAAAGTTTAAAAAACTTGCTCTATAAAAAGAGCATACCTCACGTAGTTACGAACGCGAATTTTCTTAGGAGAAAAAATTATAATATCAAATCATATTCCTATAGGGGCATTAAATGGTAATAAATTATTATATAAATTATAATATTAAAATCGTAAATATTTCTGTAAATATTAGTTATGATAAATTTTTACATTTAGCCAATATTAAGAGAGAAATTCAATATTTTATGTTTTCCCTTGCTCTAAACCTTCCTTTCTCCTTGACCAATTTTGCCCAGTAACACACTTTTCTTATTTTAATAACGAAAATTCGTTCAAATAAACCTCTCTTTTGTGTTCCAGGAGATACAGAAATAGGGGAAATAAAGCAGAGGACAACCTGGCAATAGAGGAACAATAGAGGACCTGGGCAACTAATACAGAACTAGAGGAAGAAAGTCAGGAAGGACTAAGACTAAGGACTACATACAATCAAAGAAGACTGAAGATTTTCCTCATTGTAAACTTAAGAAACATCTCATTGAAACTGATTAGAAACTAGTGACAGCCGGAAGAAATTCGGAAACATTTTCTGACAAGCTGATACATATGTCCCTACACTGTAAATCCAATACTTTCTAAAGGAGACAGATCATGATGGGTGCGCTTGCCGACAATTTTCTCCATCTGCACCTGATAAGGCGAACATAATAGGAAGGACTTTCAGGTCGTAGATTGTTATCCCCTCATTTATTCTACTTTTAATTGCATTGAATGAATTGTGTGATGTGTTTTAGACAATATTACCACACATAAATAAACATGGAATCAGATAAAATAAAGTCAACTGTAATATGTATGGATATACAAATGTTAAACATAAACATTAATAGTTGAAAAGAAAACATTAATGTTTGTTAATGTTTAAAGTATATAAGTGAAGTAAGTAATTGACTTTAAATATGTTTCTTTTTGTATAATGTTATTTATAATGTCAAATTGACATGCAAACATAGACGCACGTGCATTATTTAATGAATTTCATGCATTCATTATCTATCTACCTGTACAGGCTGTAAACGTCAACACTAGCCATTGTGAAATGAAATTTGCAATAGTGTTTAAATTAGTTGAAGATAGACATTTATTTATTGAAAAGAGAGAGACACATACGTATATTATTTTAGTTTTTACTTTGAAGACTCCCATACACGCTCAAGGAATTTGCGCAACAATCGTTTTTGCACAAATATAATTTGATGGTGTATGGCGTGGATTGAGTTTTTACACAATATTTTTTTGCGCAACATTTCTCAGTTGAAATACACCCCCATACACGATCAAACAATTTTTGCAATAACCTGTTTGCGCAAACGATTCGATGGTGTATACCCTGGATTGAGATTTGCACAATATTTTTTCCTCAACATTTCTGCGCTTGACAAGCGATTTTACGGTATATGGCAGTGTTTGACCAAGAACTACAAAATAAAATGAGGTTTACACAAACATGATGTTGCACAAACAGGATTGTTGTGCAAATTTTTTTATCGTGTATTCGTGTATGGGGGCCTATTATTATTGCGCAACACGCTTGACAAGCGGTTTGAACGAGTACGACAGTGTTTGACACTTTTTGACCAAGTGACCATCTTGTCTAGTGTTCATTATTGTTACTTAATCATTATTGTTCATTATTTACTGAATCATTCATTTTGTCATTGTTGTTCAAAAATTGTTATTATTCATATGGTGACTTTTCGGGAAACCCACCAAACGTATCTGAGACCATTCGAAGGTAGTTTTTGTAGTCAGAAGCAGAAGTTAATTTAAGCTCTGAAATCAAGCAATCATGACTAAATACGCAGCTCTTCATCAACCAATACTTCACCCAGGCTCACTGCTGCCTTTTCCGTCTCAGTTACTTCTTCTCCGTCAAAAAACCAACAATAATGGCGTAACAGCACTTGTCTGTGTCAGATATTTTCTCTCGAAAACATCACAAAATTCAATAAAGTTTGATGATGAACAAACACGTTGTCGCGCAATTTGTTTGATGGTGTATGGGACCCTTTATTACGCAAACATAATGTTGGGTACCTTTAGAAATAGGTTCAGGCGTATGTCTGTCACTTTTACTCTTTGCAAAGAAGTATATGTCTACTTTAACTTATTTACACACAGTTGCAAATTTCATATCACAATACCTAGTCTTGACGATTACAACCTGTATATTTATAAAATATATACACGCATTGCGACATTCATATGTTTCAAATAAACGATATACACGAAATTATACCGCGGATTAGAGACTGTTCAATTTGTTAATAGAAAAGATCTCGCAGTTTTTATATTAGTCGAGGAAAAAAGTCAATTTATAGATCGACAACTAAATTTTTAATAGTCTAAATTTTACCATAATAAATTTTTTTTTCTATTATCAGTTCTAAAAGGATGCTATAATGATCTAAATACTATAATGACATGAACAGTGATGTACACACTAGTAGGCACTTAAAAAAAACTATATAGTATTTTATGTAAATCTAAATCTTAAGTCTAACACATTTTACCTATTCAGTCTTTTCAGACTATTACTATTGTGTAAAAGATTGTTCACTTCGGTATTTGGATGCGATCTGTCACTGAATCGCAAAATTTCTTCACGCACTGTGGGAACTTCAAGGCTATGATGATTGTCATCATTACGCACATACCACAGAGAAACACTAATTGTTCGAAACACTTTCAATTGAAAACGTCTCCATAGTTGAATCCCACCCATATTTCCACGCAGGTTTTAAGATAGTTTTATGCACTAACAATTTATTGTCTAATGAAAGCTTGGATATTTGTTTTGTAAGTCAATTATATTTTGAGAGATTTAAGTTAATCTGTTTGCTTTTGATCCAAACGCGTTATCGCCATGTAAGTCTTCTATGTAGAGGCAACCCATATAGTTGAATCCCATAGCTTCACGCAGGTTTTAAGATAGTTTTATACACTAACAGTTTATTGTCTAATGAAAGCTTGGATAATTGTTCTGTAAGTCAATCATATTTTGAGAGATTTAAGTTAATCTGTTTTCTTTTGGTCCAAAAGCGTTATCGCCAGGTCAGTCTTCTATGTAGGGGCAACCCCAAGCATTTAACTAGTAGAAAACTGACAACTGGGAAAGTTTCTCTCCGAAACCCTGATGAAATATATCGTTAAGTATGGGGATATTGATGGCTGGATAGGGGAAAACAAAAATAAAATTAACAAAATATCACTGTTTGCTCAAAATTAAAAAATAAGATAAGAAAATAGTTTCAGACAAAAGTTGTAGATTGTAAAATTATGTATAAATAAGTTCTTATTCGTTTTTCTTCTATTTTCAATTGTTTTAGCTATAAAATTATTGTAAATTTATAGCAAATTAAAATTTTTTTGTAGCGGTATGCTCCTAAAATCAATTATGCTTTCGTTTAGAAACCATTGCTACTCAACTATATCCTTCTCATGTACCACGGTAATCGTTATTATGTAAATTACCTTGGTAATTATCAACAAACATATTTGACATCAATTCAATTCTATATTTTCAATAAAGATAATATATATCTTTTAACTTGTCTTCTATTTTATTAAATGTATTATAATTATTAATGATTCAAATATAATCATTAATTACATTTTTACACAATTACATTTTTGGCTCTCCAGCGGGGAATCAAACCCCGGTCTTCCGCGTGACAGGCGGGGATACTGACTACTATACTGTCGAAGAGAAAAAATTTAAGATGACAAATGATTTTATTTGAATAATTAATAATTATAATATATAGATTTAATAAAATAGATGAAGTTAAAAGATATATATTATCTTTATTGAAAATATAGAATTGAATTGATGTCAAATATGTTTGACATCAATTCAAATGCAAATGCTAAATCATATTCAAATGCAAAATGATCAATTCAAAATTTACTTGAATTTGTTAAATTTTACAACAATTTTATGGCTAAAATTGGTCTTACAGAGATAGAATGAGGTACCTAATCTTCGGCTCAACCGAAATGGGGGAATTTGGGGTTAAACAATTAGAGTGGAGCTCTGTCCTGTCATTCGCTAAGAGGGCCGGTAGGATCGACAACGAACACAGGAGGTGTGGTTGAGGATAGAAGTGGTTGAGCGGATAGTTGCATAAGGGGTCGGTAAAATGATCTAGAAAGACCAACTTGTCAGATTTCTGCATCCCCCTAACTACTTCTACTCGGGTCCATTATGTGCAGATTGTGTGGCGAAGAGGAAGAAACATCCAGCCTCAATCAACTACTTCTACTACTACATAGCTAAAACCATTGAACATAGAGTATAATCGTAAAATACTTTATTTATCCATAATTTTATAATCTATAACTTTTGTCCGAAACTATTTTCTGTATCTTGTAGTATTTTTGAATTATGAAAGTGATGTCATTCTAAATCCAACATGGCGCCCGCGGCAAACTTGTAAACATTTATTTAAAAAAATTTTTTTTATCGTTTATCTTTATTTTTTCACAGAACAAATCCAATAATTTATAGCTATTTTTTTAAAAGATTCTTAAGTGTCGTTTTTTTTATTAAAAATAAAAAACTGCTAGAAATACTGCTTAAAATTAGTACAATCTATTGCTCCCCATGTTAATTATTCGAACTTAAAATTTTTCTCGAGTTTGCAACGGTCAACATATTTCAAATTTTAAATGTGAGTGTATAATAATACCCTTAATAAGTGTTCAACAATTTGGAACATTCTATAATTATGCTTATTAATACTACCACTAGCTTAAGGAACTAATCAACTATAAAATTTAGAAAAAAGAACGCTACTTTTGTGGCCATGTTAAACTGGTCCATATTATTTTGTTTTTTTTTTTTGGTACAAAACCCTTAAAATGCAATATATATAAATTTAAAAAAAAAACAAACTTATATCTTATAAAATGCGCATATCTAAAACGTATACCTATAATACGATGCAATGATTAAACCGGATATATATTAGATTTATAAATATCCGACCATGATAGATATAATTATCATATTATCATGACACAAAAAAATCTATCTATTTAATGTAATCAGTTTCTTGTAGATACATACAGGATATTAAAGGACGTCTTTCTTACTTCTCATACAAATAATAACTACATTCCATCAATTTTAATAGTATAAAAATAAGCAAAAGTATTTATACAGCGGGTACCAGAATAATTGCTCTTCGTCATTTTTGACTACATCAATCATATTTTAATTAATTTCAATGCAATTGTTTCTTAACCTTTCTAAATTTGACTAGAAGAATTCATTTTAACTAGAATAGTAGAATTATATCTTACGATTTCCACGGTCGTCAAAGAATGGTTGATCATTCTCGATAACAAACTAGTCGAGAATTCGAAAAACTTTCCCGGAATTTTTGTAGAAAATTATATGATCTACAACTTCTAAATCTATAGACGACAGTGCATATGGCCAAGTTTAACGGGGCATGACCATGCGTGCATACAGTCATTATTACTACAGGATATATTAGACCAAAAATGATACCCTTGCAACTTTTGAACTAAAAGACCTACAGAGCTAAGTTTCGTAAGTTTTCCCTTATTATGTATTTAAAATTTTATATCTTGCCAAGTTTTAAGATTTTAAAATATTTGAAACAAAAAAAAACTTGTGAAGATAGAAAATTTTAAATACATACTAAGGGAAAACTTACGCAATAAATTTCAACCAATTTGTTGATTGATTTATATCGAGTTAAAAAAACTATTGCACTTCGATCTTATGGCCCATTGTGCTCCCCCTTCTACTTCAGTCTGATGAGATTCGCTGCTCCCATATGTTGGCAATAGCCTGAAGCTTACTTATCAGGTCCTCCCGAAGGTTCATATATTCGGGGTGAGATGCACCGAATATTCTTTATCTGCTGTAACCCAGCGGTTCGCAGTCCAAGATTATGTGGCTGGATGTTTCTTCTTCCTCGCCACACAATCTGCACACAATGGACCCGTTATGGAGTCCCATTGTGTGCAGATGCTTCCGCAGGGGATAATGCCAGATAATGAAACCGGTACCCTCCGCAGCTGCATCCTGTTCAGCCTCAGTGCATTGAGAAAGAGCCTCTTATTGCACTCTGAAGCAGTACCCTCCGAGCTCTTTCCGCGGTTTTTTCCCAGTGATCACGGTGTTTAGCATTTCAAGTTAGCATTTACATTAGCATTTCATTGATCACCTGTTTACATGCAGTCCTTGGAATTCCTAAAATAGGCTCTGGACCTATAAATGATATTCCGACTCCCTTCTTTGCTAAGGTATCTGCTTTTTCATTTCCTTCGAAACTACTGTGAACCGGTACCCAGATCAATTTAACATTGTTCCATTTTGCCAGTTTCAGAAGTTCCTCCAGACAATCCTTGACTATCCTTGAGGTCACCTCAGTTCCAGGTAAGGCTTTTAAAGCAGCTTGACTGTCCGAAAGAATACATACGTTCTGGTGTATGTAGCCTTTACATAGGTTCTCACGGACGCAAGCCAATATAGCGTAGACGTCTGCTTGAAAAACCGTGGCATATTTCCCCAAGTTGAGGCTTATGTTTGCATTAGGTCTCTCATCGTAGATTCCCATCCCGGTCCCTTCTTCAGTTTTGGATCCGTCTGTATATCAGACTATTCCTTTCTTGAGATAGGGTGGTACTCCTTCCGACCACATCGCCCTATCACAGACTACAGTGAAAGGTTTTGAAAAGGAGTATATCTTAGGAAGTATATCTGTGCCTATTTCAAAGACGGGGTCTGAGATAATTGATGTTCCCACGATCCTTGCATGTCCAACCTGATTTTTAATAATCCAGTTATTATTGCAAGACAGTCTATAGGCGCTGAATCCCGCTTTAGCTATTAATGCAATGCCTGGCGGAAGCAGCCCCAGTATGACTTCCACGGCAGCTGTAGGTGTACTGCTCATGGATGCAGTGATGCACAAACAAGCCAGTCTTTGGATCCTGGACAGCTTTTTGCATGCTGTAATCAGGTTAAATTTTGGCCACCACTCACGAGCAACATAGGTTAAAATGGGCCTACTACTGTTTACACAACTACTGTTGTGTAAAGCCAGTGGATCATTTTTGGTTTTAGTCCCCCTTGCAAAGCATAATAGAAGATTTGCACTTATTTGTTATCAATTCCAGATGAGGGTTCCTTGTTAGTTTAAAGTCCAACATTACTCTTAAGAACTTGGCTTCCCTTGTGATCTGTAGTCTTTCACCGAAGAAGTGGGATGGTTTTATGTTATCCACCTTCCTTTTCCGTGTGAATGGAAGTAGTGCGGTCTTACCAGGGTTTATTTTCAATCCCTGATTGATACACCAATCCTGAGTGAATCCTAGAGCGTTTTGCATAACCTCGGAGATTGTGTCTTCACAGGGTCCCTGGTTTGCAATTACAATGTCGTCCGCGTATCCCTGTGTGTAGTATCCTTTTTGGTTGAGGTTCGTCAGTAAGGTGTACACTGCCTGGCTCCACAGGAGTAGGGATAAGACACCACCCCGCCGACATCCCTTTGTGGCTCTCATAGTGACAGACTCTCCAAGAAGGGAAGTTTGTATTCTTCTTCCTATCAGCATAGAGTTTATCCACCTGCAAAAGGTGTCTTGTACTCCGTGCCGACTTGCAGAATGAACCATTGAATTGTAAGAGAAATTGTCAAATGTCCCCTTTATGTCAAGAAAAACGCACAAGGTGGTTTGTTTCCTTGCGAATCCCTCCTCAATCCTGTATATCAGGTTGTGGAGGGCTGATTCACAGGATTTTTCTACCTGATACGCGTGTTGGTTTGTTTTCCTGAGCCAAATGAAATTCTATTAGTCGTTCTATCGTTTTCAGTAGAAACAATGACAGACTAGTTGGCTTTAAGTCCTTTCCCGTGGAGCGGTCCCCGGTTTTGGCATGAAGGTCACTCATACAGGCTTCCATACTGTTGGGATATAACCCGTAGGCAGGCTTGCCCTGAATATATGACCAAGCAGAGTTTAAAGATGTTCTGCTCCTTTTTGTAAAAGCACTGGGTATATCCTATCTGGTCCCATTGCTTTGTAGGGGTCGACTGAGCTTATTGCCCATTCGATTTTTGAGCGGTTTATGGCAATCGCCGCTCTTCTCCAGTCCTCGCCTGTCGGTGGGAGACCTGGGTTGAGCTGCTCTTGAGAAAGATTTTCACCGTCCACTGCCACCGAATCCGGAAAATGAATCCTGATCAGGGTCTCGAGTGAATCCTTCGCGGAGCTAGTATACTTCGTAAACCCGATGGTGTCAGCAGGTTTTTTCGCTAATATACGAAGGAGTCTTGCTCCCTCAGATCTGTTTTCAACATCTTGACAGAGCTTCCTCCACGAGTCCATTTTGGCTTTATTCAGAGACATTTTATATTCGGTAAAGGCTTCATGGAAGTTATCCCGGCTCCCTATCCTCCTTGCTCTGTTAAATAGCTAGCGAAACTTTCGCCTCTGACTCCTTAGGCCCGCATTCCACTAACAACTTGACTTGCTGATATCTTTTTACATACTAAGCGAAAACTTACGCAATAAATTTCAACCAAGTTGTATCTTACTTTTTATAAATTTAGGCCTCATTAATTTTCTAAGGAGAAAATATTTTATTAAAGATCAACCTGAAAACATTTATTTTTTTGATCAGATAATAGATTTTCTTCGAAATTTTAATTCATTACAAGTTATTTGTGCAAAATTCCATCAAATTATCAACGAGTAACATATCTTCGATTCCATATTCCGGAGATAGTTACGATTAGCTAATACATACTGACGATGACTACTTTATAGACGAAATAAGTATTTATAAAAGACAAATAAACAACTTTTGGAAATTTAAATTATGTGAAATTAATTTTTCTTAACGACCCATGAGACCTAGTTGGGTACACTATATACGTTACACTAGACATGTTTTATTGACTTTGCTGTAATAAGTAAGTTTACCATCTTGTCATATATATATATATATATATATATATATATATATATATATATATATATATATATATATATATATATATATATAATAAAAGTTTTAAGGGATGAAACTTACGGGTTTGTTTAAAATTACACCGTAAATATACGATAAAAAAATACTAATTGTATTTCCTACACTCATAAATATTTACGTCAAAGACTCCTACACGACATATAAATATAAGAACAGTTTTACGTCTTTCTATATATGAGTGCTTAATTTCTACACATATATACCGGGTGTATGTATATACCGGGTGTACAGATTATTCGTACAATTTCTTCATAGATAACAAGTATAATAATTTGGATTTTCAAATTGTCACGCGCATACTTAAGTTTGTATTGTAGATGTAGTAAACTAATAGTTCATATTTTGCTTATGCGTGACTGCATCACAGCCCTTTCTTATGTTTAATATTCTAATTCAAGTGAGAACCACTTGTGGTAATCTTTAAGTGTCTTAAGCGAAAACATGCAATTTAAGAACGAAAATGTACAAGCATAATGCATAGACCGTTTTTTACGGTGGTTAAGGGGATCACAATCAAAGCAATCACGTCAGTAAAACATTATTAATAATTTGATCGCTTCCTGGTTCTCGTCATTTGGTTTACCTACCAGGACACTACTGATCCAGGTCAACAATTTCAATCCCATATGTGGAAAGATTTTTTTCTCTTCTCTGAGAAATAAGCTAATTTCAACAATTGCTTATAACCCTAACAGCAATGGTATTGTCGAGCGGTTTAACCGGTCTCTAAAAATTTCCTTAACTTTCTGTCAAAAAAAGATTAACCGGTACAAAATTTTACTTTAGGTACTTCTAAATTTGCGCTCGTCGGTTAAAGAGGATATTAATCTATCTTCTGCAGAGTTATTATATGACCTTCCTCTTCGATTACCATATAATTTCTTTCCGGAAAAGATTGATATGCATCATTCTGTTCAACAATCTACTCAAGATTTGAAGGCCATAATGGTCATCGCTATTTTTTTTTTCACTAAACGGTTCGCGAACAAAAATGTCTATTTTCCAAAAGATTATCTTGTAATTATATATCTTGTAACTACAGAGATTATATTTATACACTGTAATAAAAATGTTTCCAATATTGTTTGTTGTTGCAACAACAAATCTACTTCTGTATCCATAGATAGGCTAAAACCTGGGTACCTTATGCAATGTTAAATTTTTTTAAGTTTCTGTTTTTCTGTTTTTTCATATGTAAAAAGAAAATAAATCATGTTTAAATTTATTGTATTTTCATTTCTGTTGGTCCCAATTAAAAAAAGTTTTTTGCCTCAGAACAAGGTTGTTTTGTGACCAACGTTTTCTCTGATATTTCTTTGTTAAATGGTGAGGCGGAAGGAATATTTAGTGTATTCGCTACTAAATGTCAATTTACTTGTCAATCAAATTTTAAACACTTATTGAACGATTTCAAAAATAATACCTGAAATGTAATTAATGAACACCCTATATATATATATATATATAAATATATATATATATAAATATATATATATATATATATATATATATATATATATATATATATATATATATATATATATATATATATATATATATATATATATATATATATGTGTGTATGATGATGATTGTAAAAATATATACTAGATAGATATAGATAGATCCATCTGTTATATGTTAATTCCCTATGGAGTAGTTAAACTCAACTCAACTGGTTTTCTGTTAATATTGCTGAAATGGCATTTATATACAAAGTGTTGCAAAATTATATTTTATAACTTCAAATAGAAAAAAGTTCTTAATTAAATTGAGAAAAGTTATATCTGATCCAGAAATTCATTGTTCTTGAAATTTAACCCCGCGAATTACTTTATTACGTGTATGAAAACGTGTAAAATCGATTTAGTATCCATTCATCAAGCTATGAAAAACTAGACTGCGTCTCTTCCATTTTTCATCTCTTCTTTCCCATATTGTATATAACAAAGCCAAATCCTACACTGTAAAAATAAAATAGTGGATCCAACATCATGTAATTGGCCCATACTACTGTTGTATTGAAAATTATTATGATAAAATGTTTTTGGACTCAACACATATTTCTAAATATATAAAAGAAAGTAAAAAGAAAATATTTAAGATGAAAATATTTTTCTCCTTGGAGAAAGAAGTTTTTTTTTTTTTTATAATTACAAAAAGAAAGTTATAAGAAGTTTTGATTTATTTTTTTATCTTTAAAACAAAGTTTATTTTTTTAAATCTTGCAAAGAAATTACATATTGATCTTTCAAAAGAAAAATTTTCTTTTTAATAAAATCAATCTTAATATTTTTTTGAAGAAAGTTATTTTAAAATAAAAAATCAAATGAATTAAAAATTATAACATCAAAAAAAATTATTTTGAAAAAAATGTATATAGAATAATTATTCATGTTTACACAAATAAAATTTGTTAAATAATTTTTATAAACAAGTAAGTAAGATAAAGATTATTAAAATAACTTTTTTGGTGACACAGGCACCAAATTAGCAACAAGCAAAATATCTCTGAATCCATATCCCAGAGATAGTTACGACTAGCTAATTCATACTGATGATGACTACATTGTAGTCGAAATACGTATTTATAAAATACAAACAAATGTTCTAGGAATAGGGGCAAAATTTGAAATATAATTTCAAGTAAGAATTTTGTTCAAAAACAAATAGATAACACACTTGCTGACAAACAGAGTATTATGTTGTACTATGAAATGTATACATAGATGTTGAATTGGGGAATAGTAGTAATGGTCTAAGATCCGGCATTAGTGAAAACCTTCCCTCATCTGTTAATTGAATGAGATAATTTTTAAAAGGCAGATAACAATATTATAAATGTAGGAGTGCAATGTCTGCCACCGTAGTCCTGCTGCCTATATCATATTAATTAATTAATTAATTAATATGATATAGTGTCTTTGTTTGTTGCTCGAACAAATATATTTGTCTCTCTCTCTACGTAGAACATATTTTTTGAAAATATTATTACTGTGATATTATAAAATATATTATATATAATAAATATATAATTAAATTATTTGCAGCCCATATAAAAAAATTTTTAAGTAATAAAATTTTCAAAAAATGTGTTCTACGCAGAGAGAGAGACAAATATATTTGTTCAAGCAACAAACAAAGACACTATATCATATTAATTAATTAATTAATTAATATGATATAGGCAGCAGGACTACGGTGGCAGACATTGCACTCCTACATTTATAATATTGTTATCTGTCTTTTAAAAATTATTTCATTCAATTAACAGATGAGGGAAGGTTTTCTAATGCCGGATCTTAGACCATAATTATTTATTCTAGAGAAACATATAACAAAATATGTTTTCAAAAAAAACAATGTTTTGAACCAATTCAAAATCAGTAGAAACTGGACACCCCACAATCAGAACCTTCATCCAAACCATTTCGAAATCCTATTTCCAATCATCCCGCAAAAATCCTTTCCCGGAAATCAATGAACTTGGCCAATTTGACCCGCGTACGTTGCTTTTCAGGAAACGATGCTGCATGCCACATGATGTCGATTACAACTAATTCGGTGTAATCTAAATTGTAAATATTTTTCTTTAAGGTCTAGTTTTATGGACGGCTTATCCGTCCAACTTAGGTTAATTTTAGATATCAATGGTATTTTATATAAGATTTTTCCATTTAAGAAACGATGTAAAATGTTTATATATTTCGATGTATTTATTTAATAAGATGATGTATTATGGATAAAGCTTAGGCTAGGTACTATAGATTCAAAGACTTATTGTATTGTAACTTCGTAAACTGACGATATTAATAAATAATTTTCAACTTCATTCAAAATTAGTTTAAAACAAGCTTTTGTTCGATTAAGATCAGAGTTTAAATTTGACATTTGTTCAGTTTAAAATTAATATTTGTTCGATTAAGATCATGTTTAAATTTGACATTTGTTCAGTTCAAAATTACTATTTCGCTTAATATCAAAGTTATAAATTAAACATTGATGGATTTCAAATCAGTTTAAAAGTCAAAACTGTTCAAGTAAAGTCAGGTGAAAAATTAATTTCAAATTAATTTCTTTTGAAATAAAATAAACTTTAGGTTTGAATTTCATAAAGTTTTTGTATTATTTAATTTTTTTCCAAAGTGCGTGTTGTCAAATTGACATATAGTTAGTAAACTTTTACTAATATTTTGTGTTTTTTGTGTGTGTCGAGTATCGGAATCTGTTGTATCTTCGACAGCGCTACTTTTAAGGCTAAAGAAAGCCAAGATACCGCGACAATAATTACAGATAAATGAAAAGCACTTAAGTAAATACCTAAAAATTGACATAATTATACTTCTTTTTTTTTAAATAACTACACAACGTAGCCGAGATTTTATGTAATTATTATCGAATTTCGACTTATCAAAAAAAATAAATCTTGTGAAGTTCTGTGATTATACTTAAGGTAGTTCAACACTGTCTTATATAATCAAGACAAAAAACCGGTTTGCTGTTATTATAGAACAAATACATATACACACATACACAACACATAGTTATATTCACTATTCATATATACAAATTAATGTAATTTTGAAATAAAAAATAATTTTAAACTTTTATATTTCGAAAACAAAACGGTAAAACGCAATTTAAAAAAAATGTATTTAATAAATATTTATCTTTACTATCCTAGTTTTTTTTAATTCTGTCTAGTATTTTTTTTAATATAACAGATAATAGTTGGGCGGGCATGAAGTTTTATTTACATGCTTCTAATGAGAGAGAGTGCGAGACAATGATTACTTTGCTATTAATTATCTCGCGTTCTAAATGGTCAAAAATTCTGAAACTTCGGGATTTATTAGAAAACGTTATTTTTAGCCTGTGAAAAAAAAAGATCAAAATCTGTCGAAAAGTGGATTTATGCTGGAACATTCTTCAATAATAAATAAATAGTTTCAAAATATTATGAATCACCTCGCTTGTGCTTGTGACGTATTCTATTGTTGTGAAGTACATATTATGTATCCAGAGGTTAGATTGAAACTGAACTATGTAAGCAAAGACAGTATAGAGAGATGTGACTAATTCAAGTCGCTACCCAAAGTGATGGAGAACTGATTTCCTCAATTTATCCAATTTTTTTTACTGTGTAGTTCATATGAATTATGTTTTACATTTTATTGAGTTCTTTCACCTGATTCAGTTATGAAACATAATCTTGCTACACTCTGTATAACTAAATGATCGTATATCAGAGATGGAGCTTCTTGTTTTAACTTATTTTACTCACATCTACAAACCAAGCTCCCGCGGTTGCATATGCATTTACATATATGTACAGAAAGTTACAGTGTTACAGGAATATCACATACTACCATGAAAATTCTAAGTTGCCTATAGTGTCTTAATACTTACGTCCTCGTGTTTTGACACAGTCGAAAACGAAAACAGTCTTTCCAGGCAAGAAAATTGATCAGCTAATCCTTTTCAAAATTGAATTTTAGATCTAATCACAAAAAAAATTGTTATCCACAAAAAAAAACTTTTTAACAAAAAATAGAACCGACGAAAGAAGAAAGTAACTGAAAAGTAAAAAATAAAAACTTTTATACAAAAAATTAAATCTTCGAAAAAAGAAAGAAATGAAAAGCAAAAAAAAACTAATGTAAATACCTAAATAATTTTGAGTCAGCGCGAAACAAACAATATATGTAATATTTTGTAATATTTACTTTTAACCGAAAATCAGATTCACCCTTCGCCCATTTCGAGTTTTTGGCGTCGACTCAAAATTATTTAGGTATTTACATTAGTTTTTTTTGCTTTTCAGTTCCTTTCTTTTTTCGAAGATTTAATTTTTTGTATAAAAGTTTTTATTTTTTGCTTTTCAGTTACTTTCATCTTTCGTCGATTCTATTTTTTGTTAAAAAGTGTTTTTTTTTTTCACTTTTCAGAGCCTTTCTTTTTTCGTACATGTTATAGTGTCATTAGAACTACATAAGTGTGCCAAGTTTCAACAGAATCGGTTCACAGATGACAATTCAGTGGGTGAACAATCCATTTTTCCCTATTTTTCTACCCTTAGACACGAATTTATTTATTTTTAATTTTATGGTAATAAATCCAATTAATAATAAATCTAGCAAACGTAAATCTGGCAAATGGTAATAAATCCAATTTCTTTTGTATAATCCAATAAAAAAGGAATTTTTGAAATCGAACTACTGTAACAATTTATGCGTGGTCATACATTATATATATATATATAGGAGGTAGGTACTCAATTCACCTGTATATTTTTTTTATTTTTATGTATGATCACGCATAACTTTTTACTTTTTTAGAGTAGTCCGACTTTGATAATTTTTTTTTGTTGGATAGGGAATGATTCAAAGTTGGTTCCATAAAAATTTGAAAAAAAATTTTTAATTTTAGCCACAAAAAAAAATTAATAAGACTTCCCGGTATATATATATATAACGATATTGAGTGCTTTCAAAGTGTTTACACACAGACAATATACAGCGATTATGATATGTGTTCTTTAGTGGAAGCACCGGGAAGTCTTATTAATTTTTTTTGTGGCTAAAATTAAAAATTTTTTATCAAATTTTTATGGAACCAACTTTGAATCATTCCCTATCCAACAAAAAAAAAATTATCAAAGTCGGACTACTCTAAAAAAGTAAAAAGTTATGCGTGATCATACATAAAAATAAAAAAAATATACAGGTGAATTGAGTACGTACCTCCTTTTTTCGTCGGTAAAAAAGAGTTATTAAACTTGCAATGCGTATACAAACGATTCTTCTTTTTTATTGAAGAAGCAACAAATATTGATAAATTTCTTGTATAAGATATTTTTGATATAAAGAAAAAGTACAACGTTTATATTTTAACAAAAATATCATAAAACAACTTTCAAAAAAATTCATCATCAAATTAGATACGATGATTATTATTTTATGCAATTTTAATAAAATGAATACCAACACAAAATTATAAATTTAAATTTGTTGTTTTTTAAAAGGTTTTTTTTTTGGATACACCTTTGGTACAACCTTTTTGGTGGATATTGAATACACTACGTCCAGCTCGGTAGTGAAACGGTCATTCGTGTAAAGTCGGGGGGAATCGATTCAACCGATATCGTATGGACAGAGTGCGAAACGAAAACGACATCTGACGAACGCATTAAATTATTTTCTATAAGCATTGAATGAATAGCAAATTTTTATAAATTAAAGAAATAAAAATTTCTAATGGCTAAATATTATAAGTGGAATACCATATGTGAAAGGGGCTAATAAATATTACGTATTGTGTTTAAAAAGAGTAAGTATAACATACATTTTAATAAAAATAAAATAAATTGTATATTTATTATTAGCTGTTGATTCCCCGTCAAAAGTAAAAATAATCATAATTTAAAATAATTTTTGAACATTTACCTTAAATGGTATATTATTTTTAATTTCTAAATTCTCAATTATTTTATAAACGTTAGGTTTAATTTGTATTTATAATAATGTCTTTTAATCATTTACAGGCAAAGATGCACACCATCATTCAAACAGAATTTGAGGCAATATATCATAATATATTATTCCAAACTCAAACGATTCACAAAGGCCAAAAATTGGATTGTTTCGTAAACGAAGATTTACTGGAGTTAATATAATTAATCCGATATGAAGTTGCGAAGATTAAAAAAAAAACATAGGAAGAGGTCCAGATTAGTAATTTAGTTTTTTTGTTATTCTACTGACTGTGATACAAAAAAGGAAATAGAGCTATTGGTGTCAAAATTTTTGCAAAAACTTCTTCAAATGTGATCTTACCTAGTAGATGTCAAAAATCAGCGTCAGGACCCTTATGAACATTTCCATAAATTTCATATAGAATAACTCTATATTAAGAGAGATATTTTATATTTTGTTTTCTTCTTTCTCTATACCATTGGCATATGCCCTTCGCCCTTTATTAATAAAATTAGCCTTGCAAATACCAAAATCCTATAAGATATGACATTTCATTATGATCAGCCTAAAACTGTGACCGATAGTAAGTAATTTATGTGTTCTAAGGAAATTCGCTGTAAGCAAGTTGACGCAAGGCCTGCGTTTTTTAAATATTTATAATCACTGATGCTTTATTTTTTTGTGACAGGGTGGTGGGAAATGCATTGACGCACAGAGTGTGGGACTCCTTAGCAAACGGATACCTTAGCAAAGAACGGAGTCGGAATGCCATTCATAGGCCCAGAGCCTATTTTAGGCATTCCAAAGACTGCATGTAAACAAGTGATCAACGAGTGGTTAAATGCTAAACACCGTGATCACTGGGAAAAAATACCGCGGCAAGAGCTCGGGAAGGTACTGCTTCAGAGTGCAACAAAGAGGTTATCTCTCGATGCACTGAGGCTGAACAGGATGCAACTGCGGAGGGTTACCGGATTCATTACCGGGCATTATCCCATGCGGAACCATCTGCACACAATGAGACTTCATAACGGCTCCATTGTGTGCAGATTGTGTGGCGAGGAGGAAGAAACATCCAGCCACATAATCTTTGACTGCGAGCCTCTGGGTTACAGCAGATACAGGATATTCGGTGCATCTCTAAGCAAGCTCCAGGCTATTGCCAACATATGGGAGAAGCAAGTCTCGTCAGACTGAGGTAGAAGGGGGACCACAATGGACCATAGGGTCGAAGTGCAATAGTTTTTACCCCGATATTAATCAATCAATCAGTGAAATTCCTGGCCAGCCAGACAACCCACTAAAACCACCCCCTTTTTGGGATTTGGACAGACCTGCAAACAGTGTATCTTGGCTTATCTTCACCGTAAAGGCGTAGATCCTCATACGCATGCGAGGTTTGAGTGTGGTCTATTCACAAATGAATAAGTACAGGTTCCGGCATCTTACTGATGCTTGGCTTGACCTGTTTGAGCTTTTCTGTGAGGTTGTCCCACTCACGCTGTCATTTTTCATTACTTTTAGAGTGTATGCACACTTCCAGGTCCTCTGAACGTATTGGAATCTGATTCAGGTCGTCTGCTTAATGATTATTTAATGATAAATTAAATGTTTATTTTGGCCACAGCGTGCGCTGTAGTGGATTCTACGAATTCTGATTCAACGAAGAATCAGACTTAGATAGATAGATAGATTGCAGAGGATGCCCTGGACGGGCTACACTTCGGCCATAAGGTTCATTATGATGGCAAGGATGTGAGGATGTGAGTGGAGTGGAAGGAATTTTAATGTATAGACTAGGAATTGGTAGGATATGCAGCTGCAGCCGACTATGATACGAACTATGCCGATATTCATCTGTAGTTCGTGAAGGAAACTGCAGAAAACCTTCTCAAGCATAGCCGGTTACTTCGTTCTTGTTCATACGCCGACAGTTTAGTCAATTAACCGCCCCGTTTTTTTCCTAATAGTTGACAAACTGCAGATGTCGGAATTCTAACCCATAACCTCACAGTTTCCAAGTAGACAAACTGCGCAGACATAACGACTTAGACCGCTCGGTCACTTGGACTTTGATGTTTATGTCTATATTTAATTGGAATATATTTCAGAGATTATTCGTTTTGTAAATATTTGACTATAGTGCACTTTTCAAGTGGGGTGTCGTATTTTCTGTACTGAACTGTATATAGTCAATAATATAACTAACTAACTTATCAATGAATGTATTAGAAATTCAATAGATACAAATCACATACAATTAATATTTAACAAGACTGAAGTCACGTCTGTCCAATACACAAGTCAATGTGTGAACGAACCATTTTTTTTTATACAATTCAGGTGAAAGTTATATTAATTAATGGCTTTTAAAATATAAATTATTTGTTTTTATTATTTTTTATTATCATTATTATTGGTTTATCCATTACTTATTTATTGACGGCCATATTTGTTTTGTTGATCACCTGATCGCCATCGACATATTTTATTTATAAATATGTTTAATTTAAAAACTGACGTTGGATCATCTTCATGATATATACAATAAAAATGTTTACCATGTTTGAAAATAAAAATTCGTTACGCAGGAGCTGCGTCAACTTAGCGAATTTCCTTAGAAAACATAAATCACGCTCTAGTTACAATTTAAGATTGATCAAAATGAAATGTCGTATCTGATATCAGTTATTTTCAAGGTCAATTTTATTCATAAATGGTATAGAAGAAAACACAAAATATAAAATATCTCTCTTAATATTGGAACAATCGAAAAATGTATAACGAGTAAAGTTGTAGAAAATCAAGTTTGCTATAATTCATTACCTTATCATTTTTTCTAATCTCTAATATGTACAGAGATATTTAGAATTTTAACATTCAATCTTTAATTGTAAATATTTCTGTAAATGTTAGTGTAACAGAAAAATGATAAGAAACAAAATTACAGTAAAACTAAGTACCTACAACTTAACTCCTGATAAATTTTTCGAATATTAAGAGAGATATGTCAAATTTTGTGTTTTCCCCTCCCTCTTAACGCCCTTTCCCCCCAATCGGAATAAAACTGTGAGCACCAGAGAGTCCACAGACAGACACATAAACATATGTGTACATATGTGTATATGTATGTTGATATATGTATACATATACAGGGTGTCTCCATATGTAGTCGAGTTCCATAAGAGGGTAGGCTGAGAGGGTAGGCTTTCAACTAGGTTGAAACCAGAGAATTTTTAGTATCTAATTAAAGCTAGTATCTATGTGTCCCAAAGCTACTATGAATTTTATCTGTCGCTCGTATCCACAGAAACAGGAAAGTAAAATTTAAAGGGTGGGATCTTTGTTTTATGGGGGTGCATGTCTTGCGATTTTCTAAAAATTGATAATTCCAATATTTAATGATTGCATTATTTAAAAAATTAATCAATAAACTAATTTTATTCATGCACTTTTGAGAAAACCTTATAATTTAACGAATTTAATTTGCGCATTTTTTTTAAGTTTATTATCCCTTAAACTCGGCCTTGCGCACTACCGTGCTCTAGATTAAAACAATTTATTACATTTTTTTTTAAATAAAAAAATTTAATTAATGCACTTTTCAAGGAATTAATAATTTGAAAAATTTAAGCAATGTTGTTCCAAAAATTGATAATTAAATCAAAAATGAATTATCGAAATAATGCACCTCTGGTTTCAACCTTTAATTAATAAATAATTAATTAACGGTGCGTCTAATAAAAAAATGTCTCAGGAATTAACTATTGTAAGTATGGTTGTCTTTCGGTTATATTATACCAATGGAAGTGACTAGCGTTTACTTAATTTGACATTTTAAGCAATATGTCTGAACATTGATAACATTCTTTTGATATCGAATGCTTGAAATGATAAATCAACCAGTAACATCTCAGGTAGCTCAGCGGTAGAGTATTGATCTAGAATGTCCCAAAGGTCGTGAGTTCGATTCCCATCCTAGATGTGAATGATTTTTCATATCAAGCATTTGATATCAAAAAAATGTTAAAATCTTGACTATTCAAATCTACTCAAATAATAGGGAATATGCATGAAAATTTTTTTTCACATTTATTTTCAGAATATGAAAATACTGTTGATACTGTAATAATATTTAAAAACGAAATTAAAATCCGACAAATATCAAGGAAGCTATAAGCTTTTAAAGATTATTATCTGTCTCTTTCTTGCAAAAATACTAAAAACGGAGTTTTACGTGTATTTTAAATGGTGAAAGTGTAATATGACGTCACATAACATATCAAGAGGGCTATCTCCCTCTTTGTATAATCGGGAATTTCAATCATTCATATCTCGCTTATTTTAAGTTATTTAAAAAGTAATTTTACCTTGATATTTGTCAAGTAAACATGTTTCAATTCAAGTGAAAAACAATTTTCATGCATATTCCCTATTGTATAAATAAATAATATTGTATTTTATAATATTGTAATGTTGGATACATCATAACACTCAATATTACCACAATTATAAAACTTAATCTCATGTCAGCACAACCTTAAGTTACCTCTGTAGGTATCTGTAGAATTGGTAGATAGATATACAACTATTTTATTAAAAATAATAATGAAACAAACACACAAACGCAACGGCCTTGCAAAACATGCAATGAATTGCTGGCCAAGTGAAGTCAGTCATCATTCACAACAACAGTGAACCTAAGTTAAGTCAAGTCAACTCAAGTCAGATACATTCAATCAGGTAACACACTTACAATCAGTTTTATTTAGTTGGTCGGTAAGTTAAGTCCGAGCGCCAGAGCACTTTTCAAAGTACAATAAAACCTATTTTGCAAAATGGAAACCCGACTTCAAAAATCAAATATTCTATAACAAAAAATGCACTAAAAAGTAAAAAAATAATTGCATATTCTTGTGCCAATTTTAGTTCACCCAAGCAAAAATTTTTAAATATATATGTACAATTATTGTTATTTTTGAAGTCGGAGTCAGCATAGAGAAATTCACATAACTTTTGGACACCGCCTCCAAAAATAACAATAATTGTACATATATATTTAAAAATTTTTGCTTGGGTGAACTAAAATTGGCACAAGAATATGCAATTATTTTATTTACTTTTTAGTGCATTTTTTGTTATAGAATATTTGATTTTTGAAATCGGGTTTCCATTTTATCAAAATAGGTTTTACTTCTCGCTTTTTAGTGACTTTCAAGTTCTATAACTGATTTTATTTGTCTAAATATGGGTAGACCTACTAATTTTTAGTGCATTTTTTTATAACACATTTTTTTTTATGCGTTTATTTTTGTTTTTAATTTTTAGTGCATTTTTTTATAACAGATTTTCAGTTTTTTTTACATGCATTTTGTTTTTTTTTTTGTAAAAATTTTTTTTTTTGGGGTCGGTTTTGTTTTGTAAAAAATTTTTTTGAAGTCGGTTTTTAAAAAAATTTTCTTATTTTCCCATTATAAATGAGTATACCCTTTCAAAAAAAAAAATTCGCAAAAATCGGTTATCACATATAAAATGAGGGTTTTCCTCGATTTCCAGGGGATCCCTTCATCAGAATGCGATTTGGTGACAATGGGCCCAATCGGAAATCAAACTCTTTAAAACAAAAATTCAAAATCGGTTAATAAATGACGGAGTTCTGAGGTAACAAACATTTTAAAAAAAAAATACAGACGAATTGAGAATCATCCTCCATTTTGAAGTCGGGTTAATAAGGCGCGAGGCCGTTTTTTCCTATGTATGTTGATCTACTAACCGCGATTTTCGAAGATGCTTGGCTGTAAAGTGGGATAATAAATTACAATACAAAAACAAATAAGAACAGGACATCTTTTTGGCATTAAATAATTTTGTATTCTGATACTTCATTCTAAACAAAAAACCGTAATTTGCATAATTACTTGTTTTATTTTGCCACGTTATGGAAATCCGATCAGAGTATTTTTTCATCATGTAACGAATCGCTGATATAATACTCGTCTGATGTAGCACTTGCCCTCGATCCATGTTACACAGTTTTCTATCCTGCTATATTGAACAGTGCTTGGGAGACATTTAGTAAAAAATATATGTTTCATACAGTAGAAAGACTATATTTATATATACACTAACTGAATTCCCCGGCGTTGCCCGTGGAACTCCAAGATTTTCTCCGGCACTTTTGGTGTCGATAGCGTACTACTGAATTATTCAACTTTATTAATTTTTACCGGCATTTCCGCTATCAGAATTAAAATGATATTTGGTTTCCCAGAACCTCCATCTTGTTACACCTCGGGTTACATTATTGGAGTTTCTCTGTTTTTGAAAATATAATATAGTTTATGTCATCCGGGGATAGTGTAGCTTCCCAACGGTGAAAGAATTTTTTTAATCGGTCCAGTAGTTTCGGAGCCTATTCAATGCAAACAAACAATCAAATCTTTCCTCTTGATAATATAAGTATAGATAATAATTAGAAAGAGGGGTACCACAAACGGGTCCTCATTTATATATAGATACATTATATGCTTAGCTAAACAGACAACAAGTAAGTCTGTCACATAACTTACTCCACTCTTCAGTGGACAATAATTTTTTGTGTACTATAATTTTTGCATATTCAAATACAAAACAATATCATACATTATCAGAGGTGGGCGCAGACGACTCGCCGGAGTCGAACGACTCTCCATAAGCTGGGTGAGAGTAAGTAAAAAAGGTATGTTTTGAAGTAAGACGGAACGATGTTTCAATACAGGTTGCCAACCGATTATTGCCCAATAAGTTATTCAATCAATTTAGAAATAGTTTTTATAAAATATTTATTGTTTAAATAATATATTTTACAATATGGAGAGATACACCAAAAAACATAATAATAATAATAACAATAATAATAATAACATAATAACTAATAAATAATAACATAATAATTGATAGAAACCACGGGAAGAAGGTAGGCGTCTTCCATCAGGAGAACGATAGGAAAAAGGAATAGGTAGGGAGATGAAATAAGGAGATAGAATGATAAGGGGTAAGTACAATATAATAAAATTAAAAAACAAACAAAAAATTATTCGTTTTCGATTATTATTCTTTGATAAATTTTGATAAATTTTCAACAATCTTAAACCATCAATATTTCTGTAAATATTAGTGTAACAGAAAAAATTATAAGAAACAAAATTACAGTAAAACTTAGTACCTACAACTTTACTTCTTATAAATTTTTCGATTTTTCAAATATTAAGGGAGATATTTCTAATTTTGTGTTTCTCCCTCCCATTAATCCCTCCTTTCTCCTTTTCCGATTTTACCCATTAACGAACTTGAGCTTTTGAATACCAAAAGCGCCTCAAATACCAAATTTCATTCCGATAAAATGAATATATATATATATATATATATATATATATATATATATATATATATATATATATATATGTCCATAGATATATATATATATGTAAATTTTACAGATGGTGATTTTTGACATCTACTAGGTAGGATCGATGGACATTTGAAGAAATTTTTTGCGAAATTTTGACTTCGGTACGGGACCAATAGCTCTATTTCGTTTCAGGAAATTCGCTAAAACAGAAGTTCATGGTTTAACGTAGTTTTTATCTAGCAACTTATGCGCAATGTCCGGTCAAAAATGGTAAAAAAGTGTATTTTTAATACTTTTAGAATTTTCTCTAGGAAAACTATGGGAAAAATGCAAAAGATACTTTTTTGTATAGAGTAATTTCAAAGTACTAGAAAAAATAACTTTTTTTTCCAAAAGCATTTTATTTTCTTATCTGTTTATAAAAATTACTTATAACAATTTATCGTCTCATTTAACAATCAAGATCCTTCGAAAATTTAGCAGATCAAAATGCGTCAAAAAAACTTTGGTGCATCCTTGGACTGTAAATCGGCTACGACAAGAGCCCCGACTCCCGGACTAGTATATATTTGTATTTATCTGATCATGCTTGAATCAACAGTAAAATAATATAATAATGTTTAATGAATGCCTATCTATCTGTCTGTCTATCTGTCTGTCCGTCCGTTTTAACATCATCATTATTAATATTATCATTACAAAAGAAAGGTTTATATTATATTCTAACATAAATATATTAAAAAAAGATAGATATACATAAATAGAACTATATTAAATGAATTTGAAAATACTATTATGATGTTGTGACGTCATCATTTAGTATTGTTAATCTGTTCAAAATTAATAAAAACTTAATGAAGTTTGAGATATGAAAATTAGTTTTATATAAATAAATATTTTATTAATATATTCTCAAAAAAATGAAAACAATCAACCGTCTAATTTCTATTAAAAATGATTTTAAACATGACGTTTTTCATAAGTTATATACAAAAACTCTTATGGTTGACAAGCTTTTGTCGTGCTATTTATCGAATTTCCTCTTTTAGAGAATAGAGCTATTGCTACCGATGTCAAAATTTTGCAAAAATTTCCTCAAATGTCCCCTATCGATCCTACCTAGTAGATGTCAGAAATCAGCATCTCTAAAAATCTATATTAAAATCAAAATCTATCTACATATGTCGGAACATTGATAACATTCTTTTACATCAAATGCTTGATATAATAAAAAATTCGATACGCAGGAGCTGCTTCAACTTAGCGAATTTCCTTTGAATACATAAATCACTTTCTAGCGGTCAAAATTTTAGTCTGATCAAAATGAAATGTCGTATATGATTTTAGTTTTTGCATGGCCAATTTTATTAATAAATGACATACGTCAAGGGGAAGGGGGGGGGGGGGTATAACGAAAGAAGAAAACACAAAATATAAAATATCTTTCTTAATATTAAGACAATCGAAAAATACGTAAGGAATAAAGTTGTAGAAAATCATGTTTGCTACAATTCATCACCTTATCATTTTTGCTCAAACTCTAATGTGTATAGAGATATTAAGGAATTAAATTTTCAATCTTAAACCGTCAATATTTCTGTAAATAATAAGAAACAATAAAAATAGATAAGAAACAATATTACAGTAAAACTTAATACCTACAACTATACTTCTTAAAAATTTTTCGATTTTTCGAATAGTAAGAGAGATATGTCAAATTTTGTGTTTCCCCCTCCCTTTAAACCCTCCTTTCTCCTTGTCCGATTTTGCCCATTAACGAACTTGACCTTTTGAATACCAAAAGCGCTTCAAATACCAAATTTTATTTCATTCAGATTATACTTGTGACCGCTAGAGCGATTACAGGCACATATATATATATATATATATATATATATACATATATATATATATATATATTTAAATGTATATATATATATATATATATATATATATATATATGCCCATAGATATATATATATGTATATAAATTTTACAAACGGTGATTTTCGACATCTACTAGGTAGGATCGATGGACATTTGAAGAAATTTTTGCAAAATTTTAAAGTCGGTACGGGACCAATAGCTCTATTTCCTTTCAAGAAATTCGCTAAGAAATGATACACATCTAGGATGGAAACAGAACCCACGATCTATGGCATTTTAGACCGATTCTCTGCCTCTAAGCTACCTCAGATGGTATGGTAGAGAAATGCATATGATCCCTCACAATCTTGATATCAATGTATTATTAATTTCGTTTATTTACTACTTACATATTTTTTTAATTGTTTTTTTTTTTTTTTTGTAAACTAGCGTTGTCAAATAATATACCTAAAATTGCCTAGACAGATAGATAGATAGATTGTAATGGCTGCCCTGGACGGGCTACACTTCGACCATAAAGTCTATTGTGATGCCTAAGGATGTGAGTGGAGACGAAGGAATTTTTGTGTATAGACTAGGAATTGGTAGGATGTGCGGCTGCAGCCAACTATGATAGGAACTATGCCGATATTCATCTGGAGTTTGTAAAGGAAACTGAAGAAAACCTTCACAAGCATAGCCGGTTACATCGTTCTTGTCCATTTGCCGACAGTTTAGTCAATTAACCGCCCCCTTTTTTTTTCTTAATAATTAACAAACTGCCGATGTCGGGATTCGAACCCATAACCTCCCAGTTTCTAAGTAGGCTTACTGCGCAGACATAACTCTTTAGACCGCTCGGCCACTTGGACTGGTAAAATTGTCAAAGTAATGAAACTTCTTTTAGTACTGATATTATTATTATTATTTAGTTTTCAAATGTCACACATATGTTTTCATCAAACCACCTGGATCATAAATTTCAATACTCTATTTTATTAACGAATTTTCTGAGAATGTCTCAGTCTCTAGTAATACCAGTAATGACTTATGGGAGTGAGATCTGGGAGAGCTGCTGTTCGAGTGAATGTATAAGTTTAGAATGTATACCTTTAGATGAGAGAACAAAAATATAAACGGTGAACGAATGTGTGTTTTATGTGCGAGAATTGAGACTGTTGAACATCTTGTTGGAGATTGCCAAGGTACAAACTTTGAGGAAATGGTTAAAGTAAAATTAAAGTTGATAAAAAGAAGCGAAAGACTCTTCTGTGTTGCGATCATCGTTTCTGCCCGAATTTCAAGCCCTCGCTATCTATCTGTTATATTCTATTTACTTTTGTATTGTTGTATAAGCTGTTTATGTTAACACTTTTAATAAATTTATTTTTATTTCATGTATTGATTCTCAAAATAAAATATACGATTATTATTATTTAAATAAGTAACAATTATCAATATATAAACCATATTTAAGGACGTTCGAAAGAGAAAACAAAATGCAGAGAAGTTCCTTTAAATTAAATATGCGTTAAAAAAAATTCGTTACGCAGAAGCTGCGTCAACTTAACGAATTTCTTTAGAATACATAAATCACTCTCTAGCGGTCATAATTTTAGTGTGATCAAAATGAAAGTAATATCTGATGACTTTAGTATTTGCAAAAATTAAATTTATTAATAGCCAAAATAGAACGATGTATGACGATTATAGTTTATAGTTACTATGGACACGACAATCAAAACTTTTTACAATAAAATATATTTCATGTATTTGTGTCAAACAAACACAAAATATTAAATATCTCTCTTAATATTAGAATAATCGCAAAATGTGTAAGGAGTAAAGTTGTAGAAAATCAAGTTTGCTACAATTCATTACTTGATCATTTTTCTCAAACTCTAATGTGAACAGAGATATTTAGAGTTTTAACTTTCAAACTTTAATTGCAAATATTTCTGTAAATATTAGTGTAACAGAAAAATGATAAGAAACAAAATTACAGTAAAACTTAGTACCTACAACTTAACTCCTGATAAATTTTTCGATTTTTCATATATTAAGAGAGATAGTCAAATTTTGTGTTTTCCCCTCCCTCTAAACCCCCTTTCCCCGATTTTACCCTTTAGAATACCAAAAGCGACTCAAATACCAAATTTCATTCCAATGGGAATAAAACTGTGACCGCTAGAGTCCACAGACACTTTAAAAAAGTACATATGTATATATATGTACTATCGCTAAAATTTATATATTTACATATATATATATATATATATATATATATATATATATATATATTTATATATATATATATTATTTTATATATATATATACATATATATATATATATAAAATAATATATATATATATATATATATATATATATATATTATTAGTGATTTTTAACAACTAATAGCTAGGATCGATGAACATTTGAAGAAATTTTTACGAAATTCCAACATTGGTGCAAAAACAATAGCTGCATTTCCTTTGGAGGAAATTCGCTAAAAAGTCAATACGAATTCATTGGTATGCTTCAAAATGTTAGTTCAAATGTGTTTTTTCGTTGTTTTCGCTATTGAAAATCATACATTTAACAATGGGTCTTATGGAGAAACTACAAATTTAATCTTTATAATCGAATAAAACATAGTTTGAAATGCAGAGAAGTTTTTATAAAACTATGTAAATTGTTAAATAAACAAGGATTTATTTAAGATGAAGGTATGTCCAATGCATTTTGGTAAGTAATAATGAATTATATTAGTAATTTTATCATTTTAGAGAAGCAAAACACAAGATTTTACTTTTTTATTTAATATAAAAGAAATATTACGAGTCACGACTCACGAGTATTATTATTTACCAAATAACCATACAATATTTAAATCTAGTTTCAACGTATAAATTAAATCTGTAACGCTGTGGGCATGCGCAGTCGGTTGAAACCCCACTTACGTCATTTTCTCCGCAAAATGACTCTTTCGAACGTCTTTAAGTAAACAAAAAAAATTAAACGCTGCTCCGACTCATTAATTCCGATCGAACCACCTTAAAATCTCCAATATGAATTTTTCTTACAATACTTTGTTACTCTCATTGTCTATTGGTTGAATGTAAAAATAAAACATTGTACTTTGTAATTCTTAAATAAGATATATTAAATTAATTAAAATAAATATTTTGTTATATCATTAATATTCTTTTTTTTAATAATAAATCAATAGATAAGTATTTATTAATTATTATTTTTATGCTTATCACTTTTATCCGTTATCAATTTTGTTAAATATAAATACACATCAACACTTCAATATTATTATTATTATTATTAAAATTGCATATGAATATTATATGTGATAAGCTATATATATGCATAAAATACTAGTATACTAAAAATATTATTAAACCCTTGGATTGGCACGTTTAGAAAGTTTAAAAACCCGTCAACTAACCGAATTACCTCAGAATAAATTATATATAAAAATATTTTTCCATGTATTTGTATACAGTCTAACGGTCACAATTTTAGTTCGATCAAAATGAAATTTCGTATCTGATATGCTTTTGATAGTTTTAAAACCTAGTTTTAGTATCATCGGTCAAGGGTCAAGGAGGCTTAGAGAAAGGAGAAGTAAAGTTGTAGGAAATCAACTTCATTTGATCATTCATTTGATCATTGTTTCTAAAACACAAAAATATTTCTGTGAATGAAGTATACCTAATTTTTGTTTCCCCCTTCCTCTAAACCCCTCTATCCACTTGATCGATTTTACCCATTACGAACTTGTTCTCTCAAATATCAGGCTGCAAGCATATATATGATATATACAATATGTCTATTAACATCGATCCAATAGGAACGTTATGTAGTGCATCTATCACTGTCCATATTCAGCGCACCATGATACGGTGCACTTTTACACCCAAATTCACAGACATTTGTAGAGTGCAGTTTCGGTGGAACAAGGCCGTCCACATCATCGCTCACTGTGCACAGACAATGATGTACATATCACTGCCTGTATACATATTATATTCTGCATATCATATGAATACATATTCTACATTCAGCATTCTACATATGTCTGTGAGTAACAGAGTGCACCGTATCATGGTGCGCTGTATATGGGCAGCGATAGTTACATACATTGTTTCCAGATTGGGTGTAGTTTAAAAAACACACGGTATATCATATATATGATGGTCATTATTGACATGGATTTTTTGAAAGGAAACTCGAGAAAATCTTCACAAGCATAGCCTCTACTTTCGTTCTTGTCGATACGCCGACTGTTTAGTCAATTGACCGGCCCATTAATTTTTCTTTTAAATTAATTTAATTGAAAAACAGCCGCCGTTAGAAATCCAATCAGGAACCTCACAGTTCCAAGCAGACAGCCTTTACAACCTCGACCACTCGACTGGTTGCCATTGGTATGAATCTAATATCTCTATTTTTTTGTAGAGGAAATTGGCTAATATACATGAATGAATTTAAATTGTATTACACATCATTAAATAAATTAATGGGCAGCAAAAGTTCTGTTCTTTTTTTTTCACTGCCGATTTGTGACGAATCATTTCGATTGTCGAAAAAATTGTTCAATAAAAGATATTAATAGTTTTATAATAAACAACTTTTATTCTGGTAATTTTTTCGAAAGCCGAATGAATAAGGCACAATACTATAAATAGTATTTTTAGTATACCAGCCTGTACACAATCAGATATTATAATACTTTGTTAATTTATTTATAATATTATTTTATTTTCCTTTACTTTCTCTTTACCACTCTCATGGCAAAGTTAGAGAAAGTTTTTTTTTTTTAAATATTCGATTTGATTGTATTTAAATTTGAATAAGACGTTAGCTTTGTTTGCAAATTAAAAGAGGTTTTATAAAAATTTATTGTGACAGCTACTAACTTAAGTTATAACTTTTAAGAGATATTGATTAATTAATTTATTGATATAGAATTTTAATCGTCATTATCATTTATAAGCGTCGGCAAATAGAAACCATAAATTATCACATAGCATGGTAGTGCGTTAGTCCAAGTTTAAGCATAGGCGCCTTCCTACTATGTTTACAGTAACAATTAGAGACGCTTTTTAGACCTCTGTATCTCAGGAAGCAAAAAAGCTTCGAAGCACAAATTTAAAACATAACATGGGACCCACCATCTCACGGTACGTACTAAGCTTTAATAGTTTACAAGTTATTTTACCCCAAAAATCGACATTTTGGGGACTGACTGACTGACTGACTCACTCACTCACTCATCATCAATATTCTAGAGTACCTCCAGTTACCTAGAAAGTTAATATTTGAAAGGAACATAATTCTTAAGCTGAAACAACCCAGATTTTTACCTGGAAAATGAGAATTTTTACAATTAAAATTACAATTGTTAACCTTTTGGAATATGTTTTCTACATGGTAGTTTTATTTCAATATAGTCTAAAGATAATTTCTCAGTATGGGTTGGCGTCCACCGCCGGCAAGGCGGTGGAAGATATGCAGAAAAGAACACCAACACCAATGGATGAGGACTTCCAGGTGCAACGTGGGAAGAAGCGACCTAGACGTGCGGGGAATCAGCAAGTGATTTCCAAAAAAGTTCAAATTGAACTTAAAAATTCCTTCTCCGTCCTTAAGGACGTGAACGAGTCTGCGTCAGCAACTCCACCCAAACCGAAGAAGCCAAAACCCATTGTTGTTCACATGGGTTTAACCAACTTCGAAAAAGTGGAGGCAGCCATAAAAGCGGCAGCTCGTAGCACTGTCCGTTTCACCTTTGGGCCAAAGACTATCAGTGTCCATTGCGAAACGGACAGCGATTACACTAAAACGAAAGAGAAACTGGAAGAAATCCAGTTTCCATTCCATTCATATGGAACAAAAGAGGACCACGAGCCAAAGTACGTGGTCCATGGAACGATGCGCCACCATAATGATGACATGGTGGCCGAAGATTTAAAACGGCAGGGTCTTAAGCCAAATAAGGTCCAGCTATTGTCAAAGGTGAGAGACGAGAGTATACGAGTCTCTCGTCTAATAAAATTCGAAAAGGGGACGCAAGCTAAAAGCGTCCTCAACATACGGTGGTTATGTGGCGTGCCTGTAACCACCCAACGTTTCGAAAATAAAAGAGGGGCCATCCAATGTTACAGATGTCAGTCCTACGGGCACGGATCACGGTTCTGTCGTGGGGTTCAACGCTGCGTGAAGTGTGGCGAAAACCATGCTTCACAGGCTTGTGGGCTCCAGAGGTCGGAACCGGCGAAGTGTTGTAATTGCAGCGCTTCCCATCCAGCCAGGGCCATGAACTGTCCCGAAAGGCTGGCATATGTGACAAAAATGGCTCCGAGAAGACCCAGCGGCAGCAGAGGAGCGAAGCGCAATGCTGCTCCGGGCGAGCCCCTTCGGCGCCCACCCCCCACGTCTTCGGCTAGGGAATACCCAGCCCTCCCTCGTAGAAAAGAGGTCAACGAGCCAAGCAGAGGTCCAGCAGCGGGGAGCAGTACATCATCGGCAGCAGCAACATCATCGAAGAAGTTTGTCCCGGCCCCAACTCCAACCGCAAATCCGTGGACAATGAAGAGAGCATCGGAAAAGGAGGTAATAGATATTCTGAGTACCACCTCCATTTCACCCCATAACCCCTTCTTAATTGAAGCCCTCGAAAGACCTCCATCGTCTCCAACTCCATTGGAGTCTGATGCAGGAACTAAATCGACTTTCGACTTCATGACTTCGACCTCCTGAAACTCAGGATCGAAGTGGAGAATGCATGGAAATCGTGCAAATCAGATTCAGAAAAACTTCTTGTGTTTTTCAGGATGACATCTCATCTCTTTGAAAATGGCGTCCCATCCCTTTTCTAGATCCAACATCCGATTTCTACAATGGAACTCTCAAAGTATCCATCGCAAACTTCCCGAGCTTCACTCATTCCTTCAACAGCATCAGATCCAAGTGGCTGCCATCAGCGAAACTTGGTTAAAGCCGGACAAGAGAGCCCAAATTCCTGGGTACTACACCTATCGCCGTGACCGTGCCACCAGAAATGGGGGCGGGGTTGCCCTATACGTTCGACACGATGTCCAACACTCTCTCTTGCCTCCCGAAGACGGTGATATCGAAGCCGTCTCCATTCTAATTTCGGCAAATTGTGGTAATTATAAAGTCACATCTCTATATAATCCCCCCGATAGACTTTTACAGGGAAAAGATATTGACCGCATTTTAAGGACACATGATCGCGCTGTGATCATGGGTGATTTTAATGCTCGCCATATGTCTTGGAACTGTATGTCTAACAATGCTAGCGGGAACGCACTCTAATCGCATTCCCTCAAACGAAACTTCATTGTTGCGTACCCAGAGGACCCCACTTACTATCCTGATGCTGCCCACCGCCCTCCTCAGACCATTGACTTAACGATACTCAAGAATTGTAACCTCCTGTCGGACCAAGATGTTCACTTGGATTTGCAAAGCGATCATCGCCCAATCACCTTCACCCTAGGTGAAATGAGGGGCGCTGCTACCTTGCGGACCCGGTTGAGCTTTGAGAAAGCGGATTGGAAACTTTTCAAACAGTATCTTACAAAACAACCGATCAAATAGATTTGGAGGTTAGTAAACTGACGAGGAATCTCGTAGCTGCTACCGAAAAATCTATACCTAGGAAAACTCGATCCATTGGCTTTCAACTTAAATTAGATGATGACACACTACGACTCATACGGACTCGGAACAAATTGCGTAAATATTGGCAAAGAGTTAGGCTGCCTGAGCTTCATGACGCCATGAAGCGAATGTCAGCTGATATTCGAGAAAAAGTCACGCGCACCAGAGATGAAATGTGGGATGAGAGGATTTCGGCTCTGACCACTCGTGACAATAGTGTTTGGACAATTGCTAGAAGTTTGCGTAAACGTTCCAATAGACTGCCCCCTTTACTGTCGGAAAATGGGTATCTCTACCCAGATTCAGACAAAGCTCAACTTCTCGCTGATACCTTCTCTAAAGCGCACAGCTTAACCGATGGCGACGAATATCACGACGAAGAAACGGCCCGCAATCGATGTCGAATGCGTGTCACCTCAGGAGGTTTAAAACATTTTAAGGAAACTTAAGTGTCGGAAGGCTTCCGGTGATGATGGAATAACTAATGTTGTTCTCCGTTATCTTCCTCGGAAGACGGTTGTTCAGCTCAGTTATATCTATACTGCGTGCTTGAGACTTGGTTATTTTCCTGACATTTGGAAGGCTGCCAAAGTGCTAGCCCTTCCGAAACCGGGAAAACAACTCAAGTTGCCTTCAAGTTACCGACCTATCAGCTTGCTGCCATCTCTCAGCAAGGTCATGGAGAAAGTAGTTTTGAACCGGCTGCAGTCGCATGAAAATATCCACGGACAACTAATTCCCCAACAGTTTGGTTTCAGATCGAACCACTCAACAGTGAGTCAGCATCACCGGCTCACTGACCATATTTCTTCTGGATTTAACTGGAATAAATCCACAGGCATGGTCCTTTTGGACATCGAAAAGGCTTTCGATACGGTTTGGCACTATGGACTCATCCACAAACTTTCCAAATTCAACATACCTACCTACATCCTGAAATTCCTGATTTCCTACTTATCGAACCGAAAATCCCGAATTCATCTCCAACAAAGCACATCGAACCAATATTGTGTCAAGGCTGGTGTACCTCAAGGCTCCGTGCTTGGACCCCGCCTCTTCTTATATTTTATAAACGACATCCCGAAGGATCGAGCAACCGAAACGGCCCTCTTCGCTGATGACACAGCACTCTACTGTACTTCCTGGCAGGCGAAACTTATCTCGAGCTGCCTCCAATCCCGCCTATCCACGCTTGAAAGCTATTTCAAGAAGTGGAAAATCAAAATTAATCCTACGAAGACTCAGTCCGTCTTGTTCACAAAGAAGAATAAATTTTCTTCTTACCCACTTGAATTGAAGATGTTTAACACTGAAATCCAACAGACACAAAGTGTTGAATACCTGGGAGTAACCCTTCAAAGGCAGTTGAATTGGACGCAGAACGTTAAAAAACGTCTTGCTCTTGGAAACGCATCCTTTGCTGGGTTGTACCCACTACTCAACGCTAGGAGTAGGTTGGACGAACGTCTGAAACATCGACTTTTCAAGTCATGTATCCGGCCCGTACTCACGTACGCTGCACCAATCTGGTCGAACGCTGCACCTTCGCAGCTTGCGAAAATGCAAAAATTTCAAAATCGTTGTCTTCGGACGATTTTGAAAGTCCCTCTTCGATACCCGACTGAAGCACTCCACAGAGAAACTGGGCACCCCACAATCCAAACCTTCATCCAAACCATTTCGAAATCCTATTTCCAATCATCCCGCAAAAATCCTTTCCCGGAAATCAATGAACTGGGCCAATTTGACCCGCGTACGTTGCTTTTCAGGAAACGATACCGCATGCCACATGATGTCGATTACAACTGATTCGGTGTAATCTAAATTGTAAATATTTTCTTTAAGGTCTAGTTTTAGGGACGGCTTATCCGTCCAACTTAGGTTAATTTTAGATATCAATGGTTTTTTATAAGATTTTTCCATTTAAGAAACGATGTAAAATGTTTATAGATTTCGATGTATTTATTTAATAAGATGATATATTATAGGTAAAGCTTAGGCTAGGTACTATAGATTCTAAGACGTTTTGTATTATAACTTCAAAAAAGGACGATATTAATAAATAATTTTCAATTCAATTCAATTCAGTATGGGTAAAAAGCTTAACAACTATCTGGAGTCCAAAATTATGATACTCGTCGCAGAAAAATTCGAAAACTTCAGCCGGATGAGACAAGGGTAAATGAAAGAAACCCTATTTTTGGACAAAAAAATTTTCGAACCAATATTTATTACCGCATTTTGGATATTCTGAGCGTACAATTAGCCGGACGTACAAACGTATATATTAACAGCTTCACGTAAACTTTAATATTTTTGAAAAGTTGTCTGAAATTGATACAAATCAAACAAATAAGCTAGTCAATAAGTCCCAATGATTTGGAAGAGACATTAGGTAATGAATGTATTTACTTACATTATCAACTCAAAGATTTATTAGAGCATATTGAATATATGCACTCTGCACTAAATTTATGCAATATTTTACATTCACGTAATCTTTGCGATGTTTACCCTAATATAGATATTGCTTACGCATTTATTTAATATTAATAGTCCATTCAAATGTTACATTTTTTTGTACTTAGCTTGCAATTGTTAGAGCACGCGATTTTATTTTTTAAATGTCAAGAGGGGGTTAGTGTTAAGTTAAATCCATGTATGTGGGGTCGCAACCCTTGTCCCGCGGCCACCATCTTGTAAAAAGTGGTGCGAATGGTTTTTACGACGCTCTATCGGGCAAACTATTTGTCGCACAGAAAATTTGTAAATACATTTTTTGTTGAAAATTAAATTCTCTACAACTTTGTTTCTATAATTTTTAGTCGTAGAACCAAAAATAACAAAGTTTTTAACGAAAATAGATAAAAATTTGGAAACAAATTTTCTTTTGGTCGTTTTTTCAAGGAAAAATTACAAACTCTTTTCAAATTATTTATTTATTTATTAGGGTTTTACAGCGCTGCGAAACTAACACTATTCTCCAGTACTCGTAAGTATACATTAATATGAATGATTAGGCATAGTTTTCTCTCATCTTTCCATTATTTTTATAAGAAACATTTTAATGATTGACATTGCAATGTTGTTGATAATTAGTTATTGACTCTTTGCCCCATCCCCTACGAGGTAGTCTGGAGGCGCGTATCCCCAGTAGGCATAATCCACGGACATTTTCTAGCTGATCGTGCCGCTCTTACTGCATCTCAATCGTTCGACTCCAATATTGTCGCCGAAGATATCGACATTCTTGTCTTGCTCACGGCATTTGGAAGAAGACATTAAAATGTATTTATTTTGAAACCATCGAAAGGGCGTACAGCCGAACAATTATATTGTCCGCCAGGTTTTATGTACGGAGATGTCATTGAGGATAAACTGTTGTTGAGAATTTAATTTGCAACAAAAAATGTATTTACAAATTTTCTGTGCGAGGAATAGTTGGCCCGATATAGCGTAAATACCATTCACATCCCTTTTTACAAGATGGTGGCCGCGGTACAAGGGTTGCGATCCCACAAACATGGATTTAACTTTACACTAACCCCTCTTGGCATCCAAAAAATAAAATTGCGTTCTCTAACAATTTCAACCCCAAATGTAAATTTTCAATGGACTATAAGTATATAAGGCCTAGGATGGCCTAGGATGACATCGAACCTAAATCCGGTCCTGATGTAAGCTACGATATATGTCATCATTCCACACATACCATGAGGAATCACTTATCGCGCGCAACACTGTAGATTGAAAACGGTACAGAACCTCAATGTTCCCACCACTTTACGCCCCCTTCAGTTGTATTCTATCCAAGTCCATATAGATTTTAAAATGCTTTAGACTAAGAGTTTATAATCGAGTGATATTTTAGAATGGCGATTTCATCTAAGTAGCCGCATCTCGCAACTTTATTTGGTCGCAGGCGGAGTCAACGATACCCTTTTCTGATACCAAAATTTTCTGTATACTAATAAGCTTAAACAGACAGTATAATAACATTTTTTGTAAAGCTGTATTATGTAAAATAATAATAAAACAATAATTTAGAAGAAAAAAAAAACATGAACAAGAAGGGAAGTGAAAATAGAAAACTTTGAAAGAAGAAAAGATCAAAATGTAAGAAGCAAAAGAAAAATCCACACGATAAAGTTTTTCTTTATTCGACTGACTACCCCTTAACTGAATAAGAAAGTTTTTTTCTCTCTAAATGAGATTCCCTTTTTTACTCACACATCTATATAATAATCCTGAAGGTTACTATGGTTACAAACTGGTTATAAAATAGATGCGGAAATATCAAAAACATTATAAGTGTTCGGTAAAAACCCATATTATACATATTTATAAGTTGACTATAGTTGACTCGAGGTACACAAACAGTGATTAAACATCTGAGTAGGGCGCCACCATAGAGCGGAACCAGTCCAAGTGGCCGAGCGGTCTAAGGCGTTATGTCTGCGCAGTATGCCTACTTGGAAAGCGGGAGGTTATGGGTTCGAATCCCGACATCGGCAGTTTGTCAACTATTAGGAAAAAAGGGGTGGTTAATTGACTAAACTGTCGGCGTATGGACAAGAACGAAGTAACCGGCTATGCTTGAAAAGGTTTTCTGCAGTTCCCTTCACGAACTCCAAATGAATATCGGCATAGCTCTTATCATAGTCGTATTCAGCCGCATATCCTACCACTTCCTAGTCTATACACAAAAATTCCCTCCACTCCACTCACATCCCCACATCCTTAGGAATCACAATGGACTTTATGGTCGAAGTGTAGCCCGTCCAGGACAGCCTCTACAATCTATCTAGGGCGCCACCATCGGATTGTAACGAGACGGATGACAAGCCCTTTCACTTTCTGGCATCGTGTGCTTACAGAAACATAATGAGGTACCTAGCCTTCGGTTTTGACTGAAATGGGGGAACGAAAAAAATAATCCTAGAAATGCGTACTCGTCAATCTTTGGCATCCTTTCCACTACTACTACTACTGCTAGAGTGTAATTGTCCGTCTTCGAGATGATTAGCACCTTGCCATGAAGAATTTCAAATTACAAGATTCTAACTATAGTGGTTATCGCATAATTCAATATCCAAATATATTAATTTTCTAGCCGATTCCTTCAGCGATAACGATCTTCAAAGCTCTAGGTCACTTTCAGAAGAGCTAGAATATTCGTAGAAATGTAGATCTAAAAGCAAGAGCTGCTTCAACTTAGCGAATTTCCTTAGAATACATAAATCACTTTCTAACGGTCCCAATTTTAGTATGATCAAAATGAAATGTCATATATGATTTTAGTATTTACAAGTCCAATTTTATTAATAAATGACAAACGTCGAGGGGAATGGGGAGGGGGTGTTATAAAGAAAGAAGAAAACACAAAATATAAAATATCTCTCTTAATATTAGAACAATCGAAAAATACGTAAGATATAAAATTGTAGAAAATCATGTTTGCTACAATTCATCACCTTATCATTTTTGCTCAAACTCTAATGTGTATAGAGATATTAAGGAATTTATTTTCAATCTTAAACCGTCAATATTTCTGTAAATATTAGTGTAACAGAAAAAATGATAAGAAACAAAATTACAGTAAAACTTAATACCTACAACTTTACTTATTATAAATTTTTCGATTTTTCAAATATTAAGGGAGATATGTCAAATTTTGTGTTTCCCCCTTCCTTTAAACCGGCTTGTCCGATTTTACCCATTAACGAACTTGACCTTTTGAATACCAATAGCGCCTCAAATACCAAATTTCATTCCGATAAAATGAAAACTGTGACCGCTAGAGTGATTACAGACACATATATATACATATATATATATATATATATATATATATATATATATATATATATATATATATATATATATATATATATATATTATATATATATATATGTCCATATATATAAATTTTACAGAAGGGATTTTTGACATCTACAAGGTAGGATCGATGGACATTTTAAGAAATTTTTCCGAAATTTTAACTTTAGTACGGGACCAATAGCTAGCTCTATTTCCTATCAGAAAATTCGCTAAAAAAAGTTAGGAAACTTGATATTTGGAACATATAGAGTTTACAATAATAATTCATCTGGGAAGTTACCAAGTAAAATATTAAGTAACATTTGCAAGGTTTTTCCTTGCCGTGAATATCACTACCTTCTTCGGAGAATATACGAAAATATATTTGTTTTTGATGGAATATTACTATTTTTTGCTATCGTTTATATTCATTCTCAGAAAGAAATTATTTGTGGAAAGACGAAGATTGTGCGATTTCGGTTTTAGGGAATGGCTACAAATGTATAGAGCCATTTATTACTACTGGTAGTTTCACACAGAAGTAACAAATAACTACGTAATTTATGTAACAATCCACATAAAGTACGGGTTGTTAAATCAAGGAGCAATCAATGGCTTACCATATTAAATGAATGGTAGAGATTAGGCAACCAAGACACCAACTCATGACAAGGAAGTCACCAAAGCGAAAAATGGACACAAGATGTGAAGAGCAACTTCAAAATCTTAAACGTGACGAAATGCAGAATGAATGTAAAAGATCGTGATTGATAAAAAAAAATTATGAGGGGAGTCAAGATCCATTCTGGTCTGTAGAACTGCGTTAATAATAATTGGAAACTGAATCATTTGATCGCAGATCTCTGTAAACCGATTCAACTATACTTTCACTATAAACATAACACAACAAACATCAACTTTTGTGGTTTGGGTACGGAATGCTAAATGGAACACAAGAGTGTATGATTATTATTTCAAGTGTGCGTAGGTATGCATGTTATTTTCTTTTTTTTTTCTTTTTTCTTAATTATATTAAAGAGTAATCTGGAAAAAAATATTTTCAAAATAAAATGACTCCTATACACGTTTGTATTTGAATGAGTACATCTATAGGATGGGATTTGGGTAAGTAGTAGGTGGGGATGGAGAATGGTAGATGCGATGTGTTTTTTTGTTTGTTTGTATGATGATAGTAACAGAGTAAAGGACACTTAATATATGTAATTAAATATAGAGAAACTCGAACAGAAGTAATTAGTCTAAGAGGTAGAGTACCAGGTCCAATACCCTCCCTTTATACAAATGAAAATTTCGTTGAAAGTCATCAATCGATTATGTTACTGAGCAAGTGCAGTATTATTATTAGCGAATTTTCAAAGAAAATGTAGCTATTGGATTTGTACCAATGAACGAGTTTCGCAAAAATTTCTTCAAATGTTCATCGAACCTACCACCTAGTAGATAACGAAAATCACCATCAGATATCATATATTCTAATATATATGTATGTACACTCGCATTCAATATATTTGAACCAGTAAGTAACATTCTAAGCAACCATTTTACTGAATATTTGTACAATATTATATTCAGTCACACTTAGAATTTTTCAACTGGTTCAGTTTTTTTGAACGGGAGTGTATATATCTATGCCTGTACGCGTTATGGAGCCCACAATTTTTGGTTGATCGCATATGCATACATAATTTGGAAATAAATTATCATTATTATTAATGAAATTTGGTATCTGACGTGCTATTTGTATTTGAAAAAATTTGGGTAAAATCGGAAAAGGGGAAACGGGGGTTTAGAGGGACGGGGGAAATAAAAACTTGAATTTCTCTCTTAGTATTAGTAAAATGAATAAATTTGTAAGAAGTAAAGTTGTAGTATTTTCTGTAACTCTAAAATTTACAGGAATATTTGCAATTTCAAAACAATACCCATAATAATGAATATTGCAAATGAATCACCATGGTTACTTGATTTTTTTTTAAATGTATTTAAATGAATTATTTTAATTTTAAGAGGTAATATTACATATTTTGTATTTTCTTCTTTCTTTAAACGCACCTTACCCTTAATCGATTCGGTTCGATAACGAACTTGGTCTTTGAGATAGCAAAAGGATATCAGATACGAAAACATATTTATTTAAATATGTGTTTGAAGCCACTCTGGCGGTCACAGATCACCATTGATATTAATCAAATAAAGTTAATTCAAATTTATTTCCAGAAGTGATGTATTTATTCTGAGAAAATTCGCTAAGTGGACGCAGTTCCTGGGCAACGAAGTTTTTTTAAAATTTAAAATAGAAATGATATTTCAAAAGTTTAAATTCCAAAATTCCATTTACATTTTAAACAATTTTTTAAAACGGAACCATTTTAATATTACCATCTTTGTATGCCCTCTATAGAAATCACGGGCCGTGATTCAGAATCTCCCAATGTGAAGCAAGTCTAATAGAATAGGGAATATGCATGAAAATTTTTTTAAACATTTATTTTCAGAATATGAAAATACTGTTAATACTGTAATAATATTTAAAAACGAAAGTAAAATCCGACAAATATCAAGGAAGCTATAAGCTTTTAAAGATTATTATCTGTCTCTTTCTTGCAAAAATACTAGAAACGGAATTTTACGTGTATTTTAAATGGTGAAAGTGTAATATGACGTCACATAACATATCAAGAGGGCTATCACCCTCTTTGTCTAATCGAGAATTTCATTCATTCATATCTCGCTTATTTTTAACCCGACTTCAAAAAAGGAGGAAGGTTCTCAATTCGTCTGTATTTTTTTTTTTTTTTTTTATGTGTGTCACCTCAGAACTGCGACATTTATGAACCGATTTCGAATTTTTTTTTTTTGTTTTAAAGGGTTTGGTTTCCCATTGGTCCCATTGGCACCAAATCGCATTCTGATGAGGGGATCCCCGGAAAATCGAGGAAAATTCTCATTTTATATGTGATAACCTTATTTATAAAGCTATATGTGATAGCTTATTTATAAAGTTATTTAAAAAGTAATTTTACCTTGATATTTGTCAAGTAAACATGCTTCAATTCAAGTGAAAAAAATTTTCATGCATATTCCCTATTATATTATACGTATATCAGTTTCAGTTTGCATTGAGTTATAAAACTTAAACTGAAACACGTATGCCTGTCAGCTTCTAGCTCTTAGGCTATAAAGTGAAGTTAGTTACAGAACAGAGAGCTACCCATTATAAAATATGGCCAATTAAAAATCTTTAACAATTTGTTTATGTTAACTAATTAAGACTCGACTATTTATTATACCTCTACGGTCGCTACGTAGAGCTTTTACGCGCCTACATAAATGTGTGTAATTTGTTGTTTTTTTTAATGAAATCATTGAAAACCCATTTTTGTCTTCGGGTAATAAAAAGAAAAGGGTTTGCAAAAATTGTGTAGAGTTGTTCAAATTTTGGAAATATTTACAAAAAATGTGGTGTGAAACACACAACCAACCTCTATATACAGAGTTGAACAAATGTCTTTAACTTATATCATTCAATTCTTAAAAAATATGGCCCGTAATCTTAGTCCGGTCTTAAGTGTAAGTGTTCACTTTAAGCATGATATTAAAGCAGCGTTTAGATTCATAGACTTAATCTTGAGGCAAGCTTGAAAGTTTGCAATACATTTAACTTGCAATGTATGTATGTATGTATGTATAAATGTATGTATGTTCGAGTCAAATCTTGGAAGCTGAATTAGAACCACTTCCTCTTATCCTACGGAGTTGATTTTTTACATGTTGGTTCAGTTTCGATGACAATGCATTTTTATGGTAAGCATGACAAGAATTGGCAAGGGGAAAGAGGGGTTTAGAGGGAGGGGGAAACACAAAATTTTGTATATCTCTCTTAATATTGAAAAAATCAAAAAATACATAAGAAGTAAAGTTGTAGAAAATTAGTTTTACTATAAAAAGCTTGTTTTAAAAAATATTTTTTTAATAGAAACTTTTTTCTGCTTGTTTATCATAAATGTATATCAATAATATGAATACTAATATAATAATTATATATTTTTTATTTTATTTACTGTTTGGTAATTTTATTGCAAAATTAACATTTTGTTTTGCAATTATTTTTATATTTAATGTTGGTATTATTATTATTATTATGATTATTAATGACCTAGTTTATTAAAAAATGTGTTCTCTTTGAAACAACGAATATAAATAATAATAACAATAATTTTATAATGAACTTTTTTTTTACTTAATATTATTATTAAATTATAACTTAAGAAGATCATCATCCACTACATATACAATTATGGGTCAATTTTATATAAGACTTGTTGAAATATAACCAATTACAGTTGCCACGGACAACTTTCTGGGATTTATTGCACGAATAATGATTTTTGGAATTCCACGGTCCAATGCCGGATCCCTTCTGCCGGCAGTATACACTCGGCGAGACTTTTCGGTGAATGTCTCGGCCAGACACCCGTAAAGTGAAGAGCCACAAGTGGAGCTGTGTACACTCTCGCCGTCTCGCCGAGTGTTCAGCCGGAAATACAGTTCTCATCATATTTCTCGATTCCGCTAAGTTTTGAAGATATTTAACTAAATGAATTAAAAAAACTCACCCGGTATATATATATATATATATATATATATATATATATATATATATAGACCGTTTTTAAAAGCATTTCTAATAGAGAATCAATGTTAAATAAATAAATAAAATATTTACTATAAAACCATAACCTATGTGCAGTTGGCAACCCACTTAACAGTAGAAGATTTTTTTTAATTTTATTCGATTGTACTCGGTTTGTACCGGATTGTACCGCCTTGATTTTCGTTTGTACCCTAAAGGGGTGAAAAATATAGGGATGGGTAAAATCCGCAACTCGTGTTGAGATAAATGATTTTCGTTGATGCCATTGTGAAGAGAATCGTTTGTACCTGTTTGTACCGATGTTAAAAAAAAATTTAAAAAATTTAAAATAAAAAAATTTTTTTTAATTTTTTTCTTTATTTTCGTATCTCATTTAGGAATAAATTATATGTGGTATCGCTTTGGTAGAGACAATAGTTTCTGCACGTTTGGTCGCAAGCAGAATTCAGTTTCATTGCGTTTAAGTACTCGACGATTAAAAACGGGTACAAACGATATAAGTGTCGGTACGCATGGGTACAAACGATTACGAATGGGTACAAACGATTTGTCTGTGTTGCAAACCGTTACAAACGATAAAATTGTCGGCAAGACTGGGTACAAACGATTACGAGTGGGTACAAACAATTTGTCGGTGGTACAAACGATATTAGTATCGGTACGCATGGGTACAAACGATTATGAGTGGGTACAAACGATTTGTCGGTGGTACAAACGATAAAAGTATCGGTACGCACGGGTACAAACGATTACGAGAGGGTACAAACGATTTGTCGGTGAAACAAACCAGTACAAACGATAAAATTGACGGTACGCATGGGTCAAACGATTATGAATGGGTACAAACGATTTGTCGGTGTTACAAACGATATTAGTGTCGGTACGCCTGAGTACAAACGATTATGAGTGGGTACAAACGATTTGTCGGTGATACAAAAGATAAAAGTGTCGGTACGCATGGGTACAAACGATTACGAGTGGGTACAAACGATTTGTCGGTGAAACAAACTGGTACAAACGATAAAAGTGTCGGTACGCATGGGTACAAACGATTACGAATGGGTACAAACGATTACGAATGGGTACAAACTATTTTTCGGTGTTACAAACAGGTATAAACAATATTATTGTCGGCAAGACTGGGTACAAACGATTTCGAGTGGGTACAAACGATTTGTCGGTGGTACAAACGATATTAGTGTCGGTACGCATGGGTACAAACGATTATGAGTGGGTACAAACGATAAAAGCATCGGTACGCACGGGTACAAACGATTACGAGTGGGTACAAACGATTTGTCGGTGAAACAAATCGGTACAAACGATATTAGTGTCGGTACGCATGGGTACAAACGATTACGAATGGGTACAAACGATTTGTCGGTGTAACATACCAGTACAAACGATAAAATTGACGGTATGCATGGGTACAAACGATTACGAATGGGTACAAACGATTTGTCGGTGTTACAAACGATATTAGTGTCGGTACGCATGAGTACAAACGATTATGAGTGGGTAAAAACGATTTGTCGGTGGTACAAACGATAAAAGTGTCGGTACGCATGGGTACAAACGATTACGAGTGGGTAAAAACGATTTGTCGGTGAAACAAACTGGTACAAACGATAAAAGTGTCGGTACGCATGGGTACAAACGATTACGAATGGGTACAAACGATTACGAATGGGTACAAACGATTTGTCGGTGTTACAAACGATATTAGTGTCGCTACGCATGGGTACAAACGATTATGAGTAGGTACAAACGATTTGTCGGTGGTACAAACGATAAAAGTGTCGGTACGCATGGGTACAAACGATTACGAATGGGTACAAACGATTTTTCGGTGTTACAAACAGGAACAAACAATATTATTGTCGGCAAGACTGGGTACAAACGATTTCGAGTGGGTACAAACCATTTGTCGGTAGTACAAACGATATTAGTGTAGTACCCATTCGTAATCATTTGTACCCATTCGTAATCGTTTGTATCCATGCGTACCGACACTTTAATCGTTTGTACCAGTTTGTTTCACCGACAAATCGTTTGTACCCACTCGTAATCGTTTGTACCCATGCGTACCGACACTTTTATTGTTTGTACCACCGACAAATCGTTTGTACCCACTCATAACCGTTTGTACCCATGCGTACCGACACTAATATCGTTTGTACCATCGACAAATCGTTTGTACCCACTCGAAATCGTTTGTACTTAGTTTTGCCGACAATTTTATCGTTTGTACCAGTTTGTAAGACCGACAAATCGTTTGTACCCATTCGTGATCGTTAAAACCCATGCGTACCGTCAATTATATCGTTTGTACTGGTTTGTAACACCGACAAATCGTTTGTACCCACTCGTAATCGTTTGTTCCCATGCGTACCGACACTTTTATCGTTTGTACCACCGACAAATCGTTTGTACCCACTCATAATCGTTTGTACCCATGCGTACCGACACTAATATCATTTGTAACACCGACAAATCGTTTGTACCCATTCGTAATCGTTTGTATCCATTCGTAATCGTTTGTACCCATGCGTACCGACACTTTTATCGTTTGTACCGGTTTGTTTCACCGACAAATCGTTTGTACCCACTCGTAATCGGTTGTACCCATGCGTACCGACACTTTTATTGTTTGTACCACCGACAAATCGTTTGTACCCACTCATAATAGTTTGTACCCATGCGTACCGACACTAATATCGTTTGTACCACCGACAAATCGTTTGTACCCACTCATAATCGTTTGTACCCATGCGTACCGACACTAATATCATTTGTAACACCGACAAATCGTTTGTACCCATGCGTACCGTCAATTTTATCGATTGTACTGGTTTGTTACACCGACAAATTATTTGTACCCATGCGTACCGACACTTTTATCGTTTGTACCGGTTTGTTTCACCGACAAATCGTTTGTACCCACTTGTAATCGTTTGTACCCATGCGTACCGATACTTTTATCGTTTGTACCACCGACAAATCATTTGTACCCACTCATAATCGTTTGTACCCATGCGTACCGACACTAATATCGTTTGTACCACCAACAAATTGTTTGTACCCACTCGTAATCGTTTGTACCCAGTCTTGCCGACAATTTGTTCGTTTGTAACGGTTTGCAACACAGACAAATCGTTTGTACCCATTCGTAACCGTTTGTACCCATGCGTACCGACACTTATATCGTTTGTACCCGTTTTTAATCGTCGAGTACCTAAACGCAATAAAAATGAATTCTGCTTGCGTCCAAACGTGCAGAAACTATTGTCTCTACCAAAACGATACCACATTTTATTTATTCCTAAATGAGATACGAAAAAAAAGAAAAAAATTAAAAAAAATTTTTTTTAATTTTTTTATTAAAATTTTTTTATTTTAAATTTTTTAAATTTTTTTTTAACATCGGTACAAACAGGTACAAACGATTCTCTTCACAATGGCATCAACGAAAATCATTTATCTCAACACGAGTTGCGGAATTTTACCCACACCTATATTTTTCACCCCTTTAGGGTACAAACGAAAATCAAGGTGGTACAATTCGGTACAAACCGAGTACAATCGAATAAAATTAAAAAAAATCTTCTACCGTTAAGTGGGTTGCCAACTTCACATAGGTAAAACCATACATACACATACATACTGAAACTGAATGTCTGGACTGGAATATTGGGTGACAATATTATAGGACCATTCTTCATTGACGGATCTTTAGATTCTCAAAAATATTTGATTTTGTTACGAAATAATATTTTGCCAACTGTTAGAGCTCTTCCTAATTTAGACTTGGAATCTGTATGGTTCCAACAAGATGGTTGCCCTGCACACAATGCCATGATAGTAAGGCTGCTCCTGGAACAAACTGTCCAGGAACGTTTTATTGCTGGCCATGGCTGGCCACTTGGAACCTTCAAGTGGCCAGCCAGATCGGCAGATCTATCTCCTAACGACTATTGTTTGTGGGGTTTTCTCAAAACACAGATCTATTCGCGGAATAGGCCTGAAAGTTTGCAACAATTAAGGCAAAGAATTGTTGACAATTGTGCGAATATTTCTCCTCAAGTGCTAGAAATTACCCGGATTGATTTCTACAATCGACCCGGATATTGTTTAGTAAATAATGGAGGAATATTCGAACCGTTGGTTTAATATTTGATTTGTGTGGATTGTTGATTTATGTTATACCGTTAATATAATACTGTCATTTATTTTCAAACATTTCACATACAAATAATAAGGGATATTCAAAAAATAATTTTCAATTGTTAGAAGTAATGCTAAACTTAAGAAGAAAACAATGAACATATTTAACCCACTCACATTACATGTTAATGCAGTACAAAACAGTCCCAGACTAAAGAGTACCCCCACTATTTTTATTTCTTTATTAAACATTGTATATAGTAAGTATAGTAAATAATATTTAACATTGATTCTCTATTAGGAATGCTTTCCAACACATACGGTATATTGAATTAAATAGCGCGTGAATTACATACATATTTTTTTAGTAATGCGTGCATGAGTTTTTTACACTAATTGTATTTTTAATATTAGCAATACACTCTTCAAAAAACCTTACTTAATACGCAACTTGATAAGCGTTATATTGCTTATTTGAAATGGCATTATTATGATATCAATGTTTTTTAATTAAAAAATCTAACACATCTTGGTTGAGGATTGAACCCAAGACCTCTGGCGTTCTAGATCAGTTCTCTGCCAATTGATCTACCCAGATGCTTTGCTAGCACGTGTTATAATTTCTCACTATATGATGTACATGTGTTTTTTATTATTATTTGACTAGGACATATATTTAACAGTTTTTGTAAACTTTTTGTGTCTATCTATTCATTGTTAGTTAGGTTGCATTTCGGTTATGTTATACTAACGAAGGTGACTAGCGTTTACTTAATTTGACATTTAAGTAATATGTCTAAACATTTATAACATTATTTTGACATCAATGTTTTTGATATGAAAAATCTTACACATCTTGGCTAACTTATTATTGGAAATACTTCATGAGTGGTCGGACGAACCATAGAGTCAGGGTGGTCTCATTTTCCACCCACGCCGTAGCCTGCGAGGGCACCCGAGGCTTACTATCTACACGCAAAATAGTTTATACATGGAGAAGGAGGTAGGAAGAAGAGCAGGAAGAAATCGGCGAAGGTGGTTTACATCAAGTAGCAAAAAAACTTTTTCGAACGATTTGTCAAAAATCTACCTAAAATTTCTCTCCTATTAAAAAAATGTTAATAGATTAGCATCAGTTATAACTAATTGAACTTTAGACATAAAAATTTACGTCTTTGAAAATAAAACTTTCAAAAGCTCTTGCATATTTGATACATACTATTATCATTTGATTGATGAGAAGCAGGCACTTAAATCCATAAATCAACACCCAAAATAAGTATAATGAGTCTACCAATGCACCATGGAGCTATGCGTTTCGGAGATACTAACATATTTTAATTTTGAAATTATAACTCTGAAAAACAAAATTAAAATAAATAATCAAAATTATTTTCGATATGCACCAATACACATGTGAAATCTTTTCATTAACTCATTGTAGAGCAGACTGGGAGGGAGTCTTAAGTAAAACACTCTGTTTAGTACAAATTATTTAGGCTCGTATTCATAGTCTCCTCTTAAGCAAGTTCTTAAGCTTATCTTTATGAAGACCGTTTTGTTGGTTTTAAGACATGATAAATTGATAGATATACATTCAGACCATCTTCGGTAAGACGATGATTTCAAGCATGATCTTATTCGGTTTAAGATTAGCTTTTAGTAAGACGAATCTTGAGATCATCTGAATTTGTGTTCTGTCAATTTCCGTAATAATTCTCATCTATCCGATGATCTGATTTGCTGAGAAATATTATTGTCAGTGATACTGAATATCATTCTACAAATGTAAACACACATACCTCATAAGACCGTACATAAAAGTGGCGAGCTAAAAAAATTGTTTTTGAAAGAAAAAATAAGAAAAATATGACGAGCAAAGGTAAAAGTCAAAATTATACTTCGGTAGAAGAAAAGTATTTTCTTCAAATTTTGAAGCAATGCTCTCATATGATAATAATTTATAATTACCTGAAAACTAGCAAATGCATAAAATAGCAAACATGTTAATAATTGAAACACTGGTGGAATAGGTAATCCGCGACGATTGACTTTATGTTTGAATAAAATTCAAAAGGATCTTGTATTTCTCGAATATAGCGTTTACGGATACGTATACTTATGTCTTCATCGTCAGAATCAAAATCGATATCAATATTATTATCATCAATATTGATATTATGTAAACCCAAAAATTCATTATCTTCAATACTTTTTTCATTGTAAAGTTATTAAGGTTGTCTTAAGTCTACTAAAATACTGACTTAAAGAAAATTCTCTTTTTATAATAAAAAGTAAAGATATGGTGAAGGTCTATAATAAGATTGTCTTATTTGACTGTGAATACATCCACCGTTTTCAATTCTTAATATCGCCTTAAGCTTTGACTATGAATATTTATCCAACCACACATTTTTCAACTAAGACAAAACTTTCAGGCTTGCCTCAAGATTTTGTCTATGAATCAAGACGCTGCCTTAAGATCATGCTTAAGGTGAACTTACGCTTAAGACCGGGCTATGAATATGGGCTATAATTTTTAAGAATTGAATGATATAAGTTAAAGACATTTGTTCAACTCTGTATATAGAGGTTGGTTGTGTGTTTCACACCACATTTTTTGTAAATATTTCCAAAATTTGAACAACTCTACACAATTTTTGCAAACCCTTTTCTTTTTATTACCTGAAGACAAAAATAGGTTTTCAATGATTTCATTAAAAAAAACAACAAATTACACACATTTATGTATGCGCGTAAAAGCTCTACGTAGCGACCGTAGAGGTATAATAAATAGTCGAGTCTTAATTAGTTTACTTAAACAAATTGTTAAAGATTTTTAATTGGCCATATTTTATAATGGGTAGCTCTCTGTTCTGTAACTAACTTCACTTTATTGTCTAAGAGCTAGAAGCTGACAGACAAACGTGTTTCAGTTTAAGTTCTATAACTCAATGCATGGAGACTAGACAAGGAGTCCAAACTCCATGTAAACAAATAATTGACAGAATAATATGTCAGTAGTGTTCCTTTTGCGCCTTAAACAGTGGCTCAAGATTGAGTCTATGAATTTAAACCCTGCTTAAGGTGACCTGACGCTTAAAACCGGACTATGAATACGAGCTTCAATACGGGAATGATTACGGGCCTCAAATTTAATATTGAATATATTTTTATGACTTGCACCGTAGGAATAGAATGTACTATGGACCACAAAAGTACCGTTCCTTTTTCAAAATTTTATGGTTGATTTGTGACTTATTCATTCGATTTTTGTGCAAATGTTCGAATAACAATTGTTTGTATATTCATATCGAACAAATTTTTCGGAAATCGAATTAATATAGTAAAAATCAATTATAAAATTTGAAAAAAGTGCCCTACTTTTGTGGCCTTTTGTACATGATCTTAATTGTGTTATTTTTCTTTAAAAATACGCATGTAAAATAAAATTTAAAAAAACTTTCTATAAGGAAATTATAAAAATAATTATTTTTAAATAAAAAAGAATTATAATAAATTTTTTAAGTAAATTCATGATGATACTTCATACAATACGTCATACATAAAACACCACAATAATTTAATTGTATAGTTAGATATTTCTGCATAGCATACATACTTTCTCATTAATTAAATATAAATAAACAAATTTTTTTCAATGATGTAATAAATAAAGAATGCTGTTGTCATTTTTTTTTTTGTCAATTTAAAAAAAAAAAAAAGTAAAATAATTTTAATAAAAACTAAAGCAAAAAATAGAGATATAAAGATTATTAAAATAGTCAAAGAGAACTCTCTAGGTCTAGTCTAGTCAGAGATATGTTGCTCGTTGCTAATTTGGTGAGACACGCATCAAATTAGCAACGAGAAACATATCTCTGATTCCATATCCCAGAGATAGTTACGATTAGCTAATTCATACTGATGATGACTAGTTTGTCGTCGAAATACGTATTTATAAAATACAAATAATTGCTCTAGGAATTGGGGCAAAATTTGAAAATTAATTTAAAAAAATAGAGACGTTGCATACTTCGTAAAATGCATATAAGGGGCATGGAAAAAGGTGGAGGAAGGATTCATGGTCAAAACCTTCCCTCCGAGACAAAACAAATATTTTTTTGAAAAGCAAATGGATAAAAGGCACAAGCCGCCTGCACACGAATTTTTAATCAAACACAAGTGAAAAAACAACTAGCTGAGTTAATTTCTTAAATACCCGGTATATACTGAATTTATGAAAAAAGTTTCTTACAAAAGTTGTTTATTTTTAAAAAAGGAACATTTTTTGTCTTAAAACTTTTGTTCTATCTCTTACGGTTTCAAAGATAGGCAATTTTGCCCATTTTTCCCAAACCTAGTCCGATTTTGTTCATTCACCTTACTTTTCAGCTCTAAAACACACACACAAAATTCAGCTCGTTATGTCTTTTCATTTTGAGTTATCGTGTTGTCGGACGGACAAACATATTTGCGGAAACGAACTTATTAAGCCATTTTATGAACACCTACACCAAAATTTTTTTTCTGCGATCATTATTTTCAACCGTTACAAAAACGGAACTAACCTTAATATACCTCGGTGTATATTATATACAGGGTTAAACAATCAATTTACCTTCCTATTTAAGGTAGTTCACTCGTAAACCTTTTCTTAAGAAGTTGATAAAACTGAAATATGATTTTAATCTAAATGTTTTGCGTTTAACAAAAAAAAATTTTTTCTGAACGATTGTGAAACGAGATATTTGCATTAAAATTGATAAAAGTTGAAATAGGGAATATGTATGAAAATTTTTTTTCACATTTATTTTCAGAATATGAAAATACTGTTAATACTGTAATAATATTTAAAAACGAAATTAAAATCCGACAAATATCAAGCAAGCTATAAGCTTTTAAAGATTATTATCTGTCTCTTTCTTGAAAAAATACTAAAAACGGAGTTTTACGTGTATTTTAAATGGTGAAAGTGTAATATGACATCGCATAACATATCAAGAGGGCTATCACCCTCTTTGTCTAATCGGGAATTTCAATCATTCATATCTCGCTTATTTTTAAAGTTATTTAAAAAGTAATTTTACCTTGATATTTGTCAAGTAAACATGCTTCAATTCAAGTGAAAAAAAATTTTCATGCATATTCCTTATTATTAAAATGTATGGTGGTATGCGTAAACGGATCGCGCTTAGGTTGCCACCTCTCCGATTTTCGGCCAGAGACTCTGGATTTGAAACTTTTCTCCGGTCTCCGCACGATTAATGTATTCTCCGGACAAAAACCAAAACTTGATAATGATTTGGTTTTTTTTTTTAGTAAAATTCTTTTATAAAATATTGGTTCATATTTTACTTACTTAGAGTAAGTAAATCTTTCGAGAGATGAGCGAAACAAATTAAGTATTCCTATGGTTAAAGCTGAGCTTTGTGTAAAAGTAAACTTTGATATAAATTGCTCTGCATTTTTCGAGTTCATCAGCAAACCACAGCAAAAGTTATAGCTCCAGACAGAATTTGAAGTATGATTTCAAATATATCAAATGACCATTATAAAAATAATTATAGTGTATGAATTTTATTCGTAAATATTTAAAATGAATTTTGTTAACTTATTTAAAAAAAGTTATTTTATTTAATTATTTTTGTGTAAACATTTTTATTTCATTATTATCGTACTAACCAAAAAAACTTTAATGTAAAACTTTATTTGTGTTTTATAGTATTGAATCTGATTTTATATTAAATTTAAACGGAAATTTAACTCAACAAAACAAAGATTGGTAAATAAATAAAAATTTAATGTGAAAAAAATGTTGAATTGTTATTTATATTTTACTTTTATCAGAATATAATAAATATAAAAATTTCATAGTCTCCGGACGAAAAATTTTCGAAAACCGGAGATTTTCCTAAGCGTCGGTTTTGAGATTTTTTAGAGGAGGCAATCCTAGTTCGGGCGTATTCTCCATTATTTTTATAAAACTGGAAAAAAATTTTAAAAATATCTTTCAAATACAAATATAAAAGCTGAATTTAACAAACTAATTAAAAAAAAAAAAAAAAACATATATTGCGAATTTTTTTTAAATCTTATTGATATTTAATGATGATAATTTGCAACTGCGACCCCAAAAGTATTGAATTATCACTGTCAAAACAATTCTTGCATATCAAATTTTGACCCAATTCCTAGAACAATTATTTGTATTTTATAAATAGGTATTTCGTCTACTAAGTAGTCATCGTAAAATTTAACCATTTAGAAATTAGTAACAAATTACCAACCCCCCCCCCTCCTCACCCAGCTTTATCATTGGCATCTTTATTGTATCCAGTGTCATCAAATTCCTATTACACTATACCCCCTACTAAGAAAAAATAATTAAATCAAGTAAATAATTGTTTATTAGTTCTCCGATATGAATAGTTTAGGCAAATTATTCGGAATTGCCAAAAATCTAATTCTAAAATCTAAACTAAAGCTAAATCATCAAAAAATTTACAAGCGGTTTACAATTATCAAGCGGTAAATATAAAAGATCAAAAGATTTATATTTTATAATTTATATAACATTTATATTTTATTCATACCCAAATATATAGAAAGGTACATTTTATGCCCCAAATTACCAGCCCAAAATTCCAGAGTATGTATTCAATGTACTGTATACTTTGAATAATAGTGACCATAAAAAAGAGTTGGTATTATTATATTTTTTTCAGAAAATGTTTTAATTAAAAAAAGAAATAATAATTGGTAGGAACCCTGTATTTACTCTATCTCTCTTCTTACCTCTCACTCAGAGCTGAGTTCAGTCAAAGTTTGCCCACCTATGGTCTATATGCAGTGTACTATGGACACGGTGTCTTTGTTACATATACATGTAGACACAGTCACACGACAGACGACAGACAATAACGACGATACTACAACACGAGGGACGATGTATACATGCACGAGTAAGATCCAACTATATATAAATGATTGTAGTTAGAGAGTGATAAGTATATATAATTAACATACTATATTTACAAGTTATACAATACAGTTTAAGTGTAACAAAGACACCATATAATATAGACACTGCATATAGACAGCGATAGATACAGTATATATTGTTTGCAGATTGGGTGTATTTTAAAATACAATCAGTATATGTTATACTAGATATATTCAATTGGCATAATTGTAATAAGTAAATTAATTATATTGTATTTTATACAATATGATTAATGTAAAATCAATTAATATTTCATTTACATAAAATAAGTAGGTATTGTAGATATCTATATTATTACTATTTATTATATATTAAATGGGGAAAGTTTTACAAAAAAATTTTTTATATTATTTGATTCTCTAGTCTATATTCATATAATTTTATTAAGTGTTTTATGTCCTCTGACCACTGAGCGGTCTACAGGAGGAAATCGATAATAAAACCTCTTTGACAAAATGGAAACCCGACTTCTAAACTCAAATATTCTCTAACCAAAGACGCACAAAAAAGTAAAAAAATAATTACATATTCTTGTGCCAATTTTAGTTCACAAAAGCAAAAATTTTTAAATATATATGTACAATTATTGTTATTTTTGGAGGCGGTGTCAGCATATTGAAATTCACATAACTTTTGGACACCGCCTCCAAAAATAACAATAATTGTACATATATATTTAAAAATTTTTGCTTTGGTGAACTAAAATTGGCACAAGAATATGCAATTATTTATTTACTTTTTAGTGCATCTTTTGTTATAGAATATTTGATTTTAGAAGTCGGGTTTCCATTTTGTCAAAATAGGTTTTATTTCTCGCATTTTAGTGACTTTGAAGTTCTATAACTGATTTTATTTGTCTAAATATGGGTAGACCTACTAAACGACCAACTAATTTGTAGTGATTTTTTTTATAACACTTTTTTTTACCCGTTTTTTTTTTTTTTTTTTATAATTTTTAGTGCATTTTTTTATAACAGATTTTCAGTTTTTTTTACAAGCATTTTGTTTTTGTTTTGTAAAAATTTTTTTTTTGGGGTCGGTTTTTTATTTTGTAAAAAATTTTTTTGAATTCGGTTTTTAAAAAAATTTTTTTATTTTCCTATTATGAATGAGTATACCCTTTCAAAAAAAAAAAAAAAAATTTCGCAGAAATCGGTTATCTCATATAAAATGAGGATTTTCCTCGATTTTCCGGAGATCCCCCCATCAGAATGTGATTTGGTGACAATGGGACCAATGGGAAACCTAACCCTTTAAAACAAAATTTCAAAATCGGTTCATAAATAACGCAGTTCTGAGGTGACACACATTAAAAAAAATACAGACGAATTGAGAACTATCCTCCTTTTTTGAAATCGGGTTAAAAAGTCATGTATACTACTAGCTTCGAAAGATTGGCAACAGTTTGCATATTTACAACTGTCATATTTTGAAACTATTAATATTTGAGGTTAATATAACCTACCGTTTATGATTACTATTTACATGTATTTTCAACTCATTCTTATTTAGTTTTAATTTGATATACAGCTATTAAATTCTAATTTGTGCAACGTTGCGAGACATTTTCGACAGTGGGACAAATTTTGATTTTTATGAAAATTTATAAAAACTTCTTTGTCCAGGGAATTTTTTTGAAACTAACTGGGGAAAAATTCTTAAAACATGGCTAAGAAATTTACGTATTTTTCTTAGGCTGTGGTCATTTTTTTATATACAACATGTTATTAATATACATGTTATAAATACGATTTTCAAAATAGAATATCTCAAAAACTATTGGGAACTGACAAGAAGGCGTGCCTTAGTTAATATGGCTGACTATAGGTTGTAAATTTAAAATAAATAAGTGTATTGTCAATCAGTGACAGATAATGTGATAATTTAATGCTTTCTTTGACTGAAATTTTTAACTGGAAGGTTCAAATGTTCTATTAAGACATAGAAGTTTAGTAAAATGATAGTAGTAGTGAAAAATTACAGTAGAAAAATTACATTTTATTATGGTAGAACAGAATACACGTTTCGTACGTTTAAATTAGAGTTTGAAAGACAGGCATTAAGTCCATTATTTACATTAGAATCAGAGTTAGTGAAATTTATCAAAACCAGGCCAGGTTTATCAATATATACATTTAATATACAAAGTTTAGAGCCCATAAAAATAATATCATTGATAATGTCACTTCTTCTGTTAAAGTTTGTGTTTGACAGACTGACATTAAGTCCATTATTTACATTAGAATCAGAGTTAGTGAAATTTATCAAAACCAGGCCAGGTTTATCAATATATACATTTAATATACAAAGTTTAGAGCCCATAAAAATAATATCATTGATAATGTCACTTCTTCTGTTAAAGTTTGTGTTTGACAGACTGACATTAAGTCTATTATTTACATTAGAATCAGAATTAGTGAAATTTATCAAAACCAGGTCAGGTTTATCAATATATACATTTAATATACAAAGTTTAGAGCCCATAAAAATAATATCATTGATAATGTCACTTCTTCTGTTAAAATTAGTGTTTGACAGACTCACATTAAGTCCATTATTTACATTAGAATCAGATTTAGTGAAATATATCAAGACCAGGTCAGGTTTATCAACATATACATTTAATATAGATAGATTGCAGAGTCTGCCCTGGATGGGCTACACTTCGACCATAAGGTCCATTGTGATGTCTAAGAATGTGAGGATGTGAGTGGAGTGGAAGGAATTTTTGTGTATAGAATAGGAATTGGTAGGATATGCGGCTGCAGCTGACTATGATAGGAACTATGCCGATATTCATCTGGAGTTCGTGAAGGATACTAGAGAAAATCTTCCCAAGCATAGCCGGTTACTTCAAAAAAATTTTTTACAAAAAAACACCGACTCCAAAAAAAAAATTTTTACAAAAAAAAAACAAAATGTATGTAAAAAAAACTGAAAATCTGTGAAAAATGCGGAAAAAAACGGATAAAAAAAAATGTGTTATAAAAAAAGGCACTAAAAATTAGTAGGTCGTTTAGTAGGTCTACCCATATATAGACAAATAAAATCAGTTATAACTTCAAAGTCACTAAAAAGCGAGAAATAAAACCTATTTTGACAAAATGGAAACCCGACTTCAAAAATCAAATATTCTATAACAAAAAATGCACTAAAAAGTAAAAAAATAATTGCATATTATTGTGCCAATTTTAGTTCACCAAAGCAAAAATTTTTAAATATATATATATATACAATTATTGTTATTTTTGGAGGCGGTGTCCAAAAGTTATGTGAATTTCTCTATGCTGACACCGCCTCCAAAAATAACAATAATTGTACATATATATTTAAAAATTTTTGTTTAGGTGAACTAAAATTGGCACAAGAATATGCAATTATTTTTTTACTTTTTAGTGCATTTTTTGCTATAGAATATTTGATTTTTGAAGTCGGGTTTCCATTTTGTCAAAATATGGTTTATAATGAGACATTTTGGACGACACATTTTTCCCCTTTTAAACTCAGTTTGCGATAATTCAAAAACGGAAAGGGAAAACGAGCTGAAATTTTGTATATTTGTTCTAGAGCTAAAAGTAAGGTCAAGTTCTAGACCAGAAAATATCCATGGTTGAAACCGTAAGAGATGGGATATAAATTTAAAAACAAAAATGTTTCTTTTTTAAAAATAAACAACTTTTTTGGATACACTGAGTAGTTTTTTCAAAATTTCAGGTCAAACTTCTGAAATTATTCTTGATTACAAAAGAATATACGGATATATATATATAGCACCTTTATATACAACTTTGTATTTGAATAAAACAGTGCATGTGTAAAAAGCAAAATAAACTGTTCACAGTTCATATTTGCGCGTTTTTAGCGAAAAAAAAAACTTATAAAAAATAAATCAAATTCGGAAAAAGGCAAATTTGCGTAAATTTATAATTCAAATAAAGCATTTTATCTCTAAATTTTTAAAAGGATAAATAGATAGATTGTGAGACTACCCTGGACAGGCTACACTTCGACCACAAGGTCCATTGTGATGCCTAAGGATGTGAGGATGTGAGTGGAGTGGAAGGAATTTTTGTTAATAGGCTAGGAATTGGTAGGATATGCGGCTACATTCAATTATGATAGGAACCATGCCGATATTCATCTGGAGTTCGTGAAGGAAACTGCAGAAAACCTTCTCAAGCATAGCCTTCGTTCTTGTTCATACGCCGACAGTTTAGTCAAATAACCACCCCTTTTTTTCTTAATAATTGACTAACTGCCGATGTCGGGATTCGAACCCATAACCTCCCAGTTTCCAAGTAGGCATACTGCGCAGACATAACGCCTTAGACCGCTCGGCCACTTGGACTGGTCAAAGCTATAATGAATGCCTCAAGCCTTACTCATACTTTTAATAAAGTTCGCTACGACATCTTCCGTGATTTCATCCCATTCCTGCACTAAAGATGTTCTGAGCTCATGTAAATTATCAGAAGAACGACAACAACGTTTAGAACTTTTTAGATTCAGTTTGGTTCAATTTGATTGCAGGAGAGTGTACATTGTGATTATTGATATTGAGCTGAACATAAAAATACATAATGATAAAAAAACCACATAATAATAACAAAAATGCCCCCCATACAGAACACAGAGTGCACAGAGAGAGGTTCATTACTGTGTGTTTATGTGTCTGTACTGAATGAGTTTTGACTCTTATCAGTTTATTGTTAATGTTATGTTTATTTATGATTTTTAAACAACCTATTTTTTATAAACTTTTATCAGTTCGTTCGGTCGGTTTTTTTTTTTTTTTATTCATATATATATATATATATATATATATATATATATATATATATATATATATATGAATAAAAAAAAAAAAACCGACCGAACGAACTGATAAAATAAATATATATATATATATATATATATATATATATATATATATATATATATATATATATATATTTAATTTACACTTTTTTGTACATAAAATAATTTAAAATTATTTTTATGGTCTTAAAAATTATTTTCCAGTAAGGTAGTGTATATGCAATCACGGTAGCTATTAAAAGATAAAGTGCTTCATTGTTTTACGAACTGTGTATTTTTATTAAAACAACTGAGGTAATTGTTTAAATACATGGTATATATTGATTTTACATAAAAATCTAATGATTTAAAAGGTAATTTTAAAAAAAATAAACATAATTTGTCTTAAAATGTTTGTTCAATCTGCCAAAAGATGGATATTACCCTCGTGGAGGATATGGGAGAACACACGAACATTCTAGAGCTAAAAAGGCAAGTTCGTAAAGTCCGATCAAGGAGAAGGGTGTTTTCTATCTTTGTAGCCTTAAGAGATTGAAGAAAGGATACATGACAAAAAATGTTCCTTTTTTTTAGATACAAACGTTTACTTGAAGCTTTTTTTTACAAATAGTTTTGTCACAATTTCTACTCAAAAACTAAAATAACAGTTGATAGTCAACTCATTGTACACCGGGTATTTAAACAATTAACTAGTATATACATATATACTAACTGACTACTTGAAAGTTGGAAATATTTCTGTTACTAATCGTGTGAGTTACAGAAAATACGATCAGATGATAAATTGGAGTTTATATTTAAAAGTAAAGTTGTGTTTAAGTTATAAACGAACGCATCTGATAGTATATAGTATATGGGACACCCTGTATATATATATAATCAGTACGTATATACTATATACGTACTGATTATATATATATAAAGGCTATCCCAGAAGTAGTCGAGTTCCATAAAAGGGTAGGTAGAGGGTACGATTTTGGAACGAAAAGTCCTGAGATATTTTTTTATTAGACGCACCGTTAATTAATTAAGGAAACTAGGTTGAAACCAGAGTTGCAAAAAGTGCATTTTTTTGATAATACATTTTTGATTTAATTATCAATTTTTGGAAAATGGATTGCTTAAATTTTTCAAATTATTAATTCCTTCAAAAGTGCATTAATTATATTTTTTGAAAAATGTAATAAATAAATTGTTTTAATAATAAATTTTAAAAAAAAAATGCGCAAATTAAATTCGTTAAATTACAAAGTTTTCTCAAAAGTGCATTAATTAAATTATTATATTGATTAATTTTTTTAATAATGCAATAATTAAATTTTTCAATAAAATAATTTTATGATTCTCTATTGGAAAAGCATTCCAACACAGTCTGTATATATCAACATATATATATGTACATATAAGTTTATGTGTCTGTGGACTCTCTAGTGGTCACAGTTTTATTCCGATTGGAATGAAATTTGGTATTTGAGGCGCTTTTGGTTTTCAAAAGGTCAAGTTCGTTAATGGGTAAAATCAGATGAGGAGAAATGGGGTTTAGAGGGGGGGACACAAAATTTTACATATTTCCCTTAATATTCGAAAAATCGAAAAATTTTTAAGGAGTAAAGTAGTAGGTACTTAGTTTTATTGTAATTTTGTTACTTATCATTTTTCTGTTACACTAATATTTACAATTAAAGATTGAAAGTTAAAATGATAAGGTAATGAATTATAGCGGACTTGATTTTCTACAACTTTACTCGTTATACATTTTTCGATTGTTCCAATATTAAGAGAGATATTTTGTGTTTTCTTCTATCTTTATGCCCACCTTTCCCCTTGACGTATGCCATTTATTAATAAAATTGGCCTTGAAAATACTAAAATGATATCAGATACGACATTTCATTTTAATCAACTTAAATTGGGACTAGAGAGTGATTTATGTATTCTAAGGAAATTCGCTAAGTTGAAGCAGCTCCTGCATAACTCCTTTTTTTCTCTTTATGCCCCCTTTCCCCTCGCCCTATTTTCTCCGTGACATATTGTCTTTCTCTATGCCTATTTAATAACAAAACGGGCCTTACAAATACGAAAATCATATCAGCTACGATATTTCATTTTGATTAGACTAAAATTGTGACCGCTGGAGGGTGATTTATGTATTCTAAGGAAATTCGCTAAGTTGACGCAGGTCCTGTGTTTCTATTGTGGTCGGTCATCAATGATTTCTGTTTTATATTTAATGAAGCCGGCGTATTGTTCCATTTTCTGTTGTATTTTTTTTTGGTCAGCGATTTGCACGTAGTAGAACGCAGCCAATATCATATGAAAGTAATTTTTATCAAAATAAAATTGTTTTATATTACAATTTTTTTTGTACAAGTTACTTCTTACCTACAAAACAGTTAGTAAATATACTTATGTCGGTTACTTAGTTACAGTTACTTTCATTTTATTTTCTAAGGTTAACACTGTGTAGTTTGCAGGGATGGGTAATATTTGAAATGATTCCATTTAGGTATTTAAAATGTTAATTGCCATTTTCCATTTTATACTTGAAACGTATTTTGAAAAATCCTCTCCATTTTACATTTAAAATAGACGTATTGATGCATTTAGCCAATTTAAAATGATTCAATGGTTTAGATAATTTCACTAATTTACAGCGAGATACACGAAATTTTGCTAAGCGTTACGCTTCTGGTAGTCATATCATGTGACTATCTAAAAATTCGTTACTTAGCGAATTTCCTTAGAATGTGGTATCTGATATGATTTTAGTGTGGGCAAGGCAAATTTTATTAATAAATGACATAGGTCAAGGGTAAAGGGGGGCATAAAGAAAGAAGAAAACACAAAATAAAAAATATCTCTCTTATTATTAGAACAATCGAAAAATTTGTTAGGAATAAAGTTATAGCAAATCATATTTGCTACAATTCATCACCTTATCGTTTTTGCTCAAACTCTAATATGTACAGATATATTGAGGAATTTAATTTTCAATCTTAAACCGTCAATATTTCTGTAAATATTAGTGTAACAGAAAAAATTAAAAGAAACAAAATTATAGTAAAACTTAGTACCTACAACTTTACTTCTTATAAATTTTTCGATTTTTCGAATATTAAGGAAGATATGTGAAAGTTTGTGTTTCCCCCTCCCTTTAAACTACTCTTTCCCCATGTCCGATTTTACCCATTAACGAATTTGACCTTTTGAATTCCAAAAACGCCTCAAATACCAAATTTCATTCCAATCAGATTAAAATTGTGACCGCTAGAGCGATTACAGACACATATATATACATATACATATATATACATTATACACATTTATACATATATATATACATTATATATATATATATATATATATATATATATATATATATATCGATAGCTATATGTATATAACAGATGGTAATTTTCGACATCTACTAGGTAGGATCGATGGACATTCGAAGAAATAATTGCAAAATTTTGAAGTCGGTACGAAACCAATAGCTCTATTTCCTTTCAGAAAATTTGCTAAAAACCAAAATAAGAAATAAATTTACATGGTATATATGTAAATTTAATTCTGTAAGCTAGCAAATTTTATAATTTAATAATGTCTCGATCTTGTTCAGTGCCTTTACGTTCATCCAATAAACGAATAAAACCCAGAAATTTCGTTTCATTATTTTTTAAAGCTAGTTAAGAAAAAATAATCATTGAAAATAAGTTAAGTTGTAAATCGCTAAACGATAAACACAAAGCGTGGAAATTTAAATAGAAAATTGATAAACCCATTCGCAAACATATATGAAAGTAATATTTACTAAATTATTAGTATTTACTAGCTAACCTAAAATAAGCTTTTAAAGATTATTATCTGTCTCTTTCTTGCAAAACGAAGTTTTACGTGTATTTTAAATGGTGATAGTATATTGACGTCACAATGCATGTCAAGAGGGCTATCTCTTTGTCTAATCGGGAATTTCGAATTTCAATCATTCGTATCTCGCTTATTTTTAAAGTTATTTAAACAGTAATTTTACCTTGATATTTGTCAAGTAAACATGGTTCAATTGAAGTGAAAAAAAATTTTCATGCATACACCCCATTGGTCTATTTCTGCATGTCCGTCTGTCTGTTTGTCCGTCTGTCCATGGACACGATGAACCAAGAACGAAGAGAGATAACGAGGTGAATTATGTGTGTATGTTCTAGAGCTAACAAGTAAGGTCAAGTTCGTGAATTGGAAAATTCGGACCATGTTTGGGAAAAATGGGCAAAACTGCAACATCTTTGAAACCGTAGGAGATAGGAGAACAAAAATATAAAGACAAAAAATGTCCCTTTTTTTTAAATAAACAACTTTTGTAATAAACTTTTGTACATAAACTCAGGATATACCGGGTATTTAAGCAATTAACTCAATTAGTTTTTATTTTCACTTGTTTTTTATTAAAATTTTGTTGATGGCATTTCCATAGAAACTATAAACTATACCATCACACTATAAATCGTTAAATATAAGTTAGAGATATATGCAAAAATTTTTTTTTCGCTATTAATAAATTTAAATTTTTTTATTTTGCCTTTTTTAACTTTTTTTAAATATTGTATTGTCATCGGTTCTTCACGCCATCGGTTCTATTGTACGTCTTCCTTTTCAGATTGTTCAGACGTCCGGAAGTGGGTGAAAACTCACATACAAAATTCCATTACATTCATTCATAGATAGATAAACATACAGGTCAAGCTAATAAAAGTATATTTTTTTAAAAATTCGTTACGAAGGAGCTGCTTCAACTTAAATAATTTCCTTAGAATACATAAATCACTCTCTAGCGGTCATAATTTAAGTGTGATCAAAATAAAATAACATATCTGACATGATATGATTTTAGTATTTGCAAGGTCAATTTTATTACTAATTGGCATAGGTCAAGGGGAAAGGGGAGCATAGAGAAAGAAGAAAACACAAAATATAAATTATCTCTCTTAATATTTGAACAATCGTAAAATGTATAAGGAGTAAAATTGTTGAACTGAAACTCTAATGTGAACAGAGATATTAAGAATTTTAACCTTCAATCTTAAATTGTAAATATTTCTGTAACATAAAAATGATAAGAAACTAAATTAAAGCAAAAACTAATTACCTACAACTTTACTTCTTATAAATTTTTCGAATATTAAGGGAGATATGCCAAATATTGGGTTTCCCCTTAATTTATAATATTATTTTTCATTACGCATGCACACACACACTACAAACTACAGAGTACCCCCACTATTTTTATTTCTTTATGAATCATTGTGTTACTATTGTAAATAATATTTAACATTGAGTCTCTATTAGCAAAGCATTCCAAAACAGACGGTATATGTTGATATATATTATATATATATACAAATTTTAACGATGGTCATTTTTAACATCTAGTAGGTAGGATCGATGGACATTTGATGAAATTTTTACGAAATTCCATCATCGCTACAAAAACAATAGCTGCATTTCGTTTGGAGGAAATTCGCTAAAAATTTGCTTCTCACAGTTTCACACTTCAAAATCACCATTCCCATAGTTACTTGAAGATCAGTCCAAGTAGCCGAGCAGTCTAAGGCGTAGCGCTTGAGAAGGTTTTCTGCAATTTCCTTCACGAACTCCAGATGAATATCGGCATAGTTCCTATCATAGTCGGCTGCAGCCGCATATCCTACCAATTCCTAGTCTACTCACAAATTCCTTCCACTCCACTCACATTCTCACATCCTAAGGCTTCACAATGAACCTTATGGTCGAAGTGTAGCCCGTCCAGGGCAGCCTTTACGATCTACCTCTTTACCTCTACTTGAAGATGTATTACTGTAAACTATTTACTGTATTACTGTAAAAATTTCCAGAAAACTATTTTGCCTATTAGTATTATAAACCATTTTAAATACATAATTTCTATTTCGCATTTTAAATACATTCCTATAAAATATTTTAAATGCATTTTAAAGAGCATTTAACCATTTCCATTTTAAATATGTGCAAAATGGCATTTTATCCATCCCTGTTAGTTCTTTTTTTTGTTTTTTGGTTACCATGAATATTATTTAGCTTAGCACATCAATACAAATAAATTATTTCATATTTATAAAATTTTCTATGGGTATGAAAACAAAAAATCCAGATACTTATTAATTTAAAAAAATCTGCATTGTTTCAAAATTAATTTTAATTCTTACAAATAAAACGAAATATTCTCACGAAAATATTTAAACCAATTATTATTTTTATAAAGATTATTAAAATAATCAAAGAGAACTCTAGGTTTTTTGAAATTAAATTTCAAATTTTGTCCCAATTCCTAGAACAATTATTTGTATTTTATAAATACGTATTTCGACTACAAGGTAGTCATCATCAGTATGAATAAGCTAATCGTAACTATCTCTGGGATATGAAGTCAGAGATAGTTACGATTAGCTAATTCATACTGATGATGACTACCTTATAGTAGAAATACGTATTTATAAAATACAAATAATTGTTCTAGGAATTGGGGCAAAATTTTAAATTTAATTATGATTTTGTTTCGTTACAGAATTTTTGTTTGTACAACCTCTTTCATTAAAGCTAAAATAAAACTAGTGCAAATAACAACAAATTGAGTTAGTTGTTTAAATACCCGATATATACCGAGTTTATGAAAACAAGTTTCAAACAAAAGTTGTTTATTTTTAACAAAAGGATACTTTTTGTCTCAAAATTTTGGTTCTTTTGATTCACAATTCACATAACTTTTGGACACCGCCTCCAAAAATAACAATAATTGTACATATATATTTAAAAATTTTTGCTTAGGTGAACTAAAATTGGCACAAGAATATGCAATTATTTTTTTACTTTTTAGTGCATTTTTTGTTATAGAATATTTGATTTTTGAAGTCGGGTTTCCATTTTGTCAAAATATGGTTTATTTCTCGCTTTTTAGTGACTTTGATGTTCTATAATTGATTTTATTTGTCTACATATGGGTAGACCTACTAAACGACCTACTAATTTTTAGTGCATTTTTTTATAACACATTTTTTTTTATCCGTTTTTTTCCGCATTTTTCACAGATTTTCAGTTTTTTTTACATGCATTTTGTTTTTTTTTTGTAAAAATTTTCTTTTTGGGGTCGGTTTTTTTGTAAAAAATTTTTTTGAAGTCGATTTTTAAAAAAATTTTTTTATTTTCCCATTATGAATGAGTATACCCTTTCAAAAAAAAAAAAATTTCGCAGAAATCGGTTATCACATATAAAATGAGGATTTTCCTCGATTTCCCGGGGATTCCCTCATCCGAATGCGATTTGGTGGCAATGGGACCAATGGGAAGCCAAACCCTTTGAAACAAAAAAAAAAAATTCAAAATTAGTTTTACTATAATCTTGTTTCATTTTTTCTGTTACTCTAATATTTTCAGAAATATTGACAATTTAAGATTGAAGTTAAAATCTTAAATATATCTGTACACATTAGTGTTTGAGAAAAATGATAAAATAATGAATTGCAGCAAACATGATTTTCTACAACTTTACTCCTCATACATTTTTCGATTGTTCTAATAGTAAGAGAGATATTTTATATTTTGTGTTTTCTTTCGTCTCTATGCCTCCTTTCCCCTTGACCTATGCCATTTATTAATAACATTGGCCTTGCAAATATTAAAATCATATCAGCTACGACATTTCATTTTGATCAGACTAAAATTGTGACCACTTTTCTAATTTTATAGTTGATTTGTGCCTTACTCATTCAGTTTTCGAATAAAAGTTGTTGCTATATTTCTAATGAACAACTTTTATCCGAAGCATTTTTTCGAAAACCGTCTCAATAAGGCACAAATCAGCTATAAAATTTAAAAAAATGAGCGATACTTTGGTATTTGGAGCCATTTTTACTACGTTAATGTGGGGCTATGGACAAGGGGAATTTTCAACTGTCAAAAACAAAATCGAGATAAGAAAAATTTGTTGCTACATTTATTGCTAGTAAAATGTCAAAAACATTTCAAAACTACATTATATAATTTATTAAACTTGGAATTATTATATTTCATTTAGATTTGGTTGTCCGATTTTATATTTGAGTTTACGGAAATCATTTTTTTGGTAGGAAATCTGCATCACCATAATAATGTATCTAAGTTCCACTTCGGGTTTGTGAATTTCAATCAAAGTCTGAATTTTACATCCTCTATAGTCCAATTAATATATAAGCAGCTACCCTAAAATTCCTACCCACGCCATTTCGGATCGAGCTACTACACATAGCAACTTTTCTTAGAATTTTTTTTCCTACACGACAGTATTTTTATTTTTGGCTAAGAACTTTAGCATCACTATCATTGGTTTAAAAATGTATTGATTGGACTACTAAGGCTTATTAGTTATTTCACAGCAACCCGACAGTCGTATAAATGACATTCGACTGCACCATCTCCAAATTTTATCCATTTTTTTCAGCCGCTTACGAACATGGATCGGGATCAGTTACTAGCTTGTATCTTGTATCATTGACGTTTAAAAAAAAAGGATGCAATGGGTTTATCCAATGCTTGAAAAGAGATGATGAAAAAAGATGAGTTGAGGGAATTCATTGTTCTTTTTGAGGAGTTGAGAAAATATCAAGAAAAATTTCTAACTAAACTATCTTCGTTTGATTGTTGCTAGTTTCGACGACCTTCTCACACGGATTGAAAACAAATGTTGGTTTTGCACTGGAAGAAGACAAAGTGCAGATTAGTGTACGAACATACCGGTATCGGGTAGATGTGAAGCGCTCCATGTGTTTAAACCTCCATTACACTAATGCTAAAATATCTAAGTTTAAAATTTTATTTATTTCGCTCACCAATAAACAACTCTTTCCAACAAAATTAGAGTATTGGCAAGTACGTGAAAATCTAGGTCTTATAAAGTGCGATCATGGTAATAAGTTTTAAAAAAATTCGTTGGAATTGTTCTCGTAAATTTTTTAAAAAACATATAAACATTAAGTATAAAGGCTCATATCCGCCTTAACTATTTCCGTCAAAACACTACAGTCGCCTTATATGACAATATTCAACTTACGTTTTAAGTTTCATACCTCTCGCTATCTTCTTGAGATATCTTGCTCACAGACACACATCCATCCAGACAAACATACACACCCCTACCAATCGTCAAAAATGGGTTTCTTGGTATCAGGAGTCCTCAAAACGTACAGGTTCGGAAAAATCTCTATATCGATTTTCAGCATCGAAAACAATATCTAATTTATACAATCAGATCACATGCTTAAAACTGTAAAGAGAAGGCGTCTTGAATCTTTCACATCAAATGATTTTTGAATAATCGTCTCAAAAAGAACGATTTTTCCACTCAAATCGTCAATTTAAAAATACTTTAAAAAATACAGTGTATAAAAAAGAACTGAATGTAACCATAGTGTTATATTGTATACGTATCGTCTTACCTTGATAAAATAGATGATTTTCCTTTTAATAACGGATTCCTCTCATAATATCCGCCGATCATTGTGACCTACTGACGCAACAAGTTATAACACACATGCGTTACAAATAGTATGTGTGTATTCAATGCGTTAAATACCAATAAACACTACAAGTGCATGTAGACGATACAAAAACAAAAACAAACTTCACATAACAAATATCACTAAAAAAAATCACTCCAAAAAAATAGAAAACTTAAATTGTAGACACTGTAATTATATGTTATCCAGGACCAATTTCACAATATACACCCTGTACACAACAATAATTGAACCGTATATTCATATAACACTGGGCCATCACCGTACAAAAACACTTACAAACAAAAAATTTTTATATTCCAAAAATTTGTTTCACTGAATAAAAAAAATAAAATTTGTTGATATTGCACTTAAATAATTTTTTTTTCGTAATAAACAGAAATTACACAATCACTTTCAAAAACGGCCGCCTTTTTCTTTTAACACAAAACGTCAAGCGTTTACAAGACGGCGCAAAATACAAATTCCCTTAAATTTCTAACTCATCATGTTTAAAAAAGAATACAAAATTTTATATACGCCCGCCTTTTTTTTGTAACATACCAAAACACAATCACACACGTTGAAATGTCAAACGTTTTATAAAGTGGCGCGACATTTAAAAATTCAACAAAAAAATAAATGATATTAATTCGCCATATTTTATTAAAAATATATAACTTATTTTTTTTTAAACAAATTGTTCAGTTGTTTATAACATAATAAAAGTGTAATATGAAAGTTACTTGAAACAAACACAACTTTCCTATTAAACAAAAATTGTATAACGACCTTTATAAATAAATCACTTTATAAAAACTTTTCAAAACAACAATCCACAAATTAATTTTTTCGCTAACTTTGATTCTTGATTGCGTTTTTCCACTTAAATGAAACGTATAAATGAATTTAAAACGAATTTTCATCAATTTGATTTGCAAATTTCAGAAATCTTTGAAGAAATATGGTATTATAAGAAAACAAAACAAAAATTAATTTTATTTTGACATATTCACTTAAAACAGCATGTGTTGAATACCGTATTTTAGAACAGAAATAATACCACTGTTGTTGTTTCTTACCTGTCCTTGGATGAAACAACAATATAGATAAAGATATGTATACATATATTTCTCACTTATCAAACAAAGATACAAACACATACAGATAGATAACGGTAGACAATGATGACAATAGATATTTTATATGATATACACATATAATTCTCTTCGTTTATTAATATCATTTGGATTTTCATCGAAATAATTTGCGTATTTTGATGACAAAGAGATAATGCTTATATTATATTTTAATTATATATATTTGTTTCTGTTTTTTTTTTTCGTACCAATATAATAAGTTTTTTGAATTTTATATGTACAGTTAGTTGAATGTATCATGGTAATATGATATATATAATAAATGTATTACCATGATTTATAAAATGTGTTGTATTGTAAGTAATTTAACCTACTTGAAGGAATCACCTAATTTCACTTGTTGACTTAACTTGCTTCAAAAGAATGATGTAGATATTTAATATTCAATAATAATAATTTTTTTTTTTTAATAATTAATTTTTAATATTTTTTCTTCATAATTAATTTAGTTAAATGTAATCTTTTTTTTCTAATTAACCCTTAGTAGACCAAGCAAAGAAAGGCAGAAAAAGGTAAAGATTTCCATAGATTCTTAACTTAGAGCTATTAGTTAGAAAGGTCCAAAATCATGTAACATACGAAAAGGTAGCCCCCTTTTAGAGTGTTTTTTCATATTAATTGGTAAAAACATAAATAAATATAAAATTCCAAATTCGCCCGAATACCTAGATCAGTTTTTGTATTATAAATACGTATTTCGACTACAAAGTAGTCATCATCAGTATACATTAGCTAATCGTAATTTACTCTTTGACAATTAGAAATAGAGATATAGAATATAGAATAAAATAGAGATCAATAGCCAAAAATAAAATAAATAAAAAATTAAATTAAATTAAATAAATTAAAATATAATAAATTTTATTGAAATTACTCTTATTAAAATTGCTTTCATTCGATTTACACAATTTTAGTATATAATTCTTTATTTTTGTGCCTTCATTGGGTAGACACAATTCACGATTTTTATCCAGTGATCATCACTCTATATGTCTGTCAACTTAGCACAACAACTTTTTCAAATCGAGTCGAAAGTAGGCGCCTAATTTGCCGCTATTTTGTCGTGAATTAGTTGTGTAAAAAAATTTTTTGTCGCTCTTCATCCAACGGAGAAATTGGGTGTTGTGCTAACTTGACAGTCAAGTTAGCGAATCAACTTTTTGTTTCTCAATAAAAAATTTTCAAACTAGGACCATAATTTGCCGCTATTTTGTCGTGTATTAGTTGTGTAAAAAAATTTTGTCGCCCTTCATCCAACGGAGAAATCGGGTGTAATCACTCTTACTAAAATTACTCTTATATTGTCTCAGGATATGTTATTCGTTGCTAATTTGGTGATACTTTCACGACGTTTCTTGGTTGTGCCTTGCTTATATTCGTTTGACCGACGTTTAACTCTATTCTAAGGTCGCTCTTGATTGGTGCTACGTTATGCATAACTTAGTACCAATCAAAAGCGACCTTAGAATAGAGTCAAACCTTGCTTATATATGTTTGACCGACGTTTACTCTATTCTAAGGTCGCTCTTGATTGGTGCTAAGTTATGCATAACTTTTCAAATGCTCCTTACAATGCTTTGGTAGAAACCCCATCGAAACAAAAATTTAATAATAATAAATTGTCATCTATCTGCGGTCCTGTTAAATACGCAAAATTCAAAATAGAGACATAGACCTACATGGACTGATAGTAAGGGGAAGGACGATACGCAAGTAACTGTGAAGAATCTCGTGACGCTCGACGGGACTCCAAACCAGGGATGTTGTGGATGCGAATTTTTAACGGGTTACGGATTTATATGTCAAGTATTTTTAAAATAAATACTTAATTTAGGTACATGAATAAAGGAAAAAGATGGTAATAATTTTTAATAATCATTATTATAATCAAATTTTTATTATGCAAATTTAAAATTTGGTGCATTATATTTAATAAAAAGCAATATCGCTGCCTCTTTAGGTTCCATCCTGCTCGCAGAGGTTCATAGATTAATCCCGCGCTATACAGGCTAAACTGCTCCGAGTGCATCGATTTTAGATGATTCCTCAAAGACGTGGTTGTATGGTCCTTGCACCAGCCAAGTAGCCGAGCGGTCTAAGGCGTCATGTCTGCGCAGTATGCAGTACTGGGAGGTTATGGGTTCGAATCCCGACATCGGAAGTTTGACAATTATTAAAATTAAAAAAAAAACAGGGGGCGGTTGATTGACTAAACTGTCGGCCTATGGACAAGAACGAAGTAACCGGCTATGCTTGAGAAGGTTTTCTGCAGTTTCCTTCACGAACTCCAGATGAATATCGGCATAGTTCCTATCATAGTCGGCTGCAGCCGCATATCCTACCAATTCCTAGTCTACTCACAAATTCCTTCCACTCCACTCACATCCTCACATCCTAAGGCATCACAATGGACCTTATGGTCGAAGTGTAGCCCGTCCAGGGCAGCCTTTACAATCTATGGTCCTTGCGAGAGTATATTTTATTGCATACTAGCATTACCCGTCGCGGCTTTGCCCCCAAAAATTTTGTAACGCCCTTATAACCAAGTAACATAATATTTTCTCCCGTCAAGGACTGATAAATTATACACCTATACATCAATAAATTATACAACTATACCTTCCTCATGAATCATTTTTATAATATGTTAAAAAAATTGTATACTAAAACCTTCCTCGAGAGCCACTCTATCCATTGGTGAAAACAGCATGAAAATCGGTGAAGTAGTTTTTGAGTTTATCGCGAACAGACAGACAGACGCGACTGGGGGACTTTATTTTATACTATGGAAGGATTTTACACTGACAAAACAAGCAACACCCGCATCCGCAAAAGCTCTATATAAAGCATTGATTATTGCGGATGCGGATGCGAAAATTAATGCGGAAGTTACCTAACTTTCAGATTTTCTACAATGGTTTATAATTTATTGTAGCAAGAATTATATATAACTGAATTAATTGTTTAAGTATTCTGTATACACTGAGTTCTATACCAGGTCGTGTACTGTTTTACTTCTAAACACGCAGTCTTATAAATATATGATTTGTGTTTTATATACCAAGATACTGTATAAGTAGTAAGTACAGTATAATCATACTACACTTTTGTAATCTAATGACAGCTTAATTTTTAAACAAAAGTTGTTTGTTTTTAAAAAAGGAACATTTTATAGGCTGGAACTTTTCGTCAATCACTTAAGGTTCAGAAAATGGAATTTATCCATTGGTAAACTCAAAGTTACTTATAAGCATCTGGTCGTTCAGAGGCAGCGCATTGGCCACGGTAATCGAAGAAAACAGTGAACAAAACCTTGACATTTGGCATCTTCCTCATTGGCATCTTCTTGGCTTTCTTGGAAGAGCTTGTACCACTTATAATCATTTTTTTTACTCACCGTATGCCACTGTCAATATTTCGAGTGTTTTGGAGCACTTAGTTACATTTTTTACACAAAATTTGATGCAAATTCTTTGAAAAAAAAATCGCCGAGCACACCAAACACTTCTAACCATTATGCCTCTCACAAACAAACAAAGAGTGCTCTATGGTTGAAACTGTGAACATATGTTCGGGACGAGTGTACCAACACAACCAAATAAACTGAACACACCTCGTATTTTTATACACGGTGTATAATACATACCAGGGTATATTAAGTTTAGTTCCGTTTTTGGAACGGTTGAAAATATTGATCGCAGAAAAGAAATTTTGGTATAGGTGTTCATAAAATGATCTAATGTCCGTCTGTCCGTCAACACGATAACTCCAAATAAAAGAAGATAGCGAGCTGAAATTTTATATGTATGTTGTACACCTAAAAAGTTAGGTCAAGTTCGTGAATGGGCAAAATCGGACGATATTCGGGTAAAATGGGCAAAACTGCCTTACGTGGAAACCGTAAGAGATAGAACAAAAATTTAAATACAAAAAATGTTCATTTTTTGAAAATAAACAACTTTTATAAGAAACTTTTTTCATAAATTCTGTATATACCGGGTGGTTAAGCAATTCAGTTAGTTATTTGCACTTATTTAAATATACTTTTAATAGTCAATTTTATTTCGAATACGGTGATATAAGTTTTAATATTTAAATAACTATGTCTCAACTCGAAGTCAATAAAAATTTCTTTCACGATGTTAGTAAAGTGTATTACAGAAGATCGATTCGATATCCAAACATTGAGACATTATGGTACATATCTTATTATTATTCTTGTAACTTCGAATTACTATTTATTTATTAGTAAAAAGACAATATTTACACTCCCGTTCAAAAAAAATGAACCGACCTGAACCGAATCAGTCTCTCACAATTTTGATTATTTTTGTAGTAAATTTTTTTTACAGATACAACATATTATTTAATTTGTATGTGTAAAAGAAAGATATAACATTTTAAATGTATTTACTTTACATATATTTTTTATAGGCTTATTTGTTCACCACACACAAGATATAAAATTTATGTGGTCTAAAAAAATATAAATACCTGTTTAAAAGTCTCATATTTTTTTACACAATTAAAAAATATACTTATCTTTGTTATATAAATATAACACACACAAAAAACATGGAACTTTTGATTTATATATTTCATATTTTTCATATTTTGAGATTTATACACAATGTTCATTTTAAACAATTTTAATTTCGTTTTTGGTAAAAATGATCTGAATGAACTTTCAACTTAATCATGACCTTCAAGGTTATTGAAGATCAACTTGTGCCTTTCAAAGGGGAGTCCTTTTTTGACAAAATCGGATAGCTGACGAAATCTGGACATTAAAACTGGTTAATTAAGTTTTAAAAAATATGTTTCGAGTCCTTAAAAGTAGTCCTTTAAAACAATACCCTATGCACATCCCTGTTAAAAATTGACAACAACAAATTTTAGTATCTTTACATTTTGAAGAAATATACCGCCATCAACAATATCCTATATAGTATATTCACTATATATACCAATTCAGTAAACACATCAGTTAACTACGTCTATAAAGTTAGCACAGCCAAATGAGCACAATCGATTTTAATTAACACAACGATTTAGTGCTCTTTTTGTGCTAATTAATTGCGCAATTTTTAATTTTTGTGCTCTTACCATTTCGCTAAAATCGATGGCTGTGCCAGCTTCAAAAAAAGGTAGCACAGCCATATATGAAAAAATTTTTTATTAAATTTTCACTGGCACAGCTATTTAGTGCTAATTATGTGCTTTCATAATATATCATTGGAAAAAATTTCGGATCACTATTTGCCAAAAAAGCACCCCCACACTGACGAGTTGCAAGAGTAAAATACTCAAAATTATCAGCACAATCGAATTTGAATAGTCGATTTCGAATGCATTAATAATGGTCATTAAAATTACTTAAGAGCGCTTTTATTGCTCAACCCTTCATGTCAAAAAACCACCCACAGCTTGATAACGTGCAAGAGCAAAGTGCTCGAAACTATCAGCACAATCGAACTAAAATAAGCGATTTCAAACGCATTAATAAAGTGTTACAAAATTATTTATGTGGCATTTCTATTGCTCAACCCGTCTTGTTAAAAAACAACCCCTAGCATAATGAGATGCTAGAGTAAAGTGCTCGAAATTATCAGCACAATCGATTTTGAATAGACAATTTCTAACTCATTATTAATAAGCTTTAAAATTATTAAGGTGGTGTTTTTAGTGCTCAACCCTTTATGTCAAAAAACCACCCCAACTCGACAACGAGCAAAAGTAAAGTACTCGAAATTATCAGCACAATCAAATTTTAATAATCGATTTCGAACGCATTAATTATGTGCTTCAAAATTATTTATGTGTCGTTTTTATTGCTCAACCCTTTATGTAAAGAAACGACCCCAAGGTTGATGACGTGCAAGAGTAAAGTGCTCGAAATTAACAGCACAATCGATTTTGAATAGACAATTTCTATTGCATTATTAATAAGCTTTGAAATTATTAAGGTGGTGTTTTTAGTGCTCAACCCTTTATGTCAAAAAACCACCCCAACTCGACAACGAGCAAGAGTAAAGTACTTAAAATGATCAGCACAATCAAACTATAATAGTCGATTTCAAATGCATTAATTATGTGCTTCAAAGTTATTTATGTGTCCTTTTTATTGCTCAACCCTTTATGTTAAGAAACGACCCCTAGGTTGATGACGTGCAAGAGTAAAGTGCTCGAAATTAACAGCACAATCGATTTTGAATAGACAATTTCTAACGCATTATCAATAAGCTTTAAAATTATTAAGGTGGTGTTTTTAGTGCTCAACCCTTTATGTCAAAAAACCACCCCAACTCGACAACGAGCAAGAGTGAAGTACTTGAAATTATCAGCACAATCAAACTTTAATAGTCGATTTCAAATGCATTAATTATGTGCTTCAAAGTTATTTATGTGTCGTTTTTATTGCTCAACCCGTTATGTTAAGAAACGACCCCTAGGTTGATGACGTGCAAGAGTAAAGTGCTCGAAATTAACAGCACAATCGATTTTGAATAGACAATTTCTATTGCATTATTAATAAGCTTTGAAATTATTAAGGTGGTGTTTTTAGTGCTCAACCCTTTATGTCAATAAACCACCCCAACTCGACAACGAGCAAGAGTAAAGTACTTAAAATGATCAGCACAATCAAACTATAATAGTCGATTTCAAATGCATTAATTATGTGCTTCAAAGTTATTTATGTGTCCTTTTTATTGCTCAACCCTTTATGTTAAGAAACGACCCCTAGGTTGATGACGTGCAAGAGTAAAGTGCTCGAAATTAACAGCACAATCGATTTTGAATCGACAATTTCTAACGCATTATTAATAAGCTTTATAATTATTAAGGTGGTGTTTTTAGTGCTCAACCCTTTATGTCAAAAAACCTCCCCAACTCGACAACGAGCAAGAGTAAAGTACTCGAAATTATCAGCACAATCAAACTTTAATAGTCGATTTCAAATGCATTAATTATGTGCTTCAAAGTTATTTATGTGTCGTTTTTATTGCTCAACCCTTTGTGTTAAGAAACGACCCCTAGCTTGTTGATGTGCAAGAGTAAAGTGCTCGAAAAAAATTGGAAAACAAAAATTTAAATATATATATATATATATATATATATATATATATATATATACATATATATATATATATATATATATATATATATATATATATATATATATATATATATATATATATATATATATATATAAATAAATACAGATGGTGATTTTTGACATCTACTAGGTAGGATCGATTGACATTTGAAGAAATTTTCTGCATACTCTTTGATGGTTTTATAATGCGTGAAGCACCTTACGACTGCCGTGAGAAGAGCTCGAGACGAATCTGTAACAACTTCTTTTGGAGGTGGACATCCAGAACGGACCCACTCCATTAGCCAATACTGAATCGCATTCGTATTATGCGTTTCGGAGAGCATCTGACTGACAGGGAACTGTCCAGCTTCCGAATTAACCACACATATGTATAGAAAAATATGCGAGGACTTCTTTCCATTTGTTTTTAAAATGCGTTTACAAACTCCGCCGGTAGCGGATAGCAAGCATTCTTTGATTTTGATCAAAAATTATTTCAGGGTTCATGTTTACTATTGTTCAATTTCTTTGTCCATCTCAAAATATAGTAGTCTTTTTTCAGTTCAGTCGATCAGTTCTTCAGAATACTTTTCGATAATCAGGTTGACTATTTGTTAATATTTTTGAAATTTAAAAATTGTTGTGAAAAATTTAAATAAAAAAACCTACCTGTTATTAGATTTGTCAGTCTGTTTCGAGCTACTTCACACGGACACAGATCCCCATTGACTTGCTGGCCATCTTTATCGTTCAGAGCCACTGTTAGGATATCATGCAAAATATCTCGACTTTCTTCTAATTTCGTGCTTCGCACTAAGGCCCCGATGGCCGCTAGATAAAATATTCTGATGCTGCGGCGAAGATCTTTTAAATATGTGGAACATTTCTTCATGAAGTGTGCTACATCTATTCGCACGTAGCAATTTGGAAGAGTCGAGGTTTTGCATGCATCTGCATACTCTTCGATGGTTTTATAATGCGTAAAGCACCTTACGACTGCCGTGAGAAGAGCTCGAGACGAATCTGTAACAACTTCTTTTGGAGGTGGACATCCAGAACGGACCCACTCCATTAGCCAATACTGAATCGCATTCGTATTATGCGTTTCGGAGAGCATCTGACTGACAGGGAACTGTCCAGCTTCCGAATTAACCACACATATGTATAGAAAAATATGCGAGGACTTCTTTCCATTTGTTTTTAAAATGCGTTTACAAACTCCGCCGGTAGCGTCAATGCATACGCAACCCATTTTCGACGACATATAATTTTTATAGACGTGGTTTTGATGATTCGTCCAATAATGGACATAGAATGGGTCGGCGCCAACGTTGTGGATAATTTCATTTAGTGTCGTAGCTTTCATTTTTAGAATAGCTTTTATTGGATCGCTATCTAAAAGCTGCCTGGATGTGTATTCATGTCTTGCCGTGTGTGAGACCGATGATTTCGGCAAATGCGGAGGTTCGGGATCTCCAAGGTTCATTAGTTCATTAGCTTTTTCAGCCCGATAAATCTCGACGGGTTTTGAAGTTAACTGAATCGCAACGTCTTTACGATTCGGTTGTCTTAGATAGACCTTCGCACAACGGGACTGTTTAGATCCTGATGAGCCCGGAGTGATCTTGCACAGAAATGCTATATTAGTGTCGTCACAATCTTTTATTTCGATTCGTAACACGTTGCCGCATCTACAGACTCCTAAATAAAAATTCCGAACAATGGATCAAGTACAAAAAGTAAACAACTATTGAGAAATGAAAATAAAACATAACCTTTATATATATATATATATATATATATATATATATATATATATATATATACATATATATATATATATATATATATATATATATATATATAAATACAGATGAGAATTTTTGACATCTACTAGGTAGGATCGATTGACATTTGAAGAAATTTTCGCGAAATTTTGACTTCGGTACGGGATCAATAGCTCAATTTACTTTCAGGAAATTCGCTAAAAAATAATCAGTATATATATATATGCTTTGATAGACAGTATATTTTAAATTGCATCTATATATTAACAGTTTTTTAAGAAGGAATCCACGCCCACTCTAAATTACAAAAGAGCGTGAAAATTTAAAATTTTCAATTACTATCACTGATAAGATTGGCATGAAATATGATAATTTACTATAAATTAAATTAATTAAATATTCTAATTAACAGCGAGTAATTTATTAAGAAATAGAGATTTATTGTCAAACTAAGTAAGTGTTTAACTAATTTTTAAATTTGGCGCGCAAGCTAATAGAAATTTAATTTACGTCTGCCTTTACTATTATATGCATACAGATATTTGTTAATGCTGTACATTCATTCAGAAAATTTTCCATTTTCTGGCCATTTGAAATAAATATATATATACGATGGTTAAACTATCATGCTGTCTTTTTTGATGAAACAATATACAATATACGTATACACTTAGTGTGTCGCCTGGTAGGGGCATAACGTTTTTTCGTTTCGCTACAATTTTTGCTGCCAGTTCACTCTGTAAGCCCCGTAAAAGAACTTCGTTCCAAAAAATATATACGAGCTTGAGAAAAATAATGGATACATACCGTTTATAATGCCAGATTTTTCGTCAAGCGCGATATAATGATTTCGAAAATTGAACCCACATTTTCGGCGGGTGGCATGCCATATTTTGTCGGTCACTAAAGCTTCCCATATCCCAGGTCGCAAAACTTTCCAACGTCGACATGTCAAGCGATTTCGTACCTTTCATTTATACAGTTTTTCTGTAATTAGAGCCTTGAACTCCTCGTTTGGCACAGAAAATGTGAATTCGAGAATCGAGTTTTCTTCAATTGAGTCCTCGTTGTCATTACGGCTGATTTCAAATTCACTTGTAATATTATTTGATGAGACGGAAATTTCACTGTCGTCGAACAATAATCCCGCTGTCAATAAATCACGCACTTCATTGCGATTACACGTTACAAAAGTATACAGTGATAGCGGTGAAATTTCATTTGACAATTCTTCCGCAATTTGTTGCCAAACGGCATCCAATTTGGAAACAATTTTTCCTTTCTCACGAAGTATGCATTGCCTGTGTGTTAATAACACTTTTTTAATTTTTTGGGATCAACACGTGCCGGGCGGCCGCGTTTCGGTACCATTTTTGAATAAAGAAATCAATAGCGTTATTTTAATCTTGTAAATAATCAGATTTGCTGAGCTAAATCTCATACAAAGTCACAATACTAACTGGGGCATCAATCAACCGCATGGAAGTCTATTACAGTATGGTCGAACGTTTTGCGTTTCAAAAAAATATATTCCGAGAATATCCAAGACTATGATATTCTCGGAATATATTTTTTTGAAACGCAAAACGTTCGACCATACCAACTTGTGCGTTGTCTGATCAAATGTAGCGCGACCGCGCTACATTGTAACTATCGACAACGTGAAGGACGTAAATTAAATTTCTATTAGCTTGCGCGCCAAATTTAAAAATTAGTTAAACACTTACTTAGTTTGACAATAAATCTCTATTTCTTAATAAATTACTCGCTGTTAATTAGAATATTTAATTAATTTAATTTATAGTAAATTATCATATTTCATGCCAATCTTATCAGTGATAGTAATTGAAAATTTTAAATTTTCACGCTCTTTTGTAATTTAGAGTGGGCGTGGATTCCTTCTTAAAAAACTGTTAATATATAGATGCAATTTAAATAATACTGTCTATCAAAGCATATATATATACTGATTATTTTTTAGCGAATTTCCTGAAAGTAAATTGAGCTATTGATCCCGTACCGAAGTCAAAATTTCGCGAAAATTTCTTCAAATGTCAATCGATCCTACCTAGTAGATGTCAAAAATTCTCATCTGTATTTATATATATATATATATATATATATATATATATATATATATATATATATATATATATATATATATATATATATTGTGTATTTAAAAAAAAAAAAAAAAATTGGTGTTTAGTTTTAAAAAAAAAATTGATGTTTAGTTTTAAAAAAAAACTAAACACTTTATAGAAAATAATTGAATTATCAATTATTTTCATAAATATGAAATTAAGTTAATTTAGTAATTTTAATTAAAAGAGGTATTATGATGTATTTTAAAAAAAAAAATAATGAAAACTAAATATACGGTACTTTAGAAAAAAAAATCCAAAGCAGAGTATTGTATGTGGAATTATGAAAATTGGAAAACGATCGGTGCTAACGCGATACACGTAAATATAAAAAAAATAACACGTTGAACCGAAAGTCTTTCAATAAAAGCTGGGCCCATTAAAAAAGATAATATTGAGGTAGTAAGATCTTTACTATCCAGTAAGTGTCTAAGTTATCGACTAGTGATTCGAATCAGAAATACTGAAAATAAAAAAAAGTACAAAAAAAGAACAAAACAAAATATATGTAAAAATAAAATATATTTGAAATAAATAATTTTTCATTTAATATGTTGATAGTATAACTATCCTTAAAATACTAAGTTTGGTTGTACAAGTTATAAAAAAAATTACATGAATATGTACTAGATTGAACTGTAGTAAAAAAAAATATCGTATATAAAAAAAAAAACGACACTACAGTAAAAAAAAATGTTCAAATATGTCTGATTTGCAAAAATATAAATATACACTACAAATTTAATTCAGATACATAGTTGTATATAAAGGGGACTTTACGCTTCTGTAAAGAAAAACTACAAGGCCAAAAATACCAAGCGTATACAAAACAATATAGTTATAAATTGAAAAAGTCATTGCATATTCACATAAAATACATAAATTGTACAGCCAAAATGTGTATAGAATGTGTATTGAAATGTGACAAGTTTGAAAAACCACAAGTTTCGGAATGGTGAATTAAATAAATTATACAAAAAAAATATACTTAGATACAATCAGATAGAAACCATTAATTCGCCTATTCGATACTTCAGCACAATCCATAATAAATATTCAAGTTGTAAATTGAAGAAATAAAAATTCAAAATACCATCTGATTAATTCATGTGAGACAACTACTTTTAGTAACTGTACTGAGCCAACTAATTTTAGTAACTGTCTTGAGACAAGTACTTTTTGTAACTCATTTGAAATATGTGCGGAAATATCGAAGTAAGCTTGGATATACGCAAGTCATATCCGATCTAAGTAAATGTTTGTTGAAATTATGTAAATTCTCAACTCGCATAAACCAATAATTATATAAATTATTATTTTTTGAATAATAAAAATATGAAAACAAAATAATAATAAATTTTAAACAGTGGAGTACTAAAAAAATTATTCTCCACTCCAGGGGGCCAAAAAAATTAGCGACATGCTAATTGAAAAATATTAAAGCAAGAATGACACGAATAGATGAATGAAAAATCTTACAAATGTGGATTAGACGTGAAGATTTAAATACATTTAGATGTTTAATTAGGATGCAGTAACGTTACCATTCCCTTGATATCCTCTGAGATAGTATGGCCGAATGTTGTATATCGACATGCCGAAGGTTTTCTTATTAGATTTTGGAGCTTTTAGCCTAACTGAAGTTGGTGTAGTGAACTTTATTATCTTGTACGGTCCATTGAATTTTGAAGCGAATTTAGGTGCGATATTCTTGTTCATATTCGGGGCCAAGTTTTTTACCATGACCAATTGACCCACTTTATATTTAGACAGCGTTGGTTTATTTAAAGTTTGGTTGACTCGTTGTTGGTGAGCAATCTTTAACGCGTCTTGTATATGTGCTTGTGATGGTTTAGCAGAACTCGTGATTAACTCAGTTAATTCGTTTATAATCACAAACGGCGTCATTAACTTTCTACCAAAATAAACTTCAGCTGGTGTTGAGTCGATTGTACTTTTGTAGGAGTTGTTGTAATTGAAAATTACAAAACTCAAAAATTTTGACCAATTTTTATGTTCTACAGAATATTCTTTGAGAATGCATCCTAAATTATATTTTATCTGTCGATTGAGGCACTCGCTCTTGTTCGAAGATGGTGTATAGCTCGAACAGTAGGCAGCTCTAATACCATTATTAAATAAGAAGGTTTTCCACTTGATCGACGCAAAGGCTGGTCCGTTGTCGGCTACAACAACCGTCGGATATCCGTTTTGCAGGAAAATCTTCTGTATCAGTGAAATGGCAACGTCACTGGTCTGCCTTTTACATGGAAAGGCGAAAACAAATTTTGAAAATCCATCTACAATAGAAAAAATATATTTAAAACCTTCACTTGATCTAATAATAGGACCGATAAAGTCGACGTACAAAGTATGTAGGGTATACTCCGGCACGGAACTACTCAACTGAACCTTATCGTTACGTGTATATGGCCTTATAGCCTGGCACACTTTACAGGTTCTGACATAGTCCCTTACTTTTGCATAGAGGTTTTTGTAGTAAAATATTTTACTAATTTCACGGAATGTTTTAATTACTGAATTATGCGCAGCATACTTGGAATCATGATAATATCGAAGAACGTAATCGAGTAAATTATCTGGTAAAAATATACGTTTTAGTCGATTCCTTCCGACGAACTTATAAATTAACCCATCCTTTATGCAAAAATTAGGGACATTCATCTGAGCCTTAAGGTTTTGATAAATGATTTTACATTCGGGAGAGTTACGTTGCTCGCTTTTAACAGAAAGGTAATCAAAATTTGTATTAGCTAAAACGTTAATAAAGTTCAGTTGCGCATTGTTCCTGATTTCTTCATTCACCGATTCTAAGTCAGTTTGATCCAAAGTATTGGTTATCTTTTTTAAAAGGTTTGCATAACCTGGATCATTGCTATGCAACTCTTTAACTTTAATGAAATTTTTGCCTGAATCTTGATTTGAATCAGAAAATTTGTTCACTAATATATGGTCAGTTTCGTATAACCTAGATAGAAAATCGGCCATATTGTTCAATTTGCCCTTAATATGTTCCGGGGTAAAGTCATATCTCGAAATTTTAAGGATCCACCTAGATAATTTATTAAATTTATTGGGGGTATTAAAAATCCACAATAACGACCTGCAGTCAGTCTGTAGAGTAAACTTGCGGTCGGTTAAAAAATCTTTAAATTTATCTAGGGCCGTTACTACTGCGAGAAGTTCTAATTCATGACTCTTATATTTTAATTCGGCTGGATTCAATTTTCGAGAACAGTACATAATGGGGTGCAAACCGTCATCATATTTTTGAAGTAATACCGCGCCCAGACCTGTAGCTGATCCGTCAGTTTGTAGCACAAAAGGTTTGTCAAAATTAGGAAATTTTAAGACAGGCGCACTTACTAAAGATTTTTTTAAAGTAGAGATTGCATCAAGATGAACCTTAGTAATTTTGAACCTAACACCTTTCTTTTTTAAATCGTTTAACGGAGCTACAATCTGACTGAACATGGGAATATAGCGGGAGTAAAAAGCCGCAGCCCCAACTAGACGCACAACTTCTTTGACGTTTTTTGGAGTTGGCATGTCATTGATTGCTTGCACCTTAATAGGGTCTATAAAGCGTCCCTCAGCGGATATTACGCTACCCAACAAACGTACCCTCGACATACAAAATCGAGCCTTAGAAGGATTAATAGTGATACCGATAGACTTTATTTTAGTGAACAAGAGATTCAGGTGATTTAAATGTGATTCAATGTCGGGCGAATGTACAATTAAATCGTCATAATAAATAAGAAGAAATTTATGACGAAATTCTGCGAGACTGGAATTTAAAAAACGAGCTAATGATTGACTAGCCACCTTTAGCCCGAAAGGCATGGTATTGTACTCAAACAGACCATATTGTGTGACGATCGCGGTGACATGTTTCGAGTCATCTGATAATTTTATCTGATGAAAACTGGATTTCATGTCGAGGAGTGTAAACACTTTCGAATTACCTAAGCTAGCGAAAATATGAGCCATACTGGCTGAACTCATCGGATCAAACTCTATATGTTTGTTAACAAACCTATAGTCAGCGACTAACCGATAAGAGTCGTCTTTCTTTTTAACAAAGAAGACGGGTGAGCTATAATTAGAGTTCGAAGGAGAAAGTACCCCTTGTGTAACAAGCTCTTGAACATGCTCGTCCAAAAGTTTGGCTTTATCGGGTGCCAGATAGTAAGGAGCTTTACAAACCGGAATGTTATCGATTAACTTAATTTTATATTCAAAACCCTTGGCAAGACCAGGAATGTCAGAAAAAATCGATTTAAATTTTTGAAGAAGTGTTTGCAACACTTTGGTTTGTTTGCTATTAAGATTTACTTTCGCTTCGACAATGGTATTAATAATTCGATTATTGTTACAAAAACCCGAAAACGGTATTTCAACATTAGGATGAAAATAAAATTTGATCGTTGACTTAAAGAAGTCCAAAATGATGTTGCAATCTTTAAGTGTGGCAACACCTAAAATTACCTCAAACGGTAATGAATCTACTATAAAAAAAGTTTGAGTCCATGAAAAATTAGCCAATTTAAAATGAAGTTTCGCAGTTAAATTACATTTTAAAAAATTATTTCCCGGCAAAGAAATAGTTTTATCAATTGATTCGGTGTTTCTATTGTTAGATTTTAACTTATTAAAAGTCGCAGTTTTAATAGCATTAACAGTAGCACCGGAATCAAAAAGTGTTAATAGAGGATAACCTTGAATGAAAATGGTTTGTAGAGGTAAAATAGTATAATTTAAAATAACATCATTAATAAGAAACTTGGGGTCTATTGCGAGTTTTTTGGAACCGTAGTACTAACATTTATATTATCCTTCTTTCTTTTAAAACAATATTTAAAATTGTGATTAGTACCTTTACAGAAGGTACAAAAAAGTTTAGTGTCATTATGCGTATTTTGAATTGAACTAACGTTTACACTGAGGGGTGTTGTAGATATTCGCGCTTGAATTTCCTCAATTTTAGTGATTAGTTGATACAAATCTTTATAAGTATCGGGAATTTGATATAAACCAAGAATAGTTAGGACAGAATTATTGGCATGAGCAAAAATAATTTGTATGATTTCGGATTCAGATGAATCATTAAGTAGGATGTTCGCGAATTTTATTATTGAAGGAACAAATGTCGAAAATTTTTCAGTGTCAAGTTGATTTCGCCGGACCAATCTATCAATTAATATCTGTTTAGTCAAAGGTGGAATATAAACTTGTAATAAATTATGTTTAATATTTTGCCAAGACAAAGAGTCAGCCAAACAAGTAGACCAAAATGTTTGTGCGTTCGAAGCACACCTATTGATTAAAGATTTCAAAAGAACGTCTATAGGTAAAAAATTAATATCAACTAAATGTTGAGTATCGACAATAAACTGTATAATATTTTCTGGAACCGAAATGTCCAGAATAGTGATTTTATTTATAAAGGAATCTATACTCGGTTTTGCAAAAAAACTAAAATTTGAAGTTAATTGATTTGAACTAGTGTTATTATTTGATAGAGTAGTTGTTATTGTTGCCAAGGCATCGGTAATGCTACTAATCTGCTTGCTTTGCTGTTGTATTTGTTGCTGTACATCCGAAACGTGCAGCACTGACGCATGGAACTGTTGAGCTGTAGTCTGCATCTGCGTAGTTATAGCCGCTAAGTTAACTGTTGATACTTGATGAGGCGTGATGAATAAGTCATCTGGTGAAGCTGGAGGATCGTCATCTCCTGGGGTACCTGGTGTATTACGAGTTGTTCTCGGCATAATGAAAATTTAAACCACAAACAAAATAGAAGAAAGAGAAAAAAATTAGCACTAAGTTAAATATAATTATAGAATTAAAGAGAATGTAAAAGATATAAATGTATAAATATAAAGAAAAAATTATAATCATTTCAACTTTCAAAAAGAATTTCAGAATCACAAGTCGAGCTTTGTGAAAACTATCGAAAACAAAAGACACATATGGATATTTGCTCTGCTTCCATATGTGTATTTATAAAAAAAAATAATGAAAACTACAGTAAAAAAAAATGTTCAAATATGTCTGATTTGCAAAAATATAAATATACACTACAAATTTAATTCAGATACATAGTTGTATATAAAGGGGACTTTACGCTTCTGTAAAGAAAAACTACAAGGCCAAAAATACCAAGCGTATACAAAACAATATAGTTATAAATTGAAAAAGTCATTGCATATTCACATAAAATACATAAATTGTACAGCCAAAATGTGTATAGAATGTGTATTGAAATGTGACAAGTTTGAAAAACCACAAGTTTCGGAATGGTGAATTAAATAAATTATACAAAAAAAATATACTTAGATACAATCAGATAGAAACCATTAATTCGCCTATTCGATACTTCAGCACAATCCATAATAAATATTCAAGTTGTAAATTGAAGAAATAAAAATTCAAAATACCATCTGATTAATTCATGTGAGACAACTACTTTTAGTAACTGTACTGAGCCAACTAATTTTAGTAACTGTCTTGAGACAAGTACTTTTTGTAACTCATTTGAAATATGTGCGGAAATATCGAAGTAAGCTTGGATATACGCAAGTCATATCCGATCTAAGTAAATGTTTGTTGAAATTATGTAAATTCTCAACTCGCATAAACCAATAATTATATAAATTATTATTTTTTGAATAATAAAAATATGAAAACAAAATAATAATAAATTTTAAACAGTGGAGTACTAAAAAAAATTATTCTCCAATATATATATATATATATATATATGTATGTATATATATATATATATATATATATATATATATATATATAAAGGTTATGTTTTATTTTCATTTCCAATAGTTGTTTACTTTTTGTACTTGATCCATTGTTCGGAATTTTTATTTAGGAGTCTGTAGATGCGGCAACGTGTTACGAATCGAAATAAAAGATTGTGACGACGCTAATATAGCATTTCTGTGCAAGATCACTCCGGGCTCATCAGGATCTAAACAGTCCCGTTGTGCGAAGGTCTATCTAAGACAACCGAATCGTAAAGACGTTGCGATTCAGTTAACTTCAAAACCCGTCGAGATTTATCGGGCTGAAAAAGCTAATGAACTAATGACCCTTGGAGATCCCGAACCTCCGCATTTGCCGAAATCATCGGTCTCACACACGGCAAGACATGAATACACATCCAGGCAGCTTTTAGATAGCGATCCAATAAAAGCTATTCTAAAAATGAAAGCTACGACACTAAATGAAATTATCCACAACGTTGGCGCCGACCCATTCCATGTCCATTATTGGACGAATCATCAAAACCACGTCTATAAAAATTATATGTCGTCGAAAATGGGTTGCGTATGCATTGACGCTACCGGCGGAGTTTGTAAACGCATATAATTTTGAATTTTTTAGAGCATCTGACAGTCAGATGCTCTCCGAAACGCATAATACGAATGCGATTCAGAATTGGCTAATGGAGTGGGTCCGTTCTGGATGTCCACCTCCAAAATAAGTTGTTACAGATTCGTCTCGAGCTCTTCTCACGGCAGTCGTAAGGTGCTTCACGCATTATAAAACCATCAAAGAGTATGCAGAAAATTTCTTCAAATGTCAATCGATCCTACCTAGTAGATGTCAAAAATCACCATCTGTATTTATATATATATATATATATATATATATATATATATATATATATATATATATATATATATATATATATATATATATATATATATATGTATATATATATATATATATATATATTTAAATTTTTGTTTTCCAATTTTTTTCGAGCACTTTACTCTTGCACATCAACAAGCTAGGGGTCGTTTCTTAACACAAAGGGTTGAGCAATAAAAACGACACATAAATAACTTTGAAGCACATAATTAATGCATTTGAAATCGACTATTAAAGTTTGATTGTGCTGATAATTTCGAGTACTTTACTCTTGCTCGTTGTCGAGTTGGGGAGGTTTTTTGACATAAAGGGTTGAGCACTAAAAACACCACCTTAATAATTTTAAAGCTTATTAATAATGCGTTAGAAATTGTCGATTCAAAATCGATTGTGCTGTTAATTTCGAGCACTTTACTCTTGCACGTCATCAACCTAGGGGTCGTTTCTTAACATAAAGGGTTGAGCAATAAAAAGGACACATAAATAACTTTGAAGCACATAATTAATGCATTTGAAATCGACTATTATAGTTTGATTGTGCTGATCATTTTAAGTACTTTACTCTTGCTCGTTGTCGAGTTGGGGTGGTTTATTGACATAAAGGGTTGAGCACTAAAAACACCACCATAATAATTTCAAAGCTTATTAATAATGCAATAGAAATTGTCTATTCAAAATCGATTGTGCTGTTAATTTCGAGCACTTTACTCTTGCACGTCATCAACCTAGGGGTCGTTTCTTAACATAACGGGTTGAGCAATAAAAACGACACATAAATAACTTTGAAGCACATAATTAATGCATTTGAAATCGACTATTAAAGTTTGATTGTGCTGATAATTTCAAGTACTTCACTCCTGCTCGTTGTCGAGTTGGGGTGGTTTTTTGACATAAAGGGTTGAGCACTAAAAACACCACCTTAATAATTTTAAAGCTTATTGATAATGCGTTAGAAATTGTCTATTCAAAATCGATTGTGTTGTTAATTTCGAACACTTTACTCTTGCACGTCATCAACCTTGGGGTCGTTTCTTTACATAAAGGGTTGAGCAATAAAAACGACACATAAATAATTTTGAAGCACATAATTAATGCGTTCGAAATCGATTATTAAAATTTGATTGTGCTGATAATTTCGAGTACTTTACTTTTGCTCGTTGTCGAGTTGGGGTGGTTTTTTGACATAAAGGGTTGAGCACTAAAAACACCACCTTAATAATTTTAAAGCTTATTAATAATGAGTTAGAAATTGTCTATTCAAAATCGATTGTGCTGATAATTTCGAGCACTTTACTCTAGCATCTCATTATGCTAGGGGTTGTTTTTTAACAAGACGGGTTGAGCAATAAAAATGCCACATAAATAATTTTGTAACACTTTATTAATGCGTTTGAAATCGCTTATTTTAGTTCGATTGTGCTGATAGTTTCGAGCACTTTGCTCTTGCACGTCATCAAGCTGTGGGTGGTTTTTTGACATGAAGGGTTGAGCAATAAAAGCGCCACTTAAGTAATTTTAATGACCATTATCAATGCATTCGAAATCGACTATTCAAATTCGATTGTGCTGATAATTTTGAGTATTTTACTCTTGCAACTCATCAGTGTGGGGGTGCTTTTTTGGCAAATAGTGTTCCGAAATTTTTTCCAATGATATATTCTGAAAGCACATAATTAGCACTAAATAGCTGTGCCAGTGAAAATTTAATAAAAAATTTTTTCATATATGGCTGTGCTACCTTTTTTTGAAGCTGGCACAGCCATCGATTTCAGCGAAATGGTAAGAGCACAAAAATTAAAAATTGCGCAATTAATTAGCACAAAAAGAGCACTAAATCGTTGTGTTAATTAAAATCGATTGTGCTCATTTGGCTGTGCTAACTTTATAGACGTCAGTTAACTCATAAAATCCGGCTTTTTAAATTATATGTGATCATTTAGTCCAGTATAATACCAACATACCGTATCGGATAGTATCGTATGAAAATTTATTCTGATACGATTTTTGTTATTGAACTTTTCTCTTATTCTTTGCACTGATTGTGAAAATGCAATTTTTGCACAGTGAAATTTGATCCCATTTTTTTAAAGCAAAATTATTTTAATACTCTCAAAAATGGTTGTTGTCAAACGGAAAAATTTATTTTCATATTCTTTACAAGAGAAATATTCGGGATTAAGGGTTTATAATATTGAATCTGAAAACCCTTCATTTTAAAAACGCATTTTGGTGGATATTTAATGGGTAGAAAATGGTCAAATTTGTGACTTTTTTAAATTTAAAATCTTATACATTCTAAAATATCAATTTTATTTTAAAAATTTACAAAATCTTTTATATTTGAATGTAGCCAAACAATACGAAAAAAGTTTGATCCGTTCAAAAACAACAATGTTTAAAAATTTTTTAACCAAATTTTCATTAAAAAAGTGGTGATAAAAGTTCTTACATGTAGAAAGAACAAAGAAAAAAAAATTTTAAGAATAATTTTTGATACTCTGCCAATTATACCTGTACTAAATATTTTTGTTATATATAAAAAATTAAAGAAGGTAATATATATGTCACAGTCAAAGTAAATAATCAGTTATTATGTATAATATCCAGACATTATGTATAATGACTAAATTCGCTAGAAAAAGTGATTAATTAATTACTCTAACCAGTCATTATTCAGAATGGCTAGTACAGTTTGGCTAAAGTAATAAAATTTTCAAATATTAATCACTTTGACTAGACATTACGAATAACAGCTAATATAGGGTTAGTCAAAGCTATAATTCTCACTCACTGTTTCGGTCAGGTAGGTGGGGAAGTCACGTGGTGGATCATGCAATAGTTCGAGTACATGTACTGTGTGCTAAGTAGTGCGTTTGCAATTGCGTGATTGGGTCGTTGCTATAGGTGATAACATCGTGGTAAAAATACCAGATATAGACCGGGCAAATCCGACGATAGACAGATTATTGCTGTCATAATGGCAATTGAGAAAGAAGGGATGTATCGGCTTGGTACATAGCATGGAATATTAAATCAACTCTACACAAGAAATCAATTTACTCATTGCAAGGAGAAATTCATTTCAGTGAGCGAAGACGAACATGTATCAATGCGGGAATGTGCAAGAAAGAATCTCACTAGTTGGCCAGGGATTCGAACACTGAAATTGCACTGGCGGCAGTTGCAGTTTCAATCGATGCAAGTGTAAGAAATGCAATGCCTTGTGTAACTCAAAGTGCCACAAAAGTCTCCCTTGTAAGAATAAGTGAGGACATATTTTTTACTTTTCAGATAACTTTGAAATACATAAAACCTATTTTGACAAAATGGAAACCCGACTTCTAAAAACAAATATTCTATAACAAAAGATGCACTAAAAAGTAAAAAAATAATTGCATATTCTTGTGCCAATTTTCAATTTTTGTTCACCAAAGCAAAATTTTTTAAATATATATGTACAATTATTGTTATTTTTGGAGGCGGTGTCACCATAGAGAAATTCACATAACTTTTGGACACCGCCTCCAAAAATAACAATAATTGTACATATATATTTAAAAATTTTTGCTTAGGTGAACTAAAATTGGCACAAGAATATGCAATTATTTTTTTACTTTTTAGTGCATTTTTTGTTATAGAAGTCGGGTTTCCATTTTGTCAAAATATGGTTTATTAAAGTTATTTAAAAAGTAATTTTACCTTGTCAAGTAAACATACTTCAATTCAAGTGAAAAAAAATTTTCATGCATATTCCCTATTATTATTATGTAAGGAGAATAAATTAATGGACGAAATACTTTCAGAGTCGTATCACATAGCACGGTATTACACAAAGGGCTGTATATATTATAGGATACCCGGGTATATTAAGTTTAGTCCCGATTTTGTAACTGTTAAAAATATTGATCGCAGAAAATAAATGTTGCTATAGGTTCATAAAATGACCTAATTAGTCCATTTTCGCTAATCTGCCCGTCTGTTCGTCCGCCCACCCGTCTGTAAACACGATAACTCAAAAACGAAAAGATATAGCGAGCTTAAATGTTTTATGTGTATTCTAAAGCTAAAAAATAAGGTCAAATTTGAAAAAAATCGGATCATGTCTGGACAACATAGGCAAAACTGTCTATCTTTGAAACCGTAAGAGATAGAACAAAAATTTAAAGATAAAAAACGTCCCTTTTTTTAAAATAATCAACTTTTGTTTGAAATTTTAGTTCATAAATTCAGTATATACCGGGTACTTGAGCAATTAACTCAGTTAGTTGTTATTTTCACTTGTTGCAAATGTAAAATGCAATTGATTCTTCAAAATATAAAATTGAAAATGCCAATTTACATTTTAGGTACCTGTTTAAAATGGAACCATTTCAAATCTTTAAGGATGTACGAGCCCTGGAACTTCAAAAAGATGAAGGCTTTATTTATTTTTTCATGTAGTTGAAGTGCATATAGATCAATTATAAAAGTTTAAAGGGGGGGAGGGGTTACGGGGTTCTTGAATTAATTATTTAATGTTAAAGTTCGAGTTTTAATGCATTGCTCTTATGGTGAAACCCGTGAACGTCGACATATTTTGATGATTTTCACTTCGAATAAAATAAGATGAATAAAAAAAAACTACGCAATAGAAAATAGAAATATTAATACAGAGATTGATCCAATAAAATTCCAGTATGACGGGCCTAAAAAAAATATATTTAAGAAAGAAACTGAGATTTCCTGTAACTTTAATTCCTATCGGCGGTGCAGCTTAATTACTCAAATTCTCAGTTTTTTTCTGAAATATCTTTTTTTTAGGCCCATCATATCGAAAATAATGAATTTTCTCCATTTAACTTACGACAAAAAAGAATAAACTTTATTGTTGACTTTTATGAATGTACTATATTTTTATAAATGGGCTATATCTAGCGCTCGATTTAGCGCTACATTTCATAAAACTCCCCACTTTTGTAACTCTCTGTATAATCTATAATTTTATTATTATGTGTTCTTTGTTTATTGTATTGATATCAGTGTATATGTCATAGCCAAAGTAAATAATCTAGCTATTATGTCTAATATTCAGACATTATGTATAATAACTAGTGAATTTGGTCAACGTGATTAATTAGGCTTTATTTATCATTTTATCCAGCCATTATATATACCCGCCAACTGAGTTTGGTCAAACTGATTAATGAACCTTTACTAATTACTTTATCCAGCCATTATACAAATTATTTATATGAAATACTCTGTCAGTTTGCCTACCTGGTTATGTATAAAAACTATTAGATTTGGAAGAACTAATAAAATGAAACGATTTTGCTCCATGTTTAATGTTTTAATAACTCTAAAAATATTTAACCAAAGTTTTCTCAACCTTGTTATTAGCTTAATACATTCATACAAAAACTGTGAATGTAAACAACTTAATGTATTTTACCACTAAGAGTATTCAAATGTAGAGTATACATACTATGTACATAAGTATGTTTTGAAAAAGAAAAGCATTTAAATCAGTCTTTTTAACCCGACTTCAAAAAAGGAGGATGGTTCTCAATTCGTCTGTATTTTTTTTTTTGTGTGTCCCCTTAGAACTCCGTCATTTATGAACCGATTTTGAATTTTTGTTTTGTTTTAAAGGGTTTGGTTTCCCATTGGTCCCATTGTCACCAAATCGCATTCTGATGAGGGGATATCCGGGAAATCGAGAAAAATCCTCATTTTATATGTGATAACCGATATCTGCGAAATTTTTTTTTTTTGAAAGGGTATACTCATTCATAATGGGAAAATAAGAATTTTTTTTTAAAATCGACTTCAAAAAAAATTTTTCCAAAAAAAAAACCGACCCCAAAAAAAAAAAAATTTTACAAAAAAAAACCAAATTCCTTGTAAAAAAAACTGAAAATCTGTTATAAAAAAATGCACTAAAAATTATAAAAAAAAAAAAAACGGATAAAAAAAAAAGTGTTATAAAAAAATTTACTAAAAATTAGTTGGTCGTTTAGTAGGTCTACCCATATTTAGACAAATAAAATCAGTTATAGAACTTCAAAGTCACTAAATATATAGTTTAAATATATATATACAATTTTTATTTTTGGAGGCGGTGTCCAAAAGTTATGTGAATTTCTCTATGGTGACACCACCTCCAAAAATAACAATAATTGTACATATATATTTAAAAAATTTTGCTTTGGTGAACTAAAATTGGCACAAGAATATGCAATTATTTTTTTACTTTTTAGTGCATTTTTTGTTATAGAAGTCGGGTTTCCATTTTGTCAAAATATGGTTTATTCCTCGCTTTTTAGTGACTTTGAAGTTCCATAACTAGTTTTATTTGTCTAAATACGGGTAGACCTACTAAATGACTTACTAATTTTTAGTGAATTTTTTTATAACACATTTTTTTTTTACCCGTTTTTTTTTTTTTTTTTAATTTTAAGAGCATTTTTTTATAACAGATTTTCAATTTTATTTACATGCATTTTGTTTTTTTTTTGTAAAAATTTTTTTTTTTGGGGTCGGTTTTTTTTTGTAAAAAAATTTTTTGAAGTCGGTTTTTAAAAAAATTTTCTTATTTTCCCATTATGAATGAGTATACCCTTTCAAAAAAAAAAAAAAATTTCGCAGAAATCGGTTATCACATATAAAATGAGAATTTTCCTCGATTTTCCGGGGATCCCCTCATCAGAATGCGATTTGGTGCCAATGGGACCAATGGGAAACCAAACCCTTTAAAACAAAAAAAAAAAATTCGAAATCGGTTCATAAATGTCGCAGTTCTGAGGTGACACACATAAAAAAAAAAAAAAAAAAAAAAAAAATACAGACTAATTGAGAACCTTCCTCCTTTTTTGAAGTCGGGTTAAAAATAAGCGAGATATGAATGATTGAAATTCCCGATTAGACAAAGAGGGTGATAGTCCTCTTGATATGTTATGTGACGTCATATTACACTTTCACCATTTAAAATACACGTAAAACTCCGTTTTTAGTATTTTTGCAAGAAAGAGACAGATAATAATCTTTAAAAGCTTATAGCTTCCTTGAAATTTGTCGGATTTTAATTTCGTTTTTGAATATTATTAACAGTAATTTCATATTCTGAAAATAAATGTGAAAAAAAATTTTCATGCATATTGCCTATTAGAAAGATGGGTACCGCAAATGGGTCCCTAGCACCAAGACCAAGGGGTCCTCCGTGCCCTCCTTGAGAACAACCTGAGACGTCTCGGGATAAGAGGTGCTATTTTAAGCAGATAAAGCTATAGGATTCTGTCGAGACCAGACGCCACACTGAAGGCCCACAACTTCTCCGCCGAGATTGCTCAAACCAGTCGAATGGCCTAGCTGTGCTTATGCACAACTTGGCCTGTCGCATGCCCTACGCAAAGTCCCAGTAATCGAGATGAGCTTGTTGCAGCCACCCCTTGATTCGGTAAATTACGGAGCATCTTGATATAGGAATGATAGGCTCAGGTGAAAGGGGCTCTGATAGCGGTTTCTCTACAAGACACGTATCTCGAATATGCCTGTCTATTAGCCTTTCATGATTTTTGAGCAAGAATGACATCAGGCTTATCGGCCTGAAGTCTTTTGCGTCGTTTTGCGTTTAGGTATGAATACCGCTCGGGATTCTTCCCATTTCCTGGGTATGTAGCCCAAAGCTATGCATGTTTTAAAAATCTCCTTAAATCTTCCAACAATTATATACAAGCCCTGTAGTAGCAGTGCTTGGAAGATGCCGTCGGTACCCGGAGACTTGTACGGGGCACAGCCCATAAGAAAGTGGGCATCGTGTTAATGTTGCCACAAAGCTCTCTCCAGGAGTCTATTTTCGAATTTTTCAACGACCTTCTATACTCTCACTGCTTCTCCGTAAAGATTAGCCAGTCCGAGTTCAGACTGGTCATTTTCGCTTTGTTGAAGGATGCTCTAGTGTCATGGCGTAGTCTATCTAGATTTGTATTTCACCACGGAACATCCCTAGAACCGGTAGTAACACTTGCACGACAGTTATTTTCATACGGCGAAATCATGGCATCATGAAGTAAACTAACCGCAGATTCTACATCTTCCTTCGTGAGCAACCTATTCGCACCCCCAGCAAGTAGCCCAGAGAGCTCCTGTCTGTAAGCATCCCAGTCAGTGCGTCTTTGGTGTGCATATTAAAAACAATGTGTCAATAATCAGATAGGGAGGGTTCATTTGAAACTTTCCACCCCGACAGAAACTGTAACAGCCTCGGGGAGTAGAGAGTATTGTCAATGACCTCTGACCTAATTCTGTTTATAAACGTTGGAGATATGCCAACCCTCTATTGACCAGGAGAGCTCGACCCCTAGCATTTATGTCGGAACTGCCCCATTGCGTGTGGTGCGAGTTTACGTCACAGCCAAGGATCAATGGCAGACTCCGAAATTCACAATATTCGACCACAGCTTCCACCTTTATTGGAGGAGGAGGTGACTCTGAGTCGTACGGAAAATACGCTGAGCACAGAATCGCCTACTTCTTTTGTCCCAGGTGATAAACATGCACCGAGGCCACTGCAATATCTCTACCACACAGGTGCGGAATAGGTACTGCTTCAAGACCCCTGTACACCAGGCAAGCTCTGGGATTATTAGTCGCGGAAATAACTTTAACCTCCAACCCATTTAGACCTCTAATGCCGTTCGCATATATGTATGGTTCTTGCACCAGAGCAATGTTAATATTGTCGGAAGCTAGCCTTTTGCTCAAAATTGCTGCGGCTGCTGCGCTATGATGTAATTTAATTTGGATGAAACTCACCATAATTAGCTTACCTTTATTGAGTTGATGTTGGTGTAGGCTCGCTTTTTTTCTTCCTGCTCTTCTTTGCGGACCTCTATCCATCATTACGTGCGGACTCTGATGGTAATGAGTCTGCCTCTACGGAAAGTGTGGCAGAAAGAGCAGTAGCAGATGCTCCATATTCCTGAGCACCAGCCACCGCCCCATCCACCACAGCCTTCTTCTCCTTTAGGTCGGAGAAGGTGACTCCGGCAACTGCTCCAAGTCTTGGGACCGTTACCGATTTCACTCCCTCCAGAACCTTTGCTGCAACGGCACCTTGGGCTTTGTCAAAAGTCTTTGGCTTTGCCGGTACCGTGCTTCCGGTTTAGGTGCCTCCCCACTCCTCCTGGGCGCCTTCCCTGTTTGAGACAGGGAGGCACGAACCAGAACAAAATAGAGAATACCCCTTACGGCTAGTTCCGCATGCGATCGGGCTGGCACCCCGCCTGGAACCCTTTGGGTGTTCAGTCTGATCGTACACTTTCCAATCCCCAGTGTCGATACCCGGGTTTTGGCGGGTTATCCTTTTCAGGATAATTCCGTCCTCCACCTTAGATGCCGACACCCCTGGGATCCAGAGTAACATCTTCGTAAGGACAATGCGATGAGGGGGGATCGATGCATTCAACCTCGCACCTTACCAAGCGGCTGTTTCCGGTACTGTCTTTTAAAGCCAGTCCCTGGAAACAGCATCCGTAGCTATCACTTCGAGTCCATTTGGTCCCGAGGTGAAGCTTTCAAAACGGGGAACGATGTTCGTGTCTCTAACTAGGGACTCGGCAATCGCCCATTCAAGGGCACCGCGGAGCATTACAACCTGTTCTGCCGATCACTCGATCGTCTCGAATTACGACACCAGATAGATTCTTTGCAACTGAAGCGAAGGCATGATCAGCCTTCTTGATCCGTATTTGTTCCTGTGTGACAGATGGTGATGTTTCCCTTTCGGTACTACCACGTTTCTGTGGATGGGCAGGGGTTGACTCCACCATGGTCTTGCCAGCTGCAGTTTGGGGTGTGCTTGAGACTTCAACACTTCCTGCAGCTGCTTCTTCAGCATTGCTCTCTATCGGGCCAACCTTTCGCTATGCGCCTCCAAGATGTTTAGCTTTCAGCTGTAGCGCCTGCAGGTTCACCGAGATTTCGGTGTCTGTTAAGGAACCTGGTTCCACTAATGTGGGCCCTATGTTCATTGAAGAAACTTCACCTTCCCTGCTGGTCGGCCTTGCAATGTCCCTGTGGGTCCAGTTAAAGCATCATTAGATGGAGGTGTCTTGCTTCCAGTTCCTTCCAACTTAAGATTATTTATAGTGTCAACCATATTTGATACCACGAGTTAATACTAACTTCCCTTAGTCATACAATACCAGACCTAAGGATTAGGGGAGGTATTTTATAGAGGTCCCTACCCTCGCATGCCGGGCGATTAAGCCAAGCACCCCGATTCTCCAGTTTGGACGTTTTTCCGCCAGTTTGGACGCCATTGCCTCGATTAGTTTTGAACAGGGGCGCCACTTGAAGGTTCCAGGTTAGGCTATATGCCATGCAGAGGTTATTTACTTCAGATGCATGACCATTCCATCCCCTCAAAAAGTATGTTTCGATTACGTCTCGTCAATTATTTAAAATTAGGAAAGAAAAAAAATGAAGAAAAATCCATTCTCTTATTTAACAAGAAGTGTATAAAACTTTTTTTTTGTTTTATAACCAAAAAATACGTAGCTAACCTCTTTATTTATTATTAATGACATTTAGAGCAGAGGTGGGCATGAGTTGTAAATTTGAGCAACTGGACTCTCCATAGGCTGAGTGAGAGTAACAAGAAAGGTATGTTTTGAAGTAAGATGGAACGATGTTTCAATACAAGGTGTCCTACCAGTTATTGCCCAATAATTTATTTGATTTTATATGTTTCATTTGTGATATTCCCGATTCACATAGATAAATAGATGCGAAACAACTACTAAGTTTTTTATTTATTTATTTTTAATAATTCCGGATATTCAAACGAAGATGGGTTTTCTGCGACGATTTCCCAGGTACTTATTGTGCTCGTGTTCATGGCTCCTAATAAATTATAATATGCTGGAAGGGTAATCATTTCGTTTATTAATGCGCAAGCATTGGAATCCGGAAAAAAATTGAGAACAATTTTTTTTAAAGCGGGATCACTCATTACATTTATTTTTTTCGAAATCTTTAAATCGATTATTAAATTGTAAAATTACCGTTTCACTAAAACCACTACTTTTATCTATTTTTTTTTTAAAGAAATTATGAGAAAAATAATTTTCACAAGCACGGCTAGTACTTTTCACTTTTTTAACTCAAAGTAGCCTCGAAGTAAACAATACAAACTCGAAGAAACTCAGTCAGGTTGAGTAAGCTAACATAAAATTCCCACTTTATGTAATTAAACAATTTAACCATTGAGAAATCAGTAACAAATTATCCACCCCAGCCTTATCATTGCCATGTTTATTGTTTACTGGATTCCAGTGTCATCAAATTCCAATGATACTATACTATACCTCCTACGAAGAAAAAATAATTAAATCAGGTAAATAATTGTTTATTAGTTCTCCGATGTGAATAGTTTAGGCAAATTATTCAGAATTTCCAAAAATCTAAATCTAAACCATCAAAAAAAATTTACAAGCGGTTTACAATTTTCAAGCGGTAAACGTAAAAGATCAAAAGATTTATATTTTATAATTTATATAACATTTATATTTTATTAATACACAAATATATTTAGAAGGTATATTTTATGCCCCAAATTACCAGCCCAAAATTCCAGAGTATGTATTGTATGTATTGTATACTTTGTATAATAGTGACCATAAAAAAGAGTTGGTATTATTATATTTTTTTCAGAAAATGTTTTAATTAAAAAAAGAAAATAATAATAGTTAGTAGGTATACCCTGTATTTACTCTATCTCTCTTCCTACCTCTCACTCAGAGTTGAGTGAAGTCGAAGCTTGCTCACCTATGATTTAGAGTAAACATGGCCACCATGTATATACATATATTATATGTACTCCTCTTAATGCCGATGTATGTATTCATATGCGTCGATAGAGCTGAATTCATTTGTTTTGACTATTATATGCGCGTAAGGGGAACTTTTTTAAAAGTAGAAGGGCAACTTAATATACTGGCTATATTTCACACGTTTAAATAAAATGATAAATGGATTACAACTGGGGGAAACATTAATATGTTTCCTCCCCGTCATTTTGAAAATAGACTGATCCACTCAAACTGTGACGATATTCGACGCTTCTTTACAAATGAATATACTTCTACAAATATTTATGCAAAATGCAATATTCAAACTTTCTGTGTAGTGTGAGAGATCGTAAAAGAGGTTAACTCTCAAATGCGAAAATCACTTTGAGACCATGCATTATATTCATCTTTAAGAGTAAACTTCAATTTAACAACATATTAAAAAAGTATGCCCCAAATTAAGTATAATTACTGCTCAAGTTTATGAAAGTCGGATAACATTTGGCTGTGATGGAGCAAAATTAAGTTTTTGGATTTCAATGACGTCACCAAGGTCAAAATATCAATTTTTCGATATGTCACCGATCTTTTATCCGATTTTAATGGAATTTTTTTTAAATCTACTATTTTTGGTTCATACTTTCTAAATTCGGATATGTTGTGTTGATATTTTTCACCATTTTAAAATTGGTCTCTCCAGATTTCGTCGGGAGACTGCCGAAATCGTACAGTTTCTCCCAACTCCCGAATTCAAAGGTAAATCAAAGGTAAATTCTAAATAAGAATCTACATCCAATAATAATAATAATTAAATAATATTGTTATTAATTAATATTAATATGAAAAAATAACTCTTTAAACAGGCAGGAAACGACCCCCGGACCTCAGTATATCGCGTTCAATGCGCTAACCGTTACACCACGCTTGATTAGCATGTCAATTACTAACTTATTATTCCAATATATTATTCTTGTGTATACTTAAACGTACATAAAAAAATAAATTTCATTTTTAATGATTCGAGAATGTATCAGGCTTATACGCTTTCAAATGAGAAATTTTATTTTTGATCACCCAAGTAGCGATATATATTTAATATAAACGATCAAAATTTGCCCCCTTCTACCTACTTTGCCTACCCGCTAAATCCTCCACTGCCCAGTTGACTAAATAATATACCTATGGACCTCCCGATCTCTAGACAAGATCGACATAATATATGTTAATCTCCCGACTTTTCATAATTTTGAGGTGGTAACTCTAAAATAGGGGGTCAAAATAATTATATAATTACTTAAATTTATTTAAATCAGATAAAATTTGGCTGTGATGAAACAATTTTTTGATTATTCTTTTACTATTTTCCGATAATCGTCCATTACTATTTCGGGTCCATTGCGATAATCGGGTCCTTTTACTATTTTCCTATACTATACTATACTATATCATTTTACTATAATCATGACCCTACGTTAAAAATATCATTATTATCAATTTAGCAATCAAATTACCGGCCAAGTAGCCGAGCGGTCTAACGCGTTCTGTCTACTTGGGACTGGGAGGTTATGGGTTCGAATCCCGACATCGGCAGTTTGTCAATTATTTAAAAAAAAAAGGCAGTTCGTTGACTAAACTGCCGGCGTATGTACAAGAACGAAGTAACCGGCTTGTGAAGGTTTCTGCAGTTTCCTTCACGAACTCCAGATGAATATCGGCATAGTTCCAACTTCACTCACATCCTCACATCCTCAGGCATCAAAAAGGACCTTATGGTCGAAGTCTGTCCCGTCCAGGACAGCTGCTACAATCTATCTATCTAGCAATCAAATTTACAAACTATGATCCGAATTTAGTAAAATTACTCACCAAGTTTATTCAAATCGATATACGTAAGCGAAATATTTGTTAGCATTAATGTTGTCCAAAAGAAACGTTAAATCGACGCCAATGTATATCTATCTACCTTCATACAAATATGGAATTTATTATATTGGCTGGAACAGAGTTAAAGTCGTCTCACTATATGTTTGTGTGTGTAGAGATTCAATCTATTTTATCCGTCATTGTTTTTGTCATAGACACTAAACAAGGATACCTAACTCCATGTAAACAAATAATTGGTCAAAATAAGATGTCAGTAATGTTCCTTCGGCACCGGAAACAGAACAGAGAGTATAATGCGCGAGTTTTAATTGAAAAACATTACGCATTTATAGTATTATAAAAATTATTTCCAGCAAAAGTATTTTTCCAATAAAATATTTTTTTAAATAAATGATAAGTAATTTCAATTTTTCAATAAGGAATTAGTTGAAGTTGAAGTGATAGTTAAAATTCGCAAAATAATTACATAAAAATTAAAAAAAAACATCAAATAATTAAATAGTAACCTGTAATGTTGGAATTATAAAAATGAAAATAAATTATTGAATCAGATATTAAATTAAACTTTTATTTATTAATAATAATGCTGAAAATTAATATTTAATATAATGTCATACAATTTAATTAATTTTGGAATATTTATACTCGCTTTTGGTACTTTAAAAAGTCCTGGTTTTTTAAACCCAATGGATCCCGTTGCTTATTGTCACAAGCACTACCACTTTTACAATTGTCTACTACACATACTCGTTCCATTTTAAATGTTTTTTAAACGGTTTTTTATTTAATAAATTTTTTTTAACAAATTTCATACTTCAAAATAATCACTTCGAAATAAAACTAGTTACTTTTGGCTACTTCATTTCTATTTATTATACTATACCGTACGTTATAGTATAATATTATTCTACATTACTCTCTCACTAGTATGAGAGAGTACATATGTATACATTAAGACCTCCTTCTCATACACATTGCTTAATGTATACATATGTACTCTCTCATACTCGTGGGAGATCTGCTATGCGAAGATGTAAACTAAATGTACGGTATTTCACTTCGGTACGGATGAGTTCCTATCAACAACTAGCGCCCCCTAGTGGCATAAAAAGTAATTATAATTTCTACCATTTCGTTGCCATATTTTGTCAATTTTTCCGTTTGAGTTAGATCGCCTTTATATAGTCTCCATGGTTTTTGTGCTCACATACGAACATACAGACAGACATAAATACATACCATGGATATAGAGAGACAGATAGACACAGATACAAAGGTTCCTTTATCTGATTACATTTGCTATGAGTACTATCATTATTTAATTATCAACAAACCACTGTTTATGGACGACATAAATAATAGTTACCAACCAAACAGTGGTTTGTGTGTTACCGACAGATTTCTATAGCGAGCCTAGATTGCTAACAATCTTCTAAAAGAATTTTCCTATTTCGTCCATTACATACATATATTCTAAGCGTGGGGGAGGGGCATAAAAAACTGTTCCCATTTAATTAGGGGATGAAACAATCAGAAATAATAGTACATATAGTAACTTCAATCACTTGTCTAGGCAACCCTGCGATAACGCTGATACGACAGCGGAATAACCATCCCCAAATCTTTTATGGTGCATAACTTTTTATACCCGGTATATGTAAATACATAAGAGTATATTAAGTTTAGTCCCGACTTTGTAACGCTTGAAAATATAGGTGTTCATAAAATGACCTGATTCAACCATTTTCAAATGTCCGTTCGTCTGTGGACACCATAACTCAAAAACGAAAAGAGATAACGAGCAGAAATTGTGTGTGTGTGTTCTAGAGCTAAAAAGTCGAGGTCAAGTTCGTGAATGGGCAAAATCGGATCATGTTTGGGCAAAATGGGTAAAACTGCCCATCTTTGAAACCGTAAGAGATAGAACAAAAGCATAAAGACTAAAGATGTTCCTTTTTTAAAAATGAACACCTTTTGTTATAAACTCAGTTAGTTGTTATTTTCACCTTTTTATACCCGGTAAATAATGTATACCAGGTTATATAAGTGTCGACCGACTTTGTAACGATTGAAAATATTTATTGTAGAAAAAAATTTTTGTTATAGACGTTCATAAAATGACCTAATTAGTCCATTTCTGCATGTCCATCCTTCCGTCCGTCTGTGGAAACGATAACTCAAAAATAAAAAGAGATGACGAGCTGAAATTTTATTTCTGTGTTCTAGAGCTAAAAAATAAGGTCAAGTTCGTTAATGGGTAAAATTGGACCATGTTTGGGAAAAATGGGCAAAACTGCTTATCTTTGAAACCGTAAGGGATAGAACAAAAATTTAAAGAGAAAAAATGTTTCTTTTTTAAAATTACTACTTTACTAATTACTACTACTTTTGTTTTTTTTCATAAATTCAGTATATACCGGGTATTTAAGCAATTAACTCAGTGTTGTTTTTTTCTCTTGCTTCTATAATAATTACGAGAAAAACACATCAATATTTTTTTACAAAAAATTTTATTTCCAAAAACTTTGGTATGGAACTTTTTTCATATACAGTATGTGTTGGAAAGCATTGGTAATAGAGAATCAATGTTAAATAAATAAAATATTTACTATAAAACTATAGATACATACATCTGGCTATAGGCTTGTGGTGTATGGTGTTTGTTTGATTTAAGTATGGGAATGTTGTGATGCACATTATAATTGATAATATTAATCATTGCGTATATGAATACATGGGAAATATTTGGTTGTGTGTTTTAATGGTATTACCGTATTTCAACAATGGGTTATTACACAATAATAGAAAAGGTGCAAATTATTAAATGGTAGGTACTTTGGGGGACATTCGGCACATGAACGTGTCAATTTATTTATTGTGGCATTTAAAGATAGGCATATGATTAGCTGTTTTGAAAAATGGGGTTGTATATCTAGTTGCAAAGACTGCCACAAAGATAAAGAAGATGAAGCCCCACAAAAAATGAAGAGAGAGATATAGGAGTTTGTAGTTTATTATTTATTATTTATTGTTTAGCAAATAATGGATAAATATTCGAACCGTTGGTTTAACTTTTTTTTTGTCGCAATTCTATTTTTTAACCCGACTTCAAAAAAGGAGGATGGTTCTCAATTCGTCTGTATTTTTTTTTTTTATGATTGTTACCTCAGAACTCCGTCATTTATGAACCGATTTTGAATTTTTTGTTTTTTTGTTTTAAAGGGTTTGATTCCCGATTGGTCCCATTGTCACCAAATGGCATTCTGATGAGGGGATCTCCGGGAAATTGTGGAAAATCCTCATTTTATATGTGATAACCGATTTCTGCGAAATTTTTTTTTTTTTTTTTGAAAGGGTATACTCATTCATAATGGGAAAATAAAAAAACTTTTTTAAAAACCGACTTCAAAAAAATTTTTTACAATAAAAAAAAACCGACCCCAAAAAAAAAATTTTTACAAAAAAAAAACAAAATGCTTGTAAAAAAAACTGAAAATCTGTTATAAAAAAATGCACTAAAAATTATAAAAAAAAAAAAACGGGTAAAAAAAAAGTGTTATAAAAAATTCACTAAAAATTAGTTGGTCGTTTAGTAGGTCTACCCATATTTAGACAAATAAAATCAGTTATAGAACTTCAAAGTCACTAAAAAGCGAGAAATAAAACCTATTTTGACAAAATGGAAACCCGACTTCTAAAATCAAATATTCTATAACAAAAGATGCACTAAAAAGTACAAAAATAATTGCATATTCTTGTGCCAATTTTAGTTCACCAAAGCAAAAATTTTTAAATATATATGTACAATTATTGTTATTTTTGGAGGCGGTGTCCAAAAGTTATGTGAATTTCTCTATGTTGACACCGCCTGCAAAAATAACAATAATTGTACATATATATTTAAAAATTTTTGCTTTGGTGAACTGGCACAAGAATATGCAATTATTTTTTTACTTTTTAGTGCATCTTTTGTTATAGAATATTTGATTTTAGAAGTCGGGTTTCCATTTTGTCAAAATAGGTTTTATTTTCTTTTTGGGTTTTTTTATTTTTCTTTTAATTTGTGTGGATTGTTGTTTTATGTTGTCGCGGTATCCTGGCTCTCTTTATCCTCAAAGGAGCGCTGCCCGAACCTGCAATGATTCCGATACTCGACAAAACAAAAAAAAATATATTAGTAAACGATATTACTAAATATTTTGTAATTGGAACAACACGCACGTTTTTGTTTAAAGAGAAGAAAAAAAAAATTAAATTAAACACAAGTTTTTACGAAACAAAAAAAAAACCTGATTTTATTGCTTTAAAAAAAAATGATTATCCAATTTCTTTTTCAACAATTATTTTAATTCTTTTTCACACAATGTTAAATTTTGAATTACTTGATCAAATTACTTGTACAAATTCCAACTTTAACTTGATCTGGATTGAACACGAATTTTATACTTTGAACTAACAGACAATACTTGATTTCAACTTTTATACTAATCGCACAATGATCGATTTAAAACTCATCAGACACGATTTAAAACTGATTTGAATCGACACTGGTCACGGTTTATATACCCACCATGGGTCGTTCTAGAATATGATTGTTTTTATGAATAAATATTATGTTTTTGACAATATATTTTTGCATGGAGGCTTCTAGAATATTTAGTATATTAACACCCATGGACGTAGTCGGAGTGTTCAGACAATTTATAAAATTAATTAAAAATTATACCTCTCCTTGGGTTTGACCCATAGTCATACCCCGCTTGGTTGATATTCAAGCAGTGACTTAATGCTCACGGCCAGTGTCAATTTAAAATCTATACACAAATTGTATGATACATTCATAACTGTAAGCTAGCTTACTTTTGTTTACAAAAATTATCTTGTTTTTACAAAATTATTTATTTGTGATCTATTTATGTTATTTTGTAAAACATTCAATTTGTATAACTTTTGATTCTCTTAAATTAAATTATATGCAATAATTTTTTTCAATTTTTGATTTTTTTCTTTCTAAATAGAAAAACTTTAAATCAAAAGTATCTATTAATCTTATTATCATTTTTCGACTTAAAAAAAAACTTTGTTTAAGAAAAATAAATAAATCGAGCTATATTATTTTCTTTTTGTACTTTCAAAAAAAAAACTCCTTCTTTTTGCAAGGAGAAAAATATTGTTATCTAAAATATTTTTCGTAATATTTTACTTTCATAATTAAAATGTGTGTTGGATCAAAAAAATTATTCTTAATAATTTTCATTACAACAAAATCTCCCCCTCTAGATTCCAACACACATTTTCTAATTTGCTTATTATTTTTGGTCGACCAATTTTTGACTTAGAACTATTTGAATTATTTCAATTGTACTAGTACATTTAGCTAGCTAGCATAACTTAAAACTGTACGTACACATCAGTTCTTCACTCTTCAATGGCGCCTGGTGTTGATTGCCGGTCGTCTGGGCCGCAAGTTGTACCCTGGCTCTAATGCTCTGGCCTCTGGCTCGTCCACACTTGGTACATCCCGTCGTCTTCCATCACCTCCATGCCTTTGACCCCCCAATCGATCTGGAAGTAGTTGGCCGAACACCTCGTTCCCCACACTCAATCTTCCCAGATTCCCATTGGCGGCGGTCCTTGCACTGGCCGGCTTCAAAAGACCTCCATGTATCTTCGTGGGAGGCACTGTATCCACAACATATATTCCAGCTGGTAAACTCCTCAGCACTCTGTAAGGCCCTTTCCACTTCGGTGCCAATCCACTATGGACACCCTCCACCTTACTGCTGAGCACTTGGTTGCGCATCCAGACGGACTCTCCTGGTTGATAACTGAGTCCCGTCTCCACTTGGTCATTCTCTTCGGCATTGGCCAATATTGTTTGCCGAGCTCTTTCAACATTTTCCTTGCGTTCTTGGCCTCTCTCATTGGCCCATTCTTGTATTTCTTGAGGTTCTTCTTTGACTTGAATTTGCCAATCCCCAGGCTTCTTCATCTCTGCCCCCAGTAACAATTTGGCAGGCGAAAAACCAGTTGTTCTGTTTGCTCTGTTGCGTATTGCAAATAAGGACTTGTGTAATTGTTGGTCCCAATTCTTGTGTGCTTGCTCCAATAAATGTAATCGCAACAACTTCTTCAACTCTTGATTTTGTCGTTCCGTGGGATTGGCTCTTGGATGGTATATTGGCGTTGTCCAAATTTCTGTGTGCCAATCTCTGTTCACTGCTTTCCATTCTTTTGATCTGAACTGGGGACCATTATCACTAAGTACTGCTCTCGGATAACCATATCGACTGAATACTTCATCTTTGAGTACTTGTGCTATCTTCGAGGTCGACGTGGCCCCCAATGGAAATGCTTCGATCCATCTAGTGAAAAGATCTGTCACAACTAATATATTTGTCTTTCCACGTGATGTGCGTGGGTATGGACCCATCAAGTCGATGCTGACTACCTCCCATGGTGAAGTAGGTCTTCGACTTCTCATTGCTGTACTTGGTTTCTGATTTAGTGGCTTCACTCTAGCACACGTATCACACCCTTTTACATATCTGCGTATGTCATCTTGCATCCCATACCAATACACTCGGTTACGGATTTGACGATACGTTTCTCTCCATCCAGGGTGTGCTGCTACATCACTGTCGTGATATCTTCTTAGAAAACCAAGTCGGCGTTCTTCGGGAACCACTGGCACTTCTTGTACCATCTGTTGACTATGGTACCAGAGGATCCCGTCAGCTACGGTGTAATTAGCTCTTGTTCTGTCCACTCGTCGACGTAGATTGCTTCTCAGTGGACTATTACTATCTACGATGTATCTTCTGATGGCAGCCACATCACGATCTTCATCCTGCCATCGTCTAATATCATCAAGTGTGGGTGTTTCCACTTCAATTACGTTGAGGGTTATCGGTGTTTTTGCCCTCTTTTCAATCACCCACTCTGGAATGTCCTCCACTTCTTCATCTTCTGCCTTGCCCTGTGGTTGTCTGGACAAGGAGTCGGCGGCTTGATTATCTTTTCCGGGGACGTGAATTATTTCATAATCATAGGCTCCCAATGCTAATGCCCATCTTGTCAATTTGGCTCGACTATCTTTAGTTTTGTTCAGCCATTGGAGCGCTGCATGATCTGTGTATAATTTAAAATGTCTTCCTTCAAGATATCCTCGAAACTTCCTCAATGCCCAGATTATCGAGAGACATTCCTTTTCTGTTGTGGCGTACTTTCTTTCTGTGGGTCCAAGTTTCTTGCTGGCGTAGTTTATTATTCGTCTTGTTTTGCCATCATCTTCCATTTGGAATAATATTGCACCCAGTCCGACGTCACTAGCATCCGTATTTAAACAAAACGTCTTCTTGAAATCTGGATGTGCTAGTTTCGGTGCATTCATAATCGATGATTTCAGATTTTCGAACGCCTTCTGATGCAATGTTAGCCAGCGCCACTTTATGTTCTTCTTGAGCATTTCGCTTAGAGGTGCAGCTATATCTTCGTAGTTCTTCACGAAGCTCCTGTACCAACCACATAATCCCAAAAATTGTCGTAATTGTCTTCGTGTTCTTGGTACAGGGTGATTGCTTATAGCTTCGTTCTTCTCTTCCTCTCTGTCAATGCCATCTTCGCTCAATATATGTCCCAGATATTTGACTTTGTTGCTGCCAATGACACATTTGCTTGGTTTACAAGTTAATCCATGTTGTTCTAGTCTTTCAAGCACAAGATCCAGGTGGTGTAAATGTTCCTTGATTGATCGACTGTAGATTAATATGTCATCCAGGTAAACTTGGCAGAAATCTTCGATGTATCCAGATAAAACTTCGTTCATTAAACTCTGGAACGTAGCTGGAGCATTCTTCAGTCCAAACGGCATGACGCGAAATTGATAGAGACCTCTTGGGGTGGTAAATGCTGTGTACTCTTTCGATTGTGGCTCCATCTCAATTTGCCAATAACCAGTCTGTAGATCCAATGTAGAAAATATTTTTGCTCCATTGACTTTTCTCAACATCTCTTGCAGATCTGGAATCGGAAACGCATTGCTCTTTGTGATATCGTTCAATTTTCTGTAATCGACGCACAATCGAAAAGTACCATCTTTCTTCTTCGGCAATACGACGGGTGCGGCCCAAGGCGATGTGGATGGTTCTATAATGCCATCGCCTTCCATCTCTTCAATCATCTCTTCTAATACCCGTTGCTTCTCGTTGTTGTACGGGTATGGTCGGGTATGTGTGATCGTTTTTGTCCTTCCAACTTTGCCGAAAACGCTGGGATGTCGCCGAATGACATCTTTTAACTGCTCTTGGTTCTCAAGGAGTTTTATTTGTAACTCGCCCAATGCGTTGTTAATTGTTGCCACTTCTTTATGGGCTCCATCTGGTTTTCTCCATGCAATGCGGACTCTCTTATCACACCCCAAGTAAATTATACCACTCCGGTAATCGATGCTCACACCATTTTTTGTTAAAAATTCATGACCAAGTATTATGTGATTCCGTAGGCCAGGTACAACCATTACTTCAACATTGAACTTCATTCTTGATATCATCACATCCATGCACATTTTTCCAAGAATCTTGAAAGTATTATTACATGTGGCTCCACTCCCTGTACTATCTCTGACAGGGTGCCATTTACCAATACTTCTTGCCAATTCTTCACTTATGAAATTGTGTGATGCTTGACTATCGATCAGTGCCAATATTGATCTTCCACGCACATCAACTTCCACAATTGGTCCATTCTGGTGTGAGTTCTTGGTCTCCATTGTTGTTAATTGAATCGGTAATTGTTTGTGTTCACGCCGATGTTGTGTGTCTTTGTGGAGGTTAATGTGTACCCCAGAACCAATTTCCTCCTTCATTGATCCCGGAATTAGTTTCCCGATGGCCCAGGTCTATTTTGTTGTCCCCTTCTGGGACAGTTTCGACTTATGTGCCCCGCTTGGTGGCATACGAAGCACGTGCCTGGACTGCTAAGACGTGGTGGTGGTGGTGCTCTTGCTGGTGGTTCTTGCCGATTCCTCGCTGGCTCTTCATCCAGTGTTCTAACGGTTATACGTAGCTCATCTAATGACTTTGGATTCGAAATCTTCACCAGCGGTCGTACATTGTCGCGTAGTAAATTCAATATTATGGGCACCACGTCATCAATGTTCCTATCGGCGTGCACTCTTCTGAACAGCTGCACCTTCATGTTGACGAACGCTTCTGTCTTCAATCCTGTGGGTTGGGAAACGGTCATCAATTCCAGTTCGGCTTTGGCTTTCCTTCCTATACTGTTGAAGAAACTCTCCAGTTGCCATTTCCACTCATCGAAGGTGTAGCCCAACCCACGATTCATCAATGCCCAATCTCTGGCTGGTCCTGTTAATTTTTTTGTGACCATCTCAATCCAACAATCTACGGGCAGATGTGTTTGTCGTAGTAATGCCGTTGCTCTGTTCAAAAAAACTACTGGATCTTCGGCCGGTCTACCACTGAACTCCGGCATGATGGACAGAAGCGTCGTTGTGTCCAATGCGGCGGAGCGAATGACTGTATTAACTTCTTGTGGATCAATACGCATGTCTCGCAGTTGCTGTGTTTGATTCTGCTCGATCCGTATGATGTCATCCACGACTTTATTGTATTGTTCATTCATTTTCGTTTCCATGCCATCAAGTCGTGTGGTTACGTTGCTTTCTATGCCTTCGATTTGTGTGCGGTTTACAGCGACATCGGTTTTGATGTTCGTGATGTCAGCTTTCACAGTCTCGACGTCAGTGCTTATTTGGCTGATACGTCGTACGCACACTTCTCTTATGTTCTCCATTCGCTCCGACAAGTCCTCTTTCAGCTCTTGTTGGACTTGTTGCATTATACTTAATGTCTGTTCGCCCACTCTTTCTTCAGATTCCTGAAGTTGATTTCTCAATCTTTCATTGGATTCTTGAAGCTGGTTGCCCATCCTCTCTTCACATCCTTGAAGTCGTTCGCCCATTGTCTTGTCCATGTTATTGAGCTTTGTCATCAATGCTGCGAGCATCTTCTCCATGCTTGCTGCAGCTGGCTCCTCCGGATCGGAAACCACACTTCTACGTAGTTCTGATGTAGGGTTGGCTGTTCCTTGAGTCCTTGAAGTTGGTGTTCCTTGCTGCCTAGATTGGTGCTCCTCCCATCTTGCCTGTAAGACCTCTCTTGTGCCAGTGCTGTCCAGCCCTTCGGCCTCCATCATCTCACGCAGACGTGGCATGGGAATGCTGCGGCTTGCCATTGTAATTCTTTTCTTCTTCCGTACGTCTCCTGGTCCTGTCACGGTCGCCACTTGTCGCGGTATCCTGGCTCTCTTTATCCTCAAAGGAGCGCTGCCCGAACCTGCAATGATTCCGATACTCGACAAAACAAAAAAAAATATATTAGTAAACGATATTACTAAATATTTTGTAATTGGAACAACACGCACGTTTTTGTTTAAAGAGAAGAAAAAAAAAATTAAATTAAACACAAGTTTTTACGAAACAAAAAAAAAACCTGATTTTATTGCTTTAAAAAAAAATGATTATCCAATTTCTTTTTCAACAATTATTTTAATTCTTTTTCACACAATGTTAAATTTTGAATTACTTGATCAAATTACTTGTACAAATTCCAACTTTAACTTGATCTGGATTGAACACGAATTTTATACTTTGAACTAACAGACAATACTTGATTTCAACTTTTATACTAATCGCACAATGATCGATTTAAAACTCATCAGACACGATTTAAAACTGATTTGAATCGACACTGGTCACGGTTTATATACCCACCATGGGTCGTTCTAGAATATGATTGTTTTTATGAATAAATATTATGTTTTTGACAATATATTTTTGCATGGAGGCTTCTAGAATATTTAGTATATTAACACCCATGGACGTAGTCGGAGTGTTCAGACAATTTATAAAATTAATTAAAAATTATACCTCTCCTTGGGTTTGACCCATAGTCATACCCCGCTTGGTTGATATTCAAGCAGTGACTTAATGCTCACGGCCAGTGTCAATTTAAAATCTATACACAAATTGTATGATACATTCATAACTGTAAGCTAGCTTACTTTTGTTTACAAAAATTATCTTGTTTTTACAAAATTATTTATTTGTGATCTATTTATGTTATTTTGTAAAACATTCAATTTGTATAACTTTTGATTCTCTTAAATTAAATTATATGCAATAATTGTTTTCAATTTTTGATTTTTTTCTTTCTAAATAGAAAAACTTTAAATCAAAAGTATCTATTAATCTTATTATCATTTTTCGACTAAAAAAAAACTTTGTTTAAGAAAAAAAAAAAAATCGAGCTATATTATTTTCTTTTTGTACTTTCAAAAAAAAAACTCCTTCTTTTTGCAAGGAGAAAAATATTGTTATCTAAAATATTTTTCGTAATATTTTACTTTCATAATTAAAATGTGTGTTGGATCAAAAAAATTATTCTTAATAATTTTCATTACAACAATGTTATACCGTTAATAGAATACTATCATTTATTATCAAACATTCCACATACAAATAATAAGGGATATTCAAAAAAGAGTTTTCAATTGTTAGAAGTAATGCTAAAAGAATGAATAATGCTTTAAGAAGTCAACAATGAACATATTTAACCCACTCTAATTACATGTTAATGCAGTACTGACTACATAACAGTAATCACACAGCCCAGCTAGCATGTACAACATACACACTACAGAGTACCCCCACTATTTTTATTTCTTTATTAAGCATTGTGTATAGTTATTATAGTAAATAATATTATACATTGATTCTCTATTAGCAATATTTTCCAACACAATACTGTATATTACAGGTGGAGCAGTGACCGTAAAAAACGGTGTCCTTTTTATTGACTAAATTTTTCATGATTTTTCATGACCAAAAAACAAATTCCATGACTATTTCAGGTTTTCCAGGATTTCTAGATCTGTGGTCACCTAAAAGAAAGAAATAAAGGATTTCTTAAAAAACTAACTCAAGCAGTGGATTGGTAATCTAGTTCTAATAAAAACATCTATGGTGTTACCTTTTATGTTGTATTGTTTCGATGTTTTTTTCCGGTAAAAGCTATTTTATCTTTTTATCAATTTTTTTGTTTTGTTATAATATTTAAAATTTTCTCTTTAGCTTCAAACAAGTGAAAATAACAACTAACTGAGTTAATTGCTTAAATACCCGGTATATATGAAAAAAAAATTTAAACAAAAGTTGTTTAATTTAATTTCAAATTTTTTGCCCCAATTCCTAGAACAATTATTTGTATTTTATAAATACGTATTTCGAATACAAGGTAGTCATCATCAGTATGAATTAACTAATCGAAACTATCTCTACCTTAACAAAGAAGGGAGTCGGAATGCCCTTCATAGACCCAGAGCCTATTTTAGAATTCCAAGGACTGCATGTAAACAGGTGATCAACGAGTGGTCAAATGCTAAACATCGTGATCACTGGGAAAAAGTACCACGGCAGGAGCTGGGGAAGGTACTGCTTCAGAGTGCAACAAATAGGCTATCTCTCGATGCACTGAAGCTGAATAAGATGAAACTGCGGAGGGTTACCGGATTCATTACCGCAAATTATCCCCTGCGGAAGCATCTACACACAATAGGACTCCATAACGGGACCATTGTGAGCAGATTGTGTGACGAGGAGGAAGAAACATCCATCCACATTATGTTTGACTGCGAACCTCTAGGTTACAGGATATTCGGTGCATCTCACCCCGAATATATGAACCTTCAGGAAGACCTGATAAGCAAGCTCCAGGCTATTGTCAACATATGGGAGAAGCGAATCTCGTCGGACTGAAGTAGAAGGGGGAGCACAATGGACCATAAGGTCGAAATGCAATAGTTTGTAGACCCCAATATAACTCAATCAATCAACTATCTCTGGGTTATGGAATCAGAGATATGTTTCTCGTTGCTAATTTAGTGCGTATCTCACAATAATATTAAAAAAGTTTTGTCTTTTATATGATCTGACTGAGGTAGGACCTGAAGGATTATTTGATTTGACTGGCCAATTAAGGGATTAAGTGTGTGAAGAACCCAACCCATTTATTGGCGGTACCTTTTTCTGACCATGCGGTGTTGTTATTGTCAATAAGGTGAGGGTGTAGATCGAAGCTAACCTTAGTTGATCGAAGATATTCAGGTATTAAATTCTATTGGTATTCTAATGGTATTGTGAGCCACGCACTAAATTAGCAACGATCAGCATATCTCTGACTCCATATCCCAGAGATAGTTACGATTCATACTAATGATGACTACCTTGTAGTCGAAATACGTATTTATAAAATACAAATAATTGTTCTAGGAATTGGGCAAAAAATTTGAAATTTAATTTCAAAAAAACTACAGTTCTCTTTGATTATTTTAATAATCTTCATAAAAGTTGTTTATTTTAAAAAGAGGAAAATTTTTTGTCTTCAAATTTATGTTCCATCACTTGCGGGTTTCAAAGATATTCAGTTTTATACATTTTACCCAAACATGGTCCGATTTTGCCCATTCGTGTTTACGGACGGACAACTTTGCAGAAATGGATTAATTAGGTCATTTTATGAACACCTATACCAAATTTTTTTCTCCGATCAATATTTTCAACCGTTAGAAAATCGGAAATAAACTTAATACACCATGGAATATATTATATACCGGGTATAAAAATATACAAAAATGATATCCTTTTTTTTTACCATACGGTAACTTAAACCGAATAAAAATCGTAGCTAATCTATAGCACCCCCTTTATCCAGTGTATGGTCGATATTAACAACTAAAAATAGATTTTATTAAAAAACACAATTACTGTAAAATAAGACATACGCAACGGGATATCTGTCCTTCATATGTCGATAAATATTTCGAACTAGAATTACAACCTAGAACATGACAAAACACTTAATCTTTGCTATAAGTGTATACATTTAGCGTACGTAATAGTATGTTGAAGGATGTTTTAACTATTAACTAGAAACTGTATGCTTTATAATAATCAAGTCTGTTTTTTTTAAATAATGCTCAAAAACATGCTCCTATCATGATATCCCAACAATCATGAGTGAACTTAATTGACTTGTCAGCCTAGTCCAGTGATTCTCAACCACTGTGCCGCGGCACATTAGTGTGCCGCCAAATTTTAGAAATGTATATAGTAAAGTATTAACCAACATAAAAACGAGAAAAAGATCGAGACTGTTAAATGTAGAAGACGATATGGGAGTAGCATTGCCATTTTTACAAAATATAAATACCAAATATAAATGAAATTATCAAAAAACAAACATCAAGCTCATTCTCATTAAATATTCTTATTATTAACTTGTAATTAATTCCTTAATAAACGTACTGTTGTTTTTGTAGTACATATTATTTTATTATACATTCAAAATTATTATCATAAACTATTTTACACTGTGTATTATAGGTAAATAAACAACTTTTAAACTTATCTTTTTCTTTGTGTGCCGTCAAATTTTGAAATCGTTAACAGTGTGCCGCGACAAAAAATAAGGTTGAGAATCACTGGCCTAGTCAAGACGGCACTAGTTTATCAATCCAAAAGTCTTGAATTCAAGTTTCAATTCAGCAGCGCTGCTTATATATCTGATACCTGGATGTTGGTCTTTTTCCCCAACAATACCTACAATTTTTTAGTCCGATATCTTTCGTCTTGTTTAAATTGTGTTGAGACCATTTTTCCCCCGGTATATATAATGTACACAAGGGTATAATAACTTTGGTCCCGACTTTGTAACGGTAAAAAATATTGATGGCAGAAAAAAGACATTTGGTATAGGTGTTCAAAAAATGACCTACTTAGTACATTTCCGTATATCCGTCTATTCGTGAAGATCTATTCGTATATCCGTCTATTCTAAAGCTAAAAGTAACTTCAAATTTCACACCCCGAATATATGAATATGAACCTTCAGAAAGACCTGATAAGCAATGGACCATAAGGTCGAAGTGCAATACTTTTTAGAACCCAAGATGTATCTATCTAACTTCAAATTCGCAAATGAACAAAATCAGGCCATGCTTCCCTTTCAACCCTCTAAACTGATCTTCCGTCATACTTCCCACTTTGGCAACACGTGGGAAGGGTGTACAAGGGATATTGCAGGTGCGAAATTTTTCACAATCGCGGTTGCGGATATTTAATTGCTCATATACGTGGATCCGGATTCGGCTTTAGATTTCAAGTTTTTTTAAAGGGATCCTTAATTTAGGTATATGAATAAACGAAATAGATGGTAATAATTTTTAATAATTTATTATAATCAAATTTTTAGTTCAAAAATGAAAAAAATTGGTACATTATATTTAATAAAGAGCAATGTCGCTGTCTTTTCAGGTTCTAACCTGTTTCGCAGAGGTTCATAGATTAATTCCACGCTAAGCAGGCTAAATTGCTCCGGGTGCATCGATTTTAGGTGATTCTTCAAAGACGTGGTTGTACGGCCATTACGAGATGTGTTTTATTACATATTTTACACTGACATTTATCTCGGACATGCTCATATAGTTTCAAATAAGACTAAATCACACTTTGCGTCGGTGGTGGCATTGGTGGTTCACTTGTCAAATAAATTATTCAAGACGATACACTCAAACAATAATGCAAATTGTTGAAATAAATAAAAAAATATCCATATAATAACATGTCTAAACACGTTGTGATTTATTTACAATCAGAAATGCTGATCAAAACAAACAACAACCACATCCGCAAAAGCTTCGTAAAAGCATTGATTATTGCGGATGCTGATGCGGATACTAAACTTAATGCAAAAGTTCCGCGATTGAAATGCGGGTGCGAAAAATCGCAACATCTTTGGTGTGTACCCACTTGAATTTGTCGCTTTGCTTCCGTACTATTACTGGGATTCTTCCATTCTCTCCATCAAACTTTAAAGGTTAAACTCAGCTTTGAAAGGTTTTTAGTCAAAACTATAAAAAAAACTGAATACTTGAAAATAAAATCGATAAGATCAAACAAACCCACATTTGACTAATACGTGAGAAAGTATGTCAAATAAAGTGATTTTTTATAGTTCTAATATAAAAAGACGCAAATAAAATCAATAAAGCCTTGAGAAAATTTTCTAAATATCATGATTAGTAACTCACAACTAAAAATATTCTAAGAAAGTTTTCGTATTCGGTGATAAATATATTTGACATATCCGAAGTAGTTAATAGAGAGGGTATTGGGGAGCGTTCATTTTCTATCTGACAAGTAACAATCTTCGTGAAAATAAAAGTATTTTAAATGGAAAAGATCAGTAAATTATTTCATCAGATTGTAAATTTGCAAGTTTTTGAAAAAAGACAAAGGAAGCGGTTAATTTCAACGAATCCACATATTTTTGTCAGCAAACTCGAATTTTCGTAATTCCTATTCGCAATACAAAAAAAACCGACCAAGTACGTGTGGGTCGTCCTAGTGGAGTTTACTTACTGTGACAATTTTCTTTTCAATTTTGACACATCGATAATATTCGATATTCAGAAACATCATTTAGCTGGTAGGCGTTGGTAACACGTAACCCTAATAAAAATGACCTCTTTAAGGCTTTGACGGCTTTGACCAGACAGACATAGCGAAAAATAAGGATTGCTCGTATGACCACGGAACTTTACAAAAGCATACCGTCCGTGTGGTCCAGTTGTTAAAGGCGCTCTTCTCGGAACTGGGAGGTTGTTTCCATTCAAAAAAAAAAATTAATGGGGCGGTTAGTTGACTAAACTGTCAGCGTATGGACAAGAACGAAGCAACCAGCTATGCTTTTGAATGTTTTCTGCAGTTTCCTTTCACAAACTCCAAATGAATATCAGCAGAGTCTCTATCAAGTCGGCTGCAGTCGCACAACCTACTAATTCCTAGTCTACATACAAATTTCTTATCCTGTAGTGGTCGGCAATAAAGCCCTAAAATGGCCCAATTTGCTAAGGTTCGACCGCCCCTCCGCTACTACTACTACTACTTACAAAAGCATGCCATTTTGCTTTTGGAGAAAAAAAAGAGGGGACGGTCAAATAATTTAAGGAAATATTTTTTAAATCAAATTCAAAACATATGAATATTTGGTACCTTTATTCACTAAAATTTATAAAATTAATTACACGACCTTTGACAAAAGAAAAATGATATATGGAGTTATTAGGCACTAATCATTTTCGGAAACAAATTTAACAAAAAAAAAGTCTGTCTACTTACAAATATGGCCGGTTTCAAAACCTTTGAATAATTTTTACTATTGATTAACATAATTAACAGTAAAAAATATTCGTTACACAGGAGCTGCGTCAACTTAGCGAATTTCAGACTAAATACAAAATACAGAATTTATTTTGAATTTATTTTATCGAATTTAAACTATGACGGTTTGAGTGGCCACAGACACATATATATAAATAAATATATTTTTTCCAAATATTTGTATTCTCTTTAGCGTTAATGAGTAGAATCACCCAAATGGGGCTTAGAGAAAGAGGAAAACACAAAATATAAAATATTATCACTTTTAATATTAGAAGAATCGAAAAATGTATAAGTAGTAAAGTTGTAGAAAATCAACTTCACATCAATTCATTACCTGATCATTTTTTCTAAAACTCAAATATAAACAGAGATATTTAAGATTTTAATTTTCAATCGTAAATATTTCTGTAAATATTACAGTAACAGAAAAAATGATAAGAAACAAATTTATATATATATAAATATATATATTATGTGTGTGTGTGTCTTTGTCACCAATAGTTCTATTTTCTTGTATAGGAAATTCCCTAAAAATTTAACCCAAAAATTCATTCGAAAAATTAAAGTTAAAAGTTATATTTTTATTAAAATGATCTAATAATGCAATATATTTGATAACTATAACACTTAGAATGTTTCGACTGATTCAGTTTTTTGCAGGGGTGTATAAGATAGAAAGACTGATATCAATCATAAAAATTAGTCAAAGTTGATAAAACCAGCCACTAACATTGCAAACATTTTCGTATAATGCCATTTTTAAATTGTAAAATAATATATAAAGAAATATTGTAAAATGTATAATATTAAATTTGCACATATAAATTTGTCCTTGATCATTAGACAATAATTAATATAATTATATATTTATATTCAGTGGGTATTCGTATATGAGGCAGATGCAGTCGATGGAGATCAATTCGTAACACCATTTAAAAAAATACAAGATCCAATTCAGATTGAATTGACATCATCTTGGAATATTAGTATCATAAATGAATATAATAAGATAAATATTTTAATTGGCTGTCAATAATCTATATCAAGATCCCCCTCTTCAAATAAGGTGTTTCGTCTTTTACTTCCCACCAACATCATATACGAGTACACGCTGTATAATCGAAATTATTAAATCTACAAAAAATATTTATAACAATTTTAGTACAATTTACAAATTGCACTTGATAATTTTTCTTTACTCATTCATGTATCAATATGTATATAGAAAAGAAAATAAACATAGGCGCCACCTCTGTGGATATTAAGGGGGAGGCTATAACATTCACATAAATTGTAACAAGTCGACACCCATGTATTGAATTGTTTGTTAAGATTTTGTATGAATGTTTCATTAAAAATTAAAAATAGTCATGTTTAGAACAATAACTAAGTCTCTGTTTTTGACTAAAAACGATTTAATAAAAGATCCAGAACAAATATCATCTTAAATATTTTTTTAAATAAATATTTACCATGGTTGATTACAGCAGATACAAGATATTCAGTGCATCTTACCTCGAATATATGAACTTTCAGGAAAACCTGACCAGCAAGCTCTTGGCTATTGCCAAGATATGGGAGAAGTGAATCTCGTCAGACTGAAGTAGAAGGGGGAGCACAATGGGCCATAAGGTCGAAGTGCAGTAGTTTTTATACCCCAAGATATATCTATCTATTTTTACCATGGTTGAGTTTTCAATTTCAAATCTTTTATAAAATACTTTTGTCAAGATTTTTGCCAGTCTAAACATTACCTACGGTCTGATTGTCAGGCGGATAGAATGTACGTCACAGATAAAATAAAAATTACCTTGAAATTAAAATCAATATCAAACTGAGGATTAAGCAAAGATGGCAGCCATCTTTGATGTTGGAAAAGCAAAGCATTTTTTGTTCGAGACTGTTACTTGTGCTATGGACCATAAAAGTAGAGCTCAAAATTTTATAGTTGATTTGTGCCTTATTCTTTCGGTTTTTGAGAAAATGATTTTAAAAACAGTTGTTAAAGTATTTACAAAGAACGATTTTTATCCGAAACATTTTTTCGAAAGCCAAATGATTAAGGCAGAAATCAATTATAAAATTTTGAAAAATTAGTGCTACTTGTCAGCAAATCCGAGAGAAAAGTTGAAGACTCGTGACCGAAGAAAAATGGAGCTTGCTTTGTTGCATAATACTTAGTTACTCTAAACATAACCATTTTTCTCTGGGGAACAAAAAGAAAATACTAACGTTTAAACAAAATGTTTTATGGATAATGTTAGGTTATATTGCAAATACGTACAAGTGGCGTTAGATAGAAGCACGAATGATATTATTCTAATTTTTATATTTGTTCATAGCAGTAAAAAAAATGAACTTGAGCCCTGTGTACAATACGATGTCATTCATCGAGCGAAACAGTTAAAACAATGACACCGTTTTCAGTCACACAATAATATTTCAAAAATGGTAAAAATCTATTTGAAAATTTTAAAACAAAGGAACTGTTTTATTATGACAAAAAAATAAAATACTATAAAATGCATTACTTAAAGAAATGAAAAGCACAATGGATTAGGTGTGCTGATGTTAAGCACTGTAAATAAGAGTAAAAGAGATAATAACCAGCCAAACTTTGTCAGATGACAGGCCATGGAAAAACCAAGAAAAAATATTTCTTTCAAAAATTCAATGTGGCGAAGAAGGCAAAATGAAGAGGTTCCTGTTTAGCTACGGAACCCTAAAATTAATAATTGATGTTGTGCGTCGCTTGTATTGTTAAATTTTAGTGCCGATGGCACCAAATCAATGGATTACAATGTATGATTGATCTAATTTTAAGCACCCTAAAAAATTTGGCATATTATTTCCCTTTCACTTAGTATGTGCGCCAGTAACGATAGACAAAGTTTAGTCTTCTATCTAAACTGAATTTAAACCCTATTTTAAAAAGAATTTAAGGCAGTGTTTTGATTTTATGTATCCACCTGTTTCTCAAAACAAAATCTTTACAACTTCTCTTAATACGAGAGAAATTTAATTTCTATGGATACAAACAAAAAATTATATATAATTTTGAACCTACCTCATAAAAATCTTTATATTCTTAGGAAAAATTACGATAACATCAATATATATTTAAAGTTTATATATATATATATATATATATATATATATATATATATATATATATATATATATATATATATATATATATATATATATATATATATATATATATCTTTTAACGCACCACAAAAATGCAAATTTAGGGCAGTAAAATGGTTGTAACACGGTGGAGGGTGTGGGCGTTATACATTGACAAAATAAAACTCTTTTTGTACATAATTTACAATTGAAAATAAGATCGCAGCGCCATAATAAAAGTGTTTTGACCTTGTTTCAGTCGAAAATAAACAATTTAGGATCGTATTATCATCAATTACTAGTTGTTAGATCAAATATAGTGTAATATTGCGTCTATCAAAGATCCTATTTCACTTTTATTGTATTTATTTACTACCGATGCTTGATCAAAACAACCCACCAGATAGAATACACTTATTTTTAGTTGGAAATAGCGAATTTCCAATTATGAAACCATTTATGAAACCTATAGTACACATGACCACAAAAGTAGCGCTCATTTTACAAAATTTTATATCCATTGTGCCTTATTCATTCAGTTTTCGAAAAAAAAGGCCCCAATTCAAGTTATTTTGCCCAGATGGGACCATCTAATGGTGATTTTGATTTTCACCTTCACCTTAGCCTTAGCCTTAGATTTCAAGGTTATTTGAAATCAACTTGTGTGTTCCAAATGGGAACCCATATTTTTTTGACAGCATCAGCATGGATAACTGAAGAAAAAAAAACTTTGAAACTGGGTAATTAAATCTGTTTTGGTTAATAAATTAATCATTTTATAGCCGTTTCAAAAAATGAATGTTCAAAGACATGTGGAAAATAAGGTCTTTAGAAAAAATTTATCAAGAGTAAGAAGTTTGATTGGTTAGCAGTAAATGGAAATATTTTATACATTTATTAAAATGTTTATTTATATACAAAAAAAAAGATCAATTCCTATTTATTACAACCAATCAAACGTTTTACTCTAGATAAATGTTTCCTATAGACCTTATTTTCTACATATCTTTGAACATTCATTTTTTGAAACGGCTATAAAATGATTAATTTATTAACCAAAACAGATTTTATTACCCAGTTTGAAGTTTTTTTTTCTTCAGTTAGTTATCCATGCTGATGATGTCAAAAAATATGGGTTCCCATTTGGAAAACACAAGTTGATTTCAAATAACCTTGAAAACTAAGGCTAAGGTGAAAATTAAGATCACCAAAGATGGCCCCCTCTGGGCAAAATAACTTGTATTTATACTCTATTCCGAATTAAACAAGGATCGCCATTTTTGGTCCAAATCATCTATTGAAAAAATCATCCCTCTATTCAATAGCTATCTACAGACCTTGATATCGGGTAATCACGTATGAATCTAACGACTTTTTTTTCAATGTGTAACAAGAATTAGAACCTTGCATACAGACCAAATGTGGTAATAAGTGGTAATGACTTCACATTATAATTTTCCTAACCGAATTCACATAGTAATTTTCCTAAAACAGATAATTCTCCAAATGACTTTAAAAAAATATCGTCTAAAAATGAATGAAGAAAAACGGGAAAACTTTTGGTTTTCATGTGTTTGTCTGTATTTTATACAAAGACAGAAAAGGGGAATATGCAACAACTTTGCATACAGTTTGGTATCGTGTAATGACTTAGGTTAATTTTTCGCTTCAACTTGATTATTCTCATCAAGACTATTATTTGTTTCATTTTTCTTAATAATAAAATCCCCACCACTAGTCTCATCTCCCTCCTGTGGTTGTACTTCTTTCGTATCATTAGCGATGGCGTTATTTGTATCGTTAAGCGTAGTACTATTATCTTCGATACTATTTTGTGGGTCCTGTTTTGTCTCCGTTGTAGCATCAGCATTCTGTTGATTCTCTTCGCTGCTGCATTCAATCGAATTATTTTCACCGGGTGTTTCAGACTGATCCCCTACGCTCGATTGATTATGTTGATCGAACATTAAAATGTTACTACCACGGTTATTGGAATGTTGCACAGACGAACGAACCGGTTTGATTGCACCGTATGTACAATAACAACTCCTGTAACCAAAATTTGTATGTGTGATTTTACAAAAATTAATTTTCAATTGAATTACGTTATACTTAGTTGATTTTTTTTTAAATCGAAAAAGTGAGCTGACACAATCACACAATATAATTAATTTTATGTTACAGGAGTGTAGTACCGAATCAAATTAAGGAAATAGATTTGGTGGAAAAGAAAATAAAAATGTTTGTTTACCATTGATTTTTTTTTCAATATAAATATATTTCATATATTTTTTGTTTTGGATTTAGTATACACTCCTGTAATAAAATTACTAATATCAGGGATGGGTAATGTTTTAAATGGCACCATTTTAAATAGGAATTTCAAATGTAAATAGTACAATCAAATAAGGCAAAAAATATGCTGAACCTCGGAATGAAAGATAATAAGCTGAAAATTTGAATAGACCTTTCTTTTGACATAGATAAATAGATAGATTGCAGAGGCTGTCCTGGACCGGAAAAACTTCGACCATAAGGTCCATTGTGATGCCTAACGATGTGAGGATGTGAGTGAAGGACAAGAAATTTTGTGTGTAGGCTAGGAATTGGTAGGATGTGCGGCTGCAGCCGACTTTGATAGGAACTATGCCGATACTCATCTGGAGTTCGTGAAGGAAACTGCTGAAAACCTTCACAAGCATAGCCGATTACTTCGTTCTTGTCCATACGCCGACAGTAATTTAATAATTAACAAACTGCCGATGTCGAGATTCGAACCTATAACCTTCCAGTTTCAAGTACACACAACGCCTTTACAAGCGCTGCTACTTGGCTCGTTTCTTTTGACATTCTTAACACTGGCTCAAAAAATCTCAAATAATCACATGTAAAAAGTTATATGCAAACTTTCAGTTTATTATCGTTCATTCGAGGTTCCGCCAATTTTTTGGCTAATTTGATTGTATTATTTACATTTTAAATACCTATTTAAAAAGGTACCATTTTAAATACATTCCTATAAACTATTTACATTTTAAATGTATTTTAAAGAGCTTTTAACCATTTCTAATTTAAATATGTTCAAAAAGGCATTTTCCCACCCCTGTTTAATACGTGTGTTATATCTTGTAAATTAGTAAGAAAAAGTTTACGAATAAGTCGAAATTCCCACATTATTAAAAATTTGGTAGAAATCCTCATTTTATATCATACAAGATCGAATTTTACTATCAAGTTCAGATATACATATCATTTTCAAGAATTTACAGTTCATTTGTGTCGAAACCATACGGTTTTCAAAAAAAAAAGTTAATAACAAAAGTTGTTTCTATTTTTATAAGGAACAAATTTTGTTGGAAACATTTTTTCGAAAACCGTTATCTACGCAGTGACCTAACAATAAAAAGACTCTCCTCTAATCACGGTTCATATAGTTTTCAAAAACGACTTCTAAATTGTTACGCCACTGATTGATCTATTTAAAAATTATATTAAACAGTGTCGTAAATAAATAAAACTAATGAGAACATTCAAAAATAATGTAACGTTTCAAAATAAGGGATGATTTGGATTATTTAGTACGAGTGTTACAAGGGGCAAAAATGTAATTCTTAAAAATTTGCTTCTTCAATCTTCAACTTAGACAACAAAATGAAAAACAAATACTTTTTGAACGTTTAGAAAAAAACAAAACTTATTTAATTAATTGCAAACATAATTTTTTTTTAAATAGTACAAAAATTAATATCGTCAATATATAGATTTATTGAAAAAAAATATCTAAAATCAAAATTTCAGTCCCAATATTACTAACTTCAATTAAACAGTTTTAATTAAGTAATCACCAAGTCCAGAGCACGATTCTCTCACGATTTTAGATGTACTTTGATCCATAGATGTTATTCAAGAGGCATTTCGAGATGAAACAGCTATGTACGCGCCATCTCAAAAACTAAACAAGATTTCTCAGAAAAATGCCATCAAAATCGTATAAAATATGCCAGAGATGGTTCAGAAATCGATTTTATATTTTGGTGACGTCACCAGATTAAAATCCATTAATTTTTTTAAACTAAATTTTGTTCATACAGAATTTAAGATATTTATCTGAATAGCCGTTATATAAGGCGAACGCATTTTAAATTTAATTGATATTTTACACAACTAATTTTTTCTCTTTCAAAACTACTTTTTAATAGTTTTGGAACCATTAAATTAATTTTTGTTGACTTCGAGTTAGGACATTCGAGTTACTAGGGCTGAGATCCACCGCCTATAGACTATCTTGCAATAATAACTGGATTAAAAAAATCAGGTTGGACATGCAAGGATCGGGGGAACATCAATCATCTCAGACCCCGTTTTTTAAATGGGCACAGATATACTTCCCAAAATATACTCCTTCTTAAAACCTTTCACTGTAGTCTGTGATAGGGACATATGGACGGAAGGAGAACCATCCTATCTCAAGAGAGGGATCGTCTGGAAATCAGACGGATCCAAAACTGAAGAAGGGACCGGGGCGGGAATCTACGGTGAGAATCTCGTCAGAGAAGGTATTTACTATATTTAATGAGAGTTAGTGAAAACTGGCCTTTAGTTTCGAGTCATCATTAATCGTGGATTGTAAAACTTCCGTTTACTGGACACCCTAAAAACATTAAATTTGAACCACGAAAAATATCTGGACTTAAATAAAAATATAAAATAAATCTCTAACTACAGAAAAACCATACTTGAATTCTATGAAACATCTCAGAGATAAGGTGGAGTGGTAAATTTACAAAATCGCTCATTCAAAAAAAAAACAGAATCTGCAATAACCGATCCTATTTGTCGTTCAATGATCATTTTCGAATTCGAATGATTTCACACTGAGTAAAATCTATATGCACTTTGTCTAACCTGGACATAAATTACTATTCTTCAATTTTTACCGTTTCCTCCCTCACGTCTGCGGAGTTCAACAATTCAAATATTATTTTTTCATGCCAACACATAATTTACATAATCAAAAGATTGCATCATCTTTATTGTCCACAATAAGAAGACAGTAATTAGAACTGTCGAGAAACATTCATAATATATTTTCTAAGATTTGTAAATTATAGAAAAACTAGAATGCCATAGTAATTTGTACTATAAGTTGAGAAAAAACAACAAAATTGTTGAAATTTTATATACAGCGTGTTCAAAAAGTTTCGGGACTGTCAAATATCTCGTCGAATCGAAAAACGTGTCAATTTTTTAAAAAACCCTTTTTAATAGTAATAAAACCAGCATTCGTGTACTTCCTCCCTAATGATGGCGGAAATTACAATATTAATCTAATAGAAATTTCTTAGAAATTTTGGACACCCATTATTTCGAAAAATATACACCAAAGTCATTTAGAATTAAAACTTTAAAATTATTTCCCCACGCTTAGAAACAATGGACTAATTTTAGCACAATTAGGTTAATAAATAAATATTATTCACGTATTTTTCGATATATTAGATCGTTCGAACTTTTCGAACAAGATGTATAAAATATAGTAAAGACACAATCCAATATTGCTTTTTCTTTTGATTACTACGACATCTGTATGTGAAAAAATACTAAAGGATGTTCCTTTAAAAAAGTTACGAATAATTAATAGTCCATGGTCGTTAAAAATTACTAATAAAATCCAATAAATTCATTTCGAGAATCACAAACATTTCGTAACGATTTTAAAAATGAAACATCCGGTATCCACAAAATATTTAAAATTAATAACGTTCTCTGAAATATACTGACGAGACATCAAACTCCGAATATCCTAAACGTTTTGTATGTTTATAAACTTCATTGCTGGATGCAGTTAAAGGCAGTGATTGTTCCATTGGATCGGCCATATTTAATGCTAGTTTCAAATATTTTTGCATATGTTTCAATGGGAAATTCTTTGTGTATGGATCATTGATAATATGACTACAATTCTCAATAATTTCTGGTGATGCCAGTCGGGTTGCTTTTAATATTGACTGCACATCACTTAATTCCAATCCGGAACGATCCGCTAATGCTAAGCCTTCAGCTAAACCAGCTATTGTAACACCACTGATTAAATTAAATATTAAGCTCATTTTACAAGCATTGCCAACTTCTCCTGCAACAATTCAAAAATATATACGTTAGCATTTAACTTTTACATATAGTCAGATAATCGGGCGACCTTAAGAATATAAATGTCCCTATATTCTATAAATTAAATTTATTGATTAATACAACCCAAAAATTTAAAAATTAGGATTTAAAAGTAGCACGGTATTGTCAACCTGGTTTTGTAAAATCTGGCTAGAAAAAGAAGAAAAAGACTATGCTTTAAGAGATGTTTTGAAAAATTCCTAATCTTACGAAAATAACAAGGTTTTTTCGCCTAACAAATCTGAGATGGACCAAAAATCATTTTTTTTATTTTGGTGACATCACCAGATTCAAAAAATCAATTTTTTTACCAGCACAATTAAATTTTGTCCCATTTTAATTTTTTTCTCTTTCAAAACTATTTTTAGTTAAAATAAGTTGGATTTCCTATGTTACGCTATGAACAAAATTCCAAGACTATTCCAGGTTTTCGAGAATTTCTTAGTCTGTCGTCACCCTGCCCTTAGACTTTGGAGCACAAATGTATCCACAGTGTTATATTATCGAATGATAATTAGTGAGAACTCTAGGTTTTTGAAATAAAATTTCAAATTCGTCCCCTTTACCTAGATCAGTTTTGTTTGTTAGAAACTGTAAATAATGTAAGAATTTATAGCATTTATTTTGTTAAACTCATGAATTGTTAGTTTTTGTTCTTGTTTTTTTTTTGTCCTTTAAGTTTTATTTTGAATACTAGAATTTAGAATGCTTTGTTAAAGAATATGTAATAGTTGATTAGCTTCGGCATGTCAATAAAGATCTTATTATTATTATTACCTAGATCAGTTTTCCACAGTCCACAGTGTTTCCTAGCCTTCATTTTTAACAATTCCGTCATTACTAATGAATTCTAAGAATATCGCACGGTATTAACAAACTATTTTTTTATTTTGACGATTGTCTGTTACTATTTACTGTTTCTTTATAAATGTACGTATAAGTAAAGTACAATGCTATCAATTGTGCGCTATTAATACAGAAAAAACTTACTTAAATGATAGGAATGTCTGCCAATCACTCGAAAACAGCTCTGACAATCTTGAAAGAGTGATGTATCACCGGCAGTTAATATGATCAGTGTACCATTTTTAGCTTGATCCCTATTTCCCAAAAGTTGAGCTTCTAAATATCGACCTCCACCAGCTGTTACTGCATCAGCAATATCTTGACTGGTTTCATTATCAATACCAGTCATTTCAATGTATCCTTTATTTGCTAAGCTTGCTTTTAAAACACCACAATTACCAAATACAATCTAAAATTTAGAAGAAGAAAAAGCATATTTGAAAATTTTATACAATACATAGTAATTTTCTTTTATCAAAATCTGTTTGGAAACATAGAGACTAATTTTAAACCAAACTTTTTGTTTTCGATATAAACTTACATTTTTAGCTGCAAGAGGATCTGATACACAACTAAATGTGACATCAGCAAGTTGTACTACATCTTGAGGTGTTTGAAGTGTACGAACTCCAAGTTCTTCTAGAGGTTTTAGCTGAAAATAAAAAAATATATTGTTTTAGAGTTTTGCGTGTAATTTATAGAATAAAATAGAAAATACAATCGTGTTCGGAAAAAGACTCTTGATTGAGAAAGTGAGATTTTTCAGACACCTTATATTTTAAAAAAATAGTTCATATTGCTTTATATTTTTCATGTCAAAAACCAAACTTTCCATTACTTTAAGTTTTAGCTGGTTTGACTAATCCGGAAATATATAAGTAGTACTTTCAAAGAGAGGTAATCCAGATGTAAATTAAGTCTGCCGATACATAAATCGTTGTTTTATTCTGTTCTACATCATTTTTCCCATCAATACGGTTACGGTAGCTAAAGTAATTTAGAGTCCCAAAATTTCAAAAAACTCTTACAATTCTCTATTTTTTTAATTAATTTTTACGAGATAAGGCAATTTTAAAACCGCTGTTACATGCTCTCTTCTTTTTTTTTTTGAAGACTTTCAGAATTTTTATTCTTGGCTAATTTTGATGAAACGATAAACTGGGGGGGCAAAACTCAGAAGGAAGTAGATCAGCTTTTATTTTCTGTTAAAATTTTTCCGCATTAAATATTTGTTTTTATTAATAAAGAAGTTCATTGATCGATTATTTACATCGAATTCCTCTATTTAAACCGGTGGTAACTATTTTAGTTCGCATTTTATGTCAACAGATGGTAGTTTGGTATAAATTCAATGTTAACGTTGAAACAGCTTTGTGAGCACAAAAACACAAAAATGGCTGAATTATATCATTTTGTTTTTTTATTCATATTTCTTAAATTTTTTTCATATTTAAATATAAATAATATAATCGTATTTTAAAACAGATAATAAATAAATGAATATTATCTTCATAAAAACAATATGTTAAAAATTGTGTAATAACTTATGGATTTAATAAAATAATATTTTTATAATAAATAATTAAGATATTTGTAACAAGTCAGTCAGCCATATTTGAATCATATAATAAGTGTTTATTCGATTATTTGATTCGATTAAGTGTAATTCCATATTTATTCAAGATTTTAAAAAAAAATTATTTATGAATTTAAAATGCTTAGTTTCATATTTTCTCATGCAAATTTGCAATCAATAAAGGCCATGAGTTTCAAAATATTATATATTTTTTACTTCCTAGCTTATGTATAAGGTATAGGAAAGTTTTGTGATAGTCAAAAATTGTAAATAATTTTACTTTCGAGCGACGTAATCAAGACAAATAATCGTTAAAAAATTTCAACTCGAGCTATTAATGAAAATCGATTCTATAGCAAAATGATAACTTGGCCAGAATGGGATGTAGTTACTCCAAAACTGTTTACTCTTAATGAATGAGGAGTGTTGTGTTATCACACTGCGATATCAGGCATAGCATCTACGCTAGAGTATCCTTTTTCAGATTTGTCTCCATCAAACAGTTGTGGGACGAGAGTTGGTCTAGAAAATTAAAAGTTTCCTGCGGAAACCGGGTAGATATGCAGATATTTGATTGTCATGTGTTTACATCTGATCTTAACTTGCGTTTCATTCCGGTGTTTCTGAGCTCCTCGCAGAACGTGCAGCTCTATCAATTTCGAATCTCAGCCACCGAAAATTCTCCTTGAGTTTATAAAACCCCGTGAAGAAATTCTTCAGTAGCGGAAGTATATTTTTGTTTAGGCTGACGCAGATTTTGCATCTCCTTCGGTTAAAATTTCCAAGAAAATTTTTGAATTGCCTGGAAAAAATCTCCAAAAATATATTCTTTTGGTCTCTTCTTCCTCCCTGAGCTCTTTTGAATGGCTCGGGTCTTGTATGAAGTGTCGATGCGTCTATCCCTAGCTACTACGGGCACCCAGAAAGTTGAAGCTTAATACTTATAGTACATTTTTATTATTTGAGGTTTAAAAAACAAAATTTCAAGTCGATCGATGCATGATTTATTTTTATCAAAAATTTCATTTTCAAAACAATTTCGGTTCATATATTTCACACCGCCACGACAATGACAACGATGTCGGTGGACGCTTCCTTCATGTAAATAAATGGGAATGCTTTTACACTGACCAACACATGTCGGTATCGTGTCATTATGGGTATAAGATATTCTGCCAATATCGGTGATGTGCTGATGTCGTATCGATGCCGGTGCCGGTAGTAAATGTGAAAACGCTCTTACTCGAATGCAAATTTTTTAAACAGTAAATCACATTCTAAGTGTACGTACTACTGTATATATGTGTATTATTACATATATCTACTTAGAATGTTTCAACTGTTCAAATTTTATGCTTTTAAATGTACTGACTATCAACTGTATAAAAATATTAAGAACTTATGCTCTAAACATTTTTAAAAAAATCGAATAGATTGGACCAACGTCAACTATGAAATTTTGAAAACTATACATATAAACGCGTACCTAGAAAGCTATGTGTCCATTCCTTAGCCTTTGAATTGTTAATAGCATGTTAAACTGTTAACACATAGTTCAATGTCTTTTAAGTTGAATTATTATATTTTAGATATTATAATTTCTACAACTTGAATGTGAGACAATATAGAAATGAGACCTCCTCAAAGAATTCCTTCGAATTCCTTTAAAAATTAATATTTTAGTCGTATTTTAACGCAACCCTTTTGTCTACTAATTGAAGATTTTATAATTTTTTTTAGTTCAAATCAATAAATATTTATCTTGACAATTATCTATATGCAATAGTAATTTTAGTTTAGTTCAGACTTTACAACGGTTGGACTTTACTCATCCGCCTATCTGCTATCAACTTGATAACTCAAAAATAGATAACGTGTAGAAATTTTGTATGTGTTAGTTAATTCTCAGTTAGTTAATTATTTTCGCTTGTTTTATTATGAGTAGAGTAATGATCGAAATGATATTATGAAATTCCCCGACTATGGGACCGTTTCTGAGGTCTCGTAAAATTAAGACAAAAATTTAAAACTATTTTTAATAGGATTTGATAAAAAATAATAATTAAAAAGTCCTAATATTAATAGTTACATGAAAATCGTACATACGATCTGATTTTGTCCATTCACAAACTTGACCTTACTTTAGTTTTAGAACACACAAAATTTCAGCTCGTTATTTCTTTTCTTTTGTGAGTTATCGTGTTAACGGACGGACAGGCAGACGGATAGGCGGAAATGAACACCTATACCAATATTTTAAACCGTTACAAAGTCCGGACTAAACTTAATATACCCTTGTATATCCTTACATAGTATAAAATGAAGTTACCCAGCCGCGTCTGTCTATCTGTTCGCGATTTACTCAAAAACTACTGCACCGATTTTCATGCTGTTTTCACCAATGGATAGAGTGGTTCTCGAGGAAGGTTTTAGTATAGACAGTTTTAGTGTCACCAAATTAGTAACAAGTAACATATCCTGCGACAATATAAGAGTAATTTTAATAAGAGTAAAATTAACAGGAATAAATGTGAATGAAGGAAATTTTAACAAGAGTAATTTCAATATAATTTAAATTTATTATATTTTAAATCTAGTTAATTTTATTTTTGTCTATTGATCTCGACTTTATATCTATTTCTAATTGTCAAAGAGTAAAGTACGACTAGCTAATTTATACTGATTATGACTACATTGTAGTCGAAATACGTATTTATAATACAAAAAACTGATCTAGGTAAAGGGGGCGAATTTGAAATTTTATTTCAAAAACCTAGAGTTCTTACTAATTATCATTCGATAATATAATGATTATGTTACTTGGTTATAAGGGCGTTAAAAAATTTTTGCGGGCGAAGCCACGACGTAATGCTATAATGTATAACGAGGAAAGATGATTGATTTTTTGTTTGTTACGATTTAACTCAAAAACTACTCAACCAATTTTACCGAAAGCTACATCTCCTCGGAGTAACATAGGCTGTTTTATATTTTCTGTAAAGAACCCGTGCGAAGCCGGGGCGGATCAGCTAGTTAATATATATAATATACCGGGTATAGCAAGTGATAATAACTAGAGGTAGATTGTAAAGGCTGCCCTGGACGGGCTACACTTCGACCATAAGGTCCATTGTGATGCCTTAGGATTTGAGAATGTGAGTGGAGTGGAAGGAATTTGTGAGTAGACTAGGGATAGGTAGGATATGCGGCTGCAGCCGACTATGAAAGGAACTATGCCGATATTCATCTGGAGTTCGTGAAGGAAACTGCAGAAAACCTTCTCAAGCATAGCCGGTTACTTCGTTCTTGTCCATACGCTGACAGTTTAGTCAATCAACCGCCCCTTTTTTTTTTTTTTATAATTGACAAACTGCCGATGTCGGGATTCGAACCCATAACCTCCCAGTTTCCAAGTACTGCATACTGCGCAGACATGACGCCTTAAACCGCTCGGCTACTTGACTGGTGATAATAACTAACTGAATTAATTGCTTAAATATCCGGTATATACTAAGTTCTTTATTACAGTGTGAACTATTTAACTTTTTACAAGTGTATAAAAAAACAAAGTAGTGCATAAAGGTGTAATTACAAATGTTTGAGCTGAAATTGTAGCATAACTATTCAGTTTATAAAAAAAAGTTTAAAACAAAATTTGTTTATTTTTTTTCCATCTTTTACTGCTTCAAAGATAGATATTTTTCCTCTGGCGGGGAATGATACACAAAATTTCAGCTCGTCATTTCTTTTCGTTTTTGAGTTATAAAGAAAGTTTAGGTATAAAGAAAGAAAAAACACAAGATATAAAATATCTCTCTTAATATTAGAACAATCGAAAAATGCGTATAAAAGAAATTTGTAGAAAATCAAATTTGCTACAATTCATCACCTTATCATTTTTGCTCAAACTCTAATGTGTACAGAGATATTAAGGAATTTAATTTTCAATCTTAAACCGTCAATATTTCTGTAAATATTAGTGTAACAGAAAAAATGATAAGAAACAAAATTAAAGTAAAACTTAGTACCTACAACTTTACTTCTTATAAATTTTTCGATTTTTTTAATATTAAGAGAGATATGCCAAATTTTGTGTTTCCCCCTATCTTTAAACCCCCCTTTCCATGAACGAACTTGACTTTTTGAATACTAAAAGCGCCTCAAATACCAAATTTCATTCCGATAAAATGAAAACTGTGACCGATAGAGTGATTACAGACACACACAAACATAAACAAGATATATATATATGAATTTTATAGATGGTGATTTTTGACATCTACTAGGTAGGATCGATGGACATTTGAAGAAATTTTTGCGAAATTTTGACTTTGGCACGGGACTAATAGCTCTATTCCCTTTCAGGAAATTCGCTAAAAAACGTTATATAGTCCTAAAAATGATTTTCCCGAAGATGAGATCCTAACATATCGATTCCTTTACTTAAAAAGCTTCTTTACTTAAATTGATCAAAATTGTTAGGACCATTTTCGAGACATTTAATACATATATTCAATTAAATACATACATAAAAGAAAATCTTGTAATGGGCAGTCCACAATCATATCAAGAATGACAATAAGGAATTTTATCAGGATCACCAAATGACAGGGTCGTAATTTTTACAGACAGAACTTTCTAAAATAATTATAAATTTTACAATTTACAAGAAATAATTGTTGTCTATGATGTAATTATTGTAACAGATAATTTAAGTAATTTTTAAATTACAGGATGTTTCAAAATAATTCATTCCTAAATTTCAGGAAAGAAAAATTATTTAGTTCGAAGATCATCGATAGGAGAAAATTTTTCAATAATAAGACAAAAGGGTGAAAGTTACATATAAAAATTTGATTCTATTTTTGAATCTTCTCTTACTTCACGGACGGGACCCACTATTTAAATTTTACACTTCTATTTTCAATAGTTTTAGCTCCTCGTTGTTAGATATATACACATACATTATTACCAAAAGATTGGGAAAATGGCTTCAAGGGTTGCCACCTCTCCAGATTTCTTCGGGAGACTCCCGAAATCACAAAGTTTCTTCCGACTCCCGATTTCAAAGTTAAATCTCCCGACCCTTCGATTTCAAAGTTAAATCTCCCAACTTCCGGAGTTCAGTGGAAAAAAAATTTTGCTAACCAAAATTAATATATTTTGCAAAAAACAATTCTAAATATGAATCTAAATCCAAAAAAAAAAAAATAAATAATATTGTTATTAATATTAATATGAAAATATAACTCTTTAACCCGCCAGGAAACGAGCCCCGGACCTCAGTGCGCTAACCGTTTCACCACGCTTTAACCGTTTCACCACGCTTGATTAGCTTGTCAATTACTAACTTATTATTCTTGTGTATACTTAATCGTCACAATACTATACCAATTTTTACATATTGATATTAAATTATTAATTCAATGACTTGTTAGTATACATATATTATATGCTTGTTCTTTCATACATGTGTTTTCGTAGATCGACTAATCGTACTGTAGATTGGCATTGGTATAGTATTGTGACGTTAAAGTATACAAGAAAATAATATGTTAGAATAATAATGTTAAGAAAAAGTAAATGCTGGTCATTTAGAGAATATATCAAGCTTATACGCTTTCAAATGAAAAATTATATTTTTGATCACTCAAAGTAGTGTAAACGATCAAAATTTTCCCCCCTAGACACCTACCTACCTTGCCTACCCGGCAAATCCTGCACTACCCAGTTAACTAAATAATATACCTTCCGATCTCCAGACAAGATCGACATAATACATGTTGATCTCCCAATTTTTCATAATTTTGAGGTGGCAACCCTAATGGCTTGTCAACTTATTTTTAGAAGACATTGTATCAAAAAGTACAATTTTAGTATCAAAATTTCGGACAAAAATCGCAACCAATAGAACTTCAGTACTTATCGTTATACCTCGTTACAAAAACATTTCAACACAGTTTATATTTTAATCTGGTAATTACCTCTGTAAATAATCTGAAACACCCTGTAATGATGTATATTAAACCTATTATTATTAAAATTAATTAAAAATATTCTTTAACTAGAATAATATGATTATAGTTGTTCTTTGAAAAAATATAAAGTAATTATTTGGTTTTACAATTAAATTCGTTAATGATGTTTAACAATAAATAAATAGGGATTGGCTGGCAAAATATTTACTTTACCCAATGCTGTCAGTCAGTCAGTGGCTTCTTTGTTATTTTTAACAAAAAGAATTGTATATTCACCTTGTTTTAATTTCTACTTATGAATCTCGATGTTTTTTTAAGTTAATTCAATTAAAAATTGTTTGTTCAAAGAAATATTATTTAATTAGGATTGTTAAAATTTTCAGGTTCCAGGAGGTCAGGCTAAGCCTGCCCGGTCACGGAAAAAATCAATTTTTTTCAAATACTTATGACCTTTTACGCATATGAAGCGAAGGACACACGAGCGTTAAAAATAACGGATATTATTAATAACGTCGATACGTACGTTTATTTTATCGTTCGACGATTTTGGGACATGCGAAACGTTTTCAATCATTTGTATGATGATGCTTGAACTCTGAACGATCTTCTTATTATTAATTTATTAAAAAACAAGTGAAAATAAAAAATAGCTGAATTAATTGCTTAAATAACCGGTATATACTTATATGGGAAGTTAATAAATAAATGAATAAACCCGGTATATACCGAGTTTATTATCAATGCGTGAGTTGTTTTTTCTAGTTTTGGACCTGAAATTGTAGCAAAACTATTCAGTTTGTGAAAAAGAGTTTCAAATAAAAGTTGTTTATTTAAAAACAAATTCTATCCCTTACGGTTTCCACGATGGATGGGTTGCATGGTCTGATTTTGTCCATTCACGCACTTGACCTCATTTTATAGCTCTAGAACACACACAAATTTTCATCTCGTTATCTCTTTTCGTTTTTGAGTTATCATGCCTTCGTATAAACAGACAGACGGGCATGCGGGACTAAACTTAATATAATCTGGTATATATTACATATAGACTGGATATAAAAATTAACGGACGTTATGCAGACGCTCGTCTGAATAGTTATATCTAATTTAATAAATTGCTGAACGTGCGTAAATGTATCTGAATTTGCGTTCTAGCAGATCATCGTCGATAGCTAAATATCGTCCGTTAATGTTATTTACACGCGAAATGTTCAACGCATGTTGTAATGTGAACAAGCCCATCTTGAACAATATATTTCTATAAACGTGCGTTGTGACGGACGTTTTTTTAACTTCGAAACGTACGTTGATTTTAACGTACGGAGATTTTTTACGATACGTTTACAATTAGTTGTATGACGTCGCTTAAACTGAACGTATCAGACAATCTCTAGTTGAAAGGTCAAATTGGTTAATGGGCAAAATCGGCAAAAAAGAAAAATAGGTTTAAGAGGAAGGCGGAAGCATCAAATCTTGAATTTTGCTCTCAATATCAGTAAAAGAATAAAATTGATCATAAGTAAAGTTGTAGTAAATAAATTTTACTACAATTTATTATTTGACCATATTTTCTGTAACTCGAATATTTACAAATAATATCCATATTAAAACTACATCACCATGGTTACTTGATTACTTGATAATGAATATTCTTATACCCAGTATATAAATACACAAGATATATTAAGTTTGATCACGACATTGTACCGCTTAAAAATATTGATCGAAGGCATGAATGTTTGGCATATGTGTTCATAAAATGGTCTAATTCGGCCATTTCCGCATGTCCATCCGTCTATCTCTCTGTCCGTGGACTCGATAACTCAAGAACGAAAAGAGATAACGAGCTGAAATTTTTTTTATGTGTCCTAGAGCAAAAAAGTAAGGTCAAGTTCCTTAATGTGCAAAGTCGGACAATGTTTGAGCAAAATGGACCAAACTGCCTGTCTTTGAAACCGTAAGAGATAGAACAAAAACAATTAACTCAGTTGTTACATTACTTGTTATGGTTCTTTTCTCTAATAAAATTGGCTTAGTCTACCGGGCTCCTACATCTTTATAGACATTATGACTATATCATCATTCTACCCACACGTAACAGTCATAGCAGTCACAACTACAGTTATGTTACAATTGTGTAACAGTGTTTCAAGGTCATCGGTGCTGTTGTGCTTTACACGAAAATATTATCGATTTTCTGAAAATTTAATATAAAATGTGTGGTGTATAAACAACAGGCAATCTAACTGCATGATTTTATTACGTAATATTACAATATTTTTATTGTAAATAAAATGTTTATAATTTATTCATCTTTACATCCCTCGGGGTCTTCATTCTCTGATACAGCTGTTTTATACTTGTTTATGTTCAAGATAAGATCAACATGAGCAAACGAACATATGTACACCAGATACAGAAGGGACACTTCTTGCCGGTACTTTGATTTTTTTGAAGTCATTTCATATGACCTTGAGAAAGTTGAGATTGTGTTTCAATACATAGACCGATAGATGACAGGAATTGATATTTAAATATAAATAGCTATTTTAACTACGTATTTGTATTTAAATTACTCATGGAAAACCGTAAACTTACTGAAAGATTTACTTTACGCGCTTTCTTCATTGCGAAGTCCTTGATTACATTTTCATACGACAGGAGCCGTGCTATATCGCGTTCAATCGACAAAATTGCTAGGCCAGACAATCTTTCAAGAAGGAGAATCGGAATTCACCAAATTGGTACATGTGAATTACACTAGCAGTCCGAACGCCAGTCACAACTCGTAATGGCAGTATTTACGAACGACATCATCGTCTTTTATATTTTTATACGCTTTTTATTAGTTTCACCTATGTATGCATGTAACCGACCCTTTTGGGCTCGATTTTCTCCTACTTTGAACGATCAGATTTAATTCAAATTTTGCACACCTGTCAAAGACCGATGACAATGCAATAATTCGATTAAAATATCCGATTATCCTGATTAGATTCGCAAGGATTCATCAATTTCTTTCCGCATCCTTTGCATGAGAGTAAGAGAGATAGAGCTAGTGCGCGAACTTCATCTAAAAAATGAAAAATAAATAATAGTTTAAAAAACTAAAAAAACACGCTTTTATAGAAAATCCAACTAAAAAATAGAAAATAAAATTTAATAAATTTGGATTAAGAAAAGTGTAAATAAGAAACAAATGTATATTCATGGAATAACTATTGACACTATGCACCCCACGCTTTTTTCCATTAATATACATTTGTTTCTTATTTACACTTTTCTTAATCCAAATTTATTAAATTTTATTTTCTATTTTTTAGTTGGATTTTCTATAAAAGCGTGTTTTTTTAATTTTTTTAAACTATTATTTATTAATGTTATTTTACTTCTATTACTTGTAAGAAGAATATATTATATTATCATATTATTTGTGGTCCTGGTTTAGTTACAGCACTGGCTACTTTTATGGCCACGTGTACACCTTGCGTCGGATATGATGAATGTATCCTAAGCTGTATAAAATACTAGGTTGTGCCCGGTATGCGTTACAATACCTTTTTTTTCTTTCTAAGTAGGTATCAATGATGTTGCGGATATTCGAATCCGTATCCGAAATCGCGGAATATGCGTATTAATATTAGCATCAGCATCCGCATCCGCAAAAGTGCATTATAAGTGCGGGTGCGAGTGTTGCTTGTCTTGTTTATCATTTCTGATTGTAAATAAATCACAACGTGTTTAGACATGCTATTATATGGATGTTTTTTTATTTATTTCAACAATTTACATTATTGTTTGAGTGTTTCGTCTTGAATAATCTATTTGACAAGTGAACCAACAATGCCACCACCGACGAAAGTGTGATTTAGTCTTATTTTAAACTAGATGAGCATGTCCGTGATAAATCGCAGTATAAAATATGCAATAATACATGCTCTAGTAAAGGCCGTACAACCACATCTTTGAAGAATCATCTAAATGCACCCGGAGCAGTTTAGTCTGTTTAGTGTGGAATTAATCTATGAACATTGTTCTTTATTAAATATTATGCACAAATTTTAAATTTTCTTACTAAAAATTTGATTATAATATAAAGATTATTAAATATCTTTTTTCTTTATTCATTAACCCTTCGTCTGTAAACATGAGTAAATAATTTTCTAGGAAGTGAATAGACAGACACGGCTGGTACCCCCACTTAAAAAAAGTTATGTGAGAAAGGAAATAGCCACCCAAAGTTAAGAGACCTCAGTCTCTTCTGTACAAGGGTTATGCGCAGATCAATTCCGGAGCAGACCCATGTTTACAGACGGCGTATACTGAACTCGCAGATAATAAAATACTAATAACTAATTTATAATATTGAATAAGCAAACAAATTAAAATAAATAATATAATATAATAATATTAATATATTTTAATACTACTTCCCAACACGTTATTTAATATTAAATAAATAAAACAAAATATTTTTTTCTCGAAAAGTCGCATTATTAAGCTTCAATTTGCTTTTATTTCATTTTGATATTTTAATTTTTCAAAAAGTTACGATTTTTTGAGTAAATTACTGTTTTTTGACCGAGTTGCTACATTTGTTTAAATTAAATTATTAATGAAAAAATAAATTTTTCAATAATTTTATAATTATTGAAAATGCATTAACAGGACAAAAAAACGGAAGGACCCGAAAGACCCACGTTTGTAGACAAAAGGTGCCAAAAAATACGTTTACAGGCCAATGGTTAAGTATCTTTTGATAAAAAAACTTAACATATAAATCTGCATCCGCGGATGTAAGCCTTAAAATAACATACCCATCCGCTTCCGCAGATGTCAAAAATTTCGCATCCGCAACATCCCTGGGGTAGATACACTAATACAAAGGCAGACACAATTACATGTACAAAATAAATGAAAGACAAAGATTTTTAGGTGATAAAAATCAACTAAGCCTTAGGCTACGCGTTAAGTATATACGATTTAGAGTAACGTTTCGCGTTAGTGTTTGAACAGAAATTATGGCAAATCTATAAATTTTATGAAAAAAAGTTTCAACCAAAAGTTGTTTTCTATTTAGAAAACAAAAATTTTTGTCTTTAAACTTTTCTTCTATCTCTTACCGTTTTCGAGAGATGAATACAACAACTAGTTAGTACAACAACTAACGTTACATCGCAATTGAATGAATGGTATAGGATTGATTAATTGATTGATTTATTTTGGGGTTTAAAACTATTGCACTTCGACCTTATAGTCAAATGGTATAGGAACGCATACATTACAAACAAACAGACAAACATATTTACATATACACGGAAATTTTTTTAATAAAATAAAAAAAATTTAATTATTTATTTATTTACAAAAATTCTTCAAAACACTGAACTGAAAACATTGAAATCATACAAAACAAAAGTAAATGTTGTTTGTTCATTTTATAATTATTATGTTATTCAAAATAGTTGGTGGTAGATATGTATGTATGTGTTTTTAAACACAACTGTGACTGTAGGGGACACAGTGTTGTACTATCGACTGCAAATGAGTTTCAGAGTCTAAATATTTGATGAAAATTAAAACCAAGATTGTAATCGTTCCCTCTCGTGAGGAATGGGATCGAGATGTACCTAACTTTTCACCCTCTCCCGGACCATATCTTTATACGGATGGGTCAAGGGCCGGAAATTTATTTGGTGCGGGGGTTTATGGACCTAGGATAAAGGAATCGATTCCTCTGGATCAATATGCGACGGTTTTTCAATCGGAAATCTTCGCTATGCTGAGAAGTGCCCAGATTTGTAACACGAAAGGTTACAATGGGGCACATATCAGCATCTTCTCAGATAGTCAGGCAGCACTTCGGGCTCTTAAGGCGTCAAGATTCCAAACGAGGATAGTCTATGAATGATTCGAGGAGCTGAACCACCTGGCACTGGGTAACACAGTCAGGCTGATCTGGGTACCGGGTCACTCTGGCGTTAAGGGGAATGAAGTAGCGGA